>OU342768.1:10000000-12400000 GCA_910591435.1 Acronicta aceris
AGAATCCCCGGGCGACGGCAGGGTACCAACATCGTAACCTCGACCTGGCGACGTTTAATGGACGCTCTCTGCGGCTGAACGAGCGCCTCGTTGAATTGGAAGTAGAGCTAAGTCGTATCAACTGGCACATCGTGGGTCTGTCGGAGATCCGGAGACAGGGTGAGGAAACGATAACCCTCGATAGTGGCCACTTACTCTACTTCCGAGAGGGACACCAACCATCCCAAGGTGGCGTCGGATTTATGGTCCACAAGTCACTCAAGGGCAACATTGTGGAACTAGGCAGTGTGTCGGCAAGGGTGGCATACCTTGTACTTAAAATAACAGAAAGGTACTCCTTGAAGATTATACAAGTGTATGCCCCAACCTCCGCACACCCTGACGACGAAGTCGAGGCTATGTACGAAGACATAGTGAAAGCAATGTCTCGTACCAAAACATTCTACAGTGTTGTTATGGGTGACTTCAATGCTAAAGTGGGAGTACAAGAAAGCGGCGAGTCGAGAGTAGGTCCATTCGGCTATGGGCGCAGAAATCACAGGGGGCAAATGCTGGTAAACTTTCTCGAGGCTCAGGGGCTTTTTCTGATGAACTCTTTCTTCCAGAAGAAGCCTCAAAGGAAGTGGACCTGGCGAAGCCCCGATAACGTGACTAAGAACGAGATCGACTTCGTTATGTCTAACAAGCGTCAGATATTCAGAGATGTCTCTGTGATCAATAGGGTTAATACCGGAAGTGATCACCGACTAGTAAGAGGCACTCTGGATATTAAGGTTAAAATCGAACGAGCGCGTTTAACGAAGTCGACTCTTAGACCAACGCTGCCCCAGGTCGAAGCCGATTGCGAAAGCTTCCAGTTGGAACTGCAGAACCGATTCGCCGCGCTGGAAACCACAGACGACATAAACGATGCCACCGATGGACTGGTACGTGTCATCCGCGAGGTGGGCTATAAACACTTTCGACCTAAGAGACATGGACGTAAGTCGGTACTCTCCAGCGAGACTCTGGAATTGATGAGAAAACGACGAGAACTTACGAATGCCACACCGTTGGAGCGCCAGGTAGTTAATAGGGAGGTCAAAAAGCTGATAAGACGCGACAATCGGCGCGCGAATACCCAAGTGATTGAGCAAGCCATAGCGCGAAACAAGGGCTCAAAAGTATTCGCCAAGCAGCATACCTCCCGTTGTCACCTGACGCAACTACGTACGTCACAGGGCACTACCGTCACCTCGAAGCCAGAGATACTCGCTGAAATCGAAAAGTTCTACGGAGACTTATACTCTCAAAAAACATGCCCACCTCAGGCCCACAGCGCGGATGATCCACGGGCCAGACTTACACGCCACCTCACAGAAGAGCTTCCCGACATTGACATGGGTGAGATTAGAATAGCTCTCGGACAGCTTCATAACAACAGAACTCCGGGGGATGACGGGATAACCACGGAGCTGATCAAGGCAGGAGGAACCCCTGTCTTGACAGAGCTTGCTAAGCTCTTCAATTCCGTCATCCACACTGGCATGACACCGGAGGCATGGAGCAGGAGCGTAGTGGTATTATTTTTCAAAAAGGGCGATAATACGCTTCTTAAAAATTACCGCCCCATATCACTCCTGAGCCATGTTTACAAGTTGTTTTCGAGAGTTATCTCGAATCGTCTTGCCCAAAAGTTCGATGACTTCCAGCCACCGGAGCAGGCCGGGTTTCGGAAAGGCTACAGCACCGTGGACCACATACACACCCTCAGGCAAATCATCCAAAAGACCGAGGAATATAATCAGCCACTCTGCCTAGCGTATGTGGACTACGAGAAAGCCTTCGATACCGTCGAGACCTGGGCTGTGCTGGAATCAATGCAGAGATGCCTTGTCGACTGCCGATACGTCGAGGTTCTGAGATGTCTGTATAAGGCCGCAACGATGACCGTCCAAGTACAGGGTCAGAGTACAAAACCAATCCAACTGCGTCGAGGGGTAAGACAGGGAGACGTCATCTCTCCGAAACTGTTTACGAACGCGTTGGAGGACGTTTTCAAGATGCTTAACTGGAAAGGACGAGGCATAAATATTAACGGTCAGTACATCTCACACCTTCGATTTGCGGATGACATTGTCATCATGGCAGAATCTCTGCAGGAGCTGGAGGCGATGTTGAACAGCCTTGGCGATTCTTCAAGGCGGGTGGGTCTTGGGATGAACTTGGATAAAACCAAAGTCATGTACAATGACGATGTCACCCCAGGACCCGTTTACGTAAATGGCGCTGCCCTCGAGGTTGTGCAAGAATACATATATCTTGGCCAAACCATACAACTGGGGCGGCACAACTTCGAGAAGGAGGCGACCAGAAGGATTCGCTTGGGCTGGGCGGCATTCGGGAAGCTGCGTGATATCTTTGAATCGTCGATCCCTCAATCCCTAAAGACCAGGGTCTATAACCAGTGCGTCCTACCCGTGATGACTTACGGAGCCGAAACGTGGACACTAACCTTGGGACTGGTCCACAAATTCAAGGTTGCACAGCGTGCAATGGAAAGAGCAATGCTTGGAGTTTCTTTGGTGGATAGAATTCGCAACGAAGTCATTCGCCAAAGAACTAAAGTCACCGACATTGCTCGAAGAATAAGCACGCTGAAGTGGAAGTGGGCCGGCCACGTCTGCAGACGGACAGACGACCGATGGAGCCGACAAGTGTTAGAGTGGAGACCGCGTTTGGGCAAGCGTAGTGTGGGACGCCCTGCGACGCGATGGACCGACGATTTGAAGAAGGTGGCTGGCAGCGGATGGATGCGAGCTGCTCAAGACCGGGATGGTTGGCGCTCCTTGGGGGAGGCCTACGTTCAGCAGTGGACGGCAATAGGTTGATTTGATTGATTGATTTTCTAGGACTGCACTTATGCGCAAAAGTGTTTTCTGCATGGCCCCAGTTATTTACAATAAGTTACCTAAGCACTGGAAGGAACTCAGTGTTGTACATTTTAAAAATAAAATTAAGTCATTTTTAACAGAAAAAGCCTATTATAATGTCAATGATTTTTTAATGGAAACTTCAATGTGACATATTTATTTACATAATCATTAGAATAAACTAAATTTAACAAAATTAATGTAATGTAATGTAATGTATTGAAAACTTGTAAATTTTAAAAATTTGCATGCCATGACATATGGCAAACATGTCGGACCTATTATTTTGTGTGATCTTGCATACCCACGATACCTTATTCGTGAATTTATACGCATGTTTGTGCAAATAAACTATATTGTATTGTATTGTATTGTATTCACATTCATATTTACTACTCTTTTAGTTAAATGCGTAAATATTTGATTTTGTACATGGTGTATAATATTATATTAGGTATACACTTGCAGTATTTTAATTGGTTGTCGCAGGTAAAGTTATCTGTAAGTAAAAATATTTGTTTTAGCTTTGGTTTGACTTCCCCATCCCTATATATATATAATGATTTATTTCTCACCACAATATTACAAGAATTACAAAAGTATAACAGTTACATCAAATCGGAATTTCTATTGTGGGAGACTGGTGCCTAAGCTAGGCTTTTGGCCTGTATTTCAGGTCACCAGGTCTTCCCCTCTTTAGTAAATTAGTACATGTAATTGTAACATTATATCTTATTTTATTTATAAATAAGTTATTTTTAGTGTATGTTATGCGGATTTGTGTATAGTGAGTATATTGTGGTTTGCTTGCGCGTGAATTTGTTTTGTGTGCAAGGGTTTCGTGTTTGTGTGTGTATGAAGTGTATATACATTTGAATATATGTGTGAGTGAGATGCATGTGTGTATTGTGTGTGTGTGTGATGTATGGAGTGTGTGTACACGTGTGAGTGCGGTTGTATTGCATGCGTGTTTGTCTGTGAATATGGGTATGTGTGTTTGTGTGTGTGTGTGTGTGTGTGTGTGTGTGTGCGCGCGCGTACTTTTCGTGGTACTACTACTCCGGGATATAAAGCATTTTTTCTGTTTCGCTATAGTTAAGGTGTTGGAGCCAGTCCATTACTTTCATTTTACAACATTTTTTTGTTAGATGAAAGATGCCTATGAGGCCGTTTATTTTATTATAAAGAAAACCTCCCAAATGACTGAAAAAGCGCTTTGAGAATTTGGTGGTTTGGGAGTGATTGAGTCGATCTACTGGATTTACTCGCCTTCTACCAGCAACTAATGAAGGGTGATAATCCAATAGGCTATGTTGTTTGAGTATTGTGGCTAGCAGGAAGAGCTGACGGACCGTCAGGACTTTAGTGTCCTTGTATAAGTGATGTATATAACATACTCGTACACAATCCTCATATACCAGCGAACTGTGTGTGCAAATTAGTACGCCTCTGCCTTACCTTTCGGGGAATACAGGTGTGATAGTATGGTAGTATGGGTAATCCTCATAATATATGATAATATGATTTAATAAATAACAAAAGTTAGCAATTCTTATGTCATTGAATGAAGATTTTCAACAAATAAAGTAGTAGGTAGTAGTAGATTTGATACCCTGGCATGATGATAATGTTTATATTTTTTTTAATCATACCAAAACGCCTGTATTCCCTGAAAGGTTTGGCAGAGGTGTACTAATGCACAACCACATTTCGCCGGTATGTTTAGGTCCCATATAATAGGGGGCGAGCCTATTGCCATTAACCGGGCACAAATCCCAAACTCCGAGCTGCTACTGAGAATTTCATAGAAAAAGCCAGTAACACTTTGCTCGACCTGGGAATCGAACCCAGGACCTCTAGCGTAGCAGTTACAATTAGGACCACTAGGCTGATGAGGCAGTTTCTTTTGTCATACCGGTAAATTTATAATTAGACTACTGCCGTCTCTAGCTGTTCCCATTATAGTGACTGCTTGTCGTCAACATGTTCTATCGTTGAACGACTATCGTGTCTACCTGTTCCCGTTGGATCGTGACGACATTTTATCGGTCCACGGCAGTCGCTTTATTGTTAGCCCATCAGAATAGTTAGCTACAAATTGAACCGATGAGACGATATTTTTATCATCGATACCATAGATACTCGCAACAACGACTCACGATTTGTCGTCAGGATAGTCGTGACGTTTTTTATCGTTTTACGACTGTCGTGCTAGACGACCAAAAAAAGTCGTAGACAACAGTTAATCGTGTCATTCTATAGGTGAACACCTCCATTTAAATATAAGCCACGACACTTAAAACTATATGATCTGTCGTCACGACAAAGTGGGAACGCGGCCTAAGAGCTATATTTTATCTTTTCCGTAGGGTTATGGGCGTGATTATTTTGTACCAGCACTAAACTCACACGGAGTCGGCGAATACTTATGCACTCACTACACCTTACTAGCCCACGCTCGTGCATACCGCCTGTATGAAAAGGAATTCAAGCCTTATC
Organism: Acronicta aceris; assembly: GCA_910591435.1. NCBI lineage: Eukaryota > Metazoa > Arthropoda > Insecta > Lepidoptera > Noctuidae > Acronicta > Acronicta aceris. The sequence continues at coordinate 10,005,412 of OU342768.1, forward strand.
AGAAAGGTATGAAGTTTCATTTACTCCTATGATTATTAAATTAACTTTCATTGCAATATTTTTCACCCGCAAAAATAATTCAATCTTCTCATTTTGGGAAGATACCAAGTTTATTTTAGTAGCTAACGCGACAGACGTTTTCTTGTGCAAGTTTCAAACAATTATACAAAAATCACAGAAAATAATCGTTTATCATAAAACCCTTTGGACCTATTACGAATATTTAAAATAACAAAAACGCCAGAACATTCACTTCCAGCCATTCTCAAGTGACGCGCTTATCAATTAAGTGAAATAAATAAATAAGTGAAGAGTATTATTTTTTGCTTTTAGTCGTAGATGTAAAAAGTTGCAAAACCCATATTTTTACATAAGTATAATATTTTGTATTTACTCGAATATAATTTTATTTATTTGTACATACTGTATTACAAACGCTTTATTTTGTACAAGGAAAAAAAACATAGAAGGAATTATACTTTGATAATTAATTAATTGGATATAATTGGTTTGCTTTTCGATAAAATGTTTCCTTAATTGGATAAAATTCATCGTTTTTGTAATAAATCATGCTGTTATCATAAAATTTATTTAGCAACTTGAACTCATTGGTTTATCTAAAATAATTGCTGCTTAATTGTCAATTACTTATGATTTTCAGGAAAAGTAGGCATTACGCTTGACGCATTTTGGGCCGAACCAAAAGATGATAATAAAACTGAAGACATGAGGGCTGCCGAGGAGTACCTACAAATGCATGTAGGTTTTCTTTAGTTTTATCAACACAATACCATACACCACAAATACACAAAATAATATTAATAGTTACATTGTTATTAGTATTTGGATGACGACACCGTAACGTCACACGTTATGTTGTTATAATTATCACTGCGCTGTTTTCATATCCCTACATCAGATTACCTGTCTGTGTTTATTCAGAAGTTAATTTGTTTTCCAAACTAAAACCGCCTTGGTAAAATGTTGACAATTTCGTTTTTAATCTGTTTTATTTTCTTCATCAGCTGGCAATGTATGCTCACCCAATATTCTCGGATGTTGGCGACTATCCCACTTTCGTTCGTGAGCGGGTTAACAATATGAGTTTTCAACAGGGATACTCACGATCCCGACTGCCATATTTTACAGACGAAGAGGTCAGTACATAGAATTATGAAAGCTTTTAAATTATCGTTACATACTCTTTACTAGGATTTTCTTTTTATAAATATAATGACACTGTCTCATATACACAAGTCTCGGAGGAAAGACACAAGTACAGAACGCCCGAAATAAAAGTTCGCGTTTGAAGTTGAAAAAAAAAAACAAATTAAATTAAAGAAAAAAAAAGGTTTTTCAACAAGGTTTACATTGTTCGATCGATCGAAAACTGATAAACAGCTGATAGAATTCACTAGGTAATGCATGACCGTAATCGTGTTTACAGAGGTAAAAAACTCAATAACATTGTTTTTTATTACGATTGAATTGTAACAAACAAGTTATATTTGTCTCTTAATTAATACCGGTTCTGATGTCTCAATTGGAAGTGACAACAGGTTTATATTATAGTTTTCTGATAACATATTAGTTAATATTTTCCGTGTCCCTGACCTGACCTGCGGCCGTGCCACAGTTTGTTAACGAGATAAATTTAATATCGAAAGATAGGGATGGCACTGTTTAATTTGTAGAGCGGTATTTGTAATCGTTTTGTGACTGAGTGTCCCGCTCACTGTCACAAAATGATTGCAATACACGTCATCGTACGGTCGCCACTGTACACCCACAGTTCGCGGTATGTTTTAGGTCCCATGTAATAGCCTATTGCCATTAACCGGGCACAAATCCAGACTCTGAACTCCTACTGAGAAATTCATAGCAAAACCCAATAACATTTTGCTCGACCTGGGGATCGAATCCAGGAACTCTAGCTTAGCAGTCGCGCTTGGGACCACTAGACTAATGAGGCAGTCATAATATATCATATACAGGAACACCAGAGGCAAATATTTCTTTCATATTTGTGTATTAAAGAAGTAGGTAGGTAATTGTCTGTCTTCTTAGGTAGGAAGACCAGAGACAGTCGTCAGAGTCATATCGTCACACCCACGCAAGGGTGGTGATGAGATGATGATTGCACGTTTAGTGTACCTTAACCGCTGCACCGAACGTGCAAAATTTACTTTACCATTAATTTAGTGGTACTTTCCTAGGTGGTAAAAAGAATAGATACAAGGGAAAGGGGAAATATTTGTGTACAAATGTAGATTCATATTTAATGAAGAAAATAATGTCAAAATATTATTCCAGATCGGAGCACTTCAAGGGAGCTCAGACTTCTTCGGTCTTAATCACTACACAACGTTTTTGATGAGCCCGTCTACGATGGAACCAGATTGGATGATTCCTTCTATAGACCATGACGCTGGAATTAGGATAGAGCAAAATCCAACTTGGCCTAAACCTGGAGCTGACTGGTTAACAGTGAGTTTTATTTGGTTTTTATACAGGGGTAATTCTAGAGTAGGACACGTACAAGCGTAGACAAAGATACCCTACGTCAAATCGTATCGTATATGTATGTGAGAGCTAGAGCCTAAAGGAGTATTTAGGTACTTGAATTGGATGATTCGTATGGCGGGGGCTATTTGAGCTTTCCAACAGGCAAATAAAGGCAAGCAAATAATTATAATAATACCTGATTCGAGGCGGATGTAGATGTCTGTCTTGTTCAATAACATACAGTATTGCGTCAATCTACAAGAAACCAAGTATCCATTATGAAAAGTCACGTTCATAAAACTTGACAATTAAAAATGCTGTATGCTATAGGTACTTTATAATAATGAAATATTATACCATCACACCTGTATTCCCAAAGGATTAGACAGAGGCGTACCAACTAATGTGTATCCATAACTCGCCGGTATGTTTAGGCCTCATGTGAGGTTTTGTCACTCCAGAAATCCAAACTCCGAGCTGCCACTGATAATTTCCCAGAAAAACCCAATAACGAGCGAGCGAAGCGAGAATTACTAATAGTTAATTATTAGAATCAAAAGATTTTATTTATTTCAAAATAGCTCTGAAAAACAAGGATAAAGATATTTATGTCTACATATGCGACCAGTCAAAAAAACTCGTTTGTTTTATTGTTTACAAGTTATCAACAAGATATCAAAATTTTGTAGAGTTATGTGTAGGTGCATAATTTACATAGCGACAGTAAAATTAACCCACAGTTGCTATGTATGTTTTTATATACCTACCTACTTACTTTTACTGTTAATTTGAGGTTTTATTTTCAAAATTGTAACTGATACGGTATTCTCAGGTGGTCAATAATTAATGCATAAAGAAAATTTCATACTATACACTATTTTAGGATTTGTTCAACTAATTAAGATAAGTTGTAGGTAGCACAATTGGAACATAATATACTTTTTAACGGTGAAAACAAAATTCAAATCTGTTTAGCAGTTTTAGCACCAACCCCTTAAAAAAAACGAGAGACAGAGGTCTACTAATGTACACTCAAAGTTTGCCATGTTTAGAGCCCATGTACACTAGAAACATAAAATTAAATGCGGATACAATGGATTCAGCAAAACCTGTATTCTGTTAAAGACTTCCGCAGCCCAAAGATTGAGTAATTATTATCTCAAGGATGACCAGGTTATCAGACGTTCGGATTTTCAGAATTTTAGGATTATCATAGATATTCGTATGATAATGAGCACTCGGGGGCAAATGCATTAAAAATTATCACCCATCTACAGATTCACCGCGGCAAGCTTAGTCTAGCTTAGTCAAAACGGCTGTTGGTTGTTGGTATATGTCAAAAAGCCAGAATGTCACTTACATGTCTGGATAGTTGCACTTACGTTAATTAGTTATTATTTAAGCAGAGTTACCATTTAACTATTTTGTTTTTGCATATTTATATAATAACATGCTTCCGCCAGCGGCTTCGCTTACGTAGGACACCTAACTAAGAAAGTAGGTATCTAAGAGTTAAAATGATAAAAAGTACCCTAACTGTTGACCAGGCTTATAATCTACATAAGCAGAAGATCTCGTATAAATCCGTCGAATAGATTTTGGTATAGACAGACAACAGTTCTAAACATCTTTCTTTCGTCTTCAGGATAACTCAATTGTATCCTTCAAATTGTTTTCCAATTATTTTGAAATTACCGAAACGATTTTTCTACTGACTTTTTATATGTATAGATAAAATTCTTGCCTAAATATATAAATCATAATGTAATCAATATTTTTTATCGCAGGTTTACCCACCCGGTTTCCGCAAACTCCTCAACTGGTTACATGCCAACTATAGAATGGTGAAGGAAATCCCGATCTTTATAACAGAGAATGGCATGTGTGATTGGGGCCAAACAGATGACTACGAAAGAGTATCTTACTACAATGAGTATCTGCATCAACTGCTTCTAGCAATACATGAAGATGGATGCAATGTGAAGGGCTATTTCGCCTGGACTTTGATGGACGACTTCGAATGGAAGGACGGCTATTCGTAAGTAGAGCCTCGTCAAATAAAACAACAATCCCCTTACATTATTCAACCGTTAGATATCTTTTATCTGAAGAATAAAGTTGGCGTTTGCAGATTTTGTATAGTAAAACTGTCAAAAATTCGAATTTGTTCCTCTGATAAAGTTATCTAATCTGACGATGGAGAAATCGGCCCTTAATCATATGTTTTAACCTGTGCCGTGAGAACAGTATTTTCAACCTAATGTACCTTATTATAATTATCTCAGTGGCGAAGACTTAATTTTGAGACGAAAGAAAAAAGAACAAAAATCTGACTTAACTTCATATTATCAACCCATATTCTGTCACTGCTGGGCACTGGTCTTCAAGACCAGTCAACCCCCTCCTGTGGGTTAGCAGACTTCATACATTTGACAATAGTATACACTAACAGATAGTGAGCAGCAGTTGTAATATAGCCCAGCATTAAGAATAGTGAATAGTTCTATTGCAATAAGATGGCATGTAAGCATACGAGCTGCTGGACGGTAAGATGCAACTGCAGCCCAACATCAGCAGAACTAATAGCAATTAAATGATGTCCAGTAATTTCGCTAGCTATACTCCCCTTCAAACTGGAACACAATATAAGTAGCTTGGCTGGAGAATATTTGGCAATACGAAACCCAGAGGAACTCAGCAACAGATTCCTATGACCTCACATTTGTGTTCAATAATCAACAAAATAACATGTCATAACATATCAGCACGCCTGTATTCCCGAAGGGTAAAGCAGAGGCATAATTACACCCACAGTTCGCCGGTATGTTTAGGTTCCATGTAATAGAGGGCGAGCCAATAGCCATTAACCGAGCACAAATTCGAAACTCTGAGCTGATACTGATAATTTCATAGAAAAACCCAATAATACTTTGCTCGACTTGGGAATCGCACCCAGAACCTTTAGCGTAGCAGTCGTGTTAAGAACCATTAGAATAATGAGGCAGTTTTCAATAATCAAATATAATTATAACTAACTTTCACTTATCGCGAAGATTTTGTAAACGGAAGACAGTTCTAACTCCAATTCTATGCGGACGACATTAGAATTCCTAACAATGCCAGTAATAATGAGTACAGCATTGTTATTCGGTTAAGAAGTACGCTAGTAAGTAGACCGATCGTTAGACAAGACCTTGACATGCTGTGTTGTTTTAATACTAACGAAGTAATAATACGATTGCAGTTTTGTTGAACACAATCAATTATAGATAAAACATGATAGAAACTGCCTCATTAGCCTAGAGGTCTTTAGCGGGACTGCTACCCTAGAGATCCTGGGTTCGACTTTAAGGTCGAGCAAAGTATTATTGGATATACTCGTACAACCTAAACATACCAATACGCGAACTGCCTAACCTTCCGGGGAATGCAGGCGTGATGGTATATTAGGTGATAGGACTCCGCAGCTGGAGTTAAATTTGTCTGGGGTGATATCCCCGTTGTGCCCTCTGCCAATATGCTGCGCATTACGGCCAGTCCCATTATCAAATCCGTCGATAGATTTGCTTACCAGAGATAGAGTTTTGACATTACTTGTATGGACCTTATGTCAAAATTATATCTCCAGTAGACAAATCGACTGACTGATTTGATATTGTTACTGGCCGTTAGTGACTTTCGGTTTAAATGCTAAAGTAGTGAGTGTAATTACTGAGCATATGGGACAAAATAACTGTAGTCTCAAGATGACAACGCGCGAATGATATTACTGGTATCTATAGACTGCGGTTACCACCTGCCATCAGGCGACCCGTATGCTTATTTATCAACTTATTCCAACAACACTAACTTCAGTGATACGTCTAGCAGTGGACTGATATTTAATTATTTAATTTTTAAATTTGGAGCACCAATAAGTTGATATATAAAAAATAACTTACCTTTTCGTGATTACATTACATTACCGCCAAGCCTTATCTGGTTTGTGATCAGCTTTCAGCATAATCTGAATATCAGTACTTTACATGAAGCAAGTGATATCAGACCAAATCTCGGAGCCTTGAATTTTAAAAAATACCATTTAAAAGTAGGAATATATGAGAACATTACCATAGGCAAAGCTGAGTGTGGACGGCTAGTTAATAATAAATCAGAATAATATCAATTAGAACTAGTTCTTGAATATTCAGTTTCTTAAGTATTAGGTACTTAAGAAACTGAATATTCAAGCAAATATTTATCCTGCTGTGCAAATAATCCATATACAATATTTGATTTAAACTCGTATCTGAATTAAAATAACTGTTTTTATTTATTATGCTGTTGGAAATAATGCAATCATCGTATAAAATAAATACACTGCCCATTGCACGGAATTATTATTTTAACATTCATTACAAATATAAAAGTACATTAATTAACGGGTCAGATGTAATAGACAGAACTGAATAAGTACTTAAATACAGTGACAGAGTATAATTATGCAGATTTATTATTCAGAGACTATATATAACATACACATACATCACGCTTGCATACCATGAAGGATTGGCAGAGGTGTACTTCTGAAAACCGACAGTTTGCCATTAAGATTAGGTCCCAAGTCATGAAGGCGAGCCTATAGTTATTTCCGGACACGAATCCAAACTTCGAGTTCCTACTGTGAATTTCATAGAAATAATTTCTAACACTGTTCTACCTTGAAATCGAATCCATGACTCTAGTGTTGCAATCACGCTTAGAACACTTATTTTTATTTTCATATTGTTCCCCGTGTGAAGACGAGTTAGAATACAGTTCCTCACTGACATTCGAATAGGCATGTCGTAAGAGTCGATAAAATATCTGACTTGCTCGGTGGTAGGACAATCCGGGGTCTGACTGGCTGGCGACAAAGCACCTTGGTGCGTGTACCGACGTTTGCGCTTAAGAGCCAGTTCCCTCTCGGGCGGCTCTGTCAGTTTGGAGTCCGTAGGGGCTCTTAAAGCTCGGCAACGCATCAGCAACTCCTCTGGTGTTGCAGGTGTCTATGGGTGGCGATGACTACTTATAATCAGATGCCTCGTCTGCTCGTTTGCCGACCTAATCAATAATAAACAAAACTAAAGAATGTACCTAATAATGACAATAAGCATGCCTATTACATTGATCTAAGTTATGATACCAACGGGGTTTTATGTTTGAACAGTCACTATTGCCAAAAAGCAAAGTAGTCAGTATATTTTATTGTATTAGCTTCCCCGTTTTTAATAAAATGCTTCCGACGTAAAAACAAAAAAGGTCGTTGAACTGACTGACATTTTGACCTCCAGCTGTCACTTCACACTTCATACAACAAATTTTGCATGGTTTAAACTTATCCTGTTTTAGATGCTTCGAGGTTACTTCCTTTAGAACATTCACTGATCAATATACAGTTAGTGTTTTCTTACGCAACTGATCTTTATTCACTACTACGCATTGCGTTTGTCTGATTACATTTCAATACAGTTATTTTGCAAGAATTTGTCTTTGCTAAATACTTAGTCTAGTTTTAATGAATGCTTTTAATTTCCTGGTAGATATTATGAATTAGAAACACAAGATAAAGAAAGCGAAGATAAAAATATAATAAAAATACAATACTTTTTAAATATCGTTAATGTTTAGTTTATGAATGTCTACTTCTAAATGGTATGGAACTAAGTAATTAATAATATATTTTATTTCCAGGACAAAATTCGGTCTGTTCAAAGTGGATTTTGACAGTCCAAATAAAACACGAACGCCGAAATTATCTGCGAAAAGTTATAGCAACATTGTGCGCACGCGTCGCATTGACTTCGACTACATCAAGCCGCCCTCACTTCTAAATAAATTATTACTTGAGTAGACTAATTATTCGCGCCAAAATATACGAATAATTTCTAAGTATTTAAAATAAATATGTTATTAAAGTCTAAGGCTAATTTAGAAATTAAAATATTTTATTTCGTAAATTAAGATAAAAGTGTAAATTATACAGTGACATAAACACATCGTACATACGCAGGTACTTATTTATATGTATTATTTAAGCTTTGAATAAATATTCATAAATAGAATCTAAAGAAAGAAGCAATAAAGCAAATTCAGTGAACCTTATCTATCCATTACACTCTCGGGGATCAGTCGATCAGATTGGTATATATATCTACAATAATTTATATGGCTGACTTCCATTTCACTGCCTTTGAGATCTATCGACTTGGATTACAGAAGGAGTAATGAATTTGAAGGATAAAATTTGCAGCAACATTCTGCGTCTAAATTCATACAAAACGCTGATTACTCGGATGATAAGTAGTTCAGTAGGACAGTCAGTTAGTTTAGTTGGATTGGCTGCATTCGGGCCGGTTAATCAATGACGTATTGTTATGTTTTTAAATGTTTTGTCTTGCTGATGCACTAGTCGGACTCTGATTCTCACATACATAAGGAGGAACAGTAAAACGGTTTGGCTTCCATATCAGAGTGGTAGCTTTTTTCTCAAAATCCTCATATCTGGAGAGCGGCAGAGTACCTAGGTTGGACACGTATCGCACTTGCCTTCTTACCTTATAAAGTCGAGGGGTTCAGGACACGAGTAACTCAAGATTAAGACAGATTGTGGACCGTTTCATAGAGCAAGGTACTGCCTCGAATCTTAAGTAACCAAACAGATCATTAGACTACCTACCAAGCTTGCTCGAGTTTTGTGTTCTAACTTCGCCCACGTGTAGAGGTTTAGAGACAAGGATCGGTCAAAGAACAGTCAACCATAAATCTTAATTTAGTATAAATACAGCCTAAAATCATTATGCACCATTTGTTTAAGACGTATTAATGATAACACTTTTACGAGTTAATCATCATCGTCAACATTATATTGTTTCAATGGTGGGCACGGGTTGAAAAAGTTTTTTTTTGGTTATCTTGATGCCTATTTATGGAAATGTTAGTAATGAGATTGTTTTACTATTTGCTATAACTACTGCCCCCGTAAAAGATTATATTAAAATTATAACTGCGATTACCGGAGCAAAAAGACCGATTCTATGTTAAACGCTTTGAAATGTGAGTGGTGGTGTAGAAAACAGAATAATTATGCGGAAATGTAAGTTTGTTATTGTATCTAATCTTGTTAATTTTTTATTTTCTGTATGTATCGTTATCTTCATTGTTGCTATATACGTTTAAATTAAGCCGGCACATAAACTGTAATGATGCGCATTGAGGTATTAAATACTAGAGCAGCTACGTAAATTCAGAAAAAATACTTGCAGATGCACAATCTAAAAAAAATATAAAATGAAATCGCTTGTCTACGTTTGGGCACCGTGAGGAGGGATTAAAAGAGTGATGAATATGAATATGAAGCGGTAGAAGAAAACTATAAATTAATGAAAGTAGGAGAATATTGGGAGTGATGGCTGATAGGGATGAATGGACGAAATAAGACATGCTGCAGTAACCTAAATAGATTGAAATTAGGTCAGGCATTGATGAGAGTCACTAATAAAATTGTCCTGTTATTGTTGTCTTAGGTTAATTCCTATAGGTATTATTTTATACAATTGAATTTAGTAAGTCAAAGTATATATTTAGGGATAGGTCAACTAGTTGTAGACCTCAATTACTGATTGTTTATGCCGACTTACCAATGACGGATATCCATATTAAAAAAATGGTAATTATAAAATGATTAAATCAATTGCGTCTATAAACTGTAGATACCTACTGCTACGTCAATGTCATTGGCATGTGGGAATTGTGGCGCAATTCGCTGCAACTAATATAGTATCGAAGAAGAGAGATACTCTGCAATGACATCTGTAGAACATAATTATTACAGGATTTTTGTTAATACATTTGAGGAGAGAGAGTTAGGCACTGCTTGTACGTAGCACATATTGTGAGTAAAATCTACTTTTGGATATTTTAAATAGAGTTTAGTTAAAATTGGTACTAGTTGCTTGTAAATCAATGTTGTTTGATTATAATTAAAAATGTAATGCCTTACCACAATTATGTTTCATAAATAATGACAATAAATTATGCAACTTAAGTAAGCAGATGTTAGATTATTAATAATTGATACAATTTTCCCACGACTATTTGAATTACAATAGTTATTGTTTATTTTAAATTCAATATTTAATTGTTGCAAAATTTGCAAGTTTTAGTTGGAACAATGTTTACGATGAGAAAAGTCGTCTTGAAAGGATTTATCCTAGTTATTTTAAGGTAAGATTTTGTGAAACAAACACTTCTATTTTTTAATAAAAAAAATATTAATTAAAAATTTGGGTACGGAATTTAATAACTAAAATGAGTGTCATTATTTAAGACGAGAAATTTATTATTTAAGGCATAATGGTACTTAAAATGCCATAATAATCCTTACCTACTAAATAATTTAGATAAAACATGAAGATAAAAATATATAATGTTAAAGATATTTTTTGAGACTGTTTATTAAGAATTATGAATTATAATCTTTTACTACTATTCATAATAATGAACAAATTGAACAATAAAATAAACAACAAAAAAATTATAAAATTTCAAAAAATATAGAAACTTAAATAATTTAAGTTTTTTTATGGTAATGGTAATTTTCTTCTCTTTTTCTTTACCACTTGCAGCTTACTACAGAAATCTAAAGGAACTTTCTTAGAAGTAGACAATAGAAGAAATAATTACTCTTTTCCTGAAGATTTCATGTTTGGAGTATCGACAGCAGCATTTCAAATAGAAGGAGCGTGGAATGAAGGAGGTAACTTATAGCTTAAATATATAATATAGTACTTATCCTCTAACTGATTTCTGATATGCGACATTGAAATAATACCTACATAATTATGTTTGTATATGTCCACCACGCCTGTATTTCCGAATGGCGTAGGTAATAATGTACACTCACAGTTCGCAGGCATTTATTTATTTATTTATGTAGTATGTATGTAGGTCCCATGTAATAGGAGGTGAACCATAAACCTTGCACAAATCCAAACTGAGCTGCTACTGAGAGTTTCATAGAAAATCCCAATATCACTTTGGCCAACTTTCATCGAACCCAGGGCCTATAGTATAGCAGTTGCGCTTGTGATCTACTAGAGTAATGAGGTAGTCATTGAAATAAAACTTATGGAGTTTATCGTTAGTGAGCCTGCGACCATGGAAGCTACAAAGGGTTTGAAAGATCTGGATTAAGGGTCCGGTGGAGCTTGAATTGCTCACAAAAACGTAATACCGAAATGAGTCGTAATCCAGACAATATTCTAAAAAAATATGTTATTATTCGAATTTGAATACCGTTAATCTAGGTTCCTACGGTACTATTTTGTCTACTACTACTTCACTGGAAATAAAATACCGGAAAATCGTTCCAATCTTGGTAAAGTTATCAAAAATTGCATTCGCTAACATTTATTTCCAGTGAAGTATTTTGGATGAAATGGACGAGTAGGAATCTAGATTTACGGTATCGGAATCCTAATAATAACAGAATTCGATTAAATTGTGTTTGAATTACGATTTATTTCGGTATTACGTTTGTAAGAGAAATTCGGTCCGCCGGACTCTTAAGGCCGCGTACACGAACTCAGTGGCGAGTGGTGCGGCGGTGGCGAGCAAGTTCTTTTACGCGGCCTTAGTGATTTCAATATAAGGCGATAAAATCCGAAAAAAAGTGATTATATTTCAACATTCATCCTTTTATTCAAAAAAAACATTGGTTTAAACCAAATTTAAGGTGAAACTAGGCTCGTTGGTAATGAAAAATGGAATTCGGTAATGAATGTAGGGACTATCTCATACTTTCCTTATGATCATGAGAATAGTAGGTACTACAAAATTTTATAATAATAATCAATCAATCAATCAATCAATCAAATCAGTCTAATAATAATTTGATAATAATAATAATAAAAATGTATTAAGAACTTTTTACAATGTAAAAGACGTTTTTCACAATTCTAATTTCAATTCACAAATCATCGAATTTGGAATTTTGCTTATAAATTCAAAATTCGATGAATTGTGAATTTGGCATGGAATTAAATACGTTGAGCGAGAAACTAAGACAGTACGTAACGACTCTACCGCATTCTAAAAAGTTTGTCAAACATTATTTGAATTGCAGTCTGTATACTCTCGGCGGAGTTGTTGAGCTATAAAGATAATTTAGAGCCAGAAATGTCATTTTTGCGATTTAGATAACATATCACCCTGAGATATCACCTCATTACCTTATCGCTCTAAGACATTAATTTTTTTCCGCCATATTCTTAAGAAGCATCGAAATTTTGATTTTGGAATTGTAATATTAATGATAATAGTATTAATAATGACATGTTAAATGATGTAATGTTAATGGTATGTTATATGTAATAGTAATGACATGATATTTAATCTCATGATACTAATTTATATCCCCCTTTTAATACAAACATATATTTTTAATTAAGTTGATGAGTTAAGAACTTTCTAATAGTAATTTATAAATTGATCTAAATAAGTGTAATAATAGTGATATAAATAATTTCAAATATTTGCATGCCGATTGGTAAAATGTGGCTGAGCTAAATGTAATCTTAAGAACTTATTATGTATTACCCATATTTGCAAAATAAAATTCTATTCTATTCTATTCTAACCCAATAGATTTTACATACAATTCTTGCATACTTCTTTTGTTTCATCCACATTCATACATATTCTCCTATACACACGCTGGTTGCGAGTACTAGATACCAATAGTTCACATTTCTATTAAAAGAAAAAAATAAGAAAATCAGTGGCGCTTCAAAATAGTAATAGATTACATCTTATTAATTTTTCTATTAATCTTAGTTAGACCGCCTTTGTATAATCAATTTATACAAAAGGTACAACACAAGTTGTCTACTGTGACCTGTATCACCGAAAATGATACTTTTTGCTACTTTTCATACAGGCCAAAAATCTAGTGATAGCCAACGTTTAAAAAAAAATATATTAAATCTCTGTTATTTTCGGATGCCGGAAGTTACATGTCTAGCGATGGTCAACTGTTACGTAATAACTGATATAAGAATAGGTATTATTACCTAGAGAAACAATTATTAATTCAATAGAGTTATTAAAACAATAATAACAGGTAGTGGAACCTACTTTAAACAACTTTTTTCATGAACCTCCTTCTCTCTTAATAATTCTATTCTCTTCTATAATCCCTGTGCTTTGTTGCTTGAATGATTGAGATAATTAGATATTCTGTAATTAGTCAGCTTTAATGAAATTATGAATCTAATAATATAGTCTTATCGCAGGTAAATAACTATATAATTATGTAAATAAATCAGAGATTTAACAAATATAGTATGTCGCATAAGACAAACAATAAGAATAGATATCTTGACGTCATCAAAGTAAAATAAAAAAGTGTTCAATCTTCTGGTTAGACTCGCGCACTTATGGTTTATGTAAGATAAGTATGTAGGGTAGATATGTAGATAAGTATGGTTAATGTAGGGAAAATATTTAGGGGTATTTGTGTCCCATAGTAAGTAATTTCGCTCTATTTTGTTTCAAGGGGACACGTGATATAGTTACTTATTAATGATTGTAGGTAAAGGCGAAAGTATATGGGATAAATATCTACATGAGAATCCAGATTATACGCCGGATAAGTCAAATGGTGATATTGCAACCGACTCTTACCACAAGTACATGAAAGACATCGATATGATAAAAAATCTTGGCGTTGGCTTCTACCGTACATCTATTTCTTGGCCACGGTATGTATAGTAAATTGATAAATAAAAAAGAAACATAAACATAAAACCAAGTCTCATCATCATCATCAGCCCGATGCTATCCACTGCTGGACCAAGGCCTCTTCATGAATCTTCCATTCGTTTCGGCACTGGGCTAGTCTTGACCATTTCTTTCCCGCCACCTTCATGATTTCGTCGCTCCGTCTAGCCGGGGGTCGACCAACACTTTTACGACCAGTCCTCGGTTGCCACTCGAGGATGTTGCGAGTCCACCTTCACCAACCTTCACAATCCAAGTTTGAATTAATTCAATCGATAAACGTATTGGAATAAAATCTATATTATGAAACAATACATAAGATCGCCCGAACAATAAGTAGTTCCTTTTGTGATCTGACTCGTCATTTCAACTTTGTTTTATTTTAGTGTTCTGCCCGATGGGACTGATAATAATATAAACATGGAAGGAGTTATGTTCTACCGAAGATTGTTCAAACAGCTTCTTAAAGCCAATATTATTCCGGTCGTCACTATTTACCACTGGGATATGCCAGTACTCTTGATGGATCTTGGCGGTTTGAGCAATCCGAAGATAGTGGACTATCTTGAAGACTTAGCAAGCGTTCTTTTCCATTATTTTGGTGATCTAGTAAAGTATTGGGTGACAGTGAACGAACCCCATCAACATTGCGTTGGCGTGAGTATTTTATTTGGTATTTATTAAATTTTTAAAGTCCAGCCTTTACCAAATCATTCACTCCCATTTCAATCAGAATTATCATAATCTTTAACAACTGTTTTTCTTTGTTTTCTCTCCATCCTTCCTCTATCACTATCACTCTTTTAGTGACACAATTTTCATATCTCTCAACACGTGCATTTTTCCTGTCACATGTACCATTTTATGTTATTTTCTGTTGTTTTCAAAATATTCTTTTCCATTTCCACTGAATAATCATGTCTTACAAACTACGGTCGCAGTGATAAGCTATGGCCGCTAAATCCACGATATCAGTGTTTCGTTTTTTATTGATTCAGGCTTACGGAGGAAAGACAATACCAGGAATTGCGTCACCCGGGGTAGCCTTTTACCTTTGTGTTCATCACTTACTGTTGGCTCATGCCCGGATTTACAGGTTATACGAAAGAGAATTTCGGTTTTATCAGAATGGTAAGGGTGGTTTTTGTTATTTAATATTGTTGGGAAAATTAACCAACTTGAAAAAATAATACATAGAAGTATGAACAAAATTTTATGTTCTGCAAAGAGAGCTTGAATTAAAAAGAACAGAGTTCCCGTGTTCTCTGCCCATTTATATATTACATTACTATCAATAGAGTAGATACCTTTAATATAGATACCAGTACTTTTAATAGTTCATTGCGATTTTCACAACGTTTTTGTGTTTATAGGCAAAATCAGTATAGCCTTAGATGCTAACTGGATTATGCCTAAACATCCTGACAGGCCTGAAGACCAAGAAGCTGCAGACCGTCATCTTGAAATGCACGTGAGTGTAAAACCTTATTTACACCTGGTGATAATAGTTCATCCGAACAAAGAAAGTGTTATGTATTGTCCGTATCTACTCGTGTGCTATATCTACTGCACGATTTGAGGCAAATAGACTTAGGTAATAAAAAAACAATTACATAAATAAAAGACAATTAGAATAATCATGTATATTCATGTTGGTTCTTACAGCTAAAAGATTACAAAACTAATTGGAAATATTGTATTTTATTTATTTTTGTAATTTTAGGATTTCAATATTGCATCTGATACCAACTAAAAGGACCAAAAGGGTTTTTATTACATGTTTTATTAAAAAAATATATCTACATATCTGACTGACAGTAACGCACAACTTACATAATACATATATAGGCGGGTTTAGAAAGCTTTTCTTATACGTTTCCGAAAATTCCCTCAGGATTGAAAAAAGGAGATACATCGCTGGAAACGTAGGTTGGTAATGAAATATAATTATGCGAATAACCCCTTTCTCGCTACACTATAAATTCCCCTTCAGGTGGCAATGTTTACCGACCCAATATTCTCCGAGACCGGTGACTATCCCGCTTTAGTGCGGCAGCGTGTTGACAACGCCAGCTTTGAACAAGGTCTCTCAAAATCACGTCTCCCTTATTTTACAAAAGAAGAGGTTTGCACTTTTATTGTCTTCTTAGCGTCTGATTCAGAGACGATTCTAAACGTAAACTTTAAAAAAAGTTTACGCATAGAATGACCCTATAAATACCTATATAATGTGCCCTCCGATTGCCTGGCGGTCTGTGAGCCCTGTTTACTTATATGT
The DNA here is from genome assembly GCA_910591435.1 of Acronicta aceris. Classification (NCBI taxonomy): domain Eukaryota; kingdom Metazoa; phylum Arthropoda; class Insecta; order Lepidoptera; family Noctuidae; genus Acronicta; species Acronicta aceris. The sequence goes on from OU342768.1 coordinate 10,021,994, forward strand.
TCTGCTGATGTTGTCGTTGTGTGTTGGGTCGTTTTATACCCTAAAACATGGTTTAGTCAAACGGCACCGAGGCACACGTCATGCTCGTGAACGGGTTTCGTCTGTAAGGGATGAAATGCTTCTACTTGCTATGGCAACACTTTTCTGTTTATTTATTATAACTATGGAATTATCAAAAATAACGAAATGCAAAATTATAAACAGAATAGACATATTATGCACGTGAGCGTCACGAGCATGACGCACATATTATGCTCGTGACGCACACGTCATGCTCGTGAACGGGTGCTTCTATTTGCTATGGCGAGTAACTTTTTCTATTTATTTAATATAACCATTGAATTATCACAAACATCAAAATGTAAAACTATAAACAGAATAATATTATTGTAATCATGTTATAAAAAAGTGTCAGATCTTCTTGGATCAATTTTTTACTTTTAAAAATACCTATTTTAATGGTCTTTATAATTAAAATAAAACATTTGGCTTTGAAAGTTTACGTTTAGATTCATCTCTGAATATTATTACCTTGTTGTATTATTACACTGTTTTACATAAGACGTACCTTACATTGTAGTCTTAAATAATATTTTGATGATAACAGATTAATGCTTTGCGTCTAATTACAGAAGTCTATTTCTCATGTATTTTTTTAAGTTTTGTAGTTTACTTTGTTTCTATGATTATAATTTATTGTCTGACGGATGTATTATAATTTTGAACATTAATATCTCGTTATTATTTTAATTGTTTCATTTTTGTAGCTTATTTAATATCCCTAATTATTTTTATTAACATTTTTGATTAGGGTAAAGTATCTCATTAGTCTAGTGGTCATTCACCTGCAGTTCACCTGTTTACTTGTAGAAATTATAGCTATTAACTGCAGTGTGATAATCGCCCACGTTAACATTTTTTCAATCAATATCTATATGGCACAAAGAAAAGCTGATGTGAAGCTTTTAGTTGAAACTGTTTTCTATGTATGAGAAGATGTATGAATGTGGAAGAAGTTTGCGTTTTTTTTCGTGCAGAAATCCAGTCGGCTAGACAGGATAGTTTTTTTACGTAAAATTACGATATTTTACTCTTTTTTTTGCTCACAGATTGAGGCATTGCGGGGCAGTGCCGACTTTTTTGGGTTGAACCACTATACCACCTTCCTTATGTCCCCGTCTTCGATGGAGGAAGGGTGGGAAATCCCTTCATACGAACATGACGCTGGTGTCAAGTTGGAGCTGAATCCTCTATGGCCTGTACCAGGAATCCCATGGTTATCGGTAAATTTAATGAATATACAAAGCAAGCATATAAGTAGTACCGTGCACTGTTGTAATGGAGACTTTCGAAATTAAATAATAATAATAATACATATTTATTGAGTATATAATAAAAATTACTCACAATGTTCGGAAAATTATGATAGTTCAAATGTTTTTATTTCAAATAAGCTTTTACAAGCGTATATGAAACGTTATGATTCTAGTTGCACAGTTCCAAAAGGTTGAGAAGAATCCGGAAAGAAACTCCATGGACACTCTTTTAAAATAAATGGTGTTACAATCTTCGCTGGTACAATATTGCGATATGAGGATGTGTGAACATTGAATGTCAAAGTTGGACCAAAGTCCATAATTACAAGAAGATTCTTAGATAAAATTTCATACAATACAGAGTAAATATTACGTTGGTACCTGAACAAATTAAACATTGTATCACAGGTACCAACGCCTTTCGAAAAAATGAAAGAAAGAAGAAAGAAAGAAACATTTAATCACTATAAAAACAGCAACACGTACATGCGTTTAGGTACTTATGAAGTAAAAAAATATGTGACAAAAAATAAAAGGAGAAGAATAATAAGCGTCTACCTATTACATAAGTGAACTATTTAAGCACACTGTGCGTCGCCGTTGTTCATAGCGATTAGGGTATTGAAAATTGTACATGCAAAATTACAAAATAGAAAGGATGAGTGAGTGAATGTAATGTGTAAAATGAGTGTGACTGAGTAACTGAGTGTAGTACCCCAATGGATGCATGACGTCTTCGTCCGTTCGTGTTCATCGCATAGGTTCAAATTCAATAAGTCCAATTACATCTTGCTATGTGAAGTTTACTAATCACTGTATGATGGACCACTGTCTCATCCTAAAAAGCAACTTACAACTAGGATAGTAAATAAAAGTAATGATAACTAGAATCATGATATTATAAATCCAAGGTCACAAAGTTTTCAAATGATCTTAAGATCTGTCTGGCATTAAATAATTTTAAAGACTGAACTTTAAATTACTTTAAAAAATATCTTGACATACTTGGCAGAAAGAAAAACTTATAATAATAAAGTTTGGGTAGTGTCGTATGTTTTTTTCTAGAAAAAGTGAACCAATATTATTTGTTTATAAAACAATGAAAAAAAAAACATAGATTAATAATAAATAAATAAGAAATATCATGTTTGTCTGCCCTTCTTAGAGTCTTCAAGTCATTAACCCACAGTGGTTATTATATCGTGGCCTAATTCACCGTTTAAGGGTTTGTTGTCCATGTCCTTAGATGAAATGGTCGTTATTAGTTAATGATTCGCGTTTATTGATGAGAATCAGACTCAGAATCATATAATTGATGTTTCTTTAGTCTGGAATGTTTAATAAACTCAAGTAAAATATAGATAACTTGTTACGTCCCATCTGCACTGTTAGATCAGTTTAGCTATTCTGTAATAAAATGCTACTTCGATATCGAGTCTCGCTCAACTCCTTTCCAAGATACAAATACCTACTATATTCTTAAAATGTCAGAATTCTTCACTTTATTTCCGCATTCGATGATGTGGTGCACTTGCTCTATCGAATTGTACGGAATTTAAATTAGATAATAAGGAAAATCAATAAGAAATTATTACGGAATAGCTCTGTAACTTTGAAATACACCATATTGGAGAAAGAAGAAATTGAATGCTTCTGTCATACCACAGGTTTACCCACCAGGTTTCCGAGAAATGATTAAGTGGTTCTCAAAAAGATACGGCAAGGATATACCAATCATTGTCACCGAAAGCGGCATGGCGGATCATGGACAGTTAGAGGACTATGATCGTGTGTCTTACATCAACGAGTATATGTATCAAATACTGTTAGCCATACATGAAGATGGATGCAATGTAAAAGGCTATTTCGCTTGGACTCTAATGGATAACTTTGAGTGGGACTATGGGTTTACGTAAGTAATTAAATAAATAAAAATTAAAGGGAAAATAACACGCACTGACAAAGAGATTTAAGCGTTATAAAGAGGACATTTTAATTTGTTTTGAAATAAGTTATAACAAATAGATTACAGATGACTGCCTCATTAGTCTAGTGGTCCCGAGCGCGACTGCTACGCTAGAGGTCCTGGGTTCGATCCCCAGGTCAAGCAAAGTGTTATTGGGTTTTTCTATGACTTTCTCAGTAGCAGCTCGGAGTCTGGATTTGTGCCCGGTTAATGGCAATAGGCTCGCTTCGTACTACATGGGACCTAAACATACCGGCAAACTGTGGGTGTACATTAGTACACCTCTGCCTAACCCTTCGGTGAATACAGGCGTGATGGTATGTATGTATGTTTAATTTTAAGTACCTACCGGAATTAATATTTAGTCTTCTGAATCCAGTATGGCTAAAAAGCGTTAATATCTATACGAGTATTATGCTGGAACAAAAAAAAAATTTAAATTTTGAATGCTAGGCCAATCGTTATCAACATTATTAACGTAATAATAAACATCCCAGTGTATCTATTCATTAAATGTTATTGTTTTATAAAGGGAGAAGTTTGGACTCTACCAAGTGGATTTCAACAGTCCAAACCTGACGCGAACACCGAAGCTTTCTGCAAAGGCCTACAAGAATACTGTATCTACTCGCAAGGTTGATTTCAACTACATAAGGCCACCTACGGATCACGATCAATTTCTGGATTAAAAAGCTTCATACATATACAATAATTAATTTAATTTCGTTTTTATGATTACGCTGTGCAGATTCCCTGAATCAACAGCATACGTCCAAATACGAAAAAAAATATATGATCAGTGAAATATAGCTACTTTTGACGAATTTTATTGCGTCATCTATATCGATAGTAATTATTAAATGTAAAGCAAAACTTTTAGAAAAAGACAAAACATATAAGGGTATATTTGGAAAGTATAGTTAAATTTATTTTCTTTAAAATAAGAAAATAGCTGCCCAAAATCTGTAATCGTAAACACACAAATGATGTACAGATAAATTATTATTATGATAACTACCTCATTTTTTGTAGTCATTTAATAATATAAACCGCCAAAAACATGTCTGTAGTTCTTTAAGTTAAAATAAACAAATAGGAATATATACTCGTAAATAAACATAATCAACCCATTATATTGTCCCACTGCTGAGCACGGGTCTCCTCTCAGAATGAGAGGGATTAGGCTATAGTCCACCACGCTGGCCTAATGCGGGTTGGCAGACTTCACACGCCGTCGAGAAAATCTCTCAGGCATGCAGGTTTCCTCACGATGTTTTCCTTCACCGTTTAAGCGCGTGATAATTAACTATTAATACGCACATTACTTCGAAAAGTCAGACCTGCGTGCCTTGGTGATGTTTGTCTATCCTTTCTCTATTATTTAACAATTCTCGCTGTTAACTCTTTATTGGAATAACGAGACGAAGATTTCTGACAAAAAAAAACATTGAAATAAGTAAGGACAATATTAACAAATGCAATATATTTACGATCCCAATTTTCTTTACACAGTTTCTATATACAATTTGCCACTGCAAAACCATTTGCGGACAAATTTCGACACGCAAGGTAATTTGAATAAATTTAAATAAAAATAATAGCTACATAAATAAAACCATTATGCATAAATTAATATCGTATCACCTATTTGCGGCAGGTCACGTTTTTCAGAACATTTAATAATCACAACAAGACAATAGCTTAATAATATCTTAAGGCAGAATTTCGTCATGTCTCGTCGACCTTAAAATAGACGGAGGTATTAGGAACTAGACAATTTCAGCCGTGCAGCTGTCTGCAATGTGGGCGTAACTAACTTAGTATTATAGACTGACAATCAAAGCTGTAGACATAACTTACCACGGAATTGATACTGTGATATATTTAGCTAAGTTGAATGAAATGAAATGTTTTGCCACTATGACATACGAAGATTTACGATAAAAATACGCAAAATTGTATTTTAAGATGTCATTAATAAGTTATCACTAAAGCATTTGACAGATAAAAATGATAAAATTAGATATTTTATCGACGTTGGATGGTTTCATGCTCGCAGCACTGTTTCGATTTGATTGATAGCTTAAATAATGGATATTATGATATGAATGATTATAAGGCTATAAATGCGACGAATTTTATTGATTCGACCGATTTGATTATCAAGCCTATAAAGTTATATTAATAAAGGGTGAATTTGTATCATCATTCCAGCCTATTCCCAATTAAATGTTAGGGTCGGCTTTTAGTATAACCAGACGCGGCTGTATAAACAGTAACCGTAGGTAACCATTTGTAATAGGTACTACCATTTTCTAAATCAATACAGAATATAATTATTTCAACCACGTCACAAGGTATTGTGACGCTAAAGCTGGTAAGCTTTAAACAATATCAGGTCTAGAATTCATAATTGTTCAGTGGTAACAAAGCAAACACTGCTTGTGGGTACATTAATAGAAACCTGTTAACTCGACCAAACTCCGTTGGTAGGTAGCTAAACGCGATCATTATACTACTAATTGCTTCAGTATTTAGTCGGTTAATAGACTTGCAACGAGTTTGTGGCTATTAGCTAGTGGCTAGCTCATTATCGCCTTAAAATGGCTTTGCAATGTTCTTGAAAGCTTTTATCTTGGTGTTTTGTAAGTCACACTGGAAGCTAGAGTTTGTAGATGTTTCTGCTGACAACTTCAATAATTTAATTAATTCAGTTTAAATCTAAGCTGTTGTAAAATATAATAGTTGAGTTTGTTTTCTTGGAGAAGACAGTCTTCGGCCCCAATCAAGACACCTTTTTTGGGGTGCGAAAAATTCTCATGAATCATCTGCCATCTAAGGATCTAAGGTCGCAAGGTATCTCGGACGTGTAACGTCAAAAACCGCAGTTCCCTTTCCTTGCGCTATAGTCACGGCCGATGAAGACCATTTGGTACCATTGATATTTTCCGAGTATACCACTATAAAAATATTCACAAATATTAACGCACAACTAATTTTCTATTACCAGTGTTATAAGTAAAAACCAGTAAATAACTCAACCCTTCCGTTTAAGTGATTACATTATTTGATGAAATCAAGTGTGGCTTTTTATTTTTAACCCTTTAGGACTTTCATCTTTACACTAGTAACTATAGTGCCCAGAATCTTTTAATCTTAAAATCTTAGAACCACAAAAACATCGTAAACCACACAATATGGCAGCTACAAAACAAAGCTACAAAGTTAAACTACGTTTCCCAAGTCGAAGATATTGCTGTCTCGAATAAACACGAAACTACTGAAGTTAGTTCTAGTTAGGTCAGCTATTTCTAAAGTTCAAATTTTCTATTCTCTCATCCAGACGAGAATCGCTCGGTGAATTGAAATAGACACTGTTCTACATTGAAAATGGAGGTCCATATTAAAAGTATTGCAGCCTTTGTGTTTTGACAGAAGTATTTTTGTTGACCGCGACCCAATTCTGAGTAAGTAATGAAATTCGTTAGAATTGTCAAAATTGCAAAACGGGTTATGTATGATTGACAAAAAATATCTAATATACAAAGAAAAATGGTCACACAACTTTCAATAGGACTTTACAAAATGATCAAGGTTGTACCTATTTAAAATGAGCCCTATATGCATAGTACTAGGATAAAAAATGCAAATAATTTAATTATAACTATCCATTTGCATTCAAGATTATAGTTCACAAAACGATTATTTTCAACATTGATTGTTGAACGTGATAATAGCCAGATGTTAATAAATAATTCATTATTTAATTCCAATTTAAATAAAAACTTGTTAATTTAATGTTGACAATGACAGTGTAATATTGTTATTGGGTCAATATTAAGATTTGAGAATTGATAAGAAGTTAATAATCTAGTGTGACTGCTGAGTGTGAGATCCTAGTTTCAGTTCCCAGTTCAAGCAAATTAATATAAGGGATTTCTGTAAAAAAACTTAGCAGCACTTGGATTTGTACCTGGCTATTGCTATAAGCTCAACAAGGTCTTAAATATACGCATTTTTTGTTTAATATGCTTACAAGTACAGCTTTCGTTATTACATATTACATGTAAACACATAAGACTGGATACTTACACAAGCTGACGATGATTAATAGTATAAACAGAACTTGGTTAATTTATTTATTTATAAGAAGATACCTCAAAAAATGCAGCGTGAAAAATGATTGAAATATTTTTATTATTGGGATTTATAAAACATAATATTACGCTATCATATCAATAAATAATGTAGTAGACTTACATACTTATTACGTTTTAAGAGAAAAAAATGTAACAATTAAACAACATTTTTTTTTTCATTATTTTCATCATCATCAGCAGCCCAATGGTGGACATAGAGAGTCTCCTTAGGCCCCTTTGATAAATAATACATTGTTGAACCTTTGTTTCTTACTAATTACTTGTCTTATAGGTAGGTTCTACTCTAAATGGGTCCAAGTGATAAATTATGCATTAAACAATAAGCCGACAAGTTGATTTATTAGCTCTTCCCGTTCCCTCTGCGCCGTTTTCTATTTCCCTATTTATTTATTTTTGCCGTAAACTAGTTACGACCCTTTGGGACCGACCTGTTCCTTTATTCAATGAACGTAGGAAACAATTGGTGTAGCATTAAAACAAAAACACACACACAAGCCTAGTTACGACCGTACTGGTGTATCTTGTCTAGTCTCTAAATAGTATAAAGTTTCTCCATTAACTTCTTCTAAACACGCAATGGATTTTGATATGGTTTTTACTATCATTTAAAGATTATTTTTCGGAAGGTTTATTATGTACTAGCTTTTGCCAGCGACTTCGTCCGCGTGGAATAGTTACTTTGTTCCCTAGTTCTTCGCCCGCCTGCGTTGCCCCGTTCCTAAGGGTTGTAGCGTGATGTTTTATAGCTTGAAACCTTTCTTATGAATCACTCATTTTCCCAACATTTCCTCATTTCCCCTCACTGCTCTGCTCCTATTGATCGTAGCGTGATGAAAAGTATACTATAACCTGCCCAGGAGTATGAAGAACAATTGTACCAAATTTCGTTGAAATCCGTCGAGTGGTTTTTGTTTCTATAACGAACATACAGACAGACAGACAGACAAAAATTTTACTGATTGCATTTTTGGCGTCAGTATCGATCACTAATCACCCGCTGATAGTTATTTTGGAAATATATTTCATGTACAGAATTGACCTCTCTACAGATTTATTATAAGTATAGATAATACAAGCCTAATAAAGTAGATGGGTTGCTTAATTGTTTCTCTATTAATACTTATACATGTAATGAATATTTCGCATTTATTCACTCGCTGACCTTCGGTTAGAGACAACGATTACTACAATGAACTTCGGCGAGCGGTGGATTATATCATTTAGTGAGGGCGGACAGTGGTCATTTCTGTACGTAGTACTATTAATATAAATGGATTTTTTTGTCAAACAGTTCGATAAACGGAGCCCATTACATAAGAATCAGACTACATAAATAATAATAATATATATTAAAAACTTTATAGCCATAAACCAAGCAAAAATATCTAAACAACTAATCAGTAGGTACTATATATATATATATATATACCTACTTAGGTTAAGAGGATGCTAATGAATTCAAAGTCACTCACTTAGTTGAATAATTAACACGATAATAACATTAAACGATTTGTGTCATAATCAATAAGTCATGTTTGACTAATTACGTGTTCAAATATTAATATGCCTACAACGCTTTTTTCCGAATACGAGAAAAAATACCTAATTAATATTTATTCATTTTACACAAACGTTTCACGTGTAGTCAAAGCAAATAAATCACGTGAAAGCATGTAGGATGTATCTATCAAATCTCTCAAAGTGAACTCAGTCTTCCATTAAGAGTAGACTCGGAAATTACATAAATATAACATATTTATCGTACCGTCACGCCTATATCCCCGAATGGTAAGGCAGAGATGTAATGATGCAAATTGACTGTAGGCCAATATGCCTTATGCCATATGTAATAGGGGCGAGCTAACTGCCATGAAAGCAGGCACAAATTAAAAAATTGAGCAAGTCAGATTTTTAAAATTCTAAGTTTATCTATTACAAACGAAAATTATAATTGAAATAAAACTACTTTTAACAGATTTTATTGTAATATTATTTCAATGTATAATATTCGCGTAAGTATTATTTATATCAGTAAATATAAGTTTGTACACACCGAGTACCTACAGTGTGCAAATTATGATTTATCTTGCTTCGCATTCGTTCGTCTACTGACCCTTGTTTTAGAGACTACAAACTCTACAACAAATTGCGGGGGAGAGGTTATCTAAAGTAAATAAGGGAGGTTCTGAACATAGTGGTATTAAGAGGTATTCTGTGGCTGTAGTATTTAAAATACTAGCAGTAACTTCCAACAAAGTATCGTAATAGAGGGGCGAACTTATTGCCATTAACCGGGCACAAATCGTAACTCATTAGAAAAACCCAATAAACACTTTGCTCAACCTGGGAATCAAACCCTGGAATAACAGCTTAGCTGCTGCGCTTGGTACTAAACTAATGACGAAGTCCGAGTCAACTTCCAATGACAAAGAAAACGAAAAGAAATAAGATGAATGTCCGCAATGAATCTCATTATAAAACCAAAAAGGATCTTCGGACACATAAATCATTGGTAGTATCCCACATTTTTCATTCAATTAACCACTCGACGCTTCTTTAATTCATTTTGATAACCACTTTACCCTTTTAATAAAAACTTAATCACTGCGGTCTTAATTAAAGGCGGGAAAAGAGCTTTATTATTTTAAAAGGTTAACAGAAATAATTGAAGAAAATTGATAAATTTTGACAGACAGTCTTCTGTCAGATTTAAATTCTTAAAACCGAATACAATAATTATTGGTGTTTAATTAAAACCACGTCTTACGTCTTACGTCCACGTCACGACGCCTTTTTTTATAGCACGGTAAATCCTCATGTATCGTCCGCCGCCTGGAAGGCAGGGTATGTCGGACTCGTACCGACTAAAAACCGTACTTGCCTTCTCTTGCCCTATAGTCACGACCATGGGATTCGTGACATTCGCCAGGACCCTGACAGGCTATGGTCCAGCTTAAGCTGGACCCCTCCGCAAGGCGAGACCTCGCCTCGTATCCTTGTCAAGAGCGCGCATGTGCTGTACACGCGCGCCACCTACTGGGGCCATTTTCTGATCGGGCGACGGACTTCCCACGGCAGCCGCCCGCAGGCCACAGTTCATACCCGGGCCATGGCCCGGTACGTCTACTGCGGATCGGGAGAGAGGTGGACAGTTCTCTCTCCCTTTACGCCGCCTCTTTTGCAAGCAAGTATCACGACGCCTGTAATCATTTTTTCAATTGATGTACTATATCAGTTCGCCATGTAGATCTGTCAATGATACTTTTAAAACTCAATATTTCATATTTTTAATATTACATTGCCATTAGATCTAATAGAAAACTACTTATCCGAATTGAATGAAACTATTTGGGACCAAACATACGCGTCTTTTTTTTCCTAACTTAAGTGATCGCACTGCTGGGCAAAGGTCTCCCCTTCTTCTTTCACTGATCTTAGGCTAATCTATCTGAATAGTGTCTAAATGTTTAAAAAATACAAATCATCTCGACATATCAGTTATAAAAAAGGGCGACTCGCCCACCGAGGGTTCCATACAAATTTGTAGGTACATATTATAATTAATTACAAATTTATGTTTTCAGATGTATAAGACGGTATTACTTGTCATAATTCTAAGTCAACGGAAAATACCCTATAAATTTCGATTCCCTTGAGACTGTCGAAATATATTATGTTTTTTGCGGCATAAATGGCCGTATCTTTTTTTCATGTGAACTGAGCGTTTGATTTTTTCACAGCTTCAAGGGACTGTAGACCTCGGGTCTATATGATTTTAATTTCAATTTTTCCCTTTGAGGTGACCTAAAAAAACACATAGACTGAGATCTTCCAGCCGCACTCGATTAAATACGTGCTTACCAACTTTCTTATCAAGAAAACTGTCTAAACGCTTTTGGTACTCTTTTGGGACTTAACGAGAAACATTTCACGCAACTTGTGAACGTCAAGGGAATAAGGTCACTTCGGTAGCTATCCCTACGCCATTAACTCAAACTGAATCGGTCTTTGTCGATTGGGTTTCACCGGCCATCCAACAGTTCGGAGGGTTAGAATTTCATGCAGAATTTACTTTGGTTTTAGTTGGCTTTTTGACTTTGCCCCGAAAAACGTAGTGTGTGATGACTTCTAACTTGATGGACGGGCGACCTAGTAAAGGTTGCTGGAAGTCGTTAGATGCAGGTATATAGAATTATATCGTATGCGTGTAATATTAGATACATCTTTTTTTTAAAACAGCCACTATTTACCGCCCATTAGCCTAGTAGTCCTGTAACATTTTTGTTAATTATTTGATTGGATTTTTGTTAATCGGATCGCCAATAATTAACAGAAATGTAAGGTAGCTGTTAGTAATTGTAACATTAAGACGTCCAACGACTTAGTCTACCCGTAACCACGGATGCCGTAAAGGATCCGAAACGTCGGAAATCAAATAATATCAATATAACGTGACAAAGTAGTTTTATTTCAATGTCTAATATTCGCGTAAGTGTCAGTAGCCTTCCATAACAGTTATATGTTATAAGAATAGTTTTTGTAACTTGTTCTTCGTATTATGCTTGTTTCCAAACATGGGTAAAAAAAATAAATTCATATGAAAAAAAAACATTATATATTCTTCTATATATTTGCTTAATTATACATGAAAAATATAAAAATAATATTGTATAATTATCTTCATTATCAAATCTAGTTGAACTGTACCTACTTAAGGTATTGCTAGTTTCAAAAGTTTATTTCTTACTAAGTAATCTTTTACTTCTCACCCTTCTTAATTAGCTGGTATTAGTGGTCGACTGCGCTAATTAAACCAGGGTCGTAATGGTTACAATTAAAACGGAGCTTCAGATGAAGGGTCCGAGACTTTACTATCGGAAGGGTGAAACTTTGCTGCCGCCTCGTATCGTGTTTAGGTATATGTAAACTAATTTTTTTTATGGAGAACATTTGGTGAGTGGCTTGGATGAATGAGAAAGTAAATTGTATTATCTAATTTAAGGAAGGTTGTACTCAGTTTGTGTGTAGCCTTGTGTGTTCCGCTGCTGGTCAAAAGCCTCCCCCTCATAGTCTATCTATCTCAATCCTGTGAAAATTAGATCAATTCAATGCACAAATACACGCAGGTTTAATACAATTTAAAGAAATCACCGCCATTTTGTGGTTTGATTTTCATCAAACATAGCTAAAAACACTCCCGAGTAATTCTCCTTTCAAACAAAAAAAAACTAAACGTCCGGGACCTATGATGCCACAGACACACACACACACACACACACACACAAACATGCACACACATACTCCGTTAACAACTAATTATGATGATAGTCGAAAAATTGGGATATTAGGTACCTACATCCCCATTGTTTACCTATCCTATTACACCACAATATTAATTTCCCTTCAAATAATTTCGTTATATATAGAAACATCCACGTGTAACAATAACATTCAATCAAAGCAAACCAAAAATGTAGAATGAGAGCCAAGTCTTTCACAGAGCATAAGGCTGCCAACATTCCATTTGCATTCCATTCTAAAGCAATAATCTGAATTTGTAGTAGTGGGGAAGAATAATTCAGCGGATGAGGAACGTTTCTCTGGAAGCATTTATGCTCAAAAATAGGGACGTACTTAAATAATAGAAAAGGTCACATACACTTGACTGGTGCACTCCCGCGTATCTACACGATATTAAACAATTATATTGTTATCAGTTCCGTAAAGGCGACACTTGAATTTAATTAAATGAAGCAACGTAGCATTAATGTGACACGCACCAAAATTAAGGCGTATACACAGGACCCAGCCCGATATTACCTGAATTTACATGATGCCTACTACCAGTACAGGTAAATAAAAATAGCCATATAATATAATTTACAACTAATTAAAAAAACTTCATTTGGTATCTACATAAATAATAGCCACACCTTTTCTGGTAATAAGCAGTGTAGGCTTTTTAAATTGTGGTTATTGCTTGATTCGCTTGAGTTCAACTAATACAAATGGATGGATGCGTGATTGCCACCTTTTAAAACGAATACACTCGTATTTTTAATCGTCGAATCGCACGCAGACTATTTACCTATTTGCGTGCGAATCGGTGACTTTAGAATTTATTTTAAATGTAGATAATAATATTATATTTCTGAATATATTCTGTAGAATTGTAGGACCAGGGCACGATCATGACCATGATCCTACTAATATTAAAAACGTCAGAAAGGCTGAATGAATCTTGATAAAATTTGCTACAGAGATAGATTAGTCTGAAAATAGCACAAAGGCTTTTATCTAGTTCGGTTCCAATTCTGAAGTCCACGCAGGTGAAGTCGCGGGCTGAAGCTAATATTAAATAATATTATCGATTTCATAATTGAGAAATTTATATATAATTATATTGCAGATAAATTTATTTTTAGGACTTCATAACTCCCAAAGTCTATATAAAACCCGGACTTCATTGTTTGTATTTAAACACGACTTTAACAAATTGGTCCACAATCAAACGGTCACGTATGACTTAATAACCGTGCAAACGAGGCTCGCAACAGCGTGGAATATATTAAATATTTGCAATAAACATTTTTATTATCAGGATTCCGATACAAGCATGACCGAGGACCTCTTATTCTGAATAGATATTAAATACAGTATAAAGTAAAGATAACGTTGAGAGTCTACTTGAGACAAGAGAAGTCACTTCACATCATTCAGTACTTAAGTTCTTTATTGTTCCTTTATACCGCGTTTACAATAATTTTAATTAAAAACAAATATAATGAAACACGTCTGTATCATGATATACAATTAACACGAATTGCGTTGGTACTTAACATTTATTTTAATTAATGTTACGGATTTGTAGATGAAGCTTAAAATAAAAATGTACATAAAAAGCTACAAATAAAATACAATACGGGAAGATAAATATTCGTATTAATTAACAGTTCGAATACCTTTTTAAAATATTCATCTATGACCATGAATTCTGCAAAGAGATTGAAGCGTCAGGTTGTAACATTACAACTGTTTTGAAAACTGACGTTTCAATTTAGGAAAGGAAATAGTTCGAGCATTTTGTGGTTTATCTTCAAAAGAGGTAGTCAATCACCAACCAAAAATATTGGGTTATCTTGACTTGGAAGTACTTACGTATAATTATTCTGTCACATAGGTAAAAGAAGAAAAGTCAAAATCGGTTAAGAATCATACCGTACATTTGAAATCTTATGTACATAAAAACAACCCAATAATAACAACAATATGCGAAAGTAAATCTGTCTGTTTATCACGCCTAAACCGCAAAACAATTTTGATGTATTTTCGTATTGGTCTATGAAAAAGAACAGGATATTATTTATCAAAGTTCGTTGAGACTCGAGTGAAACAGCGGACATTAGCTAGGTTTAAATATTTTCATTGCGCCTGAGCTACGCCGGCCAATAAGTACTTGAAACAATTAATATAAACGAAAGGACAAGTTATTTACTGCTAACAAAACTTCCTTAAAACAATACTCGTAATAACGCGGAACCCTCCGCGCCGAGTGAAACTCGTGACCGGATTTGAACTTGGCTATAACTACCGATTCCGGGTCCCGATGTTTATGTCTCCGCTTGGAAATATGATATTGAACTTATTTATTCAAATAGAATATACAAAAAGTCTTTGAATTTACTACATTATTGAATTTTGTTCAGCATTGAGCCATGCTTTCTTTGTACAATTGCATCGTGTAAGGGCAATTTTATTATACTGTGCAGGACTTAAATAAATAAACACAATACTTAATGAGGTGTAAAATTCACGATCGTCGTACCTAAATTACCGCAATTTCCCCGTTTTAGTAAAAAATAGGGCATTTTTAACTTGTAATATGAAAACGATTGTATAAATAGAATCGGATCTCCTATCAGATACATAACAATACTTTCACGGGTCGGACAGGGTTTTCTTGACATATTGTTTATAAAAATTACCTATTTTTAAGATTAATAAAAAAACGTATGATAACGATACGTGTTTGTAAACTTTTTTGTAAAAAGGTTACAAACAAGTATATGGGTCGCTTGATGGTAGGTCAGTGACAACCACACCCTGTAAAATAATCAAATCAGTAGTAGGTATCACTAGCGTGTTATCTTGCTATCTCAGTTATAAAGTCCCATATGCCTAGTAATTTCACTGACTACATTGCCGGTCAAACCGGAACACGATAATCGGAACACATTATCGTTTAGCAGCAAACTGTTTGGCATTGCGGTGAAGCTTTTAAAGAAGGTCATGCATGATATATGATCTTGAAGACCTTTAAGCAAGTAAAGATTCAATCAATAAATGGTTTATAAATATATATTAAATTAAAGAATGATCTATTCATAATTATAATATCGTCGTAAAATGGACGTAAATCAGAAATCATATTATTACATAGCTTTTTGCCCGCGACTTCGTCCGCGTGGAATAGTTACTTTGTTCCATATGAACTTTCATCCCCTATTTTATCCCCTTGGGGGTACAATTTATCAAAATCCTATCTTAGCGAATGCCTACGTCATAACATCTAACTGTATGCCAAATTTCAGCCCGATCCCTCCAATGGTTTGGGCTGTGCGTTGATAGATCACTATGTCAGTCTGTTAGTCACCTTTGAGTTTTATATTTATTTAGATTACATAAAATCTATTAAACGTAAATCTATTCTAGTGATACGTTTAATAAATTATATAGTTCCGTCTATCAGTTCTGGTGTTCTTTTTTATCAATGCCCGACACAGTTTTTCTTATTTCATACTTTATTGTACACTTAGAATATAAACCTCATATTTTTATCAATCTCTGCTGAGTCCTTCCTGAGGTTGCCTGAAAGAGATCGCTGGTCTGCATGAGGCCGCCCTTAGTATATTTTAAAATACGATTTATGTCCTGTCTATGTTTAATCAATGTTTCGAGTACGAGTTGATTTTTAGTTCCTCCGACATCCCTCTATTACATCCGGAAATTTATACATCGTGCATACAAGAATGAGTTCATATAGGTCGTCGTGGAGTATACTAAGGAATGTACCTCTATTATTAACTACATAATAGATCAAACACCGACACCGACAACGCCATCGATCATTGTTAGCAAACAGAATTCAATTAACAAGACGCACGCTAAATGTATCCATTAAACTTATATAAATACGAACATACATTATAATTATTGTGATTAATTATGGTTTATAATTTAATTATAATTATCATTATATTCACGACGGCGATATCATAATATGAAAGACGTGCCTGCAATGTTTATTCATAAAATTATAAGACGTTCAATAAACCTCATTAACTATAATGCGTTTGGTTTTGTTTTGCTACGTGATATTTTGTGTCAAGGTAAAGAAGACAAAACAATATAAATAGGTAGCTATAGTAAGTAGGTTTATTAGAAGTTTTTTACTTATAAATGTTACACAATGATTCTTGATACTTATTCCCTATCAAAATTAATACTATATAAAAGTAGAATGTCTTATCCCTTGTTTTTAGGGTTCCGTACCTCAAAAGGAAAAAACAGAACCCTTGTAGGATCACTTTGTTGTCCGTCCTTCCGTCCGTGTGTCTGTCAAGACCCTTTATCTCGGGAACTCGTCGACGTACCGAGTTGAAACTAAAACCATATACTCAGGTCTACAGTCCCTTGAAGCTGTAAAAAAAACAAATTTCTAAGTTAACGTAAAAAAGATACGGCCGTTTATGCCACAAAAAATGTATATTTCGACACCTCAAGGGAATCAAAATTTATAGAGTATTTTTCGTTGACCTAGAACTATGAAATTTGGCAAGTAATACCGTCTTATACTACAAGTATAGGGAAAAATCTGAAAACTATACATTTGTTATTAATTATAATATGTACCTACAAATTTGTAATTTATTTTAACGAGTATCTAGTGCTGTCTAATTATATTGACTTCAGAATGAATAAAATAAGTATCGTATTTTTAATTGTTTGTTATGGAGTAATGACCTTAGAGGCTTGTCTAATCCTAAAAATAATTATGACTAAAAACCTGTTCCAATGTAATTAAAATACAAAAAGATTTAACTACAATAATATTATTCAGACTGTTCATGCGTAGCATATAAAATTTAAGTGAGATGTAATATTTCAATGTTTTTATTATTTTTATGACACGCGAAGGATTTGTAATAACAAATTGGAACCCGTTATTTCTTTCATAAATGGGCACGTACTTGAATTATTGTTTGAACCTTTAATGTGTCTTTATTAAAATATGTATTTATTTTGTTTATTTTTATCACAATATCAATTCTGATGTATCTTGAAAAAAGGTGTAAAATAACGATTTATAATAGATACAATAGGCGAAGATATGTTGTAATATACGCACAAAAAATACAGTCCAATTGAGAACTTAAAGTTTTTTTTATGTTAATTAAAAATAAACTCGTGCGCAGTCATAACATAAAAATATAAAATACGTAACAATAGTCTCAATTTTTTTCGAAATTAGTCAAAAACGAAGTAAAAAATTCTATAGCTAGAAAAAATAATATGTTGGAGGCCCCAACAAACCGCTTCTTAGCTAGCGTAATACCGTTTATAGGAATAAATCCACAAATTTCTGTCTGATTTATTATCCGGAAAATACTGATTAATAGCGAACCTTTCCCTTTCAGAGCCATTCGATATTTTTCTTCTTTCAGTATTAACGCCGCAGGGACTGATTAAATTCTAGGTTTATAATGCAGGGAATTCAAATGGGATTTAAATTAATTCTAATGATATCATGATAATGAAATTGTTGACTCAGTTATTCGGCTCTTTAATATTTATTGTTGGGTTAAGGTTTGTTTAAATGGCAATTGCATGATCACTGTACTGAGTTTAAACCTTTTTTTTCATTAAATTTTTTGGATTTTTTTGGATTTCTTTTGATAAGAAAATAGTAAAAAATAAATTATGAAACCTTAACTATGTATTATCATAAGTTGGTTCTGTACCTATTATACTTTTCTGGATTTCTGGAGTAGGTTCTTCATATTGATAACCCTTATTGATAATCATTATATAAATTGCGCATAGAGTTTTACACGTTATTTTAGTTACTTCGTTAGAATATTAGTATTTGAACAAAATTGCCTGAAAGTGTATACAGCTTAAACAACATTTATAAAAGAGGGTTAATACAAGAGAAGACATTTATACAAGAGGGATAATATTTCATAATCATGTACTTAATTTTTTATAAAACTCTGTGTCAAGGGATCCCTTTCTTCGTTCTTCCCTTTCTTCACCCTGTATTCGTTGTTGCTCTAAAGCTTCATAATAGTGGCTTTATAGACACTAAGATCATCGAGTGTTGGAGTAGGTGCCGGTGTGGAGGATCGTATGCAGTAAATCCTGAAGATTTACGACCCATCTAATGGACAGGTTAAGTGACAACACAAACATGGTCGGGGATTAGCGCCGACTCTTAAAGGAAGTGGAAGAAATTGCATGTTTTTATTACTGAATAAATACGGGTAACATTTTGAATTTCAAAAACATGGACTCGTGATACAAATATACAAAATAAAGTGACAACTTCAATGTGAGCATTTTATATTTTAAATTGAATATGAACTTTGTGATCTATAATTGGAATTAAAAAGATTTTTTTGAATTTCGTTCAACTTTTTTCAGTTTTTACAAAATGTAAAAAATAAATTTTAAATAAGGGTTTTTTTTATGGTAGAAAAAGTGTAGGCATAATTGGTGAGATTAGATGATATGCTTATTTGAATTTTGTATCAAATAATTATAATACTTGCTAATCGGTATGGAAATGGCTATAACATTTTTGCACAGATACTACTAATTCAGTTACATAATCGCGAATGGCATACCAGTGACTTGCATTAATAAAATGATAGGCGTTTTTGCTAAAATCTAAGTGTAGTCAATAATAAGCGCCTAGATAATTTCATAGAAAAACCCAATAACATTTCAACAATTTGAATACCTACCTACATAATTCACAATAAAATATTCATGATTTTACACCCAAAATATTATTTCGTTTTCTATTAAATTGTCAATAGGAGTTTGGGTTTGTGGTCAATAATAGGTACACAAACGCCCAGACCCAGAACAACTACCTGATTATCATACAAATATTTGTACCCACCAAACGTGGCGCACAAGCCGATCGCTCAGCCGCTACACCAAACGAATCTTCAAATATGGGTGTATACGCAGTTCACCTCTGCTTACCTCTTCGGGGAATACAGGCGTGATGGTATGCAGTATGGTCTGTCTGGGCAGTTACCTCTTAAAGGCAAGATGCTGTTTCATTAATCAAGTCAAGTTAAATGCGCCAGTAATACGGCGCCTCGTTCTGCTTGTTATGGAACTTCGCGGCTTGCTGCACATTTGCAACGCCGAGAATCTACTTTTGACGTCCCGTTTAACTACTGTTAAAGTTTTCGTTACGTTCACTCCCGAATGAAAAGCTTTAAATGGAAAAGTTGCTGTAATAAAATTATGATAAACTAGGCAAATTTTTGAGAGCAAAAAAATATTTAATTATTTAAAATTTATATGTTTTACTATGAAATTCCAGGAGTCCAGGCTCCGAGCTGCTACTGAGAATTTCATAGAAAAACTTGGATTTGTGCCCGGTTAATGGCAATAGGCTCGCCCCTTATTACATGGGACCTAAACATGTCAGGCGAACTGTGGGTGTACATTAGTACGCCTCTGTCTAACCCTTCGGGGAGTACAGGCGTGATGGTATGTTAAAATTTATTTTGGATGAAAAATACACATTATTAATTTGCATGGTATTAAGGCATACCTAGTTAATGACATCATTGAGAATTATACTGTCTCCCTATACAAAATAGGGGAAACTCTCTGGATGTTTAAATTTATCATAAAAATCAGTCATAATATATCTACCTACTTAGTTTTATACTCACATACATATGTTTTTAAGTACTAATATAAATAATAGCCTTCCTATCTAAGCATATATATTAAAGCCACCATATTCACCATCTGATATCACACACAAATATACGAATAAATATTACAAAAATCTTTTAATTGATGTATAACAGTTACAGGTACTACACTTTTGAAGAATAATCCAGATATTTTATATAAAGAGGCAGATTCGTGGAACTGCGGGTACGCAACCCGCATTTATCTCTGCGCGATATTACTAAAACAATAAAGGGCAAAAGGTTCCGTATCATAAAACAAAAACGTATAAAGTGCTATCTTTTTGATTTGTTGTAGCCTCAAGTTGTTCTGTGGTGTATTTGGGGATGTATCTATAGTGCGTACTTCACATCAGCATTTAAAGAAGTGTCTTGCTTGCAGAAGGATAACATCATTATTTCGGAGTGTTTTTACTGGATATTCCGTTCTATTTATAGTCAACCTTTTTAAACTTTTTTATCTAACATAATATAACATTATGAACGTAAATGAAGTAAAAGTGATGTTTCTCTATCTACCCCAATTAAAGACAAACGTGAAAATATATATATATAGAATAGAATAAGTTTATTGCCACAAAAAACATGATAAGTAGTACATAATTGCATTGTCTATATGTATATATGTCTCGCGTATTTAAGTCACGAGTGTATCGGTTTCTTCTAGGCATTCAACGCGCTGCATTGTAGATCCCAGTGTCGTATGTCGCTTAAGATGGGGCGAACTGACTGTTAACGACGCGTAGCACACATTTTTATGAAATTAATGTAACGAATAGTTTGTATATTTTTGTTAACAAATAAAAGAGGTTTTCGTTGTTTTTCATAATAAATCGTAGTAGGGGAGTGAGAGCCTGATGACAAAGAGTAGTAGGGGCTGCGGTCGCGGGGGGAGGCTCGGGCTGCAGCCACACTGGCAGGCAACTGTCAGATTTATTCTAGAATCCGGCGCGCGCACGGTGTCAGTGCGTGCGTCAGAATATTCTAGAATCTAGAGAACAAAGTTTAAAATAAAACAACTGCTTAGGGAGAATTTTTCAGTTGTTCAGTGCTTCACAAGGCTTCAGAGCGAACGGTCGGTCACGGCTCGCGCTCCCTCGCTGCTGTCGGCTCGCATCTGAGTTTCCTTTGGGGTTCCCCTTACCCTGGCACCAACATTCCAGAATGTTGTAAGTCCCGTGTAATATGGAGCGAGCCTATTTAAATTAACCGGGAACAAATCCAAACCGACCGAGCGATACGAGCGATTACTGAGAATTTCGTTGAAAAACTCAATAACACTTTGGTCGACGTTATTCTCACATTCTGCTTCACGCTCAGAAATACTTACTTTACGATTGATTAATTTACACCGACCATGTTTAATTGATTAAAAAAACAAATACAACCTGTAATAGAATAAGCGCAAGACCTAAAAGTAGATTGTTCAGAATCGACTACTGAATACAGTGGTTTTTAATAAAATGAGTTAATTTTTCGCCCTGATCCAATATAGCCCCCTGAGCCATCAGTGGGTCGAGATATGGAAAACTGAAACCTATTTGCACAAATTGTTATTATGTGCGTGCTCGCATCGATATCGTAATCGTTGTAGATATTAATTACAAATGTGGTACGGCCACAAGTTTTTCGTTTAGCTGACATAATTAATTTCTTGAAAAAAATATGCTGACATGTCTCAAAATTACTTAGGGGTTTCGTTATTATATATAATTAGGACTCGATATTCTAATTGACGTGTTTAGGTACACGTTGTATATAATATTGAAGTAAACTATTTACCCGAGATTTGTATCATGTTGATATTGATGTTACTGGTTAGTGTCTCAACTTGTCAAACTGAAAAGAAGTGTTATCGTGTTTTGTTGATTTTGTGTTGGAATTGAGCAAACAGTAATTTATTAAGATCAAGTTTAGTTGAATGTCTGTGTATGTTTTAGTCAATATAGATAGATACGTGGACAGAAAACAGACTTATCAACATTTTTCAAACTATATATAAGCACCCAAACCCACGAACCGTACCTAATGCAGCCGCCGATTACTCAACCACTGTGCCAATCAAGTCGACATATCGAATAATATAGATGTTCTAGTAACATTATTTGCTTTTTAAAAACAGCTCCCGCACTAGCTTAAAGCTTTGTCTACGGGGGGTTTTACAAACATAAAATTATCGAACACAAAATACAACAAGATGGATTTTATCGCATTATACGCCGATCTTATTGGCTTCAAAAAGGGTTAAGTGCTTAGTACTCGCAACCGGCGCGTACGTACGAGAAGATGTATGAATGTGGAAGAAGCAAAAGAAGTATACAAGAATCGTAGCAAGAGGCGGTCTATAGTTTTTGCCTAAGAGTCAAGGTCTATGTACCTATATATACACAAAGGTATTTATAATTACATTATTACGACTATGTTTGTATTTATAATTACATTATTACGACTATGTTGTATTTATAATTACATTATTACGACGTCTGTTTCTGCGAAAACTGCTGAACAAAGGCCTTCCCAAAGACTTCCACAGGGAACGGTTATATGCCTGCATCCAAAGACACCCAGCAATCTTCACCATGGCGTCCGTCCATCTCGTCACAGGCTGTTCCACGCGATAAAATAAGTAAAGTAGCTTTTTTTTAATATGTCTAGCACACTGCTTCATTATTTTAGTGGTCCTGAGCGCGATTTCTACGCTAGAGGTCCTGGGCTCGATTCCCAGGTCGAGCAGTGCTATTGGGTTTTTCTGTGTAATTCTCAGTAGCAGCTCGGAGTTTCGCATTTATGCCCGGTTAATGCTAATAGGCTCGCAAATCTTTCCGGCAAACTATGGGTGGACATTAGTACGCCTCGGCCTAACCCGTCGTGGAATACAGGTATAAGTTTCAGAAATCAGTATATGTAATAATACTAATAATGTAGATCACATAAAGATTTTTCTCGGGTGGCAACCGACATTCGACGTAGTGGTGAGGTGAGAATAATATCCGCTACGCGAAAAGTGTCGTGAAGTTACATTAAAAACTTGTATGGCCGTATTTTACAACATCACAGATGGATTTAACTGGATTACTGCTGGCATACTGTGGTAAAGCTTGTGCCAGATTTACCTAGAGCCAAACGGCTGCCTGGAACTGAATTACATTTCAAGGAATTATGTGCAAATGTTATGTCATAAGGTAAGCTAGGAGTCATATATATGAATTAGTGGCTCTCACCTCGTTTGAAGTAACTTTTAACCTAGTTATTACCTAATCCAGAGACTTCGGGAATGTCAGACCGAAGGATAAGCACGTTTGAGTTGCGTTTAATGTAGGCAATATATTAATGTGGCTAAGGATTATTAGAGGCAACATAAATGTTTCTTTGTAATGATGACATAACAAAGGCTTGAAGGTATCGGTCTTGTAATTACAGAGGTGTACTAATTTACACCCACAGTTTGTCGGTATGCCATTAACAGGGCTCGAAACACCGAGCTACCACTGAGAATTTCCTAGAAAAACCCTGTAACATTCTGCTTGACCAGGAACTCGAACTCAAGACCTACAGCAGAGCGGTTGTAACGACCGATAGACTAATGAGGCAGTGAATCAGTATGATAATATTTATGAGATTTTTAGCTATACCACGTTGGTGGAACAGCGCTGATGAGATATTACAAACAACCAACATTATTGGTACCTCTCTTTAGGCAACAGAGAAAATTGCCATCGAAATACCTTGCATATTGGAAATTGCCGTAATCTGTTAAGGTTATGCCTCCCCAGAGCTCTCCATACTCGCATTTTTTAAATTTATTGCAGCGTGTATTTTTTATCTACTTCACACTGTGCCGGATTTCGAGTAATGAGAAACGAAATGAGTTCCAGCGTTCGCTTGACGAGAAATTGCGCGGTATTTTTGGTACGACTAATGTCTGTGAAATTTTCTTGTTTAAAAATTTAATATTCAGAGGGAGGTAAAACAGAAAAGTACCTCACAAGGTACTTTTCTGTGTGAGAGTAACAAGAAGGAAACGTTTAGGTAACGCTATTTATGCAGTCGACCTTTCCGTCAAGTAAATCTTGACTTTTCTGAGGAAATCTTCATACAACAATTTAACATAGCATTTCATCACGCGTGTTCTTCTCGAAGGGTTGAGGCAGAGATGTACAAAATGCACATCCGCAGTTCTCCAGTGTATTCATGTAACACTATAAGAGCACAATAAAACACACTATTTCGGCCTTGCCAGAATAGCAAATATTTTAATATTTTAACGTTTTGATGAATAACAATTGGTTATGATAATGAATTTACAGAACTTAAAACAAATTTACTCTATATTAAACCGAAAGAAATGCTTGTAAAATACTTCCTTATCTCCACAAACTTTGGGACGAATGACAGTATGCTCACCTATAGTTTGCACGAAATATCATATTCATTCTACCGTAGAATTAAATTTGAGCCACGGCAGAGTGTAAACACCAAACTATCAAAAGGGTAACAACATTGGATTCATACAATTTTCTGTCGACTGGGGGAAAGCATATTATTTTGATAGTTTATTGTTCCTTCTTTTTAATCTGGAAATTTATATGACTGTAATGGTCGGTCTGAATGACTTGGTAGGCTATGGTCTTGGTCATATTATATAACGGCTGTCATTGTTTTCCAAACAATGACAGCCGTTATATTATTATGAACTCTATAAAAGAACTCTATAGTCACAGGTGATTAAACCCGTAGTTTGTTAATGTGTTAAATTTCCATGTAATGCTACAGATGCAAATTCTAACTGTTAAATAAGCCAAAGACATTATACCTGATCTGGTAATCGAGCCCAAGACTGCAATCAGCGCATACACCATTAAACTAAAGAAACAGTTAAAAATGATGTATATTTTAATAAGACACTCTTGAATCATTGAAAATGTTTTCCACAATCTCAAATAATACTTATTGTGCAGAAGGACCGGCGAAAAATTCTATAGATATTACTTTATCTCGAATTCCCCTTTCATCGTAAACATATTTCGATGTAGTATTAAAATAACTTGCTCCGATATTCAAGAGGCATCATAACATAAACCTATTGGCTATAATTAAGCTGCTTTCCCATCTCAAACAATAGTTTGCTGATACAAGAGTCTTCTCTTAGTCACGTTTTTGCTTCGTCATAGACCGTTGAAGACTCTACAAATTGTGCAGAGCATTGGAACAAAGCCAACTGTTTATGAATGCAGTGTTTCACGTAACGAGCGAAATATCTCTCTCTGAAATAATATATTTTTCAAGCAATTGTATCAACACTTCATAAATATCATTTCATAATTAACGATTCGAAGGATGGAGGGTTAAAAGATGAATAAACGAGTCTACAAAATTTATGTATCTGGGTGAATTTGTTTTAATATTAATTTTTTGTCTTTTTTTTTCAATCGGCAAACTTTGGCGATCAACATTTGCGCCAGGGGATAAAACAATTATTTGTAAGTCCCATGGATATGGTTGTTGACATTGAGAAAGGCCAGCAAGGAAACCTACCAAACTAGAGATATGATGTCAGGGATTTAAGAGTTAGAAAATCTGCAGACTAAACACGACTTGGGTATCGAATCCGAATAAAATAACATATTTTTTTTGTAATAACCACCTAATTTTTAGAGACATTGATTGTTAGGGTCGGGATTTGTAACTAGTTCAGTTTTGCTGTATATATGTATACCTAAGGATTTTTGTATTGTATTTCCAGAACTGAAGATTAGACACCAACTAGGAATATAGATCAACTAGGAAGTTAAAAAGACTAAATTGAAATCTGTTCACGGTCGACGAAGATATTGCGGGACATGCACATAAAAACCTTTTTTTTATCCGGCCAAAAAAAGGATTTGTTTTTTTTGTAGTCGGATAAAATAGAGAACTTTATGTAATTTCAGTGTCCACCAATACCAACGCATGCGGTCCACGTAGCCGAGTGTTGTGCAGCTTCCACACACAGTTTTTATTTCCGGACCAATTCCACCAACAAACAAACTTCGCTGCGCACATTCTAATGTATATTCCGAATACGTGCTACCTCCAAATTGTTTTTAATAAAGGTTTGTACTGCTTTTTATATTTTCTATTATATTTTTTTTTACGGACACTATAGTTATGCAACTGCATAAAAACAATAAAATATATATCTAGTATTGTCTCTGAAAGTAAGATTTTCTTATTAGAAATCACCTTTATTATTCAGGTTTCTTATTGTTTTTTTTTCCCGATTACTTAGCTAATGACCTAATTTGATTTTAACCCTTAAGACCACCTTTGTACCAATGGTGCATAAAGTATAATAAATAAATTTAAAAAATATAAAATAATATTTTTAACTGCGCTGCCTTTCGGAACGGCAAACGTCAAACGCGCACATTTCAACCGTACCTACATGTTCTATTTTAAAGTAAAAAGGTTTGAGTAATCGAACTGAAGAAACAATACCCCATTGTAACCACGGCAACACATCAAGCAATACAATTTTCCGTTTGAGCGCCCGTATTCCATTGCAATAGAGATGATTTTTGTAGTGCAACTATATAGCTCGACATGTGTACAGTACAGATGTAGAATTCTTGGTTAAACTCGCCAACACGCGTTCAAAGAACGGTCGCAAGAAACTAACTTTAGTTAACTTGAAAAATTCTTTTAAACCTTACTTTTCGTTCGTTAATCGCTGGTCACTGAAGTCGTTTAGTTTCTTTGAATGGAAGGATTTCTTTAGAACTGCTAACTAAAAGTAAGTCAATATCGGTAAATAGTTACACCACGTGTAACGTAACGTTACGTTTAACGTGTTTAAATCTATCATTTTTTAAGGTTTTGTTTTGTCATACAGATAAACGCTAGTCCGACTTATCTTGACCCGTTTTACGTAATACAACCTACTTCAATAAATATCTAAAAATAAAATTGATAACATAACTTTGGTCACGAATATGGAGTTTTTTTGAAAAACATGCGCATCTGTAAAAAGCACTTATAAGAACAGTAAATATTATGAATTTTATTCATCATAATATATACCATTTAAATGAGTAGAAAGTGACGAGGCCAGAGAACAGCAGTGGAACCTCTAGGGTTGTCGAAAATATATTATGTGTATCGCACATAATTATTAATTAAATATTTTTTTTTATTGTTAACATTTCATATATTATTATTAAATTAAAGATAAATTATTACTCACGTTATAAAATTAAATAAAACAATTCATAAATTTAAAAATTTGAAAGTTGTATTCATAAATAATATAATTTATAAGCGGCGGTAGCCTAATGGCTAGGGCGTCGGACTGGCAATCATGTGGCTGCCGGTTCGAAATCTATCCATTGCACTACCGACGTGAACCCACTCGTAACACAAGCATTTAGCTTAGCACGAGAGGTTAACAAGAATACTTTAAAAAAAAAAGAAAAAAATACATAAAGCTTAGAAATATTTTTAGCTATTATATTCTATATCTTTTTGTGATTTTTATGCATTTTCCATGCTAAGATTATAAAGTTATTTTAGTAAAGGAAAAATAATATTATATTCTATAATTTATTTTGTTATAAATAGTATCTATGCATTATTAATTATATAAAAAGATAAATAAATACCTACGAATAATTCCTTTCAGCCGCTCACAAATTAAGTTAAATCAATTTAATTTAAACTCGGGCGGTGCTATTAGGCACACAAGGTTCGTTCAGAATATTTTTGGTCCTATACAAACATGGTTATTAAAAACGGGCGGTGTTATTGAAATACTTTGGAAAAAAGTCTGTACGCGCCTGTTGCGTTGAAAAGTATTTTTTATAAAAGTTATGGTTATCGTAATTTTACAAGCTGTAGGTACCTATTGTAATTTTTATTGAAGGCATCCAGCGATTACTGCAAAGTCCAGTATTATTTTCCTATAGTCATGGCCATGCGAATTCCATGGCCATGACTATAGGAAAGAAAAAAAATACTTTTAAGAAAAAGTAAAACCGCCCTGGATTTACTTTTTTTTAAGTTATTTTATTTCAAAATGTTTAGTAGCGAGTAAATTTTTACGTATACCTAGACAACGTTTTTATCGCTATCGATAAAATTTACTTACTTAGTTACGTGTTATTGTCATTTTGTGCTAAATTTTGAGATCAGATCTTGACCAAATTTTAAAGCAAACCAACCGATCAAAAATATTATCATCAAAATTGTTTCATAATTGACGGAATCATTGCGTAACAAACATAGAATAGAGGACCTCTTCCTTTTTGAAATCGGTTAAAAACAGCACAATATCCCCCCCGGTATTCCCTTCAGTATTCCCTGAAGGTTAAGTTAGAATAAGTTTGAAGTTATGGAGTACTAAGTTTTCTCTCATCTCAACTCATCATTCAATTATATGCTGACCCTTTTTGATACTTCAATCCCATGATATCCTGATCCTAATTACGTCACGTTTTGGTTAACTACTGAGCTAAGTTTTATTCCATAAAGGATACTCGAATAAAAGCATAATAATATTTTGTTAACCAATACCCTTTATGTTACCGATAGAAATCGCACGTTCGCTTCGACGACAAAATAAAAAAATATATATTGTATATTTGTACATTTTGTTTTAGTTTGTTAATTTTAATTTCAATTTATTTTTAATGGCTTACAATTTAATTTTATCTTTATAATGGACCCTATTGGGCACGGCAATGAAGGAGATTTTAGATTGCAACTTATCTATTACACACTATGTTAAAAAAACCCTGTCCGATCGGAAAGGGATATATAGCTATCCCAATCACATCACCAAATAAAATAAGAAACATTAAATATTCATGAAAGTAAACATATTAATGAAGTTTAAAATTCACGATTGTCGTGCTATTGGGTTTTTCTATGAAATTCTCAGTAGCAGCTCGGAGTTTTGGATTTGTGCCCGATGAATGGTAATAGGCTCGGTCCCTTATTTGGTAACAAACCGGCGAACAATGGGTTTACATGTGTATATCTCTGCTTAACCCTTCGGGGAATGAAGGCGTGATGGTATGAAATAGTTTTGAGATTATCGTTAGTATAACTTTCAGTTTCGGCTTCGGTATCAAATCCTAGTACAACTCTCACTAACAAAGTTTTGAACAAACACTGATTTCGCAGCCCTACACTCGGTGAGTATGGCGCAGTTTAGAAGCGCAGCCTACCGGAAACAGGACGTGGTAGTGACGTTTGCCTGACTACACAATACAGCCTCCGCCGTGAAACAACTACAAGCGGTACAATAGCTTCACATCTTTAAAGTGTCGCTATTCAACGTGTAGTGTGACGGGCTCCGTATTGCGACCACGGAATATGAAGTAAGTTTGCAGGTTTTGATTCCAGAACTTACTAAAAAATATTATTTTGTTCGACATTTTATTTTGGGCGTTTGCTATTTATATTTTTAATTGTTACTTATTGGAGTTTTCTATGAAATACTCAGTAGCAGCTCGGAGTTTGGATTTGTGCCCGATGAATGGTAATAAATCCCTTATTGGGTATGTGGGACCTTAACTTACCGCCAATCTATGGGTGTACAGCTACAGCTCTGTCTAAGCCTTCGGGGAATATAGGCGTGATAATATATTACATTTACTTTGGACCAGCCACTGCTCTTACAGCTAGAAATCAGTACCTACCTATCGGAATGTCGATGAAACAAAAAAAAACTCACAGAGAATTATTTAAACTGTCTTGGAACTCCCAAACGAAACTTATCATGAAAAATATTAGAGTTTGGATTCGTGTCCGGGTACAATAAGCTCATCCGCTATTTTTTTATTTTTTTAAATTGCAGCAAACCTCTGCCTAAACTCCGGAAATACATTATAAAATTATATTACCTATATCATGATAGATAAATATTCTCATGTAGGTATGACAAAATACCTATCTAATAATATTTAATACTTTGTTTCAAAGTTCTCTCTCTAAAACCTGCAGCAATGGGATAAGAAGAAACTTTAAAACAAGTCAAATACAAGGAAACCAAAGCTTCTTCAATATTTTTCCATCCGATCTGGATCTATGAAACTTATTATCAGTTTAATCACTTAACTTCCTGAAGATAGATCTAAGATTAAAACTTTAACAGATACTTACAAAAAGCGCAAGCCAAGTTTTTAATTTACGTAATTGAAATCAACTTCACACTGGTAGTCAAGTGTTTATAATTTCACATTAATTTTAAAGGTAGCTTATGCTCATCGTTATAACTCGTATGTCGTAAGTAATTATACCATTAATCCGTACCTGTTTTAGTACAACATATCACCATGCCTGCATAGGCAGAGATGTAACTAATGTACACTCACAGTTTTCCGGAATGTGTAGGTCCCATGTAAATATTAGGGCGAGTCTATTACCACCATTGAGAATTTCGTAGAACACCTCAATAAAACTTTGCTCAACCTGGGATTTTGACCCAGGACCTCTAGCGTAGACCACTAAACTAATGAGCCAGTCTTATTATTGATAGATATCCTACCTTCTACTAGCCTACTAATATTTGACCATTACTAATTAGTTAATTAGTAATTTATATTAGTAATCATTATAATATTTAGTCTTGTGATCCTAACCATAGCAAGGGAAAGAAAGTGCAATTTTTAGACAGTTTGCAGCCCTAAATCGTTCCCTACGATAGATGATTCATGAAAACTTTTCGCAGTCTAAAAAAATGCCCTGAATTTAGGGGACTGCTTTAACTACTATCACTGCTTTCTATTTTACTCGAACTAAAATTAATTACTTTGTAAGAACGGTCTAGACTCTTTCATAACACACTAAATTTTAGTTTACATACATACATACCATCACGCCTGTACTCCCCGAAGGGTTAGGCAGAGGCGTACTACTGGACACCCACAGTTCGCCTGGTATGTTTAGGTCCCATGTAATAGGGGGCGAGCCTATTGCCATTAACCGGGCACAAATCCAGACTCCGAGCTGCTACTGAGAATTTCATAGAAAAACTCAATAACACTTTGCTCGACCTGGGGATCGAACCTAGGACCTCTAGCGTAGCAGTCGCGCTTGGGACCACTAGACTAATGAGGCAGTTTAGTTTAGTTTCTTTTAATTATACTTAGTTGATAGTTTAAAAGAGTAATTCATCTGCTTCTTACTTCAGCCTGCAACCAGTAATCGGTGGCGCAATAAGTACATACACCTAATTTTCTCCTACAACAAGTTCAAAAGTTTAAGCGATACAAGTCTGGTGGTTCAACTATCTTCGGATAACAAGAATATAATATATGTTATATTACGTTGTTCAATATTGTTAGCACTTAATATACTAGTAACTGTACGTCGTTACTAAGTTTTGAGTACAAGCTTCAAGTTGACTTGAGTTTTTTCATGTTAATTAACAAGATACTAACGTTTACCTGCGACTTCGTCCACTTAACAAGTTTGTCAGATTGATTTCACGTGATGACGGGACATTTGTTATTTTTCTGGATAAGGGCAAACTACATTCAACCATATTAATTTACAGAAACATATTAATAGACTGGACGCAAGTATCTCGCACTACTAGGGTACCTTTCGGAATCTATATCTCTAAGCCTACATTAAAAGGCACACCTACAAATCCTGTTAAAACTAATAACTGGCTACCTACTTGATTGTTTTTTTCTGGCCTCATGAAAATATTTACCATAACACACACAGAGCTCATAAAAAATAGTAATCGTCATTTTTGCTAAACAGAGAACGCACTATAAAGAATTGTGACATCACAACTCACTGCGCCAAACAAATCCTTTACAAACACTCGTTTTGTGTAAGGGACAAAGCAACCCCTCTCAATGCCCACCAAAAACTTTCAATACTTTTATGTCTTGGAACGTTATTAGCTGATTTAAATAAATTTCTTGTATATAATTAAACTTTTCACTAAGTATGTTATTTTTAACAAATCTCACATCAGTCAAGTAGGTACCCAATTTCTTCATTGATATAAGACTTTTAAGATGCAAACATTTTAAATTAACGTAATTGGCTTTCATAAGAAAATAAATATTTTCAACTAACCATTTCAACGGTTTATTTTATTAGTCCACATTGTATGCACTTTGCGCCCGGGACACATATCCGAACTGACGCTCTCCCCAGATTCATTTCCATCGTAAATCAATTAAAATTCAAATGAGATTTTTCATTGCTTGGTTAACCAATCTGCCTATCAATGAACTTTATAAGCTATCGAAGGGAAATCGATTTAAAGTTTTTTTTCTGTTTTTATTGAAGAGTTAATTGGTTATTTCGAGCACTCAATAACTGGTGATTTTTTTTGGCTAATTATAATAATAGGTACCCGTTTTTTCCGTTTATGGGCTAATATTCTGTTTAAAAATAATTATTTTCATTAAGTATATTATATGTAGGTCTGATTTAATTTCTTCCAAACTCAATACTGGGTACTTTTAAAACATAGCCTTCGTATTCTTATACGACACATTATTTGTCAATTTTTTTAATTAGTTTTTAAGCTACAATCGAATATCCAAACATCCCACCCATCCTTTCCTGTAGTCGCGTAAAAAAAAAACATTACGTAGGTAAGCATAATTATGTCACTTAATTTATAATGATAAATAAATTTTATATTATGTAAAATAAAACATAACCAATTAAGAAGCGTGGAGCTGCCGGCGATTAATGTCAATTATTTTTCTTTTAATGAATCTTGTCTAAAGTCGAGCCAATATAATCGTAGTAGTAACACGAACTAAGACCCGGTAATCTTGCAACTATTACCCCATAGTGTGCAATATCTAGATTACTTCGAACTGAACTCAGACCTAGACGTGCAGCAAACTACCCCGCTGCCGATCCACAAACTGAAACACGAAATCTGTCTTGCTGGGCCAAATTGGATTTCTGGTGTTTAATAGAATTGCCAAATCGATAGTACAGTGTTATGCTTTGAAATACGTAGAATTTTACATTGAAAATCTTGCCTGCATCTGGTAGGAACGTTATTTTTATTTTAAGGGTACTAACTATCGCCTTTTACGTGTTCATAGTCCCGGGTCGTCCATTTCTTTGGGGCCCATCCCATACAGTTATTTTGAGCATACCCTTTTTGTAAGACTGTCCAGAAGGATGGCTTTTTTTGAGAATATACCTATACATTTATAAATATTATGTAGGTATGTCTTTTTAGCACTGTAGCCTAAATAGCTTCATGGATTTTAGCTGTAGAGGCGGCAATGGTTCGTCTTGAATGAAATTAAAAAGATCCGTGAAAAGAAAGAAAAGTCCGAGGTATTTTATTTCTTATGCCTCCTACTGCATGAGATCTTGTTTCTTTTTTTGGCAGTCGGGTTTTTTCCTGCATTCATTCATTTCATTAATTTTATTATCAATTTGTATTTTTTCCCAACTAATCTAATCTACTCTATTGGTCTGTACCACGATGTATTAGTAGTATACCTACCTATATTGTAAAATGTACCCGTACCTATTTAGCTGGTATGTTTTAGGTCCCATGTAATAGGAGACGAACCTAGAAATCCAAGCTAAGAGTCATATAGAAAAACCAAATCATACTTTGCGTGACTTGAAAATCAAACCCATGGACAATCGAAGCGACCACAAGTCTAATTATGTAGATAACAATATAGGGAGAATTAATAACTGAAGGTATGTTCACGCAAGCTTTGATTTAATGTTGTTTTGTTCTTATACGGAATCATCCAAGTTTCATTATTTATTATACAACTTGTATGGACTTACCTACGGGTTTAATTATTGTACTTAGGAGAGGTTCCTATTATATAGGTAAGTAATCATTTATCGGGATAATATGTAGGTTACTTTGGCTGGCGTAATAAATAACGATATACGTGATCACACGAACGTTCTTAATTATGTATTAGATATTGCGTCAAGTGTGAATGTTTCTATATGCTTACATTTATACCACACGCTATCAAATAAAATATAAAGTTAGTCTTAAAAATAGAAATAATTACATTTGTAAAGATAGCTTTATAATAGCGATTTATTTAGTTTATTATTGCTTACAATTCAAAAATTGTATAAGCTATCTGATAGTCAGAGTCAAAATCACTTATAATGTTTCCCTAAAATTGTTAGTAAGGAAAGTTAGCTAAGAAATATTTTTTTAAATATTTTTTTTATAAAAAACTAATTGTTCACGTTGAAAGCCGATTAGTAATTTAGAAGACTAGCATTCGAAATTTATGATACACTAGCTTTTCACCCGCGTTAAATCGCTCCTAAGGGTCGTAGCGTGATGTTTATTAGACTGAAATCTTCCTAGAACGCGAACAGACAGATAGACAGACGCGGCGCGGTACTTTCCATTATAATAGGTATGTAGGATTCGAGGCTGAATCGGAATTCTATTTTGAACATGTTTTTAGTACATACCGGAATTACCCTTCTGATCAATACGAAAAATAGTGAATAATGTTTCTGGTAGTGCATCAAAGATGGCTACAGATACCCGCTTTTCATTTCCGGGTGTGGGACCCGTGGAAATTGCGAGTCCATCCGATGTCGATGTGTCCATCGATTCGAATTGAAGCACGAGTCGTGATCACTTTTGTTTTACAGTGGGATAATTGTGTGCCGACATTTTGAATTTACTGAAAATTATCACTTGGAAATTAAATGAAACATTCGGCAGTGTGACGTCATAAAAAAGGACTGAAATCTGATTCTCGTAGCTGAAATTGTTTAAAATACAGTACAGGTTCTTATTCATCACAACTTTTACTCAATTTTCTACGAACATTCTTACAAAAAAATAATTAATTCTTTATGGAAAAGCAATTATGTAAGTAGGTACTTTAATCAATCCTCAAAAGGGCAGTTAATTTTTCGAAATGAATGTAGATATTCAAAATTCTAACCTAGATTAAAATCATAACAAACAAATAAATAGGTTGAATAGTTGGTACTTTGAGTCGTGGGATGACTTTGATCAAAAATTACGTTTATAAACAAATGAAAATTATGTGAAAAGGAATGCAATTTGGTAGATTAAGTGTGTGTCAATTTATTAAAAGTGCTGTCGTTTTTTATATGGAGTTCCATGTGATCAAACTCAACTAATACAAATGACAATTGTGTTGTTTTATTTCTTATAGAATTATATTTGGGGCGACTTTCAAATTACGTAACAAAGAATATGGGTATATCTATTTTCTGAAAAAACTATTAATCAATTTTTGGTTTTCATTACTAAAATCAAAAGAGCTGATAAAACCGATATTATTATTTTTTTTGTCGATTTTATTCTTTGCTAAATAAAAATATATAATAATATAAACCAATATTGTTCAAAAATGATCAAAGTAACCCCGGTTTACGGTATGTAGTTTATATGCGATGAAAGGGGTTCTCCTGAACCTTAGAAGCCTATTTTAGAAACTACAAGTATAGGTTTTCAAGTTAACTATGCCAAGTGTAGCACATTCGATTTCTATTAAGTAATTAGTGGCTTGTTGGATTAACACGTATAAAAACGTTGTTCCTACTATATTTCATGTTATTCATGTCTACTTTGAGACGTATTTAACAAATTAAGTCAGTATACTGTTATTTAAAGGTATTTATATTTAATGACTGACTGCCTCATTAGTCTAGTGGTCCCAAGTGAGACTGCTACATTAGAGGTCCTGGGTTCGATCCCCAGGTCGAGCAAAGTGTTATTGGGTTTTTCTATGAAATTCTCATTAGCAGCTCGGAGTCTGGATTTGTGCCCGGTTAATGGCTATAGGCTCGCCCCCTATAACATGGGACCTAAATATACCGGCGAACTGTGGGTGTACATTAAGTACAGGCGTGATGGTACGTTATGTTATATTTAATCAGAAATCTATCGTAGTAAACAAAATTATCAAATAAGCTCGTGTAGCACTCAACTCGCAGTTATTAGAATGTTCTTGGAATGATCGAGTAATACAGAATTTCAATTCATCCCGGTCGACGTACATATGAAATTGAAATTACTGGAACGTGAGTGCGCACACGTAAGTGGTACTGAAATCTTAGGAAATGATTGAGTTATATGTAAAATGTATATAATAACAAGCATGCATAAATTATGTATAAGTCATAGCAACAATTCTGTGTAAAATAAAAACGAATCTTAGTATGTTAATGCCAAAGCTATTTCGAAATTGTAGGTGTTCAAAACTTTATTTTTTAAACTTGCTTCTGCCCACAACTTTCTCTGCGTTGACATCAGAATTGGTCCGATCTGGATAAAAAGATACCTATACATTATTCCAGACTATAATCTATCTCTCTGCCAAATTTTATCCAGACCCGTTCCGGTGATAAAGAGTAACAAACATCCATACGATTTCATATAATGATTGGTATCATTACATACTTTCACGTTTATAATGTAAGTAAGGATTTAAATTACATGATGGTTTTAATTTTAACATAATACATGAAATCGATTGATTATTATGTCTCCCCTGCATGATATCCTATGATATATATATGATATCTTAAGTCAGTCTACTAGTCAAATTTAAAGTGTCTGATTATTTCTTGATACAATAGATATCAAATTAAGGTGTTTTATAATTGTCTTAGAAAAAGGCCAAGGATAGGATTTCCTTATATATAAGACGACGTCAAGAGTAAAAAGTAAAAATTAATTAAAAACTGTTTAGAAAACGTAAAGAAAGCAACTTTTAAGGTGCTTATACTAAGCATACTGAATTGAAAAAGTCCGTAAGAGTTGGCAAATAACCAAAGAAAGTAAATGAGACAGGGTGTGACGTTGATGACGTGCGTATAATTTAGGTCACCTGCCTATGCTTCCCTATGGTTGCTATAAAGGCAACGGAAACACTATGGCTTGGTTGCAAAGTGCCCTCGCGAGGCACCTATTATTGTCAGAGCCTGTCCCGGTTGGTATTTTGTTTTTTAAAACTTTTTGCTTGTTAGCGGCAGGAGCGAGTGCATTTTCCTGATTCCACGCCTAATGTTATGGAACTCTCTCTGGGGAATTTATGCTAGAAAACACTCACGATGTACTTAGGTGTGTTGTTTTGTGGTTTTATTTTAACACCTTTTTGGGAGCGGTGTAAAAGAAAATAAAGACTATCCTACTAATATCATAAAGTGAAAGTTTGTGAGTATGAATGTTTGTTACTCAATCACGTCAGAACGCCTGAATCTGGATGAAATTTGGTACAGAGATAGAATATCGTCTGGAATAGCAGTTTTATCCAGGTCGGATCTAATTCTGAAGTCCACGCTGACGAAGTCGCGAGCAGAAGCTAGTGAATAATAAAGGAGATTTGATTCCAAATCGATTTAAAATGTACATGAAAGGCAATAATTTTCGAAATTAGTTCTTGTGTTAGATAATTAAAATAACTGCTATATTATTTATTCCTTAAAAATTTCACTTGTCTACGTTAATAATAACTAATGCAAAGATGTCAGAAGAGCTAAGGTGATGAAGACACAGATTTTTTCAAATGTGAATCATATATTGTAATTTTACTACTAGAAAAAAGCGAAATCTGAGGCTTTTTGAGCTTCCAAAAAATCTATATCTTTTCGACATCTGGCTCTTTGTCTAAATAGTTTGTCAAACCCTGGTGTCAAAACCAAGCTAAAACAAAGCTGAAGGATCCTTTTCTATATCATCACAATATAACATGACGATCAACGATATACCAAGAACACGTCATATCCTTTCGTATACATCCATTTCCTTCCAGAAAATTCGCCTTATTTGAATGTCGAGTTCAAATCATATTAATGACAAAATGCAAGTGAAGCGTGGAATTTCCATTCCTCGATCGGAGTGAATTTTCACAATGTCTGCACTCTGGCAGATATTCAATGTTTAATATTCATGTCTAGCGCCACGGCAGCTTTGCTTCCCTAGCCAGAAATTAGATATTCGTTTCTCAGCAGAAACTTCATCATTAACCACTGAATACCCAAGTTTGCTATCGTATTGTATCTTCATTGTTCTAATCATTAGTTTCTCTACCTTGGGAATGAATCTTGTTAAATTACTTTTCTGTTTCTTGTTTCTTTCAGGTATTCCCATTCGTTCTAGTTTAAGCAAATAAAATTTCGAAGTTAAATAAGTGGGAGTCTAGTTTCATTCTACTTGACTCAAATGTGTTTAACCGTGGAAAATATACAGTGGATCTAACATGGACCACAAAGTTTACGTAGATAGCCTTACGGACTTTGGATATCAACGACACAATGAAATTGCACTAAAACCTAAATTTAATTACAATATAGAATTTTTAGAGATGACTCGTTCATATTTATCCACTGGTCCGCCACGGGCGCGGATCACAGTGTAGTAGAACGCCACGGCTCGCGCGGGTCATAAAATGTAATTTGATAACCTCTGACCTGAGCGATAAGAACACTTGTCGTAAGCAAACTACAAGTGCTACGTCAAAACAAAAAATACTGTTAGAAAGCCAATTTACTAAGGAATCTAATGAGATAAGAATCAAGGGATATAATTTTTACGTGATATTTTTTTTTAAATGTAATTTAAAAAAAAAGGGCTGAAATCTGATATCGCGCGATAAAATATTTTTTTTCTAAATACCCCCTTAATTTTATATCCATTAAAAAAATACTAAAAGAAACTAGATTATATATCGAATCTAATAAGACCAAATAATTATTCTTATTAGAATCCAATAAGAAAAAATCTTATAAGAATTTAGGTACTCACCGATCATGGCTGATGCGACAATGCGCGAAAATTCCGCGAGAACTTTTTTGGTCAAATATTTAAGTAATAGATTCTTTACGAAACCACTTGAATTTATACAAAAGTATATTAAAATTAAATTGTTACCCTTATATAATCATTTTAACACACACTTTTTGTAAAATAAATCCATTGTTCTCACCGACAATAACACAACAACAACTTTTCAAAGTCGAAAAACTGCGACTTTAAGATTCTAAAATCACTTCACTTTAGCAAAATATTGTAGCAATATTCTTCACGATTATTTTGATGTATAATATCATCAAACCAGATCAGACTCCCATTTTTTTTATGTAACATCCGCCATATTAATTTTGATCGTATAAAATGTCAATGTCACTAGTTTGAGTTATCACATCGTTAACCTAATCAAAATAAATAAATAATAATAATAGCTCCTAAGTAAATACAAACACTAAAACTGCTAAAAACATAACCTTCAATATTCAACTTTTCTTGACAAAACCATGTAATATGTAGATATCCTAAGTATTCACATGAGGATTCAGTAGAAATATAATTTTAAAGATCTTTTAGATATTCGGATTATACCTGCATTTGTAGTAGCGAAACTGAATCCAATATTTATTTATTTAAAACTTGGTATATAGTTTTGCAGGTGTCCATGGGCGACGATACTTACCATCAGGTGGCTCGTCAGCTCATTTGCCGACGTCTAAATATAACGTCGTCGACGTCTAATACAGAGGTGTTACATGAGTTAAGGATGAGATCGTACATGTTTTGCTTAAGGGTCCGGCGGAGCTTGAATTGCCCACAAAAGCGTCATACCGAAATAAATCGTAATCCAGACAATATTCTATCAAATTATACTATTATTTGGATTTGAATATCGTTAATCTAGGTTCCTACGGTACTATTTCGTCTATTAATACTTCACTGGAAATAAAAAATCGTTCCAAACTTGGTAAAGTTATCAAAAATTGCATTCGCTTACATTTATTTATTTATTGCGGTAAAAGAAACATACAGTTACATTTATTTCCAGTGAAGTAGTATTTTAGATGAAATGGTAACGTAGGAACCTTGATTAATGGTATCGGAATCCGAATAATAACAGAATTTGATTAAATTGTGTTTGGATTACGATTTATTACGTTTGTAGGAGAAATTCGGTCCGGCGGACTCTTAAGACTAAAGCATGCAATAGATTAACTCAAAGTATTCCATAATGCTATTAAAAATATTATTATTAAGAGCCATTTAAATAAGTGAATTTTAAAGTCTGTTATTTAGTAATTTAAGTTTACTTGGTAATCTGTTATACTTGTATATACGGACGGCGGTTTTGTTATTCGAGGGATTTCATCTAAAACAAGTATATTTGTCAGTCAAATATCCCAGTATACTTTTTGTTACTTAATTTCTCTTCGTGTAATAAAATAAACTTTTAATTTTGGACCGTGATAAATTCTTTTTTGATTTCTTAATTCATTTTCTACCAGGAAAACATTAAATAAAATGGTATTGTATAATACTTAATTATCAGTGCTCTTGTATTTTTATGTTGAATACGCAGACAACACATATCCTCATTAGCCAGAACATATGAAAATTTAACAAGGCTTTAAAAGTAATTATTAAAAAGCCAATTAATTTATTCATCGCCATACGTCGGGTTAAAGTCGATCTGCCATTGTATATTTTAATGAGTTTTGTATGAAATTGATTATGAGTATAACTAGCCTAAATGGCAATAAAGATTTAAAATGAAAATATTATATAACAAGTAACAAGTTTGATAATTAATGTGCTAAGTAGACACAAAATCTATGACTGTAACTTTGAAATCTGAGTCAAACAAAATAAAATCAATTAGATCTCGGATAAAAAATCACTCTATTCGGCAATAAAATACTAGAAATTATTCAAAAAAATATCGGCAACTGTATAATTACAAAATGATATCGGATGGAACATTAACAAATGATCGGTTGATGACACTGCAGAAAGGGCACGAAATTGTTCACACGAAAGTTATTAGATCTGTCGCGATCAATCATACTCAAATTATTGAGCCTTACAAATCACCACTTGTTGCAAATTGATGACGAATATTTTACATTTGGTAATAGTTATGAGTTGTGATGACACTTTTTCGATATTGTTTTGTTTTGCCCAAAAACCTTCGTAGGGAAGTTCGTTTTTGTTTTGGGTCAGAAACTTCGGCACCGGATGAAATGTTTAGGAACTTATAGAGAATAAACATACAAATATATAAATTCATCTTTGTTTCTATAGATTATTCTATTCTATGTATTCTGCCATTTAAGGCAAATTAAAACAGGATTAGGCTGTAGAACATCAGACACATCACACGCAGAAAAGGCCAGATTGAGCCATTCATATGGATTTAGTAGCAGGTCCATAGCCTAATGTAGGTATATGCGATTATGATCATAACACTGATGGTGTATAGATAGAAATAAATACTAAATTTGTTCGCCGGTAAGTTTACGTTCTAGGCACTAGCTAACAAGGTACAAATCCGATTTCCAAGCCGTTGAGAATTTCATGTATCGAACCTAGAATCTCTAGCATATGATTCGTCCAAAATAGCCTTTCCAGCTCTGCGAATGGACTAGAGTTGACGTGCATTGAGCGCCTGAGGACAATCAGCTGTTAGTTCCAATTCGATTGTTAGCAATACTTTTCCAGTCAAATAACACAAATTAATTCACATAATTTTCTAAATTTTACAATGAAATACTGTAATGTACAAACTGAAATTGAAGTTGTTAATGTTACCCAAACATTTAAGTAAATTTCTAATGAGCTGGAAAGTTGGGTTATGACCCTTTAGAGAATTGCCGGGTTAGGAACAATTTTACTTAAAAAGGTTTGAATGAAAAAAATAGGATGATAAAGGGGAAATACGCTGTCGTCATTTTTATCCTGAATGTAATGAGTATGCTAAGTAATCATTTTATACTGATATGATTAAAAAATAATGAGGTAAAATAATTAATTTTCTCTTTATTAAATATAACATAACATACCATCACGCCTGTATTCCCCGAAGGGTTAGGCAGAGGCCTACTAATGTACACCCATAGTTCGCAAGTATGTTTAGGTCCCGGGGGCGAGCCTATTGCCATTAACCGGGTACAAATCCAGACTCCGAGCTGCTACTGAGAATTTCATAGAAAAACCCAATAACACTTTGCTCGACCTGGGGTCGATCAAACCCAGGACCTCTAGCGTAGCAGTCGCGCTTGAGATCACTAGACTAATGAGGCAGTCTCTTTATTATAATATTTTTTTTATTTTCAGTGACATAATATGGTCCAATATTATGCATGAAAGTGATGTTCCACGTTTTTATGAGTTTCCTAGCAAGTGATCCGGTAAAAGGAGGTACAGAGTTCCGTAAAATAAAACTTGAGCAATTTAACTTTTTGTGGTTGTTTGATTCTTAAAGTTAGTGGGAGCGAAATCTTTAATAAAATGGAGTGAGTGACCCATTTAAATTTGGTGAAGATCTGATCATAAAATTTAGATCAAAATGACAATATGACAAAATGACAATGACAAAAGTATAATAAAACGCACCGATCAAATGACCACGACATCATCGAGGTATGTTAAATCTACTCGTCACTAAAAAAAATTAATTATAACATAATGATATGTGCAAAACAGTTTCGGAAGTCTGTGGAAAATACAAAACATCTGACTAAATCGACGGCACCGACGTCCGAAACTGTTTTGCACATATAATTAGATATGTCATTTGTTTTTAAAAACGTTTGTTTTTTGTTTTAATATTTTGTCGATTGTGTGAACGGATTTTTAGAAACTGTCTTCAAAAGCCAGCCTGTGGTTGAGTGACATTTGAAGCCTATTATCGGATCAGAAAATAGCCCATCTCCAAGCTCTTGGAACTTAAAACCCCTGTAGCGGGTAGCCATGATTGTGCCAAAAGCCCAAGCTTAGTATTACTATTATTTCCACATTTGAAGATCCAAAACCAAAATATTGCATTGTTTAGAATCATTTTAAAAATCCATTATATATTATCATCATTACTCTGTAAATTCTGTAATAGGTAAATCTAGCGAACCAGGAATGCGTGATTAACTCATGTTAGTGGATGCAGCAGGCAATTTGACAGCTAATGTCACGTTGTCCGTAATAATATCGAAACTTCATGATCGATGTAAGCCATACTTCAACGTCAATGAAATGGATTAATATCAAAATTGATAGGAATCTTGTTTTAGTTAGCGTTACAGCTTACAATTTGTAACTTAACTGGCGTATGGCATTCTATGACATCCATTATACTAATAGGGTAAAATGAAGACCAGTGCCTGGGAGGCTTAGGTATAAGGCCGCTTTCTTTATAAATTAAAAAAATATATATAATTTATTCTTAGTAAGTATGTAAAAGTATCTCTAAAGATCTACTTGCAGAATAAAATATCATTTCATTTTATCATTTTATTAATATATATATCTTGTTGGCTATATATAAGGCTTGTATGAAAAATTTTTATTTTTTTGAAAACCCACTAGAAAAATCGAGAAAACTTTACGTAGGCGAAGCTGTGCACGGTTCACTAGCATAAATTATTTTGGAGGAATAAATCTTAATAATACAAGAATAGAAACGATTTTATTTGATGAGAAATATGGGGAATTTATGCTCGCAAAACAGTCTGAGGACCTCAGTATAGTACTGGGAAACCTCACTTAGTTATTCAGTTCGTTTCAAGGCATTCTTGTCAACTGAAATAAATTGAAAGCAGTTAAATTGTGAAAGAGCGCTCTCCTATTATATAGCTACCAACATAAGTGGACAAGACGCGAAACTCATGAATTAATTAAAAACACCCTAATTTTATGAATTTAATACTGTACCCCGCGGTTTTATCCGTTAAAAATGATGGACTTTACAAACTTTCACCACCTTAGGAGTAGAATTTCCAAAAATCCTTTCTTAGTGCTCGTCTATAGTGCTCGATGTAGCTCCTGAAGTTTCGGTTGTGCGTTGATACGTTAGTCTGTCATTCAGATTCTTCTTTTATATCAACAATAATATATAGATAGATAAGTTAAGGCCTTTATGAATTTATAAGGCCTCCATTTTATTTTTTATTTTTTTTGGACTGCCGACAATTCTTATGAATCTTCTGCTTCCTGGAAAGGCGGACAGTAGGACCAACTAACAACGCGTCGTCTTCGCTTAACTGCAGGGATTACCAACCATGGGGTTCATA
The DNA here is from genome assembly GCA_910591435.1 of Acronicta aceris. Taxonomy (NCBI): domain Eukaryota; kingdom Metazoa; phylum Arthropoda; class Insecta; order Lepidoptera; family Noctuidae; genus Acronicta; species Acronicta aceris. The sequence goes on from OU342768.1 coordinate 10,066,485, forward strand.
ACATTCTCCACGATCATGACAAGATAATCAGGCATCTTAAGCGCATGAAAAGATTGAAGACGACACTGTTCTTCAGTCTCAAAGGCCCGAATCCTGAGTGAAAGACAGTAGGTGGCAGTAAAGGGATGTCTTTAATGTAAAAATGATATTCAAAAAGTACTAGATACCATCTTGAATTAATGTATTTTTTTGTAAATATCAGAATAATTTAATATAATGAAAAGAAAAATATATAATAGTTTAAATACAAAAAAATTATCGTATGAAAGTCCTAATTATCTACTACAAGCTTTGACTCCATTAGAATAGAATATAAATTTATTTATCAAAACAGGTAGGTAGTTCGCTGTCGTACGATTATAAATCTTATAGACTACGTAACAGAATAAAAAAGAGACCAGGACGATTCCACTCCATTAATCCCACAACAAGTGAGACCGATATTTCGTCCTCAAGTAATTCTATTAGGTTCGAAGAAAAACTTCCTTTTTACATTTTCAGCACTTTAATTTTTACCATTTAACATTTCATTCACGTAATCTTAGAATCGGGACAAACGTGATTCAGAGTTTTGTTCAAAAGAAAAACAGTTTTTCAATATTGAACTCGCGGTTTCAACGGTATGTTTTGCAAGCTGTGTTTCAAACTTATTAGATTAAAATACGTCACGTTCAAATTGAAGGTATTTCATGTGTGATGCTTTGACCATATTACCTATTCAGGATAAAATGCCTGTAATTCTTGCAGCACGACACTGGCATCTTCGATAAACACATTGATCACCACGCTTACTGATTTCAGCATCAACAAACTTATGAGGACAATGTCAAAAAAACATAGGTACATACTAGCTTACAAATTGCCTGCAACGGAGACAAAAATTAGAAATTTCACTCATCAAGCTTTGGAAATAAGTACTTGCAGGGAACCTACTTCATTTAATCCTAGTTTAAAATAAAAAGAGAAATATTTCTAATACTATTAGCTAGTTTATGTATTTTTATAGAACTTTAAAAGAGCAGTCTTTGTAATGTTGCCAGTATTGTTATTTTTTATGCCTAATATAAGCTATAAATTGTAAAGACAAAATATTAACAGCATCTCTTCTAAACTGAACATCGCTACTCACAGAGCACAATTCAGTCTAATAGCATGTCAAACTCACGTTAACTGACACTTAACTGAATATTTGAATGCAGCATCAAGCATTTGGAATGAAGCAGTCAAACAGGTAGGTATTCCATTAATTAAGCAAATAGCCTTTGTGTAATTAGCTTGATTATGTGATCAAATCTGTCTTTTACGATGTTACTTGAATTGAAATATGTTGTTGCAGTGTTCAGCCTACAATATCAGTACTAAGAGAGTAAATTGGGGTAATGTGTAAATATATTTTTACTGCCTCCAGTGTCACTTTTCGACTAGACATCTCTCAATTCAACATTTAAGATAAATAAGTATTCACATGTTTTACATTAATATTTTACAATTCACATGTTTTATATAAAATACTGATACTAATATCGATATATTATTAGGAGGAGAGGTGAAACTAATGTGACTAAAAGAGTAGTGAATAGTACGAAGGGGTTGAGGGAGACCAAAGAAAAGATAGATGGATTGTGTTAAGGTCGATATGATGGAAAACGTAGTGAATGATGACGGCTGATAGGGACGAATGGAAGAAGAGGACATGCTGCGCTGACCTCAAATAAATTGGGACAAGGGCAGGAAGATACTGACTACCGATAATTGCCACAATGTAACAGAGATTTGATTGTAGCAATAGAAACACATAGGTAATCGTACCTACAAACCTCACTGTACTGCAGAACAGATTTGATAAATTGCTTGAATTGTAAGGCAATCGCTCTTTGAAGGAGTTTCCTAAATTAATTTTGTTTTACCCACGATGAAAACACAGAAAGCGGATACATTTTTCACACAAAAGGAAAACATAATGCAATTTTTTTTAACTGGACTCCTGTTTGAGTAATAATTTTGTTTAATCCAGTGTTGGATATTGATTTAATTAAAATGTCTGGCGTGTTCATGTTCCATATTTACCCATATCGATAAATTGCCGCAATTTAATAAGATTTCGGCAATAGAAACACACACGTTCGTACCTGACTGTGTTGTTAAACAGATTAGATTAATTCCTTGAATTTGGAGCGGAAGGCAAATCCTCGAAATTTTAGGAATAAGGTACCTATCTAATTTGCTCTGATTAGATCTATTAAGACCGTGCAACCGATTCGCGTCGAAAATTTCAAGATATGATTTTGATGATTTTTATTAAGAGCTATATCGTAACGATGTGACCGGATTTAAAGGAAATTGGGGTTTTAAACAGTAATCAAAATCCCTCTATAGCGTTTTATGAATATACACTTCTGAGTCGAATACAACCATCGGCAAATACATGAACTTTTAATATATATTTGCATTTTTAGGGCTCCGTACCTCAAAAGAAAAAAACGGAGCACTTATAGGATCACTTTGCTGTCTGTCCGTCCGTCCGTCCGTCCGTCGGTCTGTTAAGACTCTTTATCTCAGGAACGCGTGGAGGTATCAAGTTGAAAACCATATGCTCAGGTCTACGGTCCCATATAGCTGTGAAAAAATCAAACTTACTACTGCCGTAAAAAAAGATTTATTGTTTTTTGCCGCCATTTATGCCGCAAAAAACCTATATTTCGATATTCTCAAAGGAAATCAAAATTTATAGGGTGTTTTCCGTTGACCTAGAACTATGAAATTTGGCAAATAATACCGTCTTATACTAGAAGTATAGGGGAAAATCCGAATAGGTACTATACATTTGCAATTAATTCCTCGGTGGGCAAGTTCGACTCGCACTTGTCCGGTTTTTTTATTTTATTTATACTCCTGGGCAGAATATAATGATTAGCATAAGATTTTTAATAAACAGCTACTTGTACTGACCAACACATGCTTCATGAAATAAATAAATATTGAATCATGCTTATCTTGTTTTTAAGCTAAAATTGATGATATTGTTTTTGCTATAGATCCACTTGATCTTAAATAAATTCAGTTAGTGATTCGGAAAATACACCACAAATTCTTTGAAAACGATTTTCTTTTAAGTCCAAGATAAACTTGAACAACAACGGTATAACAAATTTAACTGTGGGCTGATGGTTTGGCCTAACACTGAGGCCTTGTGCAAACTTCGACCTTAAGCAGTTTAATCGTGTTCCTAAACAATTATGTAATAATACAATTTTCGAACCAAAACTTCGAAGCAGCGTTTCCGAATATTAGATTGTATTATGTAGTTCATTGCTAAAGATATTACTCCGGAAGAAATTATAAAGTTCTTGTTTAATGTGTACATTGCAACATGCAAAGATATATTTATATTTTTGAAAAAGATATAGTTATATTTATGAATTATGCAAAAATTATGGAAGCATGACCCAAACCTGTATCCTTCAGTTTAGAAAACCGAACGCTTTGGGCAATGACACTACCCAGATCTGGGAATCCGAATTTCTCTTACACATTTTTCGTTTTAAGATGAGGGTAGCAACAACTTTTGGGGACCTAAAATGGCCACTTTTGATGATTCACGGAAACGTAACTCCTCAACAGGCCATACATTTCTAGTATAGGGTAACCTCACATTTTTTTAGGTGATTCGTATAGGTACTTAGAGGTTAACTTAAATAGGAAAAGTTATGGCACAATGTGTAGTCATGTGACAGTGAATCATAATGTCAAAAGTAGCCATTTTAGCCATTTTAGTCATCTGATCTCTTCTTCTGTAAAAAAAAGACAGCTCCCGGGACATAATAAACGGACACAAAATACAACTAGACTCGTAACAAATATCAGTAAAATACACAAATATTGGCCTCGGGTGGGAATCGAAACCACGATATTCATCGTAACCACCGTACCCGGTAAACCAAATATCTATTGATACCACATTACAAATAAAAACATGCCATCATATTAATTCAACACAGCGTCACAAAGGTTGAGTAGTAACTGCAAAAATGTATCTACTAGTAGTACTAGTAGTTACTATTATTATAGTAATGTACTAGTGGTAAATTTTTGTACCTACTACCCAATCTTTTGACGTGAAAGGTATCTCTTTAAAATACTAAAAGGAATATTGCAGCGATGCCGATGCTCTATACACTGTAAAGAACCTCTTTGATCAAAAACATTCGCTCAACCGTTTTCATCTTAAATTTGAATATATTTTATCAGTACAAAACATCAAAAATCATCTTAAAAGGCTAAATATTCATTCAACTTTGAAGGACGATTTAAGAATTGTTTGAACCGTGAATTCGCCGATAATCCTCCATTAAGTCGGACATCGGAATAAATGGGCGATTTCATTAGATCTCGCTCCATAGCCAGCTGAAATGCGATTTGCAAGGCTTTTGAGGAAATAGGAGGGCATCGCCGTGTAAAACAAAAACGTTGTCAACACTCCTGTAATACCTACAGGTTTCATTTCCACAAGTACCTGCGATCCACGACCAAAATCGTATTTAGTTGATAGCATTATTTTATGGTTTGTATCTACTTGGTTTGTGGTGAGAAAATAAAGGATTTATTATTCTTTATTATTACTCCATTGCTCATAACGGGAACGATTTTTATGGGAACAAAGGTATACATATATTTTTCATCTGACGTTTTTATAACACATAATAATAATATTAGAAAACATTCCATCACGCCTGTATTGCCAGAAGGGTTAGGCAAAGGCGTACTAATGTTCACTCACAGTTCGCCTGTATGTTTTAGGTCCTATGTAATAGGGGGCGAGCCTATTGCCATTAACCGGGCACAGACCCGGGCAAGGGCGTTTTATTACAGGTCTAATAAAATTATTGAAGTATTATAAGAGGGCTCCTGTAGCTTCTATTGACCTATCATTTTTTAAATAATATTAATAATTAAAAATAAGCATACGCACTGCCTGATTGTAAGCGGCAAACGCAACCAGCAACATCAGGACTATCACTAGCGTGTTTTCGTCCTGAGACCTAAATTGTCAGTCTCATAGGCTCGGTTATGATACTACATGTTACTACTTACTATCAATGTAATACAAGTGACATAATAGGTACTAGGTAGGTGTTAGTTAATACTTTTTGTTGTTTGTGGTTTTCTAGCTCTATGGTAAGATGTTTAACTGTCACAAAAGTTCTAGAATAAAACATAAGCGTTTTTACAAAACCTGCTGTTTTTACTTAATATCCAACACTACATTGCCCGTAACACAACAATTTTAGCACAATATTGCGCACCACCAAAAAATTGGCAATACGAACTGCACCAGAGCAGACCTACCACCATACAATTTTCATTGCTATTTCAATGTATCTATTTGAAGCTATAACTGTAGGATAAAGGATTTGTGGGGCGGAACCGTGATGTATGTATGCATACGCTACCGTTTACCATTGTGTGAAAATGTCCAGTGTGCACACTCGAGTTCAAAAAAATGGCCAACATTAAAATTGTTTGCTTACGTTATTTATTTTCCTTTGATACATTTTGTTAGGTTTTTTGAATAAATATTTTTTTATAATTAATAAATTGAATTTATGGAATATTATAGTTAACTTTCTGACATTCATGTTGGCTGGCGTCCGGTGTAATTAACTGGAAGAATGCAGGTTCGAATTTTTCCTGAGAGCGATTTTTATTTCTCTAAAATTTATATCAAAAACTTTCAACTATTGATCCCAAATTCATGAAAGTGTAATAGCCGTACAAAATGTATTATCTTTGAAACGACACAAGCAATTTTGTTAATAAATATGAAAAAGTAATGGAAAACCTGCAATTATGACGCCTGACCCAATTTCTGACGCTTTCTTTTTCAACGACTCTTACATAGCTAAAGCATTTTCAAGGTATGGTGCCGCGAAAAGTACACTAATTAAACTCGACAAGTCTCAAAAAGCTGTAAACTATGTAATGTTAAAAAATCCACCCAGTACAGACTGACTGGCAGACTGACTGCAGACAACTTTCTATCTAAATGATATATTTATAAAGGAGTTTTTTAATTATAAGCCTATTTTTCATGCAATATAAAATAATTATATTGCCCGTACATCGCATCACGCTTGTTATTTCCAAATAGGAAGTGAGGCGATTTTAGAAGTTACCTCGGAAATTCTACTGTTAAAAACTGATCTATTCCAATCTTTTACGGAACAAATCTTGATCTATATATTATAATCGTTCTATATATGTTTCCGAACGTGTGAGCTCTGAAGACAGCAGAAATTAATTTTAGATTTGCGTACTTATTTAAAACTAGCATTTATGCGAGTGAATCGCATCCCAAAAGACTTTTTGAGAAAACAGATGTCTAATCTCTATTCCCATTGGTTCGCGGTTTAGGTATGAAAACAAATAAACAGACAGAGTTACTTGTTCATTTATAATTATTATAAATATTATGGATTCATGATTTTTTTAATATTTGGCGATTTTTTTGCACCCCAAGTGTAACACGTTCGTCAGTGACGGTTACAAACATGGGCGGGTCACAGCGCGTGGACCCTCCACCTCGAATAATGAATGGCAACGACTTCTATTCCATTGTAATGCCCCTGACATATTCACCCACATTACCCCATTCTCCACAAACCAGCAACGAAAATCATACAACATAGGGAAAAATATTCTTTACTCAGTTTTTTCTCCTTGAGATCTTGTCTTACAGGACATTAAGCGGGAAAAGAAAATAAAAGATTTGTTACTACTCAAGTTTCCGACACAAAAGCTGCTCTTGCATGGAGAGCGTTCCAATAGTCTTTATAACGTAACCAGTGACTCGAGACCCACGATCTTTCCTTAATTTACCCTTCCACTGCAGTTTATCAGTTGAACAAAAAGGGTGTGGGAGTTCTACTTTGTTGGTGTCCCAACTATAAAACAACAAGCCTTGTTATCACTAGAATATATTACGGCCTCAATGCAGAATTTATGCGTCGTAAAGCGCCATTCGTTAGGAAATGTAATAAAGAATAAAGTGATACGCGAAATAGACCAGACCTCACAACACTTTAATTGAACATAATATTTGGTTGAAAATATGCGTATTGCGTATAATTTGCTGGACCTTCTCCGAGCTTCTTGCAGATTATCCCATTAAGTCCTATATTATTGACGTGGCATCCGGGCGTCATTGTGAGCGATGCTGAATTAACTGTGTTTTATTCAATACTGAAAATCATTACTTAATGTGATCACTTCGTTATAAAAATAAGTCTCTTCTAGCGGAGTTAGTCATCTAAATTAAGGAACTTTTATCTTTGTGATTTTTTTGCATTTTCAAAGTTAGTTTAGTGAAGGAGAAATTCAGTCGCGGGTGGTAAAGTAGTCATCGTCGCCCATGGACACCTGCAACACCAGAGAAGTTGTTGATGCGTTGCCGACAAGAAGAGCCAAGAGCTCCTACGGACTGCAGACTGCCCGAGCTGCAGCAACCGAGGGTTCGTAACGACAGACTCCAACGTAAGGGTGGTCGCCAGCCATTCAGACCCCAAGAGGACCTACCACCACCGATCAAGTCAGATATTTTCACGCCTCTTACAGGTTGCCTATCTGAAATGCCGTGAGAAACAGCATTCTAACCCATCCCCACGCGGGGAAAAATGTTTAGGGACTTCAAAAGCGAATTTGTAGCCGATTATTCGGGGATTACTGTAAATACAGGATACATTAATTTTAATCTTATTTAAATTAATGATGACGCTGACAAGGATCATAATTGTTATGAGTATTATGATCATGAAAAATATAATGATGAAGCTAACCACGACAGTGATTAAGATAACACCAACAATGATTATGATGATCGTACTATAATGATAGTATTCTTTACTTGTATAGGCCCTGAGTGAACTATTAAGCCGTAAAAACATTTTAAAGGACAACAGACACATTTATTTAGATAAAACTAGACAGCATGCAAAAATCCACCATTTATTATACTGTACTGTACGTACAATAAAAGCCACAGTTGAGTGGTTCAAATACAAATTGGTAAGTACACCGCGAATATGAAAATTTCATACGCCGAAAAGGCAAGCGGCAAGAAGAATTATTCATAAAGACTGACAAAATATAGAGGCTGGGAAGTATCATGTTTGCCTGTAAGAGATGCATGCTACTTCCTTGTTCTTTTCTTTTCATATACCGAAGGCTACCATTCACCAAATAATTTATGAAATTAACATTGAATAGCAAAATATGCGATCACTTCCAAAATTTACACACAGACATTTTTGTAGTTAAGCAAATTGATTCCTTCTAGGCAAGCATTCTCAAGTATTTATAGCACAGCATCAAGTGATATAGTGGTCAAATGCAAGCCTAGCCTATACAAAAAGTTACAGAATAAACAAAGAAAACCAAGCGTCATCTGGTGATGTTTATAGTAAAATTGCTACTCTGACCTTTTATTCTTTTAAACATGATAAGCAAGGTAATAAGGGCATAGGTATACAAGAATCTAAATATCGATATAGACTCGGTCTACTTTCACTTTAATGAGCCCGCGGCGATATCGTCGAGGTCACCCTCCGCAATATAAATATTTACCTCCACGTTCCGATGAATGATTTATTTCGGTCTAAGGGTCCTTTACTAAACAAAGGTGCCAAGATTACCGTCTCGTGGTTTTCTGCGAGTAAAATTACCCTGGATTTTTATTGGAAAGGAATATTAATTAAAATTGGCTTTCCTTGTCTTGGATATTCTAGGATTTATTTTGTTTAGAGCAATTTTTTACTGCATTCCGTGGTTGCAAGTCGTGCCTCCTTTTTACCATTGTGAGAGTAGGTATCTTTTTAAATTCCAAAATTGTTAGTGTTCGGGTTGATTAGATTGTACTTAGTATAATTTATTCTATTTACAAATAATCTCTCTGTATCACACGTTCGCGAATCATTAGGTAGTCGAACTGATCTATCTGATGGCGATAATTACTTTTTATACGTTTTCTATGAACCTGATGATGATAAGTTACCTTCGGAATTAAATGTATTCCATTCCATATCAAACATTCACAATGATACCTAATTCTCCAAATGCTTGTGCATGTGCAGTAACAGATTGTGATCCAGTTAATATTACCTGACCGCCTTTAGGAAATCGATAGCCCAGCTCAGATTTGGCTCACTCTGCTATTAAACTACGTGAACTCATGCAATCTATCTGAATGGCGATAGATCATAATATGATAGATATGAGAATGGCACTGCATTCTGCAATAATAAAAGACAGGCTTTTGATTTCTTTGTACTATATGTATCAGCCAAATCAACGAGATGGGTGAGATTAGCATAGGACGGAAGCAATATATGCAACAAACATAGCAGCGGATAAATTTGAAATGTGAATGAAGGTGGATAATATTTTTGATTTCTAATGCAAATGCAATTTATAACAAATTAATAATAATTATTATAATCGTTAGCGCTAATTGTATAAATTACTAGCTAGTGAGTTGCAATAATATCTTCTTTGCGGAATAACTCACTAAAATTCATCGTAATCCGATAAATTATATAGGAACGCATATACAAATTATTCATTGTATATTTAGGATGTTGGAATTCATAAGAGCAGTATTGGAAGAAATGTATTCAATATTTTCAACAAAACCTAACTCAAATGTGACCTTTACAAAACATCTTTGCAACGTTTTGTAAATCTCCTTACCTTACGTGTCCCGTATATGTATACAGTAAGGTTCCACAAATTTAATATCAAAGGAACGCCCAAAGCTTTTAGGTGTAGAATTAATTTCTCCTAGACTCTCTTCAATTAAACTGGGAATTCTTTGTATGAAATATGTACCTATGAAAAGATGGATGAAACGATGAAAATACAGATTTTCTTTTAAAATCGTTCCAATTTTTAAACTATGGAGCTTAGTTATATATTTATAAATGATTAATTAAATATCTAACCACTTCTTTTTTATGTATATTAATATCAGAATATCATTTTGATATTTGACAGCCGTTTTGATAACGAAATAGGAAATAATATACTTAAACGTACATAAAAAGCACAACCTAACAAACCTTTGTACAGTCGTTTATATTTTTTAAACGTTGCCCCACTTTATACAGGCATGATAGGACACTAGGATATTATATTTGTCCTATGTGGGAGTCAAAGCCATGACGTCATGACCATAACGCAGACGGCATTATGCTCTGCCGCAGCGCCATCCAAATGAGTGTTTTTTTTTACTTCAAAATGAGCTATTCTTTATTTCTTTTTTCCAGCGTCATTCTTTCCTTGGAAAAAACCTTTCGTGTATTTCTAACGTAAAAGCCCTTAGACTAACAAACTCAATGATTTATGAAAAAAGTAGGTACCTACAGTAAAATAGAAACCATAATGAAGTTTCGCGAAAGGAAACTAATTTCGTAGAACAACAAGGATATTGTGTAGCAAGACAGCAAAGTAGGACAATTTACGTAATACTGTTTCACGGAATAATAAGCTATCTATTTTTTTTCTTCAGCACTTTTTAATTCTGAGCAATAATATTTTTTTTCATGGAACTTAATGTGAAATATTTATTTATTTATTTAGGGCACTTCAATGACTTATTCACTATTACAAATATATATCTTATTTAATCTAGGCGTACATTATTGTGAATTTTGGTAACACGGCCTGCCTGACGGTAAGCAGTAACCGTAGCCTATATTGGCAGCCTATCGTGGGATATCCATGATTCGCCACGAATGGGCAGGCTCGACCGGAGTGATTCCACGGCCTCACAGAAAACCGGCGTGAAACAACACTTACGTTGTGTTTCGCTGAGTGAGTGAGGATACCGGAGGCCAATCCCCTTTAAAAGACAGACAACGCACTTGTAACTCCTCCGGTGTTACAGGTTTGTCAAAACTTGTAAATTTACACCAATTTCGAAGACATTATGTAATTATTTGGCACTTTAACGGTTTGTGATAAATTGATGATTAATTCGAATAGAAAAATGAATTTTCTCGAAATATATTAAAATATTGATATTTACTGAACTGAACAGACCATACCAAGCAATACATAGGATATTGAGCATAATATAACATTCATACTTTATTATTATGAGAACGTAAATAGTCCTAAGTAATGCGACCGTATTGCGTTGCGGTGTTCATAAATTTATACATAATTATAATAATATTGTAACAAACCGACGTCGGTACATTATAGATATTGAAGGAAAATTACTAATGGAGGGTTTTTATTAAAGCAACAGAAGCCAAAATAACAATTTTTAGATACGAAGTAAATCCTTTTGGGACGCGAGTGAATCCGCGGGCAACAGTTAAGAAACATATACATACATACCATCACGCCTGTATTCACCGAAGGGTTATGCAGAGGTATACCAATGTACACCCACACTTTGCCGGTAGGTTTGTAGGTCCCATTTAATAGGGGGCGAACCTACTGCCCATTAACCGGACACAAATCCAGACTCCGAGGTGCTACTGATAATATCATAAAAAAACCCAATAACACTTTGCTCAACTTGACTTTGATCGAACCCAGGACCTCTGGCGTAGCAGTCGCGCTTGGGACCACTAGATCAATGAGGCGTTTATATACAATTATTTGTTATTGCGAAAAGAAATTCATTCTTTGAATCTGATATTGCAGGAATACAACAGTATTGGTTTTTTCTCATTGACTCACAAAACAAGTGTTGATAGCTTGAATCTTGTTTTCGGATCACGTAGAAACTTTACTTTTTTTCTATCTTCTTTGTTGAATTCAATTACGAGTTACAGACATTGGCGGGGTAAACGATTTTATCAGAATGTATGACTTAGTTTCCTTTCTTAGTTCTAGTTCATAAAATCTACGATAAATGTTACTTTTATGGGGATTTAGGAGTCTTTATTTGTGAGGATTACATCTTTGCGGCGGTGTTTTCTTTTATTACGCATATCTTTGAAGCATTAAGTGTAGGAAATTCATACTAATACATATTGTAAATGCGAAAATAACTCGTGTCTGTCTGTTTGTTACGTATTCACGCCTATCCCACAGAACCAATTTTAATATTTTTTTTATGGGTTAAGAGGGCAAACGAGTAGATGGATCACCTGATGGTAAGCGATTACCGCCGCCCATGGACACCCGCAACACCAAAAGAGGAGTCACAAGTGCGTTGCCGGCCTATAAAAGAGGATTGGGCCTCCGGTAACCTCACCCACTCGGCGAAACACAACGTAAACGTTGTTTAACGCCGGTTTTCGGTCTTCCGGTCGAGCCGGCCCATTCGTGCCGAAGCATGGCTCTCCCACGTGAGGATAAATTTTGGTATACAGATACATTGGACCTAGACCTTGCATTTAAGAATAAGAGTGATCTTTATTACTCCATAATAATACACAAAAATAACATTAAGGCCTTAAAATAAGTATGTAAGTATTTTGTCTCAAAACGTCCATAAGGGTATTTATTATATGTATTACCCATTGACTTTGAGGATTTGGTCTTTGTGCTAGTATTTGTTAGTCACAGGCATTGCGGGGGTGAGGGGGTGAGGTTTCGGCTATTTCTTTAATATTTCAAAAAATATTTAAAGAAATAAGAAAATAAAAACAATACAAATTGTTAATTACGTCATTAATTTTTTTTTGGTATAAAATTCATGAATAATTATTAAGCCGTTAATGAGAAAAAATACAAATTATGTTAAAAAAGGCCTATTTACTTCAATTATTATCCAAAATTGCAAAATTGGCAAATTTCTAAAAATTTTAACAATACAATTTATTTTTTATATTACCTTAAGTATAACATATTATATTTTTTATTGCAAACGCAGGTAAGGATTCCACTAGAAACTTTATTAAAGCTAGGGTGTTTTTTGGATTTGATTGAGATGTAATGCCCTTAAGGATGCGAGTGTCACCGCGGGCAACTGCTTCTTTTACATACGTGTCATTTATTTCAGTTTTATTAGTGCACTAACTGTGTACATAATTTTTCCCAACCCTATTGAAATTTCTTAAATAATAGACTTAATAAAAAAATAACGTCTCTTAACTCCCCAGCACCAGTTGTGTTGTCTTTCAGCAAGAAAGTGTTAGTATTAAATTAAGTAGGTACCCACGTTAATAGGCTTTTAATATTGTTGATCTCTCAAATAAATCATATTAAAATATTATTTAAGTTTTCATAAATGTAACAGATTACATTAAATTCTGTTACAGAACTAATCAGTTTGGCGGTTTTAAGATCTCGAATAATCCCATCACAAGTTTATGAAGGTGTCAGCTGTGAGGCAAATTAATCTAAGTTATTAAAACTTCGGTGTTGTTAATGCAAGCTTTATATAAAATGAATTCATGTTTTTAAATTCATACTCTAGGTAAAATTATTTTAAAAATGATACTTTTTTACCTCAAATGAAAAAAGCGGACCCCTTATAGGATCACTTGTTGTCCGTTCGTCCGCCCGTCCATCTGTCTGTCAAGACCCTTTATCTCGGGAACGCATAGAGGTATCGAGTTGAAATTATATCTCTAATTATACTCAGGTCTACAGTCCCTAGAAGCTGTGAAAAATCAAACATCTAAGTTAATGTAAAAAAAAGATACGGCCATTTATGCCACAAAAAACGTATATTTCGACACTCTCAAGGATATCAACATTTATAGGGTATTTTCCGTTGACCTAGAACTATGAAATTTGGCAAGTAATACCGTCTTATACTACAAGTATCGGGAAAAATCTGAAAACTATACATTTGTAATTGATTATAATATTTACTTACAAATTTGTACGGAACCTTCGATGGGCGCTCGGTGGGCGAGTCCGACTCGCACTTATCCGGTTTTTTTATTATTGTTTTAATCTGGGCAGAGGCTCTCCATTGATTTTATATGGTAATTTTAACCCTGCTAATGTTTGGTCGTGCGAGGGCTCTGCACCATGCATAGTGGACTAAATTTAATTCCGAACCGTACTTACCCGTGAATTTTAATACTTACGTACCTAAAATCATCCCTGATGTGAAATTTAAACTAATATTATAAATGTGAAAGTAATTTTGTTTATGGAATTAGCTCTCTGCCGAAGTTTTCCCAAAGGACAACAGTATTCTTCAAAAAGGGTGTGAAAAGATTTTTAAAGGGTCGGCAACACGCGAGCGATACCTCCGGTGTCGCAAGCATCCATAGGCTACGGTAATCGCTAACCAATAGGCGGGCCGTATGCTTGTTTACCACCTTAGTGATATAATTATAAAAAAGTAACACTCTCTGATTGTTTGTTATGTTTTCACGCCTAAACCGCTAAACTAATCTCTAATAAATTTTTAAATGAATCCTGCCAGAGATAGAAAATATCATTCACTAAGATTTATAGATTTTTGAATTTCTAATGGTACTATACGGATAGATTAGATCATGGACAAGGAAATATGGTAAGTCATATTAAATATGTTCACGATTAAGCATTTTTTTAATGAACTATTTACAAATTAATTCTTTTAGTGTAATTCAAATTCATATACCGAGTAATAAAACCTAATACTTGTTTGAACAAACATTGGCGATACAACACAGAATTTAATGTACCTAATAAATTGTACACAAGATGTCGCAGTGAATTCGATGCTCTCGCAATTTGTAACATGTCAACAGTGCACACCACGGTTCGCGTAGTGTACAGTATACACGCGTCTGACTCGTAGCGCAATCCTGCATTATAAATATGTACTATTCCTATACGACTTTCCATTAATGTAGTCTAGGCGTTATTTAGGAACTCGCTGCTTGATAGCAGTCTTGAGGAACTAAGAAACTTTCACGGTCTACCTGTGGATGTGTGACCATTCTTATTATATTGAGATTCATCAATTCATTAAAGATCCATGACTCTCCAGAAAGTCGTAAATATTTTTTTCTATTAAATGTTTTTGGAAAGGTTATAAGATTATTAATAACTAGCTTTTGCCAGCGACTTCGTCCGCGTGGAATAGTTACTTTGTTGCCTAGTTCTTCGCCCGCGGTTTCACCTGCGTTGCCCCGTTCCTAAGGGTTGTAGCGTGATGTTTTATAGCTTGAAACCTTTCTCATGAATCACTCATTTTCCCAACATTTCCCTTCACTGCTCTGCTCCTATTGATCGTAGCGTGATGAAAAGTATACTATAACCTGCCCAAGAGTATGAAGAACAATTGTACCAAGTTTCGTTGAAATCCGTCGAGTGGTTTTTGTTTCTATGACGAACATACAGACAGACAGACAAAAATTTTACTGATTGCATTTTTGGCGTCAGTATCGATCACTAATCACCCGCTGATAGTTATTTTGGAAATATATTTCATGTACAGAATTGACCTCTCTACAGATTTATTATAAGTATAGATAAATAAGAACTATTTAAATTAATTACGCCGGACGTGTAAGTTGTATACAAAATTTTATCGAATCCAGCCAATTGTGAAGTTGGATGGTGTACAGACTGAAAGAAGATAGGATATATCTTAGACTAGACAAACAAGTCTAAGGGATATATCGACGCCATCTTGTGCTAAAAATCTAGAACACTGACTTGTGAAAGTATATGTGTAAGAGCTAATTACAAGTATTATCAGTTGTCGGTAGAGCACTGGATATAATATAATAATATCAGTTATCACTAACGACTAAGAAAATTAATTTCCTCCTATAATACAGTCAATGAGTAAATTCCCGTAAATTAATTTCCTCCTATAATACAGTCAATGAGTAAATTCCCGTACATATTTATCTCTGTCATGTTAATTCAAAGCCAAAGCTAAATCAAATGTATTTTTAATGCAGTAACTTTGTCAGATAAAATTTTCAATTAAAGAGCAGAGTTAACATGTCTTTTTGCCAGTCTTCTGCCTTTTTAAGGCTAACGAACCGCCAAATGAATTACAGAGCAAACGTGACTTGTCGCATAATTTATTCCAAACGAAAGTTCGTATAAGTAACGAAGCCGCATGTTAAAATCACACGGAACCGAATTTATACATATTTAATGCACGCGAGTTAATTTCCAACTGGGGTGGATCTCTGTTGATATTAAAACTTGACTGATGTGATTTTTGGCGTAATCTATTTATATAAAAGAAGATCCTGACTGACTGACCTACTGACTGACTGAATGTATCAACGCACAGCCTTGCCTTGCATGCTGGTTCCTTTTGCACTGTAGACGAGCACTGTGAAAGGATTTTTGGAAATTCAGCCGCTAAGGTGGTGAAAAAAGGGGTGAAAGTTCTATAAAAGTCCGCACAGACACTTAAACATATTTTATAAACGATGACATTCTCAAGATAATAAGATTCCATAGTACAGCTGTCATTCGCTGTTGACATTTAGAAAATTGTTTTCTTCCATATTCCTTCCATAGACATAACACATTTTATGATATGAAACCTCCGTGGTGTAAGTACAGCGGACTCAGTATATTTAAGAAAAGAAAAGTACGCAGGCGAAGCTGTGCACGGGAACTCTAGTATTGCATATTGTTAAAATATTGGTGTGAAATTTTTCCTTAGAGCCTGATTCTCACGAGATTTAATCAATGTGCGTTAACGGTCTCCACATACTTAATGATGCGGATTTACATGCACTCGATTCCGCATATATTAGAACACATGTAATAATTGATGACTTCCCTAATACGGCTAATCCAATTTTCATGTTGGCTTACCAGTTAATTCCTTTTACTAGCTAACACTTAAATCCTATATTTACATAATAACTTAAAAATAGTTTGCTCAAAAAAAGATCAATCTTACAGATCTGCGTTTTGGGGGTCAACTTTGACGTAATATATCATTAACGTAAGTAAATTTTAGTCCAAAACGTTTAATTATTTTCAATGATGTCTGGCAACTAATGACTTATGTGATCAACGATAACCCATCCAATATATAAATTAAAATCATACTAATATTTACAAGAAAGGTCAAATTTTGTAGTACTCCTTAATACATTTAATCAAATTCATCAAACGAAGGCATAGCATCAGTTATAAGCCTAAAGCCATGAATAGCATGTGGTGCAGTAGTTGAAATATGACGTCATATCTTACCTGCCCCTTACTGCTCCTTGCGATCGGAGCCTCGTTTATTATGATACTAGAGGCTTGGAACGAGGTCGAAGTTATGGAAATAAGACCGGCTGGACACAACTTTATACTCAATCATAAAAATGAAATACCACACTGCCTGTATTTCCCAAATATTGAGTGGTGGTGTACTTATGTGTACGCCTTTGTTCGGCTGTATATTCTTTTTTAGTTCTTATGTAATGCAAGCCAATTGCTATATAAAGCTAAATCCAAAATCCGAGTTTCATACACGACAATAACAGTTTCGACCCATAAATCGAACCTCACGCTCAACAGTCGCGCATTCTACTAAGCCAATGAGACAGTTTGGTTATGGTTGAGAACAAAATATTATAATCTTCTTTCATTCAAAAAAAAAATTAAAAATAAACTACGTAGATAATTTTTATTGTATATAAGTATATCATAAAAACATTGTTAGTTATTAAAATAATGATAACCAGTTGCTTATGAGAAATTATGTATCAAGATTCATTGCGTTTTTCACAAACATGTTATCATCAATACACTCTCTTTTAGTTTCTTTGAGCCTAACAATACTCTCTTCAGCTGCGTATATAATGTTCCCATTACTCTCAATTGCAACACCGTAAATATTGTCCAGTTTGGTCAATTCGTCTATATTCTTTGTCTTATTATTCACATAATAAATTCCCATTGAAGTTGAGTAGTATAAATTACCATCAATATCAGCCGTGAATCCATTTGCAACTGAATTACTTAAAACTATTGTTTTAGCTTTAGCTTTATTGTACATGAACACTCCTGAAGAATTAGAATAAACGAAATTATTTTGATTATCAACAGCAAGTAACATTACTTTGATATTCTTCAGTTCGGGCACTTGCACAACTTTTCCATCTTTATGTAAATACGCTATCTCTTCTGGGTAAGTGGTAAAATATAATCCATCTTTATAAAACATTTGCCATACATTCAAATTATCAGCGACTTGCAAATTGGTAGCATTTTTTGTATCGTAATCAAATTGGTATATACCATCTTCTCCTCCCATGTAAACTGCGTGACCTAGGTTATTCACAGTGTTTGCAAAGCCTCCGTGGATACCAGAAACTATACCGTAATCGCTGGTTTTCAAACTTAGGTAAGCAATCTTGAACATTTCATCACCTCGTGCCGTGTAACTGAAGAACAGAGTATTAGTGTCGTAGTCTATAGCCAATTGGTACGGACTATTAACATTGTCTTTTAAGATTTCCTTTTCGTAATTTATATTATGAATAGTGATACAGTTGATGTCAGGAGTAATCACACCGGCTTCAGCAAAGGCAAATAAAATAGCCACAGCAAAAAACTTCATCTGAAAAGAAAAATAATGTTATAATTTTAATAACTCCCATTGGTTTTATATTCAAGTTTGTTGAGACACTAGAGCATCTTATAGTAGGTACTTGGAAAAATCTAACAAAGGTCTTTAGAAACATACCATCACACCATTATTTCCCAAAGGGTTAGGCAGACGTGTACTTATAATTACGTACATCCACGGTTCGTCGGTATGTTTAAGTCTTATGTTGCTACTGAAAATTTCATAGAAAAACCCAATATTACTTTGCTCGACCTGGCCATCGAACCGAAGATCTCTAGCGTAGCAGTCGACTTCGCTTCGACGTCGCTTAGGATGACTAGGCTAATGAGGCTAATGAGTCTTTAGAATTATAAATAAAACTATTCGATTCTAACAATATAATAACGGTGTCCAACGACAACAATGTGATATTGTGCAACACTTAGTTTAATTTCTGGACTTAAAACAACGTTAATTGAAATCTTATTGTAAACTATTCATCGGTTTTATAAGTCAACAAACCATTTGATTCATTGTTATAAAGTTCAAATAATACCTTATGAAGTTGTGTTTGCTTATTATTAGCAATGACACAGATAATTATAATACTAGCAATGTCAACAAATAATTTTACAATTTATTATTATTAAATAATATGACTTTTCCTGTAGTGCAAGGGAGGAAAATAAGTAAAAAATATAGCATGTAGGTATATATATTAGCACTACATATTCTAATAAAAGATCGGGTTCGATCTAGTGAACAATAAATTAAAAATTGGCAGGTACATACCATGAAAGATTAACAACAATAAAATATTCCAAATAATTAATATTTTTCCTTAATTACTGAGCAACTTGTTCCCAATGACATCAAAGTAACACTAGTGTTTTGTTTACGCATTCGTCTGTTTATAAACTAATTGCTTTCGTAGAGGTTAAACCAAGTTATCGGGATGACTGTCCCAGTAACGTCGCTTACATTACCTATTATGTTCAATACCTACCTACATTTACATGCTGATAAAAATATGTAGGTAATATTTTATACATTTAGGTACATATAAAACTGCATGTTCTTAAACCTTATGTCAGTGTCTATCTCTATAATCATAATCTATATTAAACCCAGACTAAGAATGACTAAAAAGCAGTGATAACTTAGTGTTGTGACCCGTTGATCACCTCTGACTTTTTTAAATAATTTGCATATTATTAACAATTTATTATCATTTGCTTAAAACGGTGAAGGAAAACATCGTTAGGAAACCTGCGTGCCCAACGCGCACTGCGCCAACGTGGTGAACTTTAGCTTAAACCCTCTCGACCCGTAGAACAGAACCGTGCCCAGCAGTGGAAGAGTTAATGGATTGATGATTAATAAGGATTCAAGAGTAAATAGTACCTATCTATCGGTCACAAACAATATATTCATAGAGGTTACCACATAAAGGGAGGGGAACCTTCTGTTCTGTGCAACCTCTATGTAGATACTTATTCTATTATATTCCTTCAAATACCACGTAAAATGACGTTTGTTTTTACACGAAAATGGCTAGTTATTTCAATACTATATTGTACTATTTAATAAATAAACAGATTGGCTATAATGGCCATTTAAGATAATGCGCAATATGATAATATCGTATAGGATGAAAAGCTAATACAATGAGAGGTCAGCTTCTGTTGACCATTTCTAGCATGCTGTGTAGGTACACATATGTATGTCAGTGAATAGAATTGTGATTCAACAAAAGGCCCATTTTAACCTGCGACGCTACTAGCGTCAAAAAGAAGGGTACCTATTGAGTTTTTTTGCAAAGTGCTCTTACATAAGTTTAAAATTAAAAAATCTCTTTTGTTATTATTTATTACTTTAGAAATAATTCTGTTTAGTCAGTCACTTCTTTATCAATTACATTATAGGGCGTTGCGACATTCAAGATTATTCAGTTCATTTAACTCGAGACCTTTTGAAACCGATAGATTGAGGCAGTATATTGGCCGAGGTATTAATTGTTTTTTTGGCATAACAATAAGAATATGTTGTAAAACTGATGATTATAAAAATAACTTAAAATTAATTCCTTTTTTAATGGGTTTTTGCGATATCTCATCGCATAATAATTCTTTTTAAATAAATAAGACAGGCAGACAGACCGATCACCACGCGGCCGAAGTTGCAGGCAGAAGTTAATATAGTTTATAATGCGCTCTCTGTTTAGCATGCAATTAAAAAGCTTATGACTATCTTATGGCTCTGTATTATCAGACTACAAAATATTGACAGTCAACTATCATTTTGTCGATCCGCGCGTGTGTAAAGCACGCCTTATTCTCCATAAGCACATGGAGATTACTCGTACAAGTTCATACGTAATAAGTTCTTCTATGATTACTTTACTGGGAATGCAGCTAGAAAATATTTTTAAAATTGAATCGAAATACTTTACCACTGCATGAACTTCATATTGGAATACCAATAGGAATATGTAAAGGAAATCCAGTAAAGCTTTTAAATTTATGTAACATAATATTAGATACTGGAATATAAATATTTTATTATAAGAAACTTGATCACTTTACGTGGCTCCTTATGCAAAGAATATGATTGTAATGTAATATATTTTCTCGTAAATTGCATAATTAAATCCACTTAGGTTAACAAAATGTAACGAAAAATCCGTCAGAAACGTATTGGGATTAATTTGAAAAAAAATTATTATACCACATGTGTCTCAATCCATGATATGGATCCACCAAATTTCATACCTAATTACCAAAGAAGACAACTTACCTAAATTTAGATTTTATTTATGATAAAATTCGACAAGAAGTGGTTTTATTGAAAACACATTATTTCATATTACCTGAGAATCATTCAGAGAAGCTTACAAAGAACGAAATCAAACTGGAAGGAAAATCACTATAACTAACTAAAGCAAAATTTTTCGATGGAGGAGTTAAAATCCGAAAGAGAAAACTATTTAGATGACTTTTAGTCCCATGCCGCTGGGCATGGGACTTAAAGACACGCCAACCTAAGTAAATTTGGCTTATCCAAATTTGTGAAAAACAATAGCATAACGAAAATGACAAAAGTGAGTTACCACGTAATATTGTTAAACAGAAGTAGGTATGCTAAAAGCGCGAAGGGGCATATGAAAAACAGGCATTAGGAGAAAAAATTGTTTCACAATAGTAAAACCTCTTATAACTAAAAGTGACAGAAAAAGAAGCAAGTGGAAAAAACAATAGATGGCTAAACAAATAGAAGTATCAATAAGATTAGTATTAGAGTTTTTAAAAAGACTTTAATATGGCTTCATCAACGACAATATCGTCAAAACAGAGTAAATATTATAGTTTAATTGTGACAATGATCTGAAAGTATAAACTCGAATCGTGAACCTTTAATTGAATTAATACCTTGAAAAGAAAGTAGTAGGAAAATACAAGGAACAAGAACAAAGCTCAAACAAGATGTAAGAACATTATTAGTCCACTCAGATTCAAACTCCCTATAGTTATACCCAGTGTTCGTAACGAAGTGCCTAGAAGCTGGGCGCACAAAATCGACTGCGCGCGATAATATAGTAATTTATTGCACCATATTTCACCCAGCGTGGTCCGGGGGGACCCTTGTGACGACCACTGCTGCGCATCCTAAATGCGCTGAAAATACCAAGTACTTACAACTGCGTTGAGTTGCTATGTTTCATTTGTGTTTCATTTAAGTCTTCTTTGCGATCGGAATGTTGAACAAGATTGATTTTATTAACAGACTTCACAAAGGAGGAGGCTCTTTTAATTCCACTGTTTTTTTTTTGGATGTTTGTTACCTCAGAACTCCTTCATTTTTAACCGATTTGGAAAAATATTTTTATTTGAAAGAGTTTACTCCTGAAGGCGATCCATTCAAAGGTGAAGATCTGACCACAAAATTTAGAACAAAACAAGACTAGCCTAGCGTTATAACGGGTTAGGCTAGAGCCTGACCAGTTTCATTCTGAGAAGCGACCCGTGCCCAGCAGTGTGACAGTAAATAGTATGAAAACATAAAGAGCTAATGTTGTATGTTCAAGGGAATTTCTAGAATCTATGATTCGACTCCAAAAATTCTTTAACTGCTGAAAATTACACTATCCCTGAGTGACAAGCTTGCTACATCTTTCTTTCATTTCTGCTCCGGGAAAAACATGGTTAATAAGAATATAATAATATTTCCATATTTGGAAATATAAACAATTCATAAATAATATGACTAAACAGATAAACATGTCTCAATTGTCTGCACGTATAAGCATTTCCTTCCCCAAATTATTTGCTGTAAAAATGGTCCTATCAAAACCGATGAACAAGATGGATTGTTCTAAGCAGAACACAAATCACTCAGAAATTTCTTCACCGACAAATACGGGTGCTGTATTGTCTCATCCATCATTTCTTGACAACTTATGGCTGTAGTTCCCACTTGAGTAGTCAACATAACAAATCAGGCAGTTCTCGGCCTACTGGTTTCTCAGTTTTATTTTACACTAGTTCTTCGCCTGCGGTTTCACCTGCGTTGGCCCGTTCCTAAGGGTTGTAGCGTGATGTTTTATAGCTTGAAACCTTTCTCATGAATCACTCATTTTCCCAACATTTCCCTTCACTGCTCTGCTCCTATTAATCGTAGATCGTGATGAAAAGTATACTATAACCTGTCCAGGAGTATGAAGAACAATTGTACCAAGTTTCGTTGAAATCCGTCGAGTGGTTTTTGTTTCTATAACAAACATACAGACAGACAGACAAAAATTTTACTGATTGCATTTTTGGTGTCAGTATCGATCACTAATCACCCGCTGATAGTTATTTTGGAAATATATTTCATGTACAGAATTGACCTCTCTACAGATTTATTATAAGTATATATAGAAGAAGAAGATAGATGACGTGCTGGTTATATACAAGGAAAATAGTTTAATAATATATCTTGGTGAATTACTAAGACTCGTTAATAAGAAAACACTTAATTTGATTCAGTTGGATTGTCAATAATATTTAATTAATGGATTCTATAGTATAATTATAAATAGTTTCCTTAAATTATGTAATTTTGATATATAATAATTATGAAAATAATATATTGAGAGGAAAGAGGAAGATATTATTATAGCATTACCATGAAAAACTAAAACGTCATATAATTACTTTCGTTGCTGCGACCAAAGATGTAGCATCGATTTTTGGCAGTACGCCCTCCTACGCATGATTCCCTTGCCCTCGGAGCAGATGGTCACTTGTTCTTGTTTTCTAAATTCTACATGAAGATTCTTCTGATCGATTTATTTTTTTATTTACCGCCCGGGCCGGTGATTAATTTTTAGACAGGTTAAATTGACACTAAATAAAGAGTAAGAAGAAAGAAAAAAAATGTTGACACCGAATCTTAAAAATATAAACATTAACTGTTGCTTAAATGTGATAGAAAAATGTAAAATAAATAAAGATAAATAGGATTAGTACAACTAACCTTAAAACTTACTTATTTTTTTATTATTTGAATTGCTTTTTGTTTATGAAGCTCTCATTTGTTGTTTTTAATAGTGCATCCGAAATAGCTGATTCGCATTTCGCAATAATTTTGTACATTTAAAATTATATCAAAGGGATCTCTATAGTAAGCATCACACCATCGATCTCGACTAGCGCGATGACACCATATATGGGGTCGCGGAGGTTTCATTTGATAGAAACCTTTTTTCTGTTTTTATGGCGTTTCAAAAAGAAATAGAGATAGTGGCAGACACAGAACAAAGAAGTAACTAGAAATAGTAAGTGGGCGTAACCCTGTTTCCACTAGTCTGGTTTGATGTACACACCTGCCGTATAAGTGCTCTCAGTCGCGGTCGCAGATACCTAACGTGCATACCTCCGCCGAAGACTTAAAAAAATAAAAAAAATATATTAAAATGCCCTCTTGTTCTATTTTAGAGTGTAAAAACCATAGCCGTAATAAAAATGTATCAAATGGAGGGATTTCGTATCATCGGTAAGTATTATTTTCAGTATAAAACAATAAAATGATAAAATAAGTTTGAATTTTCTTTTGCCAAACATAGCGCAAAAATGTCAATCTAAAGTAATCCCTGTTCCTATGGTAATAGCATTGATTTTCTTTAACTGGGTATCAGTTGTTCTAGAATGTTTCCTTACGTATCCAAATTAATTCCGCTATTCAATTAGTGCATACAATATCGATAAAATGTTATCGACTATTTTTCGTTTTTATCGATAAATCGACTACTTTCCAATATAGTAACTAAGAAAAATGTTTTGAACTTGTGGTGCAAATTATTAATCTCGTAAACATGATAAAAAATGGAGACCTCGCTGCATTCTCTTTGCCTTTTTATAAACTTAAATCTAATAGGATTAGATTACGAAAAACAACTAGAGGGATATAAAACTATTTTGGAATCGATAAAGCTGAAACACTGAAAAAAAAATGTAATTGCATTTATTTCGAAAAAAAATATGGACCGAATTTCCCATACAAACGTAATACAAAACAAAAATAATTATTCGGATTCCGATACCGTTACTCAAGGTTACCTACTCTACCATTTGGTCCAGAATACTTCACTGGAAATAAATTAGGTAAAGCGAATGCAATTCATGATACCTTTACCAAGTTTGGAACGATATTTCGATAATTTAATTCCAGTGAAGTAGTAGTAGACGAAATACGGTAGGAACCTAGATTCAGAACAGTATCCGAATAATAACACAATTTGAAATAATATTGTTTGGATAACGATTTATTTTGGTATTACGTTTTTGTAGGCAATTTATAATTTATTAATATACCTAAATGAGCAACCAAGAAAGTTTTTACAATTTCAGTTTCCCACAAGATCCATTTATTAAAGAGAAATGGATAAACGCTACTGGAAGGCTAAATTGGTTCCCTTCCAAGTCAAGCACTATCTGCTCGGATCATTTCATGGAAGATGATTTTATTATAAAAAAAAGTGGTAATAGGTTTATTAAGCCTAAAGCAGAACCACGTCAAAATATTTTAGTTCGCCATTATGTGGTTAGTCAAATCACAAAATATTAGATTTATTGTATGATGGTTTTATATTTAGTTTATCTTATTAAGAATCCGGCGATATATTGTGAAGTTATTTGTAGCCGTTTTTTACTTGCTAATTAATAAAATAATTATTACTTACTACTAAATAAATAATTATTTCAAATTATTGATAAATAATTGAGTAATTCGTATTTATTTCATAGACTGGAGGTTCTCAGCGGGAAATAAACAGTATAAATACAACGGTAACTACGTCATCAACCCAGCCCCTAGTTGAAATTAATACTCATAATAACAAGCGGAAGTTAACGACTACACATATTTGTCTAGGTAGTTCTAAGGTAGAAGAGGTAATCAGATACAATTACTTATATTCAATACTAGCTGTTGCCCGCGGTTTTACTTGCATCTCAAAGGTCATCGGACTGTCTGTATGTTTATACGCGCATCACATAAAAACAACTGCATGAAATAGGATGCGGTTTCACAATTTGTTTGCTGGAGTATAATCTGGTGCTTGTTTCATCTTAATACACCGCCTAGAAATCGAGTTATAGTTTATCTAAACGTTATGCCGTCTTTCTAATGACTTTTCTTACGGACTACTTCTACTATAAAATTCATAGTATGTATTATAAATAAGAAAATAGCTGTCTGTCTGTTTTTTACCTTTTCACGCATAAGCCGCTGAACCCTTAATCTCAAAAGTCCTTCCGGATGCGACTGAACCTGTGGTGAACAGCTACTCTTATTATAATTATGTATAGATTGGACTAAAAATGGGATAATTATCTGACATGTATAATAGTTGCTCCAAACCGGTGTGTTTCTTGCAGTAACTTATGGGAATATTACGTAAGACTTTCAAATTTTCAAACTAATTTAAAAAGATATGGTATCATTGTTGGTTTATACATTTTACAGTTTGACGAAGCCAAAAATGAACCTGGATCTAGACCAATAAAGATAGCTGAATCAACCTCAAATGAACAGGAAATTATCATCCCTAAAAAGAGAAAAAGGTTATCAAGTCATCTTCAGGTGCAAACATTTATCGATTATTATTTTTTTGTGGTTACATTAAGTTGCTATATTATAAATATTACAATGCGAGATACTTTCTTATTGTTACAGTTTAATGATATCCAAAAGGAAAATGAGACCAATTTCAATAACAGTGAAGTACTTAGTACACAGATTGTAGTAAATAAACTGTTTCCTAACAGTAATATTCCCGTGACTCCTAGAAAGAAAAAACTGATGCGAGTCCTTGAATTTAAAGAAGCCAAAATAAAACAGCTTAATACTAAAATAAAAAAATTGCAAGTAAAAAACCGGCGCTTACAAAAAAAGAATGCTAATCTTTATCAAGTATTAAAATCAATCGAAGAAAAATTTTTCATAAACAACGAACATTTGAGAAATTTAGAAAATACAAATCTACCAGTAAGTTTTGATAGGACCACATACTAATGTAACAATGATATGTGACAATGTTTATGACCTGGTTCAATTATGTATTTAAAAACCATGAGCCAGATCTATCACCCTCCGTTATCTAATTCCTTTGGAGACCGGGCAGCATATCCTCCACGTGATCTTTATTGTACGGCTAATCAGTAAAAGCCTTATTATATTTTCATGTCGTTACCGATCTCTTAATTAGGAAAATTTCTTATAGCCGCTAAGTCTACATTAATATATTTTTTTAAATCTCGTAATTTTTTGTATATTGTCCCTTTTTCAGGCCCACGAATTAATAACTCGGCAAACCCAAAATGCTAAGTCTGGAGTCATCACAAAACAGAAATATTCGCCAGCCTTGCGAACTTTTGCCCTTACTTTACATTATTATTCTCCTAGGGCATACGAGTATGTGAGAAGTACATTTAATACATGCCTGCCTCATCCACAAACACTTAAGAAATGGTACTCGAAAGTAGGTGGCGGCCCGGGCTTTACAAAAGAAGCCTTTGAGGCAATAAGACTGAAAGTATCTACTACTAAATACCCTATTATTGGTGCCTTAATAATAGATGAAATGGCCATACGCCGTCGAATTGAGTGGGATGGCCAAAAGCTTCACGGCTATGTTGATATAGGGACCGGATTAGAAGGGGATCATCTAGAGGAAGCCAAAGAAGCATTGGTATTTTTGGTTTCGGCAATAAACAGTAATTTTAAAGTACCCGTTGGTTATTTCTTGGTAGACGGAGTACCGGGACTCCAACGTGCCGAAATTGTAAAACAATGCCTTAAATTACTTGATGAATCAGGTATAAGAATTGTTTCTCTAACGTTCGATGGTTGCGCAGCAAACTTAGCCATGGCAAGCAAACTTAACTGTCATATTGACAAAGGTGATATAACATTTAATCATCCTGTTACACAGGCGCCTGTTGCTGTTATACTAGACCCCTGCCATATGATTAAGTTGCTGAGGAACACACTGCAAACCTATAAAACTTTAATCGATCAAGATAACAATAAAATAGAGTGGCGTTTCCTTGAGGAGTTGAATACATTACAAGAAAATGAAAAATTTCATTTGACAAATAAGTTGACACGTCGTCATATCAACTATGAAAACCAAAGAATGAAAGTGAAACTAGCTACACAGCTATTTAGTGCGAGCGTAGCAGAAGCTTTAAAGTTTTGTCGTGATGATTTAAAAATGACACAGTTTCAAGGAAGTGAAGCAACGGAGAAATTTATTATGTTAATAAATAATTTATTTGACATTTTTAATTCTAAGAACTTGCACCAATATAGCTTCAAGAAAGCTTTAAATGAAGACAATGCCAGTCAAGTATTTGATTATTTAAATACGGCTTGTAATTACATGTCGAACCTTAAAACAGCATCTGGCTCTCTTTTGACAAAAAGTTTGCGTAAAACGGGCATTTTGGGCTTTCTTGGATGTGCAGCAGCAGTAAAATTACTTTACAATGAACTTGTTACAGAAAAACATCTAGCTTATTTACCTTTTTATAAGTTCAGTCAAGACCATATAGAATTGTTTTTTGGAAACATACGTTCGCATGGTGGTGCTAACAATAATCCCACATCCCGTCAGTTTGCGGCCGCTTACAAAAAACTATTAGTGCATGTAGAAATAAAAAACTCGGTTAATGGAAATTGTACAGAACTCGAAAAGGTATCAATTTTAAATTGTTCCTCTGCAATAGAGAGAATAAATAGAACATCTGGAGCAAATTTGTTAGAGGAAGATTCGTTTATTGATGTAGAAGTGGAAAAAGATTCAACCCTAAGTAGTATATCCGAATACAGCTCTCAAGCCATCGCATATATTGCAGGGTATATTGCACGTGTTCTAATAAAAAATATTAAATGTGATGTATGTGTAAAAGCTCTCACAACGAACGAAAGCTCAGACTTACATAAATTTATAATTGCCAAAAATAAAGGTGGTCTTCTATTTCCTTCATCAGATATGATTAAAATATGTAAAGCAGCTGAATCAGTAGTGAGAAGTTTAGAGGGGACAATATTTAAAAAAGAATATGTAATAGCAAGAGTTTTGAAAATGTTTATAGGGACAAACATTTTTGAAACTATTAACTTTCATCAAATTGACCAATTCCCTACGTCAAATCATGTTACAGACCTGATTAAAGTTATAATTGATAAATACATTAATGTCCGAATACATCACATTCTAAAGACAAATAATAAATTGGTATCAAAGCGGCAGGCCCTCACGAAATATGTTATATTTCAAGGGCAATAAATAATTTTAAAACATGTTAACTTCTATTTTTGTTTTTTTTAAACCCTTAAAGGATATTATTATGAAACAAATGATTATTTGTTTAATTACATATTCCCACTATATCATAATTTATTGAAAATTGGTAATCAATCACAGGTTTACAAAATGGGTGTTGATAAAAAAAACCGTAACGAAGCAAACTAAAATGGATTTGAAAGGAAAAGAGTAGTTCTATATGATGCTACAGTTAAAAGTTACTGTCTAAAATTTGCTGTCCTTAAAAAAATACTTCAAATATCGCAAAAACAGTGTTTTTAACACTTTGAGATTAGTATATATCCTAATAACACTGCTCGATTTGGTAATCGAACCCAGTCGCGCTTAATAATTTAATGTGCTATATAGCTAATATCTCATCGAATTGGAAGATTTTACAACGTAGTTTTACTTACTGTAATACACAATATAGTTAAGTAAAATACACAGTAAACTATATCATGTTTATTAGTATTACATTATACATTTAAAAACCCATATTGAAATAAGAAACGACGTTAGGTATTATAACTTTGTATCTTAATTTTATTCACTATTTTCGTAGTAACTATCGATAAGTTCACAACAATATAGAGTATGGGAACATCACTATTGTCGGTATGCGTGACACACTATTTGTCATTCAAAATCTTCTCTTAAAACAAGAACGTTAGAGTTTTATTCGATAAAAAATGTGATAAATGCCATCTAGCGTAGAGTAGCTGTACTTGATTGTGTTGAAATCGATTTTAACTGCAAAAGAAAATAGTCGTAAAAGGTTACAAACCCATTTTGTAATGTGAATTTTGTACAATGGTAATTAGGTTGAATTTAATGTAAATAGATATGGGTGTTACATCTGATCGTGATTGTTATTTTTGACCAGTCACAATCCAGTTACAATAGTATGTGTAACACGTTAATGTGTGAGTTTGGCAACACTGGTTTTCATAGAATATAAGCATTAT
This sequence comes from Acronicta aceris, assembly GCA_910591435.1. Taxonomy (NCBI): domain Eukaryota; kingdom Metazoa; phylum Arthropoda; class Insecta; order Lepidoptera; family Noctuidae; genus Acronicta; species Acronicta aceris. The sequence goes on from OU342768.1 coordinate 10,096,786, forward strand.
GCTAATTCCACGTCTTTAATATTCCGTGGTGGCAGATCTCTAGTTCACAGCAACAGCCGGGCCGGTGTCGGCTAAGCTTGTTCACGACCACAACGACCCCAGGCCCCTCCTTCGGGTACCCCGAAAGCTAAATTGATAACATTAATTGTTTTATCACCTATATGTTATAATTTAGTGAAACTAGATAAAAATATAGGATCCCCGTATTTTTTATTTTCCCGATATTCAATCTTTTTTATATTTATTTTCGACTTTGAAGTTATTTGTATTCTAATCAGACGTACCTAAATGCCAAATTACGTCATTTATATGGTTATACGTACGTGTTAAACGTACAAATGACGTAATTATTCGGACCCTTAAAAAAATTTCTTACGTCAGTTTAGCATCTATCATAATTATTCATTACCTTACATTATGTATTCCGTTGTTAATTTACTATTATTTCAAAAAATAATCATTTTTTTAAGTTACCGCCGTATATGTGACGTCATTACCCGTCTTTTATTTTTTTTTTCTCCAAAATGAAGAAATATAAAAAATAAATAAAAATGTTTTGGAACTCAGGATAGGAAAACAAAGAAACAGTATTTTTGTTTTGGTAGCTTAATAATTCTGAAGGGTTGTCAATTGCTTGTGTTAGGTAGGAGTGGGTTCACGTCCGTAGTGCAATGGATGCACATGATCGCAAGTCCGACGAATTCTAAACTCCGAGCTGCTACTGAGAATTTTATAGAAAAACCCGATAACACTTTGCTCTACCTGGAAATTGAACCTAGGGCCTCTAGCGCTCAAGACCAATAGGCTAATGAGGCAGTTAAAAAATTATATTTATAAATGTTTAGCGTGCTTAAAACCAAATATAATTACAAAATGACGAAAACCGTTTAGCCATCCCGCAAAATAATGTTCGAACTTGGTGGAGATTCAAGTACGTACATACATTGATACCTGGCTGTAGACAAAGGGCTGGGCCCTGTCTTCGTTAATTTTTAATGTTTTATTTTATTCTGGCTCATGAAAAATTTTCTGTTTTAAAACTCCATATTGTTCTCTACATCTCACCTAAGCATAGCAATATCAGTAGCATATCAATTCCAAAACGATAAACGAACCAAACCTACTATGCCCTCGATTATCATTCTATTTTACTAAGCACTACCTGAAAACCAATGGCTATTTTTTGAGCCTCAATGTAGCCAGAAAACAGCTCCAATTTGCGCAGTGCAGTCAAAATGCAAATTCTATAGTGTAGTTGCAATTAGGGAGCCCAATCAAATTCAACAATGCATAGACAAAAGGGAATGAGTCTCCGCGTCCAATTAAATTAATACATTCTAACTTTAAAAAACTAAATAATAAAAACAGTTTTTTGAATTTATAAATGAATATAAATATTTTTTCTCTATCCTGAGGGCATGTCCATTAAATCCAATAACTGGATGCTTAGTTAAACTAAAATTAAATAAACTAAAATTTCTGAAATATAATAACTCACAACTAAATCTCAGCAAATGAGAATATTAATCTAATACTCAAATAAATTACCCTAAAAATTTAATAATCTATATAAAGTTAAAGTTTTCTAAATAAAAATTACACGATCTAATTGCCGATAAAATTCAAAGTCTCATTCAAGAATTAATTAAAGAACATCATAAATCCACTAAGTAATAATGGATATTACATTCAATTTAGCTTGCTAAAATAATAAGTATCTTGAAATAAAATTAATAGTCAGTTGGCAAATTCAAATTCATAGCGTGACACCGACTCGTGATTGCGTCACATTGATAACTTGATGGTGATGAAAGAAGGAAGATTATAATTGGTTGAGGAATTATATAGGTATATAATAATTGATACTTATATTTGAATTGTATTCTATGTTACAATCTTATTGGCTGATATTATGTAAAAGGGGTTGATCTATTGCAACTAACCCGGCAGAAATCCAAATTCTCGGCCCCTACTGAGACTTTCATGAGAAAACACAATAACACTTTGCTCAAACTCAGAAAATCTAGCACACAAGTCACGCTAACGACCATTCAAATAATAAGGTAGTTTACCCTTGTTATTTAATAAATAATAATAATATACCTTCTGGGGTACCTTTCCGGCTGATAGTGATGCGGAGAAGTTCTTTGATGCCCTTTTTTAGTTATATTAATTTAGTTTTATTTTAGTTAGTTATTTAGGTTACATTGCATAATAATTAACTAAATATATTAATTTGTAATAATAGCTATGAGGCATTCCTTAAAAATAAAAAAATATTAATAAAGTCTGAAAGTAGGAAAAATATTCTTTTAAGAAATAAAGTAGGTACATATTTTAGACCATAATATATTATGAAATTTTAGCGTTAACATTTACAGACTACCGTAAGTTGCTAAGGCTTTAATGGATTTTTGAGAGTCATTCAGCTTTGTTTACTACGAATTCCTCTCCGTAGACACATTCTCTAAACATTTGCAACAAACATTAAAGTACCTAAATAAAATGTATACTTGAAATATACGGTGAAGCAGAACGATTTCATACACGCTATCACAGTCTCTCGCGTCACAAATATGCTTAACAATGAACAAACTGGAGCGAAATGAAAATCGATGTTTCCAGCAAATCGGGGACACATCGACTGTGTCGATTCACCTAGAAATAGCACTCTGCCCGCTATCTAGAATTTAAACATTGGAAAATCTTGGAGGGAACTCCGCTTTTATTTTGAGTGAATCGGTTTTCGATTGTACTAACATGACGTGCTATTTTTCACCGTGATCTGGAAATAACGTGAGAAACAACTCCGAAGCAAAAACATAGAATATAGTATAATAGAATATAATAATAGGTATTCATTCGGATAAGTCCTAGAACTTCACTGTCTATCTCTGTGTCTATTTATGACATAATGGTATGCGGATACAAATCTAATAGGGTTTACCGCGTTTAGAAGCAGTGATAGCCTAGTGGTATGACCGTTGGACTGCCAAGTCAAAGGTCTCGTGTTCGAACCCAAGGCACGCACCTCTGACTTTTCGAAATTAAATAGTTAATTATCACGCGCTTAAACGGTGAAGGAAAACATCGTGAGGAAACCTGCATGCCTGAAAGATTTTCTCGACGGCTTGTGAAGTCTGCCAACCCGCACTTGGCCAGCGTGGTGGACTATAGCCTAATCCCTCTCATTCTGAGAGGAGACCCGTGCCCAGCAGTGGGACAGTACAATGGGTTGATTATGATTATGTAGGGTTTACCGCTTGTCCAGCGCCCTACTTTTTTGGGGTGCGGGAAATCCTTATTGTTCATCAAAGGAGTTTCTTATGTGTTACCTTAGCCTTATAAGACCCTAGGGACTCCAGACTGCCAGAAACACATTAACCGAGAGGGAACCGGGTCTGCCACGCAAAAGTCGAAACACACACCATGTTTACGACAGACTTCGACATAAAGTCAATCTAACAAATCTATCAATGGAATCAGCATTGACTATAACTGAGCGTAGTTGTCATCAATGGCACGAGGGTATCGCTGAAAACCGGCGCTGTTAGTGTTCTTGCTGAGAATAATGACGGCTACAAACCTGAGCGATGCCCTATTTCACCACGCACGGGTGACACATAACCTTTCCATTTTACATATTATCAATTTTAATCGTCTGTATATATTTACTTTTGTTTTTTTGTGTTCATGTTGTGATTTACCAATTTACCGCTTGTACCGTCTATGTCAGTGTCATTTAAAAAAATTAATCTGTGTTAAAAAATTTTTTGTTGCTTTTTGATTCTTGTCCGTTTTTGTGTGTCCTCGTGAACATGAAATAAATGTTTTTTCTTTCGTTCTAAAGTCAGTAAGATCCTGAGCAAGTCAGATATTTTCTCGCCCAACGAGATACCTTTCTTGATTGTAGTGAGGAAGCGTATTGTAATCCCTCCGCACACGGGCCTTTCCATCAAGGTTCGATCTGCGTTGCAAATGATTTGACAATAGGATATGCAAATTTAACATGATACACGAGTAACATCATAAGGTGACAGATTTCCCCAAGGGTTGCGGAGGTCAAGCGCCAGTATAGCCATTTATGCAATTCCAAAGGAGCTATTTGACTGCGTACAAAGAACAATTACGATTAGTTAAATGGCGAGCAATTAGCTGGAAGAATAATCTGTACTCGTACATTAAATTAATTCAATAAAATCACGGTTATAAATTCAAACCACACGTTTGAATTTATAACTACTTTGTTAGGATTACTGGTATCACAAAAGCAAATTTTAGATCATTTAGATGCATAGATATAAATCCTATCATCGTACTACAGAGTAGGTAAGAGTTGTCAAAATATTTTTTTATATTACGCTCTCATTAGTCTTGTGGTCTTCAGCACGATTCTAAGTAGTCGAAATAGCCCGAATCGAGCAGTGTTATCGAGTTTTTCTATGAATTTTTTAGCTGCAGCTTGGAGTTTGGATTTGTGACCGGTTAGTTGCAATAGGCTCGCTGCCGTTCACACATCCCTCTAATACATGACACCTAGACAATTACGCAAACTGTGGGTGCACATTAAATTATTATCTAATTCTGCTTTACCATTCGGGGAAGACAGACGTGATAGTATGATTGTGTACTGTTCTTCTATTTATTTTAACTAACGTTTAATCATTCTTGCTTTTCTGCTTGTATGGTATTCTAACAAATATTGCCTTCTGCCCTTAATATATTATTATTCTACAAGCACACAGCACAACCGTAGATAATGTGTTCCAATTCACAATAGACTGGTAATCCAACTATATTATAAGCATCCGGTTACTCCTAGCAGTACCCCAGAGAGACCATGAAAATATCTAGAAGATAGGCAGAACAAGGAACGTATTTTACAGGTCTAAATGTAGCTTATTTATCAACGAATTAACTTTTGTCAGTGACTTTACTTACGCTTTCTTTTTTATTTAAATATAATATTAAGAATTTTTTATGGTTATTCTTTATTAAAAATACGCTATTACCCGCGGGTGGACTTTAAGAGTAAGTCCTATGACAGACTTCCTCCTTAAAGATTTCCAATTAAAGAGTCAATCAATTTCTAAACAAAATTGTATATTAATTATTTAAACAGCCTTCTCTCATTCTCGTACTCTAAACTTTTGTTTTACGAGTTCTTTTACATAGAAAGAATCATCATCGGCTCAACGGAAGAAATTTATATAAGTACGAATTATGTCCTAGAATATAACTATATAATATTCAACTTCCAACCTGTCTAAAATTTATAATAGTCAGTACTTTTGAGGGAAAACAGGAACCAATTCAGAAAAAGAAATCGATAAGAGTCACTTTGTGGCGACGTTCAAGCTAACAAGTATGATAATCACGCTCACCATTGTTCGTTTGTAATGCTAATCCACAAGTCTTGATGGCTTTATGAATCCGAAATTGGGTCGACCAAGAAAAAGTAGGAGATAGGTACTTGAAAAGCTGTGACGCGCCGCGAAGTCCCAACTTTTTCTTTATAACTTAAAAACCATTTCATTACCCTCGAATTCAGATTCGGCTTCGAATAATTATTACGTGCGGTGAATACTCCTTAATAATTAGGGAGTAACATTAATTAATGAAACGGTCGCCCTCAAAAATATGTGGCAACACAATGATTCAATTAATTTTAACTTATCTGAATTATCTTGAAACGTAAAGACTCATTAAGTTATAACGAGATCAAATGACCTGCAGACCAGTGAATGATTGCAGCATTAAGGATGTAACGGTAGCTTAATTATTTGGAATGGCGTTTGAAAAAAAAGAACCTAAATACGATTAAACATTTTTTTTTATGAACATAATTATTTTATTGATTGTTCTTGATAGGGCTTAAAGTTTGACTAGTGTTTATTAATTGTTAAATTATAATAGTACCTATGTTGGGAATTAACAACAGTAATATTCGTGTAAAAACGGTCCGAAAACTGTCGAAAAATAACACGAAGTAACTACTCGTGTGATAGAATACGAAACATTATTTAAAAAAATGCCAAGTTCGGGTCGGTCTCAACCAGTTATCCAATGCTATAGCGAGCAGTCACCTCTTTTCTAATATTAATTATAGTTTCCAGCAACTATTAAAATAATAAAATTGACAAAGAAATACGAATTTGTGAAGAATTCCTACGCAATATAGTTTTCTCGACTAACCTCTGTGACAGACAAAGATGAACGCGAGAGTGATCTAATATTGATCCGTTTTTCCTACACAGAACTAATAATAAATTCAAGTCTTAATTTACCTTGGAAAGCACGACGATGAACTATGAATAACTATTCAGTCCACCTTACAGGACTGCAGCTATGCGTAAACTACTACCTAAGAACTGTATTTAGTACCTAGGTCTCGTAGCACTCATCGCGATGAATCAATGTTACAATTCATAATAATACACTACGAATATACAATATCAACAATGTGGAACTTCCTTATAACAATGTTGTAGGTATTCCCCTTTAACTGTAGAAAAAAAAAACATTAGTATAACGTTGACGTTTTAAAATATGATTGCTATATAAACATTGCCAGGCGGTAAAATCACGCGCGAGTGTGGAAAACTTCAAAAGCGTGTTTTCATACATGCGTGACAAGCATTTTCTCTTTGTATATTCTATTACCGCTTCCAATTAAACAGCCCACAAACAAATGTATGTCGTTTGTGATTAACAAATTGGCAGCATGCGGTAATTGCTTTTAACAATACGCAAACACTCATATTTATTGGCTAAAATTTCCTCTTGAAATATTTATTATGGAAGTTATTTTAATGTAGGTAGGTAGACCTATATCCCTTTATTGAATGCACAATGTACTTTTATTTTTATAACATACCAACACGCCAATATTCGAAGTACTGATGTACACCCACAGTTCGCCAGTGTCTTTATGTCCCATTTAATAGAGCTATTGCCATTAATCGGACACAAATCCAAACTTTGAGCTGCTACTGAGAATTTCATAGATAAACCTAATAATACTCTTACTTTGCTCGACCTGGGGAATCGAAGTGAACTCATAACTTTTACTACGGAGCGGAGGCGTAACGGAACAAGGCCTTAAGTACCTCCCTATATTAAAGCTTGGCAATCTCCTTATCTATCAGCATCGTTTCCTTAAGGAATAATACTGTTTAAAAATTAAATCAACAAAATGGATAGTGGGAACTGTGCAATCCTAACACACTTAAATAACTTCTTATTCTTTTGCTAAAGTTGTTTCATGTCAAAATATTGTCTTAACCTTCTCTCGAGTGATGCTTACAAGGCAATCAATATTTAAAGCGATTTATTACATTTATATTTTACTTTACCCTTGTTAAAAAAAACTGTCGTAAATTGACTAGTAAGACCTACCTGGTTTCTGATGACCTAATCAGTAACTTCGAAGTTGGTTTTTCAGATTCCAAGTAAATTTATTCGAGACCATCTCAGGAAATTATGATTTTAGTTTAAAATTAAATTTTATATATTTTAAATAAAGTATCTAAATTAATGTAACATAATTAAAGAACTAGATACCTATATAATACCTACCATGCATTAATGAAAGTCGGATAAAAATAAACTTAAATTTATTATTTTATTGAAATAGTGATCTGAGTGAGTCCCGGTCAGATCATAATGGATTGGAAACGAGAATAATGTGGTATGATTTAAGAATATCCTTCAATATACAAAAATAATTTACTTTAATTATGTATTTAGATAAAACTCGTTAGACTAGTCCCTATTGTTATTGGGTTTTTCTGCGAAATTCAGAAAATTCTCCGGTTAATAACCGGAGAATTAACTCTGGCAATAAACTCGTCCCCTACTTATATGGGTCATAAACATACCGGCGGACTGTGGGTGTACAAAAAGTCGGCAATGGATGAGCAACTCCTCTAGTCTTGCAGGTGTCATGGTGATGACCACCAACCAAATCGTGGCGCGTTTCCTGGCGTCAAAATAAGAAGAAAAGCCAACACCTTAAAATAAACAAGATTTTAAGGTGCTGGCAATATAGCGTCATTAGATTCGTAAACAGTAATTTTTTTTATACCACTTAAGTGGTAAACAAGCATAGGCCCGCCTGATGGTAAGCGGTTACCGAAGCCTACGGACGCTTGCAACACCAGAGATATCACTCGCGCGTTACCGACCCTGTAATAAATTAAAGAGGAATAGTTGGGCTGGCAGCATAGGAGACATGCAGTTTAGTTTTATCTCAATGAAACCATTAAGTTATTGAAGTATAAATATGTTCTCGAATATATTCCGTTATAAACATTATTTACTTTTGCTAAGAAAATAAATAGCAATAATTTAATCAAAGTCTAACCACGGCTGATAAAATCCAATTAATCTTCAAGTTTTGCCCAAGAAAATATAGAAAAAATCTGATATTTTAATTAAGTATACCGTGGATAAAATCACTTCAACTTACCCGTAACTAAACTGTAGCTCATAATATTCCACTGGCGACCAAAGGCTGTCCGTTTTCCTCAACGCCTGTTGATTAATATTTTTCATCTAGATTAAAAGCTGGTTATCTTTAGATTACGTTCCAGTTTAAATCCAACTTTAAGAAACTCAGAAACTGAATATGAGTGAAAGCATGATTACACTTTTCTGTTCTAAGGTTTGTAGAAATTTTCAGATTTAAAATATTTGTATTCAAGAAGAATTTATTATCTTATCGGTGTAGCCTCAAGTACCTGGGCGGATCCTAGGTTTGATTGCCAGGTCACATTGGATTTTTCTCAATGTTTGGATTTGTGCCTCTTAAATAGGCTCATGTAGGTACTATTACAATAATTCAAGACGAACCAGAACCAAATTCGGCGTATTAATTATAATTATAAAATTCTATATACGAAAGTAATGATGTTTGTAATTCAGTCACGCCTAAACAACTAGATGGATTTCAAGAAAGTTTTGTATACGGGTAGGAACTTTATTATTATACCTCAACAAAAAATGCTCACAGGCTGAACAACTTTTGCTAAGGCGTCATTTTTATATTTTTTATAGTTTAGCTGGACCATTATGGTTCTGAATCAGGTGTTCCAGATCTTCGATTTTTATACCTGGACAGAAAATGCTCATCAGGCTGAACAACTTTTGTTAAGGCGTCATTTCTATATTTCTTATAGTTTAGTTGGACCATTAGGGTCCTGCATCAGGTGTTCCAGTTTCTAAAATCTATTATACCCTATATTTTGCCCAGGCTTAATAACTTTAAAACAAAAAAGGTTCATTCGAATCCGTCGAATATTTCCGGAAATTAGCGTATACAAACAGATAGAATATTTTTTTAATTTAAACTCATCAAGAGCCAATAGGCATCCTTTTGGCACCCAATCTTGATCGCACAATGCATCGAAGGCAATGCAGAAATATGTTGCTTTTAAGCAAACTAGTGTTACCAAAAATAGTAAATTTCCAAGTAGCTACATGTTTACCCAAATAAAATATGCATTCTAAGCGAATGTGAACATCTCAAGAAAATAACCGTGCGTGTTGGACAAAAGCTTTTAGAGAGCTGCAGACTCGCATACATATTTGTAAAGTTAGGAGCCTGACACACGAGCGTCGGGTTACGCGTACTATATATTACGAGTATTTATATAAATCCGCGCTAGACAACTTCAATGTTTTTTTTTGTTATAATAAGATGGTGAAAATCCAGTGATAGCCTAGTGATATTACCATTAGACTGCCATGTTAAAGGTCTCAAGTTCGTATCGAAGGTGGGTCAATCCAAACCTCTGCTTTTTTGAAGTCATGTGCGTATTAATTATTAATTATTCTTCGCTTAAACGTGGACGAATATAGGCTGATGATGATTTAGATGAAACGTTTAAGAAAAACATCGTGAGGAAATCTGCATGCCTGAGAGATTTTGTCAGAGGCATGTGAAGTCTTCAAACCCGCATTAGACCAGCGTGGTGGACTATACCTAAACCCTCTCATTTTGAGAGGGGACCCGAGCCCAGTAGTGGGACAATTTAATGGATTGATGATGAATAAAATTATAAGCAAGCTTACGGGCCGCCTGATGGTAAGCGTACGCAGTCTATGGACGGCAACAACACCAGTACATTAGGGCGTTTTCATCTCTTAACCTCATTTGCTAAGTCGCACATATCCTCAATAATTTCACGTGCTACTGGTACTCTTCAAACGGTAGTATTAGCGCATATATTGCTTAGCGGCAAAATATCTGGCAATGCGATGTCACAACCCCACACAGATTATGCAGCAAAGTTCTACCACCTCAATAGTATATAGCATGTCAGAAAATTTTATTAGGACAAAAAATAAGAACCTTTTCTTAACTTTACGAGGACCTAAACTTTTAGGATTACTTAAATGGAATTTTCGTTCCAAAGTTTTTTGATGAGGAGAATTTTTAAGCTCGCTTGCCAGTTACTTGACTAGTTTTATGAGAATTAATTATTCTGCGCATATTTTTAATGAAACTCGTTAATAAAATGTACTACACTTAATTCGTGATTAGTTTATTTATAAGATTATTTAGAGCTGATCACAGCAATTTTATCCCGTACACTAGTAGTTCCTCTTGTATCGTCGATGCGTTTACAAACAAAAATTCTCACATACACAAACGCCCAGATCATACATATCTATCTTCTCTAGAGGTATACATCTAATCTCCAAGAAAGGAAATTTCATTAAACTACACAGAAAACAATGCAATGAACACTTATTCCAAAAGTAAGTATAAACGCTCAAAATATCTCTGGAAGTAATTGTAGACTAAATTTGAGTCTCGGAGGTGACGTGTGAAACATCTTAGCTTTGAATACTCAACGACCGAGTACATTTTCATGAATCACATTTAAATGACACTCTCAGGCGATGAATGACTAACACTTCGCCCCCACTCCGCATTCAAATATTTATTTGTCTGCCAGCGTATTCAAATGTTTATGTGGCTTACAGAACCTGTAGCTAAACGTGGTAACAAGCTTTTTATAAATTACGTCTAAAGACGTCAAGGCATTTAACCCACAAGATAGCACTCAGGAATCTAAAGCGACTTTTCTTTTACTAAGACGTTAGAAAAATTATTTAATATATCCTTTGAAACCCTAATTATAATTAACATGGGTACCATAACGCCTGTTTTCCCTGAAAGGTGTGGTAGAGGTGTACTGATGAATATCCACAATTAGTTGTTTGCGATTCGGCGCAAATCCCTAAATCGAGCTGCTACTGAGAATTTTATTGAAAATCCTAATAACACTGCTTGACTTGGGAATCTAACCCAGGCCCTCGAGCTTATCAGACTCACTCAGACCCACTCACTGACTCACTAGAGTAATAAAACAGTGATTAGAATTAGAAAGATGAAAACGAGTTTTCTTTTTTCAGTGCCCAGCAATAGTGTGTATCTTTCTTACACTTCATAATGTCTGAGTCCCACTCAATTGAAGGGAGTTCTTTGAACTCAGCTGCATAAAGAACTATTCCTCGGAGGGCTTTTCTTTTTGTAGTCGAGGAAAAGCTCCGACAGGATTGTGGGAAATGATGACAATTTCCTTCTCCGTAGCAGTCGTAACTGTTTTTACTTCCATTCAACACTCGTCTCTTACAAATGGTTGGAACCGACCTTATTGTTTACACTGAGTTGAATTAGATGCAGAGATCCCGCTTGAACGAAATGTTTATTGCAATTGTTTGTTTTTTATTACATAAGTTAATAGAGTTAAGAGAACATGTTTGGCATATTCTAAATAGAGATATAAAAACGTACATATCATGTTACCTGTATTCCCCGAAAGGTAAGGCAGAGGCGTATTAATGTACACCCACAGTTTGCCGGTATGTTTAACATGTATGTAATAACATGGGACCTAAACATACCGGGGGCGAGCCTACTGCCATTAACCGGGCACAAATCCAGAGTCCGAGCTGCTACTGAGAATTTCCTAGAAAAACCCAATAACATTTTGCTGGACCTGGGGATCGAACCCAGGACTTCCAGCGTAGCAGTCGCGCTTGGGCCCACTAGACTAATGAGGCAGTATATAAAAATATGATGATAAATGTGTAAGGGCTATCTGATGGTAAGCGACAAACGCAGCCAATGTACCCCAGCAACACCAGTGATATCACTAGCGCTTTGGCATCTTAAGACCTCAATTGTTAAGTCTCATACGCTCATAATTTCTCTAACTACATTGCTCTTCAAAACGGAATATAATAATAATAGCATATTATTGCTTACCGGCGGAATATTTGGTATCTACCACTCTATATAAACTACAGTAGCAGTCCTAACACCATCCTGTCGTAAATAACGTTCGACAGATCTAAAACATACAAGTAGTCGATTTACAATCGAAGTGAAATTTGTCACCTTTTGCCGTAAACACGTAGAGTAAACCATATTTTAACAGAATGCACTTGTAGGAACCTATCGGAAGGTAACGGGTTTGCATCAATAAATTCAGATAGCGCAGGCACAGAATTTCAATATCGAAACTCCATATTACGAGTATTTACATGCATTGGAGACGAGTTTTCTACAAATACTCGCAAAGTTACATGGGAGATATATGACTGAAATTTATTGAACTTCTACAAGAATCCGTCAGATATCTGGAGATGTAAAGCAAATAATGGCTGCCCCATACGTCTTGCAATACAGTTATTCCGTTCCTACATTTTTTTTTATAGAAAGCGTCACTTTAAGTCACTTTACGTAGGAGAGCCAAGCGAACGAATGGGCCGGCTCGACCGGAGTGATACCACGGCCTCACAGAAAACCGGCGTTAAACAACGCTTACGTTGTGTTTCGCCGAGTGAATGAGGAAGACTGTCGACTGACTTTGCCACAAGTTATAAAGAAGCTAAAAGAATAACGACCGAAATCTCGTCTGAGCACTAGGTACTCCCATCACGACAATGCTCTGGCACATCACTTCTGTACATCGAACAATTTTAACTCAACAGTTTTTGAGCTAGTCGCGGCTCACATTTTTGGAATGGCACCCTACAACCCGAACCTTGGCCTTGTCATTTTGGGCTCTTCCTTATTATGAAGAGTGAATTAAAAGGGCAAAGAATTATAACTGCGGAAGAATTCTTAAGTGCTTTGGATTAGGCTTGTGCTTCTCTTACAAAACATAAATGGGAAGAAATATTTTAAAAGTGTGTTCATTATATTCTTTTGCAACTGGAGCTGCTTAGCGTGATAAATTACTGACCCAAATTTGTAACGCAATTGCGGGTTTGCATCACATGCCTTCAAGAAATTGCATAAAACCTCCTTAGAAAAGATATAAATTCTGAATTTAAAGTCATGATAATAAATACTTCTTTAGAACAAACACTCTCGAGAGCTAACTGCTAACGTCCTAAGTAACTTGCGCTAAGGAATAAATTGAGTGCAAAAATAAATCAACTGTAAACGCAATCAGCTTCCTAGCTGGAAGTGAGTTATACATCCCTTGTGTGCACTGCCATTACATTTACATCCTTATTTTGTAATAATAAACACGCTCTTCATTACAGCATTAATACTCCTTAAACACTTATATGTCCTTATAGCATTTGTGTAAACGGCCCCGTGAGTTCAAAATGTATACTCGTAATACGTACATTGCAAAGAAATTTTCTTTTAATAGCATAGCATCTAATGAGCGATAACCACAAACGCCTGTCACAGGGTCAGATAAGTTATGTAATAGGCACTCCGGAAGGTACTTATGTCAAATAAAATTGGTCAAATAAATCTTAAAGCTAGTGCCATCGACTCCCACAGTCCCACCCTACATCAACCATAAGCATAAAAATAATACATATTTACTAAAAAGTTTGTCGTTGCCTCTACAAACCGCTTTCAATTATTTTTTTTCAACACTGACGTATTAAAAATAACAGTCTATTTCTATCCATACAAATTCCCGCCATTTTGCCATAGTGGTAGGCAGAAACTATAGAACACCGCTTGCTACGCATTTCAGTGGAGCCGACTGGAGCTACCGTGGGGAACGCCTTAGAAAGACAGAACCAAGGCCGGTGTATATCTGTCTTTCTAATCATGTTTCTGATCGTCTCTCACCGATAGAGATGATCAGAAACATGATTAGAAAGAGGTCCTTCAAGAAACTAAAGTACATGGTATTTGCTACCGGCGCGCATATTACAAGATGTTAGACTGTGGATCAAGCAAAAGAAGTAGGTAGGTACTTATATAAGAATCGCATTCTCTATTAAATTAAAATTAAAAGTTATTGGTTTTCGATAAAATTATTTATTGTTTGACTTTTGATAAGAGGAGTCAGAATGCAATTCAAGGGTCATCTTTATCGCTGATATAACTTACATAAATAGTAATTTAATACGCTGAAGCGTACGTGAAAACTATAAACGAATCATCCTAAAGTTAAATTTACTTTAAACTATCTAAATTTTCAAAGTAAGATAGCCATTGTTTTTAACTCGAAAATTATAAAAAAATAGATAGATAGATAGACACTCTTTCTGCCCTATTTTAATATGGTAACACAGGTTAATTAATATCTAATGCTAACGATGCGAAGCAAAATAAAACTCATATCAATAAACATTTTTATACTAAAACAGCAACTAACATCCTAACTATAAATTATTTTAACACACTTGTATTAGCTTTACTTCTGTATTGACATAAAAATCCTGCACCTAAATAAGTGCTATAATTGGTGGTGGTTGTGTAAAATTTATTTCATCTAGCAAAAAATAATAAGATTAAAATTGAAGATAAATATTAACATTTGACGGTATACATAAACAAAATATTACTTGGAGGATGACACTGAACTATAAACCTAACTTTATCTTGAGATAAAAAAAAACAATAACAATGACAATGTTGCGAAAAATACAGTAACTAACCATTTTCTTTGACCAGTGTGTTTTGTGATTTTATATAAGTAAACATTATACTAATTACCAGACACACCACTCGATTACAAAAATTCAATATGAATGATCAATCAATGATGAATCAATGATCGTGTGGCATTTGATTAGGTACATACTTATCTTAGCCTCTTTAAAGTAGAACACACGGCTACATATCAAGATATAGTTCCAATATATGCTGACCTTTCATTTTATAGGTTTTCCGTCTGATGAGAGCTTAGATTATAGGTACAGGAATTTTTTAGCTGGGTGTAAAGCCTTACGTACCAGTATTTTCTCTAGCAAGGAAATAACCAATTTAACCCAATAATACGAATATATAGTAGCTACTATAATTATTCTTCCAAGATGTTAGGGTTTTCCTTTACGGCCATTTTAAGCTGTCCTAAGAAAAGTTCAAAGGATGATGTCACTCTGTAATTGGCTTTAAATTTTTCGCAGTTCTCTAAGAACACTGGGTACAAACGTGTTAAGACGGCATGATCCAGAGTGGGAAAGAGATGGTGCAGCGCATGTTCGCCAAAGAATGTCATTATTCTAAAGTGGCTGCAATTTATATCAGTGCGATCCATCACAGCTTCGAGCTCATGAAGGCCCCAGTCCACTGTAGTGTTTCTGGAAAAATAAATGAAAATTACAAGTTTTATATTATTTTGATGAGCCTGTTGCCCTGTAAACTATTTCTACACAACGTTAAAAAAATGTAATGAAAATATCTTTTGTACTTTTGGAGCTCGTGGCTAAGTAATAACTAAGCTGATCAACTGATCTGCAAGGTTAAGCTGCGCTCGCTGCGGTCAATCTATGGATGGGTGACCATTCTTAACATATCGAGACCCCTCCGTGCCTCGGAG
Source organism: Acronicta aceris (assembly GCA_910591435.1). Classification (NCBI taxonomy): domain Eukaryota; kingdom Metazoa; phylum Arthropoda; class Insecta; order Lepidoptera; family Noctuidae; genus Acronicta; species Acronicta aceris. The sequence goes on from OU342768.1 coordinate 10,112,604, forward strand.
ATCACGTAAAGCCGGCGGTCTCGGTTGTTATATGAACATCTATGACAATTGTTAGTGGTAGTCAGAAGCCCAAAAAAGCCTGACAACCAGTCAACCCTCCGGATATCGGTATTGCCCAGAAATTGGGTTTCGGAGGTCTGATAGCAGTCGCTGTTCCAGATTAAAAAGAAAAGTATTCTAGTGGGAAAGTATGAATATAATAAATACTTATATTATTTAATCAATTTTAACGATAGCAGCTTTATTGACTCAAATTATGTACAGGTTGAAACTGACGTTCATACCAACATCAGTAGATAGAAATATCTGTTCTTATAATCCGCCCTTTACCGAATTCATTATCAGGGGATGTAATAAGAGAGCTAAAAACATCGTTCGGCGTACCCCGCCAATCAACTTGCAGAACAGCTGAGATAAAAAAATCTGTGTATTCAATCTGCAACAAAAATATAAATTACAAATACGTACTTGACTTGATCGCCATCTTTAAAGATTTTAGGATGATGGTGTGCCGCATTGGATCCAATCATGAAAAATGTGAAGCTAGCAGTGCAAACGATCCACAACCACGTAGTAATGACATGATACAAAGGAGCCCCACTGGCTAGGTACATCCAGATAGGGAGGAGGAAACCAACACCATCGTGCCACTTGTAGTGTTGTGTAAAGAAGTCCTTGTTGATAAAATTGTTCAGGAATCTGTAAGCAAAGATGTATCATAATATAATTTAGATAGTTATACATACATACATGATTATAAATCTCCTAGAGATCTCCTATTCTCCTATGGAACTCTTCGTATTGATAATTCCTTTTAATTTAAATAGGTAAATAAATCACGTTGATTATTATTGTGTTAATGCAGATTCAATGTCTTTATTAATTAATACATTAAGAAAATGTAATTCATGAAATTTATAGTAACCAATGTACTTGAGTATTCAAAAAAATGTTACAACAATCTTACCTCTTCAAGAAGTTAATAATAAACATGAACGGGAAAACCGTAAGTTCAATTATAAACGAAAGTTTTGCGTAGAAAGGTTTATTCCTAGGATTCCAAAATACCAATGGTTCAAATCCACTAACTTCTATGTCCATTAGTGTGTTAGGATAAAGATGATGAGACAATGCGTGTGATACTCTGAAATCCCTGTAAAATAATTGCAAAATATGAAACACTTACTTATAATAGGAAGAAATTTACGTTTGCTATCATTAATCTATGAAAACTAGAAAGCGGTCAAACGTTAGTCTATCACAAATAAAAAAAAACTTCTCACATAATTAATATGTAACTATCTAAAGCATTTCTCCTTTCAATTAAAAAATTCTAGTCTAATTACTTATTATTTCTTCCAACAGATAAGGAAATGTTACTAAATAAAATCCGAATTCAGAAGAGAAACTATAATTTAATAAACTGTATTACCTGTAGGACCATAAACCTAAATTGAAAAGGTACATCCTCCAATTTGTTCTCATGTGCAGGTAATTGTGTGCCCCGATCATGGTCCATGCCAAGGTAACAGATGCTATCAAGTAAGTCACCATCACCATCCAATAGTTCGTAAGCCAGCAAGATAAAGCTGACATAATCAAGGTCATCGCAAAATTAATGCTAATAACTACATCTGATCTTCTTTGTTCACTTTGAGGAATTTTCTTAAGTTCTTCTCTCACAGCTCTCTTTAAAGTTTTGTAAAAACCATCCTCTTCAAAAGTAAACGGAGAATTTCTGGGAGTTTTAGCATCTCTCATATAATACTTTTCTATAATTTTTTCTACAATAGGATTAATATGATGAGCTTCGAATGCTTCTGTAATGTCGGTCCCCTGCAAATATTTAGATAAGTAACTTACATAAAATAATTCCAGAGTTTATTATTATCAACAATAGTACTTTCCAAACTTACACGTAAATAGAATAACAAATCAGAAATCTTTCAATTGTGGAATTAACTTTCATTTTTGGCCCCCCGAACATAACCCTACTTTATTCACAACAAAATAATATTGCGTCGGTAATTAGATTACCTTAGAAAGCTCCAACCACTCCTCTCCACCGGGATGCTTATCTACGAAGTCGGTGAAATCATAAAGGCCATCACGTATTCTCCATAAACCTTCTGCTCCATCATCCATGGCTTTTCCTTTTAGCCATTGTATGGGGTCCCGAAACCCTTCGTCCCTTAGTGAAGGGTACTTCAATTGCGGGAAGCTAACATGAGTCTTTTTTTCCGCTGCTGTTTGATGAGCCCATTCGATGTACTCCGAACTATTGGGAGCCATATTTAATTATAATAGTTATAACTATATCGCTATCACTTTGATGCCACTCCGATGTACACTGCCCAAACTGTAGAAACAGTTTAAATCGCGGGGGACCATACTGGCCGTTTTATATCGTTGTTATTCGTCCAATAACTGATTATATTTGTTTACATATCACTAAAATTAATGATTTTGTTATCGTTTCCATGCTAAAGTGAAACTGGATTGAACACATCTGCCGCATGTGGGACGATCAATGGGTCAAACTGATGACCTAGTGGGTCCCATCGTTTGCGGTGTTATAGTTGCAAGTATGGTTGTTCGATTCTCTGGTTATTCGGTTAATTGGTTGAGTTATTGAATTGGAATTTCTACAATATACTTGGTCTCTATTGCATCCTCTATTACATGAGACACAAAACATATTGGTGAACTATGTCTGTATATCAGTACCTACACTTTTGCCTTGCCCTTCTGTCAATACACACATATTGTACTGTAGGTACTTCTGTACACGGCCTTCTGTACCGCCAGTGATTGCAGCCTGCTTACGATACCGTTTAATCACTATTTCTTATGTTTTTATTTGTTTTTACTCTCTTATCTGTTTTTTAAATGTAAAACTAAACAAATGAATAAATACTGAATCACATAATTATTTCCAGTTTTAAGTACATAATAAGTTGTTAAATAAACTTACTTTAATTAACAAAATTTAACAAAACACAGATATCACAAAGGTTATCATGTTCAACCTTTGCACTTGACAGTAACAAGATGATCATCAGCTTAACCGAATTGTAATATTGTTTTTTTTTTCTATTAAGGTGCACAGATAATTAATTTTCTGAATCCTATTCCTGACCAATTGGAGTTTGAATGAGAGAAACGTTACGCCAATTCAGCTTATAGTTCTGAATAATAAGTATTGTGTATTAATTACGTAAGGCGTACGTAATAAGGGTAAGTATTTATTGTATTTGTTTTAAATAGCTTCTTTTTAACAAGTGCAAAATTCTGATGTTATTTTTAAATGAAACTTAATACACATTTTTTTTAAAGCTTACTGGCAATGTGGGTCGCACATTACTAGTATTCTTGTTAACCACTTGAGCTAAGCTTAATACTTGTGTTACGAACCGGCAACCACATGATCGCCAGTCCATAACCCTAACCATTAGGCTACCGCCGCTTTATTGTATTGTTATTTAACTATGTTAACGTTTAACTTGTTGATGTTTATTTATTTTCCCGCCAGCTGCTTATCAGCTACACGCGACGCGGTGATTGACCGCATTTTTATTCAATTCCATTCTTATGCGAATTTCTGCGAAGTTCCATATTATTTCGTTTTTATCGTCATATTTTAAGAATCATATCAAGTACAATTTATTTTTCGTTATGTGCAACGCATATGATATTATAAAATTTAAAAACAAGACACGTGTATATAAATTTATTTTTATCTATCGCTTGCGTAAATATTCCACAATACATAACAGTTTTTTTTAAGATATCAATGTTTCCTTAGATAACGTCAACTATTCTTTAGGCACATCTTAAAGTTGTAAGTTTCTTTTTACTATGTAATCAGGTATTATTGTGTATTCGCGAACAACCAAATGGTGATGACATTGTTAATGAAAAAATATAAGTGAGTTTGTATATACCATAGTCCTTCATCAAGGTTTTCCAAGAGTCATTAATGTTGGCACAATGCGATAATTATTTTATTGTGATTTTTTTGCATTTTCCATGCTAAGATTATGCTAAGAAGTTATTTTAATGAAGGAAAAATTTAGTTCGAATCCTGCCCAATCGTGGGCAGGATTCGAACTGCGTCTTCTGGTTAGATACACCAGACGCTCTGACCCCTAAGCCACCCCGAGTCCCACCCGCTAGATCGAAATTTGCCTACACATTATGAATTTACGTCATGAGGTGACGTTGGCGACATCTATTGCAAACTATTGCAAAGCAAGTTACCTCACCTCACCTCACCACATGTCACTACAATAACTTTACAATCTTAGTCGTCCTTTCTGAGCTGAGGCCCAAATCTGAGTTTTGTCTACCTAATCTGCCAGCTCGTGTCATTGAACGACCATTCTGATACAATTAAAGTAGTATAATTGAGTAGTAGGTATATATACACAGATAAGGAACGATCGCCTATTGTGATTTTAATAGCACATAGATGCGATTTCTCACAATCTATTACGGAATCACAAGGAAATAGGTACACTCTTTCTCCATAGTGCTACTCCTTCTAAAGGTTCTTCTGTATACACCCTGGCTGAGGTATCGACTGCAAAAGTTGCAGACCCAATTAGTTTCAAGGCTAACCCCCTTTTACGTGGCACCTATACCCAGAACTATGGGTGAACTCTTCTATTAAGTAAGGATAAGGACGGACCGGAAATTATGACACAAACCCCAACACCACATACCATCAAAGAAATTGCATAAAAACTCCTTTTGTTAAATAATTATATAATCCATAAAAGCTTACAGGTCCTTGAGTTCTGAATTTAAATAATGATAATAAATAATTCTTTTTAACAAACACTGTTAAGTACTTACTCCTATTCTAAGTAAGTTGCAAAAGATAAATAAAGGAATAATTTGAGTGCAAAAATAAATCAACGGTAAACGCAATCAAAGCTTCCTCGCTGGAAGTAAATTATACCTCCCGTGTGTGCACTGCCATTACATTTACAACCTTATTTTGTAATAATAGCAAAGCTCTTCATTACGGTATAAATACTCCTTAAACACCTCAGGCCCTTACAGCATTTGTATAAACTGCCCCCGTGAGGTCAATATGTGTGTTATAATCTTTAAAGCTAGCATTTATGCTTCTTTCATTAGGTTTAATGTATTCGGGGATTAAGTTTGGGGAGCTCATGGTTAAGCAATACACTGATTAATCGATCTACGATACCATTAGTCACTCTCCGTGCCTCGGAGAGCACGTTACACTGTCGGCCCTGATTTTTACACGAGCACCTATAATAATTAGTCTTGTGCAGGTCCTGAACGAACGACCTAAAAGACACGTTTCCGATCAGTGAACTAGAACACACGTTTCCTAACCAAGAACGCTAATCGGTCCTTCGGTCCTAATAGTACTTAGTACTATTCGTACGTTACTGTACCGTACTTTAATGGTTCTGAACGACCGAGATCGAATAGAAGAGCTAATACGAGTAGTACAGTACCGAATAAAGTTAAAGTATGAAGGAAAATTAAATTATGTAGGCATAGAAATTAATTTTATGCATAAAAAAATTACCCATTTAGTATTTAATATACATATATTTTTATCATCCAGCTCAACGAATCAGTTGGACATTAAACCCTAGTAACTATTCTTATTGTAATGGGACCGAACGATGAACTAATAAGCAATTTGATCAGATGTCCTATAAGAACTAAAAGAACGAATAGTACTAATAGAACTAATAAAGTGAACTAGTTCACTCTTTAGTGACCGAATAGGCACAAGACTAATGACAATCGCTAATCTGATATCAAACGTTGTTAGAGAAATTATGCTTTAAGAATAAATAATTAGAAAAAAAACTTTCAAAACATTACTCTTGGGCAAACAAATAAATGTAGTATAACAAAAATATTCATCAATAAAATTATACAATAATAAATCACACCAACACGCTGTACTAACCAATGGCTTACTCAAATCGATGTAATTTTTTCCAATAATTAAGTCGGGACAAAAACACATAAGGGTATGTTCACATTAGACAACTGTCATTAGTAAAGAACCTATTCGTTTCAGGAGAGCGCTCACACGTTAAGTATTTGTTTGTAGCTAAACAGTCGCCTATTCGTTCATAATCAACCCATTATACTGTCCCACTGGTGGGCACGGGTCTCCTCTCAGAATGAGAGGGATTAGGCTATAGTCCACTCTCATTCTGAGAGGAGACCCGAGAAAATCTCTCAGGCATGCAGGTTTTCTCACGATGTTTTCCTTCACCGTTTAAGCGCGTGATAACTAACTATTTAATACGCACATGACTTCGGATAGTCAGAGGTGCGTGCCTTGGGTTTGAACTCGAGACCTTTGACTTGGTAGTCCAACGGTCATACCACTAAGCTATCACTCCTACGCACTAGGCTATCACTCCTACCTATTCATTCAGTTAGCGGCTAATACGCAGCAAAATCAGTTTGCACTGGAAATGCTGAAAGCGCCGTCCTACTATCAAAATGATGCTGCAGTTACCTACTAGTCTAACAGCCGAATGTAAACATATCCTTACAAAGAGAAGCGTAACGCTTAAAATGTGATTCGGATCCCAGCGGAAATTAAATTTTGCTCCAATTTTCTTTTCACAAGTAACACGCTTGTTTATTCTGGATTATTTATTGTATAGCTGTTTTGATATTCTTTCCTTGCACATGGATTGGCTGTCATTTCAATCAATAATATCGTAAAAATATATATATATATATATATATATATATATATATATATATATATAATTGATGAATACAATGGCGTGACTTTAAATCCACTTAGTTTCTTTAAAAAACTGTAAGTATTCAAGAATAAAATGTTTAAAAGCAGACTACAATATCCGCAGATTAATTCGATTTATTTGATTTGGTGCCACATATTCCGGTTAAGCCTGTTAATAAATGACTGGGCAAATGTGTGACTCAATAGATCTCAAGATCACAACGCGCGTGTGAACAACTTGGTGTCGCCTAAACACCTATGTCACAATAAATACAGAAAACCGGCGTTATACAACGCTCACGTTGTGTTTCGACGAGTGTGTGAGGTTACCGGAGGCCCAATCCCCTTTTAAAAGGTCGGCAACGCACTCGTGACTCCTCTGGTGTTGCGGGTGTCCATGGGCGGCGGTAATCGCTTACCATCAGGCGATCCGTCTGCTAGTTTGCCCTCCTATCCCATAAAAAAAAATGTTTGGACTGGCCTGATAGTATGGGGACCGATGAGCCTAGTTGACGCTAGCGAATAAAGTGCAAAGTGCTAACATTGGCTCTCATCAGCACTGGTGCGTATCATGAAGTTAAAAAAAAAAATTAAAACCCGCAGCTTCAAGTCATGGTTACCATTTTCTTGCAATATCATTGAAGTAACAGGATACCAAATTTCAAATCGGCTGGCGAGATTTTCTTAAATCAAAATCGGTCCATTCATTTGGGAGCTACGATGCAACAGACAGACACACAGATACGTTAAACTTATAACACCACTCTTTTTTGCGTCAGGGTTTAAAATACTGCGCTTGATTGTAATTTATATTATATTCTTCGAGGATTTTTTCATAAATTATTGTTCTCTTAGGTTATGAATACATCTAATCATTTCTACGTTTAACTGAACCTCACGAGAAAAAGCTTCCAAAGTCAAATAAAAACTAAGGCTGAAGCAATCTCAAATATTAAAAACAAAAAATAATGATCTAATTGTTTTGGGACTTTGACTGGACTGGAGAGAGTTTACGCTAAGGTCGCAAAACAGTGTTTACGCAACTTGCGATTTTAATTTGACAACAAAAATATCATGATTATTTTATTTTTATAGTTACTTTTATTAGATTTTTTTACAAGTGAGGTACTTAAGAGTCCGGCGGACCGAATTTCTCTCACAAACATAATACCGAAATAAATCATAATTCAAACACAATTTGATCAAATTCTGTTATTATTTATTTCGGTATTACGTTTTTGTGGGCAATTCACGCTCCGCCGGACCCTTAATATGTGCTTTAGCTGCAATTTCATAATTTATTATCCAATCAGTGGCAAAAATGTCAGCATACCGTTACGGCTGTATTGCCCGAAAAGTTAGGCATACCTAGATGTACTAATTTTCACCCATAGTTCGCTGATATATGACATGGCATGGTATTATGGGAGGGAACTTATTGCCATTTAACGGGCGCTAACCCAAAACGGTCACAGAGAATTTCATAGAAAAACCAAACAACAGTTTGCTTGACCAAGGAATGAAACCAAGACCTAGAGAAAGATCTCTTCGTTCGGTTTCGTTCATTTAAGCTAGAGCTTAGCAGTCACGTTTACGACCATTAGACTCATTAGGCAATGTAATCATTTTTTTTTTCTTGATAGGCCGACACTTGACCGTCTGTTCGCCTCTTGCCTAGAAGAAACTGATACACTCGTGATTTAAAGACTCCGATATAGAAGGAAACGACTTTTATCATCGCTAGTGATTGATTTATTTGATATCACTTGCTAGTTCCTACATCCAAGTAGGACAGAACCATTTTGTTAGTATGCCCGCATCCATTTACCAAAGTCTACCGAATCGGCCCGACTGACCCTAATCCAGTTAACTTCAACATGTGACGTAATGTATTTTCCACTACGTAAAATAATTGTAATTCTCAGTTAGATCACAATACAATACCTTCCTAGCAGTATGTTGCAGTCGGCTCCCGGTCTAAACACATGCGGATCAATACAAAGTGACTGAACCTAGCTTGTCAAGTTTTTTGGGTTTCTGGCTAATGATTATCATTTTTCGTTTGTTACTATGACAACCGAACTGAAGCTTATTACTTACACCAAGCTTACACGCTGTTTCTGGGCATAGAGATGCAAATGCTTAATGAAACAGCATTTAAGATAAATATAAATGCTTTTTTTACCTCAGTAGTGTATAATTGGGGATTCTGGATCACTTTGCTTTGCTTCGCTCACTCAATGATCCAGAATGCGCCAATTATACCCTACCTGTTAGACATTACTCCATATAAATTATAATGTCTATCGCCACTATCGATATAAGACTGGGCACACCATTACGCTGTGATGCCTTGTATGTATGTCAAAACAGCTGCAATGAAATCTTTACTAAATACTAGCACAATGGAATGTATACGACACACGCTCAAAGTGATAAGTTCGATACATGAAATAGTGATACCTGATTCAGAAATCATTATACGCTTCGAGAATCTACCAGATGATGAAAATCCTTATAATAAAATAATCAAAGTATTGTCGCGCATCTGAGTCGGTGCAAAGATTACTATACAGTTTATCGTTTCATCGGTTATCGGTATCAGTTAATCGGTTAATCGTTTTTTCCTCGGACCGAAATAACACAATTATTGGATATAACACAGCCTTCAACCGTTAAGTAGGGTACAACTGGGGCATTCTGGATCACGGAGTGAGCGAAGCAAAGCGAAGTGATCCAGAATCCCCAATTATATACTACGATCCCCATTTTTTTAGAATATCTGTTTAAACGTGTTCTTAAAAATGAGTAATATTGTAGTGAAAAGAAATGAATATTTATTATTGAATCAATTTAAGCGATTAAACCTTTTCGATTTTAAAAATGTTCGGATTATGTAATTTACTGAAATCGTACAAGATCAAATTTGACTAGGATATCTATACCATCTAGGTACCTACTGTTAGAATAATATAACAGATGCTATGAAGTAAGACACCATCTCTATGGAACAGTTAAACCAGCTAAATTATTACAGATAAATTTGATATAATCACAATCATTAACCAAATTATTGCCAATAATCACGACTTTCTCCGTCTTTGTTTACTTTGAGGAATTTTCATAAGTTTCATCTTAACAGCAACGCTTTTACGATTTGTAAAAACAGAGAATGTCCGGTTCTTTTAGCATCTCTTATATAATACTTTTCTGTAATTTTTTTACAAGAAACTTCTGTAATATCGGTCTTCGGCAAGTATTTTGCTTATCAACTTACTTAGTAACTGACTTATATTCCCAGAATTCATTATTCATAAACATTAGTACTTTCCAAACTTTCACGTAAATGGAATAAGAAATCACAAATCTTTTGATAGATGATTGACTTTTATATTTGATGTGTGCCAAACTAAATCCTGCTTTACAACAACATAATAAATGTATATCGTGAGTAATTAGACCTTTATTTTAGAGTGCGGAAAATCCGCATGGATCATCTGCGACTTGGGAAGATGGCGGGGTATTTTGAACTCGTATCAACTAAAAACAGCATTTGGCTAACAAGCTGTAGGTATGTATTGGTCCAATACAAACACCAGACCAAAAGAGGCCACTTTGCGCACCGCCTACTGAGACCGTTATCCGCTTCGACAATATCATATTCATGATGGACTATATGATTTCACAGACTTGGACCGGAGTTTTCTAAAGTAATATAATTAGAGTGCAGACTCAATGACTTGGGCATCAAGTCCCAAATTACATGACGAAGGACATCATAATGTTATTGTAATGTTGCTGACTTCACTTGAGGACGAACGACGCACAAAAAAAATACCAACATTAATTTTAGCCAACTAAACTTAAACTACCGAGTGACTAGTCGCCTTAAAGCCAGATTCCATAACAAATCGGCCAGTAGATTTGCTTACTAGAGATACGATTTTGACATTACTTGTGACCTTTGTTAAAATCCTATCTCTAATAAGCAAATCTACTGACTGATTTCATATAGAATCCGGCTGTTAGCCAACTAAACTACAGAGATATCCCGGTATTATAGTTGGGAAAGACATCCAATGTCCCAAAAGAGAGGACACAAGTTTGTATCTTGCCTGAGGACGAATTTTTCAGTACCTACATAAAATTTACAGCTTTACGGAATTTAAGTTGAAACCCAAATACGACGATACCATAAAATATTTGCTTAGATTTTCTTTTCCTAGAATCTTTAAACATACGTTTACCAACCGTTTCAGCTTTGATAGAAACATATGCATGTAAAATTGTGCCTTTTTACGATTTTGGACCTTTTTCGAAGAACTTTATAACGGCAAAGGCGACCGCGAGTCAGCTGGCAAACGTCCTATTACATATTCTACGAGTAAAATAGAATATTTTATCCACGCTAAAACGTAAACGTGCCCAAATTATGCTTTTGAATTCTTTATAAGTATTATAAATTTTTCTTGAAGTTGGATTTTTTATTCTAGCGATCGTCCATAACTTCGTTCCCGCAAATAAGATCACAATAAAACTTAGCCTATCAGCTCAAAGATAATATAGCTATGTAAGTATAAAGATAATATAGCTATGTAAGTATTTTTGAAAAATAACAGTTTGGGTCATTACTGCCGGAGATTACAAATTTTGTTACTTTGGAGGGCGTTTGGGCCCTCCCAAAAACGATTTAACCAAATTTGTAACAAAATCTTAATTTTCAAGAATACTGATGTGCCAAATGTGTAATTAAAAATGTCGTTATCTCAATCATCAACTCATTACCACTGGACCCAGTTTTCTACATACATCATTATGTAATTGTACAACTTGCCGATGTAGTCACCGATTTAAAGGGGTGATTCCACTCGTCAAACGGACCTACATTCCCAATGAAATCAATATCGTTCGTATCGTCGGTTAAAATAGACGACCTTTAATATATTTCATAAATATGGTCTGTCTGCTTATAAGAATTAATAGATTTTTCCGAATGGGATATATTCAATTATTTATCTGTATACCCATAGTCTTTCCCTTCGAATTTAGAAGACCCAGTGTTCTAGGTCTTGTAGGATTTCTGAACTGTCAGAAATATAATAGAAGTACCCAGTATTATTACACAAAGTTTAATAAACACATAGATATCTCATAGGTTATCAAGTTCTAGCCTTTGCACTTGACAGTAGCAAGATCATTACGGGCTTTATACGCTAACTGGAATAATTCAATCTAGTTTTGTTTTCTACTCATCATATAGAAGCCGTTTCATAATCGTGTCTGCAATCGTTTTGCAAATGAGAAAGAGAGATCCGCTTTATAAATTAAATATCACCATCATTTTCTTGAAACCTTAAAATGACCTATAAGTACTGTGCGAAGGCAAATCATATTGAATGTTTTTTTTATTTATTAGGTCGGCAAACGTGCAGACGAGCCACCTGATGGTAAGTAGTCATCGCCGCCCATGAACACCTGCAATACCATAGGAGTTGCTGATGCGTTACCAAGTTTTAAGAGCTCCAACGGACTGCAGACTGTCAGCGCCGCAGCAAGCGAGGGGGAACTGGCTCTTATGCGCAAAAGTCAAACCCCGAGAGGTCCTACCACCGAGCAAGTCAGATATTTTCTCCGCTCTTTCGAGATGCCTACCTGAATGGCAGTGAGGAACTGAATTCTAACCCGTCCCCACATAGGAAGAGATGTGTACATAATCATAAAAAATGTAACTGGCTAATGTCTGAGCATATGAGATATGTAAGAAAAATTATATTATGAATGGTTTTAAATACTCAAAAGCCAAAACAAGTAGGTATCTTTAGAATTTTTGTTTCTCTGTATGTTTGGACTAGTATCACGCAAAAACTACTGCAGAAAATTGGATGCGGTTTACATATTTGTATTGATGGAGGTCTATCTTAAAACTTGGTGGTCAACATTCTCTTACACAAATCTATGCCAGAATTAAGCAAAAGCGATTGCAAATGGTTAATCTATTAGTAACATAATTTTCTATTCTATTTACAACATCAAAGGAACTAATTATCTGATATTTATGCTAAATACTCATGTCATTAATTTAATAGATTGGTACTAATAGATAAAGATGATTAAGTTGTACGCAATATGCAACACTGGGTAGTCGCGTATTCAACGTAATAAGCTATTTGTTCAATTTAAATCATGCCTCCGAATTCGGAATGGGCAATCGAAGCCCAGCAACGTGCAACGGATAAAAATACACACGTGAGTTTCCCACAGTTGAAATATCCATCTTTGAGAGACGATGGACTAAGAGACCCTGTGCAATGGCTCGCGGGAAAAGCCATGGACGATGGCGCCGAAGGGTTATGGCGTATTCATGACAAACTTTATGACTTGACGAAGTTTATTAAACGACACCCGGGCGGCGAAGAATGGCTTGAACTTACCAAAGTAAGTATTACTCGACTTTTAATTATCTACTTAATGGACAGCGTATTTACGTTACTCGATTGTGACCTTCATAAAGGTTATTCGGAAAGCGTGTACTAATATAAAAAAATATAAAAAAAACATCTTCTGATATAAAATTACGATTAAATTGTTGGGTTTATATTATAAAATGGGATTTTTTTTCAAATTTTTTCTATATTATCACACACACTTTCGATTTATTATAGGCCTTCTTAATAACACTATAATTATCTTATAAAAAATTAGTGGAATTCCTCATGGATGCCGTCCGTCTCTCGGCTTGAAGAAGGCGGAAGGTTATGTTAGATAGCTACTGACTAACCACAATTTACACCTTTACTATTACATTGAGATTACTTCCTAATTTTATTATATACTGTTTTCTAACAGTATATAATAAAATTAGTAAGTATCCTACCCTTCTGGGTAGGATATAGTTTAATTGCAAGTCAATTATCGAATGAATACAAATTATTACAAGACAATTCTACTAATATTTGAATTTCTTGCCGTTTATTCGATTCGAGATGTCTCTTTGCGGCAACCTCTACAATACCTACTGAATCTCAAACTACTTAATACCTACAATATATTTATACTGCAGGGAACCGACATAACTGAGGCTTTTGAATCTCATCACTTGAACCCGTCTACAGAGAAAATACTTACACAATATTATATCAAGGATGCAAAGACTCCCCGTAATTCGCCGTTCACGTTCAAAGAAGACGGCTTTTATAAAACACTAAAGAGAGCAGCTTTTGAAGAGCTCAAGAAAATCCCTAAGGATGCATCTAAGACTGCGGATAGTATAACAGATGGCTTGTTTATATCGTTGCTAATTAGTTCTGCCTTAGCTTGCTGGGTAACTAATAGTTATGCAGCGAAATTTTGGTATGGATATGCTTCAGTCAATTTGGCGTTTTTGACTGTTGCTTGCCATAATTTCATACACAGGAAAACGAATTGGAGGATGTATTTGTTTAATATGAGCATGTGGTCTTACAGGTAAGATATTGACATTAATTGTTGAAAATAAATTATTTATTGAAGACGTGAGTTATGTACTTGTTTTATAACAATGAACAATACAATACTATACTAGACATAATAATAATGTATCTAATGCAGAATTTCTACACAGACTTTTGATATATTGAACATATTAAAAAAACATTATTTTCCATATCATTCACGAACTAATCAGTTGCCATAAAAGGTACATTTTTTTAACAATATTAACAAGGAGAAGGAATTCTTTTAATTAAAATACAAATAATTTATTTAATTAAAATGTCAACCAATATAAAAATTCTGAATCCTCTTTTTTCAGAGATTTCCGAGTATCCCACGTACTATCTCATCATCTTTATACGAATACCCTCATGGATTTGGAAATCAGCTCCCTAGAACCAGTTCTGTTTTACAATCCTCGCAAAGACAAACCGTTACACGCAAAGTTGGGATTTATAACTGAGATCTTCTTTTTCCCTTTCGTTTTCCTATTAAGTTTCACCAAGAGGTAAGACAGCATTTAATTTATTTATTTATTAATTACATTATAAATGACGCACATTAAATACATAATTATACAAACACAGTGTTACAAGCTTTGTGCTCATTAGTCGAAGGCAACCACAGCTTACAATATATTATTATAAACAGGGAGATCATGCAAAGTATAAAATAGTAAAACAGAAATTGATTAGAATTAAATAATAGAGGGCTTACATAAAAAAAAATATTAAAACAAAAACATTACTAATTAGTGCGATCATTTAATACAATTATTTGATGATCTTACAATAGTGGATAAAATTAAAGCTTACAATAACAATAAAACAATTGCAATTGCATTGCAATTAAAAAAAAATATGTGTTCCATTTACAAAAAAAAAACGAGTTTTGAGAAAAGTAAATAGCGCAATGGTCGTTTGTACTATTTGAATGGAATAAATAGAATATTTCGAACTAGAATATTAGCAACTTTATAAATCATTTAAAATTAATCAACTGAAAATGTAATTATTAAACAAGTCATGAGTAAACAATAAAGATATCAGTGTTTATTGGCAGCAACCAATATTTAGGCTGTAGGTACTTACATGTTGTAGAAAGTTGTAGAATTTTCTTTCTATATCTATGCACTATTATCGTGGTTAACAAACAAATCGTTGCTAATAAAAACTATTAAATGAGATTGTTTATGAAAACAAATAAGTGACGTTTGCATATTCCAGATTCCTCTCCATATTCCTTCGTCAAGGATTTTTCAAGAGTCATTATCGTTGGCACGATGCCATAGGCTTACTCCTTCCAGTGTGGATGGGGCTCGCTAGTGGCGCCCCCTTACTGCACGTCATCTCCACGTGGCTATGGATCAATTGCACAGGCAGCTTACTTTTCTATTCCATCGGCGTTAATGCGGCCCATCATCATCCTGATGCGATTAAAGATGGTGATCAACCCGCGTAAGTTGTTAAAATCGAATTTTATAGAAATTATATTTGTATTATTAAATTAAACTTGATAAACTATTATCGGGTATCAAAAAATACCCTGTCCGATCCCAAAGGGGCATATAAGTTTCCTAATTAGATAACCAAATACAATAAGAAACATTAAATATATTCATCCGAATATATATCCGGCCAATAACCGCAATTACCCCAAAATTCCCAAAAGATTGTACAAACTGTGTCATTAGGTTTTCCTATAAATATCTCATTAGCAGCTGTTACGAGACAGCTGCTGCAGCAAGCACTTACGTGGGACAGCCATGATTCGGCACGAATGGGCCGGCTTGACCGGAGTGATATCACGGTCTCATAGTCACGGCGTCAAACAACACTTACGTTGTGTTTCGCAGAGAGAATGAGGTTACCGGAGGCCCAATCCCCTTTTAAAAGGCCGGCAACGCACTTGTGATTCCTCTAATGTTGCGGATGTCGTAATGTTGTGATGTAATGCGGCGGTAATCGCTTACCATCAACAGATCCGTCTGCTCGTTTGCCTCCTATCCCATAAAAGAGCACAAATACAAACTACGAAGAACTTATTGACATTTACTCATTTACTGAATGATTAGTAGAGCAGTATGTTAGCCTAGTGATATGACAATTGAACTGCCGATTCAAAGGTCTCGAGTTCGAATTCAAGGCACCTCTGAATTTTAGAAGTCATGTGCGTATTAATAGTTACCTAATTATCACGCACTTAAACGATGTAGGAAAACATTGTGAGGAAACCTGCATGCCTGAGAGATTTTCTCGACGGCGCATGAAGTCTGCCAACCTGTATTAGGCTAGCATGGTGGATTATAAGCTTAATCTCTCCAATACTGAGAGGAGACTCGTGCCCAGCGTGGGACAGTATGATGGGAAGATTATGTTATGTTATGAATGATTACTATAAGTGAAATTTAACGGTGTTTAGTATTTATTATTGAATTGATTAATATATCATTGCAGGAGTGAAACGCCTGACTGGGGAATGCATCAAGTTGAAGCACTCCTCGACCGCAAGGATATAAACGGCAATGTTTTCGCTGTGATGACGTTGTTTGGAGACCACGCCCTTCACCACATGTTCCCCACTCTAGACCACAGCTTACTCAAATACCTCCATCCCCTCTTTGTCGAGCTCTGTGAAAAATACCAAGCGAATTATAGGGTCTCCACGCAATTCAAAATGGTCCTCGGGCAAATAAAGGAAACCATGCGTACCGACTTCAAAAGTAAAAAACAAGTTAACACTTAATTTAACATGAAAATGAGTTTGTAATTTAAAATATTAATATTAATAAGTCGTGAAACAAGCTTATCACAACATTCTCTCTCAGTTAATATAACATTTAGATGAATCTCGGCATATAATTCGTGGAACATTGTATTTTATTATTCTCCATAAACGTGCATACTTGATAAGCGTTTGTACTTTTAGAATGACATGTTTAATATTTCCCATGTTTCATTTGAATAAATTACGTATGTCTGTTTATACTATTCCTCATACCTATTCTTCATACCTATGCATAGCCTATGCAAAAATAAGGAAAATATGCATATTTTCCTTATTTTTGTGTGTCACTACATTGGGTTTCATCAATCAAGTTGTATATTATATCTAACATATTAATTGGTTTAAGCCACTTTAATAATTTTGGATAAACGTGACAATGTACGTAGCTATTTATCAAATATACCCATTACCTACAATTTGTAGGTAACAAGAAATTTTTAATTAAAATTTTACCTACCAAGCAAGGTTTTTCTAAAGGTTAAATAAATAAATTACCCGTGATAATTACCCGTAATACCAAAAAAAAATGGAATTCCAAAAGTCATCGTCCTTTTCCGAAAATCCCCGCATATTATAAGCAATAGTATCATAACTTTCTAAATCATGAAATCTACTATATTATTCCACAGTCTCGTAATCTGTTTTTGTCTCACATTAAAATTGTATTACGTCAATTAAACAAAATAGGATGAGAATTCACTCTGTAATTCCGTTTACGCAACCTTTTAACCCCTAATTTAAATTCAAGCAACAATTTCGAAAGCTTTCGGAAAGGACGATGGTACTGCACTTTAATTTGAATTAACCTCGACAGGATTGTAAAAACTCCAGCCGAGTCGAGGGTGCGAACCCTAATTTAAAACGAGATCAGACGAGATGTCGATACCACGCAATTTACTGGGGCTATAAATTATCAATGGCGTATTAGATGCATGGATTTTATTAACTTAGAAAGGAGAATCAAAATGCATAGGAAAATATTTACTAGTTTAATTTTTGACACTTTACAAATAAGACATTGAAATAAAACTATAAAAATCTTTTGAGCAGGGATCCGAGACGTTGAGAATTATTAAAGAGACCAAAAATTTTGCAAAATAAATCGAATACTAAATCTGGCAGGTCAAGCGAACATCACCTTAAAACATCAGTCTTATTAGATAAAATATTTATTTATTTCCTTCATATTATTATGATTCGTCACTATCAATTTTAACATTACATATTATGTTTATAAATTATGATAATCATCTGTTTTTCTTTCCCCACTATCATACAAAATGATGACATTCAACAATACTAAAGTTACTTCTGCGATTTCATGCAAATTCATAATCATACACTCTGTATGATTAGCATAAATTCTCACCTATATTAGTACCGAGTACGTTCACTAAGAGACTTGTTACTTCGTCATGTAAATTAGATGCGTCTCACGGGATTGTAAAGAGTACCTCGTATAGCTCATGTATAACAAATTAGAATTACCTATTTATAACTCTGCACTACCGTCATTTATTTCAAAATGACGTAAAGATACCCTTTCCATGAATATTTACAGGTTTTTATTTTGGGTCTTGCGTAGAAAGACTAATTAATGTGCAAATATCATAACCATAATTCCAAACATACAAAACCCCACTCATAACACAATTATTAATTAAAATTATGACGCTTTACTTGCTACATACCATCACGCCTGTATTCCCCAGAAAGGTTAGGCAGAGGTGTACTAATAACCCACAGTTCGCCGGTATGTTTAGGTTCCATAAAGTCTAAACTTCAAGTTCCTACTGAGAATTTCATAGAAAAACCCAGTAACACTTTGACTAAAAATGGAACTTGCCTTGCTTGCTATTAAATAGGACCTAAGCATACCGATGAACTGTGGGTGTACAAGTATACCTTTGCCTAATCCTTCGGAAATAGGTACTAGCATGATGATGTGTATGTAATGATAATAATTTATTTATTTGTCTTCAATACCATCCATACGATTATAATCGAATGATAAACCACATATATTTCTGACACAAAAAAGATGCCATAAAGAAGCATTACAATACAATTATGGATTATGGACGTAAGAAATATACACAATCTCATGTTCATACATGTATTTATTAAATGGCAACACATGCTAAAAAGTGAAAAATTTATTTATCCTGAAAAGTCTAAAACCCTTAATTTAGACGAAAAATAAATTCCTATCACCTATGGGCCCCCATAAAATCTTCTATGTTTTGTTAGTTTATTAGCCAATTTCCGTAACCTGTAAGTTCCCCTGTCTTATTTTGAATGAGCAGGTCAAAGTTATCATCAGATCTTCCCATATATTCCACGCAAATTGGCCATTCATCTGCAAATATAAGGGTGAATCAGTGAATTATAGTTATTCTTATGTCTATGTAAACAGGCTTATTCGGTTAATCTTAGGCTGAAATCTATAGAGCTGTCTTGACATAGCTTTTACTCAGCATAAGCTAATGAAATTAGGCTACTCTTGCTATAATTCAATTCTCGATCCTGATTAGCTAAGTTTATTGCTGAGCAATATCGATTTCAGTATTAGATACATATATATGTCCATTCAGATTTAATTTTATGATTTTTTAACTAATTTGATGTTTAAAAAAATGATCTTGGTAGAAAGCCTGTTCTTTTTATAAAATCGTTGCCCTACACTAGGGTTTTTTCTTGGTCATAGGTGCCAGACCCATAAGTCTGAAATTTTAAAACCGTTTTGGAATATTAAGTAGTGTCTAATATTGCACATAAATAATCCACGGACGTAGCATCAAATTTTACAATTAGCGTATACAATAAATTCTCTATTGCAAAGAGCAAAACTTACCTACCTTTCTATATAGAAAATCCTCATAATTTGTCACCTAGCCTACGTAATAAAACATCAATCCATCAATTTTTTGTGGATTGATTCCCTTGACGTCGAGTCCCGCCACGTCGAGTCTCCTCCACGTCTACTTTGAAACCTTTCTTTGCAAATTACACGTGGAGGAGACTCGACATGGTGGGACTCGACGTCAAGGGAATAAATCGTTTTGTGGATTTAAAAATATTTATTTACGTATACAAAAAATACGCATGCCAAACCACAAGGAAACAGCTAAAAGCGGCTATGAGCGACAAGGTTTGTGTTTTCCGAGTAATAAAATATAAAAAAATAAGCAAACTGTGCAAGTGAAGCCCGTGTACAAAGGGACAAAGGGCGACTGCCGACTGCTCTTTATTGTTTGCTCTACAATATAAAACCTCCTTTCACGCTAAACGACTTGAGCAAAAAAATATATTTTACATAAAAAAGACGAATTATTCTTGTTCGTTGTGATATGTCTACGGGGTAGTGACAGCAGAGATTTGATTTTTATAAATTAAAGATAAACTGAAGAGTCTAGTGGTCCTTGGCGTGACTGCTAAACTAGAGGGTCCTGAGTTCGATTTTCAGGTCTAACACTCTTATTAGGTTTTTCTATAAAATTCTCAGTCGTCCCCTATTACGTACGGCCTAAATATACCAGCGAACTGTGAGTGTCTCTGCCTATCCCTTCGAGGAATATAGGTGTGATGTTATGGTAAGTTAATCTACCATACCCTAAATAATAAAGAAAACGGGCCCTGGCTAAATAATAGCTACGCCCACCAATCAATAAGTGCAGTGATAGCCTAGTGCTATGACCATTGGACTGCCAAATCAAAAGTCTCGAGATTGTATCCAAAGCACGTCACTCTGACTTTTCGAAGTCATGTGCATATTAATAATTAATTATCACGCACATAAACTGTGAAGGAAAACATCGTGAGGAAACCTGCCTGAGTGATTTTCTCGACGGCTCTCTCGATGCTGGACAAACATTGATGCACATGCTAGCTTATGAAGACTCGTATAGCCTAATCCACTAATCCCTCTCATTCTGAAAGGAGACACGTGCCCAGCAGTGTGACAATATAATGGGCTGATGATGATGATAGCCAATCAATCTGTAAAGTTAAGCTGCTCCTGCTTGCTCAGTCTATGGATGGGTAGCCATTCTTACAGACACGTAAAGTCTGGTGACAGTCACTTTGTGTAAAATCTTGATATTCAGCCGTATCTGGTTAGTTTACCCAATTGCTTAATTCATTTAGCGTAGAACAACGATATTCTTATATCTAACGGTGGGCGATTATGATATATACTAATGAAATGAAATGAAATGATATTTATTTCTGTAAACAAATCTCTCAAGGATCCTTTTACATGTCTTTTTTTAAAGTACTAGATGGTGTCGGCATTTCTTAGCTGACGACCTCTGAGAAGAAACACCGAAACAAACTCAGAGAATCATGGTCTCTTTTGAAGTCCAGACATAATAGTATAAGAATATGTGAGTGATGCAGGGCAGTGTCTGAAATGGCCTCTTGAAGAAAGATCCATAGCGGCTTTGAGTAGACCAGTCCCATCCGACGGCACGCATATATCAAACATTGTGTAGCTCAACCGTATTATAGGGAGCTCCACAATCCGTCACACGACGATACCAGATCGGCGGAACATTTGCGTAAGCCACTTAGATCATTTAATTATGAAGATGTCTCGAGTTATCTTGATTATACAGGTTAGTAATTACTAATTTTGTTGGTAGTCGCGGTCACAAGTCGATGCAAAGCAGAGTAGTCAATAACACTATATAAATAATGTTTTCATAGTGAGTGTTGGATTTGGTAGGTAATAATGTTTGAACCCCCCTGTACATTTTTACAACAGGATTAGTAGTACTAATTAGTAACGTTATTCGATTATGAAAATACCTAAATCGAATATAAAAATCATTCATAATCGCCGACCACTACTTATATCCTGTACCCTCCTTTGCCTTACCAAAATCGAATGAAATTTATTAATAGGTACCTCGTAAATAAAATGTGTGATAGCCGATAATTTACTACAGTTGGTTTAAATAATTTGCTCCCGCAATTCAATTAAGTGATTATCAGCATAAATATTGATGGCAGAATATTCTGGACCAAAATATTATACTCGTACTTTACTTTATTAGAAGTTTTATGTAATTATTATATGTTAGCTATGTTGATCATTTTATACCAATACAGAATCCCCTCTCTGTCCTCACCGGGCCCGCCTGACTTAGGTTGAGGCTCACGATCCCGCTCGACTGATGTACACCTACCGTGCTCTGGTGTGTTTTGGATTATATGTTATAGGGACCAAGCCTGTTGCTATTAACCAGGCACAAATCAAATAAACGTACTGATTGGCAGCCTGGCCAAAGACACCAAGTCAAAGAAAAAACAAACAATCGGATATTTATCTCACGCGAAATAGTAATTTTGATCATACCAGATACACCGATCAATACTGAAATAACCACGATATAAAATGCCCAATGGTCATGAGATAGTACATTATACGATTACATACCGTCCTACACAACAAATTGAATGACTATGCATTTTCAGTCTAGCCTTTTGAGAGTCAAACAGACTGTAATCTGCCTAGATATTATACGTAGGTACTTAGTTTGTTTAAAAAATGCGTAGATAAAAAGGGGTTACTATACTAGTACAGTCAGCATCAAATATATTGGGACACACTGTTCTATCTAACCTAATAGAGAAATTAAACATTATAAATACAATAATAATTAATGTTTGAATGACACTTGCCACACACAGTATTAGTTCTGAAACATTCGTTTCCTTTTCATCACCGCACCACCCGCCTCAGGAGGAGAGCTCCCCTTAACAATCTGGAGACCTGGGTGTCCAAGAATGTTATAGCGTCTCGAGGCTTCCTCCCGCGCACCTCCAAGATTTAGAATGGTCCTCCTTGTCCTGAGGTTTCCCAATTGCGCTATGACATTAGGATCTTCAAACGGCGCGTATACTGGGCTCGTAGGGGCAACGCATCAGCAACTCCTCTGGTGTTGCAGGTGTCCATGGGCGACGATGACTACTTAACATCAGGTGGCTAATCTACTCTTTTACCGACGACGTCTAAATATAAAAAAAAACCCTTGATACACTTTCATTTTCTTTGTTATTCAGATCATTTTGAATAGTTTTACGTCTAGATATATCTGATTCTGACTGTAGTTGACTGTAGAGTTACGTAAGTATAGATAAAGGTAACGAACTTAATTGACTGTCATAGATTGTGCCATAAATTAAGCAATTAAATTAATTAAAATGTATATGAAAAAGTAAAACTGTTATGTTATTGAAGGCGGTTTTACGTTTTCTTAAAAGTTATCTTATTTCAAATTTTTTAGTAGCGTCGTTACGTGTTATTGTAATTTTGATCTAAATTTTGTGATCTTTAAGGGACTTTGTGATGTTTATGGAACCACCCGTGAAGTATGAAATAATGTATGTATGATCTACCGACTAAAATATGAAACATCAAAATCAATTCATCATTCATTCAACTGACGGAAAAACATGAAAACAAAAAAAAGACGACAGAAAAAAGACGTCGAATTGAAAACCTCCTCCTTTTTGAAGTCGGTTAATAAAATAATCAGTTAAAGGTTTTGGTATGTAGGCAGCTAACAATCCTGCGTTTGGACACAATAATTCGGGATACATTATTACACAATTTTTGTCAAAACACAATTGTCGTTAGCTGTCTTTATACATACCTAACTCGTTTGTCGACTGTACCATCAATAAATATAATGGGAGTATTTTTTATGTGTCTGGTGCTAGTCCACAGTTCATAGCTCATTACTGTAGAAAGTATTTTAGCTTCGTAATGGATTTAGGTCATAAAAGAGGCTCGATCTTTGAAAATTATGAAATTATTCATACTCATATTTTTTCATCTTTATTGTGATAAATAAAATAAAACACTGAACCTCTTCGTAATAGGTACACATACATTCTTATAAATGATTAAATCATCTAATATAAACATGCAAAAGTTGTGTATTTATTACGTTTTTACGTTTGAACCAATTTTGATGAATTTTTGGTATAGAGATCGATTGGGTCTTGGAGATGGCCATGGTGACCTTTTGTCTCAAAAAGTTCTTTGGAAATCAGGTGCAACAACTGGTAAAGAATAAAATTCTCTATTCTTCTTTGAACTTCTTTGAACCTTTAAAACTATAATATTAATAGTTAGCATATTTTGAGAACGTAAAAGTGTGTCCTTAATGTCTTGAAAATAATTTTAATGAGCAATCAAGGGATGCGGACGCCAGCCGGCCATTACTACGGATCTGCAAGCTCTCCCACTTTTCTTAATGAGTAGACTCCTGACGCCGCCGCCGCCATTCGGGCTATTTGTATTAATGGTATGAGACAGTCTATCAAGCTTGCTGGCTGGCCAATTAGGAGTACTACGCTGTTTACAAAATAAAGTTTGTAACATAAAGGCTTAGTAATTTTGTTACAAAATATACATAAAAATGTATGTAAAATATTTTGATAATATATTTTATATGAAAAATATTTGTTTTGTATTTTTTTTTAAATCGTTCCCCCCCCCTCCTCTGGGATTTTCTTCTGTATCGTGAATGCTTTTACAAGCACTAATTCTCGCATACACTAATGCCTAAACCCTAAACAACTATAATATATGATTTGTATCACAAAAAGATAATAAAAAGGTAAAGTAAAGTAAGTCATGTCGGTTGAGAAGCAGGATAACTTGCCTTTCATAGATGTCACCAACGTCACCTTATGACGTAAATTCAGAATGTGAAAGCAAAATTTCAATCAGGCGGGTAGGGTTTGCGGTGGCTTAGAGGTCAGAGCGTTGGTGTATCCAACCAGGAGACGCAGGTTCGAATCCTGCCCGCGATTGAATTTTTCCTTTACTAAAATAACTACCTATATGTTATACAATAAAATTTGCGTGCGGGGATCGAGCCCACATTCCGTGGCGCAAAAGCCGATCATTCAGCCGCTACGCCAAACATTGAATTCAGGAATATGTGGAAACACGAGTAAGTAACTCTTTGAACTCTGGTTCAGTATGATAGAAATAACTGTCGCGTTTGATATGCGCATGTAAACCGCTTAATTGTTTTTGTGCAAAACTATTAAAATCTCGAAGAACATTAATCATGAATGGGAAATATTTAAGACCCCGAGTTTCATATTAAAATTTACCACCCCAAAACCACTTCCTGACCGTGTTGTATCTAATTACTCTCGGTAGAATGTACTCGGTCTAAAATTCTTTTCCCGAATCATGCTCCCTGAATTCTTAATTTTCAAATCTCGATTTCAATTGTACCGGGCCGTCCCAATAAAAAGGATAACAAGGTTACTGCCACCTTCAATGTAAAAGCAAATCGAATATTAGGTTACAGCCATGGCACCTGCCTAATGGACACCATCGTACATTTAAGTCTCATAGATAATTGATAAAAGGATTTTCTTTCTCCCACACTAACTTGTCACATAATATATAATATTTGTGAGGACGATTAGGAGTCTACGGGACTGAATACTTACTTGAAGTTTATACTTTCTTTGAAGTAAATAACAACTGCGTTTATTCCAAAAAGTTTAAGGTTCAATGTGAAATCAATAATCACGTTTATGTAGGTCAAACATACCAATTATTTTATTCTGATCAAAAATTTCACATACCATCACGCCTGTATTACCCGAAGAGTTAGGCAGAGGGGCACTTATGTACACCCACGGTATAAACATACCGGAGAACTGTGGAGAACCTAATACATGGCATCTAAACAGATGCCATGTATTAGGGAGCTAGCCTATTGCCATTACTGCCGGTTGCTACTGAGAATTTAATAGAAAAATTCAATCGTACTTTGCTCGAACTGAGAATCGAACCTCTAGCGTAGCAGTCTTACTCAAGACACAGTATTAATTCTTAAAACAACGATGTCGTTCCATCGAACCATACAATGTGTGTGTGAGTACACCATACTGTGACATACACATGGTCTAAAATCCCGTGAACGCAAGAACTCCGTCCTTTTATAAGAGAAAGTCTACGGAAGTACCTTACTATTCGAAATTTATCTGAAGAATTCGCCAAGCCGTAACACCTTAAATACATTTTTAATAGTAAGCTTCAGTAACGAACCCCACAAGTCAGTAATCGTATTTGTGGTTTCCCAAGCCTCCACTTCCTATCCGGTTAACGGCCGAAATACGTATCAACTGAAACATTAAGCAAGTTTTTACGTTAAACATTCATAATTTAATGAGCAGCTGAGTAAAAAGTGTATTATTGTAAATAAAGCGGGTGGAAGTACAGACATGAATTAAATTGTTTAAATATTGAAGAAACCGACGGGATTTTTGGTATGTATTTTGAGATTCTGTTTGCTTTTATGAGTTTCCCAAAAAGTATTTACTTGTAAGTAAATAAGGGATGCAAAATAAATTAGCCAATACAAACAGTCCATGTACGAACTGCACTAGAATATAAAAAAGTTGTTACGATTTTTTGTAATAAAAATGTATGATTAGTCTCATTAGTCTAGTGGTCCCAAGCGCGACTACTACCCTAGAGGTCCTGGGTTCGATCCCCAGGTCGAGCAGTGTTATTGAGTTTTTCTATGAAATTCTCAGTAGCAGCTTAGAGTCTGGATTTGTGCCCGATTAATGGCAATAGGCTCGCCCCCTATTACATGGGACCTAAACATACCGGCGAACTGTGGGTGTACATTAGTACGCCTCTGGCTAACCTTTCGGGGAATAAAGGCGTGATGGTATGTTATGTAAATGTATGATCTGACAAAAAGTTACTTTTTAAAGCAACTTCAAAAACGGAAAGAGTTTATAAATTTTACGATTTTCTTTATGTTTGTTCGCGCATTTTTTATTTTCTTGTTTCTATACACATAAAAGGGCACTAGTGGGTACTTCACGGATTCGAAATTTAAATACTAAAAGTGTATGTATCTAAATTCAAAATTCATCACGTCTTGCGCTAGACACACAATGACATAGGTACCAAGTGTAAATCCCATAACTATGTTATCTACAAATTACTCTGGATCATGAAGTTAAAAACATGGCACATTTATGCATAATTTAGTCCTATTGTCTAATAATGCCCGTTGTATTAGGTCACCGACGATGGAATCTGACAAACAGAAATAAAGTGCATGTGTTATGCTAAAAGGAAGACGTAATGGTGGCAGACCAGCGCAGGTGCAGCAATCTGGACACACTATTCAAAATATTTGGTTTCGTTTTCAAGCTATCATAAATATTATTTCAACTACTCCGTCTGAAATATATAATTACTGTTGTGACTGTTGGAACAATGCCAAATGTATGAAGTGTGTGCAAATCTTATTGTTAATCATGTAATTCATGTTTTTATTTAAACGTTGTGTCACACTAAATACTTCCCAACGTACATACACAAAACGCAAATATTCAGACCCAGGACATAGGACTACATGCAGATGATGGAAATATTTATTCCGTGCGAAGTTCGAACCGATAACCGATGGTGCTAAAGTCAATCGCTCAACGACTGCACCCATTGGGCTGTCATTGCTGAAACGAATGGTTCATCCACTAATTCTTACTCCATGACCAGATTATTACCAGCGGCCTAATTAATTACCAGTCAAATTTACTTCGCGGGCCTATTTAATAAATGTCAGATTTTAATAGTACTAATTAAATTTCGTGCAGCGGTTTCGATCTAATGTATTATTTTGTGACACTCGGCTTGTATTAGTGTACTGGTATTTACGATCAGTGTCTGCTGCTGACATGTGCATATATTATTATGATGCATGAATACATGTTTGTAAACACAATTGAAAATAATAATCAGAAATTGTAGTTGAAATATGATTTCTGGGCTTAAATATATTCGATTTCCCATTGTAAATCCAAACTTTTCGGATAATTAAAAATGAAATTTTAAATTATCCGAATTATAAAGTTATTTTAGTAAAGGAAAAATTCAATCGCGGGCAGGATTCGAACCTGCGCCTCCTGGTCGTACAGCAATAAAGAAAACCAAGGTTTAAAGAAAAGCTTCTAAATGATGAATGCGCGTAAACTATGCACCGTGAGTTGAAGCTTTCTATACTGCATATGTTATAATGAAGAGTTTAATTATAAACAAAAATTATATACAACCCCACTAATATTGCTCAAATGCACATATATTACTTTTTATTACACCCAATTTCGTCCAAAAATACGCGCGCCACATAAATTCATTGAAAATAAAAGCATTATAGCACAGCAACAACAATAAGCCGACGTGGGTCGAATATTTATTAAGTGGAAGGCCTAATTGCGAGGTTATCTTGGTGTTGTAGTATAAATATTGGGGAGTTTACGTCATTTTTCGCGTCGAGTCGGCGTCGTTTGTAATTCCGAGCAATTTTCTCCGCAGTCGGGACTCGGGAGTCGGGAATGGTTTCGTTTTGCGGATGACTTAATTATCTGCTTAAAGTTTGAATTTAATGTGTTGCGACTTTCGTTATTAGGTAATGAAAGTGTACGGTAGGTAATACGGGTTGGATAAGTTAGAAATTGGTAACGGACCGTAATACGTAACGAGAGAGAGAGGATTATATAATAGTAGGAACCTATATACATATTTTTTTACCGCAGTTATGTAATGTATGTACCTAAACATAGGCAACAGCAAAATATCTAGTCTAAGATATAAATTTTAGCGAAAGAAAGATCCAATCTCCGCTTCGATTCGAGCCTACATCCTTCCAGTCCCATCTACCATCACGCCTGTAAACCCCGAGAGATTAGGCAGAGGCGTATTAATGTACACCCACAGTTGGCCGGTATATTTAGGTGCCATGTAATAGGTGGACCATCCCACCTATCCAGTCCCATTTATGATGTCTATTTTCCACATTCTACGTCTAGGTGACACGATCCAATAACACGATTTTCATGATCAAAATTGCGCTCCAACCGATTCAAAAATATTTTTTTTTTTTTTTTTTTTTTAAAAAAACGTTGCCCCACACTAGGATTTTCTCCTGTGTCGTGGGTGCGTTTACAAACACAAATTCTCACATGCACAAACGCCCAGACCCGGAACAAATACCTGTAGATCATACAAATATTTGCTCCGTGTGGGGATCGAACCCACAACACGTGGCGCAGAAGCCGATCGCTCAACCGCTACGCCAATCGTGTATTATGATAGCATTGTCCAATAAATTATCATAAAACGTATTTTGACGTAACAAAGCAATGACGTGTCAATGTCAATTGGTATACTCATAGAAAACTCATAGAACAGCTGGCTTTCTATCCCAGACTAATACAATTATGTAAATGTTTCAGACGTGCCAATTCATGAAGGCAGCATTCACAACGCTAGTGCAGAACGCTTTGAATTCATTTTGCATTCCAATGCACGTTTCCCGTGCCAACATAGATAGTCCTACTATTCTACTTATATTATAAACGTGAAATTTTGTGAGGACGCATGGATGTTTGTTACTCTTTCACGCCAGAATAGCTGAACGGATCTGAATAAAAGAGACACAGAGATAGATTATAGTCTGGAATAACATATATGTTCGTTTTTATCCAGGTCGGACCTAATACTGAAGACCACGCAGACAAAGTCCCGGGCAGAAAGTACTTTTTAGATAAATCCAGTGCAAAAACTACAATGTGTGTGAAAAATACAATTTAGGTGACGAAATAAAAATTTTCGAAGTATTTTGCGAGTAATTGAGAAGTCTGCTCTAGAAAGCCTTTTACGCTCGTTAAAACTTGAACTTTTTGGGAATAAAAGCACAGACAGGTACCTATGTATTGTCCAGCGGAGTAGAAAATGATAAAAGGTCATGAGTAAACTTTTTTCTGTCTAGTGATTTAACGAAAGGTATTATAAGAAAAAGTTAAAAGTGCTTCGAACATTTTTATATAAAGTTTTTAGACTATATAAATAGTCAGCTAACAAATTGGTTTATCATTTTGCTATTCTAAGGTTCAATATCGTTTGCATAACAAAATACAATATTATGCATAACGTATACATAGCTATAAGTACCAAAAAGTCAATGGTTAAAAAAAATCTTGTCATTACGTTAATAAATCGGTGAACTTTTTATTAATTGCTTAAATCTATTTTTTTATGGGATAGGGGGACAAACGAGTAGACGGGTCGCCTGATGGTAAGCGATTACCGGAGCTTCGGACACCCGCAACACCAGAGGAGTCACAAATGCGTTGCCCGCCTTTTAAAAGGGGATTGGGCCTCCGGTAACTTCACTCACTCGGCGAAACACAACGTAAGCGTTGTTTGATGCCGGTTTTCTGTGAGGCCGGTGGTATCACTCCGGTCGAGCCGAAAACACATTGATGTTATCTCATAAGCTATATTACTTTAAAGCTAAATCAGGTCTATAATTTCCTTAAAAAATTGATACGATTTCATTCAAACCCAGTCGTGTTTGTACTTGATGCTTGTGACACAGGATTATCCTAGTACAGGCACCTAACACTGTAATACCTCCTAATAATTTATTTGTAAGTTATCTTTGTATTTTATTTTACCTTTGTAGTTATGAATATTTATTTATTTATTAGTTTACCACGTTGTGTTAAAAATATAGGCTATATTATTATGAATGTGAGACAGTATACATGGTATAAAGTATTGGTATCATAGTGCGCGGTTTACAGTAGCTTCAGGGAAATATGTACATAAAATTCATCTAATTCGTACCTATAAGCTATAGGTACGGTAGGTTTACCGTTTATGTTTGTGCTACGCACACCAACTTCTCGACAAAGCACTTAAGAACGAAGCAACAGATGGCAATATAATCGTACAATATGGCCGCAATACCGCAAGCCGCTGTCGGGTATTGGCGCAACCGAATCACCAACCTGAACGTTGAAGATAGGTTCAAGTACAACAATAACGGATGGCTCAAAATTTATAAGATTTGTACTAGATTATTACTGAGTAAAAAACAGTTCTCAAGTAAGAATGTTATATTAGAATGTTCATTCTTCTTTGACGATCTGGCCATACAATTATTTATTCCGTGCAGGATTTGAAGCCGATCGCTCAGCGATCGATGAAGTGATACACAAGCCGATCGCTCAGCCACCGCGCCAATAACGCCTGATCTCTGGGATTAAATTTATCATAAAATGTACGAGTAACTAAATGTCGATTTTATAATTTACTGTAACCCGTGGTTTCACTGTCATTATTCGAGGCCGTGTTATTATTCTTAAGCGTGACGTTAAATAGACTATAACCATCCTCGTGAATTACCCCGTCAAAAGTTTGTTCAGTAGTTTTTAAGTTTATTGCGTTCAGACAGACAAACGCGGCAGAGTGAAAATTATTTTATAATATGTAGTGATGTACCGTAGAATAACTATTTACTATATATATAACTCTTCTAACAAAAATAATTATCATATTTCGCGAAATTATGTAAAATAGCCAATAAAGCACATTCCGATGTATAATTTAATTGGTAACATTAGTTCAAAGTCAAAGCAAACTCGACAATCCTCGAAAGCAGACACCTTTTGTGAAATTTTACTTGAAATAATATTTAGCGAAATATAACAAAACTTTGCCCATTCAAAATTCAGAATACCGACATTAAATCAACCAGTGCTTCCGTTCCCAAATACTTTTACTCAACTTTGTTTATCCAGAGTGCAAAGTGGGCATCTCCGGGGATTTTATCGGAGTGGTTTTAAATCGAAAATGATGCCTTGTCCGATTTCAGCTATTAAAAATACGAGACTCGCTCAATAAAAAAGGTTCGGACGATAAACGCGATCCATTTTGTCATAGATCTTGACAAATTGTACATAATGATGAGAAATTACATCAAAACGAGTAAATTAAAATAATCTCCCTCAGTTCATTTATTTTTATAGATTTTACATAACATACCATTACGCCTGTATTCCCCAAAGGATTAGGCAGAGGTGTACTAATGTACGGGTGTACCTTGTGACGTGTTAGAGGTGACCTAAACATACCGGCGAACTGTGGGTACAGTTCGCCGGTATGTTTATGTCCTATATAGTAGGGGGCGAGCCTATTGCCATAAACCGGGCACTTCAAACTTCGAGTTGCTACTGAGAATTTCATAGAAAAACCTAATTACACTTTGCTCCATCTGGGAATCGAACCATCCTGGGTTCGATTCTCTCATGCGTAGTAATCGCGCTCAGGACCACAAGGCTAATTAATGAGACATATTTTCTATAACCAACTTATATTGTATTTTCAGTAGGTATAAACTACACATAACAGTTATCGTTCTAAATCGAAGATATTACAGACATAAACATAAACTTTGAAATATAATATTAATATTATAGTTATAATTTATGATATTAAATAGATTTTGCTGGGATTGGTAACAGATTCCAGGTATCAAAAAGCCGTACTCAGTTCAGTCAGACTTAGCAATAATGATATTCATTTACATTGAGTAAGTACCACACTAACAGTGTCATATTTTGTAAATATCGAATACTTTTCTGTGTCATACAGAACATATTTTTATAAGCGGTTTACGACCTACAGGTATAAAAATTGAGAATTTTCCGAGAGCAAAGATATTTTCCGCCGAAGCCTGCTTGTAAGCGGCTTAGAGTGTCGTTGATCCACAATCCGACTACTAACGAATGAAGTTGTAAAAACATTTCCTGTCTCTACTAAAGGATTATAGATAAGATTGCTTATAAATATAGCTTGAGCTTAATGTAAAGGGGATCTTGCTGATAAAACCAAAGTTGAGATCAAAAGAAAGTTAGAAGCAGACTTGCAAATTCGAGATTGTGAACCCTTTTAGGTAATAGTCGGTTTCTAAGGGTAAATGTCACAGTAATAATTCAACAAAGGTAGGTAGGTAGCATCGGCCGTTCGTCAACGTCGGTTGGCTAATCCACTTACCAAGCACAGAGTTCAGTCGTTTGCCAGCTGACGGCGAAAATTTGGCCAACACTAGTCCGTACATAAATTTTGGTCACGTCCCTTCACATTGCAATTTTCTCTGAATAAGTCGCACCCTGTGTAATGTCAAATTACAGAGATTAATAGTGGACGTTACGTACGACAAAGAAGTAGTGTTTTTGATATATCCTTTTCTTTTTAGAATGCTTTGTGATGGCAGTGCTGTGTATCTATGACCTACCTCTAGTTCAACGATAACTTTAATCGAGTAAACTTAGACGAAGGGATTGGCATCAGATCTTATATACGTGTCAACAGATTCTAGCAGCA
Organism: Acronicta aceris; assembly: GCA_910591435.1. Taxonomy (NCBI): domain Eukaryota; kingdom Metazoa; phylum Arthropoda; class Insecta; order Lepidoptera; family Noctuidae; genus Acronicta; species Acronicta aceris. Next base: position 10,145,858 of record OU342768.1, read on the forward strand.
TTATTTATTAAATTTATAAAATGTTCATAAAAATCGTTTCAGTCATTAGCCTAGTAGTCCTGAGTGCGACTACTACGCTCGAGGTCCTGGGTTCGATTCCCAGTTTGAGCAGTGCTATTGAGTTTTTCCATAAAATTCTCAGTAGCAGCTCGGAGTTTGGGTAATATGACCGGTTAATGGCAAAAGGCTCGCCTCCTATACATGGGACCTAAACATACCGGCGAACTGTGGGTGTGCATTAGTACGCCTCTGCCTAACCTTTCGGGGAATACAGGCGTGATGGTATGTTGTAGTTTCAGAGAAAACGGTTATTTAATTTCGCTGAATGTGTACTTACTAATGATCGTGACTGTACACAGCTACCATGGATAAAAAAAAATATAATTTAATGTTGTCATGCTATTGAGTACGCTAACACGTATAGAGAACTTGTAGATACGTTTGACGTCGAGCACGCTGAAACGTAAACAAACAGGCAGGCAGGTGATCTATCAACGTACCATGCCCAAGCTTTTATTGTAAACGTCATACGTTGTAGGCACTGCAAGCCCTGGCTGGCTAAAATAGATACTTTTGAAGAGTCATAATGCTACGAAATCATTAATTCTAAGGGGGAATAATATTATTATTATTATGATTCACATCCGTGGGGCACACAATACGTATTTCATTTTTGTTTTAATTTCATTAGTTCTTTTTATGTTTACTGTGTGACTGTATATTTTTTTTTTCTCGACAGCTTGTGAAGTCTACAATCTACACTAGGCGAGCGTGGTGGATAGTAGCATAATACCCCTCTCATTCTGAGAGACAAACCGTGCCCAGCAGTGGGACGGTAAATGGGCTAAAGCCCGTGGCAAAGAAAAATGAATAACAAAACAAATACCACGATACAAATAATGGTTTATATCAAGATAAAATCTTAAATTTCCTTTTAATAGAATTAATTAAACACTTAATGAATTGATTGTCATCGCCATAGCCATAGTTGATTTAATTAACTGCAAAGTGCAATTTTAAGAGCTTCATAAAACGCCAGTTAAAAGGTTATCGCAACAAATTGCCAGACAGCCATACAATATAAAAACTGAAGTTAAATCAATTAGGCACACATTGTTTTTACAGCGTTTGGACTCAGTAGGTTTTTATTATTATAATGTATAACAAGAGTATTGATCGATTTATTACCCAGTGATGAGTACCACATAATTATGCTTTACAACTTTGTGTGTACTTTGTAGACACTGAAAGGGTTAAGTTCTGCTTCCTGTGGAATATGGACGAAACAACACAACACAAGTAATGCTCACTAAACAGAAAGTATGTTCCGCTCTTGGTTTTAAGAGTCCAATTGTATAAATCCAATTGTATAAGAGAGGTAACAATAGTGTAGTCGAATATTTTTAAAAAAAAAAAGCTTTCTAGTAATGTGGGTCGCACATTACTAGACCCTACTTCTAGTAATGTGCGACCCACATTACTAGAAAGCTTTTTTTTTTAAATATTCGACGGGGGCGGGGGGGGAAGTACCTCCACCTTGCAGAAAATCGTAGCCAAATAACATAGCTCCGTGCTATGTTGTGTTCCTAACGACGAGGAAGGTTGCCAGAGCTCCGAGCGGAAGCGTTGTGTTGGCAGATAGGATAAGCATCACGCATTGTCTCCTATGCTGCCAGGCCAACGTTTCCTCCTTGATTTACAGGGTTGGTAACGAGTGATACACCACACCAGGGGTGTTGCAAGCGTTGATAAGCTACGGTAACCGCTTACCATCAGGCGGTCCATATGCTAGTTTGCCACCTTAGTGTTATAAAAAAAATACATATAAAAGACAACTAAAAATAATACATAGGCATTATTTTCTGCTAAATTAAATTACCTACATTTTACTAACATACATAAAATCATAATCAACTAATTATACCTACATTTTTACTGCTGGACACGGGTCTCCTTTCAGAATGAGAGGCTATAGTCAAACCACGCTAGCCTAGTGCGGGTTGGCAGACTTCACACGCCGCGGCCGTCGAAAAAATCTCTCAGGCATGCAGGTTTCCTTCAGATGTTTTCCTTCACCGTTGATCAATTTATTAATACGCACATGACTTCGAAAAGTTAGAGGTGGGAGTTGGATTTGAACTCGAGCCTTTGACTCGGCAGTCCAATGATCATACTACTAGGCTAAGGCAATATACTACTGTCGTAGATTCGTTGATAAATATTAAGCTCCCAATATTCCGTGGCTGAAAACTAATTTGATTTAAAAAAATAATTATAATCAATTGATGAAAAATCGAGGTCTTAGTTTTTGTGTTTTTTTTTTTGTATTTTCCATACTACGGTTATATAGTTATTTTAGTGAAGGAAAAAAAGAAGGAGAAGATTGATTCGTGGTCATAGCGTCTGGTGTATCTAACCAAAAGACGCAGATTTTTATTATGATTGATATTATGTCGCCAGGGAACATACAAAATAATTCTGCATTTATGCTTACTAAGAATAGATGGATAAAATAAAATCCTTTACATTCAATTGATTTCTACCACTAACCTTCATCTCAAATTCTCAAAATGGAGACCGGCCCTTACACAGGCATTCGTAGGCATTCATAGGGACGTATAATATTTCCATTAGAAGAGGAAAAAGTGTAGAGGACAAAAAGGTTAATATCACAAAAGGAAATAATACAATTTTTATTTTTAACTTGCAAAAAATAAGTCTTTACGTTTTAAAATAATACTGTAGTTTTATTTTAGAGCTTTTGTCATAAATATTAGGAAAATGGACAAAATATTGTTCTAAATATTCTATACAATTATTGTGTACCTACCGTGTCGGTTATTATGCTACGGGTCGTGGTCTCGATTTTTATACGGAACAACTATTTATATAGCCTACAGGTAGTCTTTCCGAGTCTGGGTGTTGTATATTATGAGGATTTGTATCAGTGAAAACACCCACGATACACGACAAAATCCTAGTGTAACTTACTTGAAAAAATCTTGTGTATTTAAGCTTATCATGCAGCTACGGTATAAGACAGTGACTATATATGTACATCTATACTAATATTATAAAGCGTAAGAGTTTGTTTGTTTATTTGAACGAACTAATCTCAGAAACTACTGCTTGAAATTGAATTTTCTTTTTGCGTTGGATAGTCAATTTATCGAGGAAGGTTATAAGCTATATAGCATCACGCTACGACCTATAAGGGCGGAGCAGCGCGGGTGAAACCGCGGGCGGGTCGCTAGTATAATATATAATTGAAGTAAAGAATTCGAAATCACACGTACACGAGTAGTTAACCAGTGAAGCGCACGAGTGTCAAATAACGAGGAGGGAAAAAACACTACAGTAGCATCCACTCGCACGAAACGTGAGTATTTAAATGGACACAGCGTGCTAATTCGCGTACATACGAATATACACCTTACATAATATACTATAACGCCTATAGTCACCGAAAGGTTAGACAGAGATATACTAATGTGCACCCACATTTCCTTGGTATGTTTAAATCCCATATAGGAGACAAACTTATCGCCATCAACTGAGCACAAATTTCAAGCTCCGAGCTGCTACTGAGAATTTCATAGAAAAACCCAGGGATCGAACCCAAGACCTATAGCGTAGCAGTCGCGCTTGGGACCACTAAAGTTATGAAGCAGTCATGTAATAATAATACTAATAATTTATTTGTAAATTCAAATAACTGTAATAACTCCATTAGCTTAGTTAGCATCATATATTTTTTATCGTTGTTTCGGTTTAGGTAAAACCATAACATAGCAAAATCATGGCCTTTTAAAAATATTACCTCCTTTAAATTTGATTGCGTTACATAAAATACAGTCTGCGAGAAAACATCCCATAAATGTTTTTAACGTAAATTGCTGATATCAAAATTAAATGTCGTCGGCTTCGCTTTATATGGACTATCAGGATATTTAATTCTGCGGGGAGATTGAAAAAGTTTGGATTAGAAAATATTAAGGAAATTGTCAATTTTATGGCGGAAGTAGCGTCACGTAAAACGGCCATTGTTAAGCTGGAGAAAAATAAATTAAAAAGGAATATTTTTATCTCCTTTGAATATAAAGTAATTATGGAATGAATATTAGATAAATAAGGAAAAGCAATGGAAAATTATATACCTAATACAAAAGTACATCACATTGCAAGTACTGTGTGATTGAAACTCCTTGGTTTATACTGTTATTATTATTTATTATTATATTATATTATATTAGATATTATTATTATTATATTAGATTTTTTTAAATTATGATAGGCTTACGCTTGACTGCCATTTCGCCTGATGTTAAGCAATACTGCAATCTACGATGGAGCACGCCTACTCACTCGCGCCAACAGATTCACTCGCGGTTTAAAGACACCCAGATTATATCTATCGGGGAAGACCCACACGGGAAACGCATTTCATATTTCAGCGGTACGCATGATAAAAGTTAGCTTAAATATTATTAGAGAGATAGATTAGATGCTTCAAGGAACCCCTTGCCCTAAGACGCAGGACCATAACCTGATGACGAATACACATTAAAATGTCACTAAACCATTATCACTATCACGGCATATTATAAAACAATGTCGCTATCTGCGTTTGTCTGCATGTGCGTTTCTTAGTCCTGAACTACGCTACGGAATTGTTTACAGGTGTTTTACTGCCTTTAGTCAATTTATTCAAGAGGTTTTGGTATAAATAAATACATATATATTAGAACATTGCACCCGTACGAAGCTGTGTCGGGTTGCTAGTAATACTTCTAGTAATAGTTCTTACGTGCTTCGGCACGAAAGAACGGTCTCACAGAAAACCGGCGTTAAACAAAGCGTTGTGTTTCGCCGAGTGAGTGAGGTTACCGGAGGCCCAATCCTCTTTTAAAAGGTCGGCAACGCACTTGTGACTCCTATGGTGTTGCGGGTGTCCATGGGCGGCGGTAATCGCTTACCATCAGGCGAGCCGTGTGCTCTTTTCCCCTTCCATTCCATAAAAAAAAATTATAATACTAACAAAACATAGCTACAATATACCTACGATAAAGTTTATCAGATAATAGTAGGTAATACAAGAACAATATACAAGACAATTCATCATTCCGCAACAATGTGCAACATCCCTAGCATTAATATAAAGACAAATAACCCCCGCATCACATGGTCCCTTAACTTCGGGGTTTTCGGTCTCAACCCTTACGATTCCCATACCGAAAGTCAATAAATGCCCCATTTCTTGGACCGTTAAAGTTCAATTAACCTGTGCTACGGAGCATAGGATGAAATATAAAAATAAAACCATCACGGTAGGTCGTAAAATTCAGCACATAAGTATTTTATGTTGTCACTTCCATTATTCTGGTGTGTAGGTGGGAATACAAGTTAGTTGTTTAAGCTACAGTTTATTATTACATATCAAGAAGCTCTTTAGATTAATTAAGAGGATCTGAAATTATATTTTTTGGGATATTTCTCTGTTTTTTTAATTTCGTCTTATTTCGTGCCTTTTTTATGGGATAGGAGGGCAAACGAGCAGACGGATCGCCTGACAGTAAGCGATTACTGCCGCCCATGGACACCCGCAACACCATAGGAGTCGCAAGTGCGTTGCCGACCTATTAAAAGGGGATTGGGTCTCCGGTAACCTCGGCAATACACAACGTAAGCGTTTAAATAAAGCCTTTAATTAAACATGCTAACATTATTACCAATGTTACGATTGGAAGGCTAGTGTTGCCAGTGAAATTACTGAGCAAATGAGACTTAACAATTTTTGTAGGTACCTACGAAGAACTTGAAGCGGCGGTAGCATAATGGCCAGGGCGTCAGACTTGCGATCATGTGGTTGCTGGTTCGAACCGCACCCATTGCACTACTGACTTGAACCCACTTGTAACACATGCATTTAGCGTAACACGAGGGGTTAACAAGAATACTAGTAATGTGCGACCCATATTGCTAGTAAGCACATATTGCGTGATACATTATTACCTACACTATTTTTATCAAACCACAATATTTATCATGGAGGCGCCTCTAATGCACACCCTGTAATTTGTGCAAACTTTTCACCAGCAAATTGTTGTAAGTTAGAACTCGAGCATCATCTTAATAAAATAAAAAAAAAAACATGCGGGGCAGTCTTTGGCGACTAAAACTAAGTAACTTGTGAATTGTATAATCGAGCTATTAGATTATTATTTTTGGTTTGTAAAGAAGTGTTATTGACCAATTTAAACCTTAATCCTTGATCATAAGTCATAAGTCAAGTTGATCATAAGGGAACTCGCGTCATCGTCACCGAACGCTACCCGCGTTCGGTGACGATGACGCGAGTTCCCTGATTTTGTTCACCCAAAAAGTGCTCAAAGACGTTTTCACTTCAAAAAGAGTAGTACAAAATTTCGCTTCATGATGCACTAATGCACACAATAGTAAGCAACTTTGCTTAGAAGTAAATAACCAGTATGGTTGAATTATAGACTACACCAAAGTAGTACCTTCCATATAAATAATTAACACAAAGAGTAATGAAAATTTACGGCACAACCGAGTAGACGAGACTTCTTTGTTTTATTGTGCACCCCACTGCGCTTTTGAGTCAGACCACCCTGTATAAGTATCTAGGAACATAGGTATGTTTTCAAATTTTCGAAATAACTTTCTGTTTTCAGCTCTTTTCTACAGTAAAAACCGAGATATATTTGTTGATGTAAGTGTCAAAACTGTTCTTGTGTTCGTCCTCCATATTTTCACCATATTTTAGTATCTACTTAACAAACTATGTGTTTTCTGGATACTCTAACACTGACTGGTTGATAGACAACACATATTTTACTCGCATCCCATGTCTTTTCGAGACAAAATTTTTCTTCAAGGTCTGATCTATGTGTATACCAAAATACTTGACAATCGGTTCAGAAGTTTAGGCGTGAAAACGTAACAAACTAATTTAATGTATATAACAGTATATGTATATAATAGTAACTTTCGCAATTGTTATTCGTAAGGAAGTATCAGTCAGTCAGAATTTGAGTCCACTAACACACCGCACTGTTTAAAGCGGTGTTTCACGGGGGCAGTCCATCCAATGCTGTTAGTGATCCCCTGGGTGGTTTTAGCGAGGTAAAATGTCCACACGCCTAGCTCGATATTACCCCCTAAGGTTGAAGGAAATAACATAACAATATCTAACATTTTCAACAAAAAAACGTCCAAAATATATAATTAAACTTAAAGTATTTTTATGGGTAAAACCATGTCTCTAGCACTAAAATTAATAAGGTAAACTCTCAAAGGTAAGGTGAGGTGTTTCTAGATAGTAAAAGTAGATTTCGTGCTTTAACTAAAAGCAGTTATCTTCCACCACACTAATGCAAGTCACTATCTAGAGGTGCACTCATGCGCCTGTTGAATAGTTAAGGTGCCAAGAGGACCCATGCGGGTTAATAATAGCGTACTTAATCTCCAAATCTCTCTGCTAATGTTTGCGTTCTCAGTCCTGCTATTTACATACTTGCATTATTCTATCTACCTCTATCAGAATTAGGTGCTTTTAGATGGTAATATTGGTAAAGCCAACTAAAGGGATAGCCGGTCAGTATTTCTATAACAAAATATACATATATTACGGCAGTTAACTATTCTTTTGTAGCGTTTCTATTAGGCCAGATGACTAAAATTTTTTTTTATTCGTCAGATAGATTAAAAAAAAGTAATGTACACGTATTTTTCGCCCATACAACATCGTGACGTCACGATTTCGTACAATTTTTACGAAGTAGTGACGTCGCAACCTCCCACTCCGGAACTTTGATGCTCTTTATGTTTGTCATTTCTTATTATTTTTATAAAGCACAAAATACGTGTTTGATATTTTTGGGTAATCTAACTGACGGACCGAATATAATGATATTTTTTCAATGCAATCATCATCCCTATTGTTTATACTTAAGCTTAGTAGTACTGTATAACTACATGTAAAGGAGCCTTCATAGTTGAAATTAATTATTTAATCGTTTCTTTGGAGGCTAATTTTCTTCCGCCCTATGCCTTGAGGAACTTTTACAATTAGGAATTAGGAACTTTTAATGTTGGGTTTCCAATAACCAATGAAAAAAAATGTGCAGTGATAGCCTAGTGATATGACTATTTTACTGCCAAGTCAAAGGTCTGGAGTTCGAATGCAAGGCCTCTGACTTTTCGAAGTCATATGCGTATTAATAGTTAATTATCACGCGCATAAAGGGTGAAGGAAAACATTGTGAGGAAACCTGCATGCCTAAGACATTTTCTCGACGGTGTGTGAAGTCTGCCAACCCGCACTAGGCTAGTGTGGTGGGCTATAGCCTAATTACACTCATTCTGAGAGGCGATGCGTGCCAAGCAGTGGGACGACGTAATGGGTTGATTATATATGTAAAAAAATACATACATTTATGAATGTATGATATTTTCTCCGAAATTCAGATTCGTAAAAAATAAAAGATTCGCAGGCAGGAATGGAACCTACGATACTCACTCAGTACAACTATAATGTTGAGATGCTAATAGTATCGGTATTTAAATTGTAATTACATCGAGGTTTACAAACCGTCTTGGAATAATACTTACGACTTTTGACAGCACGTTTAGCGTAGTGGCTGAGCGATCGGCTTCTACGCTACGGGGTTCGAGCCCCGCATGGAAGAAATATTTTTATGATCTATCTCGGGTACCTATGTGATAATATTTTGTGTTTGTAAACGCACCCACGATACAAGAGAAAATCCTAATGTGGGGCTACGAAAATACTCTACATGAAAAGAACAACACTAATGGCTTCTGTAAGTCAATAAGTAAGAATTAAATTTATGTTAGTTGCCAACAAAACAATTGAAGTACAATTTGTAGCAGCGTTTAATAAATCAAGCCTTGCGGACTGCACGGATGTTGGAGTCATGTTACAAACAATTCCTTCCATCCGTCCATCATTATTGAATTCAGTTTTTTTTTTTGTACCGACTATGTACAGATACGAACATTAAGTACAAATTCACTGAAATTCGAAAGCAATATTCATCTAGAGTATCGATTCAAATATCGAAATATGTATACAAACCATACACGTATTTTGCATTTTCCAAGCTAAGATTATAAAGTTATATATTCGTTCAAATCGTGCCCGCGATCAAGTTTATAATCTTAGCATGGAAAACGCAAAAAAAAACAAAAAAAGTTAGTTAAAAGGTACGACATCGAACAAACTGTAAAGTAAGTCGTGTCGGTTTAGAAGCAAAGCAACTTGCTTTTCAATAGATGTTAGTATGCTAGATAGGTTCGAATCCTGCCCGATATAGAATTTTTCTTTCACTAAAATAACATATTAGTATGTACTGGTTTCTGACACTTACGCGAATATTAGACAATGAGAAATGGTAATTATAAAAAAAAACAACAACATTCTCAAACTCCTTTATACTTTATTGTGTTGAAGTTACCGAAGTGCCTAATTCAGTGTTAATAGCAAACATCTTTCAAACGATTCAGTGAACCACGTATTTTCTTTCAACGAACTTAGATTTACTAAGAAAGTTGTTAAGTTTTAGTCAACAAACTTTACAAGCTTAGGCTATGTTGAAGCTAGAAGCTAAATGTATTTTCAAAGTAAATAACAAAGAAATTATCTTTTTTACAACTTAAATATTGAACAATAGATGAAGTTCGGCCCAGAATTATAAGTACACACCTTTAAGTATGTATAATTTATCAAGCTCAAACAAGTATTATTACTCGTTAGACTTTTCTAGAAATAAGTATGATATATAATTTTGTTTGTTCTATATATTATATACTTAGTTATTATGGGTCTGACGAACCAAATTTTCCATACAATCATCATACCAAAATAAATCGTAATTCAAACACAATTTAATCAAATTGAATTATTATTTGGATTCAGATACCGTTAATCTAGGGTTCTACTCTACCATTTGATCTAAAATACTTTTACGTTTTCGTGGGCAATTCAGGCTCAGGAGAAGATCCAGGAGAAATTGTAATAATACACACAGTAATAATTGTGAATGTTTAACAAAGTTTACTTTCAAATAAAACTACTTTTTATGGATTTTATCGCGTTGTATTGATATTATTTGATTCCCGAAAGTTTTCTTTTTCACGATAAATCAGCACAATACTAGGAGTTATAATTATAAAGATTAACCACTACGTTAACGAGATCATTGCGTCTAATGGTCGCAAGCGTGACGTGACTGCTATGCTAAAGATTCTGGGTTCGATTCCCAGGTCATCAAAAGCATTATTGGGATTTTTATGAAATTCTCAGTAGCAGCTCGACGTTGGAATCTGTGTCCGATGACTGTGACTATTACATAGGATTTGAACTTACCAGCGGACACAGGGGTCTGCCCAACCCTTCGGGGAATACTAACGTGATGATATGTTATTTTAATTTATTTTATCCTGCGGCAGATGTTGACTGTGTCGGAGTTGACCTCCATAAACTCATCATCCTTCAACCACAAGTGACAGATACCATTTGAATCTTGTTTACAGGATTTGTGGATGTTATCATTACAATTTTTAGGTACCGGAATTAGCCTTTATAGCCAACACTTATAAGACGTCATCGAAGACACGCTAGCGTGAACAGTGGGCCAAATGTAAATTTATGACCAGACCGCCATTTGGGAAGTGTCCCATCTGAATTGTAGATGATTACAAATAAGTTTCTAAAATAGTCACCCCAGTTAATGGAGCTGAATGAATTACAAAGTTTACCTTTGACTTATACCTTTCGGGCTCTCAGCTTATTAATTATTTTTCATGTATTTTTTTCAACCAGCCAATTAACAATGTTGCCATTAAGCAAGGGAAAAATTTATTAATATGTATTTCTATAATATAATGATAATCTTTATTTTCAAGTTACAGGATTTAAATTTAAAAATACCTAAAATAATAATAAAAAAACATTTATTAATTATCTTTTTGTGGTTTTTTTTTGCATTTTTTAGTAAAGGAAAAAATTCAATCGCGGGCAGGATTCGAACCTTCGTCTCCTGGTTGGATACACCAGACGCTCTGACCTCTAAGTCGTGTCGGTTGAGAAGTAAGGTAACTTGCCTCTCATGTCACCAACGTCACCTTATGACGTAAATTCAGAATGTGAAGGCAAAATTTCAATCATGCGGGTAGGGTTCGCGGTGACTTAGAGGTCAGAGTGTCTGGTGTATCCAACCAGGAGACGCAGGTTCGAATCCTGCCCGCGATTGAATTTTTTCTTTTACTAAAAAAAAATAACATTTATTAATGTGTACGTTCCACACACATAAGAAGATTAGCCTTGCAATCATTACTTATTCAAGAAGATCAAACCATAAAATGCATCCTAATTTGAATAAATTCCAATGAGGCTATTCTAACAAGAGTGAAAATCACAATCGAATCAGCCCAAAACGGGCCCTAAATGAATTATCCGCTCTGGATTTGTTTAATACAGTTAGATACTGTATGGTACTGAATAAACTCACAAAGATAGCAGAAAATCCCTCGAAAACGCTTGCAGAGTAGGTAACGTTAACAATAAAGTAAATTGATATTTTAGCACACTACTTAATAAATAAAAACAATAGCAAGTAACATTCATAAAATATTTCCTTACAGACACTGCGACTTTAATTCGCTACAAACATAGCTATAATCGAAAACTTTTCCCTCGAATACCAATTTGCAACTGTCGATGTTGACTGTACCTATGAACAAAGAGAATTCTAGCACTTTGTCAGGATTGATCAAAATAGATTGGCTCGACTAAAGGGGAATGCGGATATGGATTTACGTGCATTTGCACTATTAGTTTCTCGTAATAGATTTGACTTGGCTCAGAGTGATCCATAGCTAAGACTTCATTTCAAAAGATGACCTTAATCAAAGATAAATCTATCTAATTGACTAAGATCTTCTTTTAAAAATACGTGTGATTTTACGCGATTAGGTGTCATGATTTTAGGGTATGCCATGATAGTGGCTGTAAGGCCCGTCATTGAGGCTGGAGAAGCGTCATGGTGCTCTTCTAGTTTCCTGCCGATGCAAATACTCTCGGGACACGGGTGTTCCAGGAAGTCTGTACCAGTTTCGCATACGCCGCCAGCCAAAACGCCCGGTTAATACCATTACGTGGACTGATCCCAGAACCACGGAGCAAAATCTCAAGACCTGTTTGGAACTTTTTCACCCGGTTGGTGTATAGGTCCCACTGTCATTAATCGAACAAATTCAAAATCAAAGCTGCAGCTGAAAACTTAATCTAAGTTCAACCTGAGAATTGAACCCTTACGTTTAGCAGCTACCCTCAGGACCAATGAGGTAGTCTTTATTATCAAAAAACTTCTTCTTCGTAGTCATAGACTACTGGCAGAGTGGTCGTGGTTATGGATAGTCTGAAAAGTCAGTTGCGATTCTTCTCCATTCTCATTCATTCTCTCTCTTCGTGGCACTGACTGCTACGCTAGAGGTCCTGGGTTCGATTTCCAAGTCGAGTAAAGTGTTATTGGGTTTTTCTATGAAATTCTGAGTAGACGCTCGAAATTTGGAATCTGTGCCCGGTTAATGGCAATAGGCTCGTCCCCTATTACATGGGACCTAAACATACCGGCGAACTCAGGTGTACATTAGTACGCCTCTGCCTAACCTAACCTAACCTTTCGTGTAATAGAGGCGTGATAGTATATTATATTATATATTATTTTCCAACATGAAGAACTTAACCACATGTTTAGAGTAAATCTCCAGAAGCTTAGTGATAAATAACGTAAGCTGATCAAAAACACAATTTAAAAACAATAAAGCTTTTAAACTCTAAAAAGTTTAAATCTAAGACGAAATTGTCTTCAAATTTATATCTCGAGGCAGTGATGAGAAAAACAAAAGTGCACTTAATTTCTAACAAGTCCAAAGGATTTACGAGGGAGGCGCTTGAGTGAAAAATTGCTTTCTTTTATTATATTTAGCTGTACGATCCATATTAACGTTCGAAGCGTATTTTTCTGAACGAATCGAGTAACTTTGCTCCATTTGTTTCTTTATGTTTTTTTGTCATGTATATTATGTTCTTTTTTTTTGGTGCCGAGTGTTGAATCAAAAAGGCTATTTTATTCAATGATTTATCGAAACAGTTTTTTTTTATCATTTTCTTTTATGTGATCCCCTAATTATTTGAATAAATCTTCCTATTCTTCTGTACTCTAGTTTAGAATGAATGAATATGATTAGATTGCCATGCTTCGACACGAATGGGCCCGCTCGACCGGAGTGATATCACGGCTTTACAGAAAACCGGCGTCGAACAACGCTTACGTTGTGTTTCACCGAGTGAGTGAGGTTACCGGAGGCCCAATCCCCTTTTAATAGGCGAGCAACGCACTTGTGACTCCTCTGGTGCTGCAGGTGTTCCGATCCAAAGCGATCCGTCGGCTCGTTTGCCCTCCTATCCCATTAAAAAAAATGATTGTATCTGAGTGTCTGTGATTTTTTTTATGGGATACGGGGACATACTAGCAGACGGATCGCCTGATGGTAAGCGATTACCGCCTGATGGTAAGCGATTATCACTCTACAAATTCGATTTTAGGCATCTGTAGGGTATCTGTATCTTTTCTGTATCTTTTAGAGTTCTGTTGTAAACAGAACTAAGCAACCGTTGCCGATTCAAAGAGGTCGCCTAAATGAATCGCCTAGCCTGGCATTCACTAAAGGCTACACTGAACAAATTCAATAAAGTGAGCAGTGTAAATCTCAATTGTGTATCCGACTTTACCAAGCCATATGGACACGGTTCTGCGGAATTTATACCAACTGTACTGTAAAGCAAGCTCTATTTTGTTAGAGATGAAGCTAATTGTACGACTATGTGCTATTCTATGTGGGGAATTTTTGTATGAAATGCCTTATCAACTAAAAATGAGTTACGACGCTAGATTTCATAAAATAACTGCAATACAATTGTACAATTTACTATTTATGGTTTAATTATTTTATTAAGTATGTACAGTCAGCACATCATGGTATCCAAATTCTTCAATCGATTTTTAATTTAATCTCCAAACAATAGAGTTTATTATCCATTGGGGAAATTTGACGGTTTGTGGTAACTTGATGTGCGTACTTGTCCGTACATAGGTAATCACAATTTTATAACATCCATCACGCCTGTATTTATCGGTTAGGCAGAGGCTTACTAATGTACATCCACAGTTCGCATGTATGTTTAGGTTCCATATAATAGGGGGTGAGCCTATTGCCATTAACCGGGCACGAATCTCAAACTCCGAGCTGCTACTGAGAATTTCATAGAAAAACTCAATAACACTTTGCTCGACCTGGGAATCGAACCCAGGACCTCTAGCGTAGCAGTCGCACTCAGGACCACTAGGCTAACGAGGCAGTCAGAGCAGATTTTATATGAGTTTTAAATTGACTTTTATAAAAGACAAAAGATAAAATCACAATATTCAGTTTGTTTCTCTATTTAATTAAAAACATCCGCCACACCAAAACCGTGAGTCGTGGATACGTACCTACTCAAATTTTCACATAAACAAACAACTAGAATTGGAACAACTTGAATCTTAGGATCCGTAGCTCAGAAGCTAATCAGCTTCTCGATTCAGTTAACGTCGCCAAATAACATAGTTCCGTGCTATGTTGTGTTCCTAACGGTGAGCAAGGTCCCCAGAGCTCCACGAGGAAGCGTTGCTTTGGCAGTGTGGAGGACCGGTGGTGTTTTGTTACCGCAGCTGTCATGCATGGCAGAATGTCTCCTATGCTGCCAGCCCAACTATTCCTCCTTAATTTACAGGGTCGGCAACGCGCGAGTTATACCCCTGGTGTTGCTAGCATCCATAGGCTACGGTAACCGCATACCATCAGGCGGGCCGTATACTTGTTTGCTACTGCCCCATTCATGTCCTCGGTGATCTCCGCCTATATCTTCGTAATATTAATTTCTATCAATAAACACTTTTATAATAAATATTCATCCTTTATGCACACAATATTTTTCAATGGCTAAACCGCTGCGGCATTTTAGAAACTTCATAAAACATTAAAGGGATTTTTAAGGGTCGAATTTTAGACGAAGCTTCCAAAGCTTTAAAATTTGCTAAAGAAAAAAGTACCGATATAATGTATACAGTGGGGACGTTAAGTTCCAGTCACCTATTTCTCCGACACTTTATCAAGTGACGTAAGTAATGTAATCATTGAAATTAGGTAGGCAATAAAAATAATAATATTCATAAAAACTATTGACCTCTTTAATACTATACTTTATATAGAAATATAGAGAGCAGTGATAAAAACCTCAAAATAATGACAGCAGCATAAAAACTCAGAAGAATGACACACATTCATACAAAACATATCACACATAAAAAAATATCACATCATCAACCATAGACGTTTAATCCTAACTACCTAGTTGATGCCCGCGGTTTCACTCGTGTTTCTAAAGGATTTACACTATAACTCGGCTTCTTTAAAGGGGCGTATCAAGATGAAATATGCACCAGATTTTAAGTAAGGCCTGTTAAACTTCCCAATGGATCAAAACTGATTTAATTTTTAACAAATGTAATCTAACATTTTAAAATTACTAAACAAATTACTTTAACTTTTTATTAAAGTAATTTTGACAAGATAAATACAGGCAGTGTTTTTGATTAAAAAAAAAACACGTAAGCCACATAATATTTTATCCTAAATTAAAAAAAAAAACTCATGGATCACTACAATAAAAGGAACAAAAATGAAACAAAGCTTCAGAAACAGTTTTATTCACCTCAATTGTTGGTAGGAATTCAGAGCAATTCCTAACAAAATTTTCTAGCCCCTGGCATCTCTATTCAATGCACTAGTCTGCCGAGGATCAAATGAAATAAATCCAAAGTGTTCTCACACCTATCCAATTTATCGACGCAAATAACGCCAGTGATTTAGAAAATGGACTCCGTTTGCTGTATCGTAAACCAGGCTTTTACTTTTTGTGCTTATACCCATATTCACACTCAATGTAGCAGGAATGCTATGGTTGAGGTGTTTTAGAAATATGCACTACCGGCCATGGATTACTTACTTTCAAAGTAAATAGATTTGGTTGAGGAATTGTTTGAAAATTGATGACATAACTATGGAGTGGAGGCTTCGGTTTGTAGATTCAGAAAAGAAATTGGAATATAATTATATTGATCCACTTATTTATATCCAATATTAAAATTCCATCTAATAAAAGTCAATTTAGAATGAAACTATCTAACATTCAGCATAAGTACATGATAAATTATAATGTCTTGTTCAAAGAAAAGCTTGTTAGAAATTATAATGAACATAAATTTTGTGCGTAAATAATATTTAGTTTAAAGGTGTCAAGGTATTAAAATATTAAAGTGTTGCTAATTTGTGATACAGTCAAACAGATTGGAGACACGTTTAATAGCCTGGGAGTTTTATTTATTTATTTATTTCATTTGGGAAAACAAACAGTAGTACATTATGCATACACATAGGCGTGTTACAATTCAAAGTTAACAAATATACTACCCACTACATTTTCCACAGATTATTAATAACAAAATAACAAAAACTGCAAGCAAACGTAACTGTTACGGTAAAATAAAATAAAATAAAATAGTTTAAAAAAAGAAAAGAAAATACAAAATAATAAATTTAAAATAAAGTTAATAATAATAAATTGTGCTGCCAATAATAATAAAATAATCTTAGGGTATCAACTGCTTATCCTTCAGACTAGTGATTATGTTTTGCATAAATGTATGTTTATTTAATAATAATATGTCGATGTCACTAAATTGTTTATTATATGTGTCTACTAAATGGTGCAACGGGGAACGCACGCCGGAATTAGTTTTACAGAGGCTTGTAGCAAACAGTCGCCTAGTGCGCACTTCCCGACCATGTACTGTTCGAGGAACCAGGTAACATAAACTATTTACCAAATCAGGGCAATCAAACTTATTGCGACAAATTTTGAATAATGTCATCATTTCCAGAAGTGTACGTCTCCATTGTAATGTAAGTAGGTCGTATTTTTTAAGAAGAAACTGATAAGATGATTTTTTCCGGAAACACCTATATTGCATAGCACGTAGGTACTTGCGTTGAACTAGTTCAATGATTTCGCTATACTTTGAATAATAGGGATTCCATATTGGTACTGCATATTCCAATTGCGGCCTAATAATGGACTTATATAAGTATAAAAAAGTTGAAGGACGATTGAATTCTCTGGATGCTCTCATGACAAAACCAAACATACGGTATGCTTTATCGACAACATTATCTACATGAATATCTAGGTGTAGTTTCGAGTCCAGCTTAACACCAAGGTCGCGGAGGGCTGCTACTTTTTTTATAACGCTATTAGCCAGATGGTAGTTGAAAGTTATAATTTTTATTTTTTTTGTAAAGGATATAGTATGACACTTAGGCAGGCTGAGATACAGCTTGTTAGAAGTGCAATACTCAGAAAAACGATCGAGGTCTTTCTGGAACTCTATGCAGTCGAGTTCACTTGAAATATGTTTAAAAACTTTTAAATCGTCGGCGTATAGTAAAAATTTTGAATTTTGGAAACAATTTTTAATATCATTTATAAATAAAATGAACAATAAGGGACCTAAAATTGAGCCTTGAGGAACGCCAGATGTGACCTGTATACAGCTAGACTCGGAGCCGTTAATGACGACCTTTTGTGTCCTATTAGTTATATAAGACACAAACCAACGAAGTAAGTCCCCCCTGATACCATTATATGCAATTTTGTCAAGCAACAGTCTATGATCAACTTTATCGAACGCCTTTTGAAAATCTGTGTACACCGCATCAATTTGTTGTCTATTATCAATACTATCAAAGAGTTGTGATGTGTATATTAAAAGATTGCTTAGACAAGATCTATCCTTAACAAAACCATGTTGTTCATTTATTAGAACACGACAAACAACTGGGTAAATCTCAATATGAACAAGCCTTTCAAAGAGTTTAGAGAACGCCGATAATATGGAAATTGGACGATACATCTCCACATCGTTCTTTGATCCACTTTTGTGAACCGGCACGATATTTGCGCGTTTCCACACCTCAGGAAAGACCCCATGTGAAATACATTTATTAAATATAATAAATATCGGAAAGCATAGCGTACTAAAAGTATTCTTTAAAAATATAGCAGGAATACCATCTGGTCCAGGTCCTTTGGTCGGATCTAGCAGTTTAAGCTCGTTACGTATTTTATCTAAAGAGAAAAACAATTTGCATAAGTGTATATCGTGATGAGAACATGTAGCAGGGGGTTCCCAGGAAGCATAGTCAAATGTAGAGGGTTCATACACGGAATGAAAAAAGGTAGAGAATAAATTACATATTGTAGTAGGATCGTTGGTTGAGGTTTGTTTGTAATGTATGGTATGGGGAATTCGATTTGTGGTTTTACGATTGGATACGTATGACCAAAAGGCCTTAATATTAGTGGGGATAGTATTTTCTACTGACGTCATGTATCGCTTATAGCATTTATCAGCCTCTTTTTTAAATAGTTTTCTATTAATAGAAAACTTTTCATAGTCACTAATATTACTAGATTTTTTCCACTTAGTCCAAGCGTATGATTTATTTTTGTATATACGTATTAGTGATTTTGAGAACCAAGTGGGAAAATTTATATTTCTTGATTTGCATAATGGTACACGCGTCCGAATTATTTCATTAATTTTCTCATAGAAGGTAGCAACTGCTTCATCAGGTGATAACCCCCCAAGTAAATAACTCCAGTCAAAATTACTTATATCATTATTTATCGTGTCATAATCAGCTTTGTAAAAATTACGTTGATTTTCAATTTTATACTTTGATACTCTCGGTACGGTGTTCACAAATGATACGTGGATGTAAAATGCAGGATGGTAATTATCCATGGGCAGTAGGGGAATATCAGCACTATAAGTTACTAAGTGTGTATTGCTAAAAAACAAGTCCAGTATACGACCGTTGCAGTTGGCTAAGTGATTGTATTGTGCCAAATTAAACTGTGAGCAAAGGTGTAACAGTTGACGAGTTACATTAGAATGAATATTTATAGTGCATTCCATGAATGAGGATTTTCTGATCCAGTTAAGTTCTGGCAAATTGAAGTCACCTGCTAAGATAATATTATCTATTCGAGAATCATCATACAAAGTCAAGAGAGCATTAAGAAAACTAATATATATTTCTTCCGTAGTATTCGGCGGTATATAAGTGGCACATATCAAACTATACTTATCATTGTATAAAGGAATTTTAACTATTTTATGCTCAGGTAGGATTAAAGGCGGAGATAATGAGAGACAGGACGGCTTCAATTCCCGGGAAACCGCTATAAGGACACCACCACCATCTTGTTTTTTGGTGGTGATGCGGTCGCGGTCACATCTGAACACCGTATATCTTTCATCAATAAATTCATTATCAGAGATATCCGGTATCAGCCAGGTTTCGGTGAAGACAATAATGTCATATGCATTCGCTAATATATTTAAATAAAGACTGTTTAGTTTTGTCCTGATTCCTCGACAGTTCTGATAATAAATGGATACATTAGAATTAGCCATTAATTTGATGAAAAATTATAAAATTAATAGACAAAAACAGCAATAGGAACCTCTCAAAATAACGACATATTACAAATGCAGCAATAGAAGGAAATTCATGCACAACACACTCTATAAAGGAAATAGAGGCATAGATATAATTAAGAAAGAAAAATAATTTATGAATGAGCGGTAGATCAATAAAGCAATCGGCGCACATAAAAAGTACAACATCATTACTGGCTACTACATAATAACAACCAGAATATAACCCTACAATAGCAATTACAATAATATAAAAAAATACCTTTTCCTCAAAGACACTAATTAACTTATTATTTAAGCGACGTTTATCTACTAACAATGATCTAGGAATGATTATTACTTCACTTAATTTTACTAGACAAATCAGCTTCCGTCCGAATAGCATACGTCGGAGCGTCATCAGTTTCTTTGACCAGGATGGTCGCATTCCTGATCCATACGTATTTAAACTTATTAGCTTTAGCTGCCTCACGACATTTGCGAAATTACTCCTTATTTCGAAGTGTTAGGTGTTCATTGAGGTATATACGACATGGTGTTCCGGAGATGCCAATGCGATCAGAAGTAATTCCCTTAGAGAGTCTGTAAGCACTGAGAACATTATCACGTAACAGGCGGGATGAAAACTTTACTATGATGTTCTTGGGACGGTTATTCAAAGCGTGTGCATGGGGAACACGGTGAATCGCAACTACGTCATTTTTTGTAAATGTTATATTAATTGCAGATGCAATTGACTCCAACAAGGTAATTAGATTTTCACCGCGCTTTTCAGGAATGTTTCCCATTTCAATATTACATTGCCTGGCCTGTTGTTCCAGCATGTCTATTTTACTCTCGAGCAGAGCAACTGACGTCGCCGCAGAGTTTCTCAAACTATTCTCTAGGTCATCAACTCGCTTCGTACAGCTGAGGTAGTTCTCAGAGTTAAAGTTAACTGTTGACTCCAACTCTTTTAAAGATTGTGACATATGATCATGTTTTGTACTAAGATCCGATATTTCTTTCTTGGCTATAGAGTAATCCATTCGTAACTCCTTCAGCTCTGTTTGAATTTGTGAGGTAGTTATTGTTAAGGTATTAAACTCATCTCTCAGATTGCCAATATTTGTGTTTATGTTCGAAAATTGGTTATTTAGGTCAGCGCGTAAGTCACATATATTTTTTTTAAACTCGGCGGATAAAGCAGCAATAGCCAGGGTAAGATCGCACTCAGGTTGCTTTCTTTTTCTTTGTGTGACATTTACAACGGGAACAGAATCATTGCCGGCATGCAAATCCGGATTCGAAAAACTTTTATTTGGTGAGCGGAGCATTGTATAAGTTATTTAAGATGCTATACACAGTATCCCAACGTATAAGTAAGCAATAAACACGATAATGAATTGTTATGGAGAGTACTGTCGTCGATAGCAATACGTAATTACGCACGCGGGAGCTCACGCCACGGTGGATTAGCGGCTACAGCGGCTACACTTGTCGTCAACACGGTACGACCGCGGGTTCGAGCCTCGCCACTCGCACGTCTTTTTCAAATGTTTATTAAGTTGATTCAGTCACCGGGCGCGAAAAGGACACCGCACTACAAGTTTCAAGATGGCGTAGACACTATATGGCACTTTACACAAGTTAGTAAGAGAGGCACCGAGAAATTGGTCACGAATATTACAAATAACTGAGTAGATTAGTCCCGATGTGGCAATACAAAACAACAGCACGTCTGCTCACAGCAAGCGATTCAACTGAACTCCTTCTGAGTTAGTCCTTAATGGGGAGAAGGCCAACCGACTGCGTTTAATTATGCTGAATCCCTCACCATAAATAAGTAATTATGGGTGGCAGGTTTTTTTATGAAATAGAGGGCAAACGAGCAAACGCATCGCCTGATGGTAAGCGATTACCACCGCCCATGGACACCCGCATAACCAGAGGAGTCACAAGTGTGTTGCCGGCCTTTTAAAAGGGGTTGGGCCTCCGGTATCCTCACTCACTCAGCGAAACACAATGTAAGCATTGTTTCACGCCAATTTTCTGTGAGGCCGCGGTATCACTCCGGTCGAGCCGGTCCATTCATGCTAAGCGTGGCTCTCCCATGGTAAAAGATCAGAGTAGGTGGTGGTGGTCATCCTGAGTTAGCACCACCGCCTGCCAATTACTTTACACCTATACTATAAGTACTGCACTAAGATAATTGAGTGTTATTTTGAGGAATATTAAAGCTAATGTAAGTTTTGTGTAAATGACACTCGACAACTTACTTCCAAATATGAATGCGTAATATGAGATTCTAGGTTCAATTTGCTAGTAAAAAAAGATGTACATTTATAATCAAGACTTTGTGTTATATTTTCGTTAGCAGCACTTTTCGTTTTATGCTACGTAAATCGTAATAGACTAGCCTCATAAAAAAATACCGTTTATTAGTACGTATTAACCTCTGCCTAACATTTTGAAGTAAAATCCCTTAAAATTGTCTCCATAAGACCTTGACAGCTATTACTTCGATCAAATTCTAGAGCACCAAAGGTTTTCTGAGGGTTGCCAAGTTATTAACTTACAATTCGTAATTTACAAAAAGATCAAAGTTCAACGGTGATGGCCACGAACCAGAATTCATTTTACATCTTTGACGAACTTCGAATAATCTTGTTAAAATACTGACGTTGGCAGCCGACCTTTTGAATTGAAATGCTGACGTTACGCCTAGAGATTTCTTAGAGCAACTCCGTAGAGTGACTAGATTCGAAGTATAGTTCCGCTCATCTTTTATGTAAATGGAAATGTTATTTACTGCGGCTACCTTTGCGGATATACCTTTTATAACTTCTTTTGTTTTCTTAATTGATATAAACCCTTATTCTTCTACGAATCTCCTTATTTCATTACTACGCATTGAGGAACATTAAGCATAGCTCATAAACTATTCAAATGCAGCTTTCTTATTCATTCCAGTCTTAGTGAGGAACGTCCACTTCTATTATCAACTTTATAATAACAGATGGGCTGTTTGTGTTGTACAAATGACAGATTTTTCTAACAGGGGTCACGATCTCTCTTATCATTTTAACCTTCGTTATTAAACTATAATAGAATCAGGTTCTGATCTAACGAGATGAAGCTATATACCAGTACTGTACACAAAGCAAAGCAACTCCCATCAGACCGCAACTCAATTTATATGCAATACTGAATATGTTAGGGATAGGTAAAAAATATAATAAAATTAAGTATCAGAATTTAAAAAGAATCATACTTACAGGTACTGAATAAGATATAGTAAGAAAATAAACCGATAATTGGAATTAATAACAGTTATTCTAACATATATAACCATGGCGTCACATGATATTATAAAACCAATGACTAAAATGGTCATGAACCAAAAACTGTAGCTAATTACAAACGGAGACTATAGCGAGTTTTTAAGTACCGCGGGGATCAGCTAGTATTATGAATATAATCATTGAAACTATGAAACGGTCATCAGTCTCCAATATCAAGGAAGGCTTGTATGACTGAATTCCGGGATATACTATATATTAAAACACGTTGCACGAATATTTCACGTCCTACGGCGTTCTAATAGTTTATGACCATCCCGTGTGATAAAATATCGAGATGGATCGATTCATCTCGTGTGTCTTATACGAGCACTTAAGACGTTGAAAATAATTTAAAACTAATTAGAACTTATTTTTTAATATTTAATGCCCTTTACTGTCAGTCTATTAGCAGTCTATATTTTTCAGTCTTCCTATCAAACAAACGTATCTTCTGTTGAAGTTTATGTTGCAAATCGATAAAAACTTAAAATCGATGAACCTGTATCTACCTATATTCCCCAGAGCAACCAAACATTGAAACCCTGATTAAAACTACGTAAGTACTATACAGTTAACTATCATGTTTTACCATTTGCCTCGATCATTATAATTATATTTACCCCACCACCGTTCAAAAATCTTTACCTACTCCACTTTTCTTTCGTACAACAGATTGTCGAAATCTTTGATAAAATAAATACACAGGCTACAATGGTTGTTCTTCAAGCCGGGACAATAATATTAATGATTATTACTTAGCGGCAGAATATAATTGTTTATTTATTTATAAAATGTATGCGTAGCACTCGCAACCGGCATGTATGTATGAGAAGATGTATGAATGTGGAAGAAGCAAAAGAAGTATGCAAGAATCGTAGCAAGTGGCAGTCTATAGTTTCTGCCTACCCCTGTAAGAGAAGGGCGTGAGAATATGTATGTATTAAAAAATAAATATTTGGTAATTCGGTGCTACCAACACAGACGAATTCAGTAGCAGAATTATAGCAACTCGAAATACCTGAATTGTTAATTAATGATCCCCGTTTTTTGTTTCTTTTTGTTGTGAAAAAGTATAACATTTACATACTGGTATCGGTCAAAAACTAGAAAACCAAATAAAGTTGTGAAACAATCGTGCCAATATTATTTGGACCGAACGTGTTGGTGTAAACGAAATTGGTTCACTGTGCCCGCTTCATATTCAAAGCCCAAAGCTTGTTTTTTTTTCTACCTATACGAAAATACTACTTAGGTAGATATATCCACACGGAAATAAACTTCCGAGTTTCCGACTCATTCAGTCATATTATACCTAGTTAATTAAAAAAAAATATATACAGAAGATGTCACAATTAGACGGCAGGAACATGACAATAACCTCGTCCCCTATTACATGGGACCTAAACTCGGACGGTGCATCAATACACCTTTGCCTAAACCTTCGAGGAACAAAAGCGTGATAATACTGATAATGGGATGTGAAATAGCCTAAGCCTAATAACACTTGGGTTAATATTTAGAGTTGAGCCTAGAAATAAACTTAGAAAGAAATAAAGAAACGTAATTTATAAACATTTATTTGGAGCGCAACACTCACACATACAACATAAGATACAATTATATTATATGGATATGTGCACATACAAGAAACACAGAGAAAATTGGTGTAATTATTATATGTGTGTGCCCAACCGCACCAAAAGGGTGTCCAGCTCAGCATGTGCCAGGATGTTATGTCCTAGTGCTGATATTCTGCCGGATGTTGAAACCATCACCAACGTTGTATAGTGCGAATAATGTGGGTGAGTGTAATAGTCGTATAAATAATTCTATACACTACTAATCTATATATAAAAAAGAAGACCTGACTGACTGACTGGCTGAATGACGTATTAACGCATAGCCGAAACTACAGGAGCTAGAGCCCTGAAAGTTTGCATGCTGGGCCCCTTTGCATTGTAGACGAGCACTAAGAGAGGATTTTTGGAAATTCAACACCTAAGGTAGTGAAAAGGGGGGTGACAGTTTGTATGAAAGTACACTCACTACCATGCGATTGACATACGATGACATCGTCAAGATATGTACAGCTGTCATTCGCTGTTAACATTGTTATTGGCTGAATTGTCGTCATCGGCAAACATACCATTAAAAAAAAAAGACATTAGAAAATTGTTTTCTTCCTTTTAAATTAGACTCAACATTTTATGATATTAAACCTCCATGGTATAGGTACAGCGGGCTCAGTTTATTTAGCAACGAAAAATAACTAAGTACGCCGGCGAAATAAATCTAAATAATAATAATATAATAAATAAATCTGGCGGTCAAGCATAAGCTTATCACAAATTGAAAAAAAATCAGCAAATATAACTTGTACTGGTATATATATAATGGCTATATAGTATCAAATTTTACATTATAAGCAATAGGCATAAGTTTACGCTTAGATTCGTCTCAGAATCTAAGCCTTTCTCTTACTTAGTTAGTAGGTACCCTTTTATGGAATACCTAAATTAGTTATTTTTACTAGATTAGGGAGAGATGTACTACACCCACAGTTCGCCGGTATGTTCTGGTCCCACATAATAGGGGGCGAGCCTATTGCCATTAACCGTGCACAAATTCAAACCGCCACTAATGAGAATTTCATAGAAAAACCAATAACACTTTGCTCGACCTGTGAATGGAACCCAGAACCTCTAACATAGCAGTCGCACTTAAAATCACTATGCTAATAAGACAATATTCTTATGACGTCAGCGATATATTACGTGCACTTCGCCTTAGTCATACGTGTGGATCGCTAAGCTTTATATGCAGACAGCGAAGCTTCTTACTTTATAAGTGATGACCTCTTACCCTTTATACAGTACGTTCCCGTTTTTAATCCAGATAGAACGATATTCTGTAGACGGCAGCTCGAAGTGAAAAGACCTCCACGGAGTAATTTTTCATTATTTTTTATTATAATATAACATCACGCCTGTATTCCCCTAAGGGCAAGGCAAAGGTGCACTAAGGTAC
This sequence comes from Acronicta aceris, assembly GCA_910591435.1. Lineage (NCBI taxonomy): Eukaryota > Metazoa > Arthropoda > Insecta > Lepidoptera > Noctuidae > Acronicta > Acronicta aceris. Next base: position 10,171,920 of record OU342768.1, read on the forward strand.
ACCCACAATTCGCCGGTGTAGACCTCATATAATGGGGGTGAGCCTATTGCCAGACACAAACCCAAACTCCGCGCATCTATAATACAATACCCATATTTTTTCAACAATGAGGTAAATGAAGAAAAAATAGCTCCATGTTGCATTATCTGAAAGACACAATTAATTAATGACTGTGAAAACAAAAAATAAATTTGTTACTATCATTATTATTTAATTAAGTAGAACAACATTGTGATAGCTGTGACATGCATGCTTGGCCATGGTTTCTATATTGAAAATGCTGTACATTAATGTAATGTGTACCTGTTTTTATCTTACCGTGTTATAACAATAGAAACAAATAAGAATTAAATGGTAAAATATACAAGTATTCTTATCACTTACGCAATTACTTTCTAATTGGTAATGATGAAGATAAGTATGGCGTTAGACTACCTCATTAGCCGCGAAACTGCTATGCTAGAGGTCCTCGGTGCCCTTTTCAAAGGCCGGCAACGCACATGTGACTCCTATGGTGTTGCGAGTGTCCATGGGCGGCCGTAATGGCTTACCATCAGGCGTCCGCTTGATTATCCTACCTTTGTTAGTCTACTTCAAATAAAAACAAAAGCTTAAAAAATAAAACCCGACTAGGAAAAAATTCAACTAAAAGGTATAAAACAAGAAAAGTTTTCTATCTCCACTAACAGTGATATCCAGTGTATAGCCGTGGTCGTATGCCGATGCTTATTATAATCTGTAGGTGCAAACTTAAGTATAATTACGTTAGCCTACCTATTATAAATACCTTTTAGTTGAATTTTTTCGTAGTCGGGTTTTAGTTTTTAAGCTTTCGTTTTTATTTGACACTTTTTGGTGGTTCATGCTAACTTTATGCAGCTAGTACTGTAGCCGGCGGATTCACTCGTATTCCAAAACGACTTATTGAAACAAAAGGCCAATGTTCTTCCTCAGAATGCAACCATCTCTTTGTCGTTATCCAAGGTCCAATTTATCTCGCTATCAATATTCATCAAAATTGGTTTAGGCATGAAAAGGTAACAGACTGACAGATACTTTCGTTCATCATCACCTAACATAAATATACGTATGTTACGTGCCTACTTAGTTGTATGGGAACCCAGAACTAAATCCTTTAATATGAGTCTCTAATAGCGGGATAATTGAAACACTATATTAAGTTTACCTCGCCCTTTGACTTATTACATAAATTTAATTAGAAAACAAAAAAGTTTTTCCAATATTGTATTCCAATACTGGCCAATACCAATAACCATGAAGTTCAAACATACTCGTATAAGTGCATATAGAGATAAATATATAAGTATTTCAGCATCAAAATACTTTATTATGCGTTGCATTATTTATTTTTTATTATCTAATTAACGTTGAAATAAAACTCGTACTTTTTACAGATTTTATCCAACTTTTCCGATCATTTTCTTCTTCCTTTTCTTGAATTAAATAATATCAATACAACGCTACAAAATCCGAAAAAGTTTTATTTAAATGTCTTATAATCGCGTAGGTAAGTGAAAGCATTTAAAATATAGAAGATACATAGCCCACCGGTACCGGGAGCAGGGCCCAAGCTATCGGCGTTCAGAGTTCCAGAGATAGACACTACCTAATGATGCGGGCTGCGTCCAGGACTACCACTTTCTGAGTATTTCTTTCGATAATACTCGTATAAGTATTATTATTAGATTATTAGAAATTATTTCGTTTCTCAATAGTATACTGTTTCTACACCGTGGAGGTTTCACGTAGTAAAATAAGTTGTCTACGTTCTTTTTAAGGAAGAAAACAATATGTCATGTTAACTCCAGATTAGTAAATGACAACAGTAATGTCAACTATTCATAATCAATGAGGTAATCATGCCATCGTATTAGTTGTTAAAAAAAATTAACCCCTTTGTTTACTTCTACTTTACTATAATATTGGTTAAATCAGTACCTACGTTAGCTTTTATCTTAATCGGTATATTATATAAGTTTATTTTTGAATATGCTTTATTTTGTTATATTTTATATATGAAATTTACTTCAATGGTTATTTTTCATATTCGTTTTCAATCTATACTAATATTATAAAGCTGAATAGCTTGTTTATTTAAACGCGTTAAACTCAGGGACTACTGGTTGGAATTGAATAATTATTTTTGTGTTGGATAGTCCATTTATCGTGGAAGGTTATAGGCTATATAACATCACGCTACACCTCTTAGGAATGGAGCAGCGCGGGTAAAACCGCTGGCGAGTCGCTCGCCAGCGCCGGTCCGACCATGCCGATTTCAATAAAATTAAGTTCAAAAATTGTCTCATGATAATGAGACAATATTTTCCAATGCCAATGCATTCTTTTCCAGTTTCTCTAAGTTTTTAAGAGATGGTGCTAGTAGTAAGAAAGTCCCAGGAGGTAACTTTTCATTCGTCCAGTATTTACTATATTGGATTTCCTGTAATACAATGTACCGCACGATACTCTGGGGATCAAGACAAATCTTCAGACACCTCATTTGTTAAAATTTAAACAAATTTTATTCTTTTCTGTCCCTTTTTTTGTATTTTATCGGGAATATTGCCATGTTTTTTCAGAAATTTATAGCCTATATCTTAATACAAAGACGAATCAATCGTCACCTTATTTGGTAAATTCTGATTATGAATAGTTTTTGAGCTAGGATCGAACATCCATACGATAGATACATATATCCATACATACATAAACCGTTAAACTCAGTACCCTTCCTTTTTTCCATAGCTGATAATAAGTGGGTTCCATATAAAATAGATTGGGTATCGTAATTGAGTATCAGCGTTGATGATGGGTACACCACAAAATACTTAAAGTTAGTTTTATACAAAATATTTTATTACCTCATTACTCGAAATGCCTCAATAGCTTAGTGGTCCTGAGCACGACTGCTACGATAACTATATACGATATACTAAATATACGATATCACGTTTGATATAAACTTAACAATGCATATCAATGAAACTCGAATCGCGTGCGCCAGCGCATTTAGTCAGAGCCAACCAGCGCCAGTTGGCGGTCGTACCCGCTTTCTTTCTTTGAGGAAGTAATACTAGCAGTTTTTTGAGGTTTGTTCCTGGCTTTTTATTTTTATCTCAGTATTATTTTCTAAGCAAAAAATATTACACTTGTCCCACTTGTGACAATTGCTTAACATAAAAACCTACATAATCAACCCATTATACTGTCCCACTGATGGCACGGGTCTCCTCTCAGAATAAGAGGGATTAAGGCTATAGTCCACCACGCTGTGATAGCCTAGTAGTATAACCGTTGGACTGCCAAGTCAAAGGTCTCGAAACCGAACCCAAGGCTCGCACCTCTGACTTTTCGAAGTCAGAGGGCAAGGAGTGTTGCCCCTCCAACCAAAGGGAGGATCCTCCGACCTTGCGGGTGTTTTGCCTGGCGGGCCACGGCCCGACGGTTAATGTCAGGCGGTTGTATATATCCACGTTGCGTTGCAAACTTCACTCGCGCGATTCAGGACTTGTCGGTCTAGTTTCTATGTGGCAAACAAGTTTTGGTCTGCCACCTGGGGACATGGCAGGGTATTCAGGTTCAAAGTCAAAGTATTTATTGCGAAATAGTCCCCTTAAAAATATAAAACGTCCTATAAGCTTTTTCTAGCTATAATACCTATATTTTGTCTTCTTTTCCCTGTCACGTGTCATTGAATATCACATGTCAAAATAAAACAAAACATAATTACTTATACGAGTATTATTAAGAAGTTTATAATATACCATCACGCCTGTATTCTCCGAAAGGCTAGGCAGAGGCGTTCCTACTAATGTACACCCACAGTTCGCGGTATGTTTAAGTCCCATGTAATTAGGGACGAGCCTATTGTCATTAACCGGACACAAATTCCAACTCCGAGCTGCTACTGAGAATTTTACAGAAATACCCAATAACACTTTACTCGACCTGGGAATCGAACCCAGGACCTCTAGCATAGCTGTCACGCTCAGAACCACTAGGCTAATGAGGCAGTCACAGTTTATAATACGCTACATATTTTTATAAAGAAGGGGAGTGTATACAATTATATGGGTTTTACGTAATTTTAATGACTTAGTGTCTTTTCAAACATTGCTACATTGTTGAGAAAAATGTACCTTATTATAGAAAGAAAGAAAATAGTATAATACGATAGGATGATGGGTGTCATGATTTCAAACGTATCGCCAAAAAAAGCGTTTGACTACAAATATCTACCTACCTGCTTTTTTCATAGCAAAAACCTTTACGAACCCACATACAACCTTCAGCAAAGTTTCATCGTAACTTGAACTTGACGAAAAAATAAATACCAATTTTTACACAAGAAGAGAATTAGATAGATATTAACATTATTCATAATTCTTACTCTGCAAACATAAGTAGAAAATTACTAGTATTTAAACCCAACAATTACTGAATTATAAAAAACTATCCTACTTACTCCACAAGAATTATGGTTCGGATAAACCGCTAATTGATTTTATTCGTAATCAAACAATTTTCATTATAATTAGATGATTCTATTGAAAAGATAAATTTACCCATAGATAGAATTACAATTACTGATAGTAGTATTTATTATATAATTTATTATATAATATATTTATTATATAATAAATTATATAATAAATACTACAATATTACTACAATATTTTTTTATTTAATGGGTACAGTTACAGATAACAGAATGTTATAAGTCAAAATTATTGTTATTTTACTTTGTATTCAAATTCAAAGTTTATATGTGGTATGGAATTAAAAAAAAAACCATCTGCCTATATTACACTCATGTATAAAATCTAAAACCTCTACTGCTTTACTGAATTTAATTCATAATCAAACAATTTTAATGCTTATTAATATAAAATACATAAACTATTTTGAGAAAATGGGTTCCTAATTTCGAGCAATCTCTATATTAACCTTCCACTTAGTTGAAAATTTCATAAATTAGGCAGATAAAATAATAGGTATTTTATTATAAATGTAAAATACCTAAATTAAGTTAAATAAGATAGATAAGATACATTTTCCCATTTTATTGTAATGCTAAATGATTTATTTTAAATACTTATGAAAAGCATATTTTTACGGTGTTACGTACTTAGGTATAACAAAATTTGCTGTAATTAGTGTAGCCACTAATAGATCCCAGGATAAGATAGACTTTCCTAATTTTATTCTTTTATTTTTACAGTGCTAATATAAAATGGCGCCCGATGCGGACAGACGTCAGATAAGTTTTCCGCAATTGAAGTATCCGGTGCTTCGGGATGAAATACCAAAAACTCCTCAAAACTGGCTCAAAGGAAAACGAATGCAAGATGGCGCTGAAGGCTTGTGGAGAATACACGACAATCTATATGATTTCACGGATTTCATATCACTACATCCCGGAGGATCAGATTGGTTAACTGCCACTAAGGTATGCTGTAACCACTTATTATGAATTAAAACTAGCAAGATAAGACTGTGAGACATCGACGAAAAGTCAGAGACGTTTCATTAATATTCAGAATCGTTATTTATTAAAAGTATCCATTAAGGTTACCTGCGTTCATATAGTTGTTCTGAATGTCACAAATATTTATATTGATATGGGATCGATTATTAGAAAACATACTGACACCAAAAGTTAGAAAGTACGGTTGTAATCCCTAAAATTTTCATTAAAATTCGATAGGCATATTCAAGACAAACTTTCAGATGACAAAAATTCTAAAAACGGATATTTATGAGCATCCTACAAATAAAACTTTTCACTTAAAATTTGGCATTTAATTTGAAACCACAGGAAGAAACTTAACTTTTAAGTTTTTAAAGCTAAACGGCCGATATTAACATCTACTACAGACCATAAATAAGAAAAACTTCTTAACTGATAGCAAAACCCTTCATGATTTTAATGCTAAAGCCTAAAGCCTTGAATTTGATCTGATACTGACATTTGCGAGCAGCGAGTATTTCAATAAATAATACAGTACTACTACAGTTGAGGTATTATGGATGTGATGTTATTAATTCAATTTATTCGAAGTGTAATGTTGTAAATAATAGCAGTGATAGTGAACCAATGGCACGCGTGCGGGACAAAATATTTTGGTCACAGGACTTAGGAATTTAATTGTGAGGACGAATAAAACAGTTTGCGCGGCAAAAGCACATTATAATGTAGTATTCACACAACGTTGTTAATGTTGCATTCATTTTGGATGACACGTTTGGCGTAGCGTAGCGGCTGAGCGATCGGCTCCTGCACCGTAGTTTATGTGCTCAATCCCCATACGGAACAAATATTTGTATGATTTACGGGTAGTTGTTCCGGATCTGGGTGTGTACACCACGATACAGGAGAAAATCCTAGTGTGGGACAGTTTAAAAGAAACCCGACTCATTATTAAGTACAGGTTCTTTGGCGGCAACATGGCCAGATCTAAGCCAATTGCGCGTCAGAAAGTGTAAAGGACCAAAATTCACTAAAGCATCTATGTTTTAGGTAGAAACAAAGAATATAGGTATTTACATGAAAGAAAACAGGCCTCTTTATTGTTAACTAGCGACCCGCTCGCGGTTTCACCCGTTGCCCCATTTCTAAGAGTCGTAGCGTAATGTTACATACTTTAAAACCTTCCTCTTGAATCACTATCGTAGTGACAATGATATTTAAATACATAATTTAGTATACATACTACTAGGTCAGGATCTTAGTACTTAGCTTATATTAATAACTACGGCTAGATTTCCTAAAGAAATCCGGCAAAATTTTAAATCCGCCAATATTAAAAAATACTAGTATGCATGACTAAAAAGTCTGTATTCTATTCTAAGAGTTAGCAGATCGAGGTGAGACCTGTTCAAAATATCCTATAGTCCACAATAACTTTACAATAATTTTATGATTAGTTTCTGACACTTACGCGAATATTAGACAATGAAATAAAACTACTTTTTACGGATTTTATCGAGTTGTATTGATATTTGATTCCCGACGTTTCGGATCCCTTACAGCATCCATAGTCACGGGTAGACTAAGCTGTTGGACGTCTTAATGTTGCAATTACTAACAGCTACCTTACATTTTTGTTAATCATTGGCGATCCCATTCACACAGAACGAGCTCACCGTATCCTTCGGTCCTTGCAGTTTTGGGCTTGGATTTTGATTTTATGGAATCTATAATGGAACCCCATTGGGAATGGAATCAAATAATATCAATACAACGCGATGAAATCTGTAAAAATTGGTTTTATTTAAATGTTATGCTTGTTATATTTTTGAACTGTTTTGGAGTTGAAACGGTAGAGCCATGGGGTCCAAGAGCACTTTCTCTTTTTACGGGTAAGTATTTCCAAACGCCTGAACGGTGCTTCACGTGACCCAAAGCTGACCTCTACTTTGGTCAGAGTTACCGTCCAACGTGGCAATGCAGCCAGCCTTTTGGGAACCCTTCCGGCTGATGCGGAGGATTTTTTTTAGGCCCCATTTTTAGTTATATTTATAACATACCATCACGCCTGTATTCCTCGAAGATTTAAGCAGCGGCGTACTAATGTACACCCGAAGTTAGCCGGTATGTTTTTTTAGGTCCCATGTAATAGGGGGTGAGCCTATTGCCATTAACCATTGCTATTTACGCACATTAATTGCAAATTCCATCTGACTTAGTTCACCTTGTCATTTTTAATAAGAGGCTCGTGGCTAGGTAATAACTAAGCTGATCATCCGATCTGCAAGGTAAAGCTGCGTTTGCTACGGTCAGTTTGTGGATGGATGGCTACATGGCTACCTACTACTACTTACAATAAAGCCCACTTAGGTCACGCTAGCCTAGAAACTTGTACTATAGTAGAAGTTTCACAGAGATTATCCGACAGAGAACCAAAGTTACCGATACAGCGCACCGAATTAGCAAGCTGAAGTGACAGTGGGCGGGCCATATCTGTCGAAGAACCGACAACCGCTGGGGAAGACGTGTTCGGGTGGAGACCGTGACTCGGCAAACGTAGTGTAGGACGCCCTCCGGCAAGATGGAGTGCTGATTTGCGAAAGGTTGCTCGCGGAAGCTGGATGCGACAAGTTGAAGACAGGGCGAGATGACGCGCATTGAGGGAGGCCTACGTCCAGCAGTGGACTAGTATAGGCTGATGATGATGATAACAGGTGTCCTCACGACGTTTTCTTGATAATTAATTATTTAATACGCACCTGATTTCAAAAAGTCATCAGAGGTTCATCAGAGGCCTTGGATGGAGTATTAGACAACTTTGTCTTAGCTGTCCAATGGTCGCATCAATTGATTATAACTACTTTTAGTATGTTTCTATTACAAAAATAAATATTTTTCTTCTACAGGGCACCGACATAACAGAATCCTTTGAAACTCATCACTTAAGAGGAGTAGCCGAATCCTTACTACCAAAATATTTCGTGAGGCACGCAAAAACACCTAGAAACCACCCGTTTACATTCAAAGAAGATGGATTTTACAAGACATTGAAAGTAAAAGTTCTAGCTCAACTGCCCGATATACCAAAAGATTCACGAAATAAAAGTGATTTCATCATTGACGGGTTACTTTTAAGTTTCGTGGTACTGTGTCCTGTGAGCTGTTGGGGCTGGACTCAAAGTTTCGCATTAGGAGCGACATTGACAGTCCTAAACAGTTATGTGCTAAGTTCTCTCATAATTTGTTCCCATAATTATTTCCACCGCAGTGACAATTGGAGAATGTACTTATTTAATTTAAGTGGAATGTGTTACAGGTACGTTTGCCTTTTGGTTTTTGTTATTTTTAGCTATGAGATAGTACTGCTTGTCTAAATAGAACCTGCCTCATTATTCTGCTGGTCATAAGTGCGATTGCTACGGTAGAGGTTCTGGGCTCAAGCAAAGTGTTATCGGGTTTTTACCTAACTGGCAACAGGCTGTCCCCATATTACATTAAACCTTAACATACTGGCGAACTGTGGGTGTACAATAGGCTGATGGTAAATTAATTTTATGATGGTGTGACACAAAATGGCCATCGCGCAACATAATATAGCGACAATATTTACGAGCCCATAATACGTCAGTAAAACTTAAACGCATGAATTTAATTTTTTTTTTGTTGGTAAAAATAATATTAAATAATGCATTGACTCAAAAAATAATAAACAATTTATTTAAATGCGACCACCTGTGAACTATGGTAATGACCTTCATTATTCACTGAATGATGAGTTAAATACAGTAAAGTAAAATAATTATGTACCCGTTACGCGCGTTGTAGATAAGATTTTTCACACAATCACATATGAATGAATATCTTCTGAAATAAACCCATAAATAATTGTAATTTTGTACCATGTCTAATATATTTTTATTGAAAGTACCATTCAGAACATTATGGAAAAGGGTGAGGGTGGTGTTAAATTTAATGCAGAACCTGTACGATTTATTAGATTTGCAGATGATATAGCGGCAATATCCGATAGCACAAAATAATTTAGAGAAACATTCGAAAATGTTTACTAGTTCTTTTATGGATTACGGACTGAAAATAAATATTAACAAATCTGAAATTTTAATAACAACAACATTCCCATCTGTAACTAGACCATTCATGCTTGATAACACACAATTAGAGCAAGTCACCAATTTCAAATGCTTAGGCAGCTAAATAACGCATGACTGTATATGTTCGCCTGATATCATAGCAAAAATTGCAACGTTAACCGTAGCAATTTTTACAAGCATGACAAGCATTTAACTGAAAAAAAAAATTACAGCCAAAATATAAGCCAGTATTCCAGACTTCTTTATACGAGAAGGTAAAATTGAAGGAAAACGAGGAAGGGGAAGATATAGGCGAAGTTTTGTGGAACAAGTGAGGGAAAGAGTGAAAACAGAAGCTGACTGCGATGAAGAGCTGAGCTCTTTTTAAAATAATAATATACCTACCTACATCGGTAACGTGTTATGCCCCTATATTCTATGGCGCGAAGCTAAAATAATCTTTCTTTTTAATACCTAATCAAAAGTGCTGCACCGACATGTTGTCTAGTAGAGGTATTAAGACTGCATTTGTACATTAAGAATAACCAAATAATATAAATATGACCCCATTATCAAGATGGCAAATTACTATTTTTAGACCCAGACGCATACAATTTGATTTGTGATTTGTTCGAGCATGTTGTTAGGTGTTCTATTTCTAAAATAGGTATAATAATTTTAAAATAAGGTAGAGACAGTTTATAAAACAATTTAGGTACTAAACATTTATGAAAATTTACCAAGTCTAAAATTTTGGAAAATACAGAAATCCCTTCAAAATATTTTCAATAAAATATACAAAAATGCCAAATCTCGCAACGTAATTCTTCTATCATAAAAAGTTGTGATATCTCATGTACCTAGAGCCAAGTCTAACTTTACAAGCCAAGACCAAGTTTCGGTTAAGTAAATAATACGATAAGCGTTTTGAATTATCTCAGTTGGACAATCTGTTTTGGTTCTTTAAGACAAGAAGTCACTTAATTATAATTATTCTCACGGAGTACAGTCATTCAATATATAATAATTCAGTATATACCTACTGTAATTTAATTCGGCAAATAATAGACAACGTTCATGAACTCGTTTCTGTAAGATACTGTCAGGCAGTAATTTTCGGTGTTACCCACTGACCTCTATGTACTCTTTAAGTACACTGGACAGGTTTATTGTCAATGATTTATGGCCCCCCTTTGATTTTCGCCATTTTGGCGCTATAGCTCAAGTGAGCAGTAACGGAACTAATTTTAGAGACTGGACAATGTCGATAATTTTTTGTTCTTCCATGAAGGTTGTAATGGCAAAATGCTAGCCATACATAGTATGTTAGCATATAGTATGTTACCTAGCAACAACTTCTGTTCGTATTCAAACTTATTTTTTCTGTTGCGCTAGTTATTTTTATTTTATAAAAATACTATGTCGTTTTACTGTCAAATTTATCAAAATAAATCCACTGTTGATTTTAGTACTCTTTATTTCGATTTAGGTACATCATAACTTCATATGACGTCATTTTCATTATTGTATATTATGGCAGGATATGCTGAAACCAATATAATAACATCTATTGTACCATATTCTAGCAAATAAACATTTTGAATTGAATTGAATTAAAGATGCAAATACCGAGCGAGGGTTAAGAACGTTTTCCGTGCGTGGTAGCATTTTGGTACATACATTTGTAAGGTATAGTTTTACAGTAGATATAAGATGTGGTACCGGGGCCTAGTTTTTATACTAGTGCAAATAGATCAACTACACCCAGCGGACAAAAAGACACTTAGAATACAATACAATAACGCCTCAGGTGTCAGACGATCCATAAGGATTTTCACACATATCACTTACTTGGACTTACACAAAATTATTTATCAGTTCATTCGTTGAGGACTTACAAAAAATTATACAATGAAAAAATATCGACATTAATGATCGGTACACAGAGATGCTCTAAACAGATCGTCGGCCATTTGCATTTTGTGTCAACCAGTGTCAATTTTAGTTCCACAAAAGCTCGGAGCAGAGCGCTTCAAATTGACCCAAAAATTATGCTGTCATTTGTACGCTATAGCCTATCCAGTCTAGTAGCATAGAGATCAGTGGTGTTACCCAATCTTGTTTTCCATCAACTATGTTATTAAACATACACTCATACATACCATCACGTATGTATTCCCCGAAGAGATGTACTAATGTACACCCACACTTCACGCGTTTAGGTCCCATGTAATAGGGGGCGAGTCTATTACCATTAACCGGGCACAAATCCAAACTCCGAGCTGCTACAAAGAATTTTATAAAACAAATCCCGGAAATCGAATTTAGGACCTCTAGTAGCAGTCTCGCTTAAGACCTCTAGACTACTTAGGCAGTTATTGCTTACACTACAAAGTTAAACAACTAAATTCGAATTTGAAGCATTCAATGCGGAAAAAATTATACAAGGTATAGCAAGATATCCGTATCCTTGTAATTAATAATGCGATTTAAGTTTATAACGCATGAAAACTTTATTTATTTACATTACTTAGAAAATTGTAATGTAATGAAATTATATTTATTTCTGATTCTGTATTACAAGTCAATGTTTTTTTCTATGGGATAGCGGCCAAAACGCTGGTGTTGCGGGTGTCCATGTGCGGCGGTGATCGCTTACCATCACGCGATCCGTCTGCTCGTTTGCCCTCCTATCCCATAAAAAAATATGTTTGACTGTATTACAAATTAGCAACACTTTCTTCTGTAGTTTAAAAATTAAAAAATATGGCTGTTCTAAATGCTTTTTATTTTTTCAGTGACTGGCGAATATCCCATGCAATGTCCCATCACCTACACACAAACACAGCTCAAGATATAGAAATATCTATGCTGGAGCCGTTTATACATTTCTTACCATCCAAAAATAAGCCTATCTGGGCTCAAATGGCTGCCTTCTACTTTCCAATTATTTCTTCTTTTTCCATTCTGAGTGTCTTGATTCTAGAGTAAGTACTTATTGTTTATTTATCTACTAGCCTTACCGAAACAGAAGACCGCACAGAATACAACGCCATGTTTATGTGTCCGTGTTTTATTTCTGTCAAATCTGTCAATCAGTTCCCGATACAAAATGTATGAGAAAATATTTTTTTTCTTAATTTTTATGTTGTCATCATTAAATTTCATGATTCTTTCTATATTTTAATAGTTATTCTATTACTCAGGGAGCAGACAAATCCAACAAACCAAAGATCGTAAAAATCCGTCCAGCCGTTCTCGAGTTATGTATTGTATCAAACCCGACTTAACGACTATATTCTATTGGATGAATTACCGTCAGGTGGTGGAGTCGTTGAAAACAAAAACTTATTTCAATTAATAACTAATAAATCCCCTAAATGTTTTCTTTTATTATCGATCGCTCAAGGTTGACAGTGACTTTATAAATTCCCAAGGCAGTGTCTGCAAAATGTCACGTAGGTAATTCGTAGAAGTATTATCGTTGGCTAGCGGTAGTTGTCAAAGTGTACGGTAAATATTAAAAGAAGTTGCCAGTTGCCACGTCATCGATGCGTCGATTCTAGTCATGATATTCAATTTAATTGACCTTATGTACAGTGATTCGTTGACCATGACCTTGCTCTCTAAATTCGTTTCATAATTCCCTCTGAGAGGTCGATAACCAGTAATTCTGACTCCGACGCAGTCTGATTTGTAATTATAAAAGATAGACTTGCGAAAGTGTTCATAATAGATAAAAATAAACATTTAAGATTTTTGAAATTTGTTACAAATTGTCATTATTTGTTATTCCTAACAACCGTCTCTGATTAACCTTGTCTTTAATAATGAACGTTCAACTGTTAATTGTGTTGATCCACCACAAACGGTACAACCAAATTATACAGAAAGCATTTGTTAAACAACTTTCGTACTAATAATACCAGTTTCCGAAACATTTCACCTAAATGGCAAACGAAATTGCGATAACAAAATGGGAATGTACACAAAATCATGCGAATGTCGCCGGTATTATTAGGTTACGTGTTATTTGATTGTATTGTAAAGGTAGCTTAATTGGGTCCAATAATATGACTGAAAACTAGATAAGTTTGCGATTTTAATTAAACCCTGATCTTTGGGTACAATGCATGGAATAAATGAACGTTTGGGTTTCGGCGATAGTACCTAACTAAAAGAAGAAGAGGCTAAAAGAGCCTCCACGAGTAATAAACAGTAAAAAATAGAACCAGAGCGGGTTTTTTTTGTTGTTCTGTATAGATAATTACATATTTATTTCATGATTAATTTATTTATTTTTTAAGGCGGAGCTTGAATTGCCCACAAAAACGTAATACCGAAATAAATCGTAATCTGGATTACGATTTATTTCGGTATTATTAATATTTTTACAAATTATGTTATTATTCGGATTTGGATATCGTTAATCTAGGTTCCTACGGCACTATTTCGTCTACTACTACTTCACTGGAAATAAAAGACCGGAAAATCGTTCCAAACTTGTTGTCAAAAATTGCATTCGCTTACAGTTATTTCCAGTGAAGTATTTTGGACGAAATTGTAGAGTAGGAACATAGGTTAACGGTATCGGAATCTGAATAATAACAGAATTTGATTAAATTGTGTATGAATTACGATTTATTTCGGTATTACGTTTGTAAGAGAAATTTGGTCCGACTCTTAACTAAGTAAAACAATTCAACATTAAAAAAAAATATATAAACCTTTCATAATGGGAATGCCATCCCATCCTAGCCTCGAATATGTGTATGCGTGATTTTCATCATTTCATAAGTGAAATGATGAAAATCACGTAACTCTACCATATTCGCGCGAACACTTCCGACATACTGGTTTCCGACATGTTCTGGAAACATTAAGTTACAGAAATGGGTACCTAGGTTTTCTCTAAACTCTGGTAAGTATTTTCATCCATAGCAAAATTAAAAATATTGGTGTCATCTATGCTAGTCAAATTACACACAGGTATAGGATTCCATCTACCTATACGTTTTTTATACCTGGCTACCGTCCGAAGTCCAAAGAACAATAAATAAATACCTATATAATAAAGTCACATGAATAAGGATAGTTGAAAAATAAATTAAAATAATGGTCCTATTGAAAAAGGTTATTATAAACTAGCTTTTGCCAGCGACTTCGTCCGCGTGGAATAGTTACTTTGTTCCCTAGTTCTTCGCCCGCGGTTTCACCTGCGGTGCCCCGTTCCTAAGGGTTGTAGCGTGATGTTTTATAGCTTGAAACCTTTCTCATGAATCACTCATTTTCCCAACATTTCCCTTCACTGCTCTGCTCCTATTGATCGTAGCGTGATGAAAAGTATACTATAACCTGTGGTTTGGGCTGTGCGTTGATAGATCACTATGTCAGTCAGTCAGTCACCTAATGTAAGAGTAGACAAATATAATCAGAAAGCTCCGAACTGCTAAGCTATCGGGAGTTACACGTGTTATTGTGAATCAACCATAAAAGATAGACATTTGCTGTCGTGGAATATTTTTTATATAATTTTAAGGAGAACATTTCCGTCATACATGATTTCTGTGTAGCTTTAACCATTAAGGCTGCACACGCGACGGAAGCTTAAAAAATGGAGTAAGTTCTCCTGTTTTCCCAACATTTCCCTTCACTGCTCTGCTCCTATTGATCGTAGCGTGATGAAAAGTATACTATAACCTGCCCAGGAGTATGAAGAACAATTGTACCAAGTTTCGTTGAAATCCGTCGAGTGGTTTTTGTTTCTATAACGAACATACAGACAGACAGACAGACAGACAGACAAAAATTTTACTGATTGCATTTTTGCCGTCAGTATCGATCACTAATCACCCGCTGATAGTTATTTTGGAAATATATTTCATGTACAGAATTGACCTCTCTACAGATTTATTATAAGTATAGATAATTCCAAGACTGAAAAAATAATTTAAATCGAGTCATAAAATTCGAAGATTTTATTAGTTTTTGGTTGAGATTGAGTGGGGATGCTCTGTCCTTTTCCCGCAAAACGAATGTCAGTATAGAATTTGTATGGCGCAGGCACAGTCAGACGTCGAAACGTGCTATATAGCACGCTCTCTGTCTAACATAAAATTAAAATGATTTTTTATTTATTCACATTTATTTCAGGACAAACATCCCATAGGGTTTGTTAGTAATTACTTAAAGTATGTTAGTATAATACACTCAGACTAGACATAGACACAGACATAATACAAACAATACACAGACTACCATCCTTTGGATCGGACGGCAAAGTCTGCCAACCTACACTAGGCCAGTGTGGTGGATGGACCCCTCTCATTCTGAGGCTAGACCCGTGCCCCAATTGTAGGACAGTACAGTACCCACGAAAAATCAACGCGCGTCTGAAGTTAGCTGCTGCAAACAGCCGCACATGTCAATTAACTTAAGCGTTATTTTAGTGAAGGAAAAATTCAATCGCGGGCAGGATTCGAACCTACGTCTTCGGGTTGGATACACCAGACGCTCTGACCTGTAATCAACAGCCAACCCCACCCGCCTGATTGAAATTTGCCTTCACATTCTGAATTTATGTCATAAGGTGACGTTGGCGACATCTATTGAAAAGCAAGTTACTTTGCTTCTCAACCAAGACGAATTTTTTATGGGATAGGGGGGAAAACTAGCAGACGGATCGCCTGATGCGTTTACCGCCGCCCATGGACACTCGCAACATCCATAGGAGTCACAAGTTCGTTGCCGACCTTTTAAAAGGGGATTAGGCCTCCGGTAACCTCACTATCTCGGCGAAACACAACGTAAGCGTTGTTTAACGTCCGTTTTCTGTGAGGCCGTGATATAACTCCGGTCGAGCCGGCCCATTCGTGCCGAAGCATGGCTCTCCCACGTAAAGACTTACTTTTCAGTTCAATGTCTTGCCATGCCATGTCATGTGTCGATGCCACCTTATCTTTTTCTTTTTGTGTTTTTTTTTGCATTTTCCATGCTAAGATTATAAAGTTATTTTAGTGAAGGAAAAATTCAATCGTGGGCAGGATTCAAACCTGCGTCTTCTGGTTGGATACAAGAGCCGCTGTGACCTCTAAGCCACCGCGTAAATTAAGTGATCTTATGTAAAAATATCGAAATCAGTAAGGACAATTCACGAATTCACGAATGTGAAACAATTACGACCCCAACTGTCTCTACGAGTTTTTATATTAAAACTGACCATGACAAAACCACTTGTGGATAACTCAGACATGTTATTTCGGGGGTAGGTACTGTAAATGGGTCAACATAATATTTAAATTTGATTTTAGATTTCAAATTTATTCAATCATTATATCAATGTGGTAACTAGATGTGCTGATGTCCATACCTGATTTCCAATGTTCTAACATAAAACAATATTCTACATTACAGAATAATTCTCTACGCAACAAAGCATGAAGGAAAGTCACTTGGTTGGAAGAACTTGATACCTTTTGCGGTACCAACCTGGATGTACCTAACAGGTGGCTTGTCTCTTCCATGGACAATCGCTCTGTGGCTACTCACTTTTATACCTACCAGTTTCTTTTTCGTGTTGTTTGGGTTAATGGCAGGACACCAGAGTCAAAGAAATTTCTTCGAAGGTGATATACCGAGGTAATATTTTAAATTATTTTTAAAACTGGTTTCCTCATCAGTTGCTATGGCTCTGCAATCCTTGGGATCTCTAAAAGCAACGCAACGCATCAGCAATTCCTCTAGTGTTGCAGGTGTCGACATAATCAATAAAAATAAATAAAAAATGCTATAAGAGTACCTAAATTTATAATCATTCATGTTCGTAGCGAATGTCGCGAATCCCATCATAAGTAATAGGGGGTTAGTCTAATCAGCATACTCTATGCCATATTTCATTGGAAGGTTTACGGTCATCGCTGAGTTAATTTTATTTGTGGTTTTATACAACCACAGCTTGAACTTTGACCTCGAGACTAATCTTGCTGCGTACTCTTACATAAATACTCTAGTAACTAGTAAGTCAGTGTTTTTAAATAAAACATGAATGGATCTCATAAAGTCTTTAGTCTAGTGGAATAAAGCGCGACTTACGCTACAGGTCTAATATAATTGGAAATTCTGATAATTTTTCTTCTTCCTGAAATCCTACGTGAAAAGCGATAAAATGAACCTAATAGCAATAAATACCATTTAGTTTTAAATTAAGAGAGATGTTTTAACGACAGCAGCTTCCAGTCACCTACTGACCACCGACAACTTCTTACCTTCTGCCTTTCACAAACTGCACCCTTCACAAAATTACAATAAACTTTTGCTATGAACTTATTGTGTCACATTTCCATTAAAATCGACAGTTATTTTTTACAAGTTTATTTTTAAATTTTATTACGAAACTAGCTTTTGCCAGCGACTTCGTCCGCGTGGAATAGTTACTTTGTTCCCTAGTTCTTCGCCCGCGGTTTCACCTGCGTTGCCCCGTTCCTAAGGGTTGTAGCGTGATGTTTTATAGCTTGAAACCTTTCTCATGAATCACTCATTTTCCCAACATTTCCCTTCACTGCTCTGCTCCTATTGGTCGTAGCGTGATGAAAAGTATATTATAACCTGCCCAGGAGTATGAAGAACAATTGTACCAAGTTTCGTTGAAATCCGTCGAGTGGTTTTTGTTTCTATAACGAACATACAGACAGACAGACAGACAGACAAAAATTTTACTGATTGCATTTTTGGCGTCAGTATCGATCACTAATCACCCGCTGATAGTTATTTTGGAAATATATTTCATGTACAGAATTGACCTCTCTACAGATTTATTATAAGTATAGATATGTTTAATTTTGCTTAGATAAAGTTATTTAAAAAGCAAGTACTATATCTTACACTGTCATAAATATCAATAGATATTGTCATTTTATCATCAATAAATTAATAATAAATCATTGAAGTCAAAATAAATGTGTAAATACATCAATTTGTTATTTCAATGCATGAAAAATTTGATTCTATTGTTCAATAAATTATTGAAAAAACGACGTCCCTATACGTACCTATTTATCAAATTGAAACATGGCTTGTAAAAAATGCCGCTTGCCAAAAAATCTAGAAGCTAGAAATCTTAAAATTTACTCAATCTTTTTCTAGTCAATCTATCGAAGGCATTGACATAAAAATAATTTATACGTTAGCACAAAAAATGACAAATTTATTTCTGAATTCAATAAAAAGGACGTCTGTCTCTGACTTGTTACCTTTGCCCTTCACTAACATATTGCTGTTATTTATTGCACGACTGATCGATTCAAGCAACTTATTTATCTCGTTTCAGAAATGAAAATATTGATTGGGGTTTACACCAGCTGGATACGGTTGTGGAAACAATCGATTACGTTGGCCATCACTTTAAATCGTTTACTCGGTTCGGCAATCACGCTCTCCATCACCTGTTCCCTACGTTGGATCACGCAGAGCTAAAATATTTGTATCCTACACTCATCGAACACTGTGAAAAGTTTGAATCACATTTAAAAACGAGTACTTTCTATGGAGCTTTAATAAGTGTCAGAAAGCAAATGAGAAGGAAACGCCCGAATAATTTTAGAGACGGAAAAAATATAAAATACTTGAAATAGAAAAATATACCTATTTGCTAAAAGAAATATTGCAAATCAGAAGACACTAGAGAAAACATATATTGAAACTCGACCAAATTAAAATTGAATGATCCTAAAATGATCTTTGATTTAGTAATGCTATGAACTGGTGACTGAATTTTTAATAATATTTTTTATTATTTAACTTTCCGGCTGTGGATACTATAAATAGACTGGTTAAATTTGTTTCGTATTTATTAATTTTCACCTATAATAATACTTATCATATTTAATTTTAATATAGATATATCAATTTTATAATAACACTAGCTGTGCGCCGCGTTTTCATCCGCTTTGCACCGGTTCTAACGATCGTAGCTTGATGTTGAAGTTGTTGCCTATAATCTTCCTCTATAATTGGGCTATCAAATACAAAAATAATTTTCCAATCCGACTGGCGCCTTCAAACAAAAACACGGACAAACTCTTCAGCTTTATTATGACATTACAGACCATAATGTTCTATTATACTTATGACAAAAATGAATCTTGTAACAGTGAACTGCACTCTAGAAATTAGCGTCGGTACTTCTCAGCGAGTATACTGCCTTTGGAGAGTTGAAGATATATAATATAATATATGCAAAAAATACGTTTAAAGTTCCTCGAAATGATCACAAGAACTTCAATCGCCACAAATGTTTCATATAAGTAGGGGCATCCCACAATAAGTTGCACAGTCGTTCACCGCAATCTCAGTTGACAGGACACATTTGTAACACACCGCAAGTCTCATTGTACCGATCCACCCTTCGTTCGACCAAGTTCGGAAATTGCTTTGGTCGTTCACTTTTTAGTGGACTTTCAAATGATTGGTTGAAATTTTAGTTTGATAGTAGTACTTTCAAAAAGAAAAAGAGAAGTAAGGACCATCAATCATCTCTTGTTGGTAAAGTACTACATGTAAAAATATTTTAAGATGTTTGTGAGATTTGATTTTTCCTAACTGGTATAAAAATATAGATGGAGTATCCATATTTTTATACCATCCATGCAATGTCTACATTGGCATGTATATGCCGCATGTATATACATATAATATATTGACGCTCAAATGAGTACCTATTACTGTTTTAGAAGCACTAATATGATTTATGCATGACATAAATGGTAAACTTAATTCAGTAGTGACATAAGTCAAAAAATTGGCTTTTGGCGGTTCTAATTCTAAATTACATACAAAATTTTATGCATTAAAGACCAACTTGCTTATTCGAAATATTTTTACTGTTAATTATAATCTATTCTCGAATCTTTCGAAACAGGCCTGTATTAATATCATTTTTAAGACAATTATACCTTTCATACTTTTCGCTGAAGTCCAATCGGGACGCATGTATATGACTAAAATAAGTACTTATAAAAAAAGCAGTGATAGCCTAGTGGTATGACCGTTGGACTGCCAAGTCAAAGGTCTCGAGTTCGAACCTAAGGCACGCACCTCTGACTTTTCGAAGTCATGTGCGTATTAAATAGTTAATTATCACGCGCTTAAACGGTGAAGGAAAACATCGTGAGGAAACCTGCATGCCTGAGAGATTTTCTCGATGGCGTGTGAAGTCTGCCAACCCGCACTAGGCCAGCGTGGTGGACTATAGCCTAATCCCTCTCATTCTGAGAGGAGACCCGTGCCCAGCAGTGGGACAGTATAATGGATTGATTATGTTATGTTTTATGTTATGTAAGTACTTATATCAGTTAAATTAATCATGAAATACGAGCTAGTTAATAAATGACCAATAAACGTTAAGATAGTGAGTCAGATGTGGAGTGTTGCGGCTTGCGGCTTGCCGCTCCGAGCGAAACGACACTTGTACGAGAAACCGCAAGGCCCGAAAACCACCTACTTTGGGAACCCCTGTCGTGTGTCTTTGGTTTGCTTGTAATGAAAATAATTATTTTAACTTAAATTAAATTGGACTGCATTTTTTAATATAAATCTATCTGTAATGTGTAAGTACTAATTACTTTCATTTAACATCAAAAAGAAAGAAACATCAGTCTAATTTGTATTAGATTAGAAAATAAAGAGGTAACACTCCGAAAAACTAAATTTCAGCTGACGGATCGTAGGTACGACGAAAAACTCGATTTAGGCGTTTTGATTTCTAGTATTGCGTTGACCCAACTCCTCTCGAATGTTATTTAGTTGTTTGACTTAAAGAATAATCATACGCTTTTTGTACTTGTTTCGATCCGTAGCATCGACCTTCTATTTTTGTTGCAAACTACGAAGTTTCGGTTTACAGATCGCATGTTACAGAAGTGTTTCGGAACCGATGATTCCACTGCTACATGATGTGCAATGTTTGGATACTTCGATATTTTATAATCTATTTTTTATTACTTAAATCATTAGATAATAATTTTCTTATACTATAATAGTGATTAAACTGCTTATTACCGACTACGAAAAAAAGAAGGGTAATAAGTTTAACTGTCTATGTATGTATGTATATAAATGGACTTTCGATCCTAGGTCAAAAACTACTCATCAGATTTTAGCAAAAACACAAAAAAGGGACAGAAAAAAATATATTTGAGTTTAATAAATGAGGTGTCGTAAGATTTGACTTGATCCCCAGAGTATAGGGATGTTCGTGGAGATAGAAAACTTTTCTTGTTTTATACCTTTTAGTTTACTTTTTTCTTAGTCGGGTTTTAGTTTTTAAACTTTCGTTTTTATTTGACACTTTTTGAACAACAACAACCGGCGAACTAGGGGTGTACATTGGTACACCTCTGCCTAACCCTTCGGGGATTACAGGCGTCGTGGTATGTATGATGGTTCCTTTTTCCTTTTGAGGTACCTACAGAACAATGATCCTGTTAATAAGCTTAACTACAGCCCGTCTTATAGATATGAAATAGTATGGTCACAGATAAATAATGCCCATGGTACGTTGCTGAGAGAATGCCATTGATGTTTTAAATCGTAGAGTTTAACGAACGATGTACTCGCGTAAATAATTGTAAGTTGTATTGCCATTATACCGTTACGCTGACGTGGCGTTAATAATTCAATGTAAGTACCAAAAATACCGCCTCATTAATCTAGTCAAGTCTGGTCTCAATTTCGACTGGTACGCTAGAGAAAATACACAGAAATAAGAATTAAATTAAATATCTTTTTGTGATTTTTTTTGCATTTTCCATGCTAAGATTATTAAGTTATTTAATAGTAATGGAATTAAATTAAATTAAATGTTAAATACAAGTATTCTTATCTTAACTTAACTATGTAAGTATAGTTAACGAAAACATCATCAAGAACATTGCCCTTTCTAATTGGTAATAATGTAGATAACTATGGCATTGGACTGCCTCATTGACCTATTGGCCCTAATCGCAACTGCTAGGATCTGGAATCGTACAAAACCCTTCGGAGAATTCAGGCATGCTGGAATGTTTATGTACCAAAAATAATGTTTAATATTTCTCGTGGCCTAAATGACCTATCTATTCCTACTACTTTCTATCAGAATCTAATTATGGAGGTAATTATTTGTATCATCAATCAAATCATGCTCATACTTGACTATTATGTATAAAGATACATATTATATTATATAAGCACGTACATACATATTCTATCACCATACTAATATAATTATAGTAACATAACATACCATCACGCCTTTACTCCCCGAAGGAGTAGGCAGAGGCGTACTAATGTACACCCACAGTCCGCCGGTATATTTAGGTCCCATGTAATAGGCGAGTGGCGCGTCTATTGCCATTAACCGGACACAAATCCAGACTCCGAGCTGCTACTAAGAATTTCATAGAAAAACCCAATAACACTTTGATCGAACTGGGGATCGAACCCAGGACCTCTAGCGTAGCAGTCGCGGTTGGGACCAGTAGACTAATGAGGCAGTCATTATAATAACATTTTTTTGTATATGCGTTAGTACCTACTTACTAAGGTACTTAGCACTTAAGTGTTTTCTTTATGGACATCGATCGTTGACTTAGAGTCACCAACATAATTATAAAAGTACAAGTGTAGCAAATAATTTTCGAATTTAATATTGTGTACTTTATAATATCATAATATCAGACGATTCCGGGAATGCAGTGTAATTATTTTTGAGTCAGCCTGTACTTATAATTATAAGCCTACAAGAACTTGTGCGACCATTGCGACATTTTTTTATAGGATAGGAGGGCAAACGAGCAGACGGATCGCCTGATAGTAATCGATTACCGCCGCCCATGGACACCCGCAACTCCAGAGGAGTCACAAGTGCGTAAGGGGATTGGGCCTCCGGTAACCACAATCACTCTGCAAAACACAACATTAGCGTTGTTTAACGCCGGTTTTCTTTGAGGCCTTGGTATCACTCCGGTCGAGCCGGCCCATTCGTGCCGAAGCATGGCTCGTCGCTCGTCCAAAACGACTTATTGAGACAAATGCCTATGTCCTTCCTCAGGATGCAACCATTTCCTTGTCGTTCTCCAAGGTCCAATTTATCTCTCTATCAATATTTATCAAAATTGGTTTAGGCGTGAAAATGTAACAGACTGACAGATACTTTCGTTCACCATCACCTAACATAAATGTACGTATATTACGTGCCTACTTAGTTGTATGGGAACCCAGAACTAAATCCTTTAATATTTGTCTCTAATAGCGGGATAATTGAAACACGTTTAAGTTTACCTCGACCTTTGACTTAATTTCATAAATTTTATGAGAAAACAAAAATGTTTTTCCAATATTGTATTCCAATACTGGCCAATACCAATAACCATGAAGTTCAAACATACTCGTACAAGTGCATAAAGACATATAAATAAAGTATTTCGGCATCAGAATACTTTATTATACATTGCATTTTTTTTTTATAACTAATTAACGTTGAAATAAAACTCCTACTTTTTACAGATTTTATCGCGTCGTATTTAATTATATTCTGTTTAATTCCCGATGTTTCGAATCTTTTTCTTCTTCCTTTTCTTAAATGAAATAATATCAATACAAGGCTATAAAATCCGTAAAAATTTTTAGCTCATGTTATCGAGTCTTTCTACGAAATTCTCAGCTCTCAGCTCGGAGTTCGTTTTATACCCCTATTACAGTGCATATCAATGAAACTCGAATCGCGTGCGCCAGCGCATTTAGTCAGGACCAACCAGCGCCAATTGGCGGTCGTACCCGCTTTCAATGTTCTAGAGTTAATTATTATAAAGTGTGTAACTAGCAATTTTTTGAGGTTTGTTCATGGCTTTTTATTTTTATCTCAGTATTATTTTCTAAGCAAAAAATATTACACTTGTCCCACTTGTGATAATTGCTTATCATCGTGTTATCGATTTTGTTGTCAATTTAGTTTTATTTGGTGCAATTGTTTGAATGTCTAAACTAATTTACCGTCGATTTTGAAATTAACATTTTGTACTTACCTTTGTAAAATTTTATTGTAAATGTAATGTTGGTAGTTTTTTTTATGGTAATAAAAGTATTTACTTGTGACCACTTCAATATAAAATTATTAGGCATATTTGTGTTTGGTTGTTCAGCAGTGGGACAGTAAATTAGGTTGACGATATTTGGGAAATACAAGATACATACTACACAAAACTACACTCTACAGTGTAGATTGTAGTTGGCTGTAGTAGTGTTCGGTTTCTACACTAACTTAAAGGTTGGTTGGGAAAACTACTTAGATAACATACTATCACGCCTACACCTGGAATAGCCTCAGGCCTAAACTAAGCAGTGGATGAATTTATGCTGTAGACTGTACAGCGTACAGATATCGTTTCACTACACTCCACACTAGAGTGTATAGCAAAATTTACGCAATGCTTGGTTTAGACCTGAGCCTATTTCAGGTCTGGGTATGATGGTATGTTTTATGTAGGCTTCTCAAACCTTTATGTGCATGTACGCCATATGTTTTCGTGTAAAGAAACAGACATAACACTTGGAGACATTCAGATCTAACTTATTATTTATACAATAGACTTGAAAATCATTAAGGTCTGCCTGTAATAGATGAGCATGTGCCATGGTATTTATTTGTCTCATTATCTTCATGTCATCAGCATATAATAACAATTTTGAATACCGGAAAGAAGAAGAGATATCGTTTATAAAAATATTAAATAACAGTGGCCCAAGTAAGGATCCTTGGGGAACCCTCGATGAGACTTACATAGGTTTAGAGCAGTAGCCATTCAAAATTACAGTCTGACATCTATTCTCTACATAGGACTTGAACCACCGGTTAAGATCACCCCTGACGCCCACTGATAAAAGTTTACGCAACAGGATCACGTGATCTATCCGATCGAAACACTTACTGTAGTCGGTATATACAACATCGCCTTGGGACCATTTTGGGGTTATTTTGATTTGGGGACGACAGTTTTCGTCGGTATATAAGTGGAATCTAGCCTCCTTATTACTCCAAAAAAGTAAGCTACCGCTTCCTCCATCAACCTACTGCTTAACTCAGACTGCCAGTCTACACAATTTATCTCGCCTTTTATATTTTCGTAGTCGGCAGACTTATATAAGAATTTTACATAGGACCTTCCTGGTGGTTCCACGAATACCGCGGTAATATATAAGGCTCTGTGATGAGGATCTTCAGGCACAAGAGGATCATCACAGCAGCTGACGATTACTTCACCATTAGAAAATACCAAATCGAGAATTCTACCATTAATATTGGAGTGAGTATTATATTGTATTAAATTACACGTATTGTATATTGTGGGTGTACATAAGTACGCCTCTGCCTAACCCTTCGGGGAATACAGGCGTGATGGTATGTTATGTTAAATTACACGTAATAAGATTATCAATAAAATTATATTATTAATAATATATATTTTGACTTCTGTTGCTCTAATAAAGACCCCTATATTAATTTCTCTTTATTATCTTTAATGTACAGACATCAGCCTGTTACAATTTTATTATAGGTAGGATAGGGCTAGGCTGTAGGCCACTATCGGGGTCCATAGGTGGCGGATAATGGATCGGCGGTGAGATATCACCGTCCGCTGCTTCGGCAGCCCCCGACCACACAGCAACAGGCTGTTTTGGGCTTAAGGATGCAAACGTCCAAATGAGGCCAAGGCAGAACAACCAGCATTAGTGCAGGATGCTCGTTTAGGGTGGCGGCGGAAGAGTACCTAGCGTACCAACGGCGGCATCCACGAACCTAGTCAGATGGTTCACTGCACACCCACCAACCCGCATTAGACAAGCGTGGTGGGTTGAATGTCTAAACCCCTTCCCTCGACATGACAAGTACTCCGAGAAACAGGCCCCAAGTGCCCGACGTCTCCAGCGGGAACATCACCGATGACAGTAGGCTGGTAACCCCTGGAGCAGGGGGCGCATACAATCCCCGGGTGAGATCCTACTGTCAAACGAATATGGCTAGTCACAAGGAAATCGAGAAACTCAATATCTTCACATACAATGTACGCACTCTTCGCACAGAACAAAGAATAGTAGAATTAGAATATGCTTTAGGGAAACTCAAGTGGGATGTAGTCGGCCTTTCAGAAGTTAGACGCGACGGGGAGGAAACATTAGAAAGAACAGATAACATTTTCTTTTATAGTGGTGGTACCGGAAGCAGGCACGGTGTAGGGTTTCTGGTCTCGAAAAAATGGCAACACAATATCGTAGAATTTATAGGACGATCTGACAGGATAGCAATACTAAAATTTCGCATCACAACCTCGAAAATACTGACGGTAATTCAGATTTATGCACCAACGACATCTCACCCGGACGTAGAGGTAGAAGACTTCTATGACATGCTCAACCAAGTCTATGACGAGCACAGAGGAACCTGGACTCTCATTATTGGCGATTTTAATGCAAAAATTGGAACAAGAGAAGATCTTGACAACCCCAACATAGTTGGTCCTTATGGTTTAGGAACTAGAAATGAACATGGCAAACGACTTCTCCAATTTGCTTTTGGCCAGAATTTGAGTATCAGTAATAGCTACTTCCATAAAAAGCTTCAACGACGTTGGACTTGGTTTTCACCCGACGGAGTAACCAAAAATGAAATTGATTATTGTTTATCATCCAGGAAAGAAATAATTACAAACGTTAATACAATAAATAATATACAATTTAGTTCTGACCACCGACCACTACGCATTACAATAACATTTAACCATAAAATTTTTAGACTCCGCATGATAAAAAGCAATATAAAACGGCTCGATGTGACAACGCTTATTGCGAACAAAGATCAATTTGTACTACAGTTAAAGAACAGTTTTCAACTATTAGATACCAGTAATTGCGAAGACGTAAACCTACAATATGAACACATTAAAAATAGCATTAAACAAGCTAGCTTTAAAGTCAAACCCGTTAAACGGAAATTTGAAAAGTTGCATACTAACACTAAAAAACTAATAGAAGAAAGACAAAAAACTCCTTACTTAACACCGGAATACTCAAAATTAGACAGACTTGTAAAAAGACAGATACGAAACGATATTAGGAATTATAATATAAATTTAGTTAAAACAGCCATAGAATCCAATAAATCCTTAAGGAAAGCCAAGCAGGGAATAACAAACGGAAAAACCACAATATCTTGTCTCAAAGATACCAATGGTAAAAAACAAACCGACAGAGGACAAATTTTGAAAATTTGTACAGATTTTTACAACCAACTTTAGTCCAGTGACGTAGATCCGCAAGAAGTTCCAGAAAACTACTCATACTCCGAGTCAATCGAGCCGATTACTAACTATGAGGTTCATCGCGCTCTTTGCAGCATGAAATATAGCAAAAGCCCTGGAGAAGACGGCATCACAACCGAAGCCTTACGGATTGGAGAACCTGCACTTCTTCCTTACATGACCAACCTATTTAATTGCATTCTTGAAACCGGTGTCCTCCCCGAAAACTTCTGTCATTCTACAATAATTTTACTCCATAAAAAAGGCGAGAAAACAGATATAGAAAATTACCGACCCATTAGTCTCATATCACATATATATAAGGTGTTTATTAAAGTTATTGAAAATCGCATTTCTGGCCAATTAGATTTAAACCAACCTCCCGAACAGGCCGGTTTCCGCCGCGGCCTCTCGACAATAGACCATCTCCACTCTCTTAATCAGCTGATAGAAAAGCATCAAGAATTTAAATTACCGCTATACATAGCATTTGTCGATTATTCAAAGGCCTTCGACAGTATAACCCATTCTTCACTATTCCATGCACTAGCCAATCAAAACATAGACTCAACATACATTAACATCCTTCGCAAAATATATAATAATAGCACAGCAGCAGTTAAGGTATACACCACCGGATCATCTTTCCGTATTACCAGAGGAGTTAAGCAAGGCGACCCCTTATCTCCAAAACTTTTTACAGCTACCCTGGAAGAAGTTTTCAGAAAGCTGGCGGTTGGCTGGGAAACGAAGGGCATTGACATCGGCGAAAAAAGGTTGACTAATCTTCGTTTCGCCGATGACATTGTATTGTTCTCTTCCTCAGCCACGGAACTGGGAACAATGCTCGAAGACCTCAGCAAGGCGAGTCTCGAGGTTGGACTGAAAATGAACATGTCGAAGACCAAGCTCATGACCAACAGCACCGAGCGCCGCATACATATTGACGGTGGGAGGGTTGACTATGTCCATGAATACGTATACCTTGGCCAAATAGTTTCCTTCCAATCAAGGCAAGACAAAGAAGTTGCTAAACGCACTGAAAACGCCTGGAGGAGCTATTGGGCCATGAAGGACCTAATGAAAGGCAAACTACCTCTATGCCTGAAACGTGAGCTTATGGATATATGCATTCTCCCCATCCTCACATACGGTGCCCAAACTTGGTCTTTGACTGTCGTTCAAAGGTCCACACTCGAGGTTTGCCAACGAGCGATGGAGCGCAGTATTCTGGGAGTAAAACTCACTGACTGTATACGGAATACAATACTGCGCTCCAAAACTCAAATATCTGATGTCACGCGCAAAGCCCGGCAGCTTAAATGGGACTGGGCGGGACACGTATGCCGCATGCGAAACGAACTGTGGGCAAAAACCATCACAAATTGGATCCCACACGGAGCGAAGCGACAGCGTGGTCGGCCCAGACGGAGGTGGCGCGATGAACTGGACTCTTACGATAGAGATTGGGTGGCTAAAACCACAGACCGAGCGGTTTGGAAGGAGGGAAGGGAGGCCTTTGCCCAGCAGTGGGACAAAATAGGCTAGGAAAAAAAAAAGGTATACAGATACTGACAGAGATTTCTAAAATGCATGCAATTATTGTGATAATAATAAATGAATAAGGAACAGGTAAATTTATTAAACCGGTTACTACATTAGTCCAGTTTACATTAAAGACGTCTATAAAGTCAGCTTTGTTTAAATAAGATGATATTTCGTTAGACAGTTTTGTAGAAATTTATGACACAGTGTGAGGACAGTTTAGAACAAAAAACTTCCTCCTCCTCCTTCCAAAAAACTTCCTCGCGGTGGCTTAGCGGTCAGAGCGTCTGGTGTATCTAACCAGAAGACGCAGGTTCGAATCCTGCCCGCGATTGAATTTTTCCTTCACTAAAATAACGTTATAGTCTTAGGTTGGAAAATACAAAAAAAAAATCACAAAAAGATAAAAAAACTTCCTATCACATATTCGCTGAGAAAAAATGGGTGTCGTAAAAGTCAACAAAACCCTCCACACTCGATGGTACAATTTAATAATTTACTGGTTTACGACACTTACGCGAATATCAGATATTGAAATAAAACTACTTTTTAGGGATTTTATCGCATTTAATTGATATTATTTAATCCCTGAGTGTTCGGATCCTTTACAGCATCCATGGTCACGGATAGACTGAGGTCTTGGACGTCTTAATGTTAAAATTACTAGCTACCTTAGGATTAGGGTAAGTACCTTTCCGAAATGACCTAATGTTATTTGTCATTATTTAGGTAGGTAGGTACCTTTTTTTTGTTTACGGGGGGAAACCTTCAAAACGCGCCCGGTGTTCGGGGGGCACTGTATCCTCTTAAAAGACCACCCCAGAACCCCCCTGTGCAACGCCCGTTCGGGCTTATCCCTGGGGAGATTGTAAAGGGATCTCCCCTGTACCTTACTGTGCACGGCAGCTCGTGACCACTGTACTGCCGACTCTGGAGTCAGGCGATTTGTGAGCAGAGTCCCCTCTCTATACGACCACGACTCCAGGTAGATACCTATTAAGATACCTATTTAATTCCAAATTTGTCTTATGGCACGGTAATCGACTTTTAAACGGCATGATGTCAATATTACCTTTGTAAATCCATTAATACCGAAAAAACAAATGGCCAGTCTGTTATTCAACCACATATTTATAAATATTAAGTTATTTAAAAAAGGTCTGCAGGTATGTATAATTGATTTAATGATGAGTATATGGAATGCCGTGCAAATATTGAATATAACATACATAATATATAGGTATGTAGGACACAAGAAACAAGTAGGTACGCAGCTATATATAGACGATAAAAAACCTTATACAAAAAGACACCCTTTTTACGATTGCTCAAACCAGTTATAACTAATTACTTACGGGTTAAAGTACAGTACGCGCGACATAAATTGGCCGGACTGAAGTTAGCTGTTTGTCAGTTTTTGGTTGCGCAGTACACAATTTTTAACGTAAACAATCCACTGCGCATTAAAACGGCGATCTTCACTCCGGCCAACTTATGCCGCGCGTACTGTAGACAACACCAACATTATATTTAGTAGGTACTACTAGCGTATTTGACACAAAACATAGATGACATATCGATACGCACAAAATTGTTCTGCACCTTTGACGTCACGACCATTACAAACACAATGTCTTCAGATACATATCATGAGTAAATCGCTTTTTCGCACAAGTATCAATACTATGGACTTAAAAAATATATTATTAAGTCTTAAAAACACTGAGAATACCAAAGGGACCAAATACTGTATTTCTGGAATTATAAAGATCAGTTTTGATAAAACACTGCAACATCATATAGGTACTATAGGGGCCGAAACTAATGGGAAGGCGCAGCTAATCAAACTTTGAATAAAAAAAAATGAATATTCAATCAAATAATGTTTTAATATTTTTTTAACTAGATGGATATTTGTTTCTGTGGGTCTACTTTGTATCCTAATTGACACAGGCCTTATTCACTAGTACGGAAAGTTTGTTTTTTCGAAAAATAAAATCCAAGATAAATTTTGACATTGCGCGACCCCACCTTATGTATAACCCCATAACTACCATAAATTTACTCAATATTCGTCCGGGGATTACTGCGCAGACGATACACCAATTATGCAATCGCATAACTTCAATACCTTATCAAAACTAACAACTTTTTTTCAGTTCAATTTCATAAAAAGACAGCTGTACAGCTGACGACGTATTAGCTATCATAATGGTTTTTTTTTTTTGGAAAGACACAATTATGTTACAGAATTGGTTTCACATAAGTAATAGGGTTATTTGTACAATGAACGACGTTTCTACAGGTTACTAAAAAATAGTGACAAAGCACTTAAACTTCAACAATATGTCAGGAAACAAATCAAAAAGAATGTGGAGGGGCGAGGAGTGTTGCCCCTCCAACCAAAGGGAGGGTCCTTCGACCGGCGGGTGTTTTGCCTGGCGGGCCACGGCCCGACGCGGTGACGGTTGAAGTCGGGCGGTTGTATATATCCACGTTGCGTTGCAAACTTCACTCGCGCGATTCAGGACTTGTCGGTCTAGTTTCTATGTAGCACGATAAATGTCGCTACAAGAAGAAGAATTAAAGCAAACAAGTTTTGCCCCTTTTCCGAACGAAAGATCCACATAGATAGTCTGCCACCTGGGGACATGGCAGGGTATTTAGGTTCAAAGACAATGTATTTGTTGCGAAATACTCCCCTTAAAAATATAAAACGTCCTTTACGCTTTTTCTAGCTATAATACCTATATTTTGTCTTCTTTTCCCTGTCACGTGTCACTGAATATCATGAATGTGTCAAAATAAAACAAAACATAATTACGTAAAGCTATAAGAAGTTTTTAATAAACCATCACGCCTGTATTCCCCGAAAGGCTAGTCAGAGGCGTACTTACTAATGTACACCCACAGTTCGCCGGTATGTTTAAGTCCCATGAAATTGGGGGCGAGCCTATCAAATTCCAAACTCCGAGTTGCTACTGAGAATTTTACACAAATACCCAGTAACACTTTACTCGACCTGGGAATCGAACCCAGGACCTCTAGCGTAGCTGTCACGCTCAGGACCACTAGGCTAATGAGGGATTCACAGTTTATAATACGCTATATATTTTTATAAATAAGGGGAGTGTATATAATTATATGGGTTTTACGTAATTTTAATGACTTAGTGCCTTTTCAAGCATTGCAACATTATTGAGGGCTTAACATGTATTTGAGAAAAATGTAACTTATTATAAAAAAAAAAAAAAATAGTATAATGCGATAGGATGTTAGGTGTCATGGTGTCAAACGTACCGCCAAAAAAAGTGTTTAACTATAAATATCTACTTACCCGCTTTTTTTCACAGCAAAAACCTTAGCGAACTCACATACAACCTTCGGTAATATGGTGTGAGTAAAAACACGGAATGCTTAAGAGTCCGTCGGATCGAATTTCTCTTACAAACGTAATACCGAAATTAATCGTAATTCAAACACAATTTAATCAAATTGTTAAGTTGTTGTTAAGTGGAAGGTTAATATAGATTAACTTTCCACTTAGTAGGTACTAGAAACTAGTGAAAATGTCATAAATTAGGCAGATCAAATAATAGGTATTTTATTATAAATGTAAGATAAATTAAGTTTAATAAGATAGATAAGATAGATTTTCCCATTTTATTTTAATGCTAAATAATTAATTTTAAATACTGATTGTCATATTTTTACAGTGTTACGTACTTAGGTAGAACAAACATTGCTGTAATTAGTGTAGCCACTAATAGATCCTGGGATAAGATAGATTTTACAATTATGTTTTTTTATTTTTACAGTGCTAATATAAAATGGCGCCCGATGCGGAAAGACGTCAGATAAGTTTTCCGCAATTGAAGTATCCGGTGCTTCGGGATGAAATACCAAAAACTCCTCAAAACTGGCTCAAAGGAAAACGAATGCAAGATGGCGCTGAAGGCTTGTGGAGGATACACGACAATCTATATGATTTCACGGATTTCATATCACTACATCCCGGAGGATCAGATTGGTTAACTGTCACTAAGGTATGCTGTAACTACTTTTTATGAATTAAAACTAGCAAGATAAGACTGTGAGACTTCGACAAAAAGTCAGAGATGTTTCTTTAATATTCAGAATCGTTATTTATTAAAAGTATCCATTAAGGTTACCTGCGTTCATATAGTTGTTCTGAATGTCACAAATATTTATATTGATATAATATAGATTATTAAAAAATATACCGACACGAAAAGTTAGAAACTACGGTTATCCCTAAAATTTTCATTGAAATCCGATAGGCCTATTCAAGACAAACTTTCAGAGGACAACAATTCTAAAAACGGATATTTATGATCGGGCATCCTACAAATAGAACATTTCACTTAAAATTTGGCATTTGTTTTGAAACCACAGGAAGAATTTTATTTTAGCTGAACGGCCGATATTGACATCTACTACAGACCAAAAATAAAAAAAACTTCTTAACTGATAACCCTTCATGATTTTAATACTACTTCTAAAGCCTTGAATTTGATCCCCATATTGACCGGAACCTGTCATTTCTTTCTCGGACACAGACAATTTTCTCTAAAGTCCGGCAGTAAAAATGACTGTTACAGCTGGTATACGATCGCGATAAATGGTGACAAGCTCCATTTCTATCGCATTGAGAACTGATACTGCCATTTGCGATCAGAGAGTATTTCAATAAATAATACAGTACCGCTACAGTTGAGGTATTATGGATGTGACGTTATTAATTCAATTTATTCGAAGTGTAATGTTGTAAATAATATCAGTGATAGTTAGGGACTTAGAAATTTTATTGTGAGGACGAATAAAACAATTTGCGCGGCAAAAGCACATAATAATGAAGTATTCAATCACAACGTTGTTAATGTTGCATTCATTATGGATGACACGTTTGGCGTAGCGTAGCGGCTGAGCGATCTGCTCCTGCGCCGCGGGTTATGAGCTCAATCCCCACACGGAACAAATATTTTTATGATCTACAAGTAGTTGTTCCGGG
This sequence comes from Acronicta aceris, assembly GCA_910591435.1. Lineage (NCBI taxonomy): Eukaryota > Metazoa > Arthropoda > Insecta > Lepidoptera > Noctuidae > Acronicta > Acronicta aceris. The sequence continues at coordinate 10,206,408 of OU342768.1, forward strand.
TCTGGGTGTATACACCACGATACAGGAGAAAATCCTACTGTGGGGCAACGTTTAAAAGAAACCCGATTCATTAGTAAGTACAGGTTGTTGGGCGGCAACATGGCCAGATCCAAGCCAATTAAGCGTCAGTAAGTGTAAAGGACCAAAATTCACTATAGCATCTGTGTATTAGGAAGAAAGAAAAATAGGTGCTTACATGAAATAAAACAGGCCTCTTTATTATTAACAATAACATTTAAATATAATATAATTTAGTATACATACAGCTAGGTCAGGATCTTAGTACTAGATTTAGTAAAAAAAAATCAGCACAATTTTGAATCCGCCTATATTCAAAAATAGGCATGATTAAAATAGTCTCTATTCTATTCTAAGAGTTAGCAGATCGCGGTGAGCCCTGTTCAAAACACACAAATTGTAGTCCACAATAACCTTACGATAATTTTATGATTGGTTTCTGACACTTACATGAATATTAGACATTAAAATAAAACTACTTTTTACGGATTTTATCATGTTGTATTGATATTATTTGATTCCCGACGTTTCGGATCCGTTACAGCATCCATGGTTACGGGTAGACTAAGCTGTTGGACGTCTTAAGGGTCCGGCTGAGCTTGAATTGCCCACAAAAACGTAATACTGAAATAAATCGTAATCCAGACCATATTCTATCTAATTATTTTATTATTCGGATTTGGATATCGTTAATCTAGGTTTCTACGATACTATTTCCTCTACTAATACTTTACTGGAAATAAAAGACTGGAAAATCGTTCCAAACTTGGTAAAGTTATTAAAAATTGAATTCGCTTACATATAATTCCAGTGAAGTATTTTGGATGAAATGGTAACGTAGGGACCTAGATTAACTAGAATCCGAATAATAACAGAATTTGATTAAATTGTGTTTGTTCAACTTGGCAATGCAGCCAGCCTTCTGGGAACCTTTCCGGCTGATGCGGAGGAATTTTTTTAGGCCCTTTTTTAGTTATATTTATAACATACCATCACGCTTGTATTCCTCGAAGAGTTAAGCAGAGGCCTACTAATGTACACCCAAAGTTAGCCGGTATGTTTTTTTTAGGTCCCATGTAATGAGGGGTCCCATGTAATGTAAGCCTATTGCCATTAACCAGGCACAAATCGCAAACTCCGAGCTGCTACTGAAAATTTCATTCAGGAATCGATGCCATGACCTCTAGCGTAGTAGTCACGCTCAGGTTTATTGATCTAGTTTTATTTTAGTTAATTTATTGTTTTAGTTAGTTACTTTGGGTTACTTGTAGATAATTTAAGTTTTAGTTAATATGCCTTTCGATAACCTAGTAACAGCGTAACATTTGAATTATTTACGTACATTAATTGTAAATTCCACTTCTGACTTAGTTCACCTTGACATTTTTAATAGAACACAAACAATGACTAATAGAATAATAAGAGGCTCGTAGCTAGGTAATAACTAAGCTGATCATCCGATCTGCAAGGTAAAGCTGCGTTTGCTACGGTCAGTGTGTGGATGGATGGCTACCTACTACTACTTATAATAAAGCCCACTTAGGTTACGCTAGCCTACTATGAGTAGAGTTCACACGCCGTTGAGTATATCTCGACGGTGCCGAATAACAACGTCAAATGTGATTTTATTACAAAAGTTAGTTTATTACATTTTTTAAACGAGCACTTACAGCTCTGTTTACGACCATTAATTTTTTTTTTCTAGTGCATATAGTTTCTGAGTTATTCAAACTAACAACGTTCTATGTGTTTTAGTCTCCGTAGTAAAATGAACGTAGCGCATAAGCAACTCCGGGCGCGGGGCGGGGGCGTCGAGCGCTCGCCGAGCTAGTGTCAGTCACGGCGTTGTTGACTGGAGAACGAACGTGCACGCGGTGGTCACCGTATACAGCGATAGTCGAATGTTATTTATATTAGGACACTATTTTAAAGTAGTTAATCCACCATGTCGAAATATAATAGATCTAAAAAAATACTTAATTTGCTCAAAAACGACTGTGATGACACTGAACCGGACAATGGAAGTGGAAGCATTTCTCCTAATATCACAAATACTTCGACTGATCCTGGTAAGTTAATATTTTTTTCTTATTTTATACGTAAAACAAAGTACCTTTAAATAATTACATAAAGTTTGACATACTTACAAAATGTTATTTTTAGTATACATTTCTAGAAGCGGACTACACGTTTCATGATCATATAAGACGTTATTTATTGGAATGACGGTTTACATTATTGCTAACATAATTTCTCATCTAAATTGAATAAAATGTTTAACAGTTACGAAACTACTTATTATGAACATAGTTTGATCACATTACACATTATTAATTTTAAGTTATTATGTGTCGTTTTACCGCGGGCTCTTTATACATTTTATTGGTTTTATGTGCAAATAGAACGTTATTGTGCGGAAGTCCTATTAAAATTCTGGGGTCATATGTTTGCATAGAACATTTTTCTTGTATACAATGGTAGATAAAACGTTTTATTTTAGGGAATATCAGTATTGTTTCATATTAATTAAACAATTTTGTATTACAAACATATATATATTCTTGTTTGAACAAAATAAGCCAAAAAATATTTACTTTATTTTTGTGTTTCAGTTGTGGAGGAATGTGTTAGCAGATCACCATCACCATTACCTCCGGGGGCAGAAAACATTGCGTCTGAACTAAAAGATGTATGGCAAGATGTTTTTTCCGATGAAAATAATATAGCGGACTGCAACCTGACCTCTCAAGCTCATATTTTAGAATCAAACCAAGACAAAAACATTTTCGACTCACAGCAACTCACTCCGTTTTACGTAGAAACTCCTATGAGTTTTGAAGCTTCACCCATGGTAGAGATACAAGATTTGATTAATGATTCGACTACGCTTAATGCAGAACTCTCAGTGCCTACCCCGATGCCATCACCTGTCAACGTCCACGCTCATTGTCGTAATGAATTTTGTTCACAGCATGAGGACAGGGCTGTTTCAATTCCTTCTTCATTGAATACCATTTGCACACCTAGTAATCCACAAAATAACGATACAGGTACTCCTCGAAGAGGTAAGAAACGAATAAGGCGCCAAAGTGAGTGGTCAAGTGTAAAACGAAAGTGTCTTAAGAACTTGGGACAAAAATATGTAACAAAAAAAGGCGTAACCCAAGATGAAAAAACCTTGCGCCCGCCTTGTAAATGTCGCTATAGATGTCCGAGTAAAATAAGTCACCAGCAAAGAATAGAATGTTTTTCAAAATTTTGGAAACTGGGAGATAGAGCAAAGCAGTGGGAGTACATAGTTAAGTACACTGATAAATTAAAAAAGAAAAGATGCTTAAACCAAGTAATTCCTAATAATCGCAAATTTACGTACAAATACTATCTTCCTTTGATATCTGATTCTACAGAACCCCAGTATGATAGAATAGAAGTGTGTCAAACCATGTTTCTAAATACACTTTCAGTCACTACACGGATTTTGAGAACAGCATGGCAGAAATATGACGGGAGTACATCTATAGAAGCAGACCAACGAGGTCGTCACATGAATCATAAATATGTTATCACTGAAGAGATGGTGCAAAGCGTCTGCGACCACGTAAGATCATTTGCCCCAGTAGAATCTCACTACATACGCAAAGATAGCAAAAAACTTTATTTAAGTGGTGATTTGAGTATTGCAAAAATGCACAAACTGTACCTTGAATGGTATGACGCAACAAAGTACACTTGCAAGGCTTTAAAGGAACGCCAGTACAGGGATATTGTAGGTTCTAACTTTAATTTAGGGTTCCATCTGCCAAAAAAAGACCAGTGTGATGACTGCCATATATTTCGCCAAAAAAAGGATCCTACAGAAGAAGAAAGAGATAAATTCAAGAGACACGATGAGAATAAAAAGATTGCTCGACAATTAAAAAATAAAGATAAGGAAGATGCTATTTCTTCTGGAGGAAAAATACTAACTGCAGTATTTGATTTTGAAAAGGTGTTGACATGTCCACACGGAAATATTAGTATATTTTATTATAAGCGAAAATTATCCTGTTTGAATTTAACTGTATTTGATATGGGTAAGAAGAAAGGACTATGTTACATGTGGGACGAATCAATCGCAAAAAGAGGAGCTAATGAGGTGAGTAGTTGTCTATTACATTTTATTGAACGGAATGCCAAGGAAGGTGTTAAAGAGTTTCGGTTTTGGTCGAACAACTGTGCCGGCCAAAATAGAAACAGAATTGTGTACTCGCTATATGTTTATGCCGCAAAGAAATTCAATGTGTCCATATATCATCGTTTTCTGGAAAAGGGACACACCCAAAATGAAGGCGATAGTGTGCACTCTGTGATAGAGCGTGCTTCCCAAACCAAAATTATCTATACCCCGGAAGAGTGGCGATTGCTAGCAAGATGGGCTAAAAACGATGGAGAACCTTATGAAGTATGCAATATGACTAGAGACAGATTTTTTGACTTTAAGAGCAAAATCAATAATAAAGTTTGGCAAAAAAATGTCAAGGGTATTAAAGTTAATTGGAACAACATAAAGGAGGTTCACGCAGACTATAATGATGCTAATAAGTTGTTTTATAAGTATGACTTAAAACAAAAAGATGTGGACATAATTATTCTTCGTGGCAATACAAGGAATTCCTTACAAACAGAGTATAAACCTGCATATTCTCAACCTCTGAAAATTCCATTTCATAAATATCAAGATTTGATCAGCATGTGCAGGAGTGGAGTAATACCCTCAGAGTACACCTCTTATTTCGAGTTATTACCACATCATGCCATCGTAGAAGAATCTGAAGACTCTACAGACGATGAGAGTCCAGAGTAAATGTACAAATTTTTTATTAAAATATTTTTGATACGTAAATAAATATTTCACAAATATTAAAGTTACCTATTAAGACTGATTAGACTGTTATTATTGTATTGATTGTTTAAAACGGGTTCTTGTTCTACCTAATTAAGGGAGATAGACAAGTTTTTTTTATATATTATAATTATAATATTTCACAAATATGAAAGTTTTAGTAACTATTGAGACTGATTTATAATGTTATTATTGTATTGATTGCAAGTTGCAACGCAAGTTGATTTTTTGTAACTGTCATAAGTAGTAAGTGTTTTTATTCAAACATTGGAGACATTGTTTTTTTATTTTTTTCTTAATAAAGCGAATCCTATGATTACGAACTGTTTTATTTAGATTTAATAAAATATATTCAAACATAATATTAAATTATATTAATTAAATATTATTATATAACATTGTTACATACTAATTATAATCACATGTAACAATTTTTTTTTTAGTTTTACAAAAAAAAAACGCACTACGTTCATATAGTTCCCTTGCTTCTAATAGAATTTCCGTAAAATAAAGCTCGATGTATAAATGTGACTACAGTAAATCCGTCATAAAAAGTCATACATTAACATCGCACCTACTATCTCTTTAAATAAAGCAATTACAAAATAACTGATAACAGCCATAGCTGATAACACGTTCTATAGATATTCTCCCAAAATTTCAAAGCGCTAGGTTAACGCGTTTTTGAAATATGTATATTCATAACTTTATACAGTTGTGCTGTAAAACAACTGTCACGCAGTTATGACGTTATTCTTCGGCACCGTCGATCTGTCAAGTACAGGTTTCACAGACATTATCCGATAGAGAACCAAAGTTACCGACACAGCGAACCGAATTAGCAAGCTGAAGTGACAGTGGGCGGGCCATATCTGTCGAAGAACCGACAACCGCTGGGGAAGACGTGTTCTCGAGTGGAGACCGCGACTCGACAAACGTAGTATAGGATGCCCTCCGGCAAAATGGAGTGCTGTTTTGCGAAAGGTTGCTGGCGGAAGCTGGATGCGACAAGTTGAAGACAGGGCGAAATGACGCGCATTAGGGGAGGCCTACGTCCAGCAGTGGACTAGTATAGGCTGATGATGATGATTACAGGTGTCCTCACGACGTTTTCTTGATAATTAATGATTTAATACGCATCTGATTTCAAAAAGTCATCAGAGGTTCATCAGAGGCCTTGGCCCTCCAATACTCCATAGTATTGGACAACTTTGACTTGGCTGTTCAATGGTCGCATCAATTGATTATAACTACTTTTAGTATGTTTCTATTACAAAAATAAATATTTTTCTTCTACAGGGCACCGACATAACAGAATCCTTTGAAACTCATCACTTAAGAGGAGTAGCAGAATCCTTACTACCAAAATATTTCGTGAGGCACGCAAAAACACCTAGAAACCACCCGTTTACATTCAAAGAAGATGGATTTTACAAGACATTGAAAGTAAAAGTTCTAGCTCAACTGCCCGATATACCAAAAGATTCACGAAATAAAAGTGATTTCATAACTGACGGGTTCCTTTTAAGTTTGGTGGTACTGTGTCCTGTGAGCTGTTGGGGCTGGACTCAAAGTTTCGCATTAGGAGCGACATTGACAGTCCTAAACAGTTATGTGCTAAGTTCTCTCATAATTTGTTCCCATAATTATTTCCATCGTAGTGACAATTGGAGAATGTACTTATTTAAGTTAAGTGGAATGTGTTACAGGTACGTTTGCCTTTTGGTTTTTGTTATTTTTAGCTATGAGATAGTACTGCTTGCCTAAATAAGTAAATAGAACCTGCCTCATTATTCTACTGGTCGTAAGTGCGATTGTCAGTAAAACTTAAACGCATGAATTTTATTTTTTTTGTCGGTAAAAATAATATTACATAATGCATTGACTCAAAAAATAATAAACAATTTATTTAAATGCGACCACCTGTGAACTATGGTAATGACCTTCATTATTCACTGAATGATGAATTAAATACAGTAAAGTAAAATAATTATGTACCCGTTACGCGCGTTGTGGATTCGATTTTTTACACAATCACATATGAATGAATATCTTCTGAAATAAACCCATAAATAATTGTAATTTCGTACCATGTCTAATATATTTTTATTGAAAGTACCATTCAGAAAATTATGGAAAAGGGTGAGGGTGGTGTTAAATTTAATGTAGAACCTGTAAGATTTATTAGATTTGCAGATAATATATATATATATATATATATTTGACGACACGATTGGCGTAGCGGTTGAGCGATGGGCTTCTGCGCCACGTGTTGTGGGTTCGATCCCCACACGGAGCAAATATTTGTATGATCTACAGGTAGTTGTTCCGGGTCTGGGCGTTTGTGTATGTGAGAATTTGTGTTTGTAAAAGCACCCACGATACAGGAGAAAATCCTAGTGTAGGGCAACGTTTTATTTAATAAAAAATATATATATATATATATATATATAGCGGCAATATCCGATAGCACAAAATAATTTAGAGAAACTTTCGAAAATGTTTACCAGTTCTTTTATGGATTACGGACTGAAAATAAATATTAACAAATCTGAAATTTTAATAACAACAACATTCCCATCAGTAACTAGACCATTCATGCTTGATAACACACAATTAGAGCAAATCACCAATTTCAAATGCTTAGGCAGCTAAATAACGCATGACTGTATATGTTCGCCTGATATCATAGCAAAAATTGCAACGTTGACCGTCGCAATTTTTACAAGCATGACAAGCATTTAACAGAAAATAAAAATTACAGCCAAAATATAAGCCAGTATTAGAAAACGATTGATAAAGACCTATGTCTGGAGCATAGCATTGTATGGCTGTGAAACTTGGACTTATGACCTAAAGGGACAGAGACAGGTTAGAGGCATTTGAAATGTGGTGCTGGAGGAGGATGAAAAAGATCAGTTGTACGAAAATGAAAACAAATGAGGATGTTTTAGTAATTGTAGATGAGAAAAGGAGGTTATTAAGAACCATAGAGAATAGGAGAGGAAAGATGTTTGGCCACTTGATACGACACAACGACTTCTTTATACGAGAAGGTAAAATTGAAGGAAAACGAGGAAGGATGATATCATAGCAAAAATTGCAACGTTAACCGTTGCAATTTTTACAAGCATGACAAGCATTTAACTGAAAAAAAAAATTACAGCCAAAATATAAGCCAGTATTCCAGACTTCTTTATACGAGAAGGTAAAATTGAAGGAAAACGAGGAATGGGAAGATATAGGCGAAGTTTTGTGGAACAAGTGAGGGAAAGAGTGAAAACAGAAGCTGACTGCGATGAAGAGCTGAGCTCTTTTTAAAATAATAAAATATACCTACCTACATCGGTAACGTGTTATGCCCCTATATTCTATGGCGCGAAGCTAAAATAATCTTTCTTTTTAATACCTAATCAAAAGTGCTGCACCGACATGTTGTCTAGTAGAGGTATTAAGACTGCATTTGTACATTAAGAATAACCAAATAATATAAATATGACCCCATTATCAAGATGGCAAATTACTATTTTTAGACCCAGACGCATACAATTTGATTTGTGATTTGTTCGAGCATGTTGTTAGGTGTTCTACATATTTCTAAAATAGGTATAATAATTTTAAAATAAGGTAGAGACAGTTTATAAAACAATTTAGGTACTAAACATTTATGAAAATTTACCAAGTCTAAAATTTTGGAAAATACAGAAATCCCTTCAAAATATTTTCAATAAAATATACAAAAATGCCAAATTTCGCAACGTAATTCTTCTATCATAAAAAGTTGTGATATCTCATGTATACCTAGAGCCAAGTCTAACTTTACAAGCCAAGACCAAGTTTCGGTTAAGTAAATAATACTATAAGCGTTTTGAATTATCTCAGTTGGACAATCTGTTTTGGTTCTTTAAGACAAGAAGTCACTTAATTATAATTATTCTCACGGAGTACAGTCATTCAATATATAATAATTCAGTATATACCTACTGTAATTTAATTCGGCAAATAATAGACAACGTTCATGAACTCGTTTCTGTAAGATACTGTCAGGCAGTAATTGTCGGTGTTACCCACTGACCTCTTTAATATGTACTCTTTTCGTACACTGGAAAGGGGGGCCATAAATCATTGACAATAGCCTGTATTGTCAATGATTTATGGCCCCCCTTTGATTTTCGCCATTTTGGCGCTATAGCTCAAGTGAGCAGTAACGGAACTAATTTTAGAGACTGGACAATGTCGATAATTTTTTGTTCTTCCATGAAGGTTGTAATGGCAAAATGCTAGCCAAAAAATATTTAATTTTTTGCTAGGTAAGTATGTTACCTAGCAACAACTTCTGTTCGTATTCAAACTTATTTTTTCTGTTGCGCTAGTTATTTTTATTTTATAAAAATACTATGTCGTTTTACTGTCTAATTTATCAAAATAAATCCACTGTTGATTTTAGTACTCTTTATTTCGATTTAGGTACATAATAACTTCATATGACGTCATTTTCATTATTGTATATTATGGCAGGATATGTTGAAACCAATATAATAACATCTATTGTACCATATTCTAGCAAATAAACGTTTTGAATTGAATGGAATTAAAGATGCAAATACCGAGCGAGGGTTAAGAACGTTTTCCGAGCGTAGTAGCATTTTGGTACATACATTTGTAAGGTATAATTTTACAGTAGATATAAGATGTGGTACCGGGGCCTACATTTTATACCAGTGCACATAGATCAACTACACCCAGCGGACAAAAAGACACTTAGAATACAATACAATAACGCCTCAGGTGTCAGACGATCCATAAGGATTTTCACACATATCACTTACTTGGACTTACACAAAATTATTTATCAGTTCATTCGTTGAGGATTTACAAAAATTATACAATGAAAAAAAATCGATATTAATGATCGGTACAGGGAGATGCTCTAAACGGCTCGTCGGCCATTTGCATTTTGTGTCAACCAGTGTCAATTTTAGTTCCACAAAAGCTCGGAGCAGAGCGCTTCAAATTGACCCAAAAATGATGCTGTCATTTGTACGCTATAGCCTATCCAGTCTAGTAGCATAGAGATCAGTGGTGTTACCCAATCTTGTTTTCCATCAACTATGTTATTAAACATACACTCATACATACCATCACGTATGTATTCCCCGAAGAGATGTACTAATGTACACCCACACTTTACGCGTTTAGGTCCCATGTAATAGGGGGCGAGTCTATTACCATTAACCGGGCACAAATCCAAACTCCGAGCTGCTACAAAGAATTTTATAAAACAAATCCCGGAAATCGAATTTAGGACCTCTAGTAGCAGTCTCGCTTAAGACCTCTAGACTACTTAGGCAGTTATTGCTTACACTACAAAGTTAAACAACTAAATTCGAATTTGAAGCATTCAATGCGGAAAAAATAATACAAGGTATAGCAAGATATCCGTATCCTTGTAATTAATAATGCGATTTAAGTTTATAAAGCATGAAAACTTTATTTATTTACATTACTTAGAAAATTGTAATGTAATGAAATTATATTTATTTCTGATTCTGTATTACAAGTCAATGTTTTTTTCTATGGGATAGCGGCCAAAACAAGTACGGATCGCAACACCAAAGGCGTCCCAAGTGCGTTGCCGTTCTTTTAAAAGGGGATTGGTCCTCCGGAATCCTCGTTCACTCGGCGATACACAACGTTTCACGCCGGTTTTTTGTGAGGCCGCGGTATCACTCTGGTCGAGCCGGAGTGATACCATGGCGTCCGTGCGTGGCGGGTGTCCATGGGCGGTAGTAATTGGTTACCATCAGGCGATCCGTCTGCTCGTTTGTCCTGTGTTTATCCCATAAACCTACCACCCATAATTAGGTAAGGTGACGGATTCAGCATAATTAAACGGAATAACCCCCAGGCTATTAAACGTGTCTCCAATCATTTTTTACGTGGGAGAGCCATGCTTCGGCACGAATGGGCCGGCTCGACCGGAGTGATACCACGGCCTCACAGAAGACCGGCGTTAAACATCGCTTGCGTTGTGTTTCGCCGAGTGAGTGAGGTTACCGGATGCCCAATCCCCTTTTAAAAGGTCGGCAACGCACTCGTGACTCCTCTGGTGTTGCGGGTGTCCATGTGCGGCGGTGATCGCTTACCATCACGCGATCCGTCTGCTCGTTTGCCCTCCTACCCCATAAAAAAAATATGTTTGACTGTATTACAAATTAGCAACACTTTCTTCTGTAGTTTTAAAATTAAAAAATATGGCTGTTCTAAATGCTTTTTATTTTTTCAGTGACTGGCGAATATCACATGCAATGTCCCATCACCTACACACAAACACAGCTCAAGATATAGAAATATCTATGCTGGAGCCGTTTATACATTTCTTACCATCCAAAAATAAGCCTATCTGGGCTCAAATGGCTGCCTTCTACTTTCCAATTATTTCTTCTTTTTCCATTCTGAGTGTCTTGATTCTAGAGTAAGTACTTATTGTTTATTTATCTACTAGCCTTACCGAAACAGAAGACCGCACAGAATACAACGCCATGTTTATGTGTCCGTGTTTTATTTCTGTCAAATCTGTCAATCAGTTCCCGATACAAAATGTATGAGAAAATATTTTTTTTCTTAATTTTTATGTTGTCATAATTAAATTTCGTGATTCTTTCTATATTTTAATAGTTATTCTATTACAAAGATCGTAAAAATCCGTCCAGCCGTTCTCGAGTTATGTATTGTATCAAACCCGACTTAACGACTATATTCTATTGGATGAATTACCGTCAGGTGGTGGAGTCGTCGAAAACAAAAACTTATTTCAATTAATAACTAATAAATCCCCTAAATGTTTTCTTTTATTATCGATCGCTCAAGGTTGACAGTGACTTTATAAATTCCCAAGGCAGTGTCTGCAAAATGTCACGTAGGTAATTCGTAGAAGTATTATCGTTGGCTAGCGGTAGTTGTCAAAGTGTACGGTAAATATTAAAAGAAGTTGCCAGTTGCCACGTCATCGATGCGTCGATTCTAGTCATGATATTCAATTTAATTGACCTTATGTACAGTGATTCGTTGACCATGACCTTGCTCTCTAAATTCGTTTCATAATTCCCTCTGAGAGGTCGATAACCAGTAATTCTGACTCCGACGCAGTCTGATTTGTAATTATAAAAGATAGACTTGCGAAAGTGTTCATAATAGATAAAAATAAACATTTAAGATATTTGAAATTTGTTACAAATTGTCATTATTTGTTATTCCTAACAACCGTCTCTGATTAACCTTGTCTTTAATAATGAACGTTCAACTGTTAATTGTGTTGATCCACCACAAACGGTACAACCAAATTATACAGAAAGCATTTGTTAAACCACTTTCGTACTAATAATACCAGTTTCCGAAACATTTCACCTAAATGGCAAACGAAATTGCGATAACAAAATGGGAATGTACACAAAATCATGCGAATGTCGCCGGTATTATTAGGTTACGTGTTATTTGATTGTATTGTAAAGGTAGCTTAATTGGGTCCAATAATATGACTGAAAACTAGATAAGTTTGCGATTTTAATTAAACCCTGATTTTTGGGTACAATGCATGGAATAAATGAACGTTTGGGTTTCGGAGATAGTACCTAACTAAAAGAAGAAGAGGCTAAAAGAGCCTCCACGAGTAATAAACAGTAAAAAATAGAACCAGAGCGGGTTTTTTTTGTTGTTCTGTATAGATAATTACATATTTATTTCATGATTAATTAATTTATTTTTTAAGGCGGAGCTTGAATTGCCCACAAAAACGTAATACCGAAATAAATCGTAATCTGGATTACGATTTATTTCGGTATTATTAATATTTTTACAAATTATGTTATTATTCGGATTTGGATATCGTTAATCTTGGTTCCTACGGCACTATTTCGTCTACTACTACTTCACTGGAAATAAAAGACCGGAAAATCGTTCCAAACTTGTTGTCAAAAATTGCATTCGCTTACAGTTATTTCCAGTGAAGTATTTTGGACGAAATTGTAGAGTAGGAACATAGGTTAACGGTATCGGAATCTGAATAATAACAGAATTTGATTAAATTGTGTATGAATTACGATTTATTTCGGTATTACGTTTGTAAGAGAACTTTGGTCCGACTCTTAACTAAGTAAAACAATTCAACATTAAAAAAAAAATGTATAAACCATTCATAATGGGAATGCCATCCCATCCTAGCCTCGAATATGTGTATGCGTGATTTTCATCATTTCATAAGTGAAATAGTAACTCTACCATATTCGCGCGAACACTTCCGACATACTGGTTTCCGACATGTTCTGGAAACTTATTAAGTTACAGAAATGGGTACCTAGGTTTTCTCTAAACTCTGGTAAGTATTTTCATCCATAGCAAAATTAAAAATATTGGTGTCATCTATGCTAGTCAAATTACACACAGGTATAGGATTCCATCTACCTATACGTTTTTTATACTTGGCTACCGTCCGAAGTCCAAAGAACAATAAATAAATACCTATATAATAAAGTCACATGAATAAGGATAGTTGAAAAATAAATTAAAATAATGGTCCTATTGAAAAAGGTTATTATAAATAATTCCAAGACTGAAAAAATAATTTAAATCGAGTCATAAAATTCGAAGATTTTATTAGTTTTTGGTTGACATTGAGTGGGGATGCTCTGTCCTTTTCCCGCAAAACGAATGTCAGTATAGAATTTGTATGGCGCAGGCACAGTCAGACGTCGAAACGTGCTATATAGCACGCTCTCTGTCTAACATAAAATTAAAATGATTTTTTATTTATTCACATTTATTTCAGGACAAACATCCCATAGGGTTTGTTAGTAATTACTTAAAGTATGTTAGTATAATACACTCAGACTAGACATAGACACAGACATAATACAAACAATACACAGACTACCATCCTTTGGATCGGACGGCAAAGTCTGCCAACCTACACTAGGCCAGTGTGGTGGATGGACCCCTCTCATTCTGAGGCTAGACCCGTGCCCCAATTGTAGGACAGTACAGTACCCACGAAAAATCAACGCGCGTCTGAAGTTAGCTGCTGCAAACAGCTGCACATGTCAATTAACTTAAGCGTTATTTTAGTGAAGGAAAAATTCAATCGCGGGCAGGATTCGAACCTACGTCTTCTGGTTGGATACACCAGACGCTCTGACCTGTAATCAACCGCCAACCCCACCCGCCTGATTGAAATTTGCCTTCACATTCTGAATTTATGTCATAAGGTGACGTTGGTGACATCTATTGAAAAGCAAGTTACTTTGCTTCTCAACCAAGACGAATTTTTTATGGGATAGGGGGAAAACTAGCAGACGGATCGCCTGATGCGTTTACCGCCGCCCATGGACACTCGCAACATCCATAGGAGTCACAAGTTCGTTGCCGACCTTTTAAAAGGGGATTGGGCCTCCGGTAACCTCACTATCTCGGCGAAACACAACGTAAGCGTTGTTTAACGTCCGTTTTCTGTGAGGCCGTGATATAACTCCGGTCGAGCCGGCCCATTCGTGCCGAAGCATGGCTCTCCCACGTAAAGACTTACTTTACAGTTCAATGTCTTGCCATGCCATGCAATGTGTCGATGCCACCTTATCTTTTTCTTTTTGTGATTTTTTTTTTTTGCATTTTCCATGCTAAGATTATAAAGTTATTTTAGTGAAGGAAAAATTCAATCGTGGGCAGGATTCAAACCTGCGTCTTCTGGTTGGATACAAGAGCCGCTGTGACCTCTAAGCCACCGCGTAAATTAAGTGATCTTATGTAAAAATATCGAAATCAGTAAGGACAATTCACGAATTCACGAATGTGAAACAATTACGACCCCAACTGTCTCTACGAGTTTTTATATTAAAACTGATCACGACAAAACCACTTGGATAACTCAGACATGTTATTTCGGGGGTAGGTACTGTAAATGGGTCAACATAATATTTAAATTTGATTTCAGATTTCAAATTTATTCAATAGATTTTCAATTTAATCTCCAAATAATAGAGTTTATTATCTATTGGGGCAATTTGACAGACTGTGGTAACTAGATGTGCTGATGTCCATACCTGATTTTCAATGTTCTAACATAAAACAATATTCTACATTACAGAATAATTCTCTACGCAACAAAGCATGAAGGAAAGTCACTTGGTTGGAAGAACTTGATACCTTTTGCGGCTTGTCTCTTCCATGGACAATCGCTCTGTGGCTACTCACTTTTATACCTACCAGTTTCTTTTTCGTGTTGTTTGGGTTAATGGCAGGACACCTGAATCAAAGAAATTTCTTCGAAGGTGATATACCGAGGTAATATTTTAAATTATGTTTAAAACCGGTTTCCTCATCAGTTACTATGGCTCTGCAATCCTTGGGATCTCTAAAAGCAACGCAACGCATCAGCAATTCCTCTAGTGTTGCAGGTGTCGACATAATCAATAAAAATAAATAAAAAATGCTATAAGAGTACCTAAATTTATGATCATCCATGTTCGTAGCGAATGTCGCGAATCCCATCATAAGTAATAGGGGGTTAGTCTAATCAGCATACTCTATGCCATATTTCATTGGAAGGTCTACGGTCATCGCTGAGTTAATTTTATTTGTGGTTTTATACAACCACAGCTTAAACTTTGACCTCGAGACTAATCTTGCTGCGTACTCTTACATAAATACTCTAGTAACTAGTAAGTCAGTGTTTTTAAATAAAACATGAATTGATCTCATAAAGTCTTTAGTCTAGTGGAATAAAGCGCGACCTACGCTACAGGTCTAGTATAATTGGAAATTCTGATATTTTTTCTTCTTCCTGAAATCCCACGTGAAAAGCGATAAAATGAACCTAATAGCAATAAATACCATTTAGTTTTAAATTAAGAGAGATGTTTTAACGACAGCAGCTTCCAGCCACCTACTGACCACCGACAACTTCTTACCTTCTGCCTTTCACAAACTGCACCCTTCACAAACTTACAATAAACTTTTGCTATGAACTTATTGTGTCACATTTCCATTAAAATCGACAGTTATTTTTTACAAGTTTATTTTTAAATTTTATTACGAAATATGTTTAATTTTGCTTAGATAAAGTTATTTAAAAAGCAAGTACTATATCTTACACTGTCTTAAATATCAATAGAAATTGTCATTTTATCTATCTATACTTATAATAAATCTGTAGAGAGGTCAATTCTGTACATGAAATATATTTCCAAAATAACTATCAGCGGGTGATAAGTGATCGATACTGATGCCAAAAATGCAATCAGTAAAATTTTTGTCTGTCTGTCTGTCTGTCTGTATGTTCGTTATAGAAACAAAAACCACTCGACGGATTTCAACGAAACTTGGTACAATTGTTTTTCATACTCCTGGGCAGGTTATAGTATACTTTTCATCACGCTACGATCAATAGGAGCAGAGCAGTGAAGGGAAATCTTCGGAAAACAGGAGAACTTACTCCATTTTTTAAGCTTCCGTCGCGTGTGCAGCCTTAATGGTTAAAGCTACACAGAAATCATGTATGACGGAAATGTTCTCCTTAAAATTATATAAAAAATATTCCACGACAGCAAATGTCTATCTTTTATGGTTGAATCACAATAACACGTGTAACTCCCGATAGCTTAGCAGTTCGGAGCTTTCTGATTATATTTATCTACTCTTACGTTAGGTGACTGACTGACTGACATAGTGATCTATCAACGCACAGCCCAAACCACTGGAGGGATCGGGCTGAAATTTGGCATGCACATAGCTACTATGATGTAAGCATCCCCTAAGAAAGGATTTTGATAAATTTCGACCTACAATGTAGGGGTGAAATAGAGGATGAAAGTTCATATGGAACAAAGTAACTATTCCACGCGGACGAAGTCGCTGGCAAAAGCTAGTCATCAATAAATTAATAATAAATCATTGAAGTCAAAATAAATGTGTAAATACATCAATTTGTTATTTCGATGCATGAAAAATTTGATTCTATTGTTCAATAAATTATTGAAAAAACGACGTCCCTATACGTACCTATTTATCAAATTGAAACATGGCTTGTAAAAAATGCCGCTTACCAAAAAATCTAGAAGCTAGAAATCTTAAAATTTACTCAATCTTTTTCTAGTCAATCTATCGAAGGCATTGACATAAAAATAATTTATACGTTAGCACAAAAAATGACAAATTTATTTCTGAATTCAATAAAAAGGACGTCTGTCTCTGACTTGTTACCTTTGCCCTTCACTAACATATTGCTGTTATTTATTGCACGACTGATCGATTGAAGCAACTTATTTATCTCGTTTCAGAAATGAAAATATTGATTGGGGTTTACACCAGCTGGATACGGTTGTGGAAACAATCGATTACGTTGGCCATCACTTTAAATCGTTTACTCGGTTCGGAAATCACGCTCTCCATCACCTGTTCCCTACGTTGGATCACGCAGAGCTAAAATATTTGTATCCTACACTCATCGAACATTGTGAAAAGTTTGAATCACATTTAAAAAGGAGTACTTTCTATGGAGCTTTAATAAGTTTCAGTAAGCAAATGAGAAGGAAACACCCGAATAATTTTAGAGACGGAAAAAATATAAAATACTTGAAATAGAAAAATATACCTATTTGCTAAAAGAAATATTGCAAATCAGAAGACACTAGAGAAAGCATATATTGAAACTCGACCAAATTAAAATTGAATGATCCTAAAATGATCTTTGATTTAGTAATGCTATGAACTGGTGACTGAATTTTTAATAATATTTTTTATTATTTAATTTTCCGGTTGTGGATACAATAAATAGACTGGTTAAATTTGTTTCGTATTTATTATTTTTCACCTATAATAATACTTATCATATTTAATTTTAATATAGATATATCAATTTTATAATAACACTAGCTGTGCGCCGCGTTTTCATCCGCTTTGCACCGGTTCTAACGATCGTAGCGTGATGTTGAAGTTGTTGCCTATAATCTTCCTGTATAATTGGGCTATCAAATATAAAAAGAATTTTCCAATCCGACTGGCGCCTTCAAACAAAAACACGGACAAACTCTTCAGCTTTATTATGACATTACAGACCATAATGTTCTATTATACTTATGACAAAAATTTATCTTGTAACAGTGAACTGCAATCTAGAAATTAGCGTCGGTACTTCTCAGCGAGTATACTGCCTTTGGAGACTTGAAGATATATAATATAATATATGCAAAAAATACGTTTAAAGTTCCTCGAAATGATCACAAGAACTTCAATCGCCACAAATGTTTCATATAAGTAGGGGCATCCCACAATAAGTTGCACAGTCGTTCACCGCAATCTCAGTTGACAGGACACATTTGTAACACACCGCAAGTCTGATTGTACCGATCCACCCTTCGTTCGACCAAGTTCGGAAATTACTTTGGTCGTTCACTTTTTAGTGGACTTTCAAATGATTGGTTGAAATTGTAGTTTGATAGTAGTAGTTTAAAAAAGAAAAAGAGAAGAAAGGACCATCAATCATCTCTTGTTGGTAAAGTACTACATGTAAAAATATTTTAAGATGTTTGTGAGATTTGATTTTTCCTAACTGGTATAAAAATATAGATGGAGTATCCATATTTTTATACCATCCATGAAATGTCTACATTGGCATGTATATGCTGCATGTATATACATATAATATATTGACGCTCAAATGAGTACCTATTACTGTTTTAGAAGCACTAATATGATTTATGCATGACATAAATCGTAAACTTAATTCAGTAGTGAGGCCTGTATTAATATCATTTTTAAGACAATTATACCTTTCATACTTTTCGCTGAAGTCCAATCGGGACGCATGTATATGACTAAAATAAGTACTTATAAAAAAAGCAGTGATAGCCTAGTGGTATGACCGTTGGACTGCCAAGTCAAAGGTCTCGAGTTCGAACCTAAGGCGAAACCTCTGACTTTTCGAAGTCATGTGCGTATTAAATAGTTAATTATCACGCGCTTAAACGGTGAAGGAAAACATCGTGAGGAAACCTGCATGCCTGAGAGATTTTCTCGATGGCGTGTGAAGTCTGCCAACCCGCACTAGGCCAGCGTGGTGGACTATAGCCTAATCCCTCTCATTCTGAGAGGAGACCCGTGCCCAGCAGTGGGACAGTATAATGGGTTGATTATGTTATGTTTTATGTTATGTAAGTACTTATATCAGTTAAATTAATCATGAAATACGAGCTAGTTAATAAATGACCAATAAACGTTAAGATAGTGAGGCAGATGTGGAGTGTTGCGGCTTGCGGCTTGCCGCTCCGAGCGAAGCGACACTTGTACGAGAAACCGCAAGGCCCGACAACCACCTACTTTGGGAACCCCTGTCGTGTGTCTTTGGTTTGCTTGTAATGAAAATAATTATTTTAACTTAAATTAAATTGGACTGCATTTTTTAATATAAATCTATCTGTAATGTGTAAGTACTAATTACTTTCATTTAACATCAAAAAGAAAGAAACATCAGTCTAATTTGTATTAGATTAGAAAATAAAGAGGTAACACTCCGAAAAACTAAATTTCAGCTGACGGATCGTAGGTACGACGAAAAACTCGATTTAGGCGTTTTGATTTCTAGTATTGCGTTGACCCAACTCCTCTCGAATGTTATTTAGTTGTTTGACTTAAAGAATAATCATACGCTTTTTGTACTTGTTTCGATCCGTAGCATCGACCTTCTATTTTTGTTGCAAACTACGAAGTTTCGGTTTACAGATCGCATGTTACAGAAGTGTTTCGGAACCAATGATTCCACTGCTACATGATGTGCAATGTTTGGATACTTCGATATTTTATAATCTATTTTTTATTACTTAAATCATTAGATAATAATTTTCTTATACTATAATAGTGATTAAACTGCTTATTACCGACTACGAAAAAAAGAAGGGTAATAAGTTTAACTGTCTATGTATGTATGTATATAAATGGACTTTCGATCCTAGGTCAAAAACTACTCATCAGATTTTAGCAAAAACACAAAAAAGGGACAGAAAAAAATATATTTGAGTTTAATAAATGAGGTGTCGTATGATTTGACTTGATCCCCAGAGTATAGGGATGTTCGTGGAGATAGAAAACTTTTCTTGTTTTATACCTTTTAGTTTACTTTTTTCTTAGTCGGGTTTTAGTTTTTAAACTTTCGTTTTTATTTGACACTTTTTGAATAACAACAACCGGCGAACTAGGGGTGTACATTGGTACACCTCTGCCTAACCCTTCGGGGATTACAGGCGTCGTGGTATGTATGATGGTTCCTTTTTCCTTTTGAGGTACCTACAGAACAATGATCCTGTTAATAAGCTTAACTACAGCCCGTCTAAAAGATATGAAATAGTATGGTCACAGATAAATAATGCCCATGGTACGTTGCTGAGAGAATGCCATTGATGTTTTAAATCGTAGAGTTTAACGAACGATGTACTCGCGTAAATAATTGTAAGTTGTATTGCCATTATACCGTTACGCTGACGTGGCGTTAATAATTCAATGTAAGTACCAAAAATACCGCCTCATTAATCTAGTCAAGTCTGGTCTCAATTTCGACTGGTACGCTAGAGAATTGACACAAATAAGAATTAAATTAAATATCTTTTTGTGATTTTTTTTGCATTTTCCATGCTAAGATTATTAAGTTATTTAATAGTAAAGGAATTAAATAAATTAAATGTTAAATACAAGTATTCTTATCTTAACTATGTAAGTATAGTTAACGAAAACATCGTCAAGAACATTGCCCTTTCTAATTGGTAATAATGTAGATAAGTATGGCATTGGACTGCCTCATTAACCTATTGGCCCTAATCGCAACTGCTAGGATCTGGAATCGTACAAAACCCTTCGGAGAATTCAGGCATGGTGGAATGTTTATGTACCAAAAATAATGTTATAATTTTTGGAGTGGGACAATACGAGTATATAAGTCTCGTTCCATGTAATAAGGAGCGAGCTTCGGCGATTAACGGGGCACAAATTTAAACTCTGCGCATCTACTAAGAATTTCATAGAAATACCCAGGATCTCTAGCGTAGTAGTCGCGCTTAGAACCAATACGCTAGGGATGTTGTGATAATATTGTAAAGAGATAAAGTTGTTTGTATGTACGACGTATAAAGAAAGTTCAAAAATATTTTTCCTGATAGAACGCTTCACCATTTCTGTGTTTTTAGTTAAACTTGGCGTAAGACACCTAGGAAGCCTAGTTTAATAATTCTCGTGGCCTAAATGACCTATCTATTCCTACTACTTTCTATCAGAATCTAATTATGGACGTAATTATTTGTATGATCAATCAAATCATGCTCATACTTGACTATTATGTATAAAGATACATATTATATTATATAAGCACGTACATACATATTCTATCACCATACTAATATAATTATAGTAACATAACATACCATCACACCTGTACTCCCAGAAGGAGTAGGCAGAGGCGTACTAATGTACACCCACCCACAGTCCGCCGGTATGTTTAGGTCCCATGTAATAGACGGTGAGTCTATTGCCATTAACCGGGCACAAATCCAGACTCCGAGCTGCTACTAAGAATTTCATAGAAAAACCCAATAACACTTTGATCGAACTGGGGATCGAACCCAGGACCTCTAGCGTAGCAGTCACGCTTGGGACCACTAGACTAATGAGGCAGTCATTATAGTAACATTTTTTTGTATATGTGTTAGTACCTACTTACTAAGGTACTTAGCACTTAAGTGCTAGTGATTTCTTTAAGGACGTCGATCGTTGACTTAGCATCACCAACATAATTATAAAAGTACAAAGCAAATAATTTTCGAATTTAATATTGTGTACTTTTTAATATCATAATATCAGATCACTCCGGGAATGCCCTGCGTCATAAAAAAATATTTGATATAAAATCTACAGTGTAATAATTTTTGAGTCAGCCTGTACTTATAATCCTATAAGAACTTGCGCGACCATTTCTCTGTCTTCCGAATAGTTTTTTTTTATAGGTTAGGAGGGCAAACGAGCAGACGGATCGCCTGATAGTAATCGATTACCGTCGCCCATGGACACTCGCAACACCAGAGGAGTCACAAGTGCGTTGCAGGCCTTTTAAAAGGGGATTGGGCCTCCGGTAACCAAAATCACTCTGCGAAACACAACATTAGCGTTGTTTAACGCCGTTTTCTTTGAGGCCGTGGTATCACTCCGGTCGAGCCGGCCCATTCGTGCCGAAGCATGGCTCGTCGCTCGTCCAAAATGACTTATTGAGACAAATCTACATTTTTAAAAACCTACGACATGTGGCAGATCTTGGGCTGCTAAAACAGATATATTATTCACTTTGTCAGTCACTTTTAACTTACTGTATCACATCTTGGGGGAGTGCCCCAAAAACTATAATAAAGCCTGTTGAGATCGCTCAACGTGCCATACTAAAGGTTAGTACTTTTAAGCCTATATACTTCCCTACCGTAACACTATACCAAATTTTTGTAGTTTTAACAGTAAGGCAACTGTTTATTTTGAGTATTACTCTCCTACAGCACAGTAAGCTAATATATAACCCGTGTCTTCTTAAAAAACGTAGAAAAGATATGGTATGCTGTATACCATTCTTCAAAACAAAATTTAGCCAACGTTTTATAAATTTCTCTGGACCCTACATTTACAATAAAATAAATAAAGCCATAAATATCTACCCACTCCCAAAAACCCAATGTAAGAAGAAAGTGTGTGAATTCCTACAAAAATTAAACTATGAGGAGACTGAACGTCTTCTTCACATAGACCAGTGACTAACACAAAAATCCTTCTTGGCCTAGACATACGTCCACGTTCGCACACACATACACGCATTTAAACACACAGACACACGCACACGAACACTCACACTCACGCAAACACACACGCACACACACGCACGCACGCACACACAACACACACACACATCTGACACATACTCCAGCTACCTACCAGATTTAATCTTGTTTATTAAAATCTATTTACTATTGTGTTCATGAAATAAATAAACCTTTTTTAACCTACATTTAATGGAAACCAAAAGTGTATTTACAATAAAAATTGTATGATTGGCTAAAAGGAACATGAAAATATGGGGAATGGCGCTGATAGCCGAAATACAGGCTCTGCTTAGTTCGGCTACAGATACAACATTCAAACATCCTAGCAACATTAAATAGCCATAATTATAACTGTAACTTTGTACCACACTTTTTTGGAATAAACATTTTTATTATTTATTATTTTTAAATGCCTATGTCCTTCCTCAGGATGCAACCATCTCCTTGTCGTTCTCCAAGGTCAAATTTATCTCTCTATCAATATTTATCAAAATTGGTTTAGGCGTGAAAAGGTAACAGACTGACAGTTACTTTCGTTCATCATCACCTAACAACAATGTACGTATGTTAGGTGCCTACTTAGTTGTATGGGAACCTAGAACTAAATCCTTTAATATTTGTCTCTAATAGCGGGATAATTGAAACACGTTTAAGTTTACCTCGACCTTTGACTTAATTTCATAAATTTAATGAGAAAACAAAAATGTTTTTCCAATATTGTATTCCAATACTGGCCAATACCAATAACCATGAAGTTCAAACATACTCGTACAAGTGCATAAAGACATATAAATAAAGTATTTCGGCATCAGAATTCTTTATTATACATTGCATTATTTTTTTTTATATATCTAATTAACGTTGAAATAAAACTCCTACTTTTTACAGATTTTATCGCGTCGTATTTAATTATATTCTGTTTAATTCCCGATGCTTCGGATCTTTTTCTTCTTCCTTTTCTTAAATTAAATAATATCAATACAAGGCTATAAAATCCGTAAATTTTTCAGCTCATGGTATCGAGTCTTTCTACGAAATTCTCAGTAACAGCTCGGAGTTCGTCCCCTATTATATGGGACCTAAATATACCACTGAACTATGGTACCCACAGTTACATCATTATTGGTCCAACTACAGGAACAGGCATGATTGGTCCAGCTAACCATTATCGATGTTGAAAAGGAGTTAATGGCCCGTGGTCTCAGTTTCAAAGTGGGCCTTATCTACCTTACCAACATATTATGAGACAAAAATGCTTATGAATATGATTTACTTGAAGAGTTTTTTACACCTAGCTTTGTATTTGTACCGATGATATTTTTTTTGCAAGTTCATCGATATGTGTAGTTCCCTCATGGGAAAACACAAAAACACTGCTCGATCTAGGAATCAAACCCAGGTCCTTGAGCATAGCAGTCGTACCTACGACCTTATTCCCCGTGTGGGTACGGGTCACAATACTGTTCTTCACTGCCATTCAGATAGGCATCTTCTAAAGGGCGCGAAAATATCTGCCTTGCTCGGTGGACCTCTTGGGGCCTGACTGGCTGGCGTCCACCTTTACGTCGGATTCTGTCGTGAAGTACCTTGCCAGTTCCCCCTCGGTTGCTGCGGCTCTAGCAGTCTGCAGTCCGTAGGGGGTTTTATGGGTCGGCAACGCAACAGCAACTCTTCTGGTGTTACATGTGTCCATGGGCGACAATGACTACTTACCACCAAATAGCTGGTCAAAAAAAGTCAATTGAAGCAGTTACAATTATCCCATCCCCCATTACTAACTCTATTAGACCTGATTTTTTTAATTAAAAATCAAACAAACAGACAATCTGATACTAACTATATATACGTAATCACATTTGATATAAACTTAACAGTGCATATCAATGAAACTCGAATCGCGTGCGCCAGCGCATTTAGTCAGGGCCAAGCAGCGCCAATTGGCGGTCGTACCCGCTTTCAATGTTCTAGAGTTCATTATTAATTATTATAAAGTGTTTACTGAGGTTGTACACAAAATTTGAGGAAGTAATACTAGCAGTTTTTTGAGGTTTGTTCATGGCTTTTTATTTTTATCCCAGTATTATTTTCTAAGCAAAAAATATTACACTTGTCCCACTTGTGATAATTGCTTATCATCGTGTTATCGATTTTGTTGTCAATTTCGTTTTATTTGGTGCTATTGTTTGAACGTCTAAACTAATTTACCGTCGATTTTGAAATTAACATTTTGTACTTACCATTGTAAAATTTTATTGTAAATGTAATGTTGGTAGTTTTTTTTTATGGAAATAAAAGTATTTACTTATGACCACTTCAATATAAAATTATTAAGCATATTTGTGTTTGGTTGTTCAGCAGTGGGACAGTAAATTAGGTTGATGATATTTGGGAAATACAAGATACATACTACACAAAACTACACTCTACAGTGTAGATTGTAGTTGACTGTAGTAGTGTTCGGTTTCTACACTAACTTAAAGGTTGGTTGGGAAAACTACTTAGATAACATACTATCACGCCTACACCTGGAATAGCCTCAGGCCTAAACTAAGCAGTGGATGAATTTATGCTGTAGACTGTACAGCGTACAGATATCGTTTCACTACACTCCACACTAGAGTGTATAGCAAAATTCACCTAATGCTTGGTTTAGGCCTGAGCCTATTCCAGGTCTGGGTATGATGGTATGTTTTATGTAGGCTTCTCAAACCTTTAAAACCAAATTTATGTAGAATCTTAGTATAGAAACCTCCGAACAAAACTTCAGCAATTTTCTGGTGGTAGAACTCTACCACTGACATCATCTGAGTGTTTACCACTCCACTGTCAATTATTCTGCTAAGCTTAGCTTTGAAGGGTTAATGTAGCCACTGAAAATATTCGTCAAAAGTACTTAACCACGGACGTTTCAAGATAAAGACGAAAACGACGCGCGAGTAGTGTTGCGGGCGTCGATATATTTCAAATGCCACTTCTGTTTGTCATCTCATTGCAAAAAAAAACATAGTAGATAAAACATACATGCCATCCCACTTGTATTCCCTGAAGGATTAGACAGAGGTACACTAGTACTAGAGATAATAAGCGGCAACCCTATTACCTATGACATTTAGTAGAGGTCCTAGGTTTCCAGGTTGGATTTTTCTAAGAAATTCTCAGTAGCAGTTTGTATTTGTGACTGAGTATCACCTATCGGAGCAGTCGCACTTAGGACGAGAGTAATGAGGCGGTCAGACACAGTAATTATGTTAAAATACTTCCAGACTCCGACAAGTCATGCATTATCAGAAGGAATTTTAGATTTAAGTTGGAGTAAGTGTCTCACTCTGTATCAATAACTTTCGTCTTAAGGAGCTTAATTGGCCTTGGTTTAATGACCGGTGACCGTGAATCATATTGTCAGACACCACTGCCCCACCGATGCAGTTGGATATATGAATTAATGATAATATTATATTGTCCGATAGTTCATCATTAACACTTTATCTCGGTCGTCGAAGCATATTTCCGGCACATCATTACAGACAAGTTTACTCAAAAGAATGATTTATGTAGTACCTATTAATACAGACGCACGAACAGATAATTGTAAGTGTACCTACTGTGTTTCTGATGACGTTACCACTGACCTCTTTAACTCTTAAGGTGAGCAGTGTACCTACTGCAGTAGGTATTTATCACTAGGCTGCCACAGCTTTATAAAGTACTAATTGCTGTTGCCCGCAGTTCCACTCGCGATCACGTCCAAAAAATATTAACATAACATAACAAGTCCGATTCTAGGCGGCGTGTCAAGTTGAAACATGCACCAGATTTTATGTTAGACCTCTAGCAATACATCGGTGAAAACTGCAAATTCCATTCACTAATTGTTAGCATTTATTCAATTTCATGCAGTAGTTTTTGCGTGATGCGCGTACAAACATACAGACAGACACACAAAACTTCTAAAAATTGATATTTTATTTTATTTTTTATTTTTATTTATTTTAGGAAAACTTACAGCTAAACAGATACAGTAAATAAAAGATTATACGAAATATGGCCAATTACAAGTTTCCACGTGTAGTAGGTTTAAAGAACATAAAAAAATACAATATTTATAATAAGCTATAGATGTTTATCACAAAAAAGACAAGTAAATGCCTATTTACGCTCAAAGAAACTATTAGATAAAATTTTCTTTAATTTAGTAACACTAGTATTGAAAATGCCGATATCAGCTTCCAGGCAGGTTGCATTGTACATACCGCTCATTTGGAGCGACAGTGTCATAACTGCAAAAAAATGCGGAATTGACCTAATTACATCACAATGATCCCGACAATAATCTACGTTAGTAGTGAAAACGTCATATTTATTAATTTATAATATTTATTAGTTTTCGTCATATTTACTAGCTCTAAGAAATATGAACAATCTTCACTTGTGTTACGAAAAAATCTTAAAAATGGCGTAGCGTAAAATTTCAAATTTGCAGTTGTGACACTGTCGCTCCAAATGAGCGAATACGACTAGCTCTCACCATATACGAGTTCTGTCTGTTCGTAGTGACTACTACTGGGGTGTGCAATAAATGAGGTCTAGCTACGTAAGAACGCAGCAGGCACTCGCAGCCCGATTTAGTGTAACAACTCGGTAACACCAGTTGTTCCATTGGCAATTTTAAAAAGAAACACAAGATCCGATATATTACGCCTCTCGTAGAGTGGAAGGATATGAATTTTTTTGCAACGGTGGCTATAATTCCTCAAAAACGTTTTACATCGATATTGAATATGAATTAAAAACCTTTTCTGTATGCTCTCAATACGATTTATATAGACATTATAATTGGGGTTCCATACTTGAAAGGCATACTCCAGAAGACTACGAACAAAAGAACAGTATAATATTTTAATGGTCTTTATATTTTTGAACTCCGAGGACACCCGGAGAATGAAACCAAGTGACTTTGATGCTTTCTTGACTATGTTGTCTACGTGTGCATCAAAGAGGAGCTTAGAGTCAAAAGGAATACCCAAATCCTTGATATTATTGACTCTATTTAGTGCTGTATCACAAAGCATGTAGTTATGGACGACCGGGATATGTTTTCGTGTAAAGGACCAGACATAACACTTGGAGACATTCAGATCCAACTTATTATTTATACAATAGACTTGAAAATCATTAAGGTCTGCCTGTAATAGATGAGCATGTGCCATGGTATTTATTTGTCTCATTATCTTCATGTCATCAGCATATAATAACAATTTTGATTACCGGAAAGAAGAAGAGATATCGTTTATAAAAATATTAAATAACAGTGGCCCAAGTAAGGATCCTTGGGGAAGCCTCGATGAGACTTACATAGTTTTAGAGCAGTAGCCATTCAAAATTACAGTCTGACATCTATTCTCTACATAGGACTTGAACCACCGGTAAAGATCACCCCTGATGCCCATTGATAAAAGTTTACGCAACAGGATCACGTGATCTATCCGATCGAAACACTTACTGTAGTCGATATATACAACATCGCCTTGGGACCATTTTGGGGTTATTTTGATTTGGGGACGACAGTTTTCGTCGGTATATAAGTGGAATCTAGCCTCCTTATTACTCCAAAAAAGTAAGCTACCGCTTCCTCCATCGACCTACTGCTTAACTCAGACTGCCAGTCTACACAATTTATCTCGCCTTTTATATTTTCGTAGTCGGCAGACTTATATAAGAATTTTACATAGGACCTTCCTGGTGGTTCCACGAATACCGCGGTAATATATAAGGCTCTGTGATGAGGATCTTCAGGCACAAGAGGATCATCACAGCAGCTGACGATTACTTCACCATTAGAAAATACCAAATCGAGAATTCTACCATTAATATTGGAGTGACTATTATATTGTATTAAATTACACGTATTGTATATCGTGGGTGTACATAAGTACGCCTCTGCCTAACCCTTCGGGGAATACAGGCGTGATGGTATGTTATGTTAAATTACACGTAATAAGATTATCAATAAAATTATATTATTATTAATATATATTTTGACTTCTGTTGCTCTAATAAAGACCCCCTATATTAATTTCTCTTTATTATCTTTAATGTACAGACATCGGCCTGTTACAATTTTATTATAGGTAGGTATACAGATACTGACAGACATTTCTAAAATGCATGCAATTATTGTGATAATAATAAATGAATAAGGAACAGGTAAATTTATTAAAACCGGTTACTACATTAGTCCAGTTTACATTACAGACGTCTATAAAGTCAGCTTTGTTTAAATAAGATTAGATTAAGAATTATTTCGTTAGACAGTTTTGTAGAAATTGACACAGACCTCCTCTTTCCGAAAAACTTCGTCGCGGTGACTTAGCGGTCAGAGCGTCTGGTGTATCTAACCAGAAGACGCAGGTTCGAATCCTGCCCGCGATTGAATTTTTCCTTCACTAAAATAACGTTATAGTCTTAGGTTGGAAAATGCAAAAAAAAATCACAAAAAGATAAAAAAACTTCCTATCACATATTCGCTGAGAAAAAATGGGTGTCGTAAAAGTCAACAAAACCCTCCACACTCGATGGTACAATTTAATAATTTACTGGTTTATGACACTTACGCGAATATCAGATATTTAAATAAAACTACTTTTTAGGGATTTTATCGCGTTTAATTGATATTATTTAATCCCTGAGTGTTCGGATCCTTTACAGCATCCATGGTCACGGATAGACTGAGGTCTTGGACGTCTTAATGTTAAAATTACTAGCTACCTTAGGATTAGGGTAAGTACCTTTCCGAAATGACCTAATGTTATTTGTCATTATTTAGGTAGGTAGGTACCTTTTTTTTTGTTTACGGGGGGAAACCTTCAAAACGCGCCCGGTGTTCGGGGGGCACTGTATCCTCTTAAAAAACCACCCCAGAACCCCCCTGTGCAACGCCCGTTCGGGCTCATCCCTGGGGAGATTGTAAAGGGATCTCCCCTGTACCTTACTGTGCACGGCAGCTCGTGACCACTGTACTGCCGTCTCTGGAGTCAGGCGATTTGTGAACAGAGTCCCCTCTCTATACGACCACGACTCCAGGTAGGTACCTATTAAGATACCTATTTAATTCCATATTTGTCTTATGGCACCGTAATCGACTTTTAAACGGCATGATGTCAATATTACCTTTGTAAATCCATTAATACCGAAAAAACAAATGGCCAGTCTGTTATTCAACCACATATTTATAAATATTAAGTTATTTAAAAAAGGTCTGCAGGTATGTATAATTGATTTAATGATGAGTATATGGAATGCCGTGCAAATATTGAATACAACATACATAATATATAGGTATGTAGGACACAAGAAACAAGTCGGTACGCAGCTATATATAGACGATAAAAAACCTTATACAAAGACACCTTTTTTACGATTGCTCAAACCAGTTATAACTAATTATTTACGGGTTAAAGTACAGTACGCGCGACATAAATTGGCCGGACTGAAGTTAGCTGTTTGTCAGTTTTTGGTTGCGCAGTACACAATTTTTAACGTAAACAATCCACTGCGCATTAAAACGGCGATCTTCACTCCGGCCAACTTATGCCGCGCGTACTGTAGACAACACCAACATTATATTTAGTAGGTACTACTAGCGTATTTGACACAAAACATAGATGACATATCGATACGCACAAAATTTTGTTCTACACCTTTGACGTCACGACCATTACAAACACAGTGTCTTCAGATACATATCATGAGTAAATCGCTTTTTCGCACAAGTATCAATACTATGGACTTAAAAAATATATTATTAAGTCTTAAAAACACTGAGAATACCAAAGGGAATACATACTGTATTTCTGGAATTATAAAGATCAGTTTTGATAAAACACTTGTTCCGGCGCAACTGCAAGCGCCTGCGCAAGTACTCTTCAAACAACTAATTGTACGAGACGTTGCTATGATAATCCGATAGGCGTTTTGCTAATTGTATTGAATTGTGTAGTGTCATTGGCACTCGCCCCAGAACCTTGAAACTGTAACGATCTAACGTATTAAATTTGCAATTACGATTTGTGGGATTTCATTTATGGCACCTGTATGTTAGCTAAAGACATAACATGGTGGCCCATGAGGGGAACAACTAAATAATTATAAGAATAATCGCGTAAATACACCATAGAAGACTAGCAATTGGATGAAGAAATCGGTCACGGCGATCAAGTCGTGCTGAACCAGAGGAGCCTTCTAGTGAGCGGACTAAAGCCACAGAGTTCCAGGGAAAGTTGCAGGCCAGGATCCAAGGTTACGAACAGTGGTACAGCTAAAGTATCGCATCGTGCAGCAGCGTTCACCCAAAGATAAGTGTCCTTCCCACATCATACTTTTTTATCCAAATTCCAAAATACCTATCCTAATCCATTATAACTATTCAGAATACTAATCTACTTGTGCATATCAAGGTGTTTCTGTGCTATTTTCTGCAAAATTCCCATAAAAAGATCGTAATTGAATCATCTTTGTCTTAAATACCTACCCTCAGTTAGAAAAAATAATTCGCAAATTTCTAATATCTGAGTATTTAGCTCAATTAAGTTATTTTAGTAATCCTAGTGTAATGTTTAAATTTCACATTCATGCATTGTCCCATAATTACGCAAAATATTTTTTATTTAATTGAATTTGTTGTCTCATTGTTCTTTGCTCCTCGCAATATTGAACTATAAATTCTTGTCAATATCGAATATTTAGGGTATCTTGCCTACCTTTCCAGGCCATAATCGACGTTCGCGCTCACTATTTCGTGCATAATATTTGCGTACGATAGCGGGTACCGAGCAGCAGTCAGGCGACAGCAAGTGTGCTGCTACGCTTGCACCCCGGTTTCCTGTACGGCAAGTGTCACCGTTAGGAGGAGCGTGAGCTATTCAATTTAATTAACTCAGCTTGTTTGCCATTTGTTGGTCGTTGAAGTGCAAGGTAATTTTTTATTATGACTAGCGAAAATAAACTACGTTTTAAGGAATTATTAACGAAAAGAGTGTCCGCTAAGGGGCAGAATACTAAATTTAAAAATTATTTGAATGGTATTTCGGAACTCAATGAATTAACTAATATTCAATTAACTGAGTTAAATTTGAAGCTTCTCAAGTTTGAAGCGTTATCATTGAGGGTAGTACTAGGGTACTACTAGGGACTTGCAGGGTGAAATAGAGGTGCTAAATCCTGAAAATATTTCGACCGAAATTGAAGAGCGCGAAAACATTGAGCGTGATATTATAACGAACATAGCCACTGCAAAGAATTTGGTCGAGATATTTACCAGGAAAAATGAGGGTGAGCAAAGACGACATTCTGCTCATGATGTTTCTTGTTGTAATGATCATCATCAACAACACGAAGTTCCTTTGAAGCTTCCACAGATCCAAATAGCAAAGTTTGATGGTGCATATTTCCGCTGGTTGGAATTTCGAGATACGTTTGAAAATTTAATCCATAACAATAACCGTATTTCGCCAATCAACAAATTTCATTATCTCATATCGTATTTACAAGACGACGCGGCCAGAATAATATCGAATCTCGAAGTTTCTACCACCAATTATGCTGAAGCGTGGAAGCTGCTTTGCAGTCGTTATAATAACAAAAGAATATTGATTGACCATCACTTAAATTCGTTGTTCAGCATTAAGCAACTTCCACGTGAGGCGTTGAGATTCCTAGTCGATCATGTAAACAAAAATCTGCGCGCATTAACAGGTCTCGGACAACCAACAGATAAGTGGGATGTGCTAATAATATTTATGCTTACCTCTAAACTGGATTCCAATACTTTATTAAAATGGGAGGAATACCGAAATAACATTGAAGGAGACGTGCCTACTTTGGATCAATTCTACAAATTTCTAACAGACAGAGCTGATGTTCTCGAATCTTTAAATCGGAACCGATCCGATTACAATATTTCAAGGCCTTCTATGCGGCCTGTACATAATAACATCAATCCAAAACAAGGCCCTTCATTTACAAAATCATTTGCAAGCGTAGGCAATAAAAATAACAATTTGAGGAGACCTAGTAATTTCTTGTGCATAATTTGCGATGAAAGTCATAGGATATATGACTGTCCTACTTTTAAAGCCAAGGGGGTAAATGAAAGATTGATGGATGTAACAAAATATAAGCTATGCGTGAATTGTTTACGAAAGGGTCATTCTGCTCGCGAGTGTCGCATGGGGCCTTGTCGCGAATGTAATCGAAGGCACAATAGTTTACTTCACCGTCCATCTTCCTCCACCAACAATCTCGTTTCTCTTGACGAACAAGAGGAGACTATAGTCAATTGTTCAAATCAAAGTACTAATCAAAATATAGGTCAGGTTCTGTTGTCCACAGCCATGGTCGAAGTATCGAATCCATTTAACCAGCAAAAGGTTAAAGTTCGTGCTCTTCTGGATAGCGGAAGTCAATTATCCTTCATCTCTGAGTCCCTAAAGACCAGACTATCGCTGAATTCTAATCCTATTGATTCGTTGAAAGTCATAGGAATAGGAAACACGACTGCGTCTAATGTAGTTGAAAGTTGCAATGTGCAAATTAAATCAATAAACACAGAATTTAAAGTCACGTTATCGTGTCTTGTAATGAAAGAATTAACGGGTTGGTTACCGAAAACACCTATTAATATTGGCTCACTAAGGTTGCCAGAGGGTATACAGCTGGCTGATCCATCATTTCATCAGCCGGCCCCAATAGACATATTAATAGGAGCTGACCTCTTTTGGGATCTTTTAGGCAACGAGCAATATACCCTAGGGATAGGAACCAATAATCCGAATTTAAGAAATACAAGGCTCGGCTGGATAATATCCGGTCCCATTAGCAAGTTCATGAATTCAAACAAAAAAACACAATGTAATCATGCTATGCTTTCCGAACTTAAATCTCAAGATGAAAATGTCGATAAAATGTTAGCAAAATTCTGGGACTTGGAATAAGTTCCCACAAAAAAGATAATGAGTGAAAATGAAAAGGAGTGTGATATTCATTTTTTGACTCACACTACTAGAGATAATACAGGTAGATTTTCAGTTAAATTACCATTAAAGGACACCCCTGATTGCCTAGGGGACACATATTTACTAGCTAAAAAAAGATTCGTTAATTTAGAAAAGCGATTTAAACGCAGGCCATCACTAAAAACAGAATACACTAAATTCATTAACGAATATGCTGAGTTAGGGCACCTATCTAAGTTCCATAATAACTTAAATGGAATTCCATGTTATTATTTATGTCATCATCCA
The DNA here is from genome assembly GCA_910591435.1 of Acronicta aceris. NCBI lineage: Eukaryota > Metazoa > Arthropoda > Insecta > Lepidoptera > Noctuidae > Acronicta > Acronicta aceris. The sequence continues at coordinate 10,240,493 of OU342768.1, forward strand.
GTTCTAAAGCAAGAGAGCGAGTCCACAAGGCTCCGGGTAGTGTTTGATGGTTCCGCTCCGTCCACGTCAGGGTATGCACTCAATGACATTTTGAAAGTGGGTCCGAATCTCCAGGACTCGCTCTTTTCCATATTGTTACGCTCTAGACAATATAAATATCTACTCACCGGCGACATTGAGAAAATGTATCGTCAGGTGTCAGTTCACGAAGAAGAGCGTAACCTACAGCTAATACTTTGGAGAGAGGATGAGTTACAGCCCATTCAAACATTAAGGTTAAATACCCTGACCTATGGTACTGCCAGTGCAAGTTATCTAAGTACGCGCTGTCTTTCGCAGATAGGAGAAGAACAAGAGGATGACGTCATAAGGGATATAATACAAAGGGACTTTTATGTCGACGATTTAATTACGGGATCTGATGATCTTCAACAATTGAAGTACATACAGAATTCAGTATCAAATGCCTTAAAATCTGGGTGCTTTAATCTTCGAAAATATAAAAGTAACTATCCATTAATATTTGATAACATTGATATAAATAAACAAGACAATTTAACTTTCAGTGAGTCATCAAACACGCTCGGGCTTGGATGGACTCCATCTAGCGACACCTTGCATTTCCCAATAAAAGGTTTTTCTTACGATAATGATGTAATGATAACAAAACGATTTATTATGTCGAACTCGTTTAAAATATTTGACCCCTTAGGGCTTCTAAGTCCAATTGTTATCCAACCAAAAATAATGTTGCAAAAACTCTGGCAGCATAAATTAGATTGGGATGAGCCTGTTACGCAAGAGATAAAGGATAATTGGACAAGGTTCGCTGACAATTTAAAATGCATTCCTAATTTGCAGATTCCAAGAATAGTTTTAGGAAATTCACCTAAATATATAGAACTTCACTCATTTAGTGATGCTTCCCAGTCCGCATACGGTGCATGTATTTATATAAGGTCCATTAGCCACAATGGTGACGTTACTATTCGATTGTTATGTGCAAAATCTAAAGTAGCACCTCTAAAGCCTACTACTATACCACGCCTTGAGTTGTGCGGGGCCCTACTTGCCGCTAAACTTGTCAAGTCTGTAATAGACTAGATCAGGCAACGGCCGGGAAGGATAGTCCATTGGTGTGACTCAAGCGTGGTACTGGGATGGATACGTGATTTAACAAGATTAAAAATATTCGTTGCGAATCGTGTCAGTGAGATAAAGGAACATACCGATCCGTCTGCATGGCGATATGTTCCCACTGACTCAAATCCTGCAGATTTAATATCGAGGGGGATTGACGCGAAAGATTTAATATCCATGAACCTGTGGTGGACAGGTCCATGCTATTTGCATAATAAAAATGAGTCCGAATGGCCAATACTAAATGTCAACGACTCTGAACTTTTACCTGAGATAAAATCATATTCAGCTACAATAAATAATTCAATAATTAATTTCGATAAATATTCATCTCTAAATAGACTTCAAAGATCATTCGCCTACATTCAACGATTCATATTTAATTTAAAACATTCTAATAGCTAGTAGGCCTGTTATCAGCTGACGAACTGCGTGAGTCATTCCATGCGCTTTGCATTATAGCTCAAGGTCAAACATTCCCCGTAGAATACGAGACGCTTGTGAATGGCAAGCAATTGAATAATAAAAGTAAAATTTTATCTCTTTCTCCATTCATTGACAATATAAAGTTAATCCGTGTCGGTGGGCGAATAGAAGCGTCAGGTTGGTCATATGAAAAGAAACATCCCATTCTTCTTCACGCTTCACATAGATTAACCAAATTATATTTTGAAAGAGAGCATTTAAATAACATGCGGAAATGTTCAGTGATAATGGAACAAACTTTGTGGCCGCAGCAAAGGAAATAGGAGATTTCATCAAACAATCGCAGGAACCTTTAACTAACTTTGCAAGTCAACAAACCATAAACTATAGGTTCATACCTACCTTACTCTCCTCATTTCGGTGGCATATGGGAGGCCGGGGTAAAATCGGCCAAGCACCATATAAAACATGTCATTGGCAACAGCCACTTGACCTATGAAGAAATATCAACTTTGTTTGCACAAGTGGAGGCGATTCTGAATAGCCGTCCCTTGTGCCCTCTATCCTCCTGCCCTGACGATCTCCTCTCCCTTTCACCAGGACATTTTATCATCGGGAGGCCCTTGACCGCACTGCCGGCTCCGACCCTGGATGACAGCAGCTACAATCATCTCAAACGCTACGAGCATCTAGAAAGAATACGACAGCACTTCTGGCAAAGATGGAGTAAAGAATATCTGTCCGAATTACAGCAAAGAACTAAGTGGCGTACCGATAAATCCAAATTGAACGTCGGAGATATGGTGTTGTTGGCTGACGATAATTCATCGCCGCTGCAGTGGAGACTCGGACGAGTTCTACGTCTCATCTATGGACCGGACAAGATACCACGAGTCGCGGACGTCAACACTATTAAGGGCTGTGTACGCCGATCCTTAGTGCGTCTCTGCCCACTACCAACAGCGGATGAACTCAAGGGTTGAAAGGGTCAGCCTTTCAACGGCCGGGAAGATGTTCCGGCGCAAATGCAAGCGCCTGCGCAAGTACTCTTCAAACAACTAATTGTACGAGACGTTGCTATGATAATCCGATAGGCGTTTTGCTAATTGTATTGAATTGTGTAGTGTCATTGGCACTCGCCCCAGAACCTTGAAACTGTAACGATCTAACGTATTAAATTTGCAATTACGATTTGTGGGATTTTATTTATGGCACCTGTATGTTAGCTAAAGACATAACAACACTGCAACATCATATAGGTACTATAGGGGCCGAATTTGTTGCGAAATACTCCCCTTAAAAATATAAAACGTCCTTTACGCTTTTTCTAGCTATAATACCTATAATTTGTCTTCTTTTCCCTGTCACGTGTCACTGAATATCATGAATGTGTCAAAATAAAACAAAACATAATTACGTAAAGCTATAAGAAGTTTAGAAAGGCTAGTCAGAGGCGTACTTACTAATGTACACCCACAGTTCGCCGGTATGTTTAAGTCCCATGAAATTGGGGGCGAGCCTATCAAATTCAAAACTCCGAGTTGCTACTGAGAATTTTACACAAATACCCAGTAACACTTTACTCGACCTGGGAATCGAACCCAGGACCTCTAGCGTAGCTGTCACGCTCAGGACCACTAGGCTAATGAGGCATTCACAGTTTATAATACGCTATATATTTTTATAAATAAGGGGAGTGTAAATAATTATATGGGTTTTACGTAATTTTAATGACTTAGTGCCTTTTCAAGCATTGCAACATTATTGAGGACATGTATTTGAGAAAAATGTAACTTATTATAAAAAGAAAAAAAATAGTATAATGCGATAGGATGATAGGTGTCATGGTGTCAAACGTACCGCCAAAAAAAGCGTTTAACTATAAATATCTACCTACCCGCTTTTTTTCACAGCAAAAACCCACATACTACCTTCGGTAATATGGTCTGAGTAAAAACACGGAATGCTTAAGAGTCCGTCGGATCGAATTTCTCTAACAAACGTAATACCGAAATTAATCGTAATTCAAACACAATTTAATCAAATTGTTAAGTTGTTAATTGTTAAGTAGGTACTAGAAACTAGTGAAAATGTCATAAATTAGGCAGATCAAATAATAGGTATTTTATTATAAATGTAAGATAAATTAAGTTTAATAAGATAGATAAGATAGATTTTCCCATTTTATTTTAATGCTAAATAATTAATTTTAAATACTGATCATCATATTTTTACAGTGTTACGTACTTAGGTAGAACAAACTTTGCTGTAATTAGTGTAGCCACTAATAGATCCTGGGATAAGATAGATTTTACAATTATGTTTTTTATTTTTACAGTGCTTATATAAAATGGCGCCCGATGCGGACAGACGTCAGATAAGTTTTCCGCAATTGAAGTATCCGGTGCTTCGGGATGAAATACCAAAAACTGCTCAGAACTGGCTCAAAGGAAAACGAATGCAAGATGGCGCTGAAGGCTTGTGGAGGATACACGACAATCTATATGATTTCACGGATTTCATATCACTACATCCCGGAGGATCAGATTGGTTAACTGTCACTAAGGTATGCTGTAACTACTTTTTATGAATTAAAACTAGCAAGCAAAAGGCTGTGAGACATCGACAAAAAGTCAGAGACGTTTCTTTAATATTCAGAATCGTTATTTATTAAAAGTATCCATTAAGGTTACCTGCGTTCATATAGTTGTTCTGAATGTCATAAATATTTATATTGATATAATATAGATTATTAGAAAATATACCGACACGAAAAGTTAGAAACTTCGGTTGTAATCCCTCATAGTTGTATCCTCCCTAAAATTTTCATTGAAATCCAATAGGCCTATTCAAGACAAACTTTCAGAGGACAACAATTCTAAAAACGGATATTTATGATCGGGCATCCTACAAATAGAACATTTCACTTAAAATTTGGCATTTGTTTTGAAACCACAGGAAGAATTTTATTTTAGCTGAACGGCCGATATTGACATCTACTACAGACCAAAAATAAGAAAAACTTCTTAACTGATAACCCTTCATGATTTTAATACTACTTCTAAAGCCTTGAATTTGATCCCCATATTGACCGGAACCTGTCATTTCTTTCTCGGACACAGACATTATTATTTTCTCTAAAGTCCGGCAGTAAAAATGACTGTTACAGCTGGTATACGATCGCGATAAATGGTGACAAGCTCCATTTCTATCGCATTGAGAACTGATACTGCCATTTGCGATCAGAGAGTATTTCAATAAATAATACAGTACCGCTACAGTTGAGGTATTATGGATGTGACGTTATTAATTCAATTTATTCGAAGTGTAATGTTGTAAATAATATCAGTGATAGTTAGGGACTTAGAAATTGTATTGTGAGGACGAATAAAACAATTTGCGCGGCAAAAGCACATAATAATGAAGTATTCACACAACGTTGTTAATGTTGCATTCATTATGGATGGCACGTTTGGCGTAGCGTAGCGACTGAGCGATCTGCTCCTGCGCCGCGGGTTATGAGCTCAATCCCCACACGGAACATATATTTTTATGATCTACGAGTAGTTGTTCCGGGTCTGGGTGTGTACACCACGATACAGGAGAAAATCCTACTGTGGGGCAACGTTTAAAAGAAACCCGATTCATTAGTAAGTACAGGTTGTTGGGCGGCAACATGGCCAGATCCAAGCCAATTGCGCGTCAGTAAGTGTAAAGGACCAAAATTCACTATAGCATCTGTGTATCAGGAAGAAAGAAAAATAGGTGCTTACATGAAATAAAACAGGCCTCTTTATTATTAACAATAACATTTAAATATAATATAATTTAGTATACATACAACTAGGTCAGGATCTTAGTACTTAACCAGCTTATATTAATGCCTAATGCTAGTTTTGTAAAAAAAATTCGGCACAATTTTGAATCCGCCAATATTCAAAAATAGGCATGATTAAAATAGTATATATATAATCTCTATTCTATTCTAAGAGTTAGCAGATCGCGGTGAGCCCTGTTCAAAACACAATAATTGTAGTCCACAATAACCTGACAATAATTTTATGATTGGTTTCTGACACTTACATGAATATTAGACATGAAAATAAAACTACTTTTTACGGATTTTATCATGTTGTATTGATATTATTTGATTCCCGACGTTTCGGATCCGTTACAGCATCCATGGTTACGGGTACACTAAGCTGTTGGACGTCTTAAGGGTCCGGCGGAGCTTGAATTGCCCACAAAAACGTAATACTGAAATAAATCGTAATCCAGACAATATTCTATCTAATTATTTTATTATTCGGATTTGTATACCGTTAATTTAGGTTTCTACGATACTATTTCCTCTACTAATACTTTACTGGAAATAAAAGACTGGAAAATCGTTCCAAACTTGGTAAAGTTATCAAAAATTGAATTCGCTTACATTTATTTCCAGTGAAGTATTTTGGATGAAATGGTAACGTAGGAACCTAGATTAACTAGAATCCGAATAATAACAGAATTTGATTAAATTGTGTTTGTTCAACTTGGCAATGCAGCCAGCCTTCTGGGAGCCTTTCCGGCTGATGCGGAGGAATTTTTTTAGGCCCTTTTTTAGTTATATTTATAACATACCATCACACTTGTATTCCTCGAAGAGTTAAGCAGAGGCCTACTAATGTACACCCAAAGTTAGCCGGTATGTTTTTTTTAGGTCCCATGTAATGAGGGGTCCCATGTAATGTAAGCCTATTGCCATTAACCAGGCACAAATCGCAAACTCCGAGCTGCTACTGAAAACTTCATTCAGGAATCGATGCCATGACCTCTAGCGTAGTAGTCACGCTCAGGTTTATTGATCTAGTTTTATTTTAGTTAATTTATTGTTTTAGTTAGTTACTTTGGGTTACTTGTAGATAATTTAAGTTTTACTTAATATGCCTTTCGATAACCTAGTAACAGCGTAACATTTGATAAGACTTATATTGTTCCTTTAATTATTCAACGCATTCAATTATTTACGTACATTAATTGTAAATTCCATTGCTGACTTAGTTCACCTTGACATTTTTAATAGAACACAAACAATGACTAATAGAATAATAAGAGGCTCATGGCTAGGTAATAACTAAGCTGATCATCCGATCTGCAAGGTAAAGCTGCGTTTGCTACGGTCAGTGTGTGGATGGATGGCTACCTACTACTACTTATAATAAAGCCCACTTAGGTCACGCTAGCCTAGAAACTTGTAATATAGTACAAGTTTCACAGAGATTATCCGACAGAGAACCAAAGTTACCGATACAGCGCACCGAATTAGCAAGTTGAAGTGACAGTGGGCGGGCCATATCTGTCGAAGAACCGACGACCGCTGGGGTAGACGTGTTCTCGAGTGGAGACCGCGACTCGACATACGTAGTGTAGGACGTCCTCCGGCAAGATGGAGTGCTGTTTTGCGAAAGGTTGCTGGCGGAAGCTGGATGCGACAAGTTGAAGACAGGGCGAAATGACGCGCATTAGGGGAGGCCTACGTCCAGCAGTAGACTAGTATAAGCTGATGATGATGATTACAGGTTTCCTGATGATGTTTTCTTGATAATTAATTATTTAATATGCACATGATTTCAAAAAGTCATCAGAGGTTCATCAGATGCCTTGGATGGAGTATTGGAGACTCGATAACTTTGACTTGGCTGTCCAATGGTCGCATCAATAGATTATAACTACTTTTAGTATGTTTCTATTACAAAATAATATTTCTTCCACAGGGCACCGACATAACAGAATCCTTTGAAACTCATCACTTAAGAGGAGTAGCCGAATCCTTACTACCAAAATATTTCGTGAGGCACGCAAAAACACCTAGAAACTACCCGTTTACATTCAAAGAAGATGGATTTTACAAGACATTGAAAGTAAAAGTTCTAGCTCAACTGCCCGATATACCAAAAGATTCACGAAATAAAAGTGATTTCATCATTGACGGGTTGCTTTTAAGTTTCGTGGTACTGTGTCCTGTGAGCTGTTGGGGCTGGACTCAAAGTTTCGCATTAGGAGCGACATTGACAGTCCTAAACAGTTTTGTGCTAAGTTCTCTCATAATTTGTTCCCATAATTATTTCCACCGTAGTGACAATTGGAGAATGTACTTATTTAATTTAAGTGGAATGTGTTACAGGTACGTTTGCCTTTTGGTTTTTGTTATTTTTAGCTATCAGATAGTACTGCTTGCCTAAATAGAACCTGCCCCATTATTCTACTGGTCGTAAGTGCGATTGCTATGGTGGAGGTTCTGTGCTCAAGCAAAGTATTATTGGGTTTTTACCCGACTGGCAATAGGCTGTCCCCATATTACATTAAACCTTAACATACTGGCGAACTGTGGGTGTACAATAGGCTGATGGTAAGTTAATTTATGATGGTATGACGCAAAATGGCCATCGCTCAACATAATACAGCGACAATATTTACGCGCCCATAATACGTCAGTAACACTTAAACGCATGAATTTAAATTTTTTTCGTCGGTAAAAATAATATTACATAATGCATTGACTCAAAAAATAATAAACAAACAATTTATAAAGTAAAATAATTATGTACACGTTAACGCGTAGTGGATAAGATTTTTCACACAATCACCTATGAATGAATATCTTCTGAAATAAACCCATAAATAATTGTAATTTTGTACCATGTCTAATATATTTTAATTGAAAGTACCATTCAGAAAATTATGAAATCGGGTGAGGGTTCTGTTAAATTTAATAATATATATAAAATTTAACAATAACCGATAGCACAAATAATTTATAACAACTTATGAAAATGTTTACCACTTCTTTTAGGGATTACGGACTGAAAAAAAACATTAACAAATCTGAAACTTTAATAACAACAACATTCCCATCAGTAACTAGACCAGTCATGCTTGATAACACAAAATTAGAGCAAGTCACCAATTTCAAATGCTTAGGAAGCCAACTATCGCATGACTGTAGATGTTTGCCTAATATCATAGCAAGAATTGCAATGACCAAACAAGCATTTAACAGAAAAAAAAAATTGTAAATGTAAAAGCCAGTATTAGAAAATTATTGATAAACACCTATGTCTGGAGCATAGCATTGTATGGTTGTGAAACTTGGACTATGACCCAAAGGGACAGAGACAGGTTAGAGGCATTTGAAAAGTGGTGCTGTAGGAGGACGGAAAAGATCAGATGGATGAAAATGAAAACAAATGAGGACGTTGAAGGCAACTTGATCCAAAGGTGATTGGCAAAGGTGATTTGTTCGAGCGTGTTGTTAGGTGTTACATTTCTATAATAGGTATAATAATTTTAAAACTAGTAGAGACAATTTATAAAACAATTTTGGTACTAAAAAAAATATGAAAAGCCTAAAATTTTGGAAAATATAGAAATCCCTTCAAAACATTTTCAATAAAATATACAAAAATGCCAAATCTCGCAACGCCAAGCCGAGCCAAGCCTCTAATATTACCAAGACCAGGGTTCAGTTAAGTAAGGAATACACTAGGCATTTTGAAGTATCTCAGTTGGCCAATCTATTGTTTGTTCTTTAAGACAAGAAGTCACTTAATTATAATTATTCTATAGCGGAAAACATTCCTTGAATAGTATATGTACCTACTGTACCTACCGTAATTAAAATTCGGCAAAAACTAGACAACGGTCTTGAACTACTTTCCGTGAGATACTATCAGGCAGTACCTAATTGTCGGTTTTACCCAATCTTGTTTTCCATGAACTATTTTATTAAACATACATACATACCATCACGCCTGTATTCCCCGAATGGTTAAGCAGAGGTGTACTAATGTACACCCACACGTCACGCGTATGTTTAGGTCCCATGTAATAGGGGGCAAGTCTATTACCTACTATTAACCGGGCACAAATCCAAACTCCAAGCTGCTACAAAGAATTTTATAGAACAATAAATCAAATTTAGGACCTCTAGTAGCAGTCTCGCTTAAGACCTCTAGACTACTTAGGCAGTTACTTACACTACAAAGTTCGAATAAACAACTAAATTCGAATTTGAAGTATTCAATACGGAAAAATAATACAAGGTATAGCAAGATATCCGTATCCTTGTAATTAATAATGCGATTTAAGTTTATAACGCATGATAACTTTATTTATTTCCATTACTTTGAAAACTGTAATGTAATGAAATTATATTTATTTCTGATTCTGTATTACAAGTAAATGTTTTTTTCTATGGGATAGCGGGCAAAACGAGTAAACGGATCGCCTGATGGTAAGTGATTACCGCCGCCCACGGACACCCGCAACACCAAAGGAGTCCCAAGTGCGTTGCCGGCCTTTTAAAAGGGGATTGGGCCTCCGGAATCATTCACTCGGCGATACACAACGTTTCACGCCGGTTTTCTGTGAGGCCGCGGTATCACTCTGGTCGGGCCGGAGTGATACCATGGCGTCCATACGCGGCGGGTGTCCATGGGCGGCGGTGATTGGTTACCATCAGGCGATCCGTCTGCTCGTTTGCCCCCTATCCTATAAACCTACCACCATTAATCAGGTAAGGGGACGGATTCAGCATAATTAAACGGAATAACTCCCAGGCAATTATTTAACGTGTCACCAATCTGTTTGACTGTATTACAAATTAGCAACACTTATTTTCTGAAGTTTTAGAGTTAAAAAATATGTTATGTTCTAAATTCTTTTTATTTTTTCAGTGACTGGCGAATATCCCATGCAATGTCCCATCACCTACACACAAACACAGTTCAAGACATAGAACTATCTATGCTGGAGCCGTTTATACATTTCTTACCATCCAAAAATAAGCCTATCTGGGCTCAAATGGCTGCCTTCTACTTTCCAATTATTTATTCTTTTTCCATTCTGGGTGTCTTGATTACAGAGTAAGTACTTATAGTTTATTTTTCAAGACCCCAATCAGTCAAAGAACGACGCGCACTTTCTGGTTGAGTCAAAAGTAACCTCAATTATGATTCACTAGCGGGCCCGGCAAACATTGTCTTGCCCTGTATCATCCTCTCCCTGCCTTCTATTCATCTCTATCAGCCGTCACCTGAATCATTCAATCCCTTTCCGATGTCACGCCCTTTATATAAAAAAAATCGTAGAACCCGATTGCGGTGCCACCTACCGGCTCAAATTGTTAATCTAACTAAACCATCAAGGGATCCATTAAACATACACAAAAAAATCAAAATCACACCAGCAGCTTAAGAGGAGGAGTTCGGACAATGCACAGAACGCCATCTACTAGCCTTACCGAAACAGAAAACTGCACAGAAAACAACGCCATGTTTATGTGTCCGTGATTTATTTCTGTCAAATCTGTCAATCCGTTCCCGATACAAAATGTATGAGAAAATATTATTTTTCTTAATTTATATTTTCATAATTTAATTTCGCGAGTTTTTTCGATGTTTTAACAGTTATTCTGTTATTATAACCCGACGCTATATTATATCCATAGGATGAATTTTGGAGTCAACACCGGTGGTCGACTCGTTGAAAACAAAAACTTATTTCAATGAATAACTAATAAATCCCCTAAATGTTTTCTTTTATTACCGATCGCTCAAGGTTGACAGTGACTTTATAAATTCCCAAGGCAGTGTCTGAAAAATGTCACGTAGGTAATTCGTAAAAGTATTATCGTTGGCCAGCGGTAGTTGCCAAAGTGTACGGAAAATATAAGAAGTTGAAATTACCGTTTTAAATTCTGCCACGTCATCGATTCGTCCATTCCAGTCATGATATTCAATTTAATTGACCTTATGTAAAGTGATTCGTTGACCATGACCTTGCTCTCTAAATTCGTTTCATAATTCCCTCTGAGAGGTCGATAACCAGTAATTCCGTCTCCGACGCAGTCTGATTTGTAATTCTAAAAGATAGATAAACATTTAAGATATTTGAAACTTGTTACAAATTGTCATTATTTGTTATTCCTAACAACCGTCTCTGATTAACCTTGTCTTTAATAATGAACGTTCAACTATTAATTGTGTTGATCCATCACAAACGGTACAACCAAATTATACAGAAAGCATTTGTTAAACAACTTTCGTACTAATAATACCAGTTTCCGAAACATTTCACCTAAATGGCAAACGAAATTGCGATAACAAAATGGGAATGTACACAAAATCATGCGAATGTCGCCGGTATTATCAGGTTACGTGTTATTTGATTGTATTGTACAGGTAGCTTAATTGAGTCCAATAATATAACTGACAACTAGATAAGTTTGCGATTTTAATTAAACCCTGATCTTTGGGTACAATGCATGGAATAAATGAACGTTTGGGTTTCGGCGATAGTACCTACTGAACCGAACTAAAAGAAGAAGAGACTAAAAGAGCCTCCTCGAGTAATAAACAGTAAAAATAAGAACCAGAGCGGGTTTTTTTTTGTTCTGTATAGATAATTACATATTTATTTCATGGTTAATTTATTTAAGCAAAGCTTGAATTGCCCACAAAAACGTTATACCTTACCTTACTTTTTTTTTTATTCGTGATAGGCTTACGCATGACCGCTAGTTTGCCTGATGTTAAGCGATACTGCGATCTACGATGGAGCGCGCTTGCCTAGAAGAAACCGATTCACTCGTGATTTAAAGACACTCAGATTATATCTATCAGGGAAGACCCACTCGGGAAGTGCATTCCATATTTCAGCAGTACGCATTATAAAAGTGGACTAAAAGCGTTTCGTTCGGGCTTTTGGAATGTCCACCGTGAATCGATGACGCTTTTTCGTGCTTCTGGTCGTACGATAGTGGAAAGGGCTAGGGGGGATAAGATCGTGGAGATCTGATGCACATTCTCCGAAATGTATCCGATAAAAAACCGATAAGCTAGCAACTTTGCGGCGATGTTCAATAGGTACCATTAATCTAGGTTCCTACGCTACTATTTCGTCTACTACTACTTGACTGGAAATAAAAGACCGGAAAATCGTTCCAAACTTGGTAATGTTATCAAAAATTGCGTTCGCTGACATTTATTTTCAGTGAAGTATTTTTGACGAAATGGTAGAGTAGGAACCTAGGTTAACGGTATCGGAATCTGAATAATAACAGAATTTGATTAAATTGTGTTTGAATTACGATTTATTTCGGTATGACATTTGTAAGAGAAGTAAAACAATTAAAAATTTTATAAATAAATAAAATGTATAATCCTTTCACAATGGGAATGCCATCCCATCCTAGCCTTGACTATGTGTATGTGTAAATTTCCAATTCTGTGTAGTCTCTCCAAATAGTCACTCAACCATATTCACGAGAACACTTCGGACTTTCTCTAAACTCTGGTAAGAATTTTCGTCCATAGCAAAATTAAAAATATTGCTGTCATCTATGCTAGCATTACAAGTACTCATCACGATGTTTTTTTTAATTGTATTCTCGTATGTTTAATTACAGCGACGGCATACAGAATATGCTATTATTTGTAATTTAAATTACACACAGGTATAGGATTCCATCTACCTAATACGATTTTTATACTTGGCTACCGTCCGAAGTCCAAAGAACAATAAATAAATACCTATTAAATAAAGTCACATGAATAGGTACAATTGATGAATAAATTAAAATTATGGTCCTGTTGAAAAAGGTTATTAAAAATAATTCCAAGACTGGAAAAATAATTTAAGTCAACTCATAAAGTTCGAAGATTTTTTTAAATTTGAGTGGGGATGCTCTGTCCCTTTCCCGCAAAACGAATGTCAGTATAGAATTTGTATGGCGCAGGCACAGTTTGACGTCACAACGTGCTATAGCACGCTCTCTGTCTAGCATAAAATTAAAATTCTTTTATCTTCATTATTTTTTAACCAATTTTAATTTTGTTTATGTTGTTCGGCTCTGTCTATGGTCAACTTTTTTACAAGACCATTCAAAAATATCAGTTAACTATTTTGGATGCCATTCTACAACTTTTTTCGGTATAAGTAAATACATATTGATTGACATTTAAATGTCAATGTCAATTTATTGTGAACTTGTTAAAAATGAATTCTCAAATTCACTTCACTGAGGTCTTCATTTAATAATGGAATTAAATGTGATATTATTTACTAAACGTTTTTAGATTTCTGTCTGTCTTTCCGAAAGTTTGCCTCAAATTGAAACGGCTCAATGTCTTTCAATGAAAATTTTAGGGAACGTCGAACATGTTTGCAGTTTATCTATATCTTGCAGGTTTTAGAAGTTGTAAATATAATTTGTGAGATTCAGAATAACTAGCGCGGGTAAACGCGGGTAACATCGCGTAAATTTTATAACATCAGTGTTTTATTACCGCCGCTGTCATGCATGGCAGAATGTCTCCTATGCTGCCAGCCGAACTATCGGGGTCGGCAATGCGCGAGTGCTACCCCCTGGTGTTGCAAGCATCCATAGGCTACGGTAACCGCTTACCATTAGGCGGGCCATATGCTTGTTTGCAAACTTAGTGGTATTAATAAAAACACAACTAGTTTATAACATAATTGATTAACTTAAAACTTTCTACTGGATCTGTTAAACTTATACTATAACTAACTACAACGTATCGTGTATATAACTTTAGTTTCTGAGTATTTGAATCTTAATGGCTCAACGGATTTTGATGATATTAAATATTTAACGTCACGGAGTTAAGGTTTTTCTATTATCGTATTTTTCTTTAATATTTTAAGGCATGCAATTTTAATTGTTATGCAATCAAGCAATGTTAGCCCAATGATATATCCATTGGATTGCCAAGTCGTAGGTCTCCAATTCAAATTCAAGGCAAAATCAAAATCAAATTATTGATAATTGTCACTTGCTTAAATGGTGAAGGATAACATCAAAGAGATTTTCTCGACGGCGTGTAAAGTCTGCCAACCTACACTAGGCCAGTGTGGTGGATGGACCCCTCTCTTTCTGAGAGCAGACCCGTGCCCAATTGTAGGACAGTACAGTACCCCCGAAAAAACAACGTGCGTTTGAAATTAGCCGCACATGTCAAATAACTTAAGTGTTATTTTAGTGAAGGAAAAATTCAATCGCGGGTAGGATTCGTTCCTGCGTCTTCTGGTTGGATACACCAAACGCTCTGACCTCTAAGCCACTGCGAACCCCACCCGATTGACCTGATTGAAATTTGCCTTCACATTCTGAATTTACTTCATAAGGTGACGTTGGCGACATCTATTGGAATGCAAATTACTTGGTTTCTCAACCGACACGACTCACTTTAAGTTACTTCAATGTCGTGCGATGCCACCTTATCTTTTTCTTTTTGTGTTTTTTTTTTTGCATTTTCCATGCTAAGATTATAAAGTTATTTTAGTGAAGGAAAAATTCAATCGTGGGCATGATTCAAACCTGCGTCTTCTAGTTGGATACACCAGACGCTCTGACCTCTAAGCCACCGCGTTAATTAAGTGATCTTATGTATAAATATCGAAATCAGTAAGGACAATTCACGAATTCACGAATGTGAAACAATTACGACCCCAACTGTCTCTACATCGAGTTTTTATATTAAAACTGATCACGACAAAACCACTTGTGGATAACTTCAGACGCGTGCTATTATTTCGGGGGTAGGTACTGTAAATGGGTCAACGTAATTTTTTTTATTTCAAATTTCTTCAATCGATTTACAATTTAATGTCCAAATGATTGAGTTTATTATCCATTGGGGCAATTTGACGGATTGTGGTAACTGGATGTGCTGATGTCCGTACCTGATTTCCAATGTTCTAACATAAAACAATATTCTACATTACAGTATAATTCTCTACGTAACAAAGCATGAAGGGAAGTCACCAAGTTGGAAGAACTTGATACCTTTTGCAGTACCAACCTGGATGTACCTAACAGGTGGCTTGTCTCTTCCATTGACAATCGCTCTGTGGCTACTCACTTTGATACCTGCGAGTTTCTTTTTCGTGATGTTTGGGTTGACGGCAGGACACCATAGTCACAGAAATTTCTTCGAAGGTGATATACCGAGGTAATATTTTAAATTATGTTTAAAACCGGTTTTCTCATCAGTTTCTATGGCTCCTCAATTCTTGGGATCTCTCAAAGCTCGGCAACGCAACAGCAATTCGTATTGCAGGTGTCCATGGGCGGTGACTACTTACCATCCGGTGGCTTGTCTGCCCGTTTGCCGATATAATCAATAAAAATAAATATAAAATGCTATAAGAGTACCTAGATATGATCATTCATGTTCGTAGCGAATGTCGCGAATCCCATCGTAAGTAATAGGGGGTTAGCCTAACCAGCCATAAAATCCGAGCCTGCTGAGAATTTCATAGAAAAACCCAATATTACTTTGCTCGACATTAGAATGGAACCAGGACCACTAAACTATTAAGGCAGAATGGGAGCATACTCTATGCCATATTTCATTGGAAGGTCTACGGTCATCGCCGAGTTAATTTTATTTGTGGTTTTATACAACCACAGCTTGAACATTGACCTCGAGACTAACCTTGCTGCGTACTCTTAAATAATTATATAAATACCCTAGTAACCAGTTAGTCAGTCTTTTTAAATAAAACATGAATTGATCTCATAAAGTCTTTAGTCTAGTGGAATAAAGCGCGACCTAGGCTACAGGTCTAATATAATTGGAAATTTTGATAATTTTTCTTCTTCCTGAAATTCCACGTGAAAAGCGATAAAATGAACCTAATAGCAATAAATACCATTTCGTTTTAAAATAAGAGATATTTTTTAAAGACAGCAGCTTCCAGTCACCTACTGACGACCGACAACTTCTTACCTTCTGCCTTTCACAAGCTGCACCCTCCACAAAATTACAATAAACTTTTGCTATGAACTTATTGTTTCACATTTGCATTAAAATCGATAGTTATTTTTTAAAAGTTTATTTTTAAATTTTATTACGAAATATGTTTAATTTTGCTTAGATAAAGTTATTTAAAAAGCAAGTACTATATCTTACACTGTCTTAAATATCAATAGAAATTGTCATTTTATCATCAATAAATTAATAATAAATCATTGAAGTCAAAATAAATGTGTAAATACATCAATTTTTTATTTCAATGCATGAAAAATTTGATTCTATTGTTCAATAAATTATTGAAAAAACGCCGTCCCTATACGTACCTATTTATCAAATTGAAACATGGCTTGTAAAAAATGCCGCTTACCAAAAAATCTAGAAGCTAGAAATCTTAAAATTTACTCAATCTTTTTCTAGTCAATCTATCGAAGGCATTGACATAAAAATAATTTATACGTTAGCACAAAAAATTACAAATTTATTTCTGAATTCAATAAAAAGGACGTCTGTCTCTGACTTGTTACCTTTGCCCTTCGCTAACATATTGCTATTTTATTTATTGCACGACTGATCGATTGAAGCAATTTATTTATCTCTTTTCAGAAATGAAAATATTGATTGGGGTTTACACCAGCTGGATACGATTGTGGAAAGAATCGATTACGCTGGCCATCACTTTAAATCATTTACTCGGTTCGGAGATCACGCTCTCCATCACATGTTCCCCACGTTGGATCACGCAGAGCTAAAATATTTATATCCTACACTCTTCGAACATTGTGAGAAGTTTGAATCACAATTAAAAACGAATACTTTCTATGAAGCTTTAATAAGTGCCAGTAAGCAAATGATAAGGAAACGCCCAAATAATTTTAGAGATGGAAAAATTATAAAATACTTGAAATAGAAAAATATACCTATTTGCTAAAAGAAATATGGCAAATCAGAATACACTAGAGAAAACAATATTGTTTTGGACAAATGTGTTTTTTTGCTATAGGTATTAAATCAATATTGTATGTATTTTAAAGGTGCACTTAAAAATCTACTTCTATTGAAACTCGACCAAATTAAAATTGAATGATCCTAAAATGATCTTTGATTTAGTAATGCTAAGAACTGGTGACTGAATTTTTAATAATATTTTTTATTATATAACTTTCTGGCTGTGGATACAATAAATAGACTGGTTAAATTTGTTTCGTATTTATTATTTTTCACCTATAATAATACTTATCATATTTAATTTTAATATAGATATATCAATTTTATAATAACACTAGCTGTGCGCCGCGGTTTTATCCGCTTTGCACCGGTTCTAACGATCGTAGCTTGATGTTGAAGTTGTTGCCTATAATCTTCCTCTATAATTGGGCTATCAAATGCAAAAAGAATTTTCCAATACGACTGGCGCCTTCAAACAAAAACACGGACAAACTCTTCAGCTTTATTATAACATTACAGACCATAATTTTATTTTATACTTATGACAAAAATGAATCTTGTAACAGCGAACTGCACTCTAGAAATTAGCGTCGGTACTTCTCAGCGAGTATACAGCCTTTGGAGAGTTGAAGATATATCATTTAATATATGCAAAAAAAACGTTTAATAAAATTACAACTGGGTACTATAAAATAATATCCTGCAGGTACCAAATCAAAAGTTTAAGGAATGCAATATTATAATTTAAAACAACACAAATTTAAAGTCGAATCTTTTGCTTGGTAGGTATGGCTAAAATATACTGAGGTGCATAGGTACCTCGTACCTAATACTTGGCATGTAATTCTCTTATTGATATAGATCAATAAGAGAATTACATGCCAAGTACCTATTAGGTACGTAAACAGATGTGCAATTGTAACATTTAGTACAATCCGACAGTTAGGTAGGTACAGAATCGAATTATAACAGTCAAAATATAATATCCTATATTTAAGTGAAGGAAAAATTCGATCGCGGGCAGGATTCGAACCTGCGTCTTCTGGTTAGATACACCAGACGCTCTACCGCAAACTGAAAAACCTATCGATAGCCGATAGTCATTGCGGTTCATTTTCAACAAATCCCCAAAGAGACATCAGTCTAATTTGTATTAGATTAGAAAATAAATAGGTACAATACTTTCCTTTTAAAAGTTTGCGCAGTGGCCAGGAGGTCTACTCTGAAAAACTAACTACGAAATTTCAGCTGACGGTATGACGAAAAATTCGATTCACGCGTTTTGTTTTCTAGTCTTGCGTTGATCCAACTCCTCTGGAATATTATTTAGTTGTTTGACAAAACGGGACTTAAAGACAAATCATAAGTTTTTGTGCTTGTTTCGATCCGTAGCATCGACGTTCTATTTTTGTAGCAAACCTGAATCAAAAATCAAACTACGAAGTTTCTGTTTATAGATCGCATGTTTTTTAACACAAATGTATTTCGGAATCGATGATTCCACTGCCACAAGATGTGCAACGTTTGGATACTTCGATATTTTATAATCTTTTTTTTATTAGTTAAATCATTAGATAATAATTTTCTTAAATAATACTGATTAAACTGCTTATTTAAACATTAGCATTCTATTAAGTAGTATACTGATGCCCAATCTGTATATATAAATATTTTGGGAATCGCTGACTTTCCACTCCGGATGCCTTATGTATCAACATCAGTTTGTGGACCCAAACTATACACAACAATATGAACTTACACATAGGTACTTTATCATGTTATGCCTCGATGGGTAGTTATTTCGTTTCGATCCGAATCTTCGACGTTTGATTTTCGTAGTAGGTCCCCAGTCCAGGTCCAACTAGAACTTCGATACTAGATTTCGTTTCTATCTCCTGCTTGAGAAAGTGAAACTGTAATTGACTGTAAATAGAGTTGTTTATGCCGTCATAAATTACGTTGATTATCATTTTATGAAAAAAACTAGTGACCCGTCCGCGGCTTCACTTGCGTAAATTTTTCCGACATTTCCGGTGGATTAAAAAAACCTTTCATACAACCCTTGTCCTGACAATAACGAACACAACAAAAAAGAGGCGTAGTTATAATTCGTGCCATAATTTACGAAGCAGTCGATTGGCACGAAAATAAAAACGCTTAGTGCGAAACGCCACCTAATAAATAATCAATTTTGAAAAGTGTCGTTTCGCACGATTCCTGCGAACTGAATTCTTGCGAAACGACTACTAAACCAAACAAGAATTATCCAATCTCGTTCAGTCATTCGGAAGTTATGCGCGTACTAACATTTGGCCGATTAATTATTATTTATAAGTATACGACTGTATTAGGATATTTATATTATGGTTAATGGTTATGGATAATGATCTTCCCACGTGGATCGTCTCTATTGGCCGCATACCATCCAAAAACAACATAACTATGGAGTTAATGAACCCCATTCAACCCAACCCTGACAGAGCCTTAAATCCTGACAGGTCTCAAAATTGTAGGCAAAGACGATAATCGGAATCTGACTTGAAAATATACGAATTTACAAATCGGCACTGTAAAAATCCCGAATTACCGCACCTGTCATCGGTCGATTTAATAAGAGGTAATTGACGTAATCACGTCAAGCCAGGGAGGGCGCTAATTACAAACTGAATACTGGAGGCAAACGCGCCTGCACGAGTTGCGAATGTCAGTTATTACCAACCAATCAATTTTATGCGGAATTTTCGAGTGTTCGTCAACATGTCTAGTGGGATTTTAAAGTATAAAGGCATTGATTTATCACTCTCTCGTTTCTTAGCTTTAGTGTTAGTTTAGTAACATAACATAAGACGACAATTTTCCCCGAAGGGTTAGGCAGAGGCGTATTTAATATACATCCACAGTTCGCCTGGTATGTTTAGGTGCCATGTTATAGGGGGCGAGCCTATAGCCATTAACCGGGCACAAATCCAGGCTCCGAGCTGCTACTGAGAATTTCATAGAAAACTCAATAACACTGCTCGACCTGGGGATCGGACCCAGGACCTCTAGCGTAGCAGTCGCGTTTGGGACCACTAGACTAATGAGTTAGTTTAGTATTATTTTATAACATACCACCACACTTATATTCCTCGAAGAGTTAGGTAGAGGTGTACTTATGTAAATACACCTACACCTCGCCAGTATGTTTACATAATCAACCCATTATACTGACCCAATGCTGGGCACAGGTCTCCTCTCAGAATGAGAGGGATTAGGCTATAGTCCACCACGCCGGCCTAGTGCAGGTTGGCAGACTTCACACGCCATCGAGAAAATTTCTCAGGCATGAAAGTTTTCTCACGATGTTTGCCTTCACCGTTTAAGCGCGTGATAATTAACTATTTAATACGCATATAACTTCAAAAAGTCAGGCTACCACTAGGCTATCAGTGCTTAGTCCACATTATGTTTAGGTCTTATGTAATAGGGCGAGCCAATTGTCATTACGCGCAAAAAATCAAAATTCCGGACCGCTAATAAGAACTTCATATAAAAATCCATAAGAAAAGTATGTAGGTAGGTACCTAATACACCAAAGAGTACCTACTCTAAGACGAGCCAGGCACCTACATCAAATTTATATTACATTTTACAGTCAGGTACACAGTCAAAGGAAACATTTCACCTAAACACACCTAAAAGTAACCAAAATACTTTTAATATTAAAACGCCTGTAAAATAACTTTGAGCAATAAACTACAGGATGTCCTTGCTAGAAGTAATTTTTAAGTGCAGCCAATTTCAACTTTCGTATATACACTAAAACCCTTTTACATAAAATGTGCAAAGGAATCTTGTTCACACATAAAATTAAAGTATTACGGGGCAAAGTTGAAACGCGTTCGTGGCGCCCTCATTACGCTGTCTCATAATTTCCACTCGCTAATACAGCATAACCCCGACAAATCACCTGTTATGGCGCACAAGAGGAATTTATTCAGACAACTATAAATTCGGCGGCATTGTAGACGCAATGTAGTAAAGTTATTTGAAGTAATATAGTGGGAGGGTTTGTCTGTTTTGCATTTAATGAGAAGTAATCGTGACACCACGGCAAGTCTTGTGGTTCCAGTTGCGAATTAGATCGTATTTGCCGGAGGTATAACACGAGTCGTAAAGGAGGATGTACCTAGTTACCAAGTTACTGGTCTTTATAAGTCCCATACCGAGTTTTTTTATATAATAATTTAACATTAGGAGCAAGCAAAGAGAATATTATTATATATATATAATATGGCAGAATTGCAACAAAGACAAAATGGAAAACCTATCATCTATAATATAAAAGAAGAAGCTGACTGACTGACCTACTGACTGACTGACTGACGCATCAACGCACAGCCGAAACTACAGGATCTAGATCCCTGAAAGTTTCCATGCTGGGTCCTTTTACACTGTAGACGAACACTAAGAAAGGTTTTATGGAAATTCAACCCCCAAGGTAGTGAAAAGGGTGCTGAAAGTTTGTATGAAAATCTGCACACACTACCATGCGTTTGACATATTCCATAGTACAGCTGCCATTCGCTGTTGACATTTTGACAATTGTTTTCTTCCTTAAAAATTAGACTTACCTACTGATCACTATAGAGGTCAGTGGACTTAACACATTTTATGATATGAAACCTCCACGGTGTAGGTACAGTGCGCTCATTTTATTTAGAAACGAAAATTATCTGAGTACGTAGGCGAAGCTGCGTACGGGAAGTCTAGTCCTATAATAGAATAACATTTCACCATTAAGCTGGCGGCTGGGACATATGACTCGTTTATTTCTTGGATCCTATGGCATTTCCCGAATTGCTGAGATCAAAACCTCACGCGGCATCATCCGAAGACCCATCGTATAAGTGTGTTGCTCACCGTTAATGTCCACAAGGCTTGAAAGTTTGGCTTTCAACGGAAGGAAGATGTTCCAGCTCGTCGCAACACAGATACATTTTAATCTGTAGTATTTCTTATTGTAAAAAAAAAATATATTTCTTCCTATTCTTTTTTATCTGTGTAAAACAGACGCCATAACTTAAAATATAAAGTATGTAATGTATACATAAATATATGTAAAGGGTTATTTCTTCAAAATACATCTAGTCTTATAAAGCTTTATCTTCGTTTTTCTTTCATTATTATCCCAGTAGGTATATTAAAAGAAATACTAAATTTTTTTTCTGTCCCATTAGTCTAATTGTCGTAGCATTGCGACTGCTAAGCTAGACGTCCTGGGTTCAGTACATGGGACCACAAACGTACCAGTGAACTCTGTCTAACCCTTGGCAGAATACAATCGCGATGACTGTATCCAAATATATAGAAATGCAACACAGATCAATGAGATATCTTGTGAGCTGCTTCACAATTTTTTTTTTTGTTTTTACTTCACTGCCCCGTAATGTGGGATTTTTTAATTTAGTTACATATCTTTTGCCTCATAAGTCTAATGGTCCCAAGCGCAACTGTTGCGCTAGAGGTCCTGGGTTCAATTCCCAGGTCGAGCAAAGTGTTATTGGGTTTTTCTATCAAATTCTCAGTACTTAGCAGCTCGGAGTTTGAAATTTGTGCCGGGTTAATGGCAATAGGCTCACCCCCTATTACATGGGACCTAAACATACCGGCGGACTGTGGATGTACATTAGTACCCCTCTGCCTAACCCTTCGGGGAATAAAGGCGTGATGGTATGTTATAAAATTGTGATTACCTATGTACAGACACCAGCCCATCAAGTTACCACAAACTGACAAATTTCCCCAATGGATAATAAACTCTATTGCTTGGAGATTAAGTTAAAAATCGATTGAAGAATTTTGATACTGACTGTACATATTTAATTGTGTTTTAAATAATGTTGTATGTAATGTATTAGTATGGATTATTGTCCTCTTTTATATTTACCTTTATGTTGTTCCTCGGTAAAATGTCGACTTACACGCAAGCTCTTAGCTGTCTATCCTGTGGTGTATCCTATCAACACATACATGGTGGTACACATATACAATATACGTTAATGATATCTACAAAATGAACTATCAAAACTTCATGAGCAATGTAATCTGCATCAGAGATACTCTGGAACGTCTCAGTATAGTTTACTTTCCATAAATATTCATAGTCTTGAATTCTGGACTCACCTCCACACGTTTCTAGTTGGAATATCAAATGGGATTGGATTGTGGTAAGAACGATAGTTGCAGTTCAGACTCTAGGTATTATACATCTGCATGAAGTATAAATAGGTAATCCAGAAACTTCTCATGTTATCTTATACATAAATAGACGATAACAGAAGCAATATATAATAGAAGTATTAAATAGTGTCTAAATGGAAAAGCTTTGGCAAATCTAAACTCCGAGATGCTACTTCGAATTTTATAGAAAAACCCAATTTAACACGTTGCTCGACCTGGGAAACCAACCTGAAGGTTGTAAGCGCGACTGCTAAACTCTAGCTCACTAGGCTAATAAAACTGTTGAGTGACAGGTTTAAAGTTGTAAAAAATCGTAACATTTTTTTTCTTTTTTTTTAAATATTACAAGAATACTAGTAATGTGCGACCCACATTGCTAGTATTCTTGATAGCCCCTCTTACTAAGCTAAATGATTCGTTACAAGTGGGTTCACGTCGGTAGTGCCGGTTCGAACAGACAACCACATGATCGCAAGTCCAACGACCTAGCCATTAGGCTACCGCCCGCTTCAAAATTTCCTGTAAAATTTTCTGTAAAAAGTAGGTATTTCATTAAAACCGCAAATTAATACATACCTAATAATTTATTATTTACGAGTACATGTTCTCTACATAAGTTTATGTTGTAAAAAATATTATGAGCCTCTCTCTTGTAAATTTGCATTAATAAACGTAGTTAAACGCTATTTTGTCTCGTTCTTGGAAATTATAAATGGGATTGACTGAAAGAGACAAACGATGTATGTTTATCGGTAAACAGGTAAGTAAATAGTTTTCGAAACACTGTGCAATCTCCTTCCGCATCGGTTCACGTTTCTAGTATAAATATAATTTACTTTAAAATTCTTAATTAAGTCAGTGTAATTTTTTAATATTTTTTAATTAGACGGATATTAAACGTAATTATTACAGACATAGCACTTGCTCTACTCAAAATAGTATAGGCTACTAATGGATGGCTCACAGCCCGCTTAATCTAATGTAGACATAGTCAAAATCCATCGGGGGACCTACCACGGAAAACGAGCTTCGGACCCAACGCGACGATCGATTCTGATGTGTATGTGTGCGATACATTCAAATCGCGAATATAGAATCGAAGTGGTGTCAAGATATATCTTGGTGCTACTTCTAAGGGGCCAACCATAGATTACGTCACACGAATTTCAATACTTTTTGACTCCCCTCCATCCCTGTCATACGTCGTCACATGACGTGATGCAAGCTGATGACCCCGATATAGGGTTCCTAACTATACTGATAAGAACAGTATTATTTTTAACAGTATGCAGTTACAGTGCAGTTTTTCACTACGTTATACTTTTTACTGTTGAACAAAAGCGTAGTCACAATAGAGGCATTTCAATATATCATACTAGCGACCCGCCCGCGATTTCAACCGCGTTGCCCCATTCCTAAGAGTCGTAGCGTAATGTTAAATAGCTTAAAACCTTCCCCTTGAAACACACTATCTATTAAAAAAAACCGCTTCAAAATCAGTTGCGTAGTTTTAAAGGGACGGACAGACAGCGACAACGACTTTGTTTTATACTATGTAAAGAAGTATATAATTTCAATCAATATATAATAAGTCAAAAAACAAACATACCTACGGGCTGCCATAAGGTAAACGGCAATCGCAGCATACAGATACTAGCAACATCATAATTATTGAGTCATATTGAGACCTAAAAGTGTTGCCCGATAATTTCCCTGGCTTCATTGCCCTTCAAACTGGAAAACAACAATGTTAGAAAATTATTACTTAGTGGAAGAATATTTTACCCTGAGAATACTGCAGCGATAGTAGTGTTAATTAATAGTGAAATCGTAAGAACATTGTGCGTCGTGGTTTCGTTTCGACTCAGGAGCTTTTCAATTTCCGTACTAGCCCCTATACCCAGATAATCGAGATATCGTTCAATTTTAATCGATCAAACACATTCATGGCAACTCATATACATGTAAATCGGTATACTCAAAACGGATTTGTACATAAATCATAGGTAACGTTGTTTATTCGAAGCATTACAGGGCTTAAGTGATTGATGTGAATTCAAATGAAATTAACGATGAAAGCGTTCATGAATCCGATTCCATTCGCTTTGAAATCTCGACTGTAATTGACATACCTACCACTTGTAGGTGTTCAAAATATTTTTTATGGGACATAAAAGAAATCCTGGACAACGGGAGCTGCAATGTATTTTTTTTTCATCTAATATTATTAAATGAAATGAAATGAAATGATATTTATTTCTGTAAATTGGGTTTTTCTATGAAATTTTCAGTAGCAGCTCGGAGTTTGGATTTTGTTCCCGATTAATGGCAATAGGCTCGCCCCCTATTACCTACATGGGATCAAAACATACCGGCGAATACAGGCGTGATGGTATGTATGATAATTATTATACCAAAATTATTATCATACATACCAATGTACATAAGTAATTTCTTATTACATTGTCATTAACGCGTTACGTATAATTTTGGTAAAGCACATAATTTACCCCTATGAAAATGCGTATTCAAGTAGCTTAAGGTAAAAAAAAATAAAATGTTATTTTCCTCTCTATCACAAACTTTTAAGGTTGATTTAACGATCAATAAGATCGACGGCTAATTGCACTTACGACTATTTAGTAATTAACATTTACGCACACTGACCGCGTCCTTCAAAACGGCCAATGTACTCCGGTCACTGAGTGTGTTATCAGCCTAACAAGAGACGCCTCAAGCGGTGCTAGTACGAATATAAACACACCAGCCTAAATAAATCCTCTGAGTAGTTAAGCTTATCACACACAAGCAGAGTATGAAATAGTAAAGACACCATGGCTATAAACTGAGAGTTTTTCTTTTTACGATGGAGACCGTAAAGTTAAGCTCTCTTGTTATTAACTTCGCATTTTGATTTTTTCATGTTTGTGCATTAAGCATACGCGGATTTATAAGCCATAAAATTACGGTTAAGAATCCGATTATATTTATACCTACGTCTAGATTCCTCGTTTGGGGACGGTTTTGAATACTGTTCCTCACTGCCTTTCAGATAGGCATCCCGTAAGAGGCGTGAAAATATCCGACTTGCTCGGTGGTAGGACCTCTTGGGGTCTGACTGGCTGGCGTCCTTAACCTTACGTCGAAATCTGTCGTAAAGCACCTTGGTGTGTGTTTCGACTTTTAAATGTAAGAGCTAGTTCCCCTCGGTTGCTGCGGCTCTGGCAATCTGCAGTCCGTAGGGGCTCTTAATGGTCGGCTACTCATCAGCACCTCCTCTGGTATTGTACGTGTCCAAAGGTGACAATGACTACTTACCACCAGGTGGGTCGTCAGCTCGTTTGCCGACTTAATCCATAGAAAAAAGATTGGATTTATTTTATAGCAGATAGGATAAGCGCATAAACAACACCAAAGGCATTTTGCATATTAACATCAACGTTCGAGGGAGTACCTAGTGTATAGGCACAAGAATGATAGGTTATTGAAATTGGTGTTTTGAGACTGATCTGTATTTATTTTGAGTTAGTTATGGTAATTTACAAGATTCTGTTAGGACATTTTGGCGGATAATAATAAATGTTTCA
Source organism: Acronicta aceris (assembly GCA_910591435.1). Taxonomy (NCBI): domain Eukaryota; kingdom Metazoa; phylum Arthropoda; class Insecta; order Lepidoptera; family Noctuidae; genus Acronicta; species Acronicta aceris. Next base: position 10,267,635 of record OU342768.1, read on the forward strand.
CAGACTTCATAGAAAATACGGTGACAGTGACAGACTTGACAATTGACAGCTGACAGATAGAGGCGCTCGTACACCTAGTATCTTCTTGGTGGTTAAACTCATAGGCTCAGAAACAAATAAAAACAAACGTTCCAAGATGCAATTTCGGCTGACGGATTGCTCGTTTTCCTGCCACAAAGGGTTTTTGGATCGATTCGATATTTCTAAATATCATTTTGAAGTTTTAACTTACTTATCAAAAATTTAAATTCCAAGCTCCAACTAAGAATTTCCTGGCGTAAAAACCCAGTAACACCTTGTGACTACTACACCAATCACCAATAAGGCAATTTAAAAAAACCATCTCGCCTGTATTTCTCGAATTATAAGGCGTAGACACTATTGTACAATTAAAGTTTTCCAGTATGTTTAGTTCCCATTTAATAGAGGTCGAGTCTATCACACATCTAAACTCCGATCTACTGGGATTTTCATAGAGAAACCGATCACCTAGCATAGGAGTTGCGCTTACGACCACTAGACTACGGCGCAGTAATTAAACATTTACGAAGCTTCGAATTTCGATTTTGGCAGGAGGTCGAAAGAAGCAATAATAATTCTATTAATTTCTTGAAATTAAATTAAAAACCTACATAGTAATAAGGTGTAATAAAACATTACAATGTTTGCAAGGATAACATAAAACGCAAATAAAATTAAAGATGTCGCCAGTCGTTGTAGCAATTAAGTTCCCGGACTTAATTTGCTCGCCATGTAATTTGGACCGGTTGTCTATCACGTTGGTGCGAAAAATCTTCGAAATATCCAGTAAAAATCTTGATTGCTACTGTAATCAGTCGTTTAGTGTTTTAGGTGAATTGCGGAGCCTGTCATGGTCGTTTTGACTGTCACAAATCCCATAACCGTGACCGAAGGCATAAGTCAAACGAACGCAAATGTGGTGTTTAGTTGGTGGAAAACAGACGAGTCATGTGGATTTTCCGCGCCAAAAGGAAGGTTTTGGGATAGTCTTCTAAGAGGACACAATATCCTCACACACACTGATCTTTTCTATGTGCTGTGGTATTAGTGATTAAGAATCTCACAAAATAGGTTCTTAATCTTGAAATCCAATCGCCTTTTGTGAGTTTCCCTTCGTAAACAAGAAAGGTACCTAGAGTATTGAACATTGGCTTTCTAATAATAAACGGCCACAATAGACGATCGCGAGGGATTTAGCCGTAATCATGAGGCTTTGCAACCTCGATTGATAATCGCTGCGTCATCAAGCCAAGCTAAAAATCTCATCATCCTAGCCATTCTCCTTACTATGCGGCTTCCAGTATAACCAGGGTCATTATTACAGATTTACATTACTGCTATTCAATGTTGCCGAATTCAGATATAATTCTAAAAACACTTCTGTAAAAATATTAGATACTTCATATATTTGTACAATTAAAACGCAGCACCGCTATAGCAGTCCAAACTCGGTTATTTTATGCGAAAATTTGTAACACTAGCTACAATTGTTGCAAAATTTATTAGACAAAACCGTCTAACTAAAGCTAACATCCAAACATGCAACTACCGACTCCGCATCGCAATCTCACATATTGCAGCCAACGCCCGCAGTATTACAGATCGCGGCAAACAGGGTTACACTACACTGCAAAGCCCCAACATATCGTGAAAACAACGACTTAAAACATCTGTTACGATCATACCAACAATTGGCTCACCAGAGAGCTGAACCGTCTTACTTATCTAACTACTCTAAGATCAGTAAAGAGGTTAAGAAGGTTTTATAACATGGACCTCCATATATTATGGTCCGAATGCACTTTCTGTATTGCCAAACGCCTGAACGAAGCTTTACGTTATCCAAAAGCTAGCCTATACTGTGATCAGAGAATTAGCATTGCCATCCAAACGTGGCAGGGCAGCCAGCCTTCTGGGTACCTTTCCGGCTGGTAGCGGTACGGAGGATATCTAATCTGTCATCAAAATGCCGCGATTCAAGCGCCCCTGTCTCTGTGATTAATACCTTTCATATACAAGACGAAATACACTACAGTTTAGAACAATACCTTAATGTGATATAACTAAAGTTGTAAGATTAATAGATTGTATATATATCAGATATTTGATTGCCGCGTTTACACATTTGGGTCGAAGCACTAAGTCGAAATGATAAGGCTTAATTTTAAGGGACGATTAACCCTTAATTTTGGTGTAAATTTAAAAGGTCACAAGGACACACTTACCGTTTTCGATAAGGTTAAGGAACCAAGTGGATCGGTAGCAGCAATCAGCATTGACCCGTATAGTGACGTCATCAACCCTGATTTCCATAGGAACCGCGGAAATCGACCGCGTAAAATTTAAATTAACCATATTTCATGATAGAATTATATATAAATTATTTTGTTCTCATGCGATCACCGTGACACTCCATTTGCTATGCATCCGCATGCAGGTTAAATCACCGCACGAAACAAATATTTGTAAGTATGGCATGTATCACTTTTTTGTATAGGATAGGAGGGCAAACGAGCAGACGAATCGCCTATGTCACAAGGGCGTTGCCGACCTTTTAAAAGAGGGATTGGGCCTCCGGTAACCTCACTCACTCGGCGAAACACAACGTAAGCGTTTTTTAACGCCGGATTTCTGTGAGGTCCTGGTATCACTCCGGTCGAGCTGGCCCATTCGTGCCGAAGCATGGCTCTCCCACGTAGAGAATGTATGTTACATTACTATACCCAACAGTGGAAGAAGTCAGGCAGTGGATGATGATGACAGACAATTGTTTCGGGTCTGGGTGTGTGAAATTTGTGTTTGTATACGTAGGCACGAATCCCACTGTACAAAAAAAAACAGAGTCCCGAAACGGTTATCTAAAAAAGTAAGATAAAGAGTGTTATTCTAAAAAAAACTGGGGAGTCGCACTTTTGGTGAATTATAATCTCTACTATTATAAAATCGTAAAAATAATAATATAATCCTAGAAAATTGCTAAAGAAATTACTATGGGTTCCAAATATGAATTGATTGAGATAAATTTCTAAACCGCCCTAGGAGCTAAAATATAATATATATGACATACATATAATTTAATTACATTACATAAATTATATTTTATATACTTTATATGTTTATAAAATATAATTATCTCCAAAAAACATTTAGCAATTACTCTAAATCAATTCATATTTTGAAGTTGTGTAGTAGGTACTTCTTTTGCAATGTTGTAATATAAATCACAAATGAATTCTTCAAATGTAACTATTTAAACCCCCTTGGATACATTTCAGAGCTAGCGAAAAAAGAACACTTAACACGATATATACTAAATCAAACCGCATAAACCAACTCGGGGAGTAAAGAACGAGTGTTCAGAACGCAATTTACCTTAGTAAACGGTTCGCAAAGTGAAATGAGAAAAAATAACGGCTCGGTATATGCAATTATCCCTTTTCATTGAACCAGGATCGCGACGTGTTTAGACGTTATAACAGCGCGCACCCGCGCCATGCAAATAAATCCTTAATAGCTACGTTTATGGACCCATTTTGTTTCCTAAGGATTTTTTAATGGTACGCGTGATTATTACTCTCCACAGTAACTCTGTGTTGTTCACATTCAAATTTTATATCTACGATACGGTCACGTGTGTGTACCGGAAGGTTTAGGCAACGGTGTACTATTGTACACCTACTGTTGTTGTCGTCACATCATTGAGCTGATGTCTCGATAAGATGTTGGGACTGACTTCTGACAATCTTTTATGTAACTTACTTAGATACTTCTGAAACATACCATTACGCCTGTATTCCCTGAAGCGTAAGGCAGAGGCGTACTTATGTACACCCACAATTCGCCGGTACGTTTAGGTTCCATGTAATAGGGGGCGAGCCTATTGCCATTACCCGGGCACAAATCCAGACTCCGAGCTGCTATTGAGAATTTCATTGAACAACCCAATAACACTTTGCTCGACCTGGGGATCGATACCAGGACCTCTAGCGTACTTCTGAAAAGTACTTAATAAAAAACGTAAATAATATTATAGATAACTAGCTATTGCTCACGGTGTTATTCGCATCCCAAAGGATCTTTCGAGACAAACGGTAGTCCTTCGAATGTCCTTCTCCTACGTCCAATATATCTCTATACCAAAATTCATGAAAATTGTTGTAGCGTTTTGGGCGTGAAAAGGTAACAAACATGCAGACAGACAGAGTTACTTTCGCATTTATAACATTAGCCCTTCAGGGAATACAGGCGTTATGTGTTCCCTTAATTCCAGTTAGGATCTGGAGAGGCATTTTTAATTAAACATGGAACATGAAACATGAAGCCTAATCCCTCTCGTTCTGAGTGGAGACCCGTGCCCAGCAGTGAGACAGTATACTCGTAATGGGATGATTATGTTATGTTTATGTGTTATGTTATAGTTTAACTTTTTAACTTAAATATGGGAGCTAAGCCCTATCTAATACAACGACAATACCAGACTAGATTATATTTTTTATAAAAATTCAAATGATTGTTTATTCCTTATTTACTACTATCTACTTTCTGCCTCGCACAACAAAACTGTGGAATGAACTCCGCCTGCAGTATTTGCGGACCAATACGACCTTCAAACTTTCAAGAAAAGACCGTACTCCCTTTTAAAAAGCCGGTAACGCACTTGTGTCTCCTTTGGGGTTGCGGGTGTCTATGGGTAGCGGTAATCGCTTACAATCAGGCGATCCGTCTGCTCGTTTGCCACTATCCCATAAAAAAAAATTTAACCAGCCAACCCACAGTAATGTTACCTCATTGCAGCGACCTCTACAATAACAAAAGTTCCGACCTCTATGGATTTATTTTTCACTAAAGAAAAAAATATCAAAATATTAAAATCCCAACAATTTCCTTTTATTGGAAGTGGAATGGAAAGTAGCAAACCTACACATGGTAGTTTGCAGTCTAAACAGCAAGAACTAACAGACGTTACACTCATATTAATATTCATGCTCACGCCACTCTACGACAAAGCGCCTAAATGCATGAGAATGTAATAGTTGCAAGTCACTTGCAGACTAATTGCAACGGATTGTTGAAATAAGCAGAAATAACATACATAGGCAGAGCCTGTAAATGTGTGTACATTGTGGCATGTCTGAGTGGACACCTATTTTGTATCCTGCTTTGATGATGTGTGTACTTTACCACATATTTCATTTATTTTCTTATAATGACATCGAGTTCGCAAATACTGAGAACCAAAAAAAAATCAATATTCACACATCCTGATATCGCAATATTGTACCAGTGAAGTTTGTAACACCATATATTTTAAAAGAGTGTCCATGGAGTTTCTTGCCGGATTCTTCTCCATAGGATCAACCTTTTGGAACCGTGCAACTAGAATCGTAACATTTCATAAACGCTTGTAAAAGCTTATTTGAAATAAAAACATTTGAACTTGAAATTGAGAGGTGTACTAATTTACATCTATAGTTCATCGGTATGATTAGGTTCCATGTACTAGGGGCAAGCCTATTACCATTAACCAAGCTGCTGAGCTGCCGACCCTCCACCTGCAGCGACGATTTTTCAAGTCAAGATCTAATCATTATTGTCTTCGTGAACTGTCATCCATCATAGAAAGAATGAAAACTTTTTATTCTGGACTCACACACATACAATCTATACAACAACAAAAAAATATAGTGACTCTGCGTCAGACCAAAAAAGGTCCCCATCTCAGCATAATGCTGCGACTTGATACAAAAAGCATTTTGCCGCAGTTCTGGTTTTCAGATAGGGCCATTAACGATGAAGGATTCGTAAAAAAGAAGAGAATAAAGAAAAATATATTATATTTAAAATATATTACAAACCTACACCTAAATAAAAATTTAAAAAGTAAATACCTACACACATAAAACAATTAAGAAAAAAGAAGATAATTAGTGGGCTGCATAACAATTCGTCCATTCGTCATCGCTTCCACATCATTAGTCAATTATCTGTCATTTGTCTATCATTAGTCAGTTGCTATTGCACAGACGCAATAGCAAGTGCTGTCAATTGTCATCGTAATGTCAAAATCAATATTGTCAAATCATATTGATTAAGTTTAAAGATTATTGGTTGAGCAGCTTAACCCTTACTAAAGGGCGGTTCCCATTCTAATTTGATGCAGCTAAATATCAGTATTTCTTTTATCCGACCGAAGGATACGGTGAGCTCGTTCTGCGTGAATCGGATCGTCAATAATTAATAAAAATGTAAGGTAGCTGTTAGTAATTGTAACATTAAGACGTCCAACAACTTAGTTTACCCGTGACCATGGATGCTGTAAAGGATTCGAAACGTCGGGCATCAAATAATATCAATACAACGCGATAAAATCCGTAAAAACTAGTTTTATTTCAAGGGCTATTAAATTTCCAAGATATAAGCATTCAAAGTTTTTGGTGGGGATTGAGATGTCCCTTTCCAGCCAAAAGATTGTTAATATAGGATTTGTACGGTGTAGTGAGTTGTGACGGCACAATATTCTATAGTACGTTCTCAGTCTAGCATAAAATTAAATCCTTAAATTATTTTTATTGATGGGCTCTATTTATGGTAAACATTTTCATGAAGCCATAAAAAACAGTAAAGTAATCAAATACTTATTCATGGACTGATTGATAAGAGCAGTCATTACAATACTCAATGTATCATCTCATAGAAGTTACATTCAATTTTCATTTTAGCCCAGAATTTCGGAGGGCCAAGGTCAGTCGACATAATCACAGGCATTTAAGAACGCAGGGCCGACGCTTCGCGTGACGAGAAGGCTAGACTGTTCTTGAGACAATTAACACTGTCATGACATCAATTATGAGCCTAACGTGATAAAGTAACATTTGTGGGTATAGATATATTATGTGTAGGATATATTATAGTAAAACCAATTTGTATCTTTGTATCTTCTATAAATACATAGCAAACAATCACGCCTGTGTTCCCCGTAGATTTAAGCAGAGGCTTTAGTGGTATGTTTAAGTTCTATGTAATAGGGGGCGGGCCTATTGAACAATTCCCCTAGAATTTCATATAAAAACCCATTATCCCAACCTTGGATCTTCAGCGCAGTCGCGCTTAGGACCTCTAGAGTAATGAGTAATCTATAATATACATATAATATTTGTTGTCTCTACCTAGTAATCTACTATTACTACTATATATCATCATACCATACCATCACGCCTGTATACCCTTAAAGGCTAGCCAGGGTCGTTTAAATGTTCACACCCACAGTTCGCCGGTTCGCCATGTAATAGGGGGCGAGCCTATTGCCATTAACCGGGCACAAATCCAGACTCCGAGCTGCTATTGAGAATTTCATACAAAAACACTTTGCTCGACCTGGGGATCGAACCCAGAACCTCTAGCGTAGCACTCCTACTTAGCGTTAGGTATTTCGAACGTATATATGTATATGTAGTACCTACATATATTATATAGGTAAGTTCGAAATACCACTCGCTCCCTGATTAATCACGTAATTAAAAATAACTTTAACGCTAAAACCTGAATTTGCCATATAAAAATGTAGATATCCGCTAAGAAAGGAATTGTGGAAATATCTACGGGATTGGGAAAAATGATCAATGCGGGCGACACCGGGGGCACGGCTAGTAATTTATGATTTCGTACATACTATTGATCTCAAAGAGTATAATAATTTTGTTTTCATTAAACTTTCCTCTACATTGTTATTGGATTGATAGTGGATGCGTTTACAAACACTACCCAAAATATTATCCGTAGGCCATACAATTATACTTATTTGTTTTGTGTGGGAATTAAATATGCCATCTGTAGCAAAGAAGACAATAGCTTAGCCAATACTTACACGAATCAAGCGCAACAAACGCTCAATCAAACATACTGAAAACATAACAATAGCACAAGAGTACTTACATACACTCACTTTGTGCCAGAAAGGTGCTGATCTCCTGCGTCGTGAGCGGACAGTTTCATGTGAAACTGCTCCGACTGTCTTTTTTTCTAAAATCCATTTTGTGCATGTTTATCTACCAAACCTGTTTTAAAACTCTAGTGCTGTGTGTGGACATCATATCTTGAGGATTCCATATCCTGAACATATGGACGATGTTATGCAGTGCGTTGGGTACACGGTCTCTTTGGAAAGCGGAGCGACGCGAAGCGAGAATTCCGGCACTATTCCGGTAAGACTCAGGTCCTACGTAACATATATCTTTGTTTTAGTTATACAGATCTGCTTAGAATGGAAACCTATCCCATTATTTTTCAGATGAACCCTAGGAAAAATGTCCTCTTATGAGTCCGGCGGACCGAATTTCTCTTACAAACGTAATACCGAAATAAAACGTAATCCAAACACAATTTAATCAAATTCTGTTATTATTCGGATTCCGATTCCGTTAATCTAGGTTCCTCTACCATTTCGTCCAAAATACTTCACTTGAAATAAATGTATAAGCGAATGCAATTTTTGATAACTTTACCAAGATTGGAACGATTTTCAGCTCTTTTGTTTCCAGTGAAGTAGTAGTAGACGAAGAGATTAACAAAATAACCAAATCCATATAATAACATAATTTTATAGAATATTGTCTGGATCATGATTTATTTCGGTATTACGTTTTTGTGAGCAATTCAAGCTCCTCCGGACCCGTAAACATATTAATCCACAGAACCATCAACGCTTAAAAATCTAAAATGAACAAAATGGTTAACATACTTTCACGCCTGTATTCCCCGAAAGGTTAGTTAAAGGTATTACACTCACAGTTCACTAGTATGATTTAGGTCCATGTAATAGGAGGCGACCCTATTGCAATTAACCGGTACTCTAGACTTTGAGCTGCTACTGAGAATTTCATAGGAAAACCCAATAACACTTTACTCGACCTGGGGATAGAACGCAGGACCTCTAGCGAAGTAGACCCGCTTGGGACCACAAGACTAATAAGGCAGTCAAATGGTCAACATTGACAAAAAATACACGGAAAATAAATGGACGTCACAAAAATACGCATCCTTTCCAATATTTACAAATTACAATGATATAGTACATTTTCACACAAAACCTTTTGTATATTGGATACAACAGATACTCGATGTTAGGAGTATGTTCACGTACTGTCGGATTGCCCTCCACATACAGATCACGTCAAGCGGAAAAGTCAACGCACTATCATTCCTTGTTGTAATTCTGAACCAAATGCTAAACACGAAGTCTTAAACACATGTCACGTTTCTAAAGGGAAAGGAGACGTAAGCTACACTTTATGGTGTTTAATCCCATAGAAGTTTTCTTAGGTGGTAGAACTGAGCTGCTGAGTTCATTCAATGGTTAATGTGGAATGTTTTGTTCATGTAAAAAATATATTTTTTTTAAATAATATACCAAATATTCTCTGGACTCCGGTTCGACCGGAGTGATACCACGGCGTCACAAGAAACCGGCGTGAAAGAACGCTTACGTTGTGTTTCGCCGAGTGAGTGAGGATACCGGACGCCCAATCCCCTTTAAATGGCCGGCAACGTACTTGTGACTTCTCTGGTGTTGAGGGTTTTCATGGGCGGCGGTAACCGCTTACCATCAGGTGATCCGTCGGCAGGTTTGCCCACTATTCCGATAAAAAAAAATATAACTATTGTGTTCCGGTTCAAAGACTTGTAGGGAGAAAACGAAGCTCTCGAGGGCGTTATTGGTTGCCAGTCTGTGGTTATTAGCTTAGTGGGACTTTGTTCCAAGATTACCTTTTTTTGTCTTGTCACAAGTACAATTGTAGAGGTGAGCTATATATATTTTTTTTAAATAAGACAACATTGTATGTATTATTGTCTTTATAAACATGTAAAACGTGTTTTAATGCAAATAAATCATTATTATTATTAATTTTTATTGCCTATCCAAAACCTAAATAATGTCCTTTTTGTCATTCTATCGACAGAAGCGAATAGGCATTTATGGGCACTGTTCCAAAACTGCCTACTTGTGTTCGCTACTCTCAAATGCCGATTTCCAGGACGACAAAAATGATATTGGATTTTTTTCTGATCGAAAATTTACCGTATGACGGCAATAGGCTCGCTTATTACATTGGACCTAAATTATCACACATATAATGGCAAAATGTGGATGTACAGTTAACAGCACATCAAGTTACAACAAATTGTAAAATTTCCATAATGGATAATTGGGGAAACTCTATAATTTAGAGATTAAATTAAAAATCGATTTAAGAAATTAGATAGTTTTGTAACTTGCCTAGTACTAACGTGATGTTATGTTATGCTGCGGCAGAGAACTTTTTTGTAATGCTCACGGAAAATCTCCCAATATGGTGGCAAGGTATGTCGGACTAATTCCGACTAAAACCACACTTGGCTTCCCTTACACGGCCATAGGGTTCGTGACATTTGCCAGGAATACTACAGGGTGTACTAGAGTGGTGGTGAGTGTAAAGTTGGGAGTTCACGTCCGGCCACTTGCACCATTGATTTTAACCAACTTTATTTATATAATTTGACATCACAACCGCAATTTAGGTTGTTTAATTACTGATTAGCCGCAAGACTGTAGTGTAATATAAATAAAATACTATTATTATCATTTTAATTAACTAGTCGGAAGGGTTAACAAGGATAAAGTGTGGTAGCAGCGTTACAAAAAAGATTTGCAATCTTTTTTTTTGTGATTTTTTTGCATTTTCCATGCTAAGATTATTAAGTTATTTAATATTATTTTATATTAAATAAAGATAGATAGATATTATTTAATATTAAATAAAGATTTGCAAATTAAAATCAGGAAACTTAACCTGGCAATTACACTTCTCATTGAACCAAAATCCTATTCAGAACAAACTCGCCTATTAGAATATTGCTTCGGGACAGAATATTTAATAATGCAGTGGTACCACTCCAGAGGAACTTCAGCACCTTTACCTCTTTTACAGCATCCCTTTTTCTTTACAAGTAGAATCTACTAAATCAGTAAAACAGTAGTGGTCTATTCTAGTGGGCTCTTTCACACGTGGGAGAGCCATGCTTCGGCACGAATGGGCCGGCTCTACCAGAGTGATACCACGGCCTCACAGAAAACCGGCGTTAAACAACGCTTACGTTGTGTTTCGCCGAGTGAGTGAGGTTACCAAAGGCCCAATCCTCTTTTAAAGGTCGGCAACGCACTTGTGACTCCTCTTTTGGTGTTGCGGGTGTCCATGGGCGGCGGTAATCGCTTACCATCAGGTGATCCGTCTGCTCGTTTGCCCTCCTATCCCATAAAAAAAAATCTAGCAAATGCCAAAATATTACTCAATTCGAATTCCAAGTCTTAGATACTCGAATTAAGTAGATTTTTTGCCATTTATAAGAATAGACCACTACTGGTATGTATAGCAGTTGTTAAATGTAGTACTAGCCGCTGCCTGCGGTTTCGCTTGCATCCCAAAGGACTTTTTGGAGCAAAAATAGCCTACATTCTTCTCCAAAGTCTATTTCTGTAACAAAATTCATTAAATTGGTTGAGCGATTAAGATGTGAAAAAGTGTCAAACAAAGTTACTTTCTCATTACGAAGTCTAGTCCAGTGGGAAAAATTCTCATCTACTGAATAGTTTGCCCTGTGACCCTCAAAACCGTAATTGAGATCTCTCCCCAGAGACCAAACGAAACTTTCATGAATAAACCGGTGTTTGCAGGCGTAGCGTATTTTTGGCACACTTGAATATGGAGTGTATGTGGTAATAACTTGGGCAACATAAGGGAATTCAGTAATTGGAAAACTGGAAGCATGGAACCTACTTAGCAGTTAATGAATTCATATATTAAACTCGCGGTTAAAGTTGCACTTATGCTTAACAATTCCGAGTTAACAAGATACACGTCGGCACTCGGTGCCGTGGTGGTCCGAACGGAAGGAATTCCATTCCATTCTATTTTCGACTGTATGGCTCTTTTTGCTTATGTATTTTTTCATAAGAGGAAACAGGATAGCATGCTTTTTGCAATATCAACTGTCAGATTTGTCTTACAGAGTATGGGGGCATCTACTATTTACCGGGAAACTATATGGCCAAATACTCAAACGCTACTCAATTTAAAGACGCTGTTAAATCTATTGCTGTCTCTATGACTTTAAATCAAACCGACTGTATCAGCACGAGATTTAACGGCATCTTGAAATTGAGTAGAGTTTGTGTAGTTGACCATAAGAGACAGAATACATTATATTATTCTCTTACCCTCTCTCTCTCTGTCTTGCTTTTTTCTTTTCCGGAAACATTGCACAAGATTTAAAATATCATATTTTACATGATCTGTCGGTAAGTATCCGAAATAAGGAAACCATAAAGGATATTCTTTATATCTGTCTATCTATAATGTAATCGGAGTATGAATTCCTATTCGTAATCGTACAGGATCTAGTCACACTTTTTATTAATATTTTAGTAACATTGATTAGGGTTAATTGCCATGAGGTATCATTGTGATAACGGTGAGCCACACTGGTTCATTTACATTTGGTTTTTTCGGCACTTATTCTCCCAAAGCATCAGTTTTATTATCTCGACAAGTGGTATCTAACTCGTGATCACGAAAGACAGTGCAAGTATTTGCAGAAAACGTTCGTTTGATAAATGTTAGTTAACCTTGGTTATCACAAGTAGTGGCATGCGTACGGTTGTTTAGTTGGGAGAACAGAACCAGTTTTGTATGGTCTTCATAAAAAATATTAACTTGGGTCCTTTATTATATTATCTGTTTTCTTTTAAGAAATAACTTATTCGCTGCTATTCGCACTATACCTCAAAGCACCCGTTCGCAATCTCCCACGAAATTAACAGACAATTGTTATGGGTTTTGCAAGTACCAACAGCTATAATAACTAAAAAAATACGGAATTACACGCACACGTCGTAATAAGACAACATCGTAATTACCTATTCAAAAGCCAAATTATACACTTTCTAAAATCACCTAGCATACTACTGTCATGATTTAAAATTTAAACACACTGTTTGACGAATCTATTGTTATATATCACCGCTGAACTGCATAATAAAATGATTAGTGAACTTTATTGACACTAAATTAGATGAAAGTGTAGATAAATTGGCATTTTGGTGTTCTAACGAGAGTGATGAAAAGTTATATTGACATGTTACGGAAGGTTTGTTCAGAATTACATATTTAAATTAACTGTATTATGATGTATATAGAGGTATTATGTATACTCTTGTGGATTGCGTTTCTTAGAAGACAAATTGGACTAAATAAAAGGAGGCTTACTAAGGACCTGGAACAATGTCTCGGATTTGTAAGGATAAAGAACAGTAATAAATTCTTGCCAGTCTTTTAGCGCAATCGTCCGATTCTTTCTTAGCAACACAAAAAAAATCTAAATAAAGTTCATATTATTTCTTTCATACTACATCTAAGAAAGATGTGGAAAATGTTACGACACTAAAAATGGAGGATGAATTTGTTAACTAAAGTATGAGGGATGCCGCTGACGGTGGTGCAAATTATAAGAAAATGAATTTGGACGCAAATTGCTCCAACATGGAAATTACCGCTTTGATGGCGTTTCCATAGGAAATGGAAATATAACTCGAAGTAGAAAATGCAGTAAAGAAGATTCAATGTTCAGTCTTCCAAATATTTAAGTAAGTAAATTGTGGTACAGAACAACTATAAGTTTAATAGGAGTGCTTCCAGTACAAGTTGCTGCTAGTACTAGGTGCCAGACTACCGGAAAGTTGGATAATCTTGGGAATATCAGAATGGCTAACCGTTTACATATTCATGATTCGCCATTTTATGTACGAATTGTGCCGAAAGGCAAGACTGCAATGTAAATAATACTGTTTTTCATAGATTTCCGCTAGAAGCACGAAATTATTTTCAGTATTAAAAAACCGGACAAGTGCGAGTCGGACTCGCCCACCGAGGGTTCTATACAAATTTGTAGGTACATATTGTAATTAATTACAAATGTAGAGTTTTCAGATTTTTCCCTATTCTTGAAGTATAAGACGGTATTACTTGCCAAATTTCTTAGTTCTAGGTCAACGGAAAATACCTTATAAATTTTGATTCCCTTGATACGGCCGTTTATATCGCAAAAAACGTATATTGTTTTTTGCGATATAAACGGCCGTATCTTTTTTTACGTTAACTTAGAAGTTGAATTTTTTCACAGCTTCAAGGAACTGTAGACCTGAGTATATGGTTTTAATTTCAACTCGATACCTCTATGCGTTCCCGAGATAAGGGGACAGACTCGACAGACAGACGGACGGACAACGGTTCCGTTTTTTTCCTTTTGAGGTACTGAACCCTAAAAATCATGAAAATCGTATATCGATAATCGTATTTCATAAAATAAATAATACCTAATTCTAGAAAATTCTGACATTCTAAGAATATGGTCAACCTTGAAATCTGTTTGGCAACTCTCACCAGAAAACTAAGCAACTTGGAAATAATGATGAAAAAGATAATTATGTATATAAATCTGAACGACAGAGGCAACGTGCCCAAAAGATTGGTAGCATTGCCACACTGATGAAAGTAAATTTAAATGATACTCGTAATGACATTACTTTCAAGGTATGTATTCCATACCATCACGCAAAGATTATCCCCGAAGAGTTAGGCAAAAATGTACTGATTTAACAGCTTGAAGAGGAGTTTCTGGTCCCAAGTAAAAGGGTCAAAAAAATGAACCCGGCACAAATCCAGACTCCGATAGATTTTTAACTGACGAACACAATATTCAAGGATCGATATGTTTCATCTATGCCTTTAAAAATAATACCGATTATAAAAAGTTTAAGAACAAAATCAAAAGAATCACGGTTAAAAAATTTCACACACTTGTAATTATTAATAAACTAATTGTTACACAAGAAACACTGCATTAATGTACCAGAAAATATTTCGAAGATACGTAATTACTAAAATGAGTAGGTACGTTCACCTTGCGTAAGCCTGATACCGAATTAGTTAATTTAATAGTTTTAACAAAACGGTCGCCGTGACATAATTAGTCCTAATCAAGGTAAAAGTTGTTTTTGGACAATCTAGTCCAACTTTGTAATTCATCCATAAATTACGTGACACGAATTTCATGACTTTTTGATCCCCCCGTCCATGTCACACATCGTCACATTTGTGAGACCCTCTCCTCCCTAGTGTGACGTCACAAATTAATGATCTTTTAAGTTTTTCCTTTACATTGACCCCCCGTACCACACAATGGCCCCTAATGTGCTGGGTTAGCAATCTTCCCTTTAATATTTGTGTAATAGATATTTGTATCTTTATATTGGATTGGCCTCGCCGTTTTAAGTACAGGAAATCCCCGAAGGCAAGGGATCTAAAATTGTACTATCCTTTAAAGTTAGGAAACTGTAATAAACGTGGCTTATTTCATCAAAATATTTACTTACATCTCACAAAATTAACAATACCCAGAATAAGGACTTTCAGGTTCGATAAATTCTCATATAAAACAATACAGTTAATAGCTTCAAAACTTAGGTAATTTCAGTCAACACCTTTCCTGAAAGTCATGAATATTTTATTCAACAACATCGAAATTGAAGGAAGATATCAATTAACCTTTATAAACATTTCACATTTTTTATAATGATAAAAGTAAATAAGATGTTTGTATGTATATATTTATAATAAATAAATCTTTCATACTGGTGTCTGACACTTACGCATAGGGACTCGCGTAAAAGAACACATCGCCAATGTCAAACGCCGTCGTTCCAGAAAGTCGAAAGTCGCCGCGCAAAAAAAAACCGATTCCTGCCCAGAATGATTCGTGAGGCTATTGAAATTAAAAAAACACCCAAATTTCAATAGAGAAGATGGCTTGGTCTTACTATCTGCTTGGAACCCCATTATACGTTCTATTAAATCCAAATCCAAACTCAAAACTGCAAGACCAAAAGACACGGTAAGCTCATTCTGCGTGAATCGGGTCGACATTAATTAACAAAAATGTAAGGTAGCTGCTAGTAATTTTAACATTAAGACGTCCAACACCTCAGTCTACCTGTGACCATGGATGCTGTAAAGGATCCGAAACGTCGGGAATCAAATAATATCAAAACAATGCGATAAAATACGTAAAAAGTAGTTTTATTTGAATAAATCTTTCATGTTTACGAACTGATTTTGATTATTCTTTCCAGATATATTAGATGTAGTACCTAAGTTATTTATTTTTTTATTTATTACATTCGCAATGGGTGGTGACTCACCATAGACTGTGAACATTTTCATTTGTCATTTATTCCACTACTTGCAGAAAGATTTTTCACCGACAAATACTTTCAGAGTTGAGTGCGTACAAACAAACAAATTCTTCAGATTTTTTTTCTTCGTGATAGGCTTACGATTGATCGCCATGCGAACTACGATGGAGCGCGCTTGCCTAGAAGAAACCGATTCACTCGTGATTTAAATTTCCGCAATCCACATCTCAGCGGTACACATGACAAAAGTGGACCATGAATCGATGTCGCTTTTTCGTGCTTCTGGTCGTTCGATAATAGAGGGGCTAGGAGGAATAAAATCGTGGAGATCTGATTCACACTCTCCGAAATGTACTAACTACTACGTAAAAAGACTACCTCGTTAGTCTAGTGGTCCCAAGTGCGACTGCTACACTAGAGGTCCTGGGTTCGATCCCCAGGTCGAGCAAAGTGTTATTGAGTTTTTCTATGAAATTCTCATTAGCAGCTCGGAGTCTGGATTTGTGCCCGGTTAATGGCTATAGGCTCGCCCCCTATAACATGGGACCTAAACTTACCGGCGAACTGTGAGTGTACATTAAGTACACCTCTGCCTAACCCTTCGGGGAATACAGGCGTGATGATGGTATGTTACTACGTAATCTTATTACTACTATGTACTAGCTTTAATATATTACAATTATAGATAATATTATTTCGAGCCTCACTATAGACCAACCTGCTTTAAATGCACCAAACCCTACCTTGACGACTATCCTTGAACCCAATAATGAACAGGACTCAAGGCTAACAGTAGTAAGCAAACCCGCATAGACATTTTTCCCTCGCCGGTATTATCCCAACTAAGTGGAAAGGTCCAATATATATAAGGATGTGACAGTCCCGTGAATTATGGTGATCGGTTACCGGTTGACGTGATCCCGGGATTCTATATGCTTTTTTCTCAATATCGACCACTGCAGGTTTGCGTGCAGAATGTTTTTGTCGGGTTTGCTTTTGACGTATAGCCACAATAAGGTCGCTAAGAATAAAAAAGTTTTGCGTCATATTTTTGTGAGAATTGATAGAGACTAGTGAGCTCGTGGCTGGAAAAAAAAGTAACTAATTAAATTTAAACTATGCTGACCAATCGATCTGCAAGGTTAAAGTATGCTTGCCGCGGTCAGTATATGGATGGGTGATCATACTGAGCACGTGAAAGAAGAAAGAAATAAACACTATTCATTTGCACGAGTGAGACATATAAGTACACCAAGATCTTCCGTGCCTTGGAGAGCACGTTAAGCCGTCAGTATTCGTTGTCATACGAACATCTTTGCCTAAAAATCGTAAGTGGATGTGAACTTGAATTTATATATTTTTATTAAATACACATAAATAATAGCGAATACTATATATATAATAAGTAGGTATTAATAAACAATTAAGAATTTAATTATTGGTACTTTGCAATTTTTCGTGAATTGTAATTTTTTTGTATGCAATCTTATGTAACTTGTAACTATGCCAACACGCTCAATTGCAGTCCATATACTTCATACAGATTTTTAACATTCACACAAATACTCGATATTGAAATAAAACTACTTATTTTAGTAAAGGCAAAACTTCAATCGCGGGCAGGATTCGAACCTGCGTCTCCTGGTTGGATATACCAGACGCTCTGACCTCTAAGCCACCGCAAACCCCACCCGCCAGATTGAATTTGCCTCCATGAAAAATGCATCAAAAAGGTCAGGTGCGTAGCACTCGCAACCGGCAGGTATGTATGAGAAGACGTATGAATGTGGAAGAAGCAAAAGAAGTATGCAAGAATCGTAGCAAGTGGCAGTCTATAGTTTCTGCCTACCCCTGTGGGAGAAAGGCGTGAGTGTATGTATGTATGTATGAAAAATGCATAAAAATCACAAAAAGATATATAAAACTTTTTATCATTTTTAACCCCGATGCAAAAAGAGGTGTGTTATAAGTTTGACGTATGTATCTATGTGTCTATCTGTTGCATCGTAGCGCCCACAGGAATGAACCGATTTTGATTCATTTTTTTTGTCTGAAAGGTGACAAAAGAAATGATCAAGAGTGTGTTTAGCTATCATTTAAAAAAATCTGGCCAGCCGTTTGAAGATTATCAGCTCTTTTCTAGTTCATGAAGGGATGTGAGTTACTTTAATGATATTGCAAGAACATGGCAACAATGTCTTGGTTAATGGAAAAGTAAGAAAAAGCAAAGAAAGAAAGAAACAAGTACTTTTATGCTGAGAATAAACTATAATAAAACCAAACAATATATAATAAGCAATGATTATAGTATAGCACCACTCGTATTACATCCTACCTAAAAATATGGGTGTACATAAGTACATCTCTGCTAATCGTGCCATACAGGTGTGATGATATTAACCTAATAACGTCATGGATCATCATCCTCCGAGCCTTCTCACAATTATATTGAGGTCGGCTTCCAGTCTTACTGAAGACTTATTTTACACTAAGCGACTATCACCAGACCTCCGAATCCCAATTTCTGGGCAATAACGTTATGGATTATGAATGTTGTATTCCAATACCTACAGCATCTTGATGATGGTATTTACATCCCTTTCTTCCCTTTTTCCAATGACGTCACCGTCACCGTGTTTCAAAAATTGCCATTACCTCGTGTAAAATCAACATCGGTCTGATACAAGTGGATTAACATTTTTATAAAAAAACATCGGACCACGTTCGGTTCATTATTTGGACCCATCCGGGTCCCTAAGCGAGATCAGGACCGAAAATGTAGGTCATCGTACTTCCGCATCCCATGTTCAAGGAAATGAGCGGTTGGAAAAATTGTGACGTCACACATCACTTATTATGAAGATATAGGCATAGAAGTTGCCCCCTCTGATTCATGATCAGAAACCAAAGAATGCTGCAAAATGACATAACATAACATTGCCTGATAAGGTTTTATGTTGCAAGATATTTTTTAAGGCAACGAGGCGTGGAATCGTCCTGAGTTTGATTCCCAGGTCGAGCAAAGTGTTATTCGGTTTTTCTATGAAATTCTCAGTAGAAGCTCGGAGTTTGGGATTTGTGTCCGGTTAATGGCAATAGGCTCGAACTGTGGGTGAACATTGTACACACGCCTCTAGCTAGCCCTTAGAGGAATACAGACGTGAAGGTGTATTATGTTTAATTAATTATAAAAGAAAATTAAAATGCTACTCTATTCGTCTCAGAATTTCTGAAAAATAAAGCTATTACGTAAATTTATAATTTTGTTTACGTAACATATTTCAATTTAGAACTGTAATGAGTAGTTATTATAACAGTTTAGAAGGTATTTCGTGTTATGCGGGCACTGACCTAGATTTTTAAAAAATCGTTTAAAAAATTTGTATAAAATGTGTTATACTTTTTCATGCTTGGATATTCATTACAAAGACTAGCTGTTGCCCGTGGTTTTACTCGCGACTCAAAAGGATTTGCTTACTTTAATTCGGCTCCTAGACGACATATTAAGATGAAACCATGTACCAGATTTTAAATGACATTCCAGTTTATACAATTGTGAAAACCGCGACAATTATGTGCATTCGTTTCTGCGCGTACGCTTCGAAATATTCAAAGTCAAAGTCAAAGTCAAAATGTTTTATTTCAATTAGACCACTAAATAGGTACTTTTGAAAAGTCAAAACTATTTGCACGGTTCCAAAAAGTGGGTCGTATGGAGAAGAACCGGCAAGAAACTCCATAGACACACAAACGTATTCTGAAAGTACTGTATTCGGAAAGACAGACAAACAAAAGTTCTAAAGATATTGGTTATGGCTTCTATTGCTTATTATTTTTCTTAAATATCTTCTCTATTATCTTAGTAAGACGCAGAATAGTAATGTTATTGCTCTAATAAATAGTTGAAATAGACGAACTATAGCAAAAGATGAAAATTTTCAAGTAGGTATATCTTCTTCTCTTTCTTTTACTGATTTTGTATCTCACGTCAACCCATTAACATCTATTGTTGAATAAAGGTCTTTAAACACGCAACTTGCAACTGCTGCGATAGAGGCCCTGGGTTCGATTCCCAGCTCAAGCAAAGTGTTATTTATGTTTTCTATGAAATTCTCAGTAGCATTTTGGATTTTGGATTTGTGCCCGGTTAATTGTAATAGGCTCACCCCCTATTACATAGGACCTAAACGTACTGGCGATCTGTTGGTATAAATTTGTATGCCTCTGCCTAACTCTTCGGGGAATACATGCGTGATGGTATATTATGTTATTTAGAGCTGTTAGTGGTTTGATCACGAAAGAATATTATATTAATCACCATTTCTCGTAAACGGATTGGTGGTCCTACCATCTGTGGTATTGGTGTTACCATTTGCTAACCTTACTTGGGTTCACACTTAACGGTTTTGTATTTATGGTATCCTTGTCAATATGAGTCGTCGGCCGGAATACATGACGTCATCGGCCAGAGAAAGTACCACATTCTTAGCCTATGGTCACACATGTACTACTTAATATACCTCATTCATGTAAATTACAGAGAAAAAGACGACATCAGCATCAAAGTCTAGTCTAGATTTAAGCTTTATTCAAATAAACGCATTGGTTAATAGAATTAAAATATTCATGGACAGGATTTGTTAATGTATACATTGACCTTTTGACATTGATCGTAGAATATATTTGACATTATTAATTTTACTGTTAGGCAAATTTATCTGTTTAAAATCCATTAGACGCATAATTTTCTATTTATAAGCCTACTTTTGATTACAATATTATGTGGAAGGATAATTCACCATCAAATCTATCAGAACTTGAGTAACATGAACTTCTCGCATTTACGCGAATATTAGATAATTATATTGAAATAAAACTACTAATTATTAGAATTTTATCGCGTTATATTTACATTATTATTTAAATCTCAAATTTAATAACGCGATAAAATCCGTAGATTTTTTTTTCAATAGAAATTGAGTAACGTCACTTTTAGTGTTGTAAATACATTTGCTAAGTTACTGCTATGTTATCTTTTTGTTATTTATTTTCCATGCTAAGATTATAAAGTTATTTTAGTGAAGGTACATCAGACGGGTGTATCTAACCAGAAGACGGTACATCAATCTGGCGGGTGGAACTCACGAGTCACGGTGGCTTAGAGGTCAGAGCGTCTGGTGTATCTAACCAGAAGATCCTCCTGCCCGGGATTGAATTTTTCGTTCACTAAAATAACTTTACTGCTATTTTGATGACTGTTTACCTAATACAGGGTGCCAAAATGGGAATGTTTCGTGGGCACGATAAATAAATTAATAGGTGCCGAGATGGGGAGGTGCCGAAGATGGGACTAAACCCTTTTAGTGTAGGTAGGTGGCGTAAAAGAGAACACAATTTCTGAAATACCTAGATATTATCTAAAAAAAAACCTAGATATTATCTAAAGTTTTGCTAGTTAGTGTGCGTGAATAGATATGCCGTTGTCTTTGAAGTTAATTTAAATATTAAATATATAACCCAGAACTATTTTACTTGTAGTGGTGTGTATCGATTAGACTGCCTTGAGAGTGTAATAGTGGAACGGGGAAGCGCTGCGGTTCAGTTGAATATTAAGCTAGTTTTTCGATTCACATTGATATTTTTTTTATTTAATCATTTTTGGCTGTTGATATTTGAAATAATAACAATGACCTATTAGAAACACAATTATATTGACTAAAATTTTAATTGTTTTTTAAGTTATGTAGGACCTCATTAAATAATTTGTTAAATTGACCTACGTGTCTATTTAAAAAAAAGTATTATTTATTAGAAACATCATAACATATAAATAGTAAAGTCTTCCTTAAAATTAAATTCTGGTCTATTAGGCTATGTTATAGCGGTCATAACTAAACAAATAAAAAAACAATTACGCGTAAAAGTCACACACACCAAGATGCTTTACGACAGACTGCGACGTAAGAACAAGTCAGATATCTTCACGCCAATATCGACCTATCTCAAAGGCAGTGAGGACCATTCAAACCGTCCCCACGTGGGGGTCTCTGACGACAACATGAGAACACAATGCATCATATAACTAAATAAGCGCTAGACCTCAAACACATCAATAAGAATATCGAGTCTTAATTATAATAACGAAAACCAAGTAATTTTGAGACATGTAAGCATATATTTTCAAAGAAATTAGTAATACTAGCTAAACGCAAAACTTCTGGCCATACTACTACAGTCGTACCCACAACGAATAGGATTTCGGTGCGCACACGCACACCATAATAATTTGTGCAACTAGGTTTCAGTTTTCCATAACTCCAGCCAGTAAAGGATCAGAGGGCCATAATTTCAGGTATTGTAATGATCTCTTCGAGAAATATTAACACATATTAAAAACTACTGTAATCGATTCAGTAGTCGATTCTGAACAAACTACTTTCATGTCTTGCGCTTGTTCTGCTACAGGTTTGTATATCATATACCTACACCACATTATACACGGCTAAATATAACACTGCAGATAATGACGGTGACGGTTCTTTGAAAAAACCTACCTCCTTTCTTTAAAAAAACACAGCTCCCACACTAGGGAACATGGCATGTATCACAGCGGACTTTACGAACATAATTAATGAATACTAATGATTTTGTTTCATAAACTCAGTTAAAAACCATAAAAATAAAATATAAAATAGCTTATAAAAATAGTAAATAGTCCTTTTGGTATGTGAGTGAAACCGCGCCACATCTATTTTAATTTAAATAAATATTCCTATGGTTTTCTGAACACCTGAAACACGTCGATGGGCGACGGCGACGCACACCAAGGTAATGAACGTAGCGGTGTGTAAGTAACCGTAGTCTCATTCTTACCTGCGCACGCGCGCGCGTCGTCTCGAAGAAAGCCTCAGTGCTGACTTGGCGGCCGTCGCGACCGCACTGGCCTGCCGACATGTGGCAAACCTTGTGACTCAAGTGTTGTGAATTGTGTACAAGCACAGTGGCCGTGCATTAACCCCAACCCCTGATAGTGCTTAACCGGATTTTTAGTTGGAACGCCCCGCGGCGTGGAAAAGGTGGGTGCAGCCTAAATCTTTTGCATTATCTAGTCGTATCAGTGCTAGCTCAGTCGAGTGTTAATTTAAGGTAATGTGAAAGTTGTGACGATCGATCGCCGAGTTCGAGGAGTCAGCGTTGTTGACACACTTTTGGTTCAGGTGTGGTTGCTAGCAGGTGGGCGCGCCGGCTGTATGTCAGTAATACGTGTCCGACCAAAATTCCGATCTCAAGAGACCGCTTTCGGCTCGACAACTTTCTTCCGGCCGAGGTTTTTGACTCTAACGTTCTATGGGCCTATTATGTCGATGCCAATGAATACAAATGTTGACAATGCGCTGGAGTTACAACTGAAATGCTCGTAATCATAAAAGCTCAAGATTATGCCATCAAACGGAAGACATCAACGCGCACCGTTGAGAGTCTTACATCTCAAGCACTTTAGATTGATATAACACTTCGTTACATTGAATATTATCTGGAATGTGAAAATGTTGAAATAGAACTTAGCTTACATTATAACATTGCAGTGTTATTAAATGTTTCTTCATTATTTTTAGCATTATCGTTAGAAAAATTGAGCAGGTTCTGCTCTAGAAATCAATGCAAATTTGTTGATCCAGTTTACCCAAGATCACATCATTTAAACTCTAATAAACTGCACTGATAGTTTCACAATCAATACCTATTTAAGTGAACAATGGAATAAAAATTACTGAAACAGCTTAATATTCTCCTTAATATCCTGGAAGTATAGATATCGAAAACAAACTCCAGCATATACAAAAAATCATAGATGTTCTAGGAATGCAGAACACAATTGCCGTATTTAGCGGAAAATTAAAATTATTACACTATAAACAAGAAGTGGAGGTAAACGGGGACAGAGTCGAGTATACCTAGTGTCGAGGTTGAACCGGTCTCTCCTCGCCTCCCCTTACCCGCGGTTCCCTCCGCACCTCACTCGTCGCCTCGGTAACTCGCGATGCGCCTGAGTGCATCCCTCGCGTCTCTATTTTCATAAATTATAATAAACCTCTCAAGAGATATGCGAATCCCTACTATCTTTCTTTTTTGTTGCGCAACCTGTTTAAAAACTAACTTCCGTCTGTTCAACTCTCATTTAAAAAACAATTATTGTATTCACGATTTCCATCTTACAGAACTCAATTTACCGCTATTAATATCAAAACTCGCCAATTACAACGGATATCGATTATTACCTAATCAAAGATGACATAAACACTGAATCAATAATGATAACATGCATTGCAAACGTAAACAAATCACACTTAATATTGATGCTACCACATTTATAGCCAAATCTACAAACAGTGCCAAAACAGGCTAAGATTTGGCACAGCCCAATAGGATCCTATTCAAATGAATCCTCATCTAGCGAGCTGTCAGTTCAAATAAGCTTAGCTTTTAAGTATCTCTTCCATGAAGACTTAGTAGATAAACGGAATACCAACCCATATCTGGAAATAAACGAATAAAGTGTGTGAAGATTATCTAAATACAAAAGCTTTAATCTCTTTCGAATTGTAGCTGAGTTTCTTTAGATCTTAAATAAAAACCTCAGTCACAAAGTCAACTCTGTCATCGGGTTGAGAAATGTGATCAATATAACTTTTCCATATCTCAGGAAATCCTTCATTTTTATTCCTGAGAGAATTTTTATTATACGAATCGGAATTAATTATAATAAAAATATTCAATTCCATATCAATCGTACTACTAAATTAGGTTTGTGGTACCGATAGGGTGTTGCCGCGCTCTGGTGAATAAATCATTTCTGGGAGAAATTCGTATGATCCGAAGGTTATTCATAAAAAATATCTTCTTGTAAAGAAATTATTATTCTCTATAATATAAATCGAATATTCTCGATTTTTGTTATTATATCAATATGTCATCATCATCAATCATATTTAATAGAGAAACAGGAGAATAACGGTAATATGACAGAACTTAAAACTGATTGAAAATTTTGTAAACGTAAAGATAACGACTCTCTTCAAAGTAATGCAATAAATCAATCTACTAAAACCCATTCCGAAAAAATGCACTTGCAAACCTTCCTAGGTGCAGAAAGAACAGTAACAATAAGCAGGAACAAGTTGAAACCAGAAACGCTTCATAATAACGCTTTAGAAGATGAACTAAAATCCCACGTTAGTAAAAACCTGCACATATTTCATGATGTTCTGTAATTACCAACAAAGAGCGCATTAAAACGAAGCACGGGCAAAAAAGCGGCAAGGAGGTCATTGAGAGCAAAGTAAAACGTTTATTTGATCATCACTTAGGAATCCAAAAAGGAAGATCACGTCCAACGCTTTGATTCTGCGATATAACACGTCTTGGAAAAATATAAGCAAAATATGAATCCGTGTATAACTAAGATTACTATTAAAAGCCTCGAAATAACATTACGTCATCAGGACTTTATTATAATACCTACTTGGCAGTTGTTGTATAGATACTTACTATTGCGTCTCGAAATTATTGCAGCTTCAAACCAATCAAATATTATAATTATGATGGTACTACCAATTTTATTTCATATGAAATCGAATCTTACATTATTAACTTTAAAGTTGAAATTGTTTTATTACAAGTACACGATGTTCTGTCCTGTTTCTCACGATGTTCCTATACTCTCACAAACGAAGGTTTTCTACCATATATATGAAATCGTTAACACTTTAATATAGTCTTAACTCATCACTTTAATGCGGATGTTCGTATCGCTTTGCATTTCACAGAAACTGAGCCAATTACTCTATTCACATATGATTATGACGCTCTGATTGACTTAACATCCACTATAATTACGCTACCAGATTCGTGTATAAGGTGAAAGTGATACATACGCCCAAGATACTTTAATTTTCACTATCCACGCTACAAATTGACCCGCATGGAAAGTAGAATACATACCTGCATTTTGCACCAAACAAAAATATAATTGTTGTAAAACTGCACGAAGTAAAACTGTGTCTAATTGTAGTCAAAAAAAAAAAATGTTGAAAAATGTTAATACTAAATGCTCTTACATTTCATTTCTTTTTTTAATTTCTTCGGTTTGATTCCAAACATCTTAGTAGTAGAATTTCGTAGTATTTATAAGAACAAGTCGTTTTTGACGTCCGTCAGTTCTAAATGTAAAGCTGGTGGCTGCTTATTGAAACGAGCAAATATAGGCCCAAACAAAATCTCAGGACAAAATATTATTATTGTTGATTTTAAACCGATGCTAGCAACAATTGTTTCAACTGTTTTTTCCAAATAGACAACAGCAGTAATCTTTATATGGTGAGTTGCACACCTCATAGCAAACAGAAAATTTTGCTAATTAGCAAATATTGCTTTATCACTCTCAAATTTTTCTCAAGTCTCATCTCCCACATTGGACCCTCAAATTACTCAATACATTTGTTATATAACTCGAGCGGTTAATACCGCAAAGTTGTACACGTCTTAAGACGTGAGCCGAGCCAACGGTTACCAGTCCGTTAGTGCTAAGGGGGTCATGCGCGCTTGAGTCGCGTGCGCAACTTTCAACACACCCGACATTAGTTAGTATTCGACCTGGAATACGCGAATATGTTCTTATAATAGGAAGCGTGCAGTTAGAATTGTTGCATTGAAGCCTTTTAGGCAGTAACTCTTTCTCTGTGAATATGGTTAAACATAAAATAGAGAAATCCATCGTTTTAATGAAGGCATAACTACATGATGTTGCTGTCATATTGCAACAATTAAGCAATAAAAAAGTGTAAGTAAATATTAGGGGGACGACTCTTTGGAAAGTTTTCAGAGGTGGTGAAAGTTTGGAAATGTCATTATGCAGACTAGATGTCTACCATAACTCAATTATTATAAAAGATTTATTTTATTACAAAAATTGATAATGACATATACATTTTTTTTAATTAAATTTATAGAAAAATGTGGTATGCGTATGCGCAAATGCCGCCAAGAATTGGATTTTACAAGAAAAAAAGTAAAAGTTAAAATTATTTTTATATACGTTTCGACTAATGAACATACATTTCAGAGAATGCTAATTAAACCTGCGTTTCATTTCGTTTTTTTTAATTAAAAAAAATTATCATCTCATAATAAAAACATCAATATTACGATGGTGGTCCATTATAAATATTCTTTGTAACATGATAACATAATTTTTTATCTACTTTTAAGGGTCCGGCGGAGCTTGAATTTCCCACGTAATACCGAAATAAATCGTAGTCCAGACAATATTCTATCAAATCATATTATTATTCAGATTTGGATACCGTTAATCTAGGTTCCTACGATACTATTTCGTCTACTACTACTTCACTGGAGATAAAAGATTAGAAAATCGTTCAAAACTTGGTAATTTTAACAAAAATTGCATTTGCTTACATTTATTTCCACTAAAGTATTTTGGACAAAAGGGTAGCGCAGGAGCCTAGATTACCGGTATCGGAATCCGAATAATAACACAATTTAACTAAATCGTGTTTGAATTACGATTTATTTCGGTATTACGTTTATAAGAAAAATTCGGTCCGCCGGCCTCATAAGAAAAGAGAACTTAGCTCAAATTTCTCACAAAAACTTAAGCTTTATTAGAAATATAAGTATAATACTTATCTACTCAGTAACAATAAAGTAAGCTTTAAATACATTTAACCAATTCGAATTCAGTCACCTTTAGCCTAAAAATAGTGTAAAAAAGCTAAGCATGCACACGCTGAAATGGCATTAGGAGCATCGTGCGTGACGAAACCATAAAGAGAGACCTTGACAGAATTGATTCCGAGTCAAAATTAGTTTCTGTACTTTTTTGACACGTTCCAATAAGTCTAATACGAACCTAAATTTTAATGTAACGCTCACAAGGTCCTGTGGCGCAACGGATAACGCGTCTGACTACGGATCAGAAGATTCCAGGTTCGAATCCTGGCAGGATCGAAAGACTTTTTACATTTTTTTTTTTTTGTAGTTTTTATTTTAAAATTGATTTCAACTTTCAATAAAAAATTTTTGATCATCTTTTTGTAGTTTGCAATTTATTAACGCCAAATTTCAGTATAAGAACGAGTTAGACCTTCCGCTCCATTTATGATGGTACAAAGACTGCAAATGAATTCGATTATCCAGCGAGAATTCGCTTCCGCACACGCTTCCGACGATTCAGTGTAACGGACAGTAAGTACAGTTTCTCGTCAATTCACAAACTTGTGAATCCTATGAGAAGGATATAAAGCTGAAAATGGAATGATAAGACTGTGATCATTTTAGACGCTTAGTATATAACTATTTTGGTACAGAGTTTGCAAAGCAACTAATGAGATAATTTCATTCAGGTACATAGTTAGACAAGTTGCACTCATAATAAATACAGTATTCCGGAGAAGTATATTATTTTTAGATTCCAAAATTCCTTAAATCAAATCTTAAAATACTTTATAATAACAATGAAGTAGAAAATATTATGCATTTACCTATATTAGATCGTTAGCATTAATTAACAACTCCACTAATAGAAACAAGAAAAGAACAACGATATTTCTACTAACATCAAGATATGGTAAAAATACAATCCTTACTAATATTATAACCGTGAAAGTTTGTGAGTATGGATGTTTGTTACTCTTTCACGCCAAAACGGCTGAACGGATCTAGATGAAATTTGGCACAGATATAGATTATAGTCTGAAATAATACATAGGCTACTTTATATCCAGGTTGGAAGAATTGGATCGGACCTAGATAAACTGTGCGGACTCTGAAGTCAGACAGAAAAGCATCTTTATCATCCTAGAATTCTTTTTCGTGATTTTTACTCGACTGCGCCAGATGGAGGGTTATTTAAATATCCGATTTAATCTAACTAAGATCGAATTTATTTACAAAAAAAAACTACAATATTGGCATAATAATACCAAAATATTTCACAAAAATTCTAAGGAAGACACAATTATAAACGATGCATAAATTAGGAGCTCGTTAGGAGACAAACTTTAAAAGTAAAACAGTTGCAAAATCCTTTCCAACGACTGCAACTAAAATTAATTTCCTCAAGAGGCAAGTGCAGTGGCCCATTCTAATGAACTTAATTCTCAAAAGCATTTCTAGAAGACTCTCCGGTAAATGTTAATATTTTGTTAACTAATCAATGAGGTGCTGCAACAGTTCCCTGTCAAATTGAATTACATTTTTAATTTACAAACATTTCTATAATCTCTCTATAACTACCTAACACCAACCCTTAAAATTTATGATGATTTATTTATTTATTTAAATATCAACGTCATCCTAACAGGTTTACACCCAATGCGATAATGTTGTCATCTTTTTTTACTTATCTTTACCAAATTCCAAAATTTGATACCAAAATCCTAACAATTATACATCTCAAAACTGCAATACTGATACATAAAATTATAACACAGGGTACACATTTACAATTAAATTGTAAAAAAAACTTTTAAATACAACGCAATAAGGAAAGGAAAAAACTAGAAAACCTAGAACTGATTATGTAAAGATTTATATGAAGGCGCAAAATTTTATAATGAAGCCCCTGACGAAGTAACCAAAAGTAATAGCTAGCTTAAATTCAAAAAAGGTCTAGAAAACTACGTGAGAAGAAATTAATTATAAAAAAAAAAAGTCATTTTAGTGTTAATATAAAAAAGTCACCATATTTCTAATTTTAATTTATTTTTTGATCACAGAGATACTCACTATGTTAGTACATTTTCTCATTGTGTAAATGAACTGTAATGTTCTTTTTATTGAGAAATAAATGTCTTTAAACCGAAACGATTTTCATAAATATTAAAATTATGTACCTGCGGTAGGTAAGTAAAATCTAGTAGTTATTTGATTGAGGAATATTTTGTATAATGAATAATATCTTGTTTTGTATTCCAACGATACCAAGCCAAATTCAATAAACAATGTGATTCACAATTCCCAAATAAATTCCATTCTTGCTTTGCGAATATAAAATAAAATCTAACAAGAATGGCACACCGTCGAACGTTTTTTTATCCCTAGACACAAATACCATTCTATTTGCTTTGATACGACTTGGAAGCAACCACGACAACTGGTCCACATACTAAACTTGTTAATTTGCATTCGTGCCATCTCGCATTCATGCGGCATTATTTAGGAAACGCCGAGGAATCTCTGTGTAACGGTTGGCCGACCTGCGGTGGCGACGAGTGGTCGTGCGATACTCGGATAGCTTCTGGTCCATTTGATCGCTTTAGATTCTACTTTGATGGTTTGGCTTAGAATACTGGAAGTTTTTCCGTTATTTATTGATAAATTATTACATAATTTTATTACTTTCTATATTAGATTTAACAAGTAACGATAATGTTTATTCTTTATATAGTTATTTCTTGGTGTTCTATGCTAAAATGCAATAACGTTTCTTACGTGTTCAAGTGGTTTGCCTTGATCAAAAGTTTCACAGATTTTTTGTACCATGAACAATAAATTGAGTTCACCAGAATATCGGTAAAGTAGAACAATCATTCTGTATAGTCTGAATTATCATAAATCTTCGAATATATTTATTGGCTCGAGTTTCATTTGCATGGATGTGTAACTACCAACACTCAACGAATTTTTGGAACCGGATCAGTAGTTCCAAATTACATCCTTTCGTTACCTCGGGATTACCTCCCACAAACAACTGCTCTTAATAATATTAGTAAATATATACTGAAACACGAACAGTCTTTATTTATATTGAATTTATAGTAACACTTGTAAAGAAAGCTTATCCTAATAGTGTAAATATAGAAAGACCGTGAGCAACGAATGTCGCATATTTTCTACGAGCTTCGACCACAACCTTATTTTCTAGATTATTTTATTCTCCTTCATCCTAAAATTTATCGCCTCGGTCCTTAGGATTAAATAAACTTTCTGTTACTGTGACTATATTTATATTTCAATCTTTGCGTCATGCAACGTCATTCTAAATTATAAAGACAAGGTTCACGTAATGAACCAGTACTAATACATAAAATATATTTGTATACGTTTTATGCTCATGAGTGTTAATGATAATAACCTGACCACCACTCAGACACTGGTTTGCAGATAAAGGCATGACTGGTACATTGATTTGTTTGACGCGCTAGCCAGTATTCAAGTTATTTATTCCGATATATAATGCAGTATTATTCACATGATAAATATAACCTCGAAGTTCGATACCCAAGACTAACAAAAAGTATAATTGGGTTTTATTCACCGTCTTTTATTTCTTGTTAGCAGTACATCTTTTATTTTGATCGAAAACCAGTTTTGAGGTAGCATATAAATACAAGGAAGTAGGTTCCAATAACTGAGCAGGCACCAGGCAGTCATGTTGATTCTAGAATACGAGTACGGTCGCAGACACGTAGGATGTTGTCAGGGTTGACATGAATGGTAATAAAATATTTCTATATCTAAGTATCTGCATTATATTTAATCAGCGACCGAGTCAAACTGAAGCATGCTTTTATAATTTCAGCTAGTGATTTTAAGAAAACTAAAAACCTATCAATGTTTTTTCTAGAATTCAGCAGATACCTACAATAACATTGAATGAGCCAGAAAAAACTCAACTATATATTAGAAAATCGTAATTCTAAATAGAGCGTCGACCCTATTTCAGGTCTCCCTTCACAAATGACCTTGTGTGGTCGCAAGGCCTGCTGTCGTTCGCCTCGCAGGAATGCGACCATAATGCCACCGTGTTGACGAACCTTAAGATAAATTTTAGTAGGTATGGAATTCATTTGCCCTACTCGCAGTGAAAGGTTATTGGGAAGTCCATGTATAGCCCTATTAATTAAAGCAAAAAGTGGAATTGAAGATAAGATAAATACGTACACTGACACTGAAAATGGTAGTGTGTTACTATTTGTTGCTATAATTCATAACAAATTTTAAAAAAGAAGATCTGTTGTACTTACTATGCTCAACAATCCTACAAATCAAATCAGAAGGCAGAGGATAAAGAACAGTGGCGATGGCAACAACGACAAGAGCTGAACTCTTAAATTAAATTTAAAGGGATTATTTCATCACTTCCCACACTATAGAAAAGGCTCTTGCCAAGCAAAGGCTGATGTAATGATAAAATTTACAAATTGAATTTAAAATAAGCCTCCTAATCTAACTTCATAATATTACCAAACGTATGGTACATACTTATTTTCTCAGAGCTCGTCAAAATTGTAAACCGACATGACCTTTCATCTATACAATATTGTTATTATATTGTTGTGTCATTCAGTCTTGAACTTTAGAATTTAAAGTGGAATCATTATATAAATACTCGACTCGAAACATCTACCTACTCATCTCTCAACTAGATTCTAGTTTTTTTAAACTAGTTCCCACGAATTCTGACTAAAAGAACTGAGAAATTCGATATAGACTTTAATCATTCAACATTTCTGAAATAAATAAGTATGACAACTATCATAATGGATACTGAAAATAAATCCTTTTTAGGGGTATCGAAATCATAAACTAATCTATTTATTATCACAGTCGACCTCCAGTGGCAATTCTGAACGTTGCCAAATAACCGGTCTTGTAGGAGTCGAATCGAAATAAATCTTGCTCCTAATAATTTTGAACGTAACTTCAATTGCTGCAATCGTTGGTCAGAGCACAACAGACAGCTATTATGCTCCTCTAGCTGCTAACATTTGTTAAAGAATTTTATTATCATTAAACGTACGAAGCATTCGATTAAAGTATGTGTTGGCATTTGTACAAAACGTGATAAAACTTAAATAGATAATTGTACGTGGTTCGTCTAGCTTGCGCATTTTTATGATATCGCTATTTCTTTAATTATTCCTTCAATAGTGAAAACCGCAAAAACCATTATTACCAATATGCTGAGGGAAAGTTTCAATCACAGAAGTACATGATACTTTTTAAAGAAAATTCGTAAAATCTTAAAGACTCTCATGAATAAAATTACGCTTGTAAACGCTTTCGACGCCTTCAATAAAAGCAAAAAGGCTTTACACAATATGTTGAACAACTTATTACAAGATGAAACGGGTTGGCATTGTGTTCCACACACACAAATCTAACCAGGCACAGATTCAAGGTGACATAGCCCAAAGTTATTCTAAGGCATGTCCGCACTTCAATCAACTTGGATTTACAGACTCTGAGCTGATATTAACTGTAATGTATTGAGGCTAGAGCTGCTAGACGCTTTTAGAAACCTCTCTTAGAGTTACGTAACAATTTTGGAGTATCGATTTAATGGACAATATCAGAATAACATTTTATTTGTCGTCTTGAAGAATGCCTTTCTGCAAATATAAAAATTTGGTTTTCACATTTACTTCGCAGTGTTGACGGGTTATTATACAAAAAGAAAAGAAAGTGACGGTAAAGTCTCGCTAGTCAGAAAGTGTCCACCGTGAATATTTCCGTAAAAATTAATACACAAAAACTTCCATGAACAGGTTTGAACGGTTGTTACGAAATGTGTATCGTGAAATCAAATTTGCGCGCCTACTTACTTGACAAGTCGACAAACAACTCCATGCTAAAGTATGCCATTGGTCTTTAGTGGCGAAATTGACTGTTCCTTCACACCTATGTCGTAAAGGCTTCGAAACCAATTATAATGCCTAGTATAAAATGTAAAAAAAACAGTCCAAGAACTTCATTCTTGCCGCTGCACTGACTAATTACTGCCTCGGTCTCAGTCAAATAAAACCTTCGAATAGTCTACTGTAACCGCAAACACTGCAATGGACTCGGAATACCAGAAAAATAAAAGCTGTAAGGACGAAAATCCCTCTGTTTTATTTCAAGTGTTCCCGTAAAATGTAGGCAACATTATTTTGAATTATTTAATCGGAACTTTACGATAGGCGCAACTTATCAAAATGCATACTTGAGCTAGCAAGAATTTGGGTCAGCGTTAATACGTGTCAGTACATTGTAACGGCGTGTGACCAATATATTGAATTAAAGCTATTACGTTCAAACACGTAACGTTCCATGCTACTGATTTCGTATTTAGGAAAATGTTAAGCGACTTAGTACACGCACTTTGCCCAGTGTGTTCAATTGCTTGCGATGTTAGCAAGGCAGCGAATTATACAAATATTCTCACGTATACCTGTCAACATCCATTCGTGTAGATTACGTGACTGTCAGTTCAGATACGTGTTTTTCCCGAGTAATATATTATTTTCGAACAAACATCTTTAAAGTCGTAATTGGCAATTTCTTACTGAACGCCTGTCATGTGAAAGATATGTGAAATAGTAATAATTTTATTAATATCAAAATAAAGTTTCTAGAATTTTTATTAAATTTAATATATTTCGTGTCGTTCGTGTATCTATCAGACGTAGTGATATTTGAAATTTAAAAAGTTACAAAAGTCAAAGATGCTATTGAAAATCGTTCTATACAAAACTGGAATATTAGAGCCAAATCTTTTCTAAGCGCGTTCAAATCTGAGATTGAAGTCATAAAGACGCTTATTATTCTACAGCCGTCTTGCGGCCACTTCCAGAATAATAAATGTTAACACTACACTGCCATTCGCCAAAGAAACTGACGATATCACCACAGCACTTTCAAACGCAATTGGAATATAAAACATCACCTAGAACAGGTAACAGTTACATCTAAACCTTAAAAGCTAGATAATTCAACCAAATCTGTATTGTGGGTGACCTCGATGTGACGCCCATTAGATTTGCAAAGCGATATAACGTTATGGTTATTGATATTCGACATTTCATCATGTTTTGTGGCTAGATCTGCACTCCTGGATTTACTTTGTTTAATATCAGATAGTTCATTATAATAGGATAGTTTAAAGGTGTTTGATGTATTAAAAATAACAGTTCTGTTGAAAAATATTTCTCCCCGTGTGGGGGACGGATAAGAATACTGTTCCTCACTGCCTTTCAGATAGGCATCCTGTAAGAGGCGTGTAAGTATCTGACTTGCTCGGTGGTTTGACTGGCTGGCGACCACCCTTACGTCGGAGTCTGTCGTAAAGCACCTTGGTGTGTGCTTCGACTTTTGCACGTAAGAGTCAGTTCCACTGAGTTGCTGCGGCTCTAGCAGTCTGCAGTCCGTAGGGGCTCTTAAGGGTCGGCAACGCTTCAGCAACTCCTCTAGTGTTGTAGGTGTCCATCGGCGACGATGACTACTTACTACCAGGTGGCTCATCAGGTCGTTTGCACATTTAATCCATAATTCTCGACAAATGAATGTAGTATAGTAGTATAGAATTTGCACGGCACACGCACAGTTTGACGTCACAACGTGTTATTATGCTCTCTGTCTAGCATTAATTTAAAATACCTAATTGTTTTTAACCGTTTTTAATTTTGTTTTTGTCGTTCGGCTCATTCAACTTTTTGATCATTCGACTAACTTATTCGCATCCTTGACTGCGTTTTTACATATTCTGCAACTACGACAGTTTATTACTTTGACACTGTATCTAACTGGCAATATATCATGAAAATTCATTCATTTTACACAAACTCTAACCTTAAGCTTGCGTGTATACAACTGCCCAGTTGCATGTCAGGGCGGTAATATCTGTACTGGCCATGTGTAATAACTTACCCAATCATAATTACTGTGTGAACTTCAAATACTAGAAAAAAAACACTACTGTTTCAATCCAATTTGTCTTTAGAACCGCGCCCGGGCAGCCGAAGTTTATCAAGTCGCGAGGACCCACCAAGGTTGTCGCTATCTCACATTTTCTGTTGCTCGTAAAAAATAACAATTATTATCAATGTTTTTCATCGGTAATTAACTACATGCAATAACTATAAGATTTTATACCTCACTGTGCGGCAGCATTATGAAACGGTATTTAATTAAGCGACAAGAATTACCTGTTATTTCTATGGTTATATTTACAACCACAATTAGCAGTTACCACAATATTAGAAATCATTGAATACAGCTTGGCGTAGTGACTATGGAATTGACTTTTGCGGGATTGATTCCGAATTCAATTCCCGTACAGAAATAATATTTGTACGGCCTATAGCGGAGCTGAAAGGCCGCTTTTGATGAATTAAAGTATAATTCAAATTAGAAAATTGTTAAGGGGCTTCTATGAGTTGTAAATTTATTATGAATAATTTCAGACGAATTGCTGAATGTTGCTATTTTAGTCCACCAGATAGTTATTCCATGAGAGGGAATTTGGATATGTAAGAATTAGTTTGTGCAACGTATTACTTCATAAAAAAAATCATTTTACTTACAAAATATAGTTAAAAAAAAAACTCCATACAAAAATACTCTAGATGTGGATAGTGTACATTATTCACACGTGGTCTTTATTTCAATAGAATATTCTAGCAACTTCAAAGATTCACACAAGTAGTAAGGAAGCACCTAAATGAGGTGTCGTTAGGTCAACTACGCATGTAGAAGGAATAGAATTGGTTATATGTCGTATCAGATTGTATTATGGTTCTTTTTCGTAATTTTATTACTTAAAATATAATTTTAAGAACTTAGGTAGTTCGCCAACCCTAGAAGACTTACCAGCGTTGAGTAAAGGCCGGCCGCACCTCCGCGCCATACAACGTGAATGCGTCTCCGGTGACATCTATAAACTCTTCCACTCCCATCAAAGGCATTGTGCTTTGACAATACGAAACTCTCGCAAACTTTTTCTTTTTCTGACCAAAGCTGCAATTTTTATAAAAGTCAAAGGTTTTCTTGTAGCTAATGCAATTAACGCTTAATCAGCCTTGGATTTTATAGTTAATCTTTGAGATAATGCAGTACCAGATGTTACTAGCAATTAAGAAACAATTACGTGCATATTAGTAGCATGTGCCAATTGTGTAGATATTTCTGTTAATCTAGTGTCTTTGTGTCCAAAAATATCTAGCTACATTTAAAGGTACACAAATATTCCATTAAACTATCCTTTTAATAGTCGATGGGTTCATTTTGGGTACAGACTATGAACACTCCCAAATTCCTATAAACTTAGCAAAATAACTAAACTAGCGACAATAGTTTAGTCGGATGTTTGCAGGAGGCCTTTTAGTAGCTCAGGAAACGTGTGGGCTGAGAACTTTACTGAATTTAAATAGTTTTCGTGTCAGGCAGACAAACAACACAAAGGTCCACTGGTGAACTAAGTAACTATTTTTCATTCTCACTCATCAGATAACCTTCAGCTTCTATAGCACAAAAACATCATCAACATAAATACCTAAAAACATGAAATTATCCAATTTTCATATTTCCACAAAGAGCACATTCAAAACGTGTCATATGATCTCCGCTGGAAAACAAAACACTTATTGAATGTGATTGTATATACGAATACAGCGGACGTCAGCGGAAGGGTTGCATGCGCAAGGTCGCGCGTTGTGACCGCAAGTGTCAGCAAGTTTCTTCACACAACACTGATTTTAAAGAAAAGAAAGATTAAGTACTATACTTATAAAGAAACAGTTTTGTTTGTTTCTTCGACGATGATATATAAATGATCAGATATATTGAGCAATTTAGATCTGAGAAGTTTTATAAGTACCTATTCTGCTATACATATATGAAGATTCATATGGCTGATTTGTTAAGCTTTTTCCTTGTAAAAATTATATCGATCAACTCGCTCGTGGTG
The DNA here is from genome assembly GCA_910591435.1 of Acronicta aceris. Lineage (NCBI taxonomy): Eukaryota > Metazoa > Arthropoda > Insecta > Lepidoptera > Noctuidae > Acronicta > Acronicta aceris. The sequence goes on from OU342768.1 coordinate 10,305,686, forward strand.
CAGACTTGCAGCTATACAGTAATGGAGTTTAAGTGAATAGAGAAAAATATCCTAGCAAACTTAATTTTAAGATTATTTCCTTCGAAATGATGTCGAATGAAAATACGTCTTGCTCCCAGACATTTTATTTAATTGCCCATTTTATTTAATTTAGAGGTTCACGAACGAAGTGACATCGTTATTAATTTAACTCGGTTCTGTTTGAATCAGAACCATAACAGCTACTTTAAGCTCTTTTCCTCATTATTCTGGATTTCCCTCTCATAATAAAGTTGGCCTTTGTAGTGATTAATTATTAAAATTAAATGTTTTAGGTATGATTTTCATTTACGCGAAATAATTAATACTAAAAACTCTGGTTTCGCAAAATCGGATATGAAAATGGAGACTCAAAGCTTCATTGATATTTTGTGACTCAGACTGTTTATGTAAGATCTTGGAATTTTAACAAAGTGACGATAACGAATCTTAAAATATACATAATTTCCATATTGACGATTTATAATATACAGTTTGAAATCCATAAATCAAAAACAAAGTCTCATCTCACTTGTTAAAGAAATTCATCCAGAAGGAAAATGAATATATACGAGTACTTTATTGATGAGCATGGCATAAATGTCATCAATTGTCTGTATAGCATACATACCTCGTTAAAATATGATGTAAGTTAATACGAGTATCGCAATACTCTCTGGGTGTGCATTAAACCTTGAACTTTTCGCCCCAAGAGAGCTGCAGTCAGGTCATTTTGAAACTACTTGTGAATAATTCACAACATATTTTTGTACTTGTTGCACGTTCGAGTTTTTTTTTTTTTTTTTTAAAAAAACGTTGCCCCACACTAGGATTTTCTCCTGTATCGTGGGTGCGTTTACAAACACAAATTCTCACAAACACAAACACCCAGACCCGGAACAACTACCTGCAGATCATACAAATATTTGCTCCGTGTGGGGATCGAACCCACAACACGTTGCGCAGAAGCCGATCGCTCAGCCGCTACGCCAAACGTGTCGTCATTATATATATATTCTAGTTCTCCTAGTGCAGTGTGCATCACTAATGTTATCGTTATATTAGTTGTTTTTTTTATGTATGAGAAGATTTATGAATGTGGAAGAAGCAAAAGAAGTATGCAAGAATCGTAGCAAGTGGCAGTCTATAGTTTCTGCCTACCCTTGTGGGAGAAAGGCGTGGGTGTATGTATGTATGTATGTATGTACGTAGTTGTTTTTTTGTTTACTCTCGGATCCCGGATCATGTTTTCTGATTCTTTATAATTCTTGCAATCTGTAGGTAGAAATCGACGAGGTCCATTTTATATTCATATCTGATTCATATTTGGTCATATTTGTGTTCATTTTACTATTTTAGGGACATCTTTGAAGAAATGTATCCTTCTATTTGTAAGTCACGATATTTTAGGTCATATTTTTCCACTTTATTAGAGATGAGGTTTTCCTCGAATCACTCTTTCAAACCAAACTATCATCGGACACCACCGGAACGGCACCAGACTCCTCTCAAACAGAGTAAATACCAAGCTATAATCTATAAAAAATATTATGTCCACAATGCCCCTTGTTAAGAACGTAATCTTCTCTATTATGACATTTATTAATGGAAGTCGTGTCATAATTTGGGCTATCGTTTACTCATTCTAAATTATTTCAAAAATTATAAAATAGACACGAAACATTTTTTTTCTTTAAAGTAATACCTGTCAGAGAAGACTTCCTATTTAGTATACGTATTAATCTACTTACGTAGAAAGCGTATGACGTGCAGTCGTACTATCAAATTCAAATATGCGGTCAATACAAAAGTATACAAAATCGTTACAAGGATTCCCACAGAATGAATCACGCAGATTCTTTTATCATGTTTAATATATAGAGTTAAAAATAAATATTACTAAGCGTATCCTTGTAATATCAATACTTAGTCATAGTTCATACCAAGCCTTATCGTCCGAGATAAATTTTAATTAATCTCCTGGTACCATAACATTCGGTAATCCACACACCATCCTATGTACCTCCACTCTAAAGGAGCTTATGTCTATATTTATTATGCATACCATTTCATGCGACTGGGAGTATTCTAAAGAACGAAAACTAAACATATTAGGAGCACGTACTACAGTTTTCTCGTTTCTTACCTTTACTCATTTCATTGCTAATGGGCTTAAAAATGTAATGCCAGCGGAAGTAAGCACTAAACAGAATTGAACACAAAAGGTGTGCTAAAATCTAAAAGATTTTTTCTGGTGCGCCCAACAAAACAGCGGGCATCATTCGGGGACTATCTCGTTAGCCCCATTCACAGACTCCATAGTTCTACGGACTCTATGAACTACGTACTTTTGTTGCTCTTTCGACTGCTGGCTTTTTATTTTTGGATGCCTCGCGGGGATTTAGATGTTCACGATTGAACTGCGAATTTTTCTAGTTTTTTGTAAATTTAATAGAGCCACCATACTTACGTTTAAAACTAGTTATGCGTCATAATACTTCCATGATTATAACACAGATTAAATCATACATGATTAATAACGAACTCAGATGAAAATTGCGTGAAGGAAAATCCCAAGTAACTTAGATGGCGGAATTGAGGACAGAATTTTAATATTTGCATTTAATATAATGATAACGTGTATAATAAAATACTTTTGGGAGGGATACCTCAAGTAGACGTAATGGGACCGGTTGTCCTTGTCCGTACAAAACCACCGCCATTTCATATTTAATTTGCCATTCTTAACAACCAAGCTCTCAAAACGCGACTTCATCTTTTAAAACTTTGAGGAACCGTTGCTGACTGAACAGGATTTACAGTTTAACGATTTCTCTTTAGGTTGCATGCTAAATTTGATGTTTCGGATAAACTGGTTTGCTTTGGCTTTGTTTCTTCAAAATAACCAGGTTTTTGTAAATAGAATAACGCGCGAAGATCCGAATACGCATGAAAATAACAAAGAAATGGGTATATACATAGTTTTTTTTTAGTAAGCCTTGCTCGAACCACGTTAATCATCATTGAACACGTTTTGCCAAATACACGTACAACAGTTCCTGCCTAACAAATACAAAGAAACAACAATAAATTACAAAGCAATCGCTTTCATAAAAATGTATCACGAGTTACCTGCGTTAGAGGTCAAAATATCAGAAATCCCCACGACTCAAATAGCCGGGCTGGGCCACGCCATCCGAATATAAGGATTACGACAAAAGCTTTTTCAGTGACTCAACCGCTCAGGTAGATCTTTTTTTTCAAAAGACCGCATATCCGTAACTTTTTTAATACACGGTAATTATTTGAGAATAGATGGGCATTATAGTTTTCGGTGAAATTTGGAAGCGTTTGTAAGTTACTCCATAAATTACCTGCTTGGACGTAAACCTGTTGTATGTATATTCAAAGCGACATGCGACATTTGTGATAAAAACTGGTTCAATGCCTCTCTGACTCACCGGAGATTTTCTTTAGAGTAGGTATTGCTGGTTATTTTTTGGCAAAACCTTTAAATACATTTTGTTCATAGAGAAACATAATAGTAGTCTCTTGTACACCCACAGTTCGCCGGTATGTTTAGGTCCCATGTTATAGGGAGCGAGCCTATAGCCATCCACCGGGCACAACTCCAGACTCCGAGCTGCTACTAAGAATTTCATAGGAAAACCCAATAACACTTTGCTCGACCTGGGGATCGAACCCAGAATCTCTAGTGTAGCACTCGCGCTTGGGACCACTAGACTAATGAGGCAGTAACCTTATATTAAACTGAATTAGATTTCCTAACGATACAAAACAATTTTTCAAGACGCTTCTCTATTAATAAGAAGTGGCATAAGTAATTAGGGTCCTGTTATAGCAGGTGGTCTTGCATGTATATAATCACAGTTTACACATAATGTGTATGTAAAATCATTACATAAACCAGTCTCACAGTTATTCATATAAAAACGTCAGCTCTGCATGGCCACTGGGTGGGTGTCCGTTAATGTTCGTACAAGCCAGTTGGTCAATGTTATTTCTTGACATACAAGACCTACCTACAATCTTAAATATTACTCCCTAAACCTCCTCCTTGGACTAAGGATAAAAAAGTCCTCTCCGGGAATGTCTCGGCAAAAGTTACGTCGCATTTTATGTAAGTCCCTTTTCCGAACAAAAAGCCTATTGACACGTAACCCTCCCAAAATTAGATGATAAAATATTTGCTCCTCCGTTTTTTCAGGTGGTTTGTTCATTTTATGGGAACTTATTCGTTGAACTCGGTATACACTCCCCACACTGGTTTGAGTAAATGTCCGTTAACAAGATAACCGATGCGGAAGAAAGGGGTTGGAGCCATTACCTGGAACATGTTGCGAATCCTTTTTTCACATCCAAAGGTTGATAAAACGACAGTTAGGAAATTGTGCTACATGACGACAAAAAATATCTTCAAATGTGATTACGAAAACTAAACGACATTCATGGTTCCAGTCAAACTCGTTTTTGTCGAAATGCGTGAAGAAATTCTTCGTTTCTAGTTTTAGCAAGATCCGCCAGATACCGTGATGTTTAACGATCAGTGTTATTAACATGAGACACCGGTTGTAAGCAATTAGAAACGTTTTCGTAATAGTAACCGATAAGAGAAATACGATTTTATATATGTACCTACTATGTCTGGCAAATACGTAATTGTAATACAAACGCTTCAGATCCTATGCATATTCAAAATGACAAAGCAAACGCAGTAAGAAACATTTTCTCTACCTATACTGTTCTTCAGTGTTAATTTTATAAAATGGTGAAAGTATTTTCTGATAAACACATTGTCAGATAACCGCATCAATCACGATGGGCATGGCAAAGGAAGCCACGATGCCTTGCAGTTAACTTTTAAGTGTCATTCAACCATCTCGGGGAACCACGTGATCGCGGTTTCACTTTTGCCATAAAACAAGACAATTCCGCGTCTCAACGCCTCCCCGCAGGAATACAAAATGGCGGCGCAAAAAAGCGCGAAACCACAAGCGCAGATGCGTTCATAACTGTCTCGTTTGAATAACAATGCTGTAACATTATCAACATTATCTTGGTTTTTAGGTAAATTTATTGTATATCAACGTCTAAATTACTAGTTCATTTTACGTTTACGTTTATTTTACACCTGTCAGTAGTAATTGAGAACACTCCGTACACACACGGCACAACCGTTACTGCTGTCCTCTTAGAGAAGCAGTAACCAATTGGCCAATTGTTATTTGTGTCATGTCGTATGGCAGCCGCGAGAACTAAATGCGTAAACGGAGTAACGGTGTCGGTTCAATGAACGGAAAGTGGTACTACTAATAATAATCATCACCTGCTCTGTAAGGGAAGTTCGACCGATGTGCTCGCCATATTTAGCCTATCCTTGCGAACGAGGAAGTGCAGTGGGGGAAATGTCGCTGCGAAGACGGAGCTACTTCAATTAATCTATAATCTAAGGTCGTTATCGTATTTGCCTCATATTTGGTAAGCCTACTTACACCAGTATGTTTTAGTGTGTACATGTGTCCTCATTTCCTAAGACCGCGCAAAAAATCTGAATGTAAACACTAATTTGCAGAATGATCTGTATCTAATAGTCTATTCAAAACTGCTTGGTGAATTACTTATGCAACTTTAACAGCGTAAAGAATAACTCTTAGAAGTAAAGCTATAAAAGTAAAATCTGGCGGGGCAGCGCTAATGTGCATTATGGCTCCCACCTGACCGCAAATTTCGCTTTATGCTCGGAACTGGGTTTTTGTACCGACTACTACTTGCTAGTCCAAAAGGCACGACCCGCACGACAGTCTCCTTAAGTTTCATTACCGTAGTACTTTCATTTATTTCTCCACTTGCAACTATTTTGACATAACTTTTACTTTTTTAGATCGTGGCGAGCGTGACTCATAAATGACAATAAAGCCTCTTCGCCTACATATTCTGGATCCGCTATCCGAAACAAGTAAACTAAAAATACTTTTACGGAGACTGTACTTGTACAACTAGTTTCCAACTGCTGGCTTCCCATTTTCTAACGAGATTTTTTCTCCCGATAGGAGCGTGCGAGTCGTTCAAGACTTGAGCTTCTTCCGCACCACTGAACACTGCAGCAAGTGGAAAAAGCCACTAACATTACGCTCGAACAACTTAAGTTCCTGACCAGTGTTCATATTTCCAGTACTGTGATGTATGTAGTTTTTACTGACGAAGTTTAATGTACAGGGCACTACTACGATAACGGTAGTATTCTTTAACATGTTTGAAGCCATGATGATATAAATTTCCGTCGACTATACAAGCTAATATTGATTCTACTTTTGCGCATATATTTTAAAATCTATACATAGACTACCAGACGAGGTCACAGACCGAATGTATCAATCACATGTGAGTTTCACCAAAAACCATTAGAATAGAAGAACAATCGCAATTCTTTAGCGTCAATAACTTTCCCGTGGCTCACTAATTACGTTCTGTCGCAGCACTTGACTCTACATTTCACGAAACCAATAAGAAAGACAAGATAATTGTCATAAAGCCACTCAGCCAATCACAGGAAGTTAGTGTTGGTACACGTTAACATGAGTACATGACATACTAACCGACATAGTCCTTTAAACCCAAGTCGCGTCTAAGTGCAGAAACTCCTACTTAGTGTCGTGTTTGCTTTCTCGCAGTTAATTAGTCGCTGGGGACGTTGAACGACCTTACCTTTACTGCAAATATAATACTAGTAAGTATGCGGTGTCATGAGGATAATTGTCTTGATGAATCATGTCTTGGATCTAGGCCAGTTATTATACATGTATCCTTTTCTCTACTGCTGATATAATAAGGCTACTAAAATTCAAAGATGTCGATATGCGACAGTAAAATCGTCAAAAGTCAGTGAAACGTCTAGTGCTACTAATGTTGTCAACTTTCAGTAACCGTTCTCGATAGCTCTTTCACTTCGGCGTATTAATATTGAAGTCGCGTACATCACCATTTAGGGTGGGGAGGTATAAAAGGTTGTAACTGTTAAACAGTCAATGGACGAGTGACACTGGCAATGAGGAGTGTTCCGTTTTTGGCGGGCATCACGTATGCGACACGTACTGACGTACGTGGATCGTTTGCGATCTACTTGCGTACGACTTTCCACCGCGTCACACAAAACGAATCGTGAAAAAGTTTTATTTTCCTGGAAAAGATTCAATAGGCCTTTGTTGTTTTATTTTCTGTATTGTATTTCGTGGTTTATTTTCACAAATAAAGAAAAGTAGTTTAAAAAATTATCGGACATTTCCCAAAACCATTGTAACATTTTTTTAAACAAACATAATCACGCTTGGCAAACGTATTGATGATGTCACTATGATGTCATTAATGTTTAAGCGAATACTCTGTACTATCTCATTGTGTTCATTACTCACTTACTACAAACTGTAGGATATTGTTTTTGTCTTATATTACAGAGAAGTCGAAGTCCTACCATGAATTCGGTGACTTTCATGACATTTCAAATGCACTTTCAACTTGCTTAATTATTCATATTCGTCACCTCTCCGGAATTTCCAAGCCAAGTTTTTCGTGGTTTTACTAACAGGTTTCTCAATAACAAAAGCAACAGTTAGGAAGATGCGCCCATTGTACTAACACCAATAGGGAATATGCATGACTTTTTTTATATATTTAATCAATAGTTTACATTATTAAAGCGCCGTAAAAAATATTTCTTTGACAAAAATATTAATATTTAAATGGGAGATTTAAACGCCGCCATCTTGGCCGCGTGTACTGAGATGTCAGTTTCCGCAAAAACAGTCACTGTTTTATATTTTTTTAATTTATTGATCGTGTTATCCAATCAATTATCTATATTTTTAAGTTTACTAACTAATTCGATCATGGGAGAGGACTGAAATCAATTTTAGACCTAATAATTACAAACCTAAATGTTTACGGTGACGTCATGAGAGCGTCACAACGTGGACTTTGTCGTAAGTTCCGTTTTGATCTGTTAAATTGGCCGCGCACATTTGCTACTTTTAAATAATTAAAATCTTGCTGGAAAAGTAAATAAGTAAAAAAATTATGACATGGACATCATTCTATAGCTATAAAAATTACAAATAAAAATATTTTACTCAGATTTGAATCTTATGCATATTCCCTATTTGAAGAAATGCTATTGGTTAATTAGTATAGTGAAAAGAAGGTGGCAAATTCGGCTTACTATTAGGTAGGTAAGTACTATTCATGATAATATATATCCAAGATCTTGTAATTCTAGCCTAGTAGATATTATGCCATTATAATTATGTTGTTGAAGTTGATAACACAATTATTTTTAATGCACGTCGTTCTTATTTAAATGTAGATGCAATGTAATGATATCGTAACTAACTTCCGCCATCTTGTGGTTCGCTTCATGGCGATCGCATTCCGTTATACGCAAGCCCCTACTTAGTTCGCTAGCTTGATTAACGAAGCGACAAGTGTAGCAATAATTTTGAATTGCATATCATATAAAAATATAGTTATTTTACTAATAAAACCGGTATTTAATAGTATCTATACCTACTTATAAAATCGTTTGTCCTAACTGACTGACTGATCTATCAACGCACAGCCAAAATCAGACAACACAAAAGCTATTAACTTCAACAAAAATAAGTTTCAAAATACTTGTAATTTTTCAGCGATTTCTTTAAAATTTGACCTACACTAACTCCAAAATTTATCGTATCAAAGATCGTTACAATACACCGACACTATAAGCACTTTTTGTAAAAAGTTAATGTTTTGACTCACGCCTTTGTTGTGCCAGGTATGCTTCCATCTTTTTTATTCCTATTAGCAACCAAAGAGAACAAACGAAACGAAAAAGTTTGCGTGACTAAACGCAATCGAACATCGCACCGCCCGGCTATCGAAACTTTTCATAAACAGCCAATTTTTCGATGGATCGAAATATGGTTCGATGCGATGTTTCTATTCCGCCTCAATTCTCGATTGCTTGCTCAATTCAATGGGATCGAGTAAACGATGCTTGGTGCAAATTACATTTTATTATTGCTGTGTAATTCGATATTCGTCGTGTAGATTTATCGTGACTAAATTTCCTTTTTTTTGTAAATATCGTAATCAAATTGATTTTTTTATGTCAAACAAGCAGACGGATCGTCTGATGGTAAGCGATTACCGCCGCCCATGGACACCCGCAACACCATAGTAGTCTCAAGTGCGTTGCCCTTTAAAAGGGGATTGGGCCTCCGGTAACCTCACTCACTCGGCGAAACACAACCTAAGCGTTGTTTAACGCCGGTTTTCTGTAAGGCCGTGGTATCACTCCGGTCGAGCCGGCCCATTCGTGATGATTCAGTCAGACTCCCAATACCATATTTACGATTTAGATCTCCGATTATATCAGTATGGCAACTAATCAAAGATATCGGCACCTATTCAAAGAAATGCTTTTATTTGGTAAAACGCGTTATTTTATTTTATGACTTCAGCATTCCATAAAGCTATCAAATAAAATCTAACAGAATCAGATAATCAATGGCAACATATTACATCGTTAGCTATTTCTAAAACATTGCAGTTAGGTACTGTTACGTGAACTAGGTCACAGACAGTTTCGTACCGTAAAACGATAACATCTTCGCACAATAAAACGCTGCTATGCACTTTATCGTTGCACTACATGGAGAAGTGGTTAATGAAGAAGTAATACGCGTACTATTTCTTTGAATTTAACTTAGGAACATGTGTAATATTGAAGAAAAACGCCGTATTTTTAATGTGAATCAAAGGGTTATGTCGCAAGTCTGCGGATATCAGTGCCAAAAGATAAAAAAATAAATCTTACAAGGAACTTCTTCTCTTTTCTCAATATTCTTTTGGCTATCTTAGTTATTACAGCATAACAGTATTAGAGATTTCTACTATCTACCCATTTTACCAATTGGGGAGAATATCATCTTAGTTGGGCGTAAACTGAACGTAGTTCACAATGACTAACCCTTTTGCATCTTGCTTCCCTAGGCTCCTTTAACCCTAAAGATTGATATTGCTAACTCCAGCAGGCCAAAAGCTGCGTACACTTACGCCATCTTATCGTTGCCATACGCTGTGTGGGAGAAACCTTTACCCCATTTCGTTGAGATATTATCACTCCTTTTGCATACTTCTCTGTGTTGCAACATCATGCTCAGCAACTTACTCTGTTTTTATGCTTAACGTATCTTGTTTAGTTACTCCAGACAGTTTATTTAAGTACAGACTTCTGCCAGTGACTTTTTTATCGCTCTAGCTTTTTTCTATGAAATTCCCAGTATTAGCTCGGAGTTTATTTGTTGGCCCTACTATTTGGGACTTCAACATTCAGGCCAACTGTGGGTGTACATTAGTACACCTCTGCCTAATCCTTCGGGGAATTAGGGTGTGATGGTATGTTATGTTTTATTTGAGTTTACAGACTTTACATTACGTATGTATTTTTTATATATACTTAATTGTGTTTCGCTCTCTAGAATACGACAATGTAATCTAATATGCTTTTGAAACCAACACACAATCCTAAGTAAACTTGAATAAATGACTAGTACACTTAACACAGCGCCTAATTTCGTATACGAGTTAGAAGTAAAAGTAGTGTCTAAATACCTTACAGCATAAAATGTGAAATTTTACTTATTTTTTAATCGTTTTGTTCTCCTTTCAGGTAATTGCCGTCTCTACCGCATCAGAGTAGAATACCAATAAAGGATTTAATAATAAGGTAGTGCATACTATACAGATTTGATATTTGAATCTGCAGATATTTGAAATTAAATGAAAATTTGCCGACTCGTTTGGCGTAGTGGCTGGGCGATTGGCTTCAGCGCCACGTGTTCTGGGATCGATTGCCGTACGGATCAAATATTTGTATCTCTGACCTACAACAAGTAGTTATTTCGAATTTGGGTTTTTTATTTGAGAATTTGTGTTTGCAAACCCACCCGTAGAAAAAATCCTAGTGTGGAACAACGTTTAACATAAAATAAAAAGAATAGGATTGAAAAAGATTGGAATAGCCCTATTTTGTCATTTTCTAACACAATTACATAAAATAATATTAAAAAAAACTTATCTTGAAGGTTGAAGTTAGTTCTAACTTCAATTAGAAATCTGGGGGGCTAAATGGACACAAGGCTACATATCATACTAAAGTATAAGCTGACCTGTCAACGTACGAAAGGCCTATACCATGTGGGTTCAGCTTAAACTGGAAATTATGAAGTAGGTAGCTGTGGAAAACATCGTGAGAAAAGGTGCCTGAGAGGTGTTCTTTACAGCATGTCAAGTCTGCCAACCCGCACTAGGCCAGCGTGGTGGACTATAGCCCAATAGGCTAGTTGACTGAATATTTTTTATTGTTTCATAACAATGTTTACCATAAATAAACCCGAATAACAAAAACTGGATTAAAATTGGTAAAAAAATTAGGAAGTTATAAACATTTTAAATTTATGATAGACAGAGAGCGCACTATCGGTTTGTGACGTCACAAACCGATACGCCTTACAAATTGTATACTAACACTAGTTTTGCGGAAAAGGCACAGAGCATCCCCTCTCGATCGCCAGCCTGTGAGAGAAGACCCGTAGCCAGCAGTGAAACAGTAAAATGGGTTGATGATAATGATACAAAGCGCCATAATTTCCAGTGTGTGTGCCAAAATGGCCGTGAATAATATTGAGATTCAAGTGGCGATATTAGCTATAAATATAAAAAAATATCTGTGTATCAGTACCTACGTGACGTGTATAAGTCAATTTTAAAATATTCAAACCAACAAAATAAGCAAATAAAGATTTCCATTCATGAGATTTCCCGGACATCTCAGTACTCACGATATTAACCGGTCAGCAGATGTACAAACAGTTTGAGTAAAGAAAAAGTAATGCCTCTCACTTTCTTCGAAACTTATCTCAAATAGGAGCCCACGTGTCTGGCGTGAAAGTGAATATTCGCCGGCAGACACTGTTCTCACCTATCATTTATTACCTGCTAGTTATTGCCATTGATTGCTCGGTACTACGTACTACTTTCTCATTAACATAGGAATTTAAACAATCCGATGATGTAAAACTAATATGCTTTACCATTTTCTACTTAAATGTACTTACACCTGTTTTGTTTATACGCCGTCATGAACTAAGTAAACAACATTACCTACCGTAGTTGCATGCGAGAAAATCCACGTTAGTTTTCAAACAGTTTTATTGAAAAACTTTAGCTACGAAAAACTTTTATTTAGTCGACATTTTTCGAACTCTTAAAATAACTAGTAAATTCTACTCGGTTGTTGTCGGTTTTATCTAGAATGCAATTTCAGTTAGGTAGGTACAACATTTTTGCATTTCGTTTAAAATAGCAAGAAGACTACTAAGATATTAAAATAACGCTAAAAATAGACAAAAGACAAAATCAATTCTGTTTCTGGGGTCTGGGCGTATGTGTAAGTGAGAATTTGTGTTTGTAAACGCACCCACGACACAGGAGAAAATCCTAGTGTGGGGCAACGTTTTTTAAAAAAAGAAAAGAAAGAAAAATTGTCTATATCTACTTCTACCATTATAATGCGACTCATTTGTTAGTCGTTATTAACAGCAATAATTACTGCAAACAGTAATTATTTTAAGTATTGAATTTCACCATTAAGGAATAATAGCACGTTTAATTAGTTATGTAGTAATAATGCAAAAGATTTTTGCACAATGTTTGAAATATTTAGAACGAAAGAATAGAAAGAAATATATTATTTATTTGACAGATTTTTCGAGAACATAATAAAAAATATATGTAGGTAAGTAATTAAGAATTAAAACATTATTTTCCACTTATTGCTACCATCATCCCTGTATTCCCCACAAGGTTAGGTAGAGGTGATGTAATGTACCTACACCTACACTTCGCCGGTATGTGGTCCAAATCCAAATCAAAACTCCGAGCTGAGATATTCATAAAGTAACTCAATAACAAGTTCCTCGACCTAAGAATAGAACCCAATACCTCCAGCGTAGCTGTCACACAACCGCTAGACTACGAGTATAAATGCAGCCATAGTGAGGGAGAATACTTTTTTATCTACTTACGTATTTCGTGTTTCTAGAAACCCTGGTCTGGTAGATTAGAAATCACGAAATCTCGCACAAGGCTTCATTATGTGACATAGGTGAGGATTAAAATGGGATTTTGGAAAATTTCTAAGGGACCGGGAAACGACAACACCACGAGCGCATCTATACTTAATTTTATAAATGCGAAAGTAACTCTAGCTGTGTCAATTTGTTTGTTACGTAGTCACACCTAGACCGCTGAATGCAATTTTGATGAATTTTTGTACAAAAATAGGTTGGACCTTGGAGAAAGACATAAGGTAGATACCTTTTGTCTCAAAAACTCCTTTGGATTACAAGGGAAACCGCGGGCAACAGCTAGAGCTTTATAAAACCTCAACCATTTTATGGAAATCGTATTAACGCGGCCAAAATAAACAAATTAAACAAACCAAATAAAGCTCACCTGTTAGTATAAATTGCTTGCTGAATAGTAATTGAAATGATTAATTAAAAGCTTTCATGCTTGTTTTACTTAATTATATTGAGGTAGTATAAAAACTACGGTATCGTAACGTTGGGTTAATATTTGGTCTGCTGGGACCCAATTGAAAAAAATTACAGAAAAATATACGTAAGCAAGTCTGAAAGTGGATAAACACCGTGTGTTTGTATTTGATGAGATACGAGTACATAGCATCTAGTGATGGGAATATTTTACTTTCAACTGACTGTATGTCATCTTACATAACTTAACATACATAACATAATCAACCCATTACACTGTCCCACTGCTGGGCACGGGTCTCCTCTCAGAATGAGAGGGATTAGGCTATAGTCCACCACGCTGGCCTAGTACGGGTTGGCAGACTTCACACGCCATCGAGAAAATCTCTCAGGCATGCAGGTTTCCTCACGATGTTTTCCTTCACCGTTTAAGCGCGTGATAATTAACTATTGAATACGCACATAACTTCGAAAAGTCAAAGGTGCGTGCCTTGGGTTCGAACTCGAGCCCTTTGACTAACACTGCTTAACCATGTCATCTTACATCTATCTCCTAAATGTCTCACTCTAGGGTTGGCGGAGTTGGATGGGTTGATGGTTAATGTTAAGCGGTTTTCATAAATATAAAATGTGGTCGTAATCGGATACAGGACTCCTAAAGCATTATATAAAAATCACAAATAATAAACACAGTGGAAGAAGATGGTGGAAACCTTTGCCCATCAGTGAGATCTTATAAGATAGATGAGAGGAAAAATAGTGAACTTTGTATTATTTTAAGATAAAAATAAAATAACTAACAAATCAACCCACATCTTTATAAGACGGAGGTATCTGGTAAACGGGGTTCTAGGAAATGCCCACAAGATTGGGAAAAACAAGATCAATTAGAAACACAGCTTGTTTCTCCATAAATGGGGATTAAAAGAGCACAGTGCGATTGCGGAGCACCTGACCAGATGCCTACATTCCCATGTAGTAAACGAATGCCTACTTCGTTGTTTTCCCGGTGGAATGTCAGAAGGCCACAAATATATCCCTGCCGTCGCAAACTGGCTTAAAAACTTGAATATGATCCACGCAGGATGAATACCGTACGCAATGGTGATGATGGGCTTGTACCTATCAAATATCATACATATCAAACATATCATCACGCCCGTATTTCCCGAAGGGTTAGGCAGAGGCGTACTAATGTACACCCACAGTTAACCGGTATGTTTAGGTCCCATGTTATAGGGGGCGAGCCTATTGCCATTAACAGGTCACAAATCCAGACCCCGAGCTGCTACTGAGAATTTCATAGAAAAACCCAATAACACTTTGCTCGACCTGGGAATCGAACCCGGGACCTCTAGCGTAGCAGTCGCGCTTGGGACCTTTATACTGATGAGGCAGTCCTATCAAATAAATTAAATAATAATAGCGACGAATATTTTTTTTTGGAGTTTACCAAGTATCAAGATCTGTTCGTAACAGTATATGCACAGTGTTGCCGACAAAGAATATTTTGTCAACAACATTAATATTCAGGACATTGGTGACTTTCCTTTTACGATAGTCCTTTTGCACATAGCTGATGGTAATCGCTTCTTTGACCTTAATATCTGTATTTGTCAGTTAAGAACTAGAATTCCGCAGTAGATATAACAGTACATGCAAATGATACGACCTCTAATTCAGTTAGGATATTTAGCGTTTATTTTTGACCTTGTTTAGGAATGTAGACTTTTTATTTACTGCACGACACGGCGATGCTAGTTGCAAAATGGATGTTTTAAGTCCCATATAAAAGGGGCGAGCCTAATCCCAACTCCGAGTTAAAACTGAGATTTTTTCTATTAAAAATTCACTTTAATGGTACGTAGGTAAGTCAATAACGCTTTGCTCGATCCGGGAATTAAATCCAGGCCGACACGCTCAGGTGCCAGGGGCCAATAGACAAATGACGGAATTTAAAAGTTTTACAAAAAAATAACCAATGAACGATCTTTATAGGTCAAGATTACGTAGGCATACTATCGAATATCGACACCAATGAGATTCAGTTTTTATGAGCCTATAAAGCCTATTAACATTTAACACAATTACGTATTATTTCATTTACATACAAATTTGATTTAAAAAACACAACTCAATGGAACACAGTAAAACTGGTCTTACATGACTGTGAGTCTTTTAATACGCCATGCGAATCATTAAATCTTATCACCAAGTGTGCCTACTAGGTTTTGTTAATTAGGATTTTTTGGTATCCTCAGTCGTTCTTCTACGACTTGCTTAGCTATAATCTATCTATCTTCTATACTTATAATAAATCTGTAGAGAAGTCAATTCTGTACATGAAATATATTTCCAAAATAACTATCAGCGGGTGATTAGTGATCGATACTGACGCCAAAAATGCAATCAGTAAAATTTTTGTCTGTCTGTCTGTCTGTATGTTCGTTATAGAAACAAAAACCACTCGACGGATTTCAACGAAACTTGGTACAATTGTTCTTCATACTCTTGGGCAGGTTATAGTATACTTTTCATCACGCTACGATCAATAGGAGCAGAGCAGTGAAGGGAAATGTTGGGAAAATGAGTGATTCATGAGAAAGGTTTCAAGCTATAAAACATCACGCTACAACCCTTAGGAACGGGGCAACGCAGGTGAAACCGCGGGCGAAGAACTAGGGAACAAAGTAACTATTCCACGCGGACGAAGTCGCTGGCAAAAGCTAGTATCTAATAATAGCTTACTATAGCAATATGCTAATCTTCCAAAAGTATAAAATCTAATATACTATATACTATCTATCTATCTATATATCTATCTATACTTATAATATTATACTAAATAAAATGGTAATAATAATAGAGGAACTCTGTAAATATGATTTTGAAATGAAACTTCTTCTTCCTACAAGATGAAAATAGTCAAAAAATCACTTTCTATTCGAACTGTTAGTGATTAAGGTGGAATCTAATACAGCAAACTTAAATAAATTCTAAGTAAGAATAAAACACAAAAATAAAATTTTATTCGGAAACCAATCAGATTGTATCTGTAACATTACTATGGACTGAAACGAAACTATTCGATTAAGTACCTATTAATCGTCGAAATGACATTTTATTGGAGTTAGGTTGCGTAAAATGGACCGTTAATTGATAAGGTCTTTAGAAATAGGGCTTAAGAGCTTAGAGAGGTTCTATAAGCCTCATCTGTCGTCAGAAAAAGCATCTTAACCTTGACATACTAGCGAAAAAGACCGCTTTGTCTAAGAAGCTCGACTTATAAGTCCTTTTTTGTTGATTAATTTCGATCGTGACACAAGACATATAACAGACTTTAGGTTGACCCAATGTGATAGAATATACTTTTAAGCGTAAACGCAAACATAAATAATAATTACAAAGCTTCGGATAAACATTCAAGAAAAAAATACCTGATTCACTGTAAAGCATGGCCCACCTATTTTGACAAATTTGTTTCACAAAATATGTTAGATATAAACGCTGGTACTTATCGTCTGGCGTTTTATATCATCAATTAATCTGCTCTTATTATTACGACTATATACCTTATCGAAAACGCACCAGCATCGTCTGGTGCTTCAGGAGTCCATGGGCAACGATGACTATTTGCCATCAGGTGGATCGTCTGCTCGTTTGCTGACATAAACAATAAGAAAACAAATAATAACGCCTTTAGCAGGCAGGTGAAGAACTAGCCTCTCCGTACAAAAAAATATACGAGACTAGCTTTACCCCCGCGGTTTCACCCGATTCGTTCCGTTCCTAAGAGTCGTAGCGTGATGAGAAATTGCTTAAAACTTTCCTCATGAATCAGTCCGCCCATCGGTGAAAACCGTATGAAAATTCGTTCGGTAGTTTTTGACTTTACCGCATTCAAACAGACATAGGGGGGATTTTCTTTTCTATGTAGTGATATTATGTCAATGGCCCACTAAACGCCTGGTAATGTTATCTAAATGGGATAGATAAGCCATAATCATATGTCATCGTCAACGAATAGGGAGGGAGCCCTTTTAAATGCACAGGTTATAGTGTTATCATTATCACGGTAAAGACATGGTTTTTCACCATGAAACTTACTAATACTTATAGTGCACTTACCTATATTGACATAAAAAATTAGGTTTAGGATTTTTATGTACATTTTTTCTTAGATGTTAGTTACAGTAAATAAAAGTAGGTAGGTACTATTATACTACTTTCTGATCCTTACGCGAATATTAAACATTGAAATAAAATTAAGTCATGGGTAGATTTAGATGTTGGACTTCCAACACATCAACCTACCCTTGATCATGGATGCTGTAAAGGATCCGAAACGTTGGGAATTAAATAATATCAATACATCGCGATAAAATCCGTAAAAAGTCATTTTATTTCAAGGTAGGTTCTACTATGTATGTGGAAGGAAGGAAAACCTAATTAAAACAATATATTTTATTGATCATTGTTTGCATAACACTGTGTACACGAATAACTTAGAAGCGTGAGACGTTATTTCGAAAAACACCTGTGATTACCAAGCCAATAAGCAGGTCAGCTCAGCGCAAGTTTCCCATTATGACAATGGTCAATTATGTAGAGCATCGTCCCGACGTGGGAGAACTCCAAATTCCACATAAAATAAAAGATAGTTATCTCTGTTCACACTATCAGCTAAGTTTATTACTCACTCTATAATTCTACTTCCATTTTTCTACGTTTGAACTGATGACATACTTGTATCTACTCATAATCCGCTATACCAAGCTTATGTGCTGAATGAATGCGCTAAATAGCGTAAATGGACAATTGAAATAACCCATTGTTGATATAAAACAAAACACACAAACACTATTTTTAAAGCGTTACATACAATATTATACCTTATTTTATAAACAAACATAGCACCGTTTAAGTTAATCGACATAACATCGATTATATAAAACAAGATTTAAAATTGATGGATACATTCAATAAAACTCTATAAACAATACGGATTGAAGGACTCGTGGCTCAGGAATAACTACGCTGATCAACGGATTCGCAAGTTTAAGCAAATGCGTTATTCTGTGGATGGTGAAACACATCAAGACCCCTGTTTCGGTGAGCACTGGTACCGGTTATCATAAGGACACTATATTTGTTAATGGTTTCCAGCCTAAAAAACCTGGAAACCGGTCTATCCTTAAAATATCAGTTTTACCTAAAAAATAGGCTTAAAGAATGAAACCGATACGGATCTCTGGAAAGAATAAAATGATGATTTTTACCGTTTATAAATAGCCACAAAACGTTATTCTTCTATCTAATTTCAACATGTACTGCCTATTAACTACCCAAGCTGAATTCTCCATCACATCTCTGTAAACGTTCCCGTATCTATAACTGCGGCCCAGGATACGCTTCGAATTCCCACAAATTAATGTGTTAATACTCATCTGTCTATTGTCCATACATCATTTGGAAACACACAGGAACTAATCAAAACCCGTAATGAAACCTCTCCCATTCCCTTTCATTCGACAATGATAGCAATACATCGAAATAGCAATAAAATCAGCAATCATTTGGCAACACAATGGCGACCCGCATTGTTTAACATACTGTTTTATCGCGACTAAATTACCACGTAGGTGTTCACCGAACACAATAGAAGTGACAATCTAATTTACCCTTATCTGTACCTCATACTTACCTAAATAATTGTCTGCGAAGGAGAAAAATAATGAAAATTATATCCAGCATTCAGATGTTGATGAAACCGATGTTAATGGCGATGTAGACACTAAACATCTCATTAATTACAATAATATTGTGTCTTTGTCAACTGTTTGAAATTGGTGGAGACAGAGTAATAAATTATTGTTTATACGTATATCTGACAGAATTTAGTGAGGCTATGTAGGTATTAAATACTTATCAGTAACAATGTCAGTGGACAGCTATTCGGTAATTGTATAGTCACGAAAAGACTAAAACGCGTATAGCACTGTATTAAAAGAAAATAAAAATCATGAATAATGTGATAGGTATCCAGTGATAGCCATAGTTGGTAAAGCTATTACTGTGAATAACAAGGTAGGAATGTAACGGCCTTAGACTTTCATAGCTACTTTCATAGTTCCCCTAGATTCCTATCCAACTGCAACCTAAATCAACGTTATTCTACTTAGTGTACATAATTCAACGGAGCCGTAAAGCTATCGGTTGATACTAGACATTCAGACGTAAATGTGTATGTAAATAAATCAGTAAGTTTTAGTAATAAATATTTATTCTGATAGCGACCAGCTCGTTATACACTCAAAGTCAAAGTCAAAATCAAAATGTTTTACTTCAATTAGACCATTAAAAAAGGTACTTTTGAAAAGTCAAAACCAGTTGCATGGTTTCAAAAAGTGGGTCCTAAGGAGAGGAGCCGCCAAGAAACTTCATAGATACTGTTTTAAAAAAAACATGATTACATTATTAATCTTTACAACTTTGTTTTAAATAGTTTGAGAATTATGCAGTTTGACTTGTAAGATTTATAAATAGATTGCCACAGCAAGTAATAGCTGACCACTCCCGACAAACACTCATATAACTTGAATACAACAGATTCTTGAATAGATTTAAAGAATATATAACTGCCCCATTAGTGTAGTGGTCCTAAGCGCGACTGCTACGCTAGAAGTTTATTTAGGGATCTTTTTTAACCTAGCACTAGTTAGTCGTTCTTATTTTAATGTTTCTTAGTCTAGTTAATCGTAGTTTTATAGGCACTAGGAGATTTTACAATGCAGAAGCTCTTGTTTTTTATGTCACGATTGTCATGCATGTCATGTCATTTCACGTCAAAAATCTATTGAAGCACAGCTTTAAAATTAAATTCCCATTTATCTAGAATTGCCTACTGCTGAATTTAGGCCTCTCCCAAAGCGTAAAGTTTAACTAACAGTAAAATAACTAATCAAATCCCTAATGATACAACAGCGAACATTGAACCTACTTTCGCTTAAATAATATGATTAATTAGAACGGAACAAAATTGTCTTATCTGCTCAGAGATAGTGGCATCAAAGCGTCAAAGTAATCTCACGGTTTATGTCGGCTGCGCAGACGCAACGCCAAGACAATGGCGGAGGGGAGGTGTCGGCGCGTGAGAACAGGCCACGGGGCCATACGATACATCACGAATTATGAGGAAGTAGTTCCTATTGGTCTCGTTTCCTCGACTTGAGATGTTTTTTGTACTGTCATCATCATTATAGCTGCCGGAAGATGTAAACTGTTAGACGTAGGCCTCACAGAGCGTTAATAGTTGTTATGTAATTAGTTATAGATAAAAAAAAAATTCTTAACTAACGTTTTGAAATACTATCATTTTTCAAAAAATCTCAAAATGTAAGTATGTAGATTATATATAGAAAAAATCCCGTTGTTATTACTGTTTCCTAAAGGAAACTTTACCACGCTAAGTTTTATTCTGATATATTTCACAAACATCCTAAAAAAAAAGTGCTGTCTTAGAAACTAATGACAGCACTCTGGCACTGTTTTGTACAATAATTGGCTTATAATAAAGCCTTACCTACTCGTATAATATACCCAAAAAACACTACACTGCTGACTAGTTTTTCGCAATAGAGTAAATAGGACACAAATCAATAAAAAAATAACTTAATACAAATAATTTATTTTATCGAATAAACTCTCGTCAAGCGGTAGTTATTCGAATCTATCTCGTCAACTATCCATACATATTCACACTATTCACATTCGGGGTAACATAGTTATGTTCCACAAACAAGGATATCGATATCGATTCACTATAATAAATTTTGCTATGCAATCCACAGTTAGTCAGCAATCGAACAGTTAATATGATTACGGGCCATCGAAAAATATTCAGTTTTTCCATAACGTGGGAATGTAGGAAAATAGGATGTATGCACGGCTAATCTTTCCGCCCTACTAACTTTCCCTGTGGTTATTTGATTCCACGCAATGAACTGAAAACATGTCATTTAATGCACTTGCAGAAGATAAAACATACACTGCTTCGTTTTACGTGTGGGTTTATTCGAGATCTGGGGCCGTATTATGACGTGTTAATCTCGGTATTTTTTAGGTTGTAAGAAAGAGATGAGGCTATTTAATATTTATAGCGGCATCTCATTCTCACAACGTAAAAATGATGGCGTTAACACATCATAATACGGCTCCTGAAGCCATACCACAATGTTTTGCTTTGAGAGACAGAGATGCCGCTTTACACATTATACCTACAGTGTCATCACTTTCTGACAACCTAAAAATATTCGAGTTAACACGATGTGGTCGGTACTTTGGTTATTTTGTTGTACTAAGATTATAAACAAGCTTACAGGCCACTTGATAAGTGAAACTATAGCCTAAAAACGTCAACAACACTTGTGGTATATTGTATCTGTAGTATCTGTAACTTGCCGGAGATTTTACTGGCTACACACACTTTAAAGCTGAACACAAAAATCTTTGCTGAATATTGCTTAGTAAAAGAATATTCGACAATACGAACTCAGCAGCAGCATCCGTGATGCCAAAGATTGAATACAATTAAACTTTTCTTCCAAATCAAACTTACTTCTGTATTATTAAATTTTGCGGCTCAATGCTGATCCTCGAAATACAGGCTAAGCCTAGTTTTGGAAGTAAGTCTTGCTTCAATAAAAATAAACTTTTTAATGATCTTACATTTTTCTTAAGTTTGGTTCTAACTTTTGCGCTGCTGAATTCGATTCCCAGGTCAAACAGCATTCTATGCGACCCTATTGCCATTAACCACAGATCAAAATTCCCAAGGCTGAGAAAGAGCAAGTCTTTCAAAGAAAAATATATACATGAACTGTCTATGTATACATCATAATTATACCTCTCCCTAACCCTGTATGCCAAATACAGGCGTACATGGTATCTAGATAATGTTAAAACATTTTTGTAATTAATTATGTTTAGATGGAATCTTTTATTGGATTAATCATAAGCCAACACTGTCGTCATTAACCGTATCTAGTTAGTCTGGTACTTGACCCCAACATACTAGGGAAAAGGCTAGGGTCAAAAGCCTCATTTGCTTCGGACCGTTAACTCTCCTGCATTGAATGCCTAGAGCAAACGCAATTTAGTTTTTCCGTAAGGAAGCCTTGTTATTACCCAGAATTGGTAATACACGCGATAAATTGCAGGAATTGGTTCTAGTTGCTCTGCGTAGAGATAAATATTGCCATTGAGGAAGTAAATACAAAGTTACTATTTCTTTGGATACTTTATCTATTTTTATCTCAGTAACCGATATTATTTACATACATAAAATTCATCCCATAGCAATGACGAAAACTCTATCACTATTTCCAGCGGCTTCGGCCCCTCTGATCAAAATTGACCCTTTGAAACTATTAGCACAAGACATCTGATGATGTTTTGTTTTTTATTGTTTATTTGAACCAAAGAGCAGCTACCCATGGATAGGTACTTGTAGCACCAAAGGAGTTGCTGATGCGTTGCTGAGCCTTAAGAGCCCCTACGATCTGCAGACTGTCGAAGCAACCGAGGGGGAACTGACTCTCACGCGCTAATGTCGAAACACACTAACAAAGTGCAACTAATTATGACAACTAATTATTCTCGAGGTCTATATCTTGGTAGACCTCTGCGTGATAGGTAGACGCCGCTTTTAATAGTATGGGAATGTAAATCCTAACCCTGAGAAATACGTAACTTTTTTAGAAATCACCCTCTACATAGACATGTTCTAACCGGATAACCTTAACATAAATTCAATGACTAGTCACTTTAAAATCGTAATCGCTACAAATGCTCTCTAAATTTTTTACCTTTTCCTACAACGTAATTGGTCAAATTATAACCAGTTTCTTATTTACTGGCATATCACTGTTGCAATATCCCTGCAGTAATATTACCTCCTGTAATACTAATTTCCTTTCTTGCAAAACTACATTATTCATTAAACATTCATGAGAACATTTTAGAACATTATTTTTGTTTATTATCATTAGATGTCAAAGATTGTGTCCCTACTTGTCTGATTTCGTCTACTAATACCACTGACTACATTTTTAATTGCCAATTCATATATAAAAACATAGCCAATGTTCCAATATTATTTAGTATATACGATATCGTGTTAACGCGAACATTTTTTGGGTTGTGAGACAAGGATGGCACTATATAATATAGTAGTAGTGGCATCCCTCTCTCTCAATCGCCAAACGATGGCATGACACGTTGTGGCATGGCATCAGGTTCTTTTTATTATACAATTTTAAGGATATCTTAATATTTACAGAATTCCCCAATTCTTAATTTATTCATAGTTGGTAGGTAATAAACATTGCTTAAAAAGAATTTTGTTTGTTTGGCTTAGAGAGTATTTATCTGTAGTTTATCCTTTGAAATAGAGGTTAAGAGTACATTACCATTAACATTTTGTTAATAAAAAGTACTTGTTCTTATATTCTGTCCTTTCCTTCGTGTATCACTGCGTTTCCATACCTCTACTTTGTGGTTAAAATTATAAGCTATGTATGTTTTAATGTCTTCGTGCTGTTGAATCAACCGTGCATTCATGTCAGTCTGATTTAAAACCAGGCAAATGTCTGATCTCCTCAACCCTGACGGAAACTTGATTTTCAACTATGTAATTGTCAATATTTAGGTTTAGATTTTTCTACGCCTACCTATTTGTACCTATACCGAATTTATGCGTGTATATGTTTATAAGACGGTGGAGTATAAATGCACTGTCCATTTTTATAAGTACCTACAGATAATATATATTATAATATGTAGATTCAATACAGATTATATCTGCAAGAAATAAAATTGATACTTATTACCATATTTTATTATTCCATCAATGTCTAAACGTTAAGCGACTAAAATCCTTAACGAACACCAATATTATATCGCTAAACATTGTACGTTATGTTAATTAATCAATTGTTAGCTAAAAAAAAGTATAATCGAAACCGGACACGAAGTATGACATCATCACAGACGGTTAAAGGTTACTGCAGACGAATATTAACAGTATGACTTTGGAGGTATTATGTCTCTTAAATTTATGAATTAACAAATAATTTTATTTAAAAGTCCACTTTAGACATTGCCCTACATTACGACAGTCACTGAGCAAGGTCACCAGAGCTCCGCGAGGAAGCGTTGTGTTGGCAGATAGGATAAGCTTCACGCTATTGTCTCCTATGCTGCCAGCCCAACTATTCCTCCTTGATTTAAAGGGATCGGCAACGCGCGAATGAAACCTTCGGTGTTGCAAGCGTCCATAGGCTACGGTAACCAACATGCTTCATTGTTTTTTTTTTGTAATTTCTTTACGGAGATTGCCAGTTAGGAATCGCCGGCGCCATCTAGGACGGAAATTCTGAAACATGTTTTAGTTAACTTTATGAGAATAGAACTGCCAAGACTTTCTTTCTGAAGAATACTTCAGGAAAATTAAAATATAACAGATTGACACTTAGAGATTGATTGATCACTATATACGAGTAGTATAGAGATTTTGACAAATATAAGTCCCATACACCTATACAATGCTTCAAAATATTATTTCACTTAGGGAAGGTACCTATCTACCTACCTTTAGAAACAATTAAACAAGAATTGGAGAAATTCTCTCACACAATCTGACTTCACAACCATATACTTCACATAAACGCTATTCAATTTGTAATCCGCACTGAAAAGCAATTGTAGACCTCGGACCTGAACCCCACAAGGTCCTCTTAACTTTTACAAATTCCATCAATGCGGCTCCTAGGTGGTCCATTAAAGAACGGAGACTAATATGTTATTAACTAATAATTGCGTACATTACACTACATACTCAAGCACTAAGCTCCAATCATTTCTATTCACCGTTAAAAAGAACAGAGGCCGTACCATGAAGTGTCATTGCGATCACTTTGGCGATTGAGAGAGAGGGATGCCGCTTTACACATTAAATAACGCCATCTCTTTCTCGCAACCAAAAAAATATTGAGTTTAACACGTTGTGGTACCGCCATAGTTCCATTACACTTTTTTTTATCAACCCATAATTACATCAAACGTGTGTGCGCATATTATGTACGTACTTTGTTCGGATCATTATGTTTGAATTATTTATGTGTTTCGGGGTCTCTATCAACTTGACACTACATTTTTACGTTGATAATCAAAAATTATCGTTCCTATTTCGGTCTTTTCCTCCATGGTGTCACTATGAAGCTAAGTATAAAATTGCCATCCAGTCGGTAGGTGGATAGTGAAGGTACTCGCCATTGGCTCTTTTTAGTAAAATGAGATAATACATTGGCATTTTACTACAATGGGCGAAATCTAAGAGACTGGTGATGCGTTATCCGCTGTGGGGGCATTTAATTTTACGTGTATTTTACCCGAAACAGGGTAAACTTCGTACATTTCTAACGTGAGAGAGCCATGCTTCGGCACGAATGGGCCGGCTCGACCGGAGTGATACGCCTCACGGCCTCACAGAAAACCAGCGTCAAACAACGTTACGTTGTATTTCGCCGAGTGAGTGAGATTACTGGAGGCCCAATCCCTTTTAAAAGGCGGGCAACGCACTTGTGACTCCTCTGGTGTTGTGGTCTATTGGGCGGCACTAATTGCTTACCATCGGGCGATCCGTCTGATTGTTTGTCAAAAGAAAAAAAATTATGGCAAAAGTCATTTCTATATTCAATGCAACAATAAATTGATTTCCCGTCTACTCAAAAGCAAGACCGTCTAACACTTATTGCCCTTGCTCCACTTAGACTAACACTACTCAAGCACTTGTGTGCATTCTGTGACACGCACACGACAGAATTCGTAGCTCTGTCATGATGAAACGAGTTTACACAATTACTCCATTGTGCTTTGACAAAGCTTTACTATCTTATCTTTTAATTGTATGAACTGTTAAGAGTTCTCATAATTTTACTTACGAAAAACATTGGCAGTCCCACAGTTGAATTGTGGAATCGCAATTCTTTGGCACGATTTGGTTCATGAATATATAAGGTATCCGTCGTCTTGAAATTTTCATTCTACTTTCCATAAACTATTCTACATTTTATCATAACATACCTACGAAGTAGGTAAAAGTGATAGCCTAGTAACTGGCAAGCACTTGAAATCTGCATTTGAAATCATGAGCGTATAAGTGTGGTAAATATAAATAAATCAATATCGCTTTAACTGGAAGTGAACCATCCATAGGCAACCTGCACATCTGTAAGATATCAACGGCTGATGAAGTCCACCTCAACCTGCACCAGGCCAGCATGGTGCGCTATTGTCTCACTCCTCTTAATTACTACCAGGACCCGTACTTGAGATCCAACCGTTTCTCTCTTTACGGAACAATAAATGGATTAATGATGATAAAACTGATACAAAACTAAACTACATAATTTACGTACATATTTTGTATTTGATGCCCATCTACTGCTGACTGGCCGCATTAGTCTAGTGGTCCCAAGCGCGACTGCTACGCTAGAGGTCCTGGGTTCGATCCCCAGGTCAGAGAAAATGTTATTGGGTTTACTATGAAATTCTCAGTAGCAGCTCGGAGTCTCAATTTGTGCCCGGTTAATAACAATAGGCTCGCCCCCTATTACACGAGACAAACATACCGGCGAACTGTGGGTGTACATTAGTACATCTCTGCCTAACCCTTCGGGGAATACAGGCGTGATGGTATGTATGTTGATGCCCATCTATAGAGATAGCGATAGATATTTATAATATAAATTATTTAAATAAAAACGAATTTTCAAAATTCGTCAACATAAAAATCAATACCTGTTACATTGTTCTAATAGTCGCAAACGCTAGTGAGTCCTAAAAAGTTCTGGATCCAATTAAAAATCAGATAGAGCAAAGTGTTATTCAATTAAATTCTCAATAGCAGCTCGGAGTTTAGATTTGTACCCGGTAAAAATACTAGCGAATACCGGTTCTAAGTGTTTAAGTCACTTCTGCCTAAACCACCGGGGATATAGATGTCATGATTGTGATATGGCCTGTCCCGACTTCGTACGGGTGGACATTATTGAAGTTTTAGTCGGGATCCCAAATTTTTTCTAGTAATAAATATAACCTATGTTACTCAGTGATAATGTAGCTTTCTAACGGCAAAAGAATTTTTGAAATCGGTCCAGTAGTTTTTAAGTTTATTCGTTAAATATAAAAATACAAATATCATATACAAATCTACAGATACAAATACAAATCTTTATAATATTAATGGTCCGGCGGAGCGTGAATTGCCCACAAAAACTTAATACCGAAATAAATCGTAATCCAGACAATATTCTATCAAATTATGTTATCATTCGGATTTAGATTTAATCTAGGTTCCTACGATCCTATTTCGTCTGCTACTACTTCACTGAAATTAAAAGACCGGAAAATCGTTCCAAACTTGGTAAAGTTATTAAAAATTGCATTCGCTTACAATTATTTCCAGTGAAGTATTTTGGACGAAATAGGATCGTAGGAACCTAGATTAACAGTAGCCTTAGCACGAACAACTTGCGAAAAAGTATTCGTATCGTCACGATAAAAGCGCTGGTCCAAATCTCATACAAATTGGTCTCCATGACGATGCTAAGGCTACTGTTCAGTAGCCTTAGCACGAACAACTTGCGAAAAAGTATTCGTATCGTCATGGAGACCAATTTGTATGAGATATGGACCAGCGCCTCTATCGTGACGATACGAATACTTTTTCGCAAGTTGTTCGTGCTAAGGCTACAGTATCTAAATCCGAATGATAACATAATTTGATATAATATTGTCTGGATTACGATTTATTTCGGAATTACGTCTGTGAGAGCAAATCGGTCCGCCGGACTCTTAAGTGTAGATATTGTCAACTACGAGGGCACGCGCACCGAATCTAAATTTCATATTGGTAGCGGAAAAACCAGTTTACATAGTTTAGAATGTTTTCCCGTACACTGAATATCTATCTACATTGTTTTCAATGTTGATGTTTGTGAAATAGAATGCAATTGCATTTGCAAGTCCAAAACCACCCCAGTATAGACGCATAAACAGTACATCTTAATACCGACTACGAACTTGTTATCATTTATGTACGGGGCACTTGCACACTGATAAAATATTATTTGGGGCTAAGTAATAAGTGCGCTGGTGTATCGTTCTGCAAGGTTAAGCTACGCTTTCTGCGGTCAGTGTATGAATGGATCAATCATTCTTAACACACCGGTGACCACATTAAACCTTGAGTCCCAGTCAGAATCCCGAAGCCTGATAACAAATTGGGTCGCGCATTACTAGTATTCTTGTTAACATCTCGTGCTAAGCTAAATGCTGGTGTTACGAGTGGGTTCACGTAGGTGTTGCAATGGGTGGGTTTCGAAACGACATCCAAATGATCGTAAGTCCGACGCCCTAACCAATAGTACATTGCACAAAAGGATTTTCTACACTATCAAAATAAAAAAGTACGTTACGATCGACGAGTAAACTGAAATCAAAAAGTTTTCATTTTCAGGACCTAAATTTCGGGACCTCTGTATAAATAAACTACCATTAATTTCAATTAATGCATTAAACGGGTGCAGAGTGTATTTTCGTTCATGAATATTAATCAGCATACGAACTTCCGTTGTTGGCTTTCTGATTATTTGAAGAGAATCCCTGAAAAGTGTCATTAATCTGTCATGTTATAACAACTGCCCACTGTCATGACTTTTACTGAATAGGAGTGAAAATACTTGGTAAATGGCCTTTTCAAGTATTCATTTTAAATGTATTATAACAATGTATTAGCTATTGCTGTTTCTTCAAAAGGCAACCTCAGACTTGCCCGTCATTGTAATGCTCACATGCTACTATTATATCTGGACTTTAAAAGAAAACATGATTCTGTGAGTTTGTTTCGGTGTTTATTCTCAAAGGTCGTCAGTTAGAAAAATCCGACGCCATCTAGTTTAACAAAAATAGAACATTGACTTGTTAAAGTATTTTTCAAACAGAAAAATAAATATCATTTCATTTCAATAATACCTATAAATATTAATGAATCTAGCTTTTTGGCTCTTCTCCATAAGACCCACTATTTAGATCCGTACAACTAATTTTTGCCATTTCAAAAGTACCTGTAATAATGTTCTAATTAAAATAAAATATATGACTTTGACTTTGATAAAATGTGTACTGCCTTTAGTTTTCACTTGAACTCAAACATTCACTTTACAAACTAACCATTTTCCAAATATTCACATTGCAAATGTAATAAAACTCAACAGTTTTCTCTTATAACTCCATTTACGATTATAAGTCTCAACATATAAGTACACACGGCAAAAGAAGTAAATATCCAGGTTAATGTGTACACCGTGCTTTTAATGTAATTTTGTGTGTTATTTTAAAACGCTAAAGTCTGTCACATTGGTATTGTCTGATAAGGGTAGCTTCTTTTAGGAAATTCTTAGTTTTCGTTTAATGGTAATTGGCTGTGAGTGTATATAAATGTTTCATTCCTCATACAATATGAGCTGGAGCTATATCATGTTATGTAATTTTAAAAACTTAGGTTAAATTAAGGAAAAGCTTAGCCAATGAAAATATACGCAATTAAAAACTTGAATTCCGCAAAATACGAGTATAACAGGATATAATAATCGCCATTATGTTGGTTACAATACAGTACTTCAAATCTTTTCTACACACTTTACAAGCGTTACATCAATATCAAACAACAAATCTATCACCTTACTTTTACGTGTTAAAAAACACCCCAGCCACAAAATTCTCTAAAAAGGAGATTAAATAATTAAAGCATAAACATTAAAACTCCATATTGCTTAAGCTGAGGTGATGCACGCTGATGCGATGTCAAGCTTACAGTTTAACCTGCAGTAAACTCTGCAGACTTATTTCTTTTGCCGAGTGTACCGCCTCTGTAACAGAGTTGTCGAGAAAAGCTCAATGTTATTATGTTTTGTTCGCAGATTTACGATGTTGATAAGGTGTTCGACGGCACTATGTGTCGTCGTGTTTCTTCTGGCTACTGTACAAGCCAGCTCAGAGGTAAGAACTTTATTTTATTTTTCAACAGATTGCTACTCAAAAACTGCATCATTAGCCTAGTGGTCCTTAGCGTGGCTGCTACGCTGTGGGTGTATATTAGTACGCCTCTGCCGAACCTTTCGAGGAATACAGGCGTATTGGTATATTATGATTAACTCAAAATTAGACAAGCGAGGTAAATATAAACACATCACATACTTGTATGGTAATTGAACGACACCCACGAAAAGAGATAACATAGTACTCAATACTCAATACTCAATTCGTTTATTATTCGTTTATTTAGTTCATTAGTATCAATGAATTTTCCAGAAAAGTAATGGCTTGTCTTTTTAATTGCAAGTCCATAAGTCTAAATCCTTCCACGTCTCAGCGGACAACAATGTAGGATATTGAAGTCGGTTATAAAGCTCCCATATTTTCTGATGAAACATTTTACGCCCGACTTTAATCTTAAAATTGCTACTTAGTTAACTGTAAATTCGTAATACGTTTCAACCAGATTGAATAGAATTAGGATTATACCTACTACTGATGTCTGACACCGGATTATTAGACATTGAAATCAATTTACTTTTTAATGATTACGTTGCGGTATCCCTAGTATATATACTAGCTGTTGTTCTTCCCAAAAGAACCCGTTTTTGCTTCCCCAGGTGGTAAGCTATCGCCTTACCGATTTTTATCAAAATATGTTCAACGGTTTAGGTATAAAAAGGTAACAAACAAACAGACAGGAGTTACTTTCACGGATATAATACTAGCAAAGTGGTGTGGAATAAGTCCCGATCCGATGTTTCTGATCCTATAAAGCATCTATGGTCACAAGTCCCTGTAAGTTTTTTTTATTTCAAGCATGAATGTTATTCCTACACATTTCAAGACATGACTTCACTTCTTGCGACACAATAAAAATCAAAGTAATTATTCAATTCTAGTCGCATTAAAATTGAATCGATTAACTATCAGTAAAAATCAATAACAGAACAATTAAAGAGTAATATAATATCGTTTGGAATGCAGAGGCAGGTGACCTAAAAAAAGAACAATAAAGATTTAATTAAAAACTGATCAACGAACAAAATGGAATTGTTTGTTTTGCAGAGGCGGATGTTCGTATAGCTCAATCATATTAGCGGAACATCTCATTGTATGGTAAACAAACAGTATTTAGACAATGCAAGAGCAGTTTCGCAACACTATTGAGAGGATACTTTTACCGAATTGTCTTTAGTGATGTGCAGGAAAAAACTTATAGAATTAAAGGCCATGGTAATTCAAACGTCGAGGATGAAAGACCCATTAAACTTACTTTAGTAGTCGACTTTAAAAGGGATACTATGCAGAATTTTGCAATGTAACAATAACAAATACTTTGGAGAACCATTATTATTAACTTTTAAATATACAAACGAGTACCTCCAGCAATACAGTTTTCGAGAAGATTCAATGCACAGCCACAGACTTAAAAAAGGTGGGAGAAATACGCTACAGGAACAAGAATATTGAAAAAATCTATCAATGGTATTATGAATCTATCAAGTATTGGCTCTTACGTTTAAAAGTTACAAATTTGTAGTGTTATTTGCATTGTCCGTCGTTATGTAAGTACTGTAATGTTATCTGTGGAAACTGTTTTAGATATTGTTTATCTATATGAAATACTTGGAAGTGTAATAATGCATCTGTTTGTTTCCCAAATAAACTAATTAACTCCAACGTTCCAACTCTAACATAAAACTTATATTTTTTGTGTGTTACGCAATAACTTCGCTGATCGCGAATGGATTTCAAATCGGTTTTCTTTTTCCTAAAAAGTTAATGATTTCATCCAATTAAATTGAGCTCCAATCGGCAAAGAACCGACTTTTTTTACCAAAAATAGTAGATTCAAATTTTGATATATATAATAGAATCTACTTATTTTTTACGGTTATGATAATTATGCCAGTAATCTCTTGTTATTTCAATGTGTATTTTGACGTTGTTTCAGCAAACGCTATAATTTTATTCCGTGCAGCATCGAACTAATTATCAGTCTGTTTATACAATGCCATCGCTAATAAATGTACCTAATCACCGTATTTATTCTACAACAGACAAATAAACGCGTTTTCCATTGCCGCAAGTAATTGCACTGTCAAAATAGGGACAACCCTGATTAATATAATTAATTTTATAAATTACTCTAACATGTCAATGCTGCAAAAGACGAAATAAATATCGATTGTATAATTACTGTTGAGTGACAATCAAAACTCGTTTTAATGGTTGGAAACCGATATAGTGATTTCGTAACCATTATTTTATGAGCCAGAAAAACATGGTTATCTGAGGTTTTATTGTCATATAAATGTAAAAAAAATGTAAGTGACCGATGCTTGTACATAGGAGATATTTAAGAAAAAAATATGAGGACTCTTTTTATGAACGATAGAAGCCAAAACAATTATCTTTAGATATTTTTTTTGTGTTATCTATTTATTAGAAAACCTCAAACTCAAAAATATTATGCATGAATTCATGCATGACATTGAATGCGGTTTTTACAGTTGCATTACTGGAGGTCTAACTGTAAAATCCAGTGCATGTTTCATCTTATTACGCCGGCTAGAAGCTGAATTATA
Organism: Acronicta aceris; assembly: GCA_910591435.1. Classification (NCBI taxonomy): domain Eukaryota; kingdom Metazoa; phylum Arthropoda; class Insecta; order Lepidoptera; family Noctuidae; genus Acronicta; species Acronicta aceris. The sequence continues at coordinate 10,339,065 of OU342768.1, forward strand.
GTACGTAAATTCTAATGGGACGCGAGTGAAACCGCGGGCAAAGTTATTCCAATAATGTTGGTCATTTCTTAATGATTGCGAGTTACATAAGGCTGACAGCACTGTCACTGAAGCTGTCACCGCGATCGATTACAAGTTGATTACGCTCAGAAACTATGAACTGTCAGAATAAGTACATCAACTTTAATATCATCCAGCGTTATGGACAAATTGGCAGCTCTGTGATTAGTAACTTGTTAACCAAACATTGCGACTGCGAGTTTGCACAATTCCAGCATATATTCGGTTATGCGATATTTACATAATTAATTTTGAATTCAGCTTTTCAACTACAAAATAATTGCATTGCTGCGTAACCACAACGTTATGACAAAACCACAAAATCGAAACGACTGAATTCTCTGAAATATAACTTGAGTCATAAATCCGGACATTCTCTTTTCCTATCGCGTATAAAAGTTTCCCACAAACATACAAAGTAAATCGGACAAACATAAGTACTAAGTCGCTTTTAGAGTGTTGGGGAACATTGTGAATTAATTCACACTTATTTTTACGAGCCGTAGAGTATTCAATGAAGTATACTTTCTATGACTCTGTATTTGCTTCTTGGCTCTCACGATCAGTCAGCGTTACATAACAATAATGTCGAAACTGCCTATTAACCATCAGTCTAGTGGTCGAAACAGCGATTGCTACGCTAGAGATTCTGGGTTCGATTCCCAGACCATTCTCAGTAGCAGCTCGGAGTTTGGATTATCAATAAACTCGCCTCCTGTATGTGTACATTAGTAGGTACGCCTCTGCCTAACGCTTCGTAATACAGACGTGATGGTATGTCGAATATTTTGCGCTGCGTTCATTGTTTTATCCTATAGAATTTATTGGTCAGTTTTTGCTCGGTCACGGGTGGCGAGTGTCCTCGCGGACCCACTTTCCCCAGTTTGGCAAGCCACTCGAAATGTTTCATTCTGTCACGACCGCCCCATTATATCAATTTCCGAACGGAAAACTGAATCTGACCACATTTCGGATTTGTTTCGATGTGTGCGGTTTTGAAAATATCAAACTGTTAATTTTTTGGTAATGTGGCCACTGCTGGTATTAAAAAGAAATACGATATTTCAATGGTTTATTTCACTAAAAATTTAAAAAACTGAAAATAATGTAGATATTTTTGAGTTTGATGTCGGGGTTCATTCCAATGACGGCACAAATATTTATATGGCCTACAGATAGGTAGGTTTTCCGGGTCTGGGGGTTAAAGTGCTTGTGTAATTTGTATGTACATGCATACATATTTATAAACGCACCTACATCACAGGCGAGAATCCTAATTCGTTAAAAGCAAGCTTTTACATCGATGAATGAAGTTTTAAAATATATAAACCAATTTTCAAAAATACGCTACTGAAAGTAGTCCAAAACATTGCCAGTGCAACTATTTGTAGTTATTACAAATATTTCTGTACGATCCTATTAAAATTAATTTGACGGTCGACAAACTATATAGGTACACGGGTACGCCCATAACAGAGATTCATTGTCGTGATGTTGTCACATACAAGCGAAATTGAGTGGCTGTGTAACGAGATTGCCAAATATGGGTTCCGTAATATGATGACCGGCCCACACATAGTTCACTTTAACATAAAGGGAGTAAGCGTCACTAGCCCGTATATTTAGAAACAAGTATCTAAGTTACCTAGATAAACGAAGCGATTCCTACATACAAAGCTTGTTTACTAAAACAGGTTACGTTGCCGAGAATTCGAAAGCACGTTACATTAAGATTTACTTAAGTCGGGAACGGTAACTAGCTCTACATTATTAATTACGTTAATCGCTAATCTTGTCTGGTACCTAAATAACTTCAATCAAAATGGAAATAATAAATAAAATTTCATTTACTGACGGCGTTATATCCCCAAAGGATTTAAAAAAAAACACCTATTTATGGTTTGGAGGGAAAACAGGCAAACTAAAGAGGGAGTGGACAGGCCATGTTCCTCGAATCACACCTAGAACGATGGGCATTTGTCACCGGACAGCGCCGTCGAAGGCATAACCGAATATCGCGCAAGATATAAGGTTCGGAAGGAGAAAGATTTTTTCTTTATTCTTTGCTCCATGGAAGGAAACAAACTAGGCTGTAAAAAAAATATATTTAGTGTTTTTTCTTTCTTATCAATCAGTAAACAATAAGCTATTTTTGTTCTCATGGGTGTCGGGAATCGGGATATATCAAGTTATTGACCAGCCAATTCTTTTAATCATGATTTTATAATGACGCCTCTATTGGCACTGTTGGGTTTTTACAATGTGTTTATCCACAACTACCCATCGTTATTTGTAGCGATTAAATACTTGAAAATGGCGTAGGATCAAAGTAATGTCTGTCTAAAACATTTTCTTATAATATGTATCTCAGAAACTTCTAATAATTTTGTTTTTGTTCACAGGGCAACCTCTTCACGTGTCCAAATGGTGAGTAAAATCTCTTTAATGCTTAATATTTACTTATTTACCTCACATAACTTTTACCAATACTTCAAATAACTTCAGCGGAGAATTGAACTGTCTATTCAATTAAAATCCGGGCCAGTTCCTCAGTTTACCTTTGGGAAATATAAAACTTCGTAACATTGTTGTTTTAGCGGTTTAATGAACACCATGTACGTAAGCTTTCATTGTTTTATTTAGAGCGTTTTCAGACAAAGACTAGTTATTATTTTTTACGATTAAAGTCTATGTTTATTGACAAGTAGGTTGCGGTCAGCTAACATTCACTAATCAGATACAATAAATGTTCAATCATTCTTTTGTTGATGCGGTATCCTAAAAATACCACCCACAATCGAATCTGAATTCTTCAAAACAATCACGTCCCTATTCTCTTTTTATTTCTCAAAAGTTTTCTAGATTGCATAAAACTTAATCCGGAAACAATTTGTAGGCGTAGGGAATACCAGCTTTCTTCTATTCAGGCGATCACCATAAAATGCTTAATTACACCTAACCTAGTTTTATAAGTCTATCTTGAGTCTATCCGTGAATATGGATGCTGTTAAGCATCCGCAAATTCAATATTGAATAATAGATATCTATCAATACGAGTAGTAAGCTTTGTTAGCTCATCTACGCTCAAATAAATCTATATATATAAAAAAGAAGCTGGCTGACTGACTGTCTGACTGACGTATCAACGCACATGCGAAACTACAGAAGCTAGATCCCTGAAAGTTTGCATGCTGGGTCCTTTTGCGCTGTAGACGAGCACTCAGAAAGGATTTTTCGAAATTCAACCCCTAAGGTTGTGAAAAGGGGCGTGAAAGTTTGTATGGAAGTCCGTACACGCTACCATCCGTTTGACACACACATATCTAAACATATTTAAATAGGATAGGTACTTAGACGGAATTGGCAGGAGAAGAGAGAATAGGAGAAAAACTAATAAACGTTCATAGTACAGCTGTCTTTCGCTGTTGACATGTTGTCAATTATTTTCTTCCTTTTAAATTAGACTTACACATTAATTTTTATGATATGAAACCTCCATGGTGTAGGTACAGTGCGCTCAGTTTATTTAGAAACGAAAATTATCTAAGTAGGTACGCAGGCAAAGCTGCGCACGGGAAGTCTAGTATGATAATATATAATAGAAAACTAAGCCGCGGACATAGTAAATCAATACAGACAACTGTTTTACTATCAACGTGTATGTATTTTTTTATTTTAATCTCTGGAAAGCTCAATAAAAATTAACTAGTTATCCCTACCAACAGAAATCCTAAATCTTGAATAAGTTATGCGAAATAACAATTAATATTCAGACTTTAATATAATGTAGTAGATGTTAGAAGTACATAAACTGTGTGACAATTAATCACTTCTATTAACGCTACAGTATTTAGGCACTGGCAGTAAAGCCACAGTTTTGATGATAGGCGGAAGCGGGTAACTTTTCGGTTTTCGGTTGCGGGTTTCTGATGAAGATGAACGTAGTTATTACCCAAGCCCATCAATAAAAAAATTGAAATAAATCAATAGAAAATATAAAATAACAGTTCCTAGGTTTTGTTGACGAATAATCTCCAAAAAGAAGTTGATACATAAAAGTTACCGCTTAGAGCGTTTACCGCTCCCGCTCTGCTTGTCACTTAATGGGCAGCTTGTATACGTACCTACTGTTAGTGCGTAATTACCAAAGCTGCCTACGTAGCTTAGAACAATGTCTTATGAAACTTGTGACGTAATATTCTCGAGAGCTTGCTAAGCAATATTCTATCAACCACTTTCATACTAAGTATGTATATATAATAAGAAATAATTCATATTTAAGTACTCATACAAAGAAGTTTAACTAACAACGCCTAAATAATGACTTCCAAAAAATACCCTAACTTATTTATCTCGATTGGAGTTATAAACATATCTACACCTAAGCAAATATAACCACAAATTATCTGCAATAATATGTGACATTCATGCAGTTCGATTTCATAGTGGTTTCTAATGACCTTGCGCCGGCGCATCCGCTTGTCTAAGCTAAATAGTCGATGACTACATCTTGAGGAATTTCGCGTCGTTTACACTAACGACTTGTAAAACCTACTTAACAACTTTTTTGTATACAACGCTGGACATAAAATTGTACTTAGTTTCGTGTTGTAAATAAGCGAATGTAATATACAGGTAAGTATATTAGGTGGATGTCATTTGTTTTTATTGCCGGTCATATTTAGTTCTTCAAAATAGTCCACTAGGTGATGTGTATTTTTAAATAACTAACTACTTTCGTAGAACGCAGGAATAGAACTCAAAAAGATTTAACGTACAGTACGACTGCACGTCTGGTGTAATTTGGTCCACTTTTCATCGTCGTGGTTCCCACTCGAGACAAAGTATTATATGGTACTACCACGGATATTTGTTTCGATCCTAAGTTTACTTTGTGTATGTTAATTGTATGTTTTGAATTGCCCCACGACACAGGGTTTGTTCCCTAGTGCGGCAGATGTCTTTTTCTTTTTTTAAATAAAATAAAAACATACGAACAACGATGGTATTTTTAATACATATTCACGAAGCTTCGAAGGCATCAAAGGAAAAACAAATTAATCATAGTATGAAACTGTACTACAAGAAACTACAGTTATAGCGTAGGTACCTTATTAACACCTCTAAAAAAGGAATTCTCTGCTCCGTCGGTCAGTTATTTGTTTAAAATTTTCACCTTAGCTGTTATGTGATTACATCTCATTGCATGACTGCCTCATTTGTCTTATGATCGCAAGCGCAACTGCTGAACATAAATAAATTAAAGTCGATTCAATTTTAATATGTTTATTTAATCATATTTTGAGAACCAAACTAAAATAGTTTTAGTTTTACTTATTACTATTTTGAGTCTAAAAAAAATTGTTTAATTAAATTTTAAAATTGGTAAATTATATTTAGTAAATAGTAATATTGCAGCCTTTTCACTTATAAATCCGCATCCGTAAAAGCTCCGTATTGATTAATGCGAATGAAGATTTGCGAATATTCCGCATTTGCGAATGCGGATGCGAATATCCGCAACACCCCTGAATTAAACAGGGCCTGATTTACCCATAGGCTAATAAGGCTAGAGCCTAGGGCGCAGGGACCTAGGGGGCGGCGGGCGCGGCGCTGAGCTGAGATTTACTTGCATTTTTTTTATTTCGTGATAGGCTTACGCTCGACCGCCAATTTGCCTGATGTTTAGCGATACTGCGATCTAAGATGGAGCGCGTTTGCCTAGAACATAATATTATTTGGTAAATCCTGCGTGCGCTCTCACACTAAACGGCACGTAAACCCGCCGCGTCACGCGCCGCGTTCATTGCACAGCAAGTTAAAACCGTTTTTTTCAGCTATTTGTTATTTTTTCTTTCATTTCGGACACTCAGGTGAGAGTGGGATAGGTGGATTGAGTGAAAAAAGAGAAGTAATTAGGTTAGTGAGGAGTTATTTATTTTGATTGCATAATAATCAAGTAATCAAGACGAGCCAAGTGGGGCGCAAGGGCACTACATACCTACCTTTTCTCGAAGTGCTTCGTCGTCGTTTTTTTGAACCCTCACAACTTTGGTTTGGATTATAATTCAAACCCAAGTTATCGAGGGTGGAGATAACCAAAATCCTCGGGATATGATATCTATAGTGGACTTATTAAACATATAACGTTTCAATTGCATAGCTCTTATACTTTAGATTTTATTGATACCTAAAAACCTCGACTTCGTCACTGACTCACTTACACTGATGATCATCAAAAATCATAGGGTATTTGCTGAAGTCCCAGAAAGCTGAAACTTGCTATAAAAGCCAGTATGAATACGCAAGCAACAAAAAAATTATAAAACTTTTACCCCCAACCCCTTAAACTTGGCGATGGAACCTTGTATGATACTTTTGACGCTAGAAGTTTGAAAATGTATATAGGAACTCTTTGTTATTAGATAATAAAATACTTATTTCAGGATTTTTAGTAAATCGGGGGGTGATTTGACCCTGTGAATTAGGGGATGGAAGTTTGTATATGTTTTCCCATACAAACTTAATTTCATGCTGGAGATCTGAGAAATATACAAGTACACAGACTTCATATTACAAATTAAAAAATGCGTGTTTCAGGTTTCAGTTGCGTGAGTGACCAAGTCTGTGCTCTGTAAGTTAATATGGGGAGGATAAACATATCCATGAGTTTCCTTTTTAATGAAATAGGAAGAGTACCCTTCATCAAGTCTTTGAAGGGGATATGAGATATCTTTGAAGAGCTATTGCTCTTCCAGGCATTTTCAAAGATACTCATCAACGTATTGCGTATCTCTTTTAATATTTATGTGCCCTACAGGGTCCATAATGGTTCTTGTTTAAATTACAACACCTCATTGTACATTATGGTATGTTAATAAAAAATATGAATATGAATATTGTATATCCGCTCCATTAATAGCGATTGAGCGCTTAGTTGTGTTAGACATGAGTTTGGCCTTGGTTATGTTAATTTAAAGTCCAATCTCTAGGCTTACGGTGTTTAGGTCTTCAAGCATGTTTTGAAGTTCTTGGGCGGAATATGCAAACAGTACAATGTCGTCGGCGAAACGGAGGTTAGATAACTTCGTTCCTCCGACCTCAATGCCCTTCCCAGCTATTAAATAATATTAGTAAGGATTCTCAAAGTAATAGAGCAAATATCGCAAGGATTCAACATCTTTTTTAAATTTCTTCTTGTACTTTTTTAGGACAAAATATATAGATTGTAAAAATAAGTGTTGGTTCCTGTCGTTTACCTACTTACTGACAGTCTGATTCAAAGATGTTAGGTTACGTAGGCTCTCTTCTGTACATAAGAATGAAAAGGTAGAACAGAGGACTGACAGGCTGGGGGGCGCATATTCATAGTTAGCCTAGGGCGGTCAGAACTCTAAATCAGGCACTGGAATTAAAACACTGAAAATCACTGAATGTTGACATTCACGGCATTGAGATTAGATTGGAATTATATTTTGTAAATTTTTAAGTACCAGAATTTCCCTTCTGGTTCTAATCTATATTCTTAGATATAATTCCTGACCATATTCTCTTCAATTTATGTCTCTACATCGTCATAGTGTTGGTCTTTTACTAATTCTATAATAAGGGACTTTTATGGGACTTCTAAGGGAATTCTATAATGAGTCTATAATAAGGGACCTCTCAGTCGCCTCTATAATAAGGGACTAAAAACATAATAGCGAACTGTGTAATTTTGTTACCCCCTTTAAATTAGTACACAAGTAGAGTGTACAAAAGTACTCCTCTCGCTTAGATAACTTGGTGTTACAGTGTGATGTGTTGACCAATGAGGTGATCATCGTAACATATTATGTCTTGTGGATACGTGCTAAGTTTATTACACTATTTCCCACTACCTATGCAAAGAGGAGATAAAAGAAAGTGCTTTTCTTATTCGGAATGAGTTTTCTAAGTGCATTTGTTGCATATCAAATACAATTTAGTATTCAATTTCTCGCATAGATGCATTTATGGCATTATGCAACAATATACACAAAGTAGATACTCGATTCAGTCTAAGGCAGAGGTTTAGATAATTATACAGAGATTCAGATATCTAGAAATACCTACAGAATCAAAACCATTGAGATACAGAAATACAGAGACGGTTCTAATGCTAATAATATTCAGAAGCGAGGCTAAGACTAACATTTGAAAGCGTAAGTTTATGCTTTCAAATGATTAATGTCTGAATCTTATCTTAAGACCAAAACTGCAATTTGAAAAGAACGTCCTCAAAAGAAGTAGGTAATATTAGATAAAGGCTCATCCAGATATAGCCTATATAGTAGCAGGGCTATATCGATGCCTGAAAGCAAACACGTTAAATCGCAACATTATCTTCGATCAAATTTGTGAGCAACAGATACGAGTACCTACTTATTTCAGGTCTCAGTTTTGATCAAAATAATTATAATTTATGACAATAAACATACCGACACTCGATTCAAGAAAAGATTATAGAGTTGGTCAACGTTTTATAAAAAAAATAAACAGATGTGTAAAGAACCACCTCTATATTTTCAATCCTCTATCAAGACTACCTCATTGCTATTTTAAGCCGTGTTATTTCATAAAATTTTCAGTACCGGCTCATAGTTTAGATTTGTGCCCTGATAATGGCAATAAAGTTACCCTTTATCTACTTAGGACCTTAATTCAGTAAATAACATAAAGTTCTCGGCGCTCAGAATAATGGTTTTTCTATTGTTTCTGTAATTTTATTACTTGACGGGTCAAAACATAACGGCAAACAGTGATCAGTATAACTCTGCCTAACCATTCAGGGATACAGGCGTGGTATTATTTTATGTTTTGAATCATTCCTTTCATTTCCCATTATTATACGTCAACCCTTTCAAGCTGTTTGACCTACTAAAGTATTCTATTTCCAATCAAGGACCGAAACGTAGGGCGAAATGAATTGGGTTTATCACTACATCGTCGGTTTTCATCAGCCACATAATTAGCCTAGGAAATTGCCTGCCGACACACGTACCCGTTGACGAGCCGGCTGGGGTAATCAAACGTTGAGTACGTTACCCTACGTCCGTGTTAAAATATTACATCTGATTGCATGTCAAACATTGAATTACCCGTGGAAGAGGATAAATGAAAACGTAAAACAGAAATGCTTTGATATATTTTTATTTTTTCTATCTGAAAACGTGAGTAATGATTGAAAAAGTGATTTTGGCAGTGATTCGGATTCCTAACCAGTAGTTTGCAAATCACCAGTGATCCATAGAGGCAAAAATGTGCTCCGTGAAGGGTTTAAAAATTTTACTTACGTCCAATTTTGACTAAAATTTTATTTTAGATTTAAAAAGGTTGGGGACAGCTGGATTATGGGTATGGACTGCAAATCATAGGTCTCGAGTGCTTCTATCATGTATATAATTCATTACTTTCCTTACAACTGTTTACGAACATGAGGAAACCCGTATGGCTGCGAGATTTCCTCAACGATGTGGCGTTTCGAATCTATCTCATCTTCCTATCATAAGGCAAGTGTAGTGGATTCTAGCCTAATCTTAACTGAGAGGAGACACGTGTCCAGCAGTAGAACAGTTAATACTTACGTAATTCGTTAAAACAATCTTTTAAAACGATATTAATTACTTTGGTAATTAAGGCAATACTTATATAAGATTTGGTATCTGATAAATAACAAAAAATATGTAACATACCTAATTTGATTAATATTATGATTTTCTAATTGATCTTTAATTTTTAAAACATAAGTAAGTAGGTAGGTACGTATGTTACGATATTATAATTGATTTTTTATATATTTTATCAATACAAAGGTTATTGATCCCATTAACATTGGAAACATGTACGTAATACTACTACATAATTTAACATCTAGAAGATTATTTCACTTAGGAACTTCCCATAAACATTCCTGCTTTTTTAAGAAGGTATTTTACAGTTTCTTTCGTTGTTTCTTCTACAGTACAGTTCTTTCTTATCTAAAATCTCTCTGTCTGTCTCATCAAAAACCAATAAAATGCTAACTTTTAAACTATCGCGTTGCATATTAATAAGCACAACAGTCTGCTTGTGACCACGATCAGTGCAACCTGGTCGAAACGTCAAGCAATATTAAAGGTATTTATAGCGCGTTAAAACCTTTTCTATATTAACCAATAAAATGTCCTAAAAAACTTCCTTAAAATAGAAGGTCGATTTACAGTTTTCTAATCTATACCTATTTACTAATCCTTGGCAAATCCTTCCACATCTGCCTATTTGTAGCTTTCTCCAGCTTCGTCCATAAAACCATTCAAATCGCCTCGACAGCATTTCCTCGCCTTACCCGGCGTCATTACTAGATATTTAATAATTGTGCCTGTTAATATACCCTAGATGCGGGAAAATCTTAACAGTTCCACACTTTTTAAACTTTTTAATTCAGTCCAAAATTGTGCAAGATATTAAAGCAATCGCAGCGTTCTTGCAGACAGATTGAATCGAAAACCGCTCGGAGCCAGAATTAACGCGTCCGACTTATAATTACTCGTAATTCGATGTAGTTAATCTCCTCAACTGTTATTTAGCATTCAAAAGTACCTACACAGATAAATTCAAATGGCATTAGACAAGAGAATTTCCACAAAGATGCTTTAAAAGCGTGTTTTCATAAGCTTTGTAATTTTGTTAAAGAAACAAAAGAACTATTTTGAATTCTTAAAATATTGAGTTCGTGCATCAGCTAACCCTTTATTCAGAAAGATTCAAATAATTACAGTTAATAATATTTTTTCCTATACAGCAATTATTTAATTAGTTAGCAGTGATTTATAAAATAATATAGGAAATTCAATACCAAGGCAGTCCAGTATAAAAACAAATAAAAGAATGCTAAAGCCTCAATAACGCCAATAAATTTAATTACAAAACAAATTGAAATTTCATTTTAAATAAAGAACAAAGTTTTAAAAAGCTAAATAAGGAAACTAAGCAATAATTACGTCATCCCATCGATCGAAACTGTGAATACGTTAATTTTACAAACTGGGTTACTCATGTTTATTTGTGTATCTTGAAAGTAAAAGCTAATTAGAACCTAAATGTGATTTACTCCATAAGTTAAGACTTGTGTAATGTGGCTAATGTACCTAGTACGTTAATTGTCTAGAAGCTTTCGCAAGACTTTTAATGTCATAAGAACATTAATCATACTCCTTTCTGAAGATATTTATTTCTTCTTAATAATATGACGTTTAAACATTACTTGACATCTAGCGAAAATTGTTAAGTGATAAAATTTAATACGTAACGGAAACTGTTTCCCCTTTACAAGTTATTTATAAATCCGGTAGATTACCTACTGTTCTACCGCTGAACTTCCGCTCTGTCTCTGTCTGCGAGTACTACAACGCGATCATTCTTAAATTGTTAGAGAGGGATGCCACTCTAGTTTATATAGTGCTATCTTTCTCCTACAACGTAAAAAAATCGTGTTGATTCTTTGAGATACTACGGCCTCTTTTCTCATTCGGAGCGGAAGCCCCCCAGCCCGGCAATGCAATTTGAGATGCATTGGCATAAAATAACTCTATTATCAAAATTTTTTTAATATTAGGTTTGTTCATTTACTAAAGACACCGGTACACTCCAGAGGGTCTAGGCAATTGATTTTCTATTGTGTCTGCTAATTTATGCTTGATTGGTTAATCAAAAACATAAGCTATGTATTTAGCATAAAAATAAATATCTAATAATAAACACGACTAAAATAAATATCAAAAGATAATTTCAAAGCTAGCTTCTCAAGTTCTTAAGCCAATATACAATACATACGTAATGAGGTTAAGATATACATATGATCATCCTTGTTATTTTTACTTTGAGATAAAAGTGTAATTACATTATTCATGAAAATGAAAGATTAAGATTCATAATTTAAATAATACATCTCATGATTTATCTCATTTAATTCAACTACGATTTTCAAAAGTAAGAGACCTACTAAAAATCATTTATTTTTCGCAATAAAGAAAATGCATTTTTAAATAATGTATGTATTAATTGGCGTCGTAGTATTGAATCGCTACCATAGAATTATCTTAACATGACTGTGTAAGGTCAATTTGATAAAGTAGGTACTGATTTTTATAATAAACTAGCTGACCCGGCAAACGTTTTGCCATATGAATAATTAAAATAGGGGTTGGTGGTAGAAGGGTGAAAATTTAGGGTTGTTTTTATTTTTACTGCCACATTATTAAAAAAATGTTGTCCAAAAAATAAAAATAAAATGTTAGGGGTGGACAACCCTTATCACTTAGGGGTATGAAAAATAGATGTTGGCCGATTCTCAGATCTACCCGATATGTACACAAAATTTCATACAAATCGGTCCAGCCGTTTCGGAGGAGTATGGTAACTAACATTGTGACACGAGAATTTTATATATAAGATTTTGATTTAGATAAAGTCATAAGTATGTATTAAAAAACAATAAGTACTTACTTTAAACTACCTACTTGAATGCCTATAATATAGTGTTTTTAGGATGACTACGAAGACTTTTTACCCGCAGAAGGAGGATTATTCATGAAATCACAACGTTAAGATAAATAATTTTAGTGATTTTACTTTTATTTTTAACTTCGGACAGAAACAAATAATTTTACCTACATGTACCATTATTACCATAGAAACTTCTTTTTAAATAAAACACTCTCCGTCAGGTCGTAGGTATGACGAATACAGCTTAAAAATGCGGTACACCCACATGTAATTACGGAGGTCGACAACATATCTGCATAAATTACTCTCCCTTTTGTTTGTTTTCCGAGGGAATGTCAGAGGCCAATCGGTAATATGAAATCATTTTAATTGGGAATCACTTCACAACACAATTCATATAAGCCTCTTTGAATAAATGCAGATACTTGTTTCAGATTTAATTTAATTCATAGCGAGTACTTTGAGGTCTATGAATTAATTATTACTACCGCAACTAAATGTCCATCAGTTTTTTTATCACAATTTTTTTTTAACGTAGGTACCAGATCGTTATTATCGTCACCATAACACGGTCAAAAGCCAAGGAAACAAAACAACGGGAGTTAATTTTAGGCAAAAGTTAGTTTTCAAATAAATCAAAAATAGTGCGGGTACATTTCAATAAAATCAAATCAAGTTTACCCACATAGTTAACTTATTTTGTGGCAATATGCCACAAAATAAATAATTACAGAAGGCTCACTCCGTACACGAGCTATAACAAGCGCATACACACATAGACGCACGAAGATCACCTGACCGATCAAATCGGTTGAATGGCTTTCGGATTCATCAAAAACGGAGTTTTACTCCACCAATGCTTTAATTTTCTAATTTGCATCATGTTTGATCCATCAAATGCAGCCTTTGTAGATTGTCAAATCCTTAACGTTCTTATCTGAGTCATATTATGATTCTTTATAAGCGGATACGGATGAATATCTCGGATCAAGTCGATTGATCAGAGACATTAGTCCTTATGCGTCTATGTGTGCGTACGCGGTATTAGGTCATGGTGTGAAGCTGGCCTTCCGTACATATTTATTTTGTGACTACACTCTCTCAATTAGTAAATAACCTTGTTCGGTTAGCTTCTGTCAATGGAGACACTGTCTTCGCGGCTTATAGAAAAACAGCAATACTCAAACTACAACTTTTCTTTGTTCAACAACAACATTTGTCTTGGACTCAGAAACCTATAAACTCATAATATAATCTTAAGTTAATAACTATCCAGAGACGAATTTAAGCGTAAACTTGTGCTTCCACATACCAATTGCGGCTTTCAAAGCATTATCTATATAATATACATCAATTTTCACCCTTACTATTAAAAACATAAGGTTTTAAATAGCTATATTAGTCACCGTGACGTAATAAAAATACACATGCTCACTTGCACCCCATAATGTTTACACGTCACACTCCTTTTTAAAAGGCCGGCAACGCACTTGTGACTCCTCTGGTATTGCGGGTGTCCAAGGACGGCGGTAATCGCTTACCATCAGGCGATCCGTCTGCTCGTTTGCCCCTTATTCCATAAAAAAAAACACTAACCAACCTTTCCTATGAAAACCTTAACATGAATAAAAACGTATTTTTATACATGCATATATGTGATCTCTGTAGTTTTTCAAAGGAAGATGTTATAATTTCTCAAGAATAAGTTTTGTAAGAAAAGTTGTTGAGTACGACGGATAGAACCACATAGGCACACAAATACGGCACCCTTTAACGGGTGCCTTATTTGTGTGCCTATGTTCCATATACGCCCGCGGTAAGATTGAGAATCACTGACGTCTTCAGAGACAATTAATGTTATATTCCGTAGAGACACTGCGAACACTAGAAAGGTGCTTGTGACTGCGTTGCATACTAATAGCAGGTAGAGTGTTCAAATCGTCGCTACTATTGACAGCTCAATTTAGATTTTAGTACGTACCGGTGAATTTGGATTTCCGTGTAAGTAGACAGACAGAATTTTTAAAAAAAGCGTATACGAACCAGTGTTGGGCAACAAATAAAATTTTAATTAAATAATCAATTTATAAAAAAAATGCAATCAAAATTAATTCAATTGCAATTAAGTAATTTTTTAGTAAAGGAAAAAATTCAATCGCGGGCAGGATTCGAACCGCACCGCGAGTCCCACCCACTTGATCAAAATTTGCCTTCACATTCTGAATTTACGTCATAAGGTGACGTTGGCGACATCTATTGAAAAGCAAGTTACCTTGCCGACATGACTTACTTTACAGTTAGTTCGATATCGTACAATGCCACCTTACCTTTTAATCTTTTTTCTATCTTTTTGTGTTTTTGCATTTTCCATGCTGAGATTATAAAGTTATTTTAGTGAAGGAAAAATCAAAGGAAAAATCAAAGATCATACAAATATTTGCTCCGTGTGGGGATCGAACCCACAACACGTAGCGCAGAAGCCGATCGCTCAGCCGCTACGCCAAACGTGTCAAAATTCATTTGTATGTTTATTCATTTGTACTGTAAATTTCATAGAAAAACCCAATGTGTAACTGTTACAGAATCTCACGTTTTGAAGCCACACTTGCCTAAGACCACTAAACCAATGAGGCATTCAACGACAAACTGTCCTATAAGTTGCAACTCATGAAAACCTTTTTACAAGCTTTTTTCAACTTAATTCATTTGAAATATGGCCATAGTATCTAAAGACCATATGACTGCGTAATATATTTTTTAAGAATAACGTTACCCACACTACTCTTCCCCTGTATCGTAGATGCGTTTACAAACACAAATTCTCACATATACAAACGCCCAAACCCCGGCACTTGTAGATCATACAAATATTTACGCTGTGTGGGGATCGAATCGAAATCAAATGTGTCAAATATAATGTTGACATGGTAGTTTATGTTGCGTGTCTTCACGCCTTACCAACGCCGATATACAGCATCTTGCAGACATGCCTTGTAATATATATCTGCTTTTCTGATGATTAATCATATGTTGAAAGGTATTACAAGGTGAAATTTCATATTAATCATGTTAAGCGAAAAATTACAGATACAATAGGAAACTACTAATAATTATATTGTTTTCGAGTGGCGGGATCCATATCGGGATTAGTGACATAAAGCTGAGTGAATGTGAGTCTATGGGTTTCACCATACGACTAAGATAAACGGCGTGTAGTTTAAGTCCAATAGGCATAACTCTTCATCACCCCGGAGCAAAGATGTGAGGATTTCCTAATGACAAGAAAAAGTACTGAACTTTCAGTTCTTGATTTGACTACCATACATGCAGGTACGCCTTTCTCCCACATGGGTAGGCAGTAAACTATTTGCTACGAATCTTGCATACTTCTTTTGCTTCTTCTGCATTCCATACATCATTTCCTCATTCTTATTCATTCATTCATACATTGACTACCATTACGCTTAATAAACGGTTTTAATGATTGCAGTGGATATAGGTATGATTCAATTGCCAATATTCTAGTCTTAAATAAATCTCTGACGCAAGTATTACACTATACTTGCACATACATATACACTTAACAACATGTTGCATTACGGGGCTTGAAGCAAGAAACATTTCAGCAGATTGCCAAGTCAAGGATATTTTAATCCATTTAAGTGTCAAATTAGACACAATTATTCCGACATAAATTATATTCAAAACAGTGGTAGGTATTCTTATCTATTATACAGTTTGCAACGAACCCACAAGTATTCTCAATTAAATTCCCATCACAATTTCTTCGAGCAATAACCATGACGATATTGCGATGACAAAGCAAATACTAAAGACTTCATAAGCGAAGAAAATTAACTCAAAATGTTGGACAAACAGACGTGGCTATTGTTCAATAAGAGACAGGGCTGAATTCCATCGCTTTCACCGCCGGGTTATGAAGTCCCAAGATAAATGCAACCGACATCGACAGGGTGCTCGGAACTCTTTACACATTTTATACGATACGACGTGTTTACGATTTTCAAATAGAGAACTTTGCTTTTATACGACTTTTATATCCCTTTGTCCAGTGTTCAAGTACATCCCTGGCCAGCTGGAAATTTAGATGGAAAATTTAAAATTTTTGTGTTAGTTTTATGTGTTTGCTCGCTGGACAATATAGTAAAAGACTAGTTTTATAGAAAACTAGCTTCTGCCCGTGGCTTTGTCTGCGTGGACTTCAGGATTAGGTCCACCTGGATAAAAATTACAAGCTATAATTTGTCTGTGTGCCAAATCCGTTCAGCCGATCTGGCGTGAAAGAGTAACAAACTTCCATACATCCATCCTTACTCACAAACTTTTACGTTTATAATATTAGTAAGGATTAAGTTACTTACAATATGCTTCTCCTCCTTTAAACTCATTATTTTCACTCTACTTCTATTCTTGAACTAGCTGCTGCCCGCGGCTTTACTCGCTTCCCAAAAGAATTTACTATGTATAGCCCGGCTTCTATACGGCGTATCAAGAAGAAATATGCACCAGATTTTAAGTTAGACCACCAGCAACACGACTGTGAAAACCGAATCCAATTTCATTAAGTAGTTTTTGCGAGATACGCGTACCTACAAACATACAGACAGACGGACAGACAAAACTTCTAAAAAATATTGTTTTGGCTTATGTTGGTTTAATAAACACCCCATATTCCCCAGACCCCATGTTACCTACATTTTTATTATATTAGTAAGATACCTCTCAAATCTGACATTTCATACAAATATGTCGCTAATATATAAGTCATTTTGGATATGAACCTTCACTACGTATGGTTTGCTTTGACAAAAATTCAACAATTCTGTCTCGCCTATATTTAAGAATTCTATATCGTTTCGATTTTCTAATGCAGAACAATCGTATAAAATTAAACGCACCTCTCATTTAGTCGTCAAGATTAAAAGCAATAGGAACCGTATTACGAATGAATGCTGTGCTATCGATCTATAGTAATTGCAGCCCCCAGTTATCTCGTATCTAGGCTTAACGTTAGGTCCTGGCTTACAACTGGGCTAATCATAACCGCAGTCATTCGTAGGTTAATAGCTACCCTTCTTTAATTATAGGTATACGTAGCTTTTGCCCAGGGCTGTACTAAGTAGACTAAGCCTGTTTGCTCAAGCAATATCGTTCTTTAACCGATATTTGTAGAAATAGAACGCAATCGTTATAATTAGTTTGACACGGAATACCCGTCTTGAACTCAATTAAATAAAAAAAACATTAAGCTTACATAACCGCATTGACTTTTTTTTTCTTATAGTTGATTCGACAAATCTTACTAACATAATAAAATTGTAACAGGTCGATGTCTGTACATTATAGATATTAAAGACATTTGGACGTGTATCACGCGAAAACGGCTGCAGTCGTATTGCTGGAGATCTAACATAGAATCTGGTGCATATTTCATCTTGGTACGCCGCTCCGTCTGGAAGCCAGAAACTATAGACCGTCACTTAACACAATTCTTGCATACTTCTTTTGCTTCTTCCACAATCATACATCTTCTCATACATAAATATACCTATATTATCTATACTTATAATAAATCTGTAGAGAGGTCAATTCTGTACATGAAATATATTTCCAAAATAACTATCAGCGGGTGATTAGTGATCGATACTGACGCCAAAAATGCAATCAGTAAAATTTTTGTGTCTGTCTGTCTGTCTGTCTGTATGTTCGTTATAGAAACAAAAACCACTCGACGGATTTCAACGAAACTTGGTACAATTGTTCTTCATACTCCTGGGCAGGTTATAGTATACTTTTCATCACGCTACGATCAATAGGAGCAGAGCAGTGAAGGGAAATGTTGGGAAAATGAGTGATTCATGAGAAAGGTTTCAAGCTATAAAACATCACGCTACAACCCTTAGGAACGGGGCAACGCAGGTGAAACCGCGGGCGAAGAACTAGGGAACAAAGTAACTATTCCACGCGGACGAAGTCGCTGGCAAAAGCTAGTATTAAATATAATATTAAGTAAAAATATAATTTTGGGAAATTTGGAAATTTGGGAAACTGCGGGCAGCAGCTGGTCAAAAATAAAATAGTTTGTTTTTGTTACATCCGACAATAATGACTTAAGCGTAGTGACCTTAAGCTTCTTCCGTATACAATTTATAAAAATAATGTTTGAAAAAAAAGTTGTTCTTTGAACTTGGAAGACTCATTTGTTCTTTAGTCGATTTAATTTTGTATATTTAAAATAGAAATAATGGCCTTAGGCAAAATTCCGGAAATAGATGTTCTGAAACCAAATATTTAAGGACATAATGTGCGTAACAATGACCATCAATCAGCTAGACTCTAAGGCGAGTCCCTGCCTGATCTCCGGCAATGGGAACTTTCATTGATTCATGAATTATTATCATTATACGGCAGGATAGTAGATTATTTTAACATAACATACCATCACGCCTGTATTCCCCGAAGAGTAAAGCAGAGGTGTACTAATGTACACTAACTTCGCCGGTATGTTTTGTCATGAACACCTAAGAACTTAGACATAAAGTGCTTACGTCACATTAATTCAAATATGAAGGAGAAAAATGTGACTCCCCGGAATTTCGCACCTTGAAACACAGCTCGCACTTCGCCTGACGCTCTCACAAGACTGTCCTCTCAATGATTACATGGTTGTCAACTGTCACACATGTGTCAGTTGCGTCAAACACGTTCCGTAAAGCTATCAGGCATGCACTAAACTTGGCACGCATCTGCTACGACATTTGGAGCATCACAATCTGGGTCAGTTACTTAGTAAGGCGCGCTCGTTACCCGCCAGCACTGCTGCGACTAACAATATGTCGGATTGAAGTTATTAATTTTATTATTATAGCCCTCAACTAACCCACAGCAGGCCAAAGGCCTCCCCAGTCTTCTTCCACTTCTCGATCAGTCGATATCATCCCGTCCTCTCCGTCTGGGCCTGCCATTTGGTTATCAGTTTGGCCCATTGTTCGTCTGACATGCGACAAATATGTCCAGCCCAGTTCCATTTAAACGTGGCAGCTTTTAGAGCGATGTCTATTATTTTCATCTCGGAACAGATATCTGTATTTCTTACCGGGTCGGTAAGTTTGTACCTAATATGGTCCCTTCCATTACTTTCTGACAAATCTCGAGCGTTAAAATTTTATGGAAAATTAAAATTTTATGGAAGAAAAGAAAGAGTTTCGACCATTGCGAGTACTGGAACCTGCGTCCTCCATTTGTTTTAAATATATTAGAATAGTTGTATCCTGCACTGGTCGACCACGTTTTTTTAACACCGCATGTCAAAATAGGCATAAGATGGTAATACAGGAGGACTTCCTGTAAGAACAGTGCCTGTATTACCAAAAATTCGTTTCGTATTCCTTAGCAAAATCATTTTCTTATTCACATATACCTACGTATATTGCAACAGTACACAAATATCATTGATTGATTTTTTATTTATCGAGACAATGTAGGCTTTGTGCTGGTAGAGTCGATTGAGCGGCAAACGAGCAGCCTTGAAGGCTCACATTTGTAATGAGTGAAAGGCAAACTCGACTCGATCATACATAGCCGCGACGTGACTCATTGATGACGTTTTACAAGCGAATATATCAACCTCTGCACCTTCAACTTTACGATATTATTTTATCGTCATAGGTACCTACTAAGATATCTTTTAATAAAAACAGTTTTTGTACAGAAGCTGTGACCAGTCTCTTAACTTTTACATTCAATTCATACAGGAATTGAACAAACCCGTAGGGGTATTCACATAAAAAAAAAAATTGCAACGACACAACTGTCAAAGACGTAATAAAACAATGTTTTAACTTAATTGCGTATGATTACGTTTTTCCCACGACGCCGCGACGGCTCTGATTAAATTGATCGATCTATAATATCCTTACATAATAAATTATAACTGCGAAAGTAACTATCTGTCTATCTGTTACATTTTTACGATAAAACCATTTGACCAATTTTCGTGAATTTTGGTATAGAGATAGATTACAGGTTGGGGCAGGACATGGGCGTCCCTTGTATAACGTAAGTGTGAACTTAAATGGGATTAAATGAAAATTCCCACGGAAATGGGAAAAACGGGATACAAATTCATAGTTCCATATTAAATTATATTCTATACTACCCAAAGTAATATTATCTAAATGCGAAAATAACTCTGCCTTTCAATCTTATTGTTACGTTTTCACAGCCAAACCGCTGAACAAATTGGAATGAAGAATTTAATACTGAATTTTGGTAACAATATAAATATTATCTATATAAATTAAACCAAACCGTTTTTTTTAATAGTTAACCACTTGAAACAGAAGCCTTATTCCAGTTATTACTGGATCTGCAGGTTTTAGGTAGGGTCGTGCTAAGTCACAGAATAGCATTTCGTGTTCTTAGATTAGCAGTAAGTCAATCTCCGGTGCAGAGGCATATCCGTATATCCTTCAAAGGTTTCAGGTTCGCCTCGCTAAGAGGCACTCGACACAATTATTGATCGGCAGCCACCGTGTCGGCGACCGGTCGACATTGTACCCGTCCCGTTTCGTGCAAGCCTTGTTGACGCATAACTGTTTACGATTCATACACCTTGTAATGTGGGAAGTAGTGGGATGTTTGCATTGTATGTAATATTAGATGGGTGTCCTTTATTAATTCTTTGTCAATTAATCAACTCAAGATATTGCAGTCAACTACAGACTTCTTCCAAAAACAATAAGAACATACATTTTAAACATTTCAATTCTTTGTTTTTATTGTCTTTCAAGTAATTCTTTAAATATCCTCTTGGATCTATCGATAAAATGAACAAACAAATTAAGATGACGTGCGCGTAATTTAATATTTTCATACACGAAGATCCATCAATAAATTACGAGAATATAAAATTTTCTCTTCATTAAACATGTTATTTCGCAATATTAAATGTCAATGATTTCGTAACTCCATCCAGATATGTTACATACCCGAATACTTTTAGCGTTCCTGACTAATCGATAATATGTGCGTAATCGATTAAATACGCGGCTTTCTCCGAGTTGAGTCAATGAGAAAACTAGTAAATTGGTATAAACCTTGATGTTCGAAAGCCAGACTCGTATCTCGATATTCAACAGTTACAAAGCTCAGTGATCCGAGTCTATAGACATGGGAAATGAATGCGATCACATATGAAGACCTATGATATTCTATGAGGTATTATGTGTGAAAATACATATAAGGAGAAGTAACTGTTATACTAGTAGGTACTACAAGTGTCGGACAAGCGATTCGGCCCTCCCTATAAGAGAGGAGTCGATTCTCATGAATGTCAAGTTGTCTCAAGTGACTTTATGAAACTGCTTTTTAATTACTTACCTTATAGCCTTATTCTGAAACCTCTATTAACTAATGACACAATAAATAAATTATGTAGATACTGTATTTGTTATTTTAATGACAATAAAGTAGGAGGTACTAGAGATAATACACACTTTAGCTGTCTCTTAGTAATACCTATCAATATTTTAGAATGAGGAGATCTCTCTCAATGCAGGGTTTCGTTAGTAAAATAGCCAGGCTTTTGTAAAAAGTTGCTTGATAATCCTTTCTGTTCGTCTAACTCGTAGTATTTTTAGTTATTCTGTAGTCCAAGTAAGAGCCAATTTCGCTCCACTTGCTCTGTAAAATCTCTGGCCGCAATAAGCTACAAAATCGATAGGACCATTCGCTTTGATCGTTCCTTTGCGTGTTAGTCAAATGCCATTTAGTAAAACCCAGGGACTTGACAATATGCGGAATAATTATGTCCGACGCACGTACGTAACTATTATCCGCATGTAGTGTTCTCTCGCGAATAGTCTCATGCGATGCAAACGCTATTTGCAACGCATCGTGATACAATAGGCCCATCATTCGATATAAATAGATTTAAAATACCATAATTCCACAACTTTTAAGATACATGGTCTATGCATATTCATTCAACTTTAAAACTTAAATATTTGTGTCAATAGCTCATCAAAAAACTCCACTCAGCTATTAAATTGCATAGACAAGTTTTCGGCTACGATTTGTGAAAAAAGGCGGTCTATAAAAAAGTGGAGTTTATGTTCACGGTTTTAAGCAAAAGCGTACAATGTACTCGTAAACAGAGTGATTGCATTTCTCTGCAGTAACATAACTGGCTAAGTGGGTCAAACACATTGCATCGTGTTGCGGGCCAGGCGCGCTGAAGCGTGGCTTCGCCGCGGTCTTCACGATCGGTCGTCAAACTCGCACGCTCTATATATGCCTATTTACTTTTTTATCATGTACGTTAATGCGCGGAAATTGATTGGAAACTATATATTTCTTCGTTATAGTGTATTATTTTCTTATAATATGTGAGCTTGAGAACTTCTCGTTATACCAACTTATTATTTTCAGACACGTTTTTTTTTTTTTCATTTCAAAAGTGACCCTAACATAACTACCATAAAAAAATATTCAAGCTTATTAAATTCCGAAGGAAAAGGTATTCAATAAAATACCGTCACCATAAACGTTTTTACGGGTGCGAAAATTCGTACATTCTTAAGAAAATTCAACTCAACGTAATAAGGGCAGCCAATGACAACGCGGCCGCAAAAACTGTGATGTTGTTGCTTTTATTGATCAAGCACCACAAACTGTTGAATAATTATTATATCTATGGCATCGATCAATTTTTAACTTTTTTTATGATATAGGGGCACAAACGAGCAGACGGATCGCCTGATGGTAAGCGATTACCGCCGCCCATGGACCCCAACATCAGAGGAGTCACAAGTGCGTTGCCCGCCTTTTAAAAGGGGTTTGGGCCTCCGGTAATCTCACTCACTCGGCGAAACACAACGTAAGCGTTGTTTGACGCCGGTTTTCTGTGAGGCCGTGGTATCACTCCGGTCGAACCGGCCCATTCGTGCCGAAGCATGGCTCTCCCACGTTTACAATGAATTACTAGATACTTACTTTAGTTACGACTATTTTTTGTTTTTTTTTAAAACGTTGGGGTTTAGTTACTAGGGTTACACTAGGGTTTTCTCCTGTATCGTGGGTGCGTTTACAAACACAAATTCTCACATACACAAACGCCCAGACCCGGAACAACTACCTGTAGATCATACAAATATTTGCTCCGTGTGGGGATCGAACCCACAACACGTGGCGCAGAAGCCGATCACTCAACCGCTACGCCAATCGTGTCGTCTAAATTATAATAATATATAGTTATTACATAAAAATATGTTCATAAATATTACTAGGCAGAAATAACTTCATTATAAGAAACACAGTGGGTGTTGTAAATAGACATGTTAAATCTTCGTACAAAGCAGTAAGCTTGGACGTTTATGTTGAGTTTGCAGCTTAACAAAGGACTTCAGGGCACGTCAACAGACGGACACTTCAGAAAACACAATGTAGACGTGTGTATATTAAAGCAAGGAACTTATTATTGCATGTTTACACAAAATCCGGACAAACTAATATATAATAATTTCTTGAAAAAAAACGATATGGTAACTCACACAAGGGACATGAATCGTTAAGTTAATAAAGTGCCGCTTTCCAATTTCTTCAAACACAATTAAATACTTCGCAGCGAATTGTTCCGTAAATTCTAAAATCTTTAATTCAATCTTCCATTCGGCGAGTTTCATAGGCTAGTTAAGCACACCTGTTGAATCACTAATTCCGAATTAGTAATCGCTTTAGGCTGGTTCAACTTCACAATCGGGACGCATTCAACTTTTACTTGAGAAAACATTACGATCCGAGTGGGTTCCTGAGTAATTTGGCCCTCACGATCCATCGCCCGGACAAACAAAATTTTTCGTGAAATTGTTTCCCGATCATCAAATAGTTTCCGTACATAAGGGCACACAAAATAAACACGAAATTGTATGTCTTGTTGTGTATTGTGACGAATGAGCCGCTTTCACCAAAAGCCCTTTGAAAGGAGAAAGCCTTCACTTAAGCCTATTCGCGTTTGTACATAATTTCTAGTCTTCTACATAGGTATTATTGCCGTTCTTTGCTCAAGATGTACGCTAAGCAATTTCAAGTGTCAACATCATCCTTTTGTAGTAAATATACTTCGGGTTTATTTATGATTAAGTGTTGAAGATTTGTTTTTTCTGTTTTCAGGATGGGACCTGAAAGGCTTACACTGTTACAAATTCTTCAACATCAGGCATTCATGGGAAAAAGCGGCGGAACTATGTCGAAGGTAATTAGACCACTAGGAATATATAAGATTCCTCTCAAATTTTCTTTGATTTGTTTACGAGTATAAACAACTACAAACTTGTTACTTTTCAGGTACGGCAGCGAACTCATGGTTGTAGATACCTACTCGGAGAACAACATGACTGCCAACATGGTGCCAGTTAGTCCTAGTAATAATCACTACTGGCTTGGCCTCGCGACGGTCGACGATTTAAGAACAAACACACTCGAATCAGCTGGTGGTGCCTTAGTCTCGCAGTACGCCGGTTTCTGGGACCTACGACAGCCAAATCCTAAAGAAGGAGAATGTGTGGACGTCCACGTCACATCTAATACCCAGTCGTGGGAACTAACCACCTGCGAAACCCTGCTGCCATTCATGTGCCGAGCTACCGCCTGCCCAGCCGGTAAGTACCATCAACAGACAATTGTTTATCAATCAACTTTTGCATGCTCAATTAAGTGTGTAGTCATCCAATGTTAAGGTTACAAAAACAATGCTCACAAATTTAAATTTGTTTTAGGAACCTTCCATTGTTCTAATGGAAAATGTATAAACGCAGCCTTCAAATGCGACAAGCAAGACGATTGTGGTGATGCTTCTGACGAAATGGACTGTGCTTCCGGATGTCACTTCTACATGGCCAGCAGTGGAGATGTTGTTGAGAGTCCAAATTACCCTCATAAATATCCTCCCTTCAGCGATTGCAAATGGACTCTCGAAGGGCCACAAGGTCAAAATATCGTTTTACAGTTCCAAGATTTTGAAACCGAAAAGTCTTTCGACACTGTTCAAATTCTAGTCGGTGGTAGGACCGAAGAAAAATCTGTAAACTTAGCGACACTATCCGGAAAACAAGATTTATCGAATAAAATTTATGTATCCGCTTCGAACTTCATGATCATCAAATTCAGTACAGATGGTTCAGTAGAAAGAAAAGGTTTCCGTGCCGCATGGAAAACTGAGTCCTCTAATTGTGGAGGCATGCTTAGAGCCACGCCTCAAGGTCAAGTAATGACTTCTCCTGGTTATCCGAACGGCTACCCTGGTGGTTTAGAATGTGTTTATATAATCGAAGCTCAACCAGGCAGAATACTCTCATTAGAGATTGAAGATTTGGAACTGGGAATGAATAGGGATTATATCGTAATCAAGGACGGTAATACTCCAGCTAGCCCTGTGTTAGCAAGGCTGACCGGACCAGGTGAAGATAACCAAAAAGTTGTAATATCGACGACCAATCATCTGTACATGTACTTCCGAACGAGCTTAGGCGATTCCAAAAAAGGATTTAATATGAGATATTCTCAAGGATGCAAGGCAACAATAATCGCAGCGAATGGTACTGTTACATCACCTGCATACGGACTTGCAAAGTATCCGAATAATCAGGAATGTTTATACAGAATAAAGAATCCTAACGGTGGTCCACTATCGTTAAAATTCGATGAATTTAACATTCATCCTTCTGATGTAGTACAAGTTTTTGACGGAGCTAGCACAAGTGGTTTGAGATTACATTCTGACAACGGATTTACTGTGAAACCAAGAATAACACTGACTGCTTCCAGTGGCGAAATGTTGATACGATTTATGTCTGATGCTTTGCATAATGGAATAGGTTGGAAGGCGACGTTCTCGGCAGGTAAGATATTCACACCACGACGAGAACAAATGCGGAACAAATAGACGTACTTTAAGTTATTTTATCTTTTATCTTATTTTTCAGATTGCCCTATTCTTAAATCCGGACTTGGTGCTTTAGCGTCAAACAGAGATACCGCCTTTGGAACAGTTATAACGTTCTCATGTCCGATTGGACAAGAATTCGCTACAGGGAAATCTCGTATCACAACAAAATGTTTAGATGGAGGAAAATGGTCGACTACCTACATTCCTAGCTGTCAAGGCAAGTAACAAACGAGGAATGGTGGCATTTCGTTATTCTATCTCACTTAAGTTTAGGAATATATACTTATGTGATTTTATTGTTACTTTACAGAGGTGTATTGCGGTCCAGTCCCACAAATCGATAATGGATTCTCAATTGGCTCCACAAACGTAACTTATCGAGGTGTTGCAACTTACCAATGTTATGCTGGATTCGCATTCCCGACTGGACAACCAATCGAAAGAATTTCGTGCTTATCTGATGGGCGATGGGAAAGAACGCCTACTTGTTTGGGTAAGTTGAGAAAAACTGAAGAAAGTGCTATTTTTGTCTTAAATTTTGATACCTAACATTGAGCAAAATATATTACGGCTAACTTAAATAAACTTAACTTGAGAAAGCTATTAATCTATCTTTTATAATGGAAGTTACATATTTAAAATGTCTTTAAGAGTCCGGCGGACAGAATTTCTCTTACAAACGTAATACCGAAATAAATCGTAATTTAAACACAATTTAATCAAATTATATTATTATTCGGATCCCGACAACGTTAATATAGGTTCCTACTGTACCATTTTGTCCGAAATACTTAACTGGAAATAAATGCAAGCGAATGCAATTTTTGATAACTTTACCAAGTTTGGAACGATTTTCCGGTCTTTTATTTCCAGTGAAGTAGTAGTAGACGAAATAGTATCGTAGGAACCTAGATTAACGGTATCCAAATCTGAATAATAACATAATTTAATAGAATATTGCCTGAATTACGACTCAAGCTCCGCCGGACTCTTAAAAAATAAGCATAATTTAATTGTTAATTTTCTTTTGTTTTATACAGCATCACAATGCGTAGCCCTTCCGGACGTTCCTCATGCCAACGTAACAATCTTGAACGGAGGAGGCCGAAGCTACGGTACTATTGTTCGTTACGAGTGCGAACCTGGTTATGTAAGATCTGGACAGCCTGTGCTGCTTTGTATGAGTAATGGTACCTGGTCAGGTGATGTACCAACGTGCTCCAAGGCACTTTGCCCTAAGTTCCCAGAAATCAGGAATGGGTTCATCGTTGACCAGACTAGAATTTACATGTTCGGTGATGAAGCTCGCGTTCAATGTTTCAAGGGTAATTATGAAAAACCTGTATTTATAAATATATTTTTCCATGTAAATAAAATAAAAGCTATAATATGTTTTCACGTAAATGCCAACTATCACAACTCTCTATTTCAGGATATAAATTAAATGGGCCTAGCGTGCTCAAATGTGGACCTAACCAACAATTTGACAACCCACCGAGTTGCGAAGATATCAATGAGTGCACCAACAGTCAATGTGATACGGCGTCAACTGAATGTAAAAACACACTGGGTGGATTTTACTGCCCATGCAAATCTGGCTTCGCACCAAGCTTAGACTGTAGACCTGTTGGCGATTTGGGATTGATCAATGGAGCAATTCCTGATGAGTCGATTACAACGTCAGTTCCGGAACCTGGCTATGCCAAAGGGGTCAGTTTTACTTAAATATCCAATTTCTAAACTACTGAAAGTACTTAATAAAACGAATAACACTAATAATATGTTATTCTTACCCTTTAGATGATACGCTTAAACAACGGCGGTGGTTGGTGCGGTAACAACTTAGAGGCTGGAGCCAACTGGATCTTAATAGACTTGAGAGCACCTACAATCATCAGAGGATTTAGGACTATGAGCGTCATGCGCGCAGATGGCAACATCGCATTTACTTCTGCAATCAGAATTCAGTACACCAATGAGCTGACCGATGTGTTCAAAGACTACACCAACCCAGATGGTACTGCAGTAGAATTTCGTATCCTGGAGCCTACCTTATCTGTTCTAAACTTGCCAGTACCTATTGAAGCACAGTATGTGAAATTTAAGATCCAAGACTATGTAGGTGCACCTTGTCTAAAACTAGAAGTAATGGGATGTGCTAGATTAGATTGTTTAGACATTAACGAGTGCAGCGAAAATAATGGAGGATGTGACCAGAAATGTCTTAACACGTAAGTTAACCTTATACATTTCAAACTGTGAACTAATACTGAGTATAAAATATATTGTAGGTATATATGCAATAAATATTGAGTATTTAGTAATATTTATAACATAAAACCACAAAATATTAAATTAAAATTATTGTTGTTGTTTAGACCCGGAAACTTCTCATGTGCCTGCAACATTGGCTACGAGCTTTATTCTTCCAACGGTACTGCTGGATTCTCCATCGAAAAATCAGAAACCGGTGAAAGGGACGGTGATACGTACCAAAGAAACAAATCTTGCGTACCAGTAATGTGCCCGCCACTTGGACCTCCAGAAAATGGTAAACTGCTGGCGACAAAGAATGATTACCACTTCGGTGATACTGTTCAATTCCAGTGTGATTTCGGCTTTGTAATGTCTGGTTTCACATCGCTTCTTTGTACTTCAAGTGGAACCTGGAACGGAACTGCACCTGAATGCCAATGTAAGTACACATTATTAAAGTATCAAAATCGATCCAAACGAAAAATTCCATGTAATTAAACAAAAACAACATAATACCCGTCTCATGTTAATCGTATTATAAACTATTACAGATGCCCGTTGTGTCACACTATCTGATGATAAAAATGAGGGCTTGAAGGTGATTAGAGACGATCCTGAAAGTGTTCTAGTACCCTACAGAGACAATGTTACAATCACGTGCACCTCACCTGGAAGACAGCTAAGAAATACTCTAACTTCGTCATTCAGACAATGCGTGTATGATCCGAAACCGGTAAGTCTTATTCAACTATATTAAAAATGCGAAATATGTTAATAATTACGAAATATATATTATGTGAATGATCAAATATATAAAAAATTCGAATGACATAAAACATTAACAAATTCGTATATTTTAGGGTCTACCTGATTACTGGTTATCTGGAGCTCAACCTCAGTGTCCAAGAAGGGATTGTGGTGTTCCTATGCCTACTCCGGGTGCAGAATACGGACAGTACCTTGATACCAAATACCAAAGCTCTTTCTTCTTTGGATGCCAAAACACATTCAAGCTCGCTGGACAAACAAGCAAACACGATAATGTAGTCAGATGTCAAGCCAACGGCATTTGGGATTTCGGTGACTTGAGATGCGAAGGACCTGTGTGCGAAGACCCAGGTAGACCAGCCGATGGCTACCAAATTGCAAGAAGCTACGAGCAAGGATCCGAAGTGTTATTTGGCTGTTCCAGACCAGGTTACATTTTGATCAATCCCAGACCAATAACTTGCATACGCGAACCTGAATGTAAAGTGATTAGACCTCTTGGATTAGCATCTGGAAGAATACCTGATTCAGCTATCAATGCAACATCTGAAAGACCTAACTATGAAGCTAGGAACATCCGACTAAATTCCGTGACAGGCTGGTGTGGAAAGCAAGAAGCATTCACATACGTAAGCGTGGATTTAGGCAAGGTCTATAGAGTTAAAGCTATACTTGTGAAAGGTGTGGTCACTTCTGACATTGTCGGCAGACCTACAGAAATAAGATTCTTCTACAAACAAGCTGAAAATGAGAATTATGTCGTTTACTTCCCTAATTTCAACCTTACAATGAGAGATCCTGGAAACTATGGAGAACTAGCAATGATCACTTTACCTAAATTTGTACAAGCTAGATTCGTGATTTTGGGTATTGTTAGCTTCATGGACAACGCATGTCTTAAGTTCGAGTTGATGGGTTGTGATGAGCCAGCAGCCGAACCTTTATTGGGTTATGACTACGGTTATTCGCCATGTGTTGGTAAGCATGTTTATTTTAAATATTGGTATTGCTGATCTATAGATAAGAACAATGTCCACTAAAAATCTCTTTTTCTTCAGATAATGAACCACCAGTATTCCAAAACTGTCCTCAACAACCAATTGTAGTACAAACTGATGTCAATGGTGGACTTTTACCAGTAGACTTTACTGAGCCTACAGCAACTGATAACTCTGGTGCCATAGCTAGATTAGAAGTGACACCACAGCATTTCAGAACTCCTCTCCAAGTATTCCACAATATGGTTGTACGATACGTCGCATTCGATTTTGACGGAAACGTTGCCATTTGTGAAGTAAACATTACGGTCCCAGATTACACTCCTCCTAAACTCAGCTGTCCTCAGAGTTACGTTATAGAACTGGTAGATAAACAGGACAGTTATGCCGTCAATTTCAATGACACCAGAAGAAGAATCAATGCAACTGATGCTTCAGGCGAAGTCTTCCTTAAATTCATTCCTGAGAGGGCTGTCATCCCTATACGTGGCTATGAAAATGTAACTGTGATTGCATCGGACAAATATGGAAATCGAGCTCAGTGTAACTTCCAAGTAAGACTATTTTAAATCTCATAGGTAAGAAAGTGCAATACTTTCTACAAACACTTTTACTTAGAAAGCATTGTTTTAGGTATCTGTACAAGCTACACCTTGTGTGGATTGGGAGCTTATGCCACCAGCAAATGGTGCTATGAACTGTCTACCTGGAGATAGAGGAATTCAGTGCATTGCCACATGCAGTCCTGGCTTTAGATTCACCGATGGAGAACCTGTAAAAACTTTTATCTGTGAAACAAAGCGCCAATGGGTACCCACATCTGTCGTGCCCGATTGTGTTTCAGAAAGTACGTATTCGCGAAGTACAAGTATGCACTATATATCAAGCTATAAAACTCCAGTATAAGCTGACCTCTCACTCTACGGAAAACCTATAAGATGCGAGTTCAACTTATATCGGAATCTTGTGGTTTGATGCAATGCAAAAAATACGGAATTACAAAATTTTAATAATGACTACGCTTCTTTATAGATACCCAGCAAGCAGCCTACCATGTCGTTTCTACTGTTCAATATCGTGCTCTTGGAGCAGTTTCCAACGCTTGCTTGCCGCAGTACAAAGACTTAGTCGCCCAATACGACAATGTACTAAATGATAGACTCACCCAACGTTGCTCAGCAGTCAACGTCAACATAAACGTAACATTCGTCAATGTTATACCATCACTCCTAGATGAAAACGTAGTCAAAATGGACTTCGTGCTTGCCATTATGCCGGCTGTACGACAAACTCAGCTTTACGATTTATGTGGTTCGACATTGAACCTTATATTTGATTTATCTGTGCCATACGCTAGTGCCCTTATTGAGCCCGTATTAAATGTATCATCAATTGGAAACCAATGTCCACCTTTAAGAGCGATAAGAAGCTCTATTACTAAAGGATTCACTTGTACTGTCGGCGAGGTATTGAATATGGATACAAATGATGTTCCAAGATGCCGTAAGTTGATATTTGAGATTTTGTACAATGCCAATATATCTTAAAAAACCTAATAAATAATCTTTTTATCATCTATTTCAGTTCACTGTCCGGCCGGTACTTTTGCGGAAGAGAAACAAAAATCTTGTACAATGTGCCCTCGTGGATTTTTCCAAAACCAAGCTCGTCAAGGATCATGTCTCAAATGTCCACAAGGAACATTCACTAGAGAAGAAGGCTCCAAAGACATAAATGACTGCATACCAGTTTGTGGGTACGGCACATATTCACCGACTGGATTAGTTCCTTGCTTGGAATGTCCTAGAAATAGTTACACAGGAGAACCACCACTGGGAGGATTTAAGGATTGCCAAGCTTGTCCCGTAAACACATTCACATACCAACCAGCTGCGTCCGGAAAAGACAAATGCAGGGCCAAATGTGCACCAGGAACTTATTCTCCGACTGGCTTGGCTCCCTGTTCTCAATGTCCTAGAAACTTCTACCAAAACGTTGTTGGCCAAGCATTGTGTATGGAATGTCCAACGAACATGAAAACAGTAGGAACTGGAGCAACAGGCTTAGAAGAATGTCTGCCGGTAGAGTGCTCAAACAGTGCTTGCCAACATGGCGGATTATGTGTACCTAAAGGACATGGAATTCAATGCTACTGTCCCGCTGGTTTCTCTGGACGTAGATGTGAAATTGACATTGATGAGTGCGCTAGTCAACCATGTTACAACGGTGGTACGTGTACTGATTTGCCACAAGGATATCGCTGCTCTTGCCCCACAGGATACGGAGGTATTAACTGTCAAGAAGAAAGATCTGACTGTAGAAATGACACCTGCCCCGAAAGAGCTATGTGTAAAGATGAACCTGGATACGATAACTACACTTGTCTCTGTAGATCAGGATATACGGGAGTTGATTGTGACGTCACGGTACGTAATCCGTAATACACTATACCATGTATAATTTCTTTCATGTAATGTTTAGCAAAATATAAACTTTGAATTCATAATTAATAATATCTAATTTCAGATTGATCCTTGTTCAACTAATGGAAACCCCTGCACTAATGGCGCCAGTTGCATAGCATTACAACAAGGTCGATACAAATGCGAGTGCTTGCCAGGCTGGGAAGGACAACTTTGTGAAATCAACACCGATGATTGCATCGAAAAGCCTTGTCTTCTCGGCGCTCCTTGTACTGATTTAGTTAATGACTTTAGTTGCGCATGTCCACCAGGCTTCACAGGAAAACGATGCCATGAAAAGATAGACCTCTGTTCGAATGAACCTTGTAAACATGGAGTCTGCGTTGACAAACTCTTTACCCATCAATGCATATGCGATCCTGGCTGGAGTGGTCCTTCTTGTGACATAAACATTAATGAATGTGTAATTTCACCTTGTGAAAATGGAGGTCATTGTATCGACGGTATTGACGATTTCAACTGTATTTGTGAAGCTGGTTACACAGGCAAGAGGTGTCAACATACCATCGATGACTGCTCGTCTAACCCATGCCAGAACGGAGCATCTTGCGTTGATCAATTGGACGGATTTATCTGTAAATGTCGTCCGGGATACATAGGACTACAATGTGAGACAGCTATTGATGAATGCCTGAATGATCCTTGTAATGGTGTAGGTACAGAACGGTGTATTGATCTTGACAACAAATATCTGTGCGTCTGTCGTGAAGGTTTCACGGGTGAGACCTGTGAAACCAATATCGACGATTGTGCCTCCGACCCGTGCTTTAACGGCGGGTCTTGCAAAGACGATGTAGGGGACTACAAATGCGCCTGCCAACCGGGATGGACTGGCAAACGTTGTGAAAAGGATATTGGCAACTGCATGAACCAACCTTGTCAAAACCACGCGAAATGTATTGACCTTTTCCAAGATTTCTTCTGCGTGTAAGTAATCCTTCGTGTTAAAAATATATTTTAATCTATAATTTAACATTTCTGCAAATTCAGCACACCTTATCTTTTTAATCTTCCAGGTGTCCAAGTGGTACCGATGGCAAACAATGTGAAACTGCCCCAGAAAGATGTATCGGAAGTCCATGTATGCATGGAGGAAAATGCCAGGACTTCGGTTCTGGACTCAACTGCACATGTTCTCAAGACTACACTGGAATCGGTTGCCAATATGAATTCGACGCCTGTGAAGCTGGTCTCTGCCAGAACGGAGCAACTTGTGTAGATAACGGTGAAGGTTACACTTGCAATTGCGCTCCAGGCTTCCAAGGAAAGAACTGTGATGAAGACATTGTCGACTGCAAGGAGAACTCTTGCCCACCCTCCGCAACCTGCATCGATCTACCAGGCCGATTCTACTGCCAGTGTCCCTTCAATCTTACTGGTGATGATTGCAGAAAAAGTAAGTTATTGAATTGTTTTATAACAGAAGTACATACATATCTATACTTCTTAAGTTACATATAATAAATAAATATAATATAATGTAAAATTAATGCGGTATGTATTATTATGTAACTTATGATTATGACTTCATTCTTATTTCAGCAATAAGTGTAGATTACGACCTATACTTCAGTGACCCATTGCGTTCGAGTGCGGCTCAAGTGGTACCATTCGATACAGCATCGGCGGATAGTCTTACTATTGCGATGTGGGTGCAATATACGCAACAAGACGAAGGCGGAGTATTCTTCACTGCGTACAGTGTTAGGTTTGTAACACACAATCAGTTAAACAATAGATATTTATTAAATATTATATTGTTTTTCTATAATATTCATTGAGATTTTTCCCTTTCAGTAACTCCCACATTGCTCTGAATAGAAAACAAATTATTCAAGCTCACTCGAACGGAGTCCAAGTTTCATTGTTCCCGGAATTGCAAGACGTTTACCTCAGCTTCGGTGAATATGCAACGGTAAATGACGGACAATGGCACCACGTCGCCTTGGTCTGGGACGGTAATAATGGTGGTGAACTGACACTTATCACTGAAGGTTTGATTGCTAGCAAAATTGAAGGTTACGGAAGCGGACGAACGTTACCGCAATAGTAAGATACATTTATTAAAACGTTTGATAAAACTTTGTCAAGTACCGCACATTTATTTAACGACTTTGTGTTTGTTTTTCAGTGTTTGGGTAACACTTGGCAAGCCTCAATCTGACAATCCAAAGGCTTACACGGAAGCTGGCTTCCAAGGCCACCTGACTAAAGTACAAATTTGGAACCGTGCTCTAGATGTCACAAATGAAATCCAAAAGCAAGTCCGTGACTGCAGAACTGAGCCAGTTCTGTACAGCGGTCTTGGTCTTACTTGGGCTGGATATGATGACTTGCTTGGAGGAGTGGAAAGAATAGTACCATCTCATTGCGGCCAAAGAGTATGTCCTAATGGATATAGCGGTTCGAAGTGTCAACAATTGCAAGTAGACAAGGAACCGCCCCGAGCAGATCGTTGCCCCGGTGATCTCTGGGTAATCGCAAAGAACGGATCTTCTATCGTGAACTGGGATGTGCCTGGGTTTAGTGATAATGTTGGTGTTGCAAAAGTCGTGGAAAAATCTGGACACAGACCTGGACAGAACCTTGCGTGGGGAGCTTACGATATTGCTTACATTGCGTATGATACCGCGGGTAACGCAGCCACTTGTACTTTCAAAGTTACTGTGCTGGGTAAGTAACAAGAAATTTACCAATAAAAACGTTATATAACAAGGCATATATTAAAGGGTATAAATATACTAAAGGCAGTAAACAGGGGCGTCAATGAAATTTTTTATTTCCTTTCTAGCGGAATTCTGTCCACCATTACCTGACCCGCTCGGAGGTTACCAATCTTGCCGCGATTGGGGCGCTGGTGGTCAGTTTAAGGTTTGCGAGATTGCGTGTCGCGACGGCCTGAGATTCTCGCAAGCGGTGCCACCATTCTACACATGTGGAGCCGAAGGATTCTGGCGACCAACTCCTGATCCAAACTTACCTTTAGTTTACCCTGCTTGCTCGCGTAAGGATTTCATTTCATTTATCATATATTTTAGTAAACATAACTTTCCAATTATTCTTCGCTATGATAATAATACCTCCCTTCTAATTATCCACAGCGGCTTCGCCAGCTCAACGTGTCTTCAAGATTTCGATGTTGTTCCCTAGTTCAGTACTATGCAATGATGCCGGTCAGGCCGTACTCCGTCAGAAGGTCCGCAGCGCCATCAACCAGCTTAACAGGGACTGGAACTTCTGTTCTTACGCTGTAGATGGTACGTACCTCCAATGCTTGTTAAGATGAATTAGACACGCAAATTTGTTAAAGCATAATTCTATAAAATATTTCTTCCAAGATTTAAGAATAAAAATGACACACAGGTACTCGCGAGTGTAAAGAGCTAGACATCAACGTGAAGTGCGATCACCGCGCCAACACCAGACAAGCGAGAGAAGTATCCACCCCTCCCGTCGTACCTGCTGCTGAAGATACCTACGTACTGGATGCCATCATCCCCGTCGAAGAGTAAGTTCACACTTTCATATTAGAAAACCCATTAAAATTAGGGAAGAGCAAATTCACTGGTGTTGGTAGACACAGCCAAAAATTACGCAAAATTTTTAATGTAAAAATCTCATCTCCGCAGTGCACATAATATAAGCATGTGTACCATAACACAGGAAGTAAGTAATCAAAGGGAATTCAGAAGTCATTCAGAAATTATTGCACTTAGGCTTCTTTTACAAATAAAGCATGATCTTCTATCACAATTGCACATGTTTTTGTGGCACTTAGGACACGCAGCAGTAGGGAGGGTCGCCAAGTTGGCGATACATACAACGTCGAAATCTCTTTCCCGTCTGTCAAGTAAGTTGTTAGCATGCTTTAGAGTAGCACCTAAGCACTTATAACGTAAAGGTAAAAATTGCTTCAATAAATTAATTTGCTTTTTTGCTTGCAAACACAATTCAGGTGTATGTATATTTTCTTTCTCCTTTTCACTCCTTATTGATATGCGTTTAAAATTCTCAGCGATCCAGTAATCCACAACGGCAACAACGAACGGTCCACTGTCCAACGATTATTGGAGAAACTAATTCTCGAAGACGAACAATTCGACGTAAGGAATATTCTTCCAAACACCGTTCCTGATCCTGCAAGCCTGAACCTAGTTTCGGACTACGCCTGCCCTACAGGACAAGTGGTTATGGCTCCTGATTGCGGTAACTACCAACCTAACTCTAATTCTTGAAATTTGATAACCATAACCAAATGCGTATTTTTTTAAAATTAAAAAAGCTTACTAGCAATGTGGGTCGCACATTATTAGTATTCTTGTTAACCCTTCGTGCTAAGCTAAATGCTTGTGTCACGAGTGGGTTTACGTCGGTAGTGTAATGGCTGGGTTTCGAACCGGCAACCACATGATCACCAGTCCGACGCCCTAGCCATTAGGCTACCGCCGATTCATATAAATATAAATATGTATTTTTATTTTCACAGTTGCTTGTGCGGTCGGTACTTTCTTGGACGCTGCCAGCGATACCTGCAAGCCCTGTCCACAAGGCACATATCAATCTGAAGCAGGACAGGTACAATGTACTGCTTGTCCTGCCATTGCCGGCCAACCTGGTGTCACGCAATCAACTGGAGCCCGTAGTGCCGCTGACTGCAAAGGTATATTGACGAAAGAGAGTTGAATCTATAAGTACACTGTGCTCTAGAATTTCTTGTTTCTAATAAAGAAATGTTGTTAATAGAGAGATGCGCTGCTGGTAAATACTACGATGCTGAAGCTGATCTCTGTCGTCCTTGCGGCCACGGCTCTTACCAGCCGCGTGAAGGCGCCTTTTCATGTTTATCCTGTCCTAGAGGACAAACTACTCGAGCTACAGAAGCTGTATCGGCTGCTGAATGCAGAGACGATTGTCCTTCAGGTAGGTGTACAAAAACCTTTTCTTTTTTATACCACAAACGTGGCAAACAAGCATACGGCCCGCCTGATGGTAAGCAGTGTCCGTTGTCTATGGACGCTTACAACACCAGGGGTATCACTCGCGCATTGCCGACATTTAAAAAATCTTTTCACTGCTCCCAACATAGCAATTTCCAAAATTTTCTTTGTTTAAATGATTTTTATTTTCTAGGTGAACAACTAAGCAGTGATGGTGGCTGTGAGCCTTGTCCTCGGGGAACGTGGCGCGCCAATGGATCAGGAGCAGCATGCGCGCCATGCCCACCTGGCACCACCACACCACAATCCGGAGCATCGTCACCCGATCAATGTTCTTTACCCGTCTGCCGACCTGGTAATAACCCGCCCCAAAATGTTCACTAAATAACTTTATAGTCCCGAGCTTCGCAACGAAACGTTTATGAAATAACAAATTGACTTTGAAACAATCCTCTGAAATGTTAAATACTTTGACATCGGAATTTCGATCTCCTGAACTTTTGCGATCCGCTCTAAGCCGAAATTATATTGTTGAATCTGTTAATATAGTTTGAATTTCTATACTTATTGTACTCGAAAACTGTTCTTTAGTATATGTCTACTAAGTACAATACATTTTCTTATATTTTCAGGCTCATATCTCAACGTCACCTTGAACACGTGTGTACAATGTAGGAAAGGAACCTATCAATCAGAGGCTCAACAGACAGTGTGTATTCCTTGTCCAATCAACACGAGTACTAGAGGCCCGGGAGCTGTAAGTAAAACCTCCTTATCTGGAATACCGCCCCAAATATATCATGAGTGGTATTTTTATCATCCTCGAAACGTTTGGGATGGCAATAAAAAAAGCTTGGATATTTATTCGAGATCAAAGCACAAGCCAATTTGTTCAACCTAAGAGTTGAATAGGTAGAAGGATCGTTTAATGTAGGCCTTTTGTAAATTAATCAATCTCATATGATAGAAAAGATTTGCACTTGACTCGATGCCCTTAGCTTTTTTATTCCATTACCTATGTACCTACTTAAATTCGTCCCGTAGGTTACTACGAATCGAATATTCGAAAGATTCAGGTGTTCTTGACAAAAAAAAACAACAA
Organism: Acronicta aceris; assembly: GCA_910591435.1. NCBI lineage: Eukaryota > Metazoa > Arthropoda > Insecta > Lepidoptera > Noctuidae > Acronicta > Acronicta aceris. Next base: position 10,378,139 of record OU342768.1, read on the forward strand.
ATTTATTACTTTCACAGACTGCGGAGTCAGACTGCACAAATCCTTGTGAGATGAGCGGCCCTGAAATGCATTGCGACGTCAATGCTTATTGCCTTTTGATACCTGAGACAAGCGAATTCAAGTGTCAATGCAAGCCGGGCTTTAACGGCACTGGAAAAGTCTGTACAGGTAAGGGAGACATATGAATTTTGGAAGTCTAGTCTCTAAACCCCCTTTAATTCTACTAATATTATAAACGTAAAACTTTGAGGATCAGGACGAATCTGGATGAAATTTGGGACAGAGATAGATTAGAATCTGGAATAGCACATAGGCTACTTTTCATCCAAGTCGGATCCAATTCTGAAGTCCACGTAGGCGAAGTCGCGGGCAGAAGCTAGTCTAAAATAAAGCACCTAAGCCTCTTTTCCTTAAACTTCATTCGACATTTTGATGCATACCTGTATTAATCTTCGTTAATATTTCCCAGAAATTCGAAAGCATAACTTAACCTACTACGGTTAATGGTAGCTTTATTTAAGATACATACTCATAATAATACGAGTCTCCATAACATTTTCCACTGGTATTAATCGGGTATTATTCGAATGAAACGTCCGTTCTTATACCGGGTATTATTCAATACTCGCAATACTTACGGGAAATAATTTTGAAATCAATTCTAAGAGAATGTCGACAACCTTTTGATTCCTTGAGTTAAGTATTCCTGGATATTGTTGATTCGAGCCTCTTTATAAATGTCGTGTTCAAAGATTATTTTATCTTTGTTACTTAGACGAGGAAAAGGTTTTCTTTTCGTCGTTAAATTTCCGGGTTTACGTCCATAAATTACCTTTTCTTGTAAATTATACCTCAAACAGATATGTAGGTAGGTCCTATTCATATAATATTTAAATACATATTAAATTAAATTATTTATTATGTATTTAAATTGTAAAGAAAGGAAGCAATTACAAATTATTCCTAGTCATAACACAGAGAAAAATATGGACAATGAAAATATGGACTATAGCCTAATCCCTCTCATTCTGAGAGGAGACCCGTGCCCAGCAGTGGGACAATATAATGGGTTGATTATTATTATTTACTATTAAGTAGGTAATAACAAAGGTTTTTATCTTATGATGTAAAGTCTGGCATGGACTTAAAATTTTACCAACTGGCAAAAAAATATAAATAGACGATATATAATATATCGAATAAATTAATCTTAAACTGCTAAAATATAATGTTTATAAACTTCACCACACGCTTTAAGATAAATCTAAAGAACCCCTTTAAAATTATTGCTTTTTTTTTAAGTACCTACCTACAATAGCTGTATTTTTAGGGTTGTTAGTAGCCCATAGTAGTCAATCTATACGATTTATTTCCAGATGTATGTCAGGACTACTGTGACAACGGCGGCGAATGCGTGAAGGACGCGCGAGGCGAACCTTCGTGCCGATGCACTGGATCGTTCACAGGCCGCCACTGCAGAGAGAAGAGCGAGTTCGCCTACATCGCGAGCGGAGTCGCTGGGGGAGTTATCTTCATAATATTCTTAGTACTGCTTGTATGGATGATTTGCGCGAGGTTAGTAACATTACAATCGATCATACTATCCATAATTAGTGTTATAAGTTCTTTTAAGAAGTAGGACAGATATATAAGTGATACTTAGGACAGAAAGAGACATGGAGAGTCATTAATCACCATTTTCTTTTCAAAAGTGGAAGAACTCAGCTACTCAGTTCGTAGTGCCAAAAATTCTGTCACTAGGTGATAATGTGCTACATTATCTATCATTGTGCTACCTATACATTATTGTATTCTGGTTTGAAGGGTAATGTAGCCAGTGAAATTACTGGGCTTAACAAATGAAGCTTAACAACCGAGGTCTCAAAATCACAATATACGAGTGTAATACCACTGGTATTTCGGGCGTCTATAAGCTGCACACAGTTTTCGCTTATATCAGGCAGCTCATAACTTGTTTATATATATTTATCATCTCAATACGAGAAAATAATGGAATAAATGCGTTTTCTCTTACCCAGATCAACAAAGAAGAAGGAACCAAAGAAGACATTGACGCCAGCTATCGACCAAAATGGCTCCCAAGTAAACTTCTACTACGGAGCGCACACACCGTACGCGGAATCTATAGCACCATCACATCATTCCACGTACGCACACTACTATGATGACGAGGAAGATGGCTGGGAGATGCCGAACTTCTACAATGAAACCTACATGAAGGAGAGCCTTCATAATGGGATGAACGGCAAGATGAATAGCTTAGCGAGATCCAACGCCAGCATATACGGGACCAAGGAGGACCTCTACGATCGACTAAAGAGGCACGCGTACCCGGGTAAGAAAGGTCAGTAAGTTTTGTGGCACTTGAATGTATATAGTGCGCACATTTTGTTTAACGATGCAGCTTTTGCACGCGCTTGGAAGATGCTGAAAGGACACGCTTTGCTGATTTTATGTAGACTGTAGCGAGCTCTTAGATGCACAAAGGGTTATGATTGGTTGCTTTATGATCGTGCGATCGTAATTTTATTTTATTTAAGAAAAAAGTAGCCCCTTAATCGTGGGTGCATACACTCGTACACAATCACCCAGACCCGCGAAACAAACCCGCTACCTGAAATATTCACTGCTACGTTTCAATTACTTACTTACATACATACGTACTCATGCATCCCGATCAATCAACTCCACCTATTACAAACTTACAGACTAAGTAGAACGAATTGGGACACAATAATTTGTTATCTATCTTCCGTAATTGCCATTATTTTACTAAATGGCCTAAGCCAAAATTTAATTAATAATCTTTAAAACGAATCAGTACTATAGCAGTAACTCTCTGTGCCATTTCGTTGTCATTTCAATAAAATTGTGTGTACCTGGTTCGAAGTTTTTTCGAATCATAAACCAAGATAATAAATAAAAACAACATGTTTTGAATAATTAAGGTGAATGGACGGTCAAACCATTATCACAATGGAAAAAATGCAAAATGACGTCAACCTCTTTGTTTCAAACAGAAGCGTAACGAACATCATTGCATGATGCAAATAAATACTGAAATGAACATTTATCATAATCGCTACACACACAAACACAAAAATTCCACTTGTACAAACAACGTTATCGGTCACTGGGACAATGATGAAATCCTAATAAAAGCGTATTACTCCTTTGCAGATAAGAGTGACAGCGACAGTGAAGGTCAGTAAGTGTAACAAGGGACTGCGTTTTGTCGTATTCTGGTCAATCTTACATAATACTTCGTACTAGTTTCAATTCTCGGTGTGAGCAGTAAGTAAATATTATTGCGAACATACACGGCATAGGGAATGTAGCCCGCGACTACAAACCGAGAGTTAATTGTATGTTATTGTAGAATGTCGTATTCTATTAGCTTTATTAAGAATTATAGTTGTAACACGTGTATTAACACACTCACTGTTTAAATTACAGCCCCCACCAAATATACTTATTTAACAAACAAAAATCGTCACAAAAGTCAATGTTTTAAGGCACATTTTTTTGAAAACAGTGAATGTGTTGATGTTCTAAAATAATCATCAACGAACAAAATGCTCAAGTACTTTAAGGCGAACACTGCCATAGCCGAAGCAGGGAGTACTCACATTTTTTTTAAAACGAATATTGTAAAAAACTGCATTCCATCAACATTCCGATTTATAATCGTGTAAATATATTTTGTATATTTTTGTAAAACACTGTTTCTGTAATGTTATTAATAATGTAATAATTGCATCAGTGGAACAGTAATTAGCGTAATTATTGATTATTATTAACATTAGGATAAGATAAACTGTATTTTGGGAAACATAAGACAAAACTTGAACCGAACACTGTCCACTCTCAAAACTCAAAACTATCGAAATTCTTTATAACACAAGAGCTCTCGACCCAATTTATTTAGTTCCTTTGAAATAATCATCATACCCTTAAGTTCAGTAATCCGTCCTTTCAGTAAATAGGTTAGATATAATGGGTGATACTACTGTGCTACTAAATCTGATAATACTGTGATAGAGACAGACAAAGAGAAAGTAAGTCATTATTCACTGTGCTAATTTTTACCCGAAAAAAGATTTTTTTTATGCATCCAAACTACAGTGTTGGGGAGATTTTTGTCTTCGGTTACTCTAAATACGGTAGGTATAGGTAATATAAATTAACGGTTTATGTTTTGTATTATAAACTGGACTGTATTATTATAATTTTGACAATGTATGAATGAGAGTATGTTTGTGTATGTCGTGAAATGTATAGAATGATTTTTTTTTATAATTATCACGTGAATATATGGGACATGTATTATAAACGTTTTGTATTAAAGTATTTTTAAGCTGATATAATTTATAGTAAAGACATAATCTTTCTAACTGAATATTGGAACTACAAGATCGATCATTACAAATATGAATATTAGAATAGTTCTAAATGACTTGTATCTAATATGTACGTACCTAAAGAATTATTTTTATATTTAAATACTCAAAGATTTCTTCATCGGTGGTCAATATTCCATCACAATCTATTACCACTTTAGTGATTACATAGCTAAATAAAATATTTTTTTTACAAAAATTTAATGAAATAAATTTAATACGTATATTTATTAAGAATTTTATTTTATTTAACAACTCCCCTTAAACCTACAATAATTTGTACATACTTGTTTAAAAGGTCGATAAAAATTTCCTGATGATACAACATTTATAATTGTTACAATTGTTTGCTATTCTTCTAATCGTGAATGCTGATTGATAAGACTCCCGACACAACATCTCATTGACCTAATAAAGCAATATTAAGTTTGATTTTCAAACCCGCAGATAAACGTGGATATAATGAGGACGGCGGAGGATTGAGTACAATTTGAATAGGAAATATTATGTATTTGATGTTAAAAAGTCAGAATATAATATTAGCATAAATAAGGGTCAAATTTTGTTCAAGTAGCTACGAGTTTAAGAGATCTTGAATTTTTAATGTTTGCTATTTGTCTAAACTTACACTAAGTACTAAAATAATGTACGAGTACGACAACTTCACGATTTCATAGCCTCGAGCATGTTAAAGTGACAACTCTGTTACTGTCCCAGATGTCTATACTATGGTACCGGCAATACCACTCTGTTACTCATATTATAAAAAATCTGTTGCAAAAAAAATTAAACGTTGTAATGAATTGTAGTGCATCATTGCAATTTGTTTTTTAATGATACAGTAATATTTCAAAATCAATACTGTATTTACTTACTATAGCAAGAATTTTGCTCTCGGGACAAGTTTACCTGCGCAAAATTTGACAATGACCCTTTAATTATTTATCATGCCTTTTACCCGTCACAGAAAGTATGTGCCAGCAACTTGTTTCAAAAATATTCTAGTTCTTCAAGTATATGAACTGAACTAACCTAAAGACACGAAGCATGATAATACTAGTACAGACTGGACTTTAAAATTAAGTCTGAGTTTGTTTCGATGTTTCTTGTTAGATAGTCATATACATTGTAGGTGTCTCTGAAAGATCTATTAACCTACAGAAAAAATATCATAATGCATATTAAAATGCATTTCTTTTGTTATTATTGTAATCTTAAGATAGGACAATCTATAGAATACAATCCACTTGGGTACGTTTGACCTTAAACCAGTTTCTTTCTGCTTTTAATGGTGGTATCGTGACTGCCGATGACGACAACACAGCCAAAATATAAATAATCATGAACGAACGATAGCAACAATCAATTGTGTCAATAAACTAGTAATTACGTTCTCTGACCCGAGGCACCTTTCAATTGATGTCATCGGAGTCATCTACCAGAATAAACTAAAATAACGAAATGTTTTTATGAAAAAAGTCCCGTCTGAGACATGTTTTTGTCGATACGTGACAGTATTTTAATCTTTTCAATTCGATCTTTTGGGATGATCATTATTATCTAAAGCTTGATTTTTATTTATATCTAAGAAACTATATTCGAACAGATGATAAGTGTTGCCACTAGAATGAAGCAAGTTTGATAAATTTTATGATGATAGGAAGGTATTCAATGGAAATAGTGTACCCAATAGCGATGTAACCCGATTCATTGATATTTATTTAAAAGCAGCTGTTGCCCGCGGTTTTACTCACGTCCCAAAAAGATTAACATACTATAAGTCGAATTCTAGGCAGGGTATCAAAATGTAAAATGCAGCAGATTTTAAGTAAAACTGCAATCAATACCATGCTGTAGTTTTTGCGTAATGCGCGTACCAAAATACAGACAGACAGACAGACAAAAATTCTAAAAATTGTTTTTTTGGCTTCTATGGCTATAATAAAGACCCCCATATTAATTTTTCTTTAATACGTATAATGTACAAACATCGGCCTGATACAATTTTATTATATGTAAGTACCTATGTATAGATATACCTAATAATTGAAATAAAAAAAAACATTAAAAAATATGGTTTATTCTTCACGTAAATTTTCAGCACAGCCAATACATCAAACTTAATAATTAAATAACCGATACATAATATTCGCCGTAAAAATACTTTAAATACTTATTCAGTAAATAAAATAAACTTAAATAGATTACTTGGAATGTTTCTTCTGGAATTCTTTCATGTATTTCGCTAGGGTTTCCACTTCTTCCACCGACACCGCGTTGTAAAGCGATGCCCGGATACCACCGACATTTCTGAAAAGCAAACGTCAAAACTGAATAATGAAGAATCAAAAATAGACCATCAAGGCTGTATTCCCCGCAGGGTTAAGCACGTGTACAGCTGAAGGTAGCGAGCCTGTTGCCAAATGCTTTTGGAAAATAACAATAACACTATTCCTGGCTTGGGAATCCAACTTCAGACCGCACGCTCAGCAACCGCACTTCCGAATACGAGACCAATGAGGCAAATATAAAAAAGTATATCAAAGAAGGCTTTATCAATATCGTTGTCCTATATTTTATTCTATCATTATTTTACAGGCAGCTATCTTCCTCTCCCTAAAAAACAGATCATTGGCAGAAAGGAAAGAAAGCCCAGCACGGTTCTTTAATTTTCTAATGATGACAGAAAAATAATCCATATGTCTTCTTTAATAGGGACTAATTTGCTATAATAAAAAAAATATAGTTTTATGTAACTTATACCTGTGTCCTTTGAGTTGAATAAGTCCAATAGCTTCAGCGCCCTTCAAGAATTCCTTCTCCAAGTCGTCATTGGGAGGCGACCCGATTCTAAATGGCACATTCATCTTACTCCTAGCATTCTTAGCTACGGGTGCATAATAGAATCCCTGGGATTGCTCAATTATATTATATATGATTGATGATTTCTTCGCGGCATTTTGGGCCATTTTGTCGACTCCACCGTTCCGTTCCACCCATTCTAGGACTCTGCCCATGACGTAGATACTGGAAATGAAGACTGAGGTGTTACTTTAAGGAACACGACTGTACTGGGCATGATTAATGTTAAATTTATTAAAATACAACTACACTTAGGGATAAAATATAATTCGTATACTGAAAAATCAAATAAAGTTCTAAGATAAAAAGCGTTTAACGATTTTAGTGGGGATGAAGAGGGAATATCCTGGCAGTTATGGTTTATTGCTTTCGATTATACAAACAAAATAACTAGATAGCAACTAGCTAACTAGCAAGATACTCAAAATAAGTAAGATAACAAGCAAATAATCGATAAGACAAAAATCTCCAATGAGAAAATCTTGCCTCAAATAGTATTTTTCCACAATCTTATCGCATACAAAAATATCTATAATCCTTATGCTATTATTGTACAATTACGCATAGTACCAGTGATTATTTGTAAGATTGCAGTCAGTTACTAAGGAAAATTATTGATTGCTCCCAATAAATAATCTTGATTTTTATTATGGCCTTGGAAAAAATGCTAATAATGCTAACTGGCAACATATCAATACACTAGGGATGACCAATCTTGGCAGTTAGGGACTTATTTTAATCTGTGTGTCTATCTTTGAATATCAATAAATTATTATTATTAAATTATTCAAGATCATTAGCTTGAATTAAATAAATTGTATCAAGGCTTTTTATTAGATTAGTAGATGTTCCATGCTAAGATTGTAAAGTTACTTTACTGAAGGAAAAATTCAACAATCTTGCCCGCATTCGAATTTTTCCTTCACTAAAATAACTTTATAGTTTACGTTGTTTATAAATATTAGTATATAGTATAGAAAAGTACTAAAACTTACGCCACCATGGGAGGAGTATTGAGAATAGAATCTGCCTTGGCATTCGCCGTCCAGTCTAATATCGATGGGCATATCGGCAACGCTTGGTTCAACAGATCTTCTCTAACTATGACCAGTACCACGCCAGATGTGCCAATGTTCTTCTGTGCCCCAGCGTATATCACTCCAAACTGGAAGAAAACGCCGTAACCGTAACATGAATGAATACATTGGTAAAGGGCCTCCAAAAAAATTCACTGCTTTGCAGAGGCGACATAACGCGTGGGCGACGTAGGCAACCACCTTCGGCATCGCGCTCTTCGTACCTCGCCAAAGGAGTGTTTATGCTTTATTTACAAGCCACCAGAGGGCCCCGCGGAATATACCTTGCCCACATCTATTTTAGGTCTTGCCCCGCCACTGCTGCTTTGCATTCTCTTACAAGCACTAACATCATTTATCAAAGGGCCATCAGCATCTTCTAATTACGTCCTTAAAAAACCTTGCCCGGCCCTAAGATTTTCTACTTCATCATGGACACACAAACTCAGAATAACTATTCACATATATGTAGGTTTTAACTTTTTTTTTCCTGGGGAGCGATCCCGCGACTCCTAGTCAGCAGACAATATAACTAGACCGCTTTACATAAATAAACCGAAACGAACCCGACATTAGTGCGTAAATCGCGCTCCTTGCACCGCACCGTGTCGGCGACAGGTACAACTCAAGACTGCGTTGGTAAGTTACCTTTCACAATATAATTGTGGCAATAATTAAAAGTATTGCACTAGTTATTCTGTTTTATAATCATTATAAAACGAGATATATAAGTATACATATATAGTTTCTGCCTACCCCTGTGGGAGAAAGGCGTGAGTGTATGTATGTATAAAAACGCTTAGAAATGTGTATAGTAGCGGCCGACATCAGAGACAAATTCTTGGTAAAGAATTTATTGGCTTTAAGAATGAAGTAAATATGCTTAGGCACATGCCGAGCTCTGTAGGCTGTAGTATCATAATCAGGTACCTGTCAGCTTACACAGTCTTATCATTTTCTTTGATATCTATCTGATCTTGTCTATATTCTCAACATATCTATTTTACGCGACTGCACCAGAAGGAGGGTTATGTCTTTCGAGTCTATACATGTATGTAGATTGTATAAGTAAGTATTTCTTTGCCTAGATAGATTTTAGCTTAAGAGGCATCGCTAGATTCTTCTCAATTGTGACAGTGAAAATTCAATAATAACGGCCATTTTAATTTTCAAAAATATGAAAATTTTAATGGCCGATTTTGGCACCATATTATGTCTTAAAAATATTTTTTAGTCGCAGGTCTTTGGAGTTCAATTTAAGACGATACCTCTGACTGCATGAGATTGGTTATTTTGTTTCCATCTTTTTTGGCAGTCGGGTTTTTTTCTTAATAAGATGACATACAAGCATACCGGCCGCCTGATGATAAGCGGCAACCGTAACATATAGACGCCAGCAATAGAAGTAGTATTGATAAGACAACACACTATTTGATAATGCATAATTATCTACAAATATTTCATCAAGTCAAGCAACTGATAATGAAGATTTCATAATATTTTTAGTGTAGTCTATAACATGCGGTTATCTGAGAATTTCAATAGTAATTAAAATTAATTGCTATCAGTTCATACTGGTTACTTTTCGTGACTGAGTCAATACGTTATCTTTATCAATACAATTGAGAGTAACCATTATTTTAGTGTGTTTACCCACTGATCTCTATATTTCTTTATGCTATTAGTATAGAGTATTATAGAGGTCAGTCTACATCATACATACATAAATATGAATGGAGATTTTTGTATTAGCGAATGCAGTATTTTTGATCAACAGTAAGTATAGATATCCTTATAGTAATTATAGATTATATGAAAGGACTTCCTTACCTTAGAAACATCAATTTTTTTGGACATCATGTTTGATGACATGTCAGCAACAAGTGGCACTCCCTTAGTGTCAGGAATAAAATCAAATTCGACTCCTGAAACAACAAACAATTTATATACCTAACCTAAAATACATGAATATGAAACTTGTTAAAATGGGAACAATAAACTATGTAAACCTTGAACCAATTAATATTAATTATCTGATTAAAACTAATCATGTACATAATTGTCTCTGTTTGTAGTACTCAAATACTACATACCTGCCTATTATAAGGCTATCTCATGTAGCATAACCAGTAATCAGAACAGGTAGTGCAATTTTGTAGTATTGTGTGATATTATCTTATTAAGGATATGCCTTTAAATCCCACATAGTGGGTATTTATAAAAAAAAATATTGTTGCTGCTTTATTAAATATATATTATACTTCTAAATTCAAAAAGTATTTCGTAGTATTTTTCTAAATATTTCACAATATTACAAAGTATAATAATATTACTAGTATAATCCGCAAAATTATTTTTATAATAATGAATTTAAAAATAATAAACAATTTCGAAGTATAGCAATGAAATAAATATTTATTTTTGTCAGAAGAAAAACATTGTTTTTTTTTTAATTGTTGCCCCACACTAGGATTTTCTCCTGTATCATGAGTACAAACACAAATTCTCACATACACAAACACCCAGACCCAGAAAACCACCTGTAAATCATACAAATATTTACTACGTGTGGGGATCGAACCCACAACGTGACGCAAAAGCTAATCGCTCAGCCACTGCGCCAAACTTGTCGTCAAGAGGGATTTTATGATTTGTTATAACAAATCATAAAATCCCGCTTCCCACAAGGCATATCCATATTTAAAACAATGTTTAAGGTCAATTAACCGAAATTGCATGACCTATTCCAATCACTAAACATAACATACCATCACCATCATACTAGAAATCTGCATTCATCTACTTATCATGGGTTAGGCAGATGTATACTAATGCACACCCACAGTTTGCTGGTATGTTTAGGTCCCATATAATAAGAAGGGAGCCCATAGTTTGGATCTGTGCCTGCTTATAATGGTTACCGGTGACTAAATCGTAACCCTGTCTGTAAACAAGACTTTAAAATATATAATGTTTCGGAAATAGTTACCATGTATAGTTTCATTACAACAGATATGAACATATGATGCATTAGGGTCAAGCTTCCATGTTGATTGATTAGGGATATCCTCATAGCGATCCATGGGAGGCAGCACCAAGTTCACTTTACCATATTTCTTTGCTTCTTTAGCCGCCTTTGCAGACCAGTCACCTAAAAAAAACATAATTAGGTGCTCAATGAATTTTGTTTAAAGTTTTACCAGTTCATGAGTATTCTCATCATGCAAGATATTAAACAATTATGGACCAGTCATCAATACACTGATTTCTTTTGTTTACTTATAATAAGTAAACAAAAGAACTAGTAGCAAATAAAAATTTGGTAATATATACATCAACAAGTAAGTAGTGTTGTTGTAAAGCAATGATTCCCAACCTTTTTTTGACCATGGTCCACTTTGATTTTATTGTTGTTAGCAGGGACCACAAAGTTAAATTAAAATAAACTGTGTCTATCTGAAATTAAACATCTTCTGGTCTTGTGGACCACCAGTTGTCTGCGGACCACTGGTTGGGAACCATTGTTGTAGAGTTTGCATCTTTTATTAGTGTAATGAACAAGATTTAGATTTAAAATTAAAATATTTATTAGTTAGAAAATAAGATGTAACATACCATGATGCTGGTATTCTCCAAAGGGTTAGGCAGAGGCATACTAATGTTACACCCACAGTTCGTCTATTGAACCCCAAGAAAACTGCTCGACCTGGGAATCGAACCCAGGACCTCTAGCATAGCAGTCGCGCTCAGGACTACTAGGCTAATGAGGCAGTTAAATATAAATAAAATGAACTTACTTATACAAAATCTTATTAGCTTACCAGTAACAACATAGTCCGCAGTTCCAGTTCTGGATATCAAGTTAAGAGGTACAGCTGCAAATTGACCAGTACCACCACCAGATAACAACAGAATCTTGTAGTTAGCTGGCACATCTCTGAAAAATAGATAGACAGCTTAGATAGTCCCATTTAGGTTGAAATTTAAATACACTACTTAATTATAGTATAATGTCATTGCTACATATAGAATAATCTAGTAAGTTGATACAACTAGAAAAACAACAACAGATAATATTAGTACCTACTTTGTAATTTTGTGCTAAAAATTCGTGGTTCGAATGTAATTTGTACATAGAATTTGAATACAAGCCTTTCCTTTATTCCATTCTTACCATTCGCAAATCAATATTTTCTGATAACTGTACGATAGTCGGCAGATAGTGTTTACTACATTTATATAAAATAAGTTTTTTGAAAAATGAATTTTGAAATTTGAATTCAATCAAATTGACAAGCTTAAAAATAAACAAATGTCAATGTCACTGTTAATGTTGTCTAATTTCTTCTATTGGCATCCGGGGATGGCGACATTGTATTGTTTCATTCGTTCATTCTTGTCCTGACTGAATGCAAAGTTATGTCAGGTCAAGCATGGGTCAGATCTGAGGGTCAGATTAACTTAGCAGTTAGCTCATTTCCTCTCTGAAAAAGGCAACAACAAACAATGAAGACTTCACATAAATTCTCATTCTCAGTCTCAAGTCCCAGTCAAAAATTCTAAAACAAAATATAAAATTCTCTTCTCTTTGTGGAAGTTGAGTCTTGAATCACGACTCATCGAATCATCAGCCACGAATCACGACTCCGACCCATCAAGAGTCGTAATGGGTCGGAGTGACTATTTTGCCCGTAGGTTAGTTAACAAACATAGCACATTGAATAATAGAAAACAGACCAAACCTACCTATCTCAATCTCAAACCTAACTGAAATAAGTACTTATCACAACAAACGTTACGAACTTGAAGCATTTTTTATAGTTCGTTCATTGTTTAGGGTTCCGGGTTCCGTGCTACAAAAATTGGAAGACTGGGCTGGATTTAGACCACATTAATTTTTTAAATACCTACCTTTAAAATAAATAAACCATAGAATGAGAAAATTTAACTTAGGACAATGTTAAAATACTATTAGCTACCATGCCATGTTCATAGTAAATGTCATATGAAATTGAGTCGCGCTACATGTCCATACAGTACGCGCGGCTTAGGTTGGCCGGAGTGAAGTTCGCCGTTTTAATGCGCAGTGGATTTTTTACGTTAAAAATTGTGTACTGCGCAACCAAACAGCTAACTTCAGTCCGGCCAACTTATGTCGCGCGTACTGTACCTATACTCCTAAACATTTTAGGCTTTCATAATGAGCGCGCGCATATATACAGGCAACATAAGATGAAAAGAAATAGCAGTAAGCAGTTGTCTTAAATGATACACCAGTATGTCCGTATAAAGTGACGAGTGACATGAAAAGTATTGGGTCCCTTTCTCTCATACTAATAAGGGATGCGCTGACTCTTTCTTTCATTTTAAATTTTATTTGCAACGAAAAAAATGAAATAAATTGTACGGAAGCTAAGAATTTATTAATTTACTTGTGATAAGATACTACATGCTCTTTTCTTACTTTAGTATAATAATTTATGTAGTATCGCAGCACAAGACGGCACATTTAAATAAAATTAAAATTTATTGCTGTCAATAGCGCTGTCAAACACACTTCTGCGCTTAGGTCGGTCAACCGCATAAGTGACACTACAAATTATACGTTGCCCACGAAACAATATTCGCATTTGAAGGATGATAACGTGTCTACCTCTATTTAACTATATAATGTCATTGACTTAGGACTACAACAGATCATTTAACTTCATTGTTCATTGGTACCTAACTAAATATTAGTGTATGATAGATAGTGCAGGTACCTACTATTCCTAATAATAATAGGTACTATATACATAACATACATAATCAACCCATTGTACTGTCCCACTGCTGGGCCCGGGTCTCACGAGATTAGGCTCTAGCCCACCAACACCAACTAATATAAGTAAACAACTACTAGGAATATAGGCTCTAAATAAAATGTTTACTTACAATAATCTTCTTACAACGTTTTGCACCTCTGTATTAAATTGCATATATCCTTTTGTGCGGTGGCTTGTCTCAAGTAAACTTATACCAGAACCATCAAAGTTTGTAAGTTCATTCTTCATTATTTCATACACCTGACAAAGTAAACATACCCATGTTAACTTATAACATTCCTAAATAAGTACCTACCTAAGTACCGAATGATGTAGGCACCTACATTACTAACCTAAACGTGCAGTTCGTGCAAATAAATGCGGCCTTTCATTAAGGATTCTAAGCCTCAATTTAGATTAATAATTTTATTACTTACTTCTTCAGGAAGTTTAGCCGGACCGGCTCCAAAATTGTGAATTTTCGGCATATTTTTATCGTCTTTTATCGAAGAACTACACGAGTTATTTGTTTAACTTATCAAACGGCACTGTATCGTAAGGTTTGCTTGCGCTCAACGCTGTGCGTCTACACAATTACACAAACTGAGTGGGTTATCGCCCTGCCTTTATTATAAGTAACCGGTGAGACCGGTTCACCGATCACATGAACAACATTCATTCGTGTGCAAAACTGTGAGATCGTGTATGTAATTTTGTTAAAATTACACGTAATAAAATACCCAGCTGTGATAAATATTTTTGGCGCTTATGACTTAATAGAGATTGCTTAACAATGATTAATTAACATAATTATTACCTTCTATGTTCATTAAGTAGTGACAATAGACTATTCTATTGCATTATTTCGAAGCACCTAAGTACTTTGAGGACAACCTAATTAATATATTAATTTTTAATTTTTTGAAAATATTTTGCTACGAAGAGACCGTGATAAACTGTGCCCCTTCCCAATACTACTACTCATACCAAAAGCTACTTACTACCGGAAGTAGTAAAAGCATATTACATTCCTAACAATTCCTATTCCAGCGTTGGATTATAAATTTTATTATTTAAATTTACTTTATTTTAGGGGCACTCGGGGCTACTGTCCTGGGCGGCGAAATATTCACGACCCTGCTTATCCGTACAGGGTCAATACCAGTAACATTAGACTTATCTAAGAATAAAACTGCTAACCCTACATTTACCACAGTTCTTTACAATCACAAATGGATGTTAAAGGAACTGCTATAGTTCGCTGGATTCGTGAATGAATCATTGGAGTTGTTTAATGCTATCTGCTGATTGCTCATTGATGAACACATAAAGTAACTTCCATGGTTGAATACAGCTGACAGCTGAATTAGTGCCGACTGCTGATAAAATTTGAAAATGCCTCTCTTTATCAGTGTTCAATATATTTCATTCGTTCTGTTGGTGTGTTGCCATTTTATTGTATGCCCATCAATCTAGGTAAATGAAGCTAAAGATAAACTATTTGTTTTGATGACTATCTAAACTTGCTATTAAACGTAATACAAGACTATAATCCCACTCTATCGATCGACAGATGTCGCAAAAATGACTCGGTCATTATGCCGCTTGCACACTTTCGCACAAAAAAATCATAATGGTTTTTGAATGTTGAAGAATCAGTATTTTAAGTACGTTTAAGGCGGATCGTTCAGCTGAGCCCGCGAAATTCAAATTTCGAGTGGTTTTTCGCAATTTGTAGGTCTATAATAAGTTCTGCATTCATGGTAATGGTAATTGCGACATTAACTATACAAAATTCACAATTTTTATCTAAAATAATTACTTGAAAATCATTATTGTAGCTAAAAGTAGTGTAAAATGTCAATTTTGACCAATTACACTGAATGCGCCAAGTTTTTGGCTTGATATGGATTTATAAGTAAAGATTTTAGTTCTCAGTTGTGAATGTTGTATAGTTAATGTCGCAATTACAACTGCCATGAATCTAGAACTTGTAATACACCAACAAACTGCGAAAAATCACTTGAAATTTGAATTTCGCGGGCTCAGCTGAACGATCCGCCTTGTGAACATCTGTTTTATTCCAAATGATGCAATTTAAATCAAAGTCATTCAAAATGGTTTGAATTATGTAATCAAGTCAACCGCTTGGCCTTTTTTCGGGATGCTTTCAAAGTATAGCCACACTTTTATCAAATTATAGTTCAATCATTCATTCGTTTTGTTTCTGTCATTCATTTTCGTTCGTTTGCTTGTCTGTGAACTCTGAATACTCTGATTGTCTATCTCTCTCGTACAAACAAGTCTTCGCTTCGATTTTCAATTTAATTGTCACTTGAAAGAGAATACGGCACATCGTGATCGTTTAATTTATTCATTTCTTTCCCTTTAATAGAAGGCATTGTGATTTTTAAAAAATACCCGAAGAGTGTCTTATAAATTGTGCAAAGGATATGCCTCCAGTAAAAGATGAGTCAATAAGTGAAACCAACTGTTTGGAAATAATAAACATTGTTGAGAAGAGTCCTGGTAAGAGTACTCTTGTGGATGTAAGAGCTTGTAACAAACCTGCTGCTAAGGTAAGAAATAGTATAGATAATACTTATTTATGTTTTAATCGTTGTCAAAATAACATAATGTACATGTACAACGTGTCGAAAGTATCGATCTTTAAAGAGTCCATTGGGATCTAATTACGAGCGCTACTTCACACTCGTGGTAATTTGTATGTTCGAAATTTGTATTGGGTTTGCATATCTGACATTTGTTTTATCAAATGATAAATTAAAATAACTGATATTTATTTAAAACCACACACTGTTACGTGCATGAAAAAACGATACAACGATAGTTATATCAGCATGTTATGTAGGTTTTTTACAACACTTTCTAACGAACTATTTCTAGTTTGCCTTCAATTTACATTGTTAAAAGTAAGTACACATGCACAGACACTTGTAAAAAACTAAACACCAGACACCTTGATAGTCACATTTTAAAACCCACATGGTTTAAAGGCAGTTAGATAAAATTTAAACTACCTATTTGCTTAGTAGGAACCTGCCAAAGTGAATTCATTTATCATCATACACACCTCCACACCTGTATTCCTTGAAGGGCGAGGCAGAGGCATACTAATGCACATGTAATAGGGGCGAGCCTATTGCCATTAACCAGGTACAAATCCCAAACACCAAGAGCTGGTAGGTACTGAGAATTTAGATATATTATGTAGAACAACCCAATAACATTTTGCTCAACCTGGGAATCCAGCCCAGGTAACATCTAGCATAATAGTCATGTTTATGACCATTAGATTAATAAAGCAGCCATCATTATAAAAAACATTATCAATATGATAAAAAATAAACAATAAATAAATTATCATACATTGACTTATATCTTGTAGATAAGAAAAGGTAACATTGGCATCGGCTGCAAGTGGTTTCCATCCAAAGTTTGAGGTTGTAACACCATGAACCTTCACACTAGTCACAGATGATCACCAGGATGAATGGTCATATAATATGCTTATGATATGGATACAGATAGACAGCAACAATCATTATTGACCTGTTAGTGCAACAATAATTGAAAACAATAAAATAGAAAGTCACCCTATTCACAGACATTTGGAAACTAACTTTAACTATTCTTAATTATTGCATACCTCATTAAATAGTCCTTGTTAGTAATCACCCTTTTCGGAGACATTCCTCTTATAAATAGTTAAATTGATAATTGTCCCATTTATTTGAGAACTACTAGCATTTGTGAGTAGGGTTGCCAGATACAGAATTATCATTGACAATTCTATAGTAAATTTAAATCTACAATAAATAGGTTTCATTAAGCTCCAGTAATCCTTGTTGAATTTTTTAAAGGCAAAAAAAGAAGTTATCAAATATACCAATAACTTGCTTGTACTTGGCAACCATGTCATGCATGTTTTACTGGCAACTGATAGATAGAACTAGTAACTTTATAAAAAAAAATTGTAGGTGTTCAGAATCTGGGATATTAAAGTCTAATTACTGGAGAAGACACGAAATTCTGAGACATTCCCAGATTTCCCAGCCACCTGGCAAGCCTATTTGTGAGGCCATGGTGTTAGGAAATGATTTTTAACTAACCCTTCCTCCTTTATCTTTCATTTCTGGTGATGTAGTATGTAATATTATTCCTGCCTAAAGCTAGTAATCTATAATGAAACCAGTCCCACAAGCTTATCTGAAAGTGGTTTCATATTAATCAGATAAAATGCTTTTATGTAAATCCCTGACTTTCCATCGTAAGGGTATGATGGAACTTTTTATTTAGCAATAGTTTATGATTAAAATTATCTGCGTGAGTGTATGTATGTATGTAAAATTATCTGATCACCATTCCCAGCCATCATGATCATCTTCTGGTGAAACAAAATGTAAAATAAAAAGTTGTGAATTAATTTTCTTCTTTTTTTTAAATTATAAGAATAAGTATATTTGGTTAGTTGGGCTTGTGACAAATAATACCTTCCAAATATCCATATGAGCACATGGTGTCCTTTCACAAAATCTTCATACAATATCAACTACAATATTGAATAGTAGTAAAATATAATATTGAACTACTATACAGGGATGTTTTATTAAACTGAGCCATACTTACTTAAAGAAAAAAAAATACTAAGGAAGTTATTTATAAAATAAAATAAGAATATAGCAAGTATCTCCAATATATTTCTAGTTAAATAAAACACACTGTATTACTTACATAATATTGAATTTTATTAGGTCAGCCATATAAAGTACTTACATTGATATAATAATAATTTTAGGATTACATAGAATTACTTACCTACTACTCAAGAGTGTAGCACTCTTAAGCAGTAGGTGATTCTAAGTAAGTGTATAAAATATGAAATCTAACTACATACTTAACTTCTTTAACATTTGAACCAAAAGAGGATGTTCTCAACTCTTTTGTATATATTTTTGTGTATGTTAGGCGATATCTCAATCGATTATGAACCGATTGCGACATTTAGTTATTATCTGATAGAATATTATAATGCATTCTGTCTAGATATTGCATAACAAAAAATACAGTTTACTTGAGAACCTGCTTCTTTATAGAAGTTGAGTTTAAAGTAAAACACACACAACTGACTCCAGTGCTGACATGCCTCTTTCGTCTCTCTCTTGAAACTTGTTAAGTGCCAAAATCGTGGAAGCTTGCTAACGTGCAATCTGTACCCAAAAAGGTAGCCGTGCCGACCCTGCCAACTACAGGCCTATTTCGGTCACGTGGAACGTGTTCATAATAACAGGCTCCTGGCGTACCTAGAAGCAAATGATCTCCTCAGTGACCGAGAATACGGATTTCGCCGAAAGCGATCTACTATATTATATGTCGATAAACATGGGGACGCGCTTGCCGTCTCTTTTGACATCTCAAAGGCTTTCGACAGGGTCTGGCATGATAGTCTTATCATCATGCTTTCATCATATGGCTTGCCCACTGGTTTCATTGCTTGCATATCGGACTTCCTGAGGAATCGATCGATACGAGTCGTCATTCTTAGTCGTCGTTTTCTTCTAGGCAAGCGCACTTAATCGTAGATCGCAGTGTCGCTTAACATCGTGCGAACTGGCGATCAAGCGTAAGCCTATCATGATAAAAAAAAAACACTGAACTTTATTTATAAGTAAGTAAGGAAATCGCACGGAACAAACATCCTTAGCAATCAATTATGTTTACCATCGACATTATGATGTCATACTTATCAAAATAAAATCACATTTTCAAACCATGACATAAGTATTTGGTGGCACACTATTGCGGTGGTTAGTTTACAGTCATTCTTTTTGTTGTGCTTGGCTGACTATCATGTAACATCCTTATCTTTTAATTGTACGCAGTTGAAAGTGTTACATTATTGCTAAATATTTTGTTTGAGTCATACTGCTTAATTGTACCACTTAGTGTGTTTGGCTTTGTAAAGCCTATTATGAGTTATCATTTTTATTACGCTCTATACAGCGTATTCAACAATTTAATTTAATTTCTTAAATGTATACAAATATAAAATATTTTATATTAAGGATTAAGATATCCATATAATATGTTAATAAAATATTTCATAATATAAATATATAGGTATATTTTTTATTATATAAATGTTGTTTTATTTACTATGTCATGGCACCAAATTAATTTGCTGATACTGGAAACTTTCATAGTGCCTCCTAATTTACATACTCCAATACTGTGTAACAGTGTTACATCATCACTAGTATTATTTAATTTATGTTCTATCGACTGTAATTAATTTGAATTTCTCTGAGAATCTTCGACGACGACGACGACTTCTCAACGAGTATCTTTTCACTTTTTTTTCTCGCTTCGTTCGAGACACGCGCTTCTGCCGTTAACTGTAGTCTTCGGGTTATCATTTGGTACCGACCTAGCAAAGGTGTATGCCACTGTAGTGACTGTCTCAGTATTTTTTCTGTTTGCACATTTTGTTTTTTATATTGTTTTTTAATGCATCCTTTTTGTTTCTTTGGAACTTTCAGTGTTAAGGTACAGTGCATCATGTTGTGGGCAGCTGATTTTTATGTTATTTGTGTATACGATTATTGTATGTAAAATGCACAGAGCTCTATAGTTTTGGAGTGTGACTCTATGTAGTGCATGCATTGATATTGCACCAGTAGCGCGGAGACATCATGACTAATTCACAGGTACTATTTTTATTTCATTGCACATTTTATTTTTATGTTAGAATATGTATTTAGATATATGTGATGCTTTTTCATGTTGATTTTGTGTATAAAAAGTAATGTGAATCGTGAAAGTAGTCTATGGGAAATGGATTGCAACTTGTTATAGCCAGTTCTGCTATCTAATGTATGGCCTGTGAGTTAAAGCAATAGTGTTGGCAAAGTCTGATGTTGTGTTGCTCCACCCGGAACAACTTGTCATCCATGGATAGTCACCATCAACCTGGCCCAAACCATTTAAGTATAATTTTCTCGCGGATAAGTGTTTGTGTAGCTTGTATACGGAAGAAGGCCGTCAATAAACGACACTAACATGCTTATGTGTATCTTATGTCGATGCTCGAACATACATATAAAAGTCTCGAACAATAAGTAGATAGTATAATTGTTAGATAGGCAGCTTTGTATGTAACTACATATCATTATTAATTGGTCAGCTTTAAAATAGTATTTATTTAGAGTGATACCCCTGGTGTTGCAAGCGTCCATAGGCTACGGTAACCGCTTACCATCATGCGGGCCGTATGCTTGATTGCTACCTTAGGGGTAAGTATAAAAAAATAAAAAATAAAGTTTTGAAAGGGTTAAACTAAAAATTTGTTAAAAATATCATTGCCCAAAAACTCTTAGTGATAAATCTTAGATGAGTTAATAATGTGAATCTCATTGCGCCAGTTATAAAAGTAGAGCGTCAGTATAAGACAGTTGTTAATAATATTCTGTTACGCAATTATGGTGATTGGTCTTAATTCTCGCAGAACTTCTCACGAAACTTAAACCATTTTTTATTTCAATTATTTTTATTCAAATTTATATCTATTAAGTTTAGTTCTTATTCATTTCATTTTTAGTTGTAAATAAGATTTTCTGTACTTAATATGCAGTTGTTTTCGCGATACCGATAGGTACACCTATTTCATATTATAAAATTAATTAAGATAACGTTAAGAAGTTAAGAATTTCTAAAACATTGCCATTTAAAAACCATAGCAGAGTAATGAGAGAAATTTATGCGTAACAAGTTAACAGTGTTTATATACTTAAAATAACCTATTTATTTATCAATGACTTCTAAGTATAAGATGACGGTTAAAATATATTTTAAAGAAATCCTGTTTTGTTGCATTTTTTTACACTGTTAAAAAAAATAGGTATACCTACATACATAGTATTAAATCATGATCGCGTAGTGTGGCACCTTTATTTTCGTTTAAGCAATTTATGCTCTTTTGAAAAATCCACCTGTATAGTCCTTATACATATAATATATATTACTCCGGTAGATATGCTTTTTGCCACCGTGGTATGAAGAAACCCAGGATGGAAAATCTTGGACTGAGTTAGGCCTTTGCCCATCAGTGGGACACAAAAGAAGCAACATAAAAAAACTGGAACAATGGGATCTAATGAATGTTTTAAGAATAGTATCATCTTATTTGCTTTTTGCATTTTAATTAAGTTTACGTAAAGATTCAACGTTCCTATTTGAATAATTCATAAGTGTGGATTGTTACTTCATGTTTTCTCTAATTGCGTGCGATTCATAAATGTCTGTCTGTAGTGGTAACAATTAGCAAGCGCACAAGTGTAAGTGCCAAACAATAAAAAAATACTGTCACTTTCCTGAGTTGAACTAATTCTTAAAAAACAAGTACATTACTTACTATTAACTCATGTTAACTGCTTTTTTATTTCCCTGTAATATCTACTTAATTAATGAGTTTGTTTATTAAAAAGTAAGGATGGTCAAAAAATTAATATTTGAATCGTCCGTTGATTTAATATAAATAATAGTTACCGACAGTACCGCCTTTATCATAAGGGCACACGGGGCACGGCCCTTGGGCCCCCACTCTAACGTGGGCCCCGAAAAGCCAGATTGTTTGCATAAACAGTAAATTCTATTTCAGATTGATATAGTTAGTCGAACAAAATTATTTACAGTGTGAGTAAATGAGGAAGTTTTTTCGTTCGTGTGGCAGCACGGAACGGTTATAATAATTGCCATGTAGGTACCTAGTTTTATATTTCGTTAATATTTAGGCTTTTTTGTTGATAGTAAGTACTAAGAAAGCCACAGTTCTTCCAAAATAAAAATTGTGACTTTTCTGTAATTTCTACAAGTTTTCCAGATTCAAGCGCTTAAATGAAAACTAGATACCTACCTACTTATCAAAAATATTTTTTCCGACGGGGCCCCACAGTCTCGTGTGCCCTATGGCCCCGGAATGGGCTAGGACGGCCCTGGTTACCGATATTCTAAAGATAATCGGGTTTTTTAGATACGTTTACGTAGTGGTTGCAATTCATACAATGATGACCGTTTATAAATGTATATTCATGTGAGGCGTACATAACAAGCCCATAATGATATCGTTACTCTCACAACTGAATGGTAAAATCATCATTTATGATTTATAGCTAGTCATTACATTCCTGGTGAATTTATTTTGTAGTCAAATAATTTAGTTCTGTTCGCTTAGAAACAGCCATACGGTGGTTAACATCATGTTTATATAATAATCTATTTATTTATGACATAACGACATATTATTTCGTAATTCATCAACGCGAATTTCTTTCGCACATAAACTGCTAGAAAAGTCATTAGGTAATTAATTAACTTGGCGTTATGCAGTATTAGTAGGATTTATTAACTCCATTATAGGTACCTCGTTATAACGGAATTAATGACTAGGCCACTGCTAGTCACTGCTATGGCGTTTATTTTGGAAATATTGGCTTTTTTAATTCCCAACAAGCTCACACTGGGACACATTTTCAGGTATGGTTCCGTGGTGTGAGGAGCTCCAAATTCCGCCATGTGTACGGCGTACCGTTCAAACGGGAGCGTTGCTATGACAACATAAAGATCACAAGAAATGCGCACGATTCTAATTTCTGCGCCGTCAACCCTAAGTTTGTTGCCATAGTAACCGAGGTGGCCGGTGGTGGAGCGTTTCTTGTCCTGCCTTTGGATCATGTAAGTATTAGAAAGAATAGAAATTATTTGATTTCGATATGAAGCAATAAATTAATATGAGCTGAGCTGAGATCAGATATGGATTAGTGACAGATGCCCATATCTGATTTTGTAGTTTTTTTTTTTATACCACTAAGGTGGCAAACAAGCGTAGGGCCCGCCTGATGGTAAGCGGTTACCGTAGCCATAACTACTTTAAACATAGTTAAAAACATAGATTTTGGGAAATTCTCATGTACCTAATTTAGACAAACTAAATCGGCGTTGGCACCCAGCTAGTCGTAAAGAATTTGAACAGGAGACACGATTCAATGAAATAACTTGCTCTTTGAACTTTGGTGAAATACCAATTTGTTTTGTGTTTTCATCTATCGTCTTCAATGTTATTGCTATTTCAGTAATTCCATCTATCAAATACGTCAAGTTCGTTTCTAAACCTCGGGCTTGTTGAATTCATAAACTATTGGAGCTATTGGTAGAAAATGATATCGATGTTTTAAGTTTGTTTATGATTATATGTACTAACGTTCGCCAAATAATCACATCACAATATAACTGCGTAATCATAAATCATTTGGGATTAACGCAACACGTTCTCGCGATTCAGTCTTTCTTTCTTACATCACAGAACATCATTTATACCTTTCCTATACAATTTATGTTGGTATCCTTAAAGCAAAACAAAAGTTGCCCTTGTTGGGCGTCATTGGTTAAACTTAGTTTGTCCAACACCAATATTTGCGTTTTTTTTATTGGCATTGTGCCTGAAACGCCCTAGTTTGTGAACCATAAGCTTTGTGTACCCAGACAGTGTCTACAAACGGTGTTTACCTAAACAAGTTTAATCAATTTGATTGGTTTTCGGATTCGGAACATATTTGTCGAGTGATGAAAAATTCTTAAGTTATCTTTTAGACAAATGTTTCTTAAGAATTCGTTGATTTCGCTCATCCCTATTTTTTTCATCAAATTGTTTGGAGATTCGCGCAACGTCCTGCATCAGCTGGTTGACTGAATACACTTTGTTTTTTTTTAATTCTCTATTTTTATTATTTTGTGCAAGTTTTGTAGATTTTCCAAAAAAATAATATCATGCAACATTCTACAATCTACAGGTGTAGAATGTTGTTCAAGCATATTGCATAATTTAGCAAAGATTCGAGCAAAATATTGTGTGCATTTATTAACATAAAATGGTCCCCAAGCATTTGTTGAATTTTAAATTGTTATAATGATCCACTTTACTGCGTTCGAAAGTAGTAGTAGCTAGACATGCGTTTTTTAAACATCCGCTATGCGATTGAGTCGCGAAATCGCGACGTTCCAACTTTAAATGAGTTGTGATTGTTATTAGCGTGAGAAACTTATCTTTTAGTGAATTTGTAACTAAATTAAAACGTTGCAACACTTCCTACTGTTTCGCACGTGTAATGCAAGTGTTCGGTTGCGCTTGCGACGTTAGTGAGTGTGAGCGTTACTTTTCTGTAACATAATGTTTAATAAACACTACTCACTATGATTATTTATCTCTAAAAATAATTATTTATTTTTTAAGACAAAGCAATGATTTCAAATATTCGCAAACTGATAATAAAGTGGGTCTATATCCGATCTTTTTTTATTTAGAAACATGTTCTTAATTCAAATTCTTTATCTTTCAGACTGGCAGGTTGGACTTTAACGCAAGCCGAGTGACTGGCCACAAAGGCCCCGTGCTCGACATAAAATGGAATCCTTTCAACGATAACATCATTGCGTCGTGTTCCGATGACTGCACGGTAATTTTGTTTGTGCCAATTTTTTTTATTAAAGTTTTTTTTATTTCCGTAATTTGTTCATGGTAATTGATGCTTATTACACGGGGATGTTCCGTTTCAACAATTTCTCGCTTTTTGTTGATATGAAAGCGTGCAGCTTGGTTGTCAATAAATTATTATATCTAGACATATTATTACGTGGTACGGGTACGAGCGTGATTATCTTATCGGCCAGAAGTAGCTATTGTCTCAATTACAAATTTATCGTCATCATTAATTGTCCTGTCCTGTAAACAGGTGATCAAATTACGAAATCTGCAGTACGTACTTTATGTTTATACACTCCCTAGTGATATATTTTCTCAGAACTTAATTAGGTATAGGTACTTACCTGTAATCATTTTGCATTCCATATTTTATAATGCTAAGATATAAGAAATTCTTTAGAATTTGGCACAGTAGGTACCGACTGATTGTCAAGAAATTAAAATATTATATCATTGTGTGTAATGAAATAAAGTGACGTCGATTTCCTGCCCTTAATCAGTCAGATCACGCCTATTTACTTGTAGCGTTCTAAGCATTCTTCTAATTTCTCCGATTGTACATATAATATATAGCAGCTATGGAATGTTATTGTTTCTAATAGGTAAAACTATGGCACATTCCGGACGGCGGTCTCTCTATGCACCTGACGGACTGGCTGGTGGAGTTGCATGGCCATAAGCGACGCGTCGCCTACATCGAATGGCATCCCACTGCCGAAAACATTCTACTTAGCGCTGGATTCGACTACTTGGTAAGTTGGTTCCCATTTACTGTCCTACTGGGCATGGGTTGTCTATCAGAGTGAAAGGGCAGCGAAAATCTGAAAGTAATACGGTTCTTCAAAAAAGGTGTGAAAAAGATTTTTAACGGGTCGGCAACGCGCGAGTTATACCCCTGGTGTTGCAAGCGTCCATACGCTACGGTAACCGCTTACCATCAGGCGGGCCGTATGCTTGTACCTTAGTGGTAAATAAAAAAAGCAACATGTCGTCTTCGCACATTGATTTCGAAAATCGCACGTCAGTATTTTGTTGGTGGTCTGCGAAACCATATTTAACGTATTCCAAGTTTTCTCACGATGTTTCCATTATCTTGTGACTAGGCTATCTGTCGTAGTCTGCGAAATACTTCGGATTGCATTTGCGCAAACAATTGCGCCGCATTTCATAAACAAAGATACCATCAGGCATGTATTCCCTAAAAAAAGAATAGGCAGAGGCGTACTAATGTACACCCACAGTTCGCATGTTTAGATCCTATGTAATAGAGAGCGAGCCTATTGCCATTAACCGGGCACAAATCCCAAACTCCAAGAATTTCACAGAAACCCCAAATAATACTTTGCTACAACTGGGAATCGAACCTAAGACCTCTAGTGTAGCAGTCGGACTACTAGACACTAACGAGGTAGTTTCATAAATATTTTGATTTTATTGTGTTATTCAAAGTAAATATGGATGACTTAACTGAACTTGAACTCACTCCAAAACAATATTGTTGATGAACATTTGGAGTTGTTTTTTTTTTTAATTGAATCTCAATTTATCAAGAAACTTACTTCATACAGTAAATTGTTACATACCATCACGCCTGTATTCCCCGAAGGGTTAGGCAGAAGCGTACTTAATGTACACCCACAGTTCGCCTGGTATGTTTAGGTCCCATGTTATAGAGGGCGAGCCTATAGCCATTAACCGGGCACAAATCCAGACTCCGTGCTGTTACTAAAAATTTCATAGAAAACTCAATAACACTTTGCTCGACCTGGGGATCGAACCCAGGTCCTCTAGTGTAGCAGTCGGACTACTAAACACTAACGAGGTAGTTTCATAAATATTTTGATTTTATAGTATTATCCAAAGTTCACCAGTTATACAAATATGGATGACTTAACTGAACTTGAACTCGCTGCAAAATAATATTGTTGACTAGCTTTTGCCAGCGACTTCGTCCGCGTGGAATAGTTACTTTGTTCCCTAGTTCTTCGCCCGCGGTTTCATCTGCGTTCCTAAGGGTTGTAGCGTGATGTTTTATAGCTTGAAACCTTTCTCATGAATCACTCATTTTCCCAACATTTCCCTTCACTGCTCTGCTCCTATTGATCGTAGCGTAATGAAAAGTATACTATAACCTGCCCAGGAGTATGAAGAACAATTGTACTAAGTTTCGTTGAAATCCGTCGAGTGGTTTTTGTTTCTATAACGAACATACAGACAGACAGACAGACAGACAAAAATTTTACTGATTGCATTGTTGGCGTCAGTATCGATCACTAATCACCCGCTGACAGTTATTTTGGAAATATATTTCATGTACAGAATTGACCTCTCTACAGCCTTATTATAAGTGTAGATAGATGAACATTTGTAGTTGTTGTTGTTGTTTTTAATTGAATCTCAATTTATCACCAATCTTACTTCATACAGTATATTGTTCTGATTCATGGTCAATTTTGTGCTCGCGATTGGCGATACATACAAATTGATATTATTTTCGATCGTCACGCGAACTTCAATGTATACGATCATTACGACTGTTGTTTCGCGTGCTCTTTTGCAATCTAAATAAGAAATATTGGGGCCGTTTGCAGAACAGTTATTTATATGAAATGTATTAAATTGATAAATAACTGTCATTGTTGCTTTTTTTTGTGCCGAGTTCTATTTGAAGTTTGAAGATCGAACGTCAAAATTGGATCGAAATTAAATAACGAAGGAAATAAAAAAAATGGATACTTGAATTGTAAATCTTACGACTTTACTATTTGTGTATTGTCTGGGTGTCTTTAAGTCACTAGTGAATCTGTTTCTTCTAGGCAAGCACGCTCGATAGTAGATCGCAGTGTCGCTCATCAGGCGGTCAAGCGTAAGCCTATCAAGTATTTAAAAAAATGCCAAACATTCTAATGCTAAATGTTAAATAACACAAATAATAGGATCAACGTAAGACAAGAAGATCAAATCGCGAAAATAGAATCGATCTGGATACTTTAGGTTCTCGAAAGTGTGCGATCCGTCAGCTGAAATTTTATAGCTATCTTTTTGTGATTTTTTGCATTTTCCATGCTAAGATTATTAAGTTATTTAATAGTAAAGGAAAAAATTCAATCGCGGGCAGGATTCGAACCTGCGTCTTCTGGTTTGATATACCAGACGCTCTGACCTCTAAGCCACCGCGAACCCTACCCGCATGATTGAATTTTTTCCTTTACTATTAAATAACTTAATAATCTTAGCATGGAAAATGCAAAAAATCACAAAAAGATAGTTAAAAGGTAAGGTGGCATCGTACGACACTGAACTAACTGTAAAGTAAGTCGTGTCGGTTGAGAGGTAAGGTAACTTGCCTCTCATAGATGTCACCAAACGTCACCTTATGACGTAAATTCAGAATGTGAAGGTAAAATTTCAATCATGCGGGTAGGGTTCGCGGTGGCTTAGAGGTCAGAGCGTCTGGTATATCAAACCAGAAGACGCAGGTTCGAATCCTGCCCGCGATTGAATTTTTTCCTTTACTATTAAATAATTTTATAGCTACTTCGATTTTCGTAGAAGCCCCTAAGTACTAAATATAATAATGTAGGTACTATGTACTTATAAATATATATACGTACTAGATTGACATAAGCTGGTAGTATTCTTACATTGATATTTTATCTTATATTATTTTTAAATATACCAGAATATTTGAAATAGTGTCTATTTACTATTCTCATGCTCATATTATTAGATACATATTGTATTTTATAATTTAATATAATCATGGAGAAAATTACTTTAGGTTCTCGAAAGTGTGCGATCCGTCAGCTGAAATTTTATAGCTATCTTTTTGTGATTTTTTGCATTTTCCATGCTAAGATTATTAAGTTATTTAATAGTAAAGGAAAAAATTCAATCGCGGGCAGGATTCGAACCTGCGTCTTCTGGTTTGATATACCAGACGCTCTGACCTCTAAGCCACCGCGAACCCTACCCGCATGATTGAATTTTTTCCTTTACTATTAAATAACTTAATAATCTTAGCATGGAAAATGCAAAAAATCACAAAAAGATAGTTAAAAGGTAAGGTGGCATCGTACGACACTGAACTAACTGTAAAGTAAGTCGTGTCGGTTGAGAGGTAAGGTAACTTGCCTCTCATAGATGTCACCAAACGTCACCTTATGACGTAAATTCAGAATGTGAAGGTAAAATTTCAATCATGCGGGTAGGGTTCGCGGTGGCTTAGAGGTCAGAGCGTCTGGTATATCAAACCAGAAGACGCAGGTTCGAATCCTGCCCGCGATTGAATTTTTTCCTTTACTATTAAATAATTTTATAGCTACTTCGATTTTCGTAGAAGCCCCTAAGTACTAAATATAATAATGTAGGTACTATGTACTTATAAATATATATACGTACTAGATTGACATAAGCTGGTAGTATTCTTACATTGATATTTTATCTTATATTATTTTTAAATATACCAGAATATTTGAAATAGTGTCTATTTACTATTCTCATGCTCATATTATTAGATACATATTGTATTTTATAATTTAATATAATCATGGAGAAAATTCACCATGATTTGTCTATGATTGAGAAATAGTGTGATAAGGTAACGTTGCGGCTTAAAAGATGATGTAGTGACACGATTTGAGAAAAATATGTTGAGATGGTTTGGACATGTCGAGAGAATGGATGAAAAGCGATTAACGAAAGAGATTTACAAATCGAATGTCAGTAGAGTCGCCGGGAGATGACGCCCTAGAAAGACATACACCGACCTTATCGGTGAGGTCCTGCAAAAAGATCAAGTGCGTACTACTCGCAACCAGCGTGTGTGTATGACAAGATGTATGAATGTGGATGGAGCAAAAGATGTGTGCAAGAATCGTAGCAAGTGGCGTTCTGTTGTTTCTGCCTACCCCTATGGGAAAATGGGAGTGTATTGGTCTATAAAGTTTTACAAAGAAAACCCCAGAATGTTTATGTACTTGAATCCGGAACATTATCATTAATATGGAGTACCACATACTTCTTAATTAACAGAATAATTATACCGTATAAGATTATACAACCGCATCAATCTATTCTCACCTTTATTCTTATCATTACCTTGATCTTCTACTTGTACGTGTTATCACAGCTGTTAACACGTCTCGCTCTATTTAAGGTCATGATGAAATGATTCATTGTTTCTTAATTACATATTGAATCCAATCATTCTTGATGTCCCACAGACTCATGCATATGCTAATGTTATGTTTGCGATTGTCTGAATTTGTTTTCACCTATTAAAACCATATTTATTGCCTCATCTTCATAGAAGAATCCAATAACACTACTCGACCTGGGGATCGAACCCAGGACCTCCAGCGTAGCAGTCGCGATCAGTGTCATTAAATAATTTCAATTTCAATTGCAATTAAATTAACTACAGAACGGTGACCGAGGGATGGCAAGAGGAGTGTCGGACTTCCAACAGTGAGATGGGTCGACGACATTATTCAAGTCGCAAAGCTTACCTGAATGAGTGCAGCACAGGACCGTGGTGGATGGAACAAACTGAGGGAGACCTATACCTAGCAGTGGGCGAAGTCAGGCTGTGGATGATGATGCAATTAACATTAATTCAATTGTAATTGATTAATGCCCAATTTATGCCAAAACTGCTGTCAGTGCAGTGTTATTTCTTCGAGGCAGTATATTTGACAATGTACTTCACTCACTCTGATGCTGAGTCTCAGCATCAGAGTTCTATCAAAAATTGCCACTAAGCTTGTTGTTTTTTTGTTTCAGATCTTCGTATGGGATGTAGGCAAGGGCGAGGCAGTGAAGGTGATAGATTGCCACACTGACGTCATTTACTGCATGTCGTTCAACCGCGACGGATCCCTGCTGGCCACCACCAGTAAGGACAAGAAGCTGCGCGTCATTGAGCCAAGGAGGGGCATTGTACTGTCGGTTAGTGTTCCAAACCATGTTCGATTTTTAAGTATGGACGAAAATGTGGGACATAGATGTTCATGGTATGAACAGCGTAGGTGCGGCTTAATCGCAAAATGTCCGCTTTGCAAAATGATTATAGGTCCCAAAATGTCCCTTACGTAAAATGTACCTACTGATTTTCCAATTCATTGGTATTTGGTAAAAAAAATATCAATAAGATTGCAAAATATTAACAAAAAAGATTTATTTGACTTCGGCTATATTTAGGTAATTTTGGCATAGAGACATTTTGCGAAAGAAACATTCTGCGAAAGGGTCATTTTGCGAAATAAAAATATCCGAGAAAGGGACATTTTACGACGGTTCGATCGATTGTGGGTCTCGTGCTATCCCGCGCTTACTATGCGCTAAAATTTACTGTACGAGAGAGATGGTGCGAGATAATCATTGATTAGGTAATATAGAATGAGTAGTATTTTCTAATGGATATATCCCAGAAATTATTATCATAAGCACTTAGCCGTTCAGAGTTGAATTTTAAAGAGAGCTCCCGCACTGGTAGTCTTCGTTGGGGAGGGGACCTCACAAATAAACAGTAACGAACACAAAGTACCCAAATTTGAAACAAATATCCATGAAATACACAAATATTTATCTCAGGTGAGAACCGCGGGTGACGCGACACGACCAAACACCAAACATGAAGAATGAATGAATTTTAAAAAGTACCATAGATATAATAGGTATATCTATCTTTCCCGATAGATATAATCTGGGTGTTTTTAAATCACGTATGAATCGGTTTCTTCTAGGCAAGCGCGCTCCATCGTAGATCGTAGTGTCACTTAATATCAGGTGAACTGGCGGCCAAGTGTGAGCCTATCCCGAATAAAAAAAAAACGAAAAACCAAAATTGTACCGAGGCGTTTAATAATTTAATTAAACGCCTCGGCAGATATATTAATATCTAACTTATATAATATAAGCTATATTTATTATACAACTGATTTACATCCATAATTCCTTGCAAGGGTCCAGTTGAAAAACCAGCATCAGACACTGGTTGACAAAATGCTGGACTGGACCTATTTACCATTTATTATTTATTTTATATACCTATGGACTTGCATTATGGCGTGAACTGCGTAAAGCTTTGCCAAATATTTTTTTTTTATTTCAGGAAGGCCCCTGCCACCTGGGAACTAAGGCATCAAAGTGTACGTTTCTGGGCAGCCAAGGCAAGGTGTTGACGACCGGGTTCTCCCGCTACAGCGACCGGCAGTACGCCGTGTGGGACCAGCATGACCTGGACAAGCCGCTCGTCTGCGAGACCATCGACAGCTCTTCGGGCGTCGTATTCCCTTACTACGACTATGATACTAATATGGTGAGTAACAGCAACAACAATATAACTGGTTCATTAATCTAGTGGTCATAATCGCGACAGCTACGCTAGAAGTCCTGGGTTCGATTACTAGGTCAAGCAGTGTTATTGGGATTTTCTATGAAATTCTCAGTAGCAGCTCGGAATATGAATTTGTGCGCCGTTAGTGACTATAGGCTCGCACCCTATTATATGGGAC
The DNA here is from genome assembly GCA_910591435.1 of Acronicta aceris. Taxonomy (NCBI): domain Eukaryota; kingdom Metazoa; phylum Arthropoda; class Insecta; order Lepidoptera; family Noctuidae; genus Acronicta; species Acronicta aceris. Next base: position 10,411,373 of record OU342768.1, read on the forward strand.
CTAGGTACACCGACGAACTGAGACTAATCTACACCAGATTGACTTCTGCTTAACCCTTCGAGGAATTGAAACTTGATGGTATGTTATGTATCTATACCACATCGTAACCCAATTGTTTCCGTGCCGAGAAAGTGCAAGAAAATGCTGGCGGGACCACTTGGACACTTTCCAGATAGACTGGCTTCAGATAGTTCTAGATGTAGAGCGGTGGAAGTAGCTGAGTTACTTTTATTTTTCTTTTACAGGTTTACCTTGCTGGCAAGGGAGACGGGAATATTCGATACTATGAAGTGGTCGATGAGCCGCCATACGTGCATTTCCTAAATCAGTTCCTATCTGGAAACCCACAAGTAAGTCACAATTTGTGAATAATTAACTCAAATCAGTTGATTAATAAACTACTCAATCAAGTATGTAGGTACCTAATTGAAATGTTTTTGGGAAAAAATGGTTGAGATAATAATATGATTAAAAAAAAGGAATATTGAAATAAAATTACCTTTTACGGGTCTTATCGCGTTCTCTATATATCTTCTCTCCCTATAATAAAATTGTAACAGTCTGATGTCTGTACATTATAGATATTAAAGAAAAACTTATGAAAGATCTTTATTAGAGCAACAAGCCAAAATATTATTTTTTTAGAATTTTCGTATGTTAAAAGTACTGCATGGAATTAAAATCTGGTGCATGTTTCATCTTGATACGCCGCCTAGAATCGGACTTAAAATATGTTAATCTTTTTGTGACTTGAGTACAGTACGCGCGGCATAAGTTGGCCGGAGTGAAGTTCGCCGTTTTAATGCGCAGTGGATTGTTTACGTTAAAAATTGTGTACTGCGCAACCAAAAACTGACAAACAGCTAACTTCAATCCGGCCAAGTTATGTCGCGCGTACTGTAATTCCCAACATTTCTGATCCTTTACAGTCTAATAGTTTCCTAAAAATCAGTAAAATACCAATAATTGAGAATTTCCTTTTAGAAATCTGATAAACTTTCTTGATCGTCAATCTTGTGTCCTTCAAACAACAATATTCATTCCTAAATATACTAGCGAAATAAATTATTATACTGAATATTTTGTTACATAATATACTAAACCTTCGAATTATATTTTACATTTACTTATGTTATACAAATTAATAAACAATGATATTATGTTATTAGCGAGGTCTAGGCTTCATGCCCAAGCGTGGCGTGAGCACAGCGTCGTGCGAGGTGTTCCGCTTCTACAAGCTGCACACGTCGCGCGGCCTGTGCGAGCCCATCTCCATGATAGTGCCGCGCAAGTCCGACTGCTTCCAGGTAAACACGAACACTCGCTAAACATTCGGGTACAGTTACCATCCAATATATCAAGATGAACACTTTATATTAATATAATAAATTGTAACTGGCATGCATCATATCAGACAAAAGAAGTCCCCAAGGGCCTCCCCCAAAGACCACTTATATGCCGCCTCCCTCCAACGATGCCCAGCTACCTTCTCTGATACATAGAAGATATTTTAGGAAAAGATCATCGATGACTGTACATAGAAAATATTTAGGAAAAGATAATGTGATGGGTCTTTCTGAGAGTTAGAATTTTTGTGTGTTTGTCTGTCTGTAGATAATGCGCAACACGCACATTCTGCACGAAATTGGAGGTGGTTGTATTATTAGAAGTAACTTAAAATCTAATATATGTTTTATCTTGATATGCATGGAGGCGGGGTTATAATAAATAAATCGTTTCGCAACGCGAGAGAAACCAAGGGTAACAGCTAGTTATTATCTATAATGAGAAATTAAACTTTATCCCAATGAGATAGCCCAAATTATAGTTCTTGTGTACTGTGTTCATTCTGAACTGAAACAGATATTATAATTTTATTTTATTAGTTGTGTGTAATTAGGAATCACCCAATATCTTACTTAATATGCAGATTTTTCGATAATCATGTACCTAATGGATGTGTATTGTAGGAGGACTTGTACCCGGATACTGCGGCACCACTGCCCGCGCTGTCTGCTAGGGACTGGCTCAGCGGTATGAACACATCACCACTGCTGATCAGCATGAAGACTGGTATGTTATTGAACATTATAATATTACTGCTCACTCTATGTGCGTAGATCTTAAGACGTAACATCGACACAAGGCATATTTTAATCATAAAGCTAATTCTGCTAATTAAAATGATCAAAATATTGTTCAAATCTACCCTCAATGTATCATAAATGTTGAATGATATTCTCCTACACTACCAATCAACGTCTCACGTGAATAATTTAATATTATTATAATAACATCATAAAATAAACCACCGAAATATCACCAAATGTTGATATTGAGATTTCATTAGAATTATATTTTAAGGTTCTGGCAGAGCTTGAATTCCCCACAAAAACGTAATACCAAAATAATTCGTATTCCAAACAATGTTTTATGAAATTGTGTTATTATTCGGATTCGGATACCATTAGTCTAGGTTCCTACAATATGATTTTGTCTACTACTTTTTCACTGGAAATAAACGCCTTTACGTGGGAGAGCCATGATTCAGCACGAATGGGCCGGCTCGACCGGAGTGATACCACGGCCTCACAGAAAACCGGCGTTAAACAACGATTAAGTTGTGTTTCGCCGAGTGAGGTTACCGGAGGCCCAATCCCCTTTTAAAAGGTCGGCAACGCACTCGTGACTCCTCTGGTGTTGCGGGTGTCCATGGGCGGCGGTAATCGCTTACCATCAGGCGATCTGTCTGCAAGTTTGCCCTCCTATCCCATAAAAAAAAACGCCCCGATAATAGTTTCAAACTTGGTAAAGTTAACAAAAATTACATTCGCTTACATTTATTCCCATTCATTCCATTACATTTGCTTATATTAGTGAAGTATTTTGGACGAAATGGTAGTGTAGGAACCTAGATTAACATTATCTGAATCCGAATAATAACACAATTTCTTTATTTTATTTTTTTTAAATAAAACGTTGCCCCACACTAGGATTTTCTCCTGTGTCGTGGGTGCGTTTACAAACACAAATTCTCACATACACAAACGCCCAGACCCGAAACAACTACCTGTAGATCATACAAATATTTGCTTCGTGTGGGGATCGAACCCACAACACGTGACGCAGAAGCCGATCGCTCAACCGCTACGCCAAACGTGTCGTCGACAATTTGATTAAATTGTGTTAGAATAACGATATATTTTAGTATTAAGTTTGTATGAAAAAATCGATCCGCCGCCGGACTCTTAAACATCTTTTTATTACCCCATTTGGCGGAATTGGGAGGTAAAACTGAGCCCCCAGACTTAGGCCCCTGCTCATGTACCATAGCTCCCTTGATAGTAAAATGGTTAATATCAATGGCATTATATACATTGTATAAAATTTTCATTGATTAATGTCGTGTAATTGTCAGGCGTGACAATATCGACGCACAAGCCCCGCACCAGCAACAAGGACGCGCCGGCGCTGCAGCCGCAGGACGCCAACAACAGAAAGAAGTTCGCGTTCCTGTCGCGAGAGACCACGCCCGACTACCGCCCGCTCGGCACCTGGCAACCCAACGAAAATCACAACAACGAACACGAACAGGTAGATGTAGGTTCACATTTTATGATTTGTCTTGCATTGATTTCTTCCTATTATAATTAATTTACTTTCTTATACATAATATAATAATAACTCTCTCATTGCATACTTTGCACAATCATATTACACACCAGTATGATGTGCATTTATGCCAAAAAAATCTAGAAAATCCTAGTCTATTTTCTGTCCATTATTACGAGTCATGATAGACAAAAATGGCATTTATTTTCTAACATAATAATATTATATAATTAATAAGAAATTCAATATTGTACAGGTGCAGGTGAATGAAAAATCTCAGAAGACTAGCGCCAACCAGAACACGAAATTCCATCAACTGCAGCGTATGTTCGGCAAGCAGACGGGCGACACCGAACCTGTGCCGCTGTATAAGCAGATCAATCAGGGTGACGTGTTCAGTACTGAACATGAGGTTTGTACAAAAACAATACTTGGTTACGAAAATATTCATGAATTTCAGCTAATGTTCAATTATTTGTTGTAGCTACGTCTTGCATTTAACCGCCAAGGCGAGGAGTTGAGGATCGTGAAGAGGCAGCTACAGAACAGTCAACAGCGGGTACGCGAACTCGAACAGTTAGTAGCAGCGCTGCAGGCCAGGCTGCAACGCGACGGCTCATAGGCTCTCTCGCGTAAATATATTTTGTCTCACCGAGCGAATACACGCTTCAGCTCTGCATCAAGAGATGGCGGACGCGGAATAAGGTATCTTATGCAATATAACTCCAGATCAAAACCACTGGCCGCACTCTGATTTAAGTATCTGTACAAACAAGGGAAAGTAAAATTATATCGAACTACTTTTATGGTAAATGCGACCAGCGGTCATGATCTTGGTTCATATAATGCGTGGGGATATCGACAATGTCTGTTAAAGAAAAAAAGAAAATGCTTGTAAAAACGTCGATCAAGCTTTAAGCACTTGATCTGTTCTTAGCCTTCTATTTTATATCATTTTAAGGTTTAGTTGTCATTCCCTAGTCTAAACCCCGTCTTAATGTTGTCACAATTTAAAGTACTAATGTTGAAATTAAGATAAACTATGTATAAGGGATATGTATGCGTTAATACGCATGTGATGTAAGGATAAAATATGTAAGAATGTAATAAAGGAAAGCTGGATATTTTATTCGTAAATTCTTGGTAGGTTTTCAATAGCCAGCCTTCAGCGCCGTTAGCCTACATTTTTTGAGGACCAGTGATGAAGTAGAATAACGGTTTCTGTACAAGAATAAAGTGCTTCACTTTTTTTTTTCAATTTTACAGATCATTTTTGTGATCATATGTTGAGGTGACTGTTTTAAGTTGAGACATATGACATCATACAATAGAGATCAAAATTTTAATCATTCCAAAATAATATTTTATGGCTCGTTTGGCAGCTAAGCTTGAGCATCTAATTTTTAAGGCCTATGAATTTCCTAATAAACAAAAGGCGTTTTGTCTTGTTTATGAAAAAATATGTGATAAGACCATGACATTCTATGTAAATGTTCATGTCACAAACTATTGTTTTTAATTTTTACATTATTGTATGTGATTATTATTTTATGTAACTAATGCAATCAAAAGCAGGGTTATGGTTTTTTTTTTATTTTTGATGTGACTCCTAATATGTGATCAATGATCAACTTGCCTAATTTTATTGTAATATTTTCAAATTTTAATTTGGTTCAGTTTCATTAATTGATGGTTAAGATCAAGATGGAATGTCACATAAAACGAATTCTTGTTACAAATTAATATTAGGCTGCTGATCTCAGGAAAAGCACTGTTTATTAGGCACATCATAAATGTTATTCCCAGTTTTATGGTTAAGTTGACATCTTGTTTGTTAGTGATTGTGTTAATAGTCTGATTTATGTAATAGTGTTACCTGTTAATTTGTAATTGTGTTTTGTATTTCCTATGTATACAACTTTATAATATTTTACGACGATCAAGCATTTATTGTCTTTAATCACGTATCGTGATCTATTTTTATTTTGCGAATGAAATTGTACAAAAAAGTTACCTGAACTTTTTCTGTACAGATAAGACTAGATTCCCAACTAGCATCATAAAAAGTATTAAGTATACATAGGTGCTGTATGTTCTCAAGTCTACTGAGGGATTTGTATTTGCACAATGTATTGCTTGGATTATAATGGATGTTATAATGAATTCATTATAGTATAATGGCTTTAATAATTGTATGCATAACATGATTATGAATTGGAATGAATGCCGCGTAAAGCCTAAAGTCATATTAACTTAGTGACATATTTGAAATTCATTAATTGAATCTTTTTAATCGTTACATTCCATTTCAGTATGAAACGCATAATGTTAGTGTGGTAAGTGAAAATTAAAGTATTATTGTGCATTAGCTGGATTATTTACTTGGCTAAGTCGGTTAATATTTATTATTATGTATTTTTATATCATGCTTGTGTAGCACAAATTTTCAATAAATGTTTGGATAGTAATTTGTTTTTTATTTTACAAATAATCAATTAATCAATCAAAATCATTTATTATCAGGCATCTATGGCCCATAGATATATACCTTACACACTAACATATATACAATAAATAACAATTGATGTTAGTATATAAACTTAACCTATGTTAGTAAATCACTTGGCACTAGTCACAGTGCGTTCTTGTGGCACTTGTCCGCGGAAGCGACGGAATACCACGTCCTGCGGCCAGAAGTTCTCTTCCATGACGAGGTGCAGATATCACTGGTACTCGCACTACAAACGCCTTAAAGTTGACGTTGCGGTGCGACCTCAACAGCTGCACTCTCGGCGTGTACTTTATTCGCTGGCGCACGTATTCCACGATATCCTCCGCCTTAGTGGTGTAGTGTAGGCGGGAGATGTATCCAGGAGTGTTCGGCTTCGCGGCACGTATGGTCACATTAGGCTCACCATCATCATCAGCCCGCTTCCATACCTTTTCAGGCGAGGGCTTCGTAGCATCAGTCTTCACGGCGACGTTAGCGAATGGTGTATTTTTCGCTGCTGCTGCTGCTGTTCGGGAGGTGCAACTCTCGCGGCGGCGAGGGGACGAGTCGCAGGGGCAGGAGCGGGGGTGCGGGGCGCGCACGGTGCCCACTGCACGCCTAGCGTTCGATGGTGTCAGTGAAGACAAAACTGTTGACGCGAAACTTGCACCCGATTCATCGAGGGCCGCTCCGCGACGCATGTTTACGTTCGATGCACTCGATGGTAACCCAGTTACCGCTACTGATTTACGCAACTCTATAAGTTCGTTGCGCAAATCGGTGACGGTGTTTTAGGTAAGATGCATCTAACCTCTTCTGCACATCCGCTAGACTTGCCTTCAGAAAAACGATGTCCTTCAGTAGGCTTGTTACATCGACGTGGTCGAAGATGACTGGAGGGAGCTCGTCCAGCTCCTTCGCCACAAACGTTGGCACGTCGTCAGGGTCGGTCTTCTTCAGCAGCGTTATAATGTCTTGCAAGCATTTCTTTGTCCCGTCGCGTCGGCGAGACACCATCTGGTCTGTCTTGTTCAGCAGACGGTACAGAAGCAGCTTTGCAGCGGCGATATCATCCTCACTGAAGTTTGTAGAGCAGATCTGGACTGCAGACACCTCGTCCATCACGTCTAGCTTCTGCTGCAGGAACGCCAGTAGTTCATTTGCCAACAAGTTGTTCACTCATGGCGATAAAAATTACGAGCAACGGCTTACGCCGCGCTACACTGCTTAAAAAAAATTTTAGGTACTTGTCAGCAACACGTCCGCATCAAAACGCGGCTAATGCGAGACTTGAAATAAGGGCACCGCGACTTCATTTCACTATGATGACAATGATGTGTCCTTCAAAATTATGTAGCAAGTACTAAAGTAGGTACCTAATAAGTAAAAAATTTATGCTAAGACTGAGAATTTTGTCACACTCTTTGGATACTGCCAATTACCAACATCTGCATTAAACATGACGAAGAACCTGTTTTTATAATGACATTGTTATATACTGTTTAAAGATCTAACATTTTCTTGTGGGGTATCAACAAGTCAGATAAACCCACAACCCGAAGTTAGAAATTTTTTTTAATTCTTACCTGTAATCATGGCCAGGAAATTAAAAATATAAATAAAATGTTTGACTACTCAGGTGCGTAGTCCTCGCAAACTGCGCATTTCTGTGAGAACATCTATGAATGTGGAAGAAGTAAAAGAAGTACCGCTAGAATCGTGGCAAGTGGCGGACTATAGTTTCTGCCTACCACTGGGAGAAAGGTGTGAGTGTATATTTGTATGTTTGTGTACTGTATAGGTATATCAGGTTGAGCCTTCAAATGAGTAACAAGATAATATGAAATTCATGTAAAAGTTTATTGTACAAAAAGTATTTATGTACATATTCCTTCTTTATTTTCTAGTCAGTCATATCATAACAGAAACTAAAATATATTGACATCCTTACAGGTAAAGTGTCTCATTGGAATAATATCTTTATAGGTTCACACTTAGAGTAAAAAATATGTCGTTTTTAATTACATAAAAATAATGGAATGTGATGATTAAATACATGGATGGACAAATTGTAGTTGTATTTTTTTTAAAGCTTACTAGCAATGTGGGTCGCTGATTACTAGAATTCTGGTTAACCCCTCGTGTTTTGCTAAATGCTTGTGTTACGAGTGGGTTCACGTCTGTAGTGCAGTGGGTGGGTTTCGAACCGGCAACCACATAATCGCAAGTCCGACGACCTAGCCATTAAGCTACCGCCGCTTTCATGCATTTTTATTATGCAATAGCATAATATTATGTTGAAACACTTCAACATTTATTGAATAAACTCAACTAAAATAGTGTGTATGTAATGTACAAAATATTACTTAATATTACTTTGTTTTTAAATTATGTTCAGGCACTAGTAAGGCAGCTATTTACTATGACAGTACTATGAGTAAGATATAAATAATCTAGAACACTTAAAACTCTTGCCCCTCACATCACCATTGAAATGGTTGCTACTGGTAATATAATTTGGTCAAGGCTTAAATCATGAGGTGTGAGTATGTATATTATACAGGTAGACTGGTGAGACACTAACGATACTCGAGGACGTGATATTTGGTGAATATATATATATAGAAAACTATTATGTAATGTACTTACGTAATTATAATTACGCAACACAGTCATGGATATAGCCTGAATGAACGTGCTGCGCTATCAGCAGTGTTGGTACCGAGCTATTGTTTAGCCAAGATCTCGCCACGTGCTAACGGGGTAGCAGGCTACCTTTGATGAAGAAGCATCCTCACTTCATTTATTTATGGGGAAATTAGGTAAAAATTGAGTACCTAATTTTATTACATAATTATAACGAGAATCGCGTACCGGGTACTGTCCTTCAGTATTGTTAGTGTCTCACCAGTCAGCCTGTACACACAGCTACACATCGATAGGTGAGGTCAGCTTATAAATTTTAGCTTGAACTTAGCTTCTTTGTACAATTAATATTTTTACAATACAATATATTTGACAATAAAAAGTAGTACTAAGGACAGCACAGACGTCTTCAAGCTTGTGCCAGCATTACATCCATCAGAGTTGCAAGTGAAAATGCAAGTTCTGTACTCTAATTTGTCTCCAGGTTGCTGCACATAGTTACAATAATTTCCTAAATCCAAAGATGAACAATATCTTTTTGTGCTGATGCCACCTGAAAAAATATCATGCAACAGAATTCATAAACAAACTTCCTGATCAAGTAATTGTTCTAATGAAGTACAGAAATTCTAAGAATTTATTTTATTTTCAATTAATTTACTTGTAAAATAATACTTACTAAAATGAGTGAACCATCACACCAAGTTAGTGAACCATCAGTGAAATATTAGTGCTTAGTGCTGTAAAGCTCAAAATAACTCAGTGCATATAGTGTATTGACAGATGGCTGTGGATTAATGTAACATTGCTTATTCATAAACATTGCTATGAAAAGTATTAATTCTATACAAAGAATAATTAGGTAGGAGAATACATAATATAATACAACATAATGTTTCTGATTACTAGGGTATTACACCCATTTTTTAATAGTACAATTATCTAATCACGATACAAAAAAAAAAAAAAACCATCGATAAGTTAGTGCCTTTAGCTCTTAATTTTGTCGAAAACACTGGACACAGTTGATGCCATATTGCTTTGTGTTTGTGACGTCAGTTGGCTGTGTAAACAATAAAAGTACCTACAAAGCCTACATATATAACCTGATCAGTTGACACTTTTTAATTTAGGTTACACAGCCATATGATGTAATAACATGGCGGCTACTATTTCATGGTGTTTAAAAACTGAAAACTTTGAATTGAACTTTAAAACTAACATTTTCTGACTGCTTTTTGCCTAAGCTCCCTCAATAATATTTACTAATGTGTACTTAATATATTTTGGGATTTTTTCTTATATAGAGTAAAATACCCTATTCAGCAAACCAGCTTAGGGCTCTGGGACACATGAACAATTGATTTTGCATTGTGTCTGTAATTTGTTCCTTAATTAAAATTGATATATATATATATATACATATTTTTAAATAGGTATATATTTTTAAAGATTATATACATGACCCACTGCTTAAAATACAAAAATCTATTGTTTTAATTCACTACAGCCTGAATACATACAGATATGTAACACCAGAGGTGGACTTGCCACTTTAAGCCAACAAAATGAGGTAGATAGGTACTAGGTACTCAATTTTTAAATTTTTACATTGCAATATCAATATCAACAATAACGGGTATTTACTACAGAATTGCTTTGTGTAGCCAAGACTGCTAGTCCACTTCTGATCACAATTATTTCAATAGTAAATCATGCATGTGTCAAAATCCCTTGATTGTATGTTAGTAAACACCTGTATGTTTAATGCAGTATTGAGCATTAAAGACATGCCCACAAGATGAAGGCTTCAGTATCCCACCATCTAAGTTCATCAGTCCGTCACCACATTCCAAAGTTGATGAGGAGTTGCACTGATAGCACTCAATAGTTACACCTATGTTCAATAGTATCATACTTTAGAAATATTCTAGTAAAAGTTAGTATCATAACAATTTAAAAGAAAAGAAGAAAAATCAAAGAAAAAAGGTTGGTTATAATCATGGTTAACAAAGGAAAGAAGCTTTAAAAAAATTAAATACTGCTATATCTGGAGAAAACATAATTATTTTCTGATCTGATCAGCATTTAGAATATATTCTGTTGAACACAACTCCACATGCCTTTTCATAAATTATTTTTTCTTAAATCCCAGGCCATATAATTGCTCATTATTTTGGGTGTAACAGTAAGAATTCTAAGTTAGTAGTTACAGTCTACCACCACTAGTGATTATTAGTACGTAAGTTAGTATATTATAACCCAGTAAGTAGTTACTTCTCAACAAACATTCTCATGATACCACTGTATAGTTATTCCTTATTATAATGATAGGGTTATCAGTGAGGGTCAGGCTTTTCTCTCTGAGGCGACTCTCTGACCGAATCCTCACCTTCAAATCTGCCGACGTGCTTTATACAGTATTGAGCGTCATGTATCGTCCCACAATCAATAGGTAACAAATCAACATCATTCTCTAAAAACTCATTACACTGAAACGGATTATTTGAGTCGGTCCCTGAACACTGGTAGCAGTTTATGGAATAAACTAAAACGAAACACAAATGAATAAACAAAAATAACAAACAAAATAAGAAATAACAACAGGAAACAACGCCCTAAAACTCATACCTGTTTTAAACGTAGCGAATGATACGCAAAGGTATAAAAAGACTTTTTCTTGAAGGCTCGTCATTGTTGTTAATGTTTTTATTCATACAACAGTTAGCACTTAGTTAGAAATTATTTAAAAATCAATAAAAACCCAAGCCAACAAATATCGCAGTAACGTATACTGTGAATTACTGGATGTTGATGTACGTCCGGAAAAGAATTAAATCTTTAGCTTGTATTTTCATTTAATAAAGTCAGTATAACGGAATTGTGAACGTGTGCAAAAAGGACAACGCAGTATATAATGCTCTATAAAGTCCAACAAATATTACTGTAATTGGAACGCTACTTATCAAACCATGTTTCCTTTTTCAGAACAGTGATGCACAGGTACTTGCATTTTTATCGACACTTTGGATTGATTCGGGACTATTCGATTCGATCCATCAAATATCGAATAGTGTTCGTATTATATTGTGGGTACAGTCCTGTAAGTCTGGAGACAAAATTCCCGATTTATGATTTGACACAACACTTCGCAAGTTATAAGTTTCCGTATTACGGTATTGCAAAATATTCACTAAATTATTTTCATAACATAACATACCTCGTATGGTTTGGAGTGTGGTGTAAGACAGGCTTAAGTTCTCCCACACTTTTCAATCTGTACACAGACGAATTGATTCGAGAACTGAGCGACACCAGAGTCGGATGTTATATTGACGGCATGTGTCAACAATTTAAGCTATGCAGACGACATGGTGCTGCTCAGCGCATCAGTTTGTGGTTTGAGGAAACTGGTGAAAACCTGTGAAACATATGCTAGAGAGCACGGACTTTTGTATAATTGTACAAAAAGTGTCGTCATGGTTTTTGGGGCTGGTGGAAAATACCCTGAAATGGTGCCACCAATTAGACTGAACAATGTACCCTTAGCTAGGGTACACATTTTCAAGTACCTTGGGCACGTATTGACCACTCACCTTAAGGATGATGACGACATTGAAAGGGAGCGGAGGGCGCTGTCGGTGAGAGCGAATATGTTTGTCCGCAGGTTCGCGCTAGCCTTTGAAGATGTTAAAAAAACACTCTTCAGAGCCTACTGTACGTTATTTTACACCTGTAACCTGTGGGTGCATTTTACGCAGAAATCGTACAGCGCCCTCCGCGTCCAGTACAATAATGCTTTCAGGATGCTGATGGGGCTGCCTCGCTTCTGTAGCGCATCGAGGATGTTTGCAGAAATGCAAGTTGATTGCTTTTTCGCTATAATGCGAAAAAGATGTGCATCCTTGGTGCGTCGTGTGCGGGCCAGCTCCAATAGTGTCCTGGGCATGATTGCCGATAGGCTGGATTGCTGTATTGTGAATCGTTGCTCCAGAATTTCAGCTAGAATTCTGAGGTAATGATTCATAATTATATTTAATACAAAAAAAAAACCACATGTCTGTATTACTAACATAGTTTTAAGTAAATATTGTTACTAACACTATGAGTCCTGGTCACTCGAAATAAAGAGTTATTATTATTATTATACCATCACGCCTGTATTCCCCGAAGGGGTAGGCAGAGGCGTACTAATGTACACCCACAGTTCACCGGTATGTTAAGGTCCCATGTAATAGGGGGCGAGCCTGTTGCCATTAAGAGAGAATTTCTTAGAAAAACTCAATAACACTTTGCTCGACCTGGGGATCGAACCCAGGACCGCTAGCGTAGTAGTCGCGCTTGGGACTACTACACTAATGAGGCAGTCTAAATTATTTTAATTTTATAGTAATAAACTTAATCCAACCACAGTGTAATTTGACCTATAAGAGACCTCACGCTATACTAGCGCCTCTAGTGGTGAATTAACACGCGATAACACTTATTGCGAAATATCCGCTACCAGTTTCTTTGAAAAAAATTTGCCCCATGCTAGGAATTTCTCTTATATCATGGGTGCCTGTCGCTTTATACACAAACACCCAGACCCGGAACAACTACCTAAACTTCGACTTTTAATTGTATTCATTATGTTGACAGTTGAAGTTGGTTACCAGATTTTGACAAAAAAAATGATAGTGAGGTGGTGAAAGAATGAATGAAGTAAGTAATGTACTTGTATGCTAACTTTTATTTTGAATTTAATAACATGTCTTAAAATCACGATAAACACTATTAAACATTGTAGACGTTTGTCAGAGGAAATAAAATAACAAATTACATGTTTTTTATTCTTGGTCTATTTCTATTAGAAGAAAATAAAAAAGGAAATTACTTTTATTAATAATTATTTGTATGTTCTACATCTTATATACGACTTTTTAAAGTTTTATTCAAATTAAACCATTTGTATAATTCGTTTGCAATTCACTCGTTCGCAAAATCGTTCACTTCCCCAACACTATTAGTCGTAGTATGGTATCATTATTTTTCTTTGAACGTCAAGTTGCTGAATATAATTAAAAGTCGAAGTTTAAGGCGGATCGTTCAGCTGAGCCCGCGAAATTCAAATTTCAAGCGATTTTTTGCAGTTTGTAGGTCTGTAATAAGTTGTGCATTCATGGTAATGGTCATTGCGACATTAACTATTCAAAATTCTCAATTTTTATTTAAAACCATTGCTTAAAAATCATGATTTCAACTAAAAGTGGTGTAAAATGTCAATTTTGACATTTTTGACCAATTACACAGATTGCGCCAAGTTTTTGGCTTGATAAGGATTTTTATGTAAAGGTTTTAGTTTTCAGTTGTGAATGTTGTATAGTTAATGTCGCAATTACAACGGTCATGAATCTAGAACTTTTTATACACCTACAAACTGCGAAAAATCACTTGAAATTTGAATTTCGCGGGCTCTTCTGAACGATCCGCCTTAACTGTAGATCATACAAATATTTGTTCCGTGTGGAGATCGAACCCATAACCCGTGCCATAGAAGCCGATCGTTCAGCCGCTTCGCCAAAAGTGTCCTCAAAAGTTTGAATTTGGCGGCCATAAGCGATCACTAATGTTTTTTTGTTCTTCCCGACCGTGGCGTGCTGGGAAATTTGAACTGAGATGCTATGATGCGGGTGGTTTCATAATGGGGGTCAGATATGAGAATGATAAGATATCAAATAAAATATAATCACTTATTAAATATATTTATTTCCAGATTGCTTTTATATTCACAATATGTTTATATAAAAAATATTTAAGTTTATGTAATAATAAACGAATACCTATATTATAAATCGTTCTCATTCCTGTTAGGATATGTCTAATATATTAATATACAAACTACGGACGTCTTACAGTCGTTAAATTATAAACATTATCTTGCATTCCAATTTATTATACACAGACATCTTTTACAAACATTCATTCTCCAATTTTTATTAAAACACCTAGACGTAATAATCACAATATGCATGAGCTGTATTTTAACTCATGTAAACTTAATTTGTACATTAAAAATCTATTTTAAATGCATAACTTAGTTTATATATTTATCTCTAACTATAGGCAGTTTGCATGTTGAAAAATATTATTGTCATTAGATACTTAAAGCTATGATTTCAATATTATATTCATTGTGGAATGTGTTATATATATAAAAATTAGGCGACTAAATACATAAAGATTAGAACAAGTAATATTTTATGTAAATTTAATACTTATGACATACCAAATTAAATATAAAGTGGGTAGGTACATATATATTTTAAGAGTAATTTATTGGCACTTATAACCACAGAAAAGGTTTAGGTACAGAAGTACAGTATATAAGAATAAAAGAGTATCAAAGTACAAGAAATTAGTATTACAAGTTAAGAATATAGTGTACAAACGCCGATTCCAATAACAATCGCTTGTGTACATAGGTTTCGATGTCATGTGATCATACATACGTACTTATGTATTCATTTATTTTCCCTAATAATTAAAGTTAGACGCACAACAAGACGAAGACAGGTGGGCAATTCTAAGAAAATTCTAATTAATCTATTCGTTACCTTCACCCCAAAATTATTGATACACATTTGGATTTCTAATACGATTGTGGAAATCCAAAATAGTCACTGACACTGACACTATAAAAAAATAAATAAAAAATGAGAACTTAATTCCAGGTACGGTAATTGGGGCTACCATTATAAATATATCTAGATGGCGTCACTCTTATGAACCCTCTAAAGTATATTTTTAGTTTGGCAATATTATACGGTAATAAAATAAATGCGATACTTTATCACCATCTTTGCATGACAGTATTACGCATCAGTGGCGCCCTCTAGGGTATGTTCGTTCGCCTTGAAGGTTTTTTCTGTAGAACTGCCCGGTATTATCGGAGTGAGTTCAATTGCTTAGGTTAGGTCTAAGGGGTAGGGAGCCTTCGACCCAGAAGTTGGGTCGCTGCATCATGGTCTGCCATAATGTCACCTCCTTGCCCACACTGTCCATCCAGTTTACGTTGGCACCCATGTATGTACCTGTGAAAAGAAAAATATGGATGAGGATTTCTTTACTTGCGTGTATTCCCCAAAGGGTTAGGCACCGGTATGGTTTTAGGTCCCATGTATTGGGCGGCTAGTCTTATTATCATGAACCGAGCACAAATCCAAACTGCTACTGAGAATTTTACAGCAAAACCCAAAATTACATCCACTAAATTTCAAAATTGACTTAAAAAATTGTACTTTACATTAGTTTTTTGGTGTGCAATAAAGAATACTCTATCTATTTATCTATCTATAATCTGCGCATTGTGACGAGAGCCTTAACAGTACATTGTTGTTTAAACAAGCACATGTTCAAACTAAGGTTGAGCGATACGCAAACCTGTCGACGCTGTGAGGAGGCTGTTGAAACGCCACTCCACCTTCTTGGGGAATGCGGTTCGCTAATACACAAGCGTAGTGTTCATCTAGGGAAACACATCTTAAGCCCGGATGAAATAAAGGAGCTCACCCCTTAGAAAATCCTGTAGTTCATAATAGCTGCAGGATTCAGCGGTGAACTCTAACTCAACCAGTGGCGATCACAATAGACCGACAGCGGTCGCAGTGATACTATAGCCGCAATTTAATAATAATAATAAAAAAAAATCTATCTACCTACAGCTCAACCTAGGAATCTAACCTAGGACCTTATGTTTTGGACACCGATGTGTTGGAAAATTTATTAATAAGTACACAAATTCCTTGAATTTGCATATATTCGTAGTTACCTATCGTAGCAAGTGACAGTCTATAGTTTCTGCCTATCCCTGTGAGAGAAAGGCGTGAGTATATAACCGCGTATGTAACCTGCTAGATAATTTATAAGTATATTCTTTTCTAGAATTTTCAACCTTTTTTTATACCACTAAGGTTATAAAAAAACAAGCATACGGCCCGCCTGATGGTAATCGGTTACCGTAGCTTAAGGACGCTTGCAGTACCAGAGGTATCACTCGCGCGTTGCCGACCCTGTAAAAATCTTTTCACACCCTTTTTGAAGAACCCCATGCTGTAGACCTTTGGGAAAACCTCGGCAGGGTGCTGAAGTTTTAACGTATTAAAAAGCAGACAGTTTTATAAAATTACATTTCATACTTAATTAAAATCTTTATCTATCATTGTAACTATTTCTAAACTGAAACTTAGTAGTGTTTTTGTATTTTAACAAATTGTACTCGTAACTAGTTTGTAGACGCTTTGGATTTAGCTGTAATGTCTTTAAATATACATAAATAAATAAATAACCTGTTATAAAATAATGAAAATAGTATTTTTAATTACCAGTGCCGAGTGAAAGTCTGACGCCTCCCATGAAGTCGTTGGAGGCCAATCGGTCTCTATCCCAGAGGCTGAGCTCAAGAGCCCTCGCGCCGAGCTCCTGCAGGGAGAGGCCGCGGTACGTGAACGTGTGCTCCCACCGAGGGTTCAGCGTGCGACGGGATACTGCCGTCTTCTGCTTCGCAAGACGACCTCGCTCTGGGAGGAGGTAGCTGTAAGAGGTAATACGGTAATGTCATCAATCATCAATATATATAAAACTCAAAGGTGACTGACTGACATAGTGATCTATCAACGCACAGCCCAAACAACTGGTGGGATCGGGTTGAAATTTGGCATGCAGGTAGATGTTATGACGTAGGCATCCGCTAAGAAAGGATTTTGAAAAAAAAAGGATAAATCTTCTTAGATTTTCGACTGATTGAATTGAAATTAAAGATTGGAGCTACTATGATGAAGACGTCCGGTTAAATAAGATTTTGATAAATTCAACCCCCATGGGGATAAAATAAGGGATGATGGAGGATGTAAATCTATTAGTTTGAACTATCAGTACCTAATGGAACGAATAAATTAAGACGAACAAAATATTAATAATAATACTTTTTAATGCGAGCGAAGCCGCGGGCAAAATAATTAATAAATTTCGACCTATGTAGGGTTGAAATAGGGGATGAAAGTTCATATGGAACAAAGTAACTATTCCACGCGGACGAAGTCGCGGGCAAAAAGCTAGTCTATACATATAATTCAGTACCCCAGAAATAACACGCGCGCATCAATCATTAATCCGGCTTAAGCGACGCTGAAGCCGGATTAATGTTTTTTAGAATTTAGTCTTCCTGTATGTCCGTCTTACTTATAACTCAAGGGTACTTGTTATCGTTTTAACTCTTAGATCCTTTTTTAGGTAGGTGAGCAGAGCCGCCGGCAGGATCTAGTATTTCATAAGATTTCTTTCATTATTTATAGGGCTGTCATGGTTTTGGACCCTGAAGCCGTACCACAACCCATTCTGACAACTTAAAAATTACGGACCCCGAACCTTTGTTTGGTAAAATATTGAAAATAAATTGTCGACGTATGTGCTGAATCACACCTGTACGTCTTCAATATAGATTTTTTTCTCACAATTTGATTGTTTAAAATTTTGGGTAGTTTCCTGATACAATATACCTAATTAGAAAGATGTTGTAAGTCACCAATCTTTTATAGGCGAAACTTTAGCTACTTTAAGTTTTATAATTGAAAGAAGGAAAGAAAAAGAATTGGTTCTATATATGACCATTTATCCTCCTCCTTAACATCATCATCAACAACCTTTTATATATTGGCTTACTGCTGATAATTAACTTATTAATACACACGTGACCTCAAAAAGTCACAGGTGCACGACTTGGATATTAACCATATCATGCTTAGAATTCATTGTTCCGTTGTAAAAATTAATTCACGGCTTACCTCTTGCAAAACACATCAGCAAGTCCGTTGGGTTTGGTAGCGACGAGGTTCTTGGCTTCCTTTACTAGGACATGCAGTGTGCCCTTGCCGCGAGTACCCTCAGTCAGCTCAAGCTTGAGGCCCACGATCAGATCACCGCGAGTGCCTTGCTGTTCATCGAATTGTTCCGTCTGAAATTATAAATTGAGGGTAAATAAATTGTCTAATTATATTATTAAAAGTTACGTTTTGAATGAAAAAAAATTTTTTGGACACAAATTCTACATAGAAGAATTGCCATAAAATAATTACTCCATAATAGGTACATTAGTTAGTTTATAATGATTATTTTTTGTGAATTTGCCAAAGTTACAGAATAGAATATATCATAATAATAATAATCATGGCTGTATTCCCTGAAGTGTTAGGCAGAGGTGTACTACCCACAGTAGGAATTAGGCCCTAGAATAGGACCAATCTTCAAACAGTTGTGTTGAGTGCACGACAGCAGCGTCACCTGTCCCAGTAAGTCGTTCAGTAGGGCACAATACTCACTCTCTCGTGCAACTTGTACCACATGGGCGCGGGGTCGTCGTACACGACGTCGGCCAGCGGCAGCGTCACCTCTCCCAAGAAGTCGTTTCGTCCGAACATGTCCGCGTGCCACACGCTGAGCCACAGTGTCCGCGAGGACAGCGAGGCCAGCGGCTGTACGAAGCTCAAAGTCTCTTCGAACACAGGGCTAAGAGTGTTCTTCTTCACTTTTGTCTTCCTCTTGCCAGCTTTGGACTTGTCCGGTAACAAGTACACCTTTAATTAAAAGAAGGACATTAAATTACATAACCTTAAAAAAAAGGTACCTTAATGGCAAAAATAAGATAATACAATTTATTTAGTTAAAGTACCAGTTAAAGTTAAAGAATAAAGCCACTTCGCAAAGCACCATCATTGCAAAATGGCCAAATTAGGGAGATTTGAGGTAATAATTAAACGTGAAAACATTGTCCTTACAAGAATCAAAAATTTATAATAGATAATACTTAATGTTACCTACATCTGAATACTGCAAACCACATTGTTATAATTATTGTGTAATAACGTCCGTCGTATCATTATGTATAATGGTGGTTGATAGTTTGATACTAATGTACCTACCTACATTATATAAAAAAATAAATTTAAATTCTAGCTGTGTATGTTAATCGACTCTGTCAGTAGCCGCCGTGGCCCTGGGCTGGTTAACGGTCGGTTATTTTTAGACAAGTTAATAGTTAGTGATTAATATTTAGCACCGGAGGCTTGTATTTTATTGAATTGTTACATTATCCTTTGACATTTTTATCATCTGAGCCGACACCTGCTTCAGTGTATTCTGATCATTTTTAATAGGTAGGTATACCTATGTACTTACCCATTTATTATTCACCTGTTCAAGATAATACCTACTTACTGAATAGGATATCAGTTGGTTTTATTTTCTGATCTAAATTAAAGTGGATAGTTTTTGGATATTATCGTGACAACAGTAAACAACAGGTTTTCGTACGATGCCATGTACAACATCATGGAATTTTTTGCTAAAGCTAATAAGTTATTTCACACGAAGTAGTTGTTTTAAGTTCAATTAAAGTGGGGATATAGGGTCACTTAATCGACTGGTGGACACTGTGGATGGTTAATTACTTTTTAGGGAGGAACATGACAAAATGTCGCTTTCAGAGCTTGTGACTTAAAATTCAATAATTCAGTACCCACCTTAACATAAGGATCGGATCTGTTTCGCTTGACGTCGACGGGTGCGAGATCACGGCACCGCTTAACGCCCACCTCCAGCGCTCCCAACCTGTAGTTGTACAGCAGTGAGATCTGAACTTCGCCTCTAATCGTCACGTTGGCTCGAGTGCCTTCACCGGCACCAGAGTATACCGACGCCATAGATTCGGAGCGAACCTGGAAGAACAAAAATTTAAATGGTTATAAACATTTTTCAAAGAATTTTAACGGTACTCAAAACATAAGGATTGTGTAAGTTTAGAAATAATTTTGGCGTTAAATAAATACAACACATTGATGGCAATTAGAATACCATCACAGACGATCTTGATGTTTTAGATGTAATAACACAAATAGACAAATAAAGTGAAAAAAATGGGATCAAATAATAGAATAAATACTGTTTCCCGGATACAACTTACGCGGCTGCTCACACAGAATTTCGTATAATACTATCTAAAAATAAAACAGTGAGAGAATACATTGCACATTTTACTATGACACCGTGCTCGCTACTGAGGCACGATCGCGGTGAACAACGAAACGGCGTGTTTTTGTTTGCTTGCATTATCTGTCACTCGATACTACCATTCCTGTGTGAATACTTGTGTGATACATAATACACGAGTTTATTTTGGTAAATAGTAAATATAATGTTAATTGTTGAATCCATCATTATTTTCCTGCCCTGATCCCAGTACACTTGATGCAATATGTCTTTTTCTACCATAGTTGCATCTATCATATCATCTCATCATTCATTTCCTTTGTAGCCATACTCTCCCTACGCGTATTTTCTTTGGCCTTCCCATATATCCCATTTTTAACCGACTTAAAGGAGGAGGTTCTCAATTCCACTGTATGTTTTTTTGTATGTTTGTTACGCAATTATGAACCGATTTTAATGATTCTTTTTTTGATCGGTAGGTCATATTTCAGCGGTAGTCCCATAAAAAATTGCTGAAGATCTGATCACAAAATGACATTATCACGTAACGACAGAGTACCGAAATAATAACGTCGAAAGGTACACGTAAAACACTACTCGCTTCCCAAAATGTTGCAATAAAATAACTTTTAAGAAAAAGTAAAACCGCCTTCAAAAACATAAAAAATAATGTTATGTGCGAAACAGTTTCGGAAGTCGGTGGCGAAATCAATAGATCCGATCAAATCAAAGGCACCGACTTCCGAAACTGTTTCGCAATAACATTATTTTTTATATTTTTGTAGGCGTTATACTTTTTCTTAAAAGTTATTTTATACTTGATGAATTCGGAACTATACAGTTCGCAGGAGGCCCATTATAACAAAGCACAAAGACTTTTTTTACTGTTTGAAACCGGAATAAGCTTTATAAATAGAACTTTAGCAATGAACAAGTTGTATAAGTTTATAATGCTTGAAAAAAATCAGACAATAAACAAATTATCGGTCATTGTAATCATTATTATTGATCATAGATATATTTTTCCGAAGTGTACCTACTTTGTTTTATTATAATAATTATTTTTAATTCAATTCCCTTATACAATACAATAAAAAATCTAGTCCACTTAGGCCTACGCAACTCTTTGGAACCCGATGTTGCGTAGGCGCATTCTCATTTTTATGCCCTATACAGCATAAGCATTTATGTCAAGTTACCTTAACAAGATCAGGAAACCCATTTGTTGTTTAACAGATCATTTAATCTAACATCAATATACCTATTTACTGTGTAGGTTGTATGTGGTTTATGCGGGATCATTTTAATTTGTTGTACAATAACCTTTGAATGGGCAAACTGTCTAGAGCTGACTTGATTCACAATAAAATATAGCCAAATAGACAAAGTACAAGTTCCTAAGGGAAGCTAATATAAAATATAGCATTTAAACAGCATATTTCAATCAGCCAAAGGACGTCCGCTGCGGTATAAAGCATAGATCTCCAATATAGATTTCCAAAGCGGCGGTAGCATAATGGCTAGTGCGTCAGACTTGCGATCATGTGGTTGCCGGTTCGAACCCCACCCATTGCACTACCGTGAACCCATTCGTAACACCAGTTGTAGTTGTAAGTAGTAATGTGCGAACCACATTGCTAGTAACCTTTTTTTTTAAAAAAAAGACAGATTTCCTCCTCCATAGATTTCCAAAAGGATTGGTTATATGTCACCTGCATATAACTACTTCCCGTCACCTTTAGAAGGTCGTCTGTCTATCTCGTTGGAGGCAGTCCTACGCTGAGTTTTCCAGTGGTCTTCACTTGAGAACTTCTCATCGAGCTTCAGCGGCCATCCGTTCCTCGAGCTATGTGCCCCGCCTACTGCCACTTACACAAGCTCCAGATACAGAAAGATATGTTCGGTCGCTTAAAGAAATAGCGAAAATCCAAGCTCTTTTCACAGCTTGCTGAGTGACCTTAAGCTTTATTATGAAAGTAATAGAAAAAGCAGATTAAATTTAGACATTCAAGTATTAGTTGGTAATTACAAACTATTATTATTTTTACATATAAACTATAATAAACAAAAAATACATTTGTAGTTATATTAAATCGTGAAGGTCTAGTGCATCTACTTATTATATCCTGTTTGTTGTAGCATTTGAATGTCACTGATTTAATTTAGATATAACTCGTTCTAAATTGTATATCAAGATATAAAAATACAATAAAGAACGGCTTTATAGATTATATTTATCTTTAAAAATGAATAAAATACTACATATATATGCCTAATTTGGAAGCACTGAAATGTGAGAGATAATATTATTATCTCTCAGTAATCTCGTAAACGACTTATTTAACGACCTAAAATTTTTGGTCAGTGTCATAATAGTAAAAAATGCCAAATAATGTTTTATTTCTTAAATATCTACAAAAGACTCTTTTACATTTGCTTTAAAGATACGCAGTTGTTATTTATCTAAAATATTTCTTCAAAATCTTAACTAAACATTGAGAATCATTTCTGAAATTCTCAATAGCAGCTCGGAGTCTGGATTTGTATCCGGTTAATGGCAATAGGCTCGCCCCCTATTACATGGGACCTAAACATACCGGCGAACTGTGGGTGTACATTAATACGCCTCTGCTTAACCCTTCGGGGAATACAGGCGTGATGGTATTGTTAATATATACATCCTGACACCTGTCACTACTTATTGCTTTATATTTATTCGGTGATCGTAGATAACCATAATCATCATCATCATCATCAGCCTATACTTATATATATGTATAACTTGATCTGATGTAAAACTTACCTAGGTATTTTTTTAATAAAAAATATCTGAGATTTTGTGTTATACTTGCTCAAGAACTTAAGACATACACTTAGGTACTTTCATAAGTCATCCATAAAGGTATAAATTAGCGAATACAACATTATAACATTTATCCTTATTTAAATCACTCATTGGGTATTTATTAGCTAGTGCCATCTAATTTAATGTTAATATAATGAAAAAGATCATTAATACAAGTCACTACTACATTAGTTAAGGTCATAGTCTACAGTTAAAAAAGTATAAAAATTTTGAGGGTTATCAAAAAGTAGCAATCTATACATTACGAAGTAGATGCAGTACCCATGTATAATATGGGCGAATGGACCTGTGAAACGGGCCAAACCGCCGCATATGGCATTGAGTTATAAAACGTTTTATCGTATTCGTATCTACCCACACTGTGACACTTTATAAGGGATTACTGTTACACAACATTTCGAGTGTGCGAACGACGGTAGGCCGAGACCAGTGTGAATGCATTCTATATTATCGCATATTTACTGATTTATAACTGCATATTACATTGATTTCTATTTCTGACTGCCTCATTATTCTAGAGGTCCCAAGCGGGACTGCTACGCTAGAGGTCCTGAGCTCGATCCCCAGGTCGAGCAAAGTGTTATTGGGTTTTTCTATTAAATTCAAACAGCTCGGAGTCTGGATTTGGGCCCGGTTAATGGCTATAAGCCCCTATTACTGGAGACCTAAACATACCGGCGAACTGTGGATGTATTAGTGCGCATCTGCCTAACTCTTCGGGGAATACAGGGGTGATGGTATTTGTTATTATTTATTTATAACATACAATGTTTTTACAGGCATGCACCCAGACAACATGTAGTTAGTAGACATACATTTAAATTAATGACAGATACTCGTAATTTGATGTGACGCTCTCAAATTCCGCCAACGAACAATTAAAATCCAATTGTTGCGATATATGGTTTAGGTTAGGTTAGTTTAGGTTCTATTTCAGTTCCAAAATTCATAATTATTGTGAAGTTTATTGGTTATTATTAGGTGATGAAACATATTATAGATTCTTCTCGTTAAGAATCTGAAATTGCTGTAAGTAATGTTTGCCAATCTAAATCTAAATATACATAAAACTTAAAGGTGACTGACTGACTGACTGACATAGTGATCTATCAACGCACAGCCCAAACCACTGGTGGGATCGGGCTGAAATTTGGCATGCAGGTAGATGTTATGACGTAGGCATCCGCTAAGAAAGGATTTTGATAAATTCTACCCCCAAGGGGATAAATAAAATAGGGGATGAAAGTTCATATGGAACAAAATAACTATTCCACGCGGACGAAGTTGCGGGCAAAAAGCTATTAACAAATAATCAGATAATCATATAACACCCGCTTTGGTGAAGCGAGAAGTTGTCGCCAGAAGGGGCGTGTTGCACGCACTAACACGGTAATTCATTGCGCTAAACGCCACGGTAACCTAATTAAAACAAATGCAATGGAGATACTGGAAAAAATATGTTACATTAGAAGTCTTTGTCTAGCACCCTGCCGTATATAAACATTCAGGTATTCGTTTAAGTAAACGTTTTGCAAAGCCTCGTTGTTTGCGGGCCGTGTTGCAAGACGCAGTAATATAATACAATGGCCAACGCGGTCATCGAGACAATACTCCTACATTTGCTACACTTACAAATATAAAGGCCCTAAAGCTTATTTCGAAAGGTCGCTTTTTGCTTGCAAAAATGTTTCTAGAACCAGTGTGGACACATTTATATGACCGACACGGTTAGTGTAAAAGTAGGTGATTGACGGTTTTGTTTGGACCAAAATATTGATTTAATCATAAATAGACTTAGCGTTTCTAAACGATAATGTTGTGGCGAATAAAATTGGATGTAATTTTAATGCTGTAATAATAATCTAATAATTATTATTTGTTTCTTCAAAGACAACCTAATCTACTTCAATGATTTAACGTGCCACATCACTGGAATGCTAATAGATTTTAGTGACGCAGTATACACAGGCGATTATGGTAGGCCACAGCTATGACATCAACGGCTGTGATTGGAAGATAAAGGAGTAACAAGTGCTGATATTAAATAATATTTACCTGTAGTCCACTCCGATTAAGGGAGAACCTGTCTCTATCAAGCATATCTCTTTCGTGCAACGGTGAGTTGGAACGCCTAGGCAGAGTCGCATGGTTGGGCGATGCAGCATCGGACATGTACACCTCATCTGGAAACAATAAAAGCGTCGGTTATCATCTATTGCGACACGGTACGAAAAACGAACGTTGAAAATAGGTTACGGTAGACAAACCTACGCAATTATGTATTTTAATTAATATCAGGCAATGAAAGAGTTTTTAGATTACCTATGTCAAGGAATTTAATTAAAAATAGAGAATTAAAAAAGAAATTTGAGAGAGTTAATCTGGCTACGCCGCTACGTACTTAGAAAAGTGTAAGTTTAAATATTAATAAGATAATATAACTGAAACAGAGCATGACACATTAATAATAAGTGATATCAATGCTTCAACCTGACGAGCTGTAATTGAATAAAAGTGTGTGTAGTTAGTAGTGCAATAATTGTTTGTGTCAGAAAAACAGGGCGTGCCTCAAGTAGTCGTAATAAAGCTGTACCATCGTTTTTCAGTTCAAGCCATTCGTCTGGTTTGACAAATCGACACCTTTTGCCCCTCGTCAAAGAATTATCACACCACTCCAAAGACTTCAAGAAGGAGTCTCGACACGACAAGACTTCTCGAATGAATGAGATTTTCTCACCAGATTTAAGGGTACTGCAGCGACTGTTGCTATCTGAATTCAGCGAGGACTCACACTGGGTTGATATAACTTTTTTAACAGAGTAATTTTGCGTTTCTAAACTCATTTCACTGGCATTACGTTCAGAGGTAAGAAAGAGCGTCGTCGTAGAAGTAGAAAACTCATCGTTTAGAGGTCTAGTGACAATTAATGAAGGTATGCTACATGTCTGTTGCGTAACACTTGGGTTTACCGTCTCGTTATTGAGGGTATAACTCCTTCCCGTGGGCCTAACTAGAGCTGAGGATGGGTTATCAACAGGCGAGTCAATTTCATCATCACAAGTTGCTTTACAACACAAACACCGACGCAAAAACGAACAGAACGTCATTTTTTTATCACTTCTTTCAACGTTCCGGCGATAAACATCGACTGGTTGGTATGAACTCTCATTAAATTCGTCAGGACTAAAACCTTTATTTTCTATCGATAAATAACTCGGTTCTGATCGATAATTTATTGAATACACCATTATTTTTCAATGAATTACAAGTAAAACGCACAACACGACTGCATGTCACAGAACTAACTCACTTTATTTAAAATTCACATAAAATCCGTTTTTATCGTATCCTACATGTCACGGTCTTTTCCTGTTGTTTTAATATACATTAATTGTATATGTTCGGTGGCATAGCGATAGCATGAATGATGTAAAAATCAGCTGTAAATTATCCATGTTGTTCACTTTATGTAAAGGATCGAATGAAACTAAGGAAGACGTCCAAAGAATATACAGACTGTGTGCGTGAATCTGCACTGGCACTCCTTAATTGTGCAAATGTGAGACATTTATTTTGAATGTTTCCTCCTAAATAAAAGCATCCATTAGATCATTGTATAGTCATCATGATATTGGGGTAATATTAGAACAAATACTTAGTAGAAACGGAATGACAGATTCAAATAGAAAAGTATTTTACAATGATAAAAGAGATTATACACTGGCTAATTGCTTAATCAGTGACTGTTAACTGAAAATATATTTTTTTTCCTAATATATTCGATATACCTACTAAATAAAAGCTCTAAATTAATTACGTACCATCTACACGTGTGGACTTATGCGGTAAATCGAGGGTGCTCCAGCGCAATGACTTAACAGGCTTATTATGTATATCACTGGCATCTCCACTTAATGATTTAGTAGATTTTAAAATGTTTCTTTTTTGTTTTAAATTAAGTGTTGGCAACGACGATTTCAAATCTTTTTCGGTTTTTGTTATACTCTTTCTAGTAGGGGTCGGAATTAAAGATTTACTACTTGCCGAAAGTTTTTTTTTGTAAGGCACATTTTTATTCAATGATTCAATGTCATTTAAATCTCTTATTGATGATCCCTCGTAACCTGATTCTGAATTAATGGAACTAGTGTTGTCAGCTTTTTCGCTTTCAACCACACTTTCATCCTTTTCAGAAATGGACAAATTTTGCATGCCGGCCACAATTCTTCTCAAATCATGTTCTTTATGTGTATCTTCTTCTGTTGCATTTATTGGGGCAGAGTGTTCGCAGACTTCACCATCTTTTATATCAATATACGTTTTAGGAGTTGAAGTTTCAATTTGGATCTTATATTTTATTTCAGAGTCACTAGTGCCGTCCTCTTTATTACATTTAATTATTGAGTCTTCAGAATCGTCGTTTTCGTCATCTGAAGAACTAATTTTTAAAGATTCATTACGAAAACTATGTGTATTGTACGTACATTCAAATTTAGAATTTTTGCAAACGTCTTTATCTATTTCCGGTGAAACACTGTTTGGGAACTCAACGGTTCCTAATTCTTTATCTGTTTGTACACCTTCAGTTTTCAAGGATTTAGCGTAATCCTTGCATTCTTCTAAGACGGCAATATTTGAAGATTTAAAAGACACATGGGTTCTGTCGGTTTGAGTACACTCACTTTTTGAAGCACCATTGATTATTTTCTTTTCAATTCTTTTACCAACTACATAATTTTCCCGCACTTTTTGTTTCAATGGAACAGTTTTAGGCCGCGATACTTCGGAAGCCAAAATAGAATACAGCTTAAACTTTGCTCTGTTTTCCTTTCGGATCTTAGACAAAGGAACCTCTGTTTCAGGATCTTCTTTCACATATTTGTCGTCATTTGCTACAGTAAAACAGTTCCAGCACGACACGTCAATATTGTTCTCCTTTTTATTTTGATCACAATCACTTTTATCAATCATGGTATATTAATAATATGCAATAATTGAATTAAAAGGAGGTATTTACCCTCTAAGAATGTGAGCTCGACTAAACCTTGCCAAAGGTGTCGACTGTTTAAATAACCTGATCGCCGGGTACGTCCATAATGTATTTTAATTATTATTAAACATTCAAGATATGTTGCGCAATCTAATTTAGAACAGCATTCTCGATGAATGTTGCGTCTAGTTTTAAAATATTACGTAATAATATACAAAAGAGACCTTCAAAGTAATGTATTCATCCAGATAAGGAGGAAATGAGTTTTTTGGATATTTCGTATAATAATTAATAAAAACACGTGTAATATCAGAAAACAAAAATCAAACAAAATATTCTAATCAATAATAATAGTGGCCATACTAATGTGACGTACATCGGTCAAGCAGCTAATTGCTGTGGACGCGAGGTCAGAAGTTCATACAAATTAGCCTCAAGCTTGATTTAAACAACATTATTCTGTATTAAATTGGTGTTATTAATTAAATTATTTTATGTATAGTCTTGTACCTTGTTATACATAATATCTATACTAATATTATATCGAGGTATAGTTTGTGTGTTTACATGTTCAGTTTATTTAAAAACGAAAATTATTTAAGTACGCAGGCGAAGCTACGCACGGGCAGTCTAGTATTATTATGTATAGAGTAGTGTTATTATATTTTCAGCGGTTTCCTGAGATATATCGACGATCTATGTCAGGGCTGTACCAATTTAAAAGATTTTAAAATTTTAACAGAATTAATTCAATTTATCGGTTACAATTTGTATATATTAGATTAGCATAAAACATAAAACTAAATATGGAACAGGTTAAGTTCTTGACAAATTCATGTATTAGTTTGGGACAGTGGAATGTGTTTACTTCTCATTTTATTATGGCCATAAACAACTTTACTTACATAAGACGCTTATACAAGTTTAGTGAATTATTAATATTATGTATAAATGTACAATCGACAAAAGAGTTCGGTTTACAGGCATCAACTGAGCTCGGTATTTTAATCAAGAAGAGAAGAGCGCCGACACGTTTGGCGTAGCGGCTGAGCGATCAGCTTCTGCGCCACGTGTTGTGGGTTCGATCCCCACACGGAGCAAATATTTGTATGATCTACAGGTAGTTGTTCCGGGTCTGGGTGTTTGTGTATGTGAGAATTTGTGTTTGTAAACGCACCCACGATACAGGAGAAAATCCTAATGTGGGGCAATGTTTAAAAAAAAAAGATCGTGCCGGTAATAATGTCCCATCACGCAATATATGTCAACATGCAGACGTCGTTAGCTGCCTGTGTGCATCTTTTGTTGACTGTACATTAAAATAACAATGTAATCGATACTGCCATATTAAATAAATATTATAAGTGCAAAGGTAACTCTGTTTGGCGGTTTGTCTGTTACTTTTTCGCGCGTAAACTGCTGAATTGTTATTTGGCAAGGAAATAAGTTTGCATCCTGACTAATCCTGAGGAAGACACTAGGTACTGTACTAGGTACATCACTTGTTATCTCAAAAAATAAATAGGAAATAGTTTTGGAATGTAAAAGAAGCTGCGGTAGCTTAATGGCTAGGACGTCGGACTTGCGATCATGTGGTTGCCGGTTCACCCATTGCACCACCGACGTGAACTCGCTCGTAACACAAGCATTTTAGTTTAGCACGAAGGGTTAACAAGAATACTAGTAATGTGCGACCCACATTGCTAGTAAACTTTAAGAAAAATGCAAACGATAGTATCAATTCGTAAAAACCAAAATTCCCGCATATTTAGTTACTTCCACAATAAATACACCTAATACTATAACTTTAAATTCTTTTCGCCTCATTGGCACAATCTCTTCCGATAGAAAACGCAGGTGTGATCTTCGCTTTCATTCAAGTTTCCGTTTTCATCAATGAATTAGTTTTTATCAACAACTGTACAGTTTTATTTGTAAGAATAAGCTTTATTTATTTAGCAAAAAGGTTGAGTATTCAATGATTTATAAAGGAGATCCAAACAAAAACCATGTCACGAGTATGTGGATAGTCTATTGTTCGCATAATGTCCACATTGCTGTGAAGCAGGTCCAAAATGATGTCATTGCCACTTTACAAAATGTCGCTCTCTCTATTCGACTTGTTTGTTACCTTTCTAATTATATTGTTACGCATAGGTACAAATCATCAATCAATATCTCGTTACTGCATAAGTAGGCTTTATAAGGTATCTTATCTTGTTTAGTAACTTAATGTACTAAACAAGTTAAGACGCTTGATAGAATAAAGAAAAGAAAGAAAGAACGAAAAACATATTTGTTGGGACAAGTTCCGTACAACACACATAAAAAAATAAAGGTCATCAGGATGTACTGACGGAATGCTTGCCACGAATGGGTTGCCAGCTCAGCGTTTTGCTGGGCGTACCCAGCAGGTTTTTAATTATTATATTATAATAAACTAAACCTGTACTAAAATTCTAATATAAACATAACTATAAATAAATAAAAAACTAATGTCTTATAGCGACTATACCTACGACGATGTGTCCCCAATATCGTGCAACTGCCATCTTGAGATATCATCAACATAAATTATGTCGCAACATTGCGCTGTTGGACCTCTATAAACTCTACTATTACTACCCTCTTTATAATACAATATGTACCAATACCATTATTCTGAAGATTTGCAAAGAAATAAAATATCTTCCCGTGAAAAAAAGAGACTAAAAAATTATTAGCATTTGAAGTTGTGCCTTTAGTTTTTTTTTATATTACGAGTGCATCTACCGTTTATTTTTTTTATTTTTCTCTGCATCACCCTAAGGTTGTCTGGTAGAAAATGCCTAAGTTCATTAAGACCGCTTTTGTACCAGTGCATAAAGTAACAATAAATAAAAATAAATAAAATAATGCGTAGTAGGTAATTCATGGAACCAATCAATAACTTTGATAAATACATATTAACAAAAAATACTCGTAGTCACAAAAGTTTTTAATCCATTATTAATTCGAAGAACAATTAAGGTCACAATGTTTTTACAAGATTTGGCTCTTAGAAATATAGATAAAGTAGAGTTCCCGTGCACAACTTCGCCTGAGGACTTATGTAATTATCGTTTCTAAAATATACTGTGCCCGCTGTACCTACACCATGAAGGTTTCATGTCATAAAATGTGTTATGTCAAATTTATAGGAGGAAGAAAACAATTGTCAAGATGTCAAAAGCGAATGACAGCTGTACATATCTTGACGATGTCATTGTTTATTTTAAATATGTGTGTGTATGTCAAACGCATGATAGTGTGTGCGGACTTTCATACAAGCTTTCACCCCCTTTTTGACCTTAGGGGGATGAATTTCCAAAAATTTGTGCTCGTCTACAGTGCAAAAGGAACCAGCATGAAAACATTCAGGGATCTAGCTGCTGTAGTTTTGACTGTGCGTTGATACGTCAGTCAGTCAGTCAAGTTCTTCTTTTTTAGATAGATATGATGTTATCAAATAACTACATGCGTAGCGAAATGAAATTGTTCGTTCGATGTTCGTGTCATAAAGTTGTCCGCAAAAGTAAATTAAGATACGTAATAAAATTACTATAAAACAGAAAGTTACATTAATCCATTAGGTAAGTATGTCTTTGAGAGCAGTTTTAATATACATATATTTAGTTACAACAACATTTTTATCTCAGTAAGCAGATACGAGTATGTATCCCTTTGTTCAGAAACTTGTGTAAAGATTGTTTGCATTTTAAGACAGCTAAATAAAACCGAGAATACGATACCAAGCGTAACTAGTGAAGGTGAAAAATTAGCTAATTTATGTGTGAAATTTAAGTACAATCTAGCCATTGCAGCAATGTTTGTTTCTCATGAGAAGGCAACAGAGTATATTCGCTTTCCATTATTCGATTACGACAGTACTAAAGCGAGAAATGTAGGCACTGTACGATTATTGGCGCCGATATGTAATATCATAGTATTTGTGCAACTAGAAGTATTGCCGAGAGTCGATACGGCGATAAGAGTACCTATTGACGTCGATTATTTTCCATTAGAATACACCGTCAATCGAACAATGCATAATAGCTAAAATATATTTCAAGAAAACAACTGCGTAATTTTTTTTTCTTGTTTATTATTGTGTGTACCTCATAATAATAATTATCGTTATCCATACTCTGACTTCATCTACTCTTGGGCACGAGGGTAAATACGCCTCTTAGGTAACTACTCATGTTCTCACTTAAAGTTGATTCAACACTATATTTGTGAGTTAATGATTTTATTATAATTATTATTATTGGACTGATGAGGACTAGACTAATGAGGTTTGCCTCATTAGTCAAGCGCGACTAGAGGTCCTAGAGGTCCTGGGTTCGATCTCCAGGTCGAGCAAAGTGTTAATGGGTTTTGCTATGTGATTCTCAGTAGCAGCTCGGAGTCTGGATTTGTGCCCGGTTAATGGCAATAGGCTCGCCCCCTATTACATGGGACCTAAACATACCGGCAAACTGTGGGTGTACATTAGTACGACTCTGCCTAACCCTTCGGGGAATACAGGCGTGATGGTATGTTATCTTATTATTATTTGCAGGTAAGGTGCTGCCCCATATACCTGTTGAAAGACGACGAGAACAATCACATTTTCTCTTGTGCTCACTACATTTAATTGAGCGTCAATTGTTCGAGTAAATAGTAGGTGTTATTATGATAAGTACACTCAGCATTGTGATTTCACTATTCAAAACATTTGTCAAGTCTTAGCTAACAACATTTACAATGTTATTTTAAGCAAATGTTTTAGCAATACAAATCTATACGAGATTTTTGTAACCACTATCGAAATTTAATTTCATCAGACTACTATCACCGCGCAAATGCTAATGTGTTGAATAAACAGCTGGTGCTGTGACCGTGGCCTGGATTCACATTTGACCTTAAGTAGACATAATTACTTGAAATACAATTGTATTGAGATCCCTTAGGCCGCTAATGAATCGGACATAAACATGTCATGTGCTATTTTGAAATTCTACCATTCAAATTTCAAAAGTTAGTAGGTACTATAGCCTGCAACTTAATGTGACGCGGATACATGTACCTTATATATACAAATACAATATTGTATTATATTTAAATTTTCAATGCGAATTTTGTAGGACGCCCTCCGGCAAGATGGAGGGATGATTTACGAAAGGTGACGGAAAGGTGGCGGATGCTGGATGCGTCAAGCCGAGGATGATGAAATAGCGCATACTGGGGGAGGCCTACGTCCAACAGTGGACTATATTTGCAAGTGGAATACTATGATAGAACAATTTCTCAGATTTTTTGGTTTGAAAGAAAAAAACAAGCTTGTCGTATGGACATGTTTTTAAAAAAACTTACTAGCAATGTGGGTCGCACATTATTAGTATTTTTATTAACCCCTCATGCTGAGCTAAATGCTTGTGTTATGAGTGGGTTCACGTTGGTAGTGCAATGGATGGACTCTAAATAAATTGGGATGAAAGCAGGTTGACGAGGGCGATGATGATTAGAAAAACCAGTCGGTAATTTATGTGGTAATTTTAATCATTAAGACAATATTACAATGCTGCCTCTGACCCACAATACCCAGTTGTAGGTATCAAATCTTGCCGTCTAAACTTGTAATATGACATCATACCAAAAGCTAGTTCGACTTTGTCTCTGGGAGGATCCGTCTCTGGCATTTTAAAAAGGACATACAATCGATTTTATACTTGTTTTAATGTGTCAACGGTCATTTGGATCTCAGAGTATAAGTTTTATAAATGAACTAGCTTTTTGCCCGCGACTTCGTCCGCGTGGAATAGTTACTTTGTTCCATATGAAATTTCATCACCTATTTTATCCCCTTGGGGGTAGAATTGATCAAAATCCTTTCTTAGCGGATGCGTACGTCATAACATCTACCTGCATGTCAAATTTCAGCCCGATCCCTCCAGTGGTTTGGGCTGTGCGTTGATAGATCACTATGTCAGTCAGTCAGTCACCTTTGAGTTTTATATATATATAGATAAATATCAAAATAAAAAATCTAAATTAATAATAAGGTATAAAACCGTATAATTACTGACTGGGCACTAGAATTGAGACTCTTAGAATTGATGGCCGCTGGCTATGGCAAAAAGGTTCTTGAGTGGAGACCACGCATCGGAAAACGTAGTGTAGGAAGACTTCCAATGAGATGGACACACAATCTGGTAACGGTCGCAGGCCGCATATAACCGGTCCATGTGGAAGTCTATGGGGAGACCTATTTTGGCTGATATGACTGACTGTTGAGTCAGCAATACTATATAGCTGAAACAGTCCAAAACTGTAGTGACTAAGGAGTATCGAGTGACATTGTGTCATCAACACAAAATTCTCTGGAGGGTCTGAACCGACTGACTCCGGAGACCAAGGATTGGCTGACGGAATTAGATCTGAATGCCATGTAGCAATATCGCCATAAAATTATAATAATCTGAATATCTCATGTCATAGAAAAACGAGTCGGTAAGGGGCTACGATGGTACGATGTAAGACGTACTAATTAAAGACCCATATAATCTAATTTATTTACCAAGAAATACTAAGAATTGGTATTAAAATTAAGAAAAATCTGCATAGTGATTAAGATTGTTCACCAGATCGGAACGGGAGGCGTAAAAACTCGTCTCTTAAGTGATTAACATTTTACTCATCAAAATGAGCTTACTGTTTATTAAACATTTTTATACATTATTATTACTAATGCTGTTTAAATATGTTAGGTTTAAATACACATTTACATGCCGCTGCGGTCAACGATTTATACATTACATTCAGGCTCTATTTTAAAACCTTTTCATACATAAATGAGTTTATCGCGTTATTTTTTAAAAGCATATTAATAGTGACTGACGTGGTTATTTATGTGAGTACGAAATAAAAGAGTGATTCTAATCTAATATCAATGACGTTATCGAAATGATAGACGCGTAGCTAGAACGCAACGCGTCCAACTCGTGAGTGACGTGAACACAGGTAGTCACGTTAACCAGCTGCCTTGACCCTGAGATGGCATGAAGAATTGTTTATTCATCACTTTGCAAAAGGAAGTAGTCATGTTGATACTTCAAATTAACTGTCACGAGTAGGTAGCTTTTGAAGACGTATGATGATTTTTAGGGTTCCGTACCGAAAGAGTAAAACGGGGCCCTATTATTAAGACTCCGCTGTCCGTCCGTCTGTCTGTCTGTCCGTCTGTCACCAGGCTGTATCTCATGAGCCGTGATAGACGGATGAAATTTTCACGGATGATGTATTTCTGTTGCCGCAATAACAACAAATACTAAAACAGAATAAAATAAATATTTAAGTGGGGCTTCCATAAAACAGACATGATATTTTTGCGTTTTTATAGATAATGGTACGAAACCCTTCGTGCGCGAGTCCGAGTCGCACTTGGCCGGTTTTTTGTTTTGATATTTGGAGTTAATAATATTCTGGATGCACCCGCTTGAATTGAAACGAATAAATAAATTACGTTAGTTCTTAGTACATGCATGTAATTGTGACAGAAAACTACAGTTTATTAAGGCTCAGGGTCCTAATAAACCAAGCCTGTGCAGCAGACTTTGATTTTAAGATACGAAATGAGCTTCTATATACATTTTGGAGTGCGGAATATACTCATGGATCATCTGCCAGGGGAAGCGGCTAACTAAAACTGTACTTGACTTTGCTTGCACTATAGTCTCAGGATGGGGTCTCATAACATTCGCAACGACACGACCCTGAACTAAATGGCTGTTCTAGACACCTACTAAATGAAGCAATACGGCATAAAATTAATAAAATCTTTGCAATGAGACTGCAAGGTAAGAGAACAGCTGATACATAAAGCAATATATACAACTCATAGCAAAGGTGAGACAAAAATAAGTGTTTGAATGTTCAATTGTACTGAATAATAACGCTGTAGAAATACCAAATTAAATAAACAAATAGTAATTTGCAATGAATACTGCAATTTATGATAAACCTAAATACAAAAGTGTATGTATGTAAGATCTTAAGTGGGGAACCGGAACGCATGCAGAATGCACAATAATGAACATATAATGCCCATATTTCTTTCTACATTAGATACGATTATGACGTTTGTTGGAGAGGGCGGGTAATAGTAGTTTCTCTTTTCTTAGTGCGAATCATTGTAAATACTCACAGACATTTCAAGAACAATGGAGCCACGAAACTTAATTATTAAGAAGATAAAATGTTTATATTATTTTTGGGTTCTGAGTGAATAATCCATGTCATGTAACTCTGCCTATATGTTACGTTTTGACGACTAAACTGCTAAACCAATTTTAGTGAATATTGGTATAGCAGTGATTGGACGTTGAGAAGGACATAGGATACCTTTTGTCTCAAAGTCTTTCGGGATGCGAGTGAAACCACGGGCGACTCATTAGTACCGTAAAGCAGTTTAGTTAATTCAATTTACTAACTACATTTCTACGGTGAACTTTAACTTTTTTTCCGTCATATAAACATCACCATTTACGATTATTATGGTTCACTCATGCACTTATAATTTCAAATGCGTTTCAACCTTATTTCGTTTAAAATAAGGATTAAAATTGGTTAAAAAGAAGCGGCACAGATCTATGACAAGACGGTTTAAGAGGGGTGCACAGATCTGTGTCAAAACGTTCGAAAGGTTAAGAGACAACCCAAAATTTCCCCACCCTTTATCATGTAACAAACTAGCTTCAATAGATTAAAGAACCACTATCCATACCTTAAAGTGTAGTTATATCAAAACAGTAATAAAATTACCTGTTTATTACATAGATATTGAATATAAGTGTGTGAAGATTTTGGATTCAGGTCAGAATTATGATGATCATTATATGTGATGCATCCTAATTGAAGATAGGAAGTATAGGAAAAAAGCAGGTGTACAATTTATCGGGCCGGATTGAAATCTTTTTAGAACTTTATTGATAATGGGTAATTACTGTAATCTTTCTAGTAATCTTATCAATACTATTTATTCACTGACTGCGATAAAAGCTAGCGTATCTACACACTTAAATGTATCAATAATGTATTCCTGAAAACCTTCAACTTATTTGCGTAAATATAATTAACCCTATTAAAATTGTAACCGTTTCTCATACATCTCTCAAATCTTTCTCACATTAAGTGTGTCCGGGGCTACAATTTAGTTAAATGTATTTATATAATTGTAACCTGTAATAGATGCGCTGGCAGCATAGGAGATATTCTGCCATGCATGACAGCGGTGGTAACAAAACACCACCGGTCCCCCACACTGCCAACACAACGCTTCCTCGCGGAGCTCTGGCGACCTTGCTCACTGTTAGGAAACACAACATAGCACGGAGCTATGTTATTTAGCTACGATTTTCTGCATGGTGGAGGTACTTCCCTAGTCGAGCAGCTCCAATAGTGAGTGGAATTATTCAATTCCACTATGCCCTACCTCTCTTAACATATAAATAAAAATGAATCGCTGAAATGTAGGCGTATATCTTCCGAATGACTGCACCAAATGCGATTTTTTTTTTATACATTATCTTAGTGAAGGAAACGTCTCCTGGTTGGATACACCAGACGCTCTAACCTCTAAGCCACCGCGAACCCCACCTGCCTGATTGAATTTTGCCTTCACATTCTTAATTTACGTCATAAGGTGACGTTTGTTTGACGTTCATTGTCAGGCCAAGGTTTGTATGAAAGAATTTCTTTAAAAAATCCACCGGATGTCGGATATTTGGACGGAAAAAGCGCGCTGGTCGCTAGAATTGAATGAAAAAGTTTCAATACCACCCGTTTACCAGAACTAGAAATATATATATGTTTATTCTACATGTAAATACATGTAAAATTACTGACGCTCTTTAGTGTTAATACTATGCCCGAGCCATGCGGAAGGTTAACCACGCTCGTTGCACAGTAGTTGCAGCGTTTTTTATTTTTATATTGTACATTGTACGTACATCGTAAAAGTTACGGCCAATTTACCGTTAACAACAAGGAAAAATATTCAAAATCTGTTACGTTGAGTGGTTCAATTTGGCTTGAAGATTCAATTAGCACTGCAATAAATTGAAAATGGGTACTATATTGTTTAGCTCTCTGCATTTTTCTGTACTTCATTAAATTTATTTTAGGAAATAAACTATCTCATCCATTGACTCCTTACCAAAGATTATGGATTTTTATTTAAAATAAACTACAAATAAACTATATAAGTACTAACATAAATAAGAACCTCTCTATGGATCGAGTTGAAACTTCATTCAATTAAGTAATAAGTTATATTTTTATTTCTTAGAGTAATAATAACGTAAGTAATGTTTAATCATAATATATAATTAAGATTGTACATTATATTGTAAATTATGTTAGTAAGTTGAAATTTATTCAAATGATGAAGGATTTCATTCTGTGATTCACGTTTGAAATATGTTTGTTAATACAAATTAGGTAGATAGGTACATAAGTTTATTAATTAATAAGGTACAGGGAATGACCCAATGTGAGCCTACCCATTGTTCGCACAGGTACAGTTATTATGAAACCGAATCAGAGTACAGTTTTGTAACGCACGAACCATGGAGAAGACAAAACAAGTTGTTAACAAGCATTAAAAATATAAAACAAACACATAAGAGTACAATGGAGTGGGAGTTAGGTTAGGATATTAGATAGCTAGGTCCTATAGTACCTACTATGTTATTTCTATTTATCTCACTGAAATAATGTAACTACATGACTGTATGTTACAGTAGTTTCTGCTCGCAATTTCATTAGCATTCCAAAGTACCTACTTTTTGAGACATAGGGTAGCCTATGTCCTTTTCCAATGTACCTATAATCTCTGAACCAACATTCATCATAATTGGATCAGCGGTTCGGGCAGGAAAACGTAGCAAACAAACAGAGTTTATTTCGTATTTATAATATCAGTATTGATTTAAGAAAAAACCTCAAATATAGAGCTATGTATTATTTATTTTAAACTTTTTCATAATATATTTTTACAATTGATGTAAAAATATGATGTATAGTAACGTATTATACGATGATTCATCTTACGTATCTCGTTGAAGTCTTTCTTAGCTGCTGTATGTAGTACAGTCGGGGTCGACGTAATTATAAATTGTTTAACATTTTAGAACGCGATAATACCTTCAGAGTCGCCAAGATACAAAAGATTTTAGTATGTTAGTTAACTAGCGACAATCTGGATAACTTTTCCTAGCAAACAATTTAACAAATCCTTTTTTTATCGACGGGTGATAAACTTAAAGGTCTTATTTTGGTTTTTGCAGGTTATTGAAATATTCAGATAATCGTTAGAATTAACATGGTATTTTTTTATTTATAAATAAATGCTAACTACTCATTAAGTTTACTTAACATGCTTTTCAAGTATGCTTCCTCTGACTATGATTACTGACGAAAAGCGAATCATATTTTATTTATTTGAACTTTTAATTAATTATTAGTTGTTGTTTTTATTGTTAGTAATATAGACCTGCAAGGTTATTAGTGTTTTATGAATAACGGTGTCTATCCAGTAATATATATATAATATTACAATTGTGTAGAATATTTGTAACTGATCTGATCTCGTACTCATCGGGTACTGATTCATGGAGCGAACTACTGAATTTGATGGAAAAGTTCACTTTGCTTAGTGAAACTTGCTAAGTGAGTTCATTAGAGTGAACGAATTTGCCTAAGAAAGACTATCGCCGCGATTCACTTGTCTGCAAAGGTCACGCCTTAAGGCGGATCGTTCGATACAAACGTAATACCTAACAAAATAAATCGTAATTCAAACACAATTTAATCAAATTGAATTCAGGATTCGGATACTGTTAATCTAGGTTCCTAATATACCATTTGGTCTAATACTACTTCACTGGAAATAAACGACGGCAAAATCGTTCGAAATTTCGTCGTAATCAAAACTTACCTTCACTTAAGGGACCGGCGGAGCTTAAATTGCCCACAAAAACGTAATACCAAAATTATTCGGATTTGGATACCGTCAATCTAGGTTCCTACAGTACTACTTCGTCTTCTACTACGAGTACTTCACTGGAAATAAAAGATTGGAAAATCGATCCAAATTTTATCAAAAATTACCTTCGCTTACATTTATTTTCAGTGACGTATTTTGGACAAAATGGTAGCGTAGGAACCTAGATTAACGGTATCGAAATCCAAATAATAACCCAATTTGATTGAATTACGATTTATTGTGGTATTACGTTTGTAGGGCCGCCGGACCCTTAATTGTAGTTGCACCTTCAAACAGAAACGTATTCCACCCCGCCTTACATAACACAAAGTGTTAGCACCTTTAATTTTTAATGTTCCTACACTATAATGACATACTT
Organism: Acronicta aceris; assembly: GCA_910591435.1. Taxonomy (NCBI): domain Eukaryota; kingdom Metazoa; phylum Arthropoda; class Insecta; order Lepidoptera; family Noctuidae; genus Acronicta; species Acronicta aceris. Next base: position 10,452,424 of record OU342768.1, read on the forward strand.
GTCATTATAGTGTACTAGAGGTACTCCTCAGCATCCGATAGAAAGTAACATAGACGTAAACATGGATGAATGTAGTTTTCCCATGGCGAGAAAGTGGTCTCACAACGAACCTTCGCCGACATCCATCAACGTCGGCTGTTACAAAAATTATGTAGTTAAGTACACATAAACTCATTATTATTCATAGTTTAATGCTAAGAAAGTAACGGCCAACTGTTATGATATGATTCACGTAATCCTATTGATGATACTTCTCTCAATATTTCGCGAAACGTGTATTTTTTTGTTACATTGTATATCTGTGACCTATTGTTTTCGTTTGTAATATAAAATTGCATGTTTTCTGCACAATTTTCAATCGCTTGCGTTAGAAAGCTAATGAAGTAATTGTGGGTGTAATTATTTTAATAGCTATAGGCTAATTGATTATGTACGTTTTTTAGTTACACGTATAACATTCTTATACATTATAATGGATAGAAATTATGTGTAGTTACAATATAACCTTAATCCAAGGAGGTGAAGGTATTTTAGTAACTATATGAAGTCAAATCGTAATTCATCAAATTGAACTTTCGTCGTTTCTCATTTATACTATACTATCGGGAGCTTCTTGTGGTTACCGTCAAATGAGGCGCTTAAAGCGCTTTTCACACTGAACGCGGCAGCCCGGCAACTTGGTGTCGGTGACCTTATTTGCAGTAGAATAAGGTCGACACTAGTCTCATCTCAGTCGCTGAGCGTGTTGTGTAGAGCGCTTTAAACAATCGTTAATGGAAGACTGAAAGGCTGACGAGTGACAACCAGTTTATTCTTAGGATATCGGTAGATATCACAAGAATGTAAGTTTGGTGGCAGTTGCTTCGTATACCATGCTAATATTCAGTCGTACCTGGTAAGATTGGAAATCGACCCTAACGTAGTCGATAAGAGTGCATTGGAATAACTTATGGATTTGAATAACGTTCAAATTCAAATATTTATTGCGCACTCGTAAAAAATGCAACAACTACAGACTATATGCCATGTCTACCTGCTACTTGTATAACGGCTGTATCAGTTCAAAATCCGAGTGTCATGCTACCTTTATGCAACTGTGTTATCAGACGTTTACGATAATCAGCGCTTAAATGCTATTCATCCTACGATCAAAGTTGAATGATTTGCTCACGCAGTTTCGTTATGGCCATATCTAGCCTCAACTTTAATTACTAAAGAATTTAGGGTCTAAATTGAACAAATCACTTTTAAACTGAAGGCCCTAAGATATAATATGAACAGAGCGTTGCAACACGCACTATCTCTGATTGTTCTCAGATAACGACGCGTGGGTGGTGTAAACATGTTTCGTAACTCGCATGTCAACAGACTGCGACTTTTTTCAACAATTAACATATGTACGACGTCCGTGTGTCCACATACACACAACGACACATCAAGCTTCCCCTTAAGATCACCCGTATTAAGTAGCAATAGAAGTGATTTTTGTAGTGCTACATTGTACGTACCTACCAGATCATTGCAAGCTGAGAACCACTTAACAACAGACTTATTCCCTAGTTAATATATTGTGAAAAGCACAGAGGTATAATGTAATACTAACAACACACAGATTTGGTAATAGAATAGAAATAACTGTACAAAACGTGTCGATATCTTGTAACACATACGATGTAGCATTCAAATACAATTTCTACTTTCAAGAATTTGTAAATTCAAATCAAGCAGTAATTTTAAATTGCACGTTTCGAAAGTTATTTCCATAATTTGATTGGTATACGACTTCGAATCAGCAACTTTCTGGGCTAATAGGTAAACGCATAGATTTAACTAATTGTCAATCAATATTTATTTTACGACTTGTTAAATCTTGAGAAAACTTTAAACAGTCGCGCAGAATTCTGAGAATATCTTAAATTAAAACAAAATCGGTTTCAACACCTAAACTTGAACTAATCGCGATTTAGGCGATCCGAGAACTAACTTAGGAGCTGTCACAAAAATACGAATTATTTTATTTGAAACTAATGCTTTAGCATCGCATTTAAAATGATCTTTCTCAGAAGTTTGAAAAATAACTATATAAGTTGCTGCTACAATATAATTTCGTACATTGAAGGAAGGTGGCTTTGTGTTAGAATGAACTCATCCAGAGTCTTGCGTCATTTGGACGAGAACCGGTTGGCCTTGCGTTGATCTGCACTTCAAGATATTTTCCTTAGAAGAACAATACTACAAAATTCCTTAAATTATCGCATCACTGAGTACTGTTTTAAGACTTAGTTTAATTTGTCATCATTTTAAACTCTTGTTCATATGAGGATGATAAAAAAAAACCCTGTGATTAATCAATGTCTTTAGACTGTGCTATGGTGGTATTACTGTTAACAGTGGACAACACTGCACGGTTCATGACCACCCCTCTGTAATTTCACGTCAATTTCTGTAAACAGAATTCCTTCCTGTTGCATTAGTACGCAAAAAACCTTAAAGTAACTAAAGTCGCATTGTGCTAAACGCTTGCGCATGTCGATGCGTTGTTACTTCATAGTTCGTACTCATTCCTCGTCTTGGTGCCGTGGTCACGACAGCACTGGTATGCCTGTTTACAATATTACAATAGAGCTATATTACTCGACCTTTCATTGGCTGACTGGTATTTCGGTTATTTTGAAACTCGGAATCGTGACAAATCGCGCCTTGATCAATTTTAGAATAGCTCGTCTCGATTTTTATTGACATTACATGTTCGCGTTTACTTACTAACATAGGATGTTACGTAAATATGTAGGTATGTGAGAATATGTTTAACACGATTATTATAAAGTTGTACCTATAAAGTTCCGTTTAAAAACTGGTTTTATATAAAAACGTATATAGTACAGCTATGTCGTAGCAGCTGTGTGGGTTATTCATTAACAATATAATAATCTTATAATCACCATTGACTTTGAGTATTACAAATATTATAGAGAGAGATTTTGCAGCGGATTTTGTAAGTTTGTTTAAATGTCCTCCACATAGGTATAAAAATCTCCACATTTAATCTCTGGAATCACAGCACCTATTATTTCTCCTACATACCTATTTATTATTTCACTATCTGAATGGTCACTATTCCAATTATTATTAATTAAATATTTCCATATGAATAAATAAATGATCCGTGTAATATTCTTAATATATCATTATTATTATAACACGGATCTTGATTCCTCGAAGGATTAGAAAGACAACTAATCATTCGGGCGAGGTGTACTAATGTGGTTAATTACCTACTACAGATGTAAGTACCTACTAGGTATATGTGCACAGTTCGCCGGTATGTTTAGGTCCCATGTAATAGGAGCCGAGCCTATTGCTTTTTACTGGGTTCATATCCAAATTCGAGCTGATACTGAGAATTTCATAGAAAAACTCAACGTCCTGGAACCCAGGACCTCTATCATGGCAGTCGCCCTTACGACCACTAGGCTAATAATAAAAGAGGTCAGAGGCAGAATTAGAAATAGTCTTGATTATAAGAAATGGAGCAAATACGAACGTAGTGATACCTAACACTTTTTTTCATAGTTCAATTTATGTAGTAACATCGGTAATAGTGACTCATTACCAATTACAATGAGTTACATTAATATTTACCGACTTTTTTATCCGCATACTTTGCCATATAAGAAATATACAAAGTGAAAGCATAGGTAAAGCGTCGATAAAGTCATCGACAATCGACACAATTGGTCACATGGAGTCGATAAAAAATAACGCGGCCGTGCACAATGCTTTCCGAGTTTCATTTCTCGCTAAGATAAACTGTGTGTAGCTTCAAGCAATTACCCGACAGGGACAGCAGAGAGAGCTATCAAAGCTTATTAGTATATCTCTAACAATAAGCTGCTTCATTAAGTTAGTGGTTGTAAGCGCGATTGTTACGTTAGAGGTCCTGGGTTCGATTCCCAGGTCGGGCAGTTTTATTAGGTTTTTCTATGAAATTCTCAGAAGCAGCTTGCCCGTTTGTTTTATTGCGCGCTCCATCGTAGATCGCAGTGTCGCTTAACGTTAGACGAACTGGCGGTCAAGCGTAAGCCTATCACGAATAAAAAAAAATATCAAGTTTTTTTTATTTACCAGGAGCCAGAATATTACAAAATGACAAACTTATCGGCGAACTGTTGGTGTTGGTGCACGTTAGTAATTACCTAGTACAGCTCTGTCTTAGCCTTCGGTTTACAGGCGTGATGCAATATTTTCTTTATTTATCTGTAATGCTTGAACCGATTAGCTAGTAAGTAGGTACAGGTAGATATGTGGAAAATTCGAAATCTAAAACAAACTGATATTTAATTGTAAAAAAATGGTAAATATGTTTTGATTATTGATAATACCTAAATAAAGGAGTCTTATATATCTTTTTACATTTAAGTAAACTTTCGTTTCTCACTATTATCAGATTTTTAATGACGTCATTTGTCTACCTGTTATCATTAGACATTACTATACTGACGATAAAGAACAACATGCGTTTCAATAGCGTTAATTCATTTTTTTTTATTATTTTAAAAGCACATCAATCATGATGTGATGATGATTCCATTCATATAATATTTGATAAGTATCTACTTAAAGAATAAAACATATACATATATATATTTATATATACTCGTATTTCCATTGTGTATCGAAGATTTGTATGTATAAAATAAGACCGCGATTAAAACTTGAACGTGTCTTAAACAGTGGTCTGCACATACAATTGTGTCAACAAGTGAATAAATACGTAGTTACAATGTTATAAGCGACGAGCAACAATGATAAGTGTACAAATCTGTATTTCTGTTGCACTCACGAACAATGTTGGGTGTTTTGTGTCGCTAGGAATCACCAGAATGTTTTTTTTTTAATGAGCACTACCTACTATTTACATAATTATTAATTAACATCAACTCAGGTGGTATAAAAAACAAATTGAAATTTTAATGTATTCTTAATTACCGCTTATTTATGCAAATTTTAATAATAAGTTTCATATATTATTTTAGCTAGCCGCAGATTATAACTAACTTTCCATGCGATATAATAATTTACTTTTAGGCAAAGAAAACAGGCTTCAAGCATTTTGAGAACTGATGGTCATACACCAAACAAAAAAACAGCGAATCAATCCAATCAGCGTTTTGGTTTTGTTTGTGCTCACACCATAAACTATTATTATAAGTCTTATACGTGAGGATTTGTAATTGGCTTTCTGGTGGCTATGGTTTCCTTTTTTGCCTACTTTTAGTAGCTGTAAGTACTCCATGTACTAAATAAATATTTTCGGAGTCGGTCAAAAATTTATGAGTACCAGTAACTCACAAATAAGAGAAACCAATGCATTGTTTCAACACCCTAAAGTTATCAATGAAATGTAGTGTCGCTAGAGCGCCCTACGTAACCGGATAAAGCTAAATAGTGGTCAGTCAGCGTGAAACCACTATTGGGTAAGTGGCCAAGATACGCCATGCGTACTGTAAGCTCATGAAATTGTATTCAATCGATTTCTTATGTCGTAATTGTAACGATTGAAGTATTCGTTTATAATATTATAATAATAATGGTTGGAATATTTTTTAATAGCTTCAATTTAGCGAACACTATGCGCATTTGGATGGCCGAAATGAAAGATCGACCATAGTTTTTCCAACTTTTTAGTGTCATCCATGATAACAAAATGTGGAGTAAAAATGTTGCGACCCTCTCATTAATATGACTTGTTTTTAGATTATAAATAATTAAATGCAAAGAAGGAAGGACATGCGCCGATTTTATTGGTGAAATCCTTCAAAAAGGTGAGGTGCGTAGCACTCGAATCGGGCGCGTATGTATGGCAGGATGTATGATTGTGGAAGAAGCAAAAGAAGTATGCAAATGGCGGTCTATAGTGTTTCTGAATATCCCTCTGGGAGAAAGGCGTGAGTGTATGTATGTATGTATGTATGTATGTAATATTGTAAATACAAGGATAAGTCGTAGGTATCGTAAGCAGTTCTAATTTATTGAACGTATAGGTACCGCGTCGGGTTCGCGTCACTGGTTGAGAAACCATGACCGAGCCATCTCAGTCATCATTTCTTTTCGGACGGACGACCTATAAAATAAGAGAACGTGGTCTCAGATGCATACGGAGGCCCATGTGAAGTGAACTGCGATAGGCTGATTTATTGTAAAATTATGCGTTTAATAACTGTGTTTTGTATTTACTTTTTCATAATAGGCATAAAAGAAAGACAATGTTACTTCAATACACTTGGTACAGTCTGTTATATTGTGTGACTAATACTTAGCTTCTATTCTTTGATACGTATATTGATTAACTGTATTATTTATAACTACAACTACACTTCGAATGAGACAGATTATTGTTCACTGTTGATAATTCAGTTATTCATTAATGTCATTCCAATGTATAGCCCCAAGGTTAACCATTCATCATGGTGTGGTATTTTAATATTCTATACATATGCTTAACTTAATAGTGGGCTATGTATTAATATGGAGTATTAATAATACGTCCGTGTAGTTCTCGACTGTTGATATAGCACATAGGATGTCTATGAACGTCATAAAAGGCGACTAAAGGAGTAGGTACGTTGCAGATACACTCCAGGCGATTTAGTTCTAGCTGTTAGCATGTATGAGCTATCCGTTATATTCACGAGGAAACATAATCTCATGAGACGATTCAAATCCTTTCAAGTAAAAAAAATACTTTATACCTATGTCAGATTAAACTCCATTTAAGAGCCAAAAAATACAAGCGTAATAACAGTAATAAGTAAGAATGTAAAAGTAATGGTCTTAACTCCCTAATGGCCAGTCCCTATATCAAATCCGTCGATTTAATATAGGGAGTATAGGGACTGGTCATTAGAGCCTTAAGATTAGTGTGTAGTTGAAGTGGATTGATTTCCAAACACTCATTGACATTTTTTCTTCCGCTTGTAGAATGGTAGAGGGTCTATCTAAGTCGAATAAATCGTCCTAAGACTTTATTTTTTTAGGACGTCTAAAAATATAAAGGATCGTCATTATTAAAAGCAAGCTGTTTACCTACACCAAAATAATTATTGATAAAAAGCGAACTAATCTTATCTTTTACAGAAATCTGACATTTAGCGAAATAACAATAAAGGATATAAAAATATTTTCATTCCGTCTAAAAGGTCAACTTAATCTGTAAGAGATAATCTGAAACGTTGAGGTCGATTGATTCTCGATTAAATTTGTTAGGAATCAAAACAAAAACTAAATTGAATTACATTGTCAAACCGGGAAAGCATTTCTGCTATGCGCAAAAAACATATTTAGAAGAAGAAAAAATTCTCTTGTAAAACTTCAAAAAACTTTATAAACATGTCATGGTTCATCGCGTAGTAATTATTATTACGTAGCAATTATTTTACAAAATAAGGTTTTAATCCAAGGTGCACATAGAACACTATGGATTTAAAAAAAAATGCAGTGTCATCTCCGTAGACGATCGGAGATAATATCGTGTCTCTATCGAGTTGATTAGATTCCAATTATGATCTGTTTTTATTACCTGTATTAAATATAACGTTTTTATCGACCGTTATGTTGAAATTAATAATTTCTCTGAATTACTATCAAAGCGTTAACGATTACTGTTGAATGCAATCGGAAAATTGTTGCATTTTCTATAAAAGCAATTATATTAAAGAAAATGTTATCGGTGAGAAGACAATAATTAGCGTTTTAGAAGAAAAAAACTGTTTTCAAACCACTGATCATGATGGAGATCAGTCGGTCTATTATAGGGGTCAGTGTTTCAAACGTTTAGTATCTTTAGAGTCTATGGTCAGAAGCGAACCAATGGGATTATGATGGAAGTATGCTCGTAAAATAAAATTGCCAAAAATAGTTAATAAATAGACCGCTATGTGCAAATATATATAGCAAAATATATATAGACGAACTAAGAATCATCCCCGTTTCTGAAATTTGACATAAATACAAAATAAGATACCTAAACAGAAAATGAATCAGTCGTAATGTAGTAGCGGTTTCTTTTCAGAAGCTGTTTTACTTTCAAGCTCAGTTAAAAGTCGTTCTAAAGGCCGCAAGCGATAGTGACCATTGCAGGATAACAAATGCGTAAACGCAGTCAGAACACTAAATACAACGTCAAATTTAATCAATAGCCTACCGAATCAAGCGCGAATTGGACACATAATACATTTGCCGTGTTCAATTAGGACAAGGCCAGTACTTTTCGTTGCTTAAATTGTACTTAGTGCGTAAATGCACATGGACCAATGAGAGAACGGCAGCTATAGACTTAGCATTCTCTCGCCAGAGAATGATTACGTCCGATAAGCCGGAAACATTGTGGTGAACAGGTTTCCGAAGTTTTGAAAGGCGTTACTCGGGTTACGTATGAAGTCAAGTATCAACATTTATTATGAAATCTATTTTAATATGCTAATTTGAAAGATATTTAGTTCCGTGATAAAAATTGATGAGTGCAGTGGTCTGCTGCGGTGGATGTAGAGAAACGAAGACCATGTTGCTGACTTTGTGCGATAACCACGTTGCAAGTGTTATTGTAATACTAAGACATAGGTCTTCTAAAAGCGTACTAGCGTAAGTACTTTCGTTACCTATTTGTTTTGCACTAGTAACAAACATAAAATAAACTTAATCAACCCATTATACTGTACCAATCTCTCAAGCTTGCAGGTTTCGTCACGATGTTTTCCTTCACCGTTTAAGCGCGTGATAATTAACTATTTAATACGTACATAACTTCGAAAAGTCAGGGGTTGTCTTGGGTTCGAACTCGAGACCTTTGACTTGGCTGTCCAACGATTACATCACTAGACTATCATTGCTTCCAGTAATAAAAGATAGACAATAAATTTAACATTAAATATACTTACATCGAAACGTGAACATCTTCTTCACAAAGCGAATGTAAGTAAACACGGTTAGACAAGAAAGACATCATACAAATCACATGTAACTTGTGTATCATTCAAAATGTCTCATTACTGTGCCGATGACGAAGCATTAAGGTCAACTGTTTACCGAGGAATGTAGTCAAGAACGGAGAAATGTTGTGTCTAAACAGTTAGGCCTACTTTTTAGCAAACCATTCCGTGACGCTTCGGAAATAAAGACGGTATACCGGTAATGACGTTCAATTTATCAAGTTTTAGAAAAACATTATCGTTGGAAAGTAAGTCTGACTATATCGTGATCAAATTAAGTCGTGATCTCATTTCACTCCGCTCCTGTGGGATTTTTTATAATTTCAACTTAGTGAAAGACTATATCGCTTATGCATGTATCTGCCAAGTTTCAAGTTTTTTTTTTTACCTACCAAGTCAGAACTTATCATGCTGATAATATTTAATAACAATACACTATTGCACTCTTGGTCGCAGGTCTTTCCTCGTAATAAGATGGATCAGGATATTATATATTATGTAAGCCTAATGCAAATGAGATCATACAGCTATATGTAAACGCAACCCACAAACAGGTGCCTGGAAATATAAACCTGTAAGTATTCCCGGAATCCTTACAAATTCCGTGGCGTAAAAGCATTCATCAGTGTTAAGCTTATGAGTACGGCTTATTTTACATTATCTTAGTTCATGAACCCTTGTTCCAATATATTTTATAAAGAATCTCAAATTTTCTATTGCTACATTTAGCATGTCCTAAATTCTGTCAAGGGTTGAACTAACTATTAAAAAAAATTAAACCACCCAATCATCCTCTTCCAATACTTTATTATTAGCAACATCCTTTTGCCCTTCACCCTGTTTACTTGCCGCAATACGTCATTTTTATTCCAACATAATACAATCATAATTAAAATAAGCAAGACCATAGGATAATCAATCGATTATGTCATCTCCAGGAAGTGGATTACTTTCTATAGCAAACACCGCTTGTTTTCTTTAATCAATTCCTACGTAATCGAAATATAGATCAGTTAGTTACTAACTTTCATAGATAATTTGTTCTGTTATGTAAGTGATGAATTAATTAATGACAAGAAATAAAAGTACCTATGACTTCAAGCAACTATGTATTTTAATTTTTAATAATAATTGGTGTATTGTAGCAAAATTGCTAATGGACGACGATTTTAATATAGAACACTTTCAAACCAATTCTTAAATAGGAGGGCAACAATTAAAAAAATCAATATTCCATCTACCTATTTAGACATAGCAGCCAACCCTGAATTTAATAGATGCAATATTACTTTACATAATAATGCATTTCAAAGAAGTTTTATTGGTAATTATTGAAGGAAATAATAAGTATTAACTCACAATAATTATTGTCAATGCAAGTCGTAAGGCGATTCCGAATGTGCACATTTTAGATTCAGTGCATTTTTTCGTAAGAGCACTGCTAAGGTATGCAGTGCATTGGACGTGAACGTGATATTAAAACCAATGAGAAGTACATTTCGATGAAATTGCTCACCTATTACGTCACTAAAGGTACACATCACAGAGGTATTCTAAATGTTTACTGTGCGAATCGACTGTAATATTCGTTTATTGCACCCAGAGTAGCAAAAGACGTGTCTTTGAGAAGGATGCAAGGGATCTCGCTCTTCTATGAGGTCTGGTGGTTGTGCCAGACTATAGCCTGTTGGGGTTTTAGTGTTTCTGCGTTTAAGGACGACTGCACGAGAAGACAAGCGCGGTTTTTAGTTAGGATAGGGGCGAGTCCCATAATATCAAACTGCATCCTATGGTGATGAAAGTTCCCATTATTATATTAAAAAGGTTATATAAAAATAGTGTAGACTAAATAAACGTCCTTATGCTTAATAACAAAGGACTTATTTGAATAAAAAAATACGTATTGGTTTGTTTGCATCTAGCCTTGTTTTTCTATTATAGATAGAGAAAGGGTCAGTTTTAGTAGATCAATTGATATTTGGTTGAATGTCTTACATAAGTAGTTTTACAAGTCTTGTATAACTATGAAGTCTTTGGTGATTTTGTCGTAAGTATTATATATTTTTATAATAGTCACACACTTAAAATTAACACCGACCATGCTGCATTATTTTCAGCTTTATTATATGTATCTAGGATTTAATATAAACGAACCGACGAAGGCATTTGAGAACAAAACATTGTATTCAATTGATGGGAAAACAGTCACGCAATACTGTAAGTGGGTTAAAGAAATGGACCCTGTTAAGCAGAAAAGATCCAACAACTTTTTTTATACTTTTGAGTAAATGCAGTTTAAAGATTGATCGTGAATAAAAAAATCACACAGTTAATATTTTCCTAAGCAAATGTGATCAAACTGCCAGGATCTTTTATGCATATATGAAACTTGATTAGGAGATTATGAATACGTGTATAACTCCGTTTCACAAAAAGTGTGGACTGGATCTTTTCTGCTTAACAGGGTCCAAATAAGAATGTAACAATGATACTTTGTAAATGCGAGTGATTTGCTTCGGTCATGGACACTTGAGCCATGCCCAAGGGAAATTGAAGAAGGGTAAAGCAAAGGCATTCCTTGGACCAATCATTCGCGTCCTGACTCTGAAATTAAATAAAAACTTTAAAAAGTAACTTGGTGGCATTGAAAGCCGATGTTTAAATATCGAAACTCTTGTTTTAAAATAATCGTTGTAACCATTGAGTAATTGTATTGTCTCATGTAAAACATTAAATGAGATGTTTATTACATCTTGTACCCACCATTCGATAAACTAAAATAATTATTAATATTGTTTTGGTTACATATACTTCTGGTTAAAGTCTGAACTAGAGCCATACCATAACGTGTTATTGCGACCAGTTTGTAATTGAGAGAGAGAGAGAGAGAGAGATAGATAGAGAGAGATCATCGCTTTACACTTTAAATAGCGGCATCCCTTTCTCACAATCAAAAATGATGGCGTTTACACGTTTTGGTACGGCTTCAGGTGTATTATTAATCTTGTTTCTTTCATAGGGTTGATTAATTTGTTCAAAGTTAATTAGCATGTCTCATTTATGAGATTGAGTGTAAGTGAAAATTGCTTTATAATTATTTAGAAAGTACAATTCATCTTAGTATTAAAGAGGTTGATAATTAGTTAACTCTTTACGTAACAAGGCGTTTAATTAACTTTTATCTGTTAGTAACAATTGTGACAATTCATTCCAAGCTTCATTGTCTTACGGTAGACTACAACATAGTAAATTGACATGGCATATGAAAATTCTAACACATTCTGAGGGTCAATTTACGTGAGTCTCAAGCATAAATAAAGTGGTCTTTTTTTTCTCATGACCTTAAACGCTGGTGAAGTTAGCAACAGCGTAATCATGACGTAATAAAAACTACCTCTAGTTTAACTGTTATTTTCTAACTCGAAACACACTTCCCCGTACAAACGGAATCACGAGTTTTTATGTGATTAAGGATTATTTTTATTCAAAATCATCTCATCAATTCCGGGATTTAAATGTCTTTGCGCTGGTATAAAAACTGTGGAGCTTTCATTATAAACGGTGTTCGAAACAAATAGTAATACTCTATTTTATAAGACTTAAGAATAAAACAGTTATGACTTGGCTGGCATTTGTTTGTCACTGAATCAAAACATTTCCACTACAGTTACTGGCAGGAAAGTTAACACTTCCTGAAACACTCAAGGCCTTGTATCTGCAGTCAAGTACCTTTTAAAACAGATTCACTTGCCACTTATTACTAAGGATCCTACCTACACTTATGGAACGCGAAAAAGAAAGTAATCAATACTTTTTTGTTTTTAAAACGCACGTGTTTTTATTTCGCATATTGTTATTACGCACGAATTGCCATTACGTAAGACACTACAATAGTTAGTGTTGCCAGTTTTTGGAATATAGGGAAAGATTAAGTCCCTATGGAAGCAATTGAAAATCTCGATATATAAAACGAAGAAAAAATAGCATCAACTCACCCTGTAGACTTGGTGCGGACGCAGGCGCAGCAGGCGGAGGTTGTAGCGGCGTGGGTGGCGGCCTGCGCCTCCGTGGTGCGTGTAACCCTGGTGCTGATGCAGCTCGGGTGGCTGTTCTGAACCCTGGCGCGCGATACCGGGCTGACTTCACCGGACCCGCCGGCACTGTGTTCGTACCCGTGATGGACGGGAGCCGAGGTAAAGAGCCAGCACGTTGCTCTTCCTCCGACTGCAATGAAGAGAAATTTTAGTGTTTGCATGTAACACTAGCCTGCTCGCGTGGAGTTCATACTTGGATCCGACCTGGATAAAAAGTAGCCTATGTGCTATTCCAGACAATTATTTAGTCCGACTGATTTTCTTATTTGGCCGATGGTTCATATCGATATATATATAAATGTCAAAACAAAGCTGGGTAGCTTTGTATTTATTAGTTTTAGTTCGAAACCTCTGATAAAATGTCGACCTTAATTATTGTAGACTTTAAAAGCAAATCAAATAAAAATACATAAAATAGTTCCATGTAGTAAAACTTAAAAGTAAAAAAAAAAAAAAGTAATTAGAATAGAATATAATTGTGCAGAATGTGCAATCAAGTGCAATTAATATATTAGGGAGTAGGATAAGAACAGGAACTCATTGCTTAATTTTACAAATTAGGTAAACTGATCTAACGAGTAATTACTCTGTGGGGTTATAATTAGTACCTACTACTCCGCAATTCTATTAATATTTAATTGTTATTATGGCTGATGGTCAATGTGGAAGCCATTTCGTGTATTTAGTAGTAACAAGAAAAGCCCAGTTAACCTGCACATGTCAATTTGCTTAGGTAAGTTAATTATAAATGGACAAAAACTGTTTGAGGAAGAATAAATCAAATAAGGTTGTCAATGTATTAAGAGTCCCGCGGACCGAATTTCTCTTACAAACGTAATACCGAAATAAATCGTAATTTAAACATAATTTAATCAAATTCTGTTATTATTCTGATTCCGATTCCGTTAAACTAGGTTCCTACGTTACCATTTCGTCCAAAATACTTCAGTGGCAATAAATGAAAGCGGATGCAATATTTGATAACTTTACCAAGTTTGGAACGATTTCCCGGTCTTTTATTTCCAATGAAGCAGTAGTAGATAAAATAGTACCTTAGGAACCTAGATTAACGTTGTCCAAATCCGAATAATAACATAATTTGATAGAATATTGTCTAAATTACGATTTATTTCGGTATTACGTTTTTGTCGGCAATTCAAGCTCCGCCGGCCCCTTAAGTTATTAGTTTTGGACAGGCGAAAAGATTTAAATGCAAGTACCTACCTATTTACTTATTTCAAAGCATTCAATATTAAATTCTATTATTGAACTGCCCCGTTAATCTAGTGGCTCAAAAGCAACTGCAAGGATAGAGGTCCTGGGTTTGATTCCCAGGTCAAGCAAGGTGTTATTGGGTTTTTCATCAAAATTCTCAGTAGTAGATCGGAGGTTTGATTTGTGCCCGTTTAATGGCAATAAGCTCGCCCCCTAAACATACCGGCGAACTGTGGGTGTACATTAGTACGCCTCTGCCTAACCCTTCGGGGAATACAGGCGTGATAGTATGTTATGTTATTAAAAGTTTGATATAGATACCCCGATCAATTCGAGCTGCTACTGAGAACTTCATAGAAAAACTCAATAACACTTTGCTCGACGAGGGGATCGAACCCAGGACATCTTGCGTAGCAGTTGCGCTTGGGACCACTAGACTAATGAGGCAACTTTTAATAACTTCCTGTATATTAAACAAATATTAATTCAACGCCTAATGATCTCCTTTCAAGTGAATCGTGACGTCAATTTAAAATACGCGTAGTAATTTGTTTAGTAATTAACTTATTATTTTTAATGGTGTTACAACACTGGTGATTATGTGGAGACCTGTGACCAGCAGTGCACGAAAAAAGTTTGATAACGACGATGACGTAGTTCTAGATAATGCAATGTTACACTTTGTTAACCTGTGTTTGTGTTTTTGGTTACCTATGTACTAATTTGTGTCTAAACTGTGTCAATAAATTTGCTTTCTCTCTTTAAGTAATAACCTATATGTAACTCTAGATTAATACTGGTAAGTAATAATAAAATAAATAAAAACCTTACTTTATTTAAGGCTTGTAGTGACATAGTATAGGTAGGTAGGTATATGTTTCGTTTAAAATGTATTAGGTGTCATTCATCGTATTACCTAAACGTAATAAATCAGTTCTGTAAATATTATACTGAGCCAAAATTTTAAGCCATTCAAAACAAAACATAATATACCATCTCGCTTGTATTTCATTGTATGTACAAATGTAGATTAGGTCTATTGCCATTAACTAGGCACAAATCCTCCATAGAAAAACCCATTAACACATTGCTCGACCTGGGTCTCGAACTCGGGACCTTTAGCGTTGCAATTGCGTTTAGAGCCACTAGAATTAAATGAGGCAGTTATTAATAATGGAGGTAAAAATTGTAAGATAACTCTCTGAGTGAGTAATAAGTTCTCTGAGTGTAAGTAGGACCATGTTCTAAAGGGATTTGAGTAGACTCGCATAATTTACCTGGACCTTTTATTTATTATATTTTATGAAGTACTTAATAGAACTAACACAGTGTTCCACAAAGCTGTACAAACAGTTTGACTGTGGAATCAATATACATAATAATCGTTATAACATTTAGATATCAGCAATTATTTTATAGTAAGTTACGCATGAGGTATTTTTTAACATATAGTAAAAAATACGTTAAGTTTCAAATGTATTTTTATTAGTTTTTCTTATAGGGAAAGAATAAGTTTTCTTAAAGTCCTATCTCCGTACAGGGTTTGTGACTTTGGGAACAACGAATTTATTTTTACGTACTCGTCGATTTTTGTAACCGAACTTTTGAGCCTTACCGTTTCATTTATGCTATGTTATTAAAAAGGTATAAAAAGTTTTTACATTGTTCTTTGTCGAATGTACTCATCGTAAGCACGTTTTTACACTATATAAACGTGACAGCGACTCAGGAAACAACACGCTTCACTACACACTATCAGTCAAATATTTACTTATTTTACCTGACTGCTTTATCTTAGATGTGATTCACAATATCTCGTACTCAAACTTTTATCTAAGATGGTTTTGAACGTATTACATAAAAGTAGGTACATGACATTGACATAAAGATACATTGGCGGCCCAAATAAACGATCATGAAGAGGCAGCCTTGAATAGTTATCGGTGTTTTGTAATTGCTCGGTGAAAACCAAAATAATTGACAGAAACATGTAGGAGCACTTAATGTTTTTATGTTTGTTTTGATTGTATAGGTACTGTGGTCGTTTGTTTTGTTATGTAAATAGTGTGAATGTTGTTTGTCTTACCTCAGCGTCTGGCGCAGACGCACGTCGTCGTCCTCGCCATAATCTATCCTCACTGCCACCGATTGCTCCACAGCTTCGTGAATGTGATTTTTGCGCCGCCAAATCAGCACCCGCTGGGGAGCGGCGGGATTCACCACCACCACCCAACGTGCCACGAGAATCAGCCGCGAGAAGAGCAGATTCAAAACTACCACGCCACGAAAATCTCTCACAATCACTCGCGACACTACCCCTACTCGCCGTCGCTTCTAGTATATCATGAGATCGACTCCGCGCTAACGCCCCCGGCTCAGACGCACTGTCATCATCTGTGCTTGGCGATGCACCACCCGACACTTCATGCATTAAAGCCACTAGTCTACCACCTATATGCCGCATCACTTTGCCGAATAGAGGAGGCGAACCTTCCCCTGCTCGGCCCAGAGTAGCTGCCAGCCTCCGGTACGCTCCTACCGCATCGCGCTCTAATGAGCCCGCATCGTTATTACCTCGATCGAATTCATCAATGATTTCACGGCAACTATCAGATATTTGTTTCCTTAACGCAGATCTACTGCCGGCTGTAGTGCCCTCTAAATCGGAGCCTGCATAATCAGACGAGTCATATGAATCACTCCACGTGTCCTCGCTTGATAAATATTCAACTATTTCACGGACTTCTTCGTCCCTAATTCCCGGAACGGTTTTCATTAATCTTGTTAGTTCACTTTCAAAGTACAGAAGTTGAGGTGGTTTCGGGGGACGGGAGCTCTCAGTGTTAGACGATGCCGGAGTAGATGTTCGGACATTTGTCGTGTGTATCATTTGTTTAAAAAACTGTCGCATCTTTGTCATCATTAGATTTGTTTCCTCGTCAGATGACCAATTGTTAAAGCTATCTTTACGTACTAGCGGAGTTTGCGGCGGGCGGGATGACGGTGGAACTTCTACACGTTCTTCAATATCAGGTCGGATTTCTTCTATTATTTCTTCTAATTCTATTTTAGGTTCATGAGATCGTGCAAATTCGGAACTAGAATCTCCATTTCTTAGTAGGTCATCACAGCTACCGACAAAACCACTATCCCTACTTGTTTGTTTTTTAGATTCAGAAAGTTCAGATCCAAGCGGTGGGAATTCAGGTCGGGGTGATAATCTGCCGTCTTCACCTTCCGAAACAGATCTAGTGTCGTCACGTGTTTCTTCGGTGAACTCAGCTGATTGTCGTCGTTCGTCAGCTGGCGATCCACGTGGCTTTTTATTTTGCTTTTTACGTTTTGATTCACCTTGCATATCAAGCCTTTCTGAGGAGTCATGTCGTTCCTCAGTTTCCGTACTTGAAGCGTCGGAGACTTCCTGATTATCCTGAGAAGGTTCGTCTCCCGTTAATAAGTTATCAAGGGAATTTGAATGTGAACGTGGAGTGCCACGGGCGCGAACTAACCTTTTCCTCCGCTGTTCAGGACTTTGTCTTCCTTCACTATCACTCCCGACGCTTCCGGATCCATCCGAATCACGCCTATCTTGATTAAATCCCATGAAGCCGGAGAGAAAATATTTTTCCAACCGCGACGACACGAGTTCATCACTGTCACCACTACGTTTAGGTTGCTCGTTATCCACGATAGATTCACCACCTTCACTACACACACTAGATGTTTCCGACACTGCTTCCTCATCATCGCGAACATTTCTGCCGTCACCCAAGCCAAAGAAAAAGTATTTCTCTAGCTCCGTAGCGGATATAGGTCTCGGTTTTTTTGTTGTATGTTCCGTTTCGCTTTCTTCGCAACTTTCTTCGACGATTGTATGTAACGTAAAGTCTATGGAACGCCTACAGTAAGCAAATTCGTCTCCCCGCATTGGAAGGGAGGTTTCATCCCCTGAGTCGGTGTCAGAAGGTGAGGTGGCCTCGTCCTCGTTGTGGCTGACGTCCTCGACCCATGAATCGTCGTCTGCGAGCCCCTCTTCGAGGCACACGACCGCCGAGAGAGTGTCGGCATTGCTAACAACAGTCACTCCGCCCGAAGGCTGCGGTGTTTCGTCGTCCAAAATTCGTTCGTCTGTTTCGTCTTGTTGCGCGTTTGGGTTTGTTTCCGATTCACTTTGTGAATTGGTGTGGTGCACTATGACTTCCCGCATGAGCCGCGTCGTGTCTGACGTGACGACGGAGACGCGGTCGTGCGTTATCATAACGCGGCTAGTGAAGCGCGCGGAACCGTCCGCACAAGCCGTACGCGAGCGGCAAACTGTTGTCGCGGCAGGTGCGCACGCGCTCCCCTCCGCGTCCGACAAAACCGGCCTGACGCATTGCATTTTCTCCTCCTCTTGGTCCTCCATTAATTCTTTCTTCAATAGTTCACTGAGAGTGCGTTCAATACCTTTAAACAGGTCTATTTTTTCTACGGGCGACGAACTTGTGTTATCGTGACTGGGCTCCGGTGAAGGGGCTAATTTAGTTAATGATTCTCGCGGAATTTCTGCAGAAATTAATTCATTATCATTATATTTTTCGTTAGCTAATTCAACCGAGAATTTTACTTTCACGTCCGCCAATGAATTGTAGTCGTTGTTTTCAGACGATATGCTTTGATATCGATTAACGTCACCATCTGTGTAGGTTTTCTTATCTAATTCATTACTACTTGAGCTACAACTCGCATTAAAACTGTTGAATCTTTCACACGTTTCACTTTGAAGCATGTTTTTATCACAAAATTTGTAAAAGTTAGATTTTCTTATTCCTTCGTGGTTACTGTCTTCGTCACTATTATTTTCATATGGAATAACAGAATATTCTTCTGTAAAATTAACCGAATCAAGAAGCACAATGTTTGAGTTTTCAGAAATCGGTGAGAAACTTTCATTTGATTGGGCACTGACATTCAATTCATTTTCCACGGCCACTTCAACTGCAATTTCTAAACTATCGGATTTTTTGTCATAGGAATCATCACAATCTATGCCACTACTGTCAGCATTGTCCTCAAGGTCTGACGAGGAGTCAGCTGGATTGACTACAAACACGCGTGAAAACCGTCCACCTCCACCTCCTGAGTCATCTGAGTCCTCATCTGAAGTCGCAGGTTCCTCAGGCGCGCCACTTGTAAGGTCGTAACTCCTTCGAGCCACTCCTTGCTCAGAGTCACTTGAATCTGCGGACTCATTTGAAGAAGGGAAGGCTTTTTCTGCCTCCAAGTGTTCTGGCATAGCATTTGATGGATCCGATAGCAACGATAAAGAATCCTCCTCGGCAATCACCTTGATACCGACTGACGTTTCATTTTCAACTGGCCGTTCAATATTCTTATCATTGTTATCGTTATCGCGGGGCTCCGGCGCTTGTGACGCCTCCGACTGTATCGCCTTATCAGTTCTTTCGACGGTGGTCATCTCGAGTTTATTTGCGTGTGGTGCGACAGCGGAGGCGGTGGCGGTGGCGGCGGCGGTGACAGCGACGGCTGCGGCCGTAGTGAGTCGAGCGAGGGTTGCGGCATCTAGAGGCGCTAAGCCGGGGTATGTATTCCAGTGTGGCGTGGGTGGAGCCTGCGTAGGGAAGGCGAGTAGAGCCGGCCAGAGAGCGGCGGGTACGGGTACAGGAACTGGCACAGGGACCGCAACTATTCGGGGCTCAGCGCCGCAGGAGCAAGGTCGCGGACAAGCCTGTGGCGCGTGCTTGGTGGGCGGTGGTATGGGGTGCGCCGCCGACGCGCCCGGCTCGAAGTAGTCCCAATCGCAGTCGTCGGGCGCGGGCGGCGCGGCTGAGGATGCCGTGGAAGATGAGTCTTCGGTGTCCTCGCGACACGAAGAATCCGAGCTCAGAAACACGAGGCGGTAGTCCTCGGGACGCATGCGACCGGCCTCCGGTTCGCTTGCCTCTCCCGGTTCACTGTAGACGCCCCACTCTGAAAATAAAAACAATGAGTGAATTACTTGAATTACAATTCTACAGGTGGTGTTCAAGTAACGAGTATCATGAAGGGTAATGTAACTTAAACTCTCATTTCGCTTGTCCAGAAAAGATCGTAATAAAACACGTTATACAGGTAAGTTCAAACCGGTTCCATAAGTTGTATAGAATACATACGCTAACCAGTTAAACAAGTGTGATTTATAAATTTCAGTATGCATATTTTATTTGTAAGTTAATATTAGTGTTAAGTGAAACAATAACGCCTCTAATTTTTTTATGAGCAATGTGTCTCCGTTTCGTCGTCATTGTATTATACGTGTAAGGCGTTTTTATTATTTATTTTATGTCCTGAAAGTCTAATATAGTCTTTACTAATATATTCTATAATAATACCTACGTATTCACAAAAAACATGAGGTACAAAAAAGAACCAGATCTATAGATTTATAAATAGGTAAGTAGAAATAACGAATTTTATTGAATTAATTATTACACAGGAAAGCAGAGCATCTTGCCCATTTTATTCTATATGCTGTATAAAATACCTACATCAAGAAGACTTAATCTACACATTAACCAGATATACAAAAGGAAAGAATAACATGGGAGAAACAATAACATAAACGCCTTCAGTATTTTTTGAGCAATGTTTCGCTTAGTCGCTGATCATGTGGGTGTAGTATTGCAGGACTTGCTACTACGGTATGCGTAATGCACAAGGCGTTTGTGATTGAAACTTTTTTAGTCAATTGAAATGGTTATTCCGTTTATCCACCCTAGAGTGAATACTCGGAAACGCGTGTTCATTTATTGACCCCAAACAGGGTGGATTCGATTCAATTACGATTTTTCACCCCAAGTAAAGTTGAACAGAACTGTAATAGGACAGTATTAATTATTTTAATGTGGACGAACGGAATAACCACGTCATGAAAACGTCTTTAAAAACAAATAGTTTATAAATATTTTTTCATTACTCAAAATATTACAATAACATGTACCTAGTTACAACGGAAAAGAAGGCTACATCCTTTTCGAGAAAAGTGCCAATAAGAAGGAAGAATGCCCAATATTGCTTAACAAATCTCTAGTGTATCAGCGACTAATTGGCTAGCGTAGTTTAACATCAATACGGATGATGACTGCATTAAAAAATATCATTATATTTGGTCCGTCACTTAGATTATCTAAAAATATCGGACTTTTGCTTTATCAAAATAATAAATATTGTCGAACTTATAGAGCATCAAAGATCCGGAGGGGGAGGTTGTGACGTCACTATTTCGTAAAAATTGTACGAAACCGTGACGTCACGCCAAACTTAAATGCACTGTACCGCCGTCGTTTTTTGTTGGTTAAACAAAAGGAAAAATACGTGTACATAATTTTTTTTATAATCTAACTATCGGATCAAACATATTTTTTTAGTCATCTAGCCTATTGTTTTAAGGGAATAGAAATGGTTATATGGTTGAGTTTACTTCGCACACAAACTTTTATGTAATAGCAGTATTGCCTGCTCCTAACAACAATAGAAATAAGTCCAAGACTCCGGAATGTCATGTTTGAGATAGCAATCATGTTAATATTGGATCTGTAGAAAGCACTACGGATGGGTGGCCGAGCCGCGCGGGCGCAGCGCAGCGCGTGTCGTGAGTCGAAAGCGACGTGTTACACGAACCTACAGACAGACCAGTGTATTTTATATTAATAAAATAGGAGCTGAATTTGGGAATATAATAAAAATTGTTGTCAGTCGAAGTATAGAATAACTTTTTGGAGTTGGCTAAGAATGATTCTATT
Organism: Acronicta aceris; assembly: GCA_910591435.1. Lineage (NCBI taxonomy): Eukaryota > Metazoa > Arthropoda > Insecta > Lepidoptera > Noctuidae > Acronicta > Acronicta aceris. The sequence goes on from OU342768.1 coordinate 10,474,501, forward strand.
GTTTTAGGATTACAAAGGCCTGTAACAGGTAAAAAAGAAACAATGGTAGGTAACAGTACGCAAGTACTTAGATTAGAAGTATTAGCGCATCTAGGTAGAGCCAGTTGTTCCACGAAATAACCGAGCTTAATGTAGGTACCTAGTATGAGAACATGATTATCATCAACGTTCACCACTGATCAAAGGCCAAAAAACATTTACATAACGATCGTTCGTCAGTAAAATATGAATCCCAATTCCCAATCCCCTTTTAAAAGGTCGGCAACGCACTTGTGACTCCTCTGATGTTGCGGGTATCCATGGGCGGCGGTAATCGCTTACCATCAGGCGATCGGTCTGCTTGTTTGCCCTCCAATCCCATAAAAAAAAAAGAATTCATCGTATTTTGTACAAATGCTAAATGTATGTAGTTTTTCTTTGTCTATAAATTCATATTTTACCGGCAAACGATCTTTATGTGTTTGTTACAACCTAATTTAGTTCAGCAAATTGCGTAAGGGCCACGGCACCAAAAAACATTTACTATAATTTGTAACTTAAAATCGGACCATCGCGCCCTCAGGAATATACTTCAAATAAAAAACTTAAATGCTATTTATATTTAATATACAAAAATACAAAGGCGAATAGAAGACCTCCTCCGTTTTTAACACTTTGAAAAAATATCTGATCATTATCTTATGAGATGATTTTCTTTATTGATTATTTCTTAATTTGAAGATAACAATTAACAAGTCCCAAATAAACATGTATGGCCTTCAGGTATTCAATATTCAATTAATAAAATATCGTAGTAAGTACTAATGATAGATATACAAATAGATGAACATAATAAGTAACTAAGTGATATGAAAATAAGCAAAACAATCACTATTTTCTCTGTCTTTTGCTCCATGCTTCATAGTGACCTAGTAAATATTTGCACAGACTGTTTTCTAGTGAAATTGCGTGCCGCCTTAGCATTTAGCACTTTTGTATATTTATTAATATTACTTAAAGCTATTTATGTCATACGTCTGGACCGATGATATTAACTTTCTATGCTATGCTTATTTTTCTTTACAATGTTTTTGTATAGCCTAATTACTCAAGCAAATAATTGATCTATACAGTGGTTCTCACAGTTAAATGCATCGCGACCGACTCATAAAAACTTCCAAATTCGAGACTCATTTATGCCTGTTATAAAGAAAAAAATCACGATCCATAATTTTGGGAAATGCTAATACATAGATAATTATCCCTAGATAAATAATTCTAGGAAATATATAATTCTAAACATTTATTTTCCAGTATTTAATAAAATCAACCTATAATAGGCAATAGGTTGATTTGATTGATTGATTGAATAAAATAGTCCAGCAGTAGTATAGGCTTATGATGATAATGATTTAATATCTGAACTAGGTATATTTATACCTAGTTCAGATCTAGTCTGAATATCACGAATTGTTATCTTAAATATGTAACGTAAAATGTATTTAGTTGATAAAACTCAAACTCAAAGTTAGCTGTTTGGTTGCGCAGTACACAATTTTTAACGTAAACAATCCAGTGCGCATTAAAACGGCTAACTTCACTCCGGCCAACTTATGCCGCGCGTACTGTACAGTTTGATCCGTGCTGCAGTCTATGCCTAGCATTCGGACAATAATTCAGTGATATACTTAGTATGAAAGCACAGATATAGTGATCGATGGGACATTACGAACGAAATCGTTTAGCTACTATTTGATTCTTACCCTTTTTGAGTACAATACCAAATAGGGATCAGTTTATGCATGAAAATGTTTCCAAATCCGCTCTATAACTCTTTTAAATCTCTGTATGGTCGTTTCATTTTCGACGATACCTATTAAACAACAATGTAGGTACCTATGTAATCATCTCACGTGTCGTTATATCTGCGCTGCTAATCTCCATGTACCTACCTACTCTATAATTGTTTACGAATACACAACACGCTATCTGCCTTTTAGAGTACGACATGCACATGATGTGAATGTAATTACAGGTAATGCATAATTGATCGTGTATTAGGAGATGTACACACGCGATACTTTTTGTTCCAGGTGAGACTTAATCGATTTTAATTCATATGTAGGTATGAGGCTAGATGGAGCAATGTACAAATTGGAAACTAATCCTTACTAATATTATAAACGAGAAAGTTTGTGAGTATGGATGGCTGTATAGATGTTTGTTACTCTTTCACGCCAAAATGGCTGAACGGATCTGGATGAAATTTGGCGCGCAGCTTATAGCCTGGAATAACACATAGGCTACTTTTTATTGACGTCGGAACCAATCCTGAAGTCCACGCAGACAAAGTCGCGGGCAGAAGCTAGTGAATAATATTGATGGCTAGTTACTGCCCGCGGTCCCACTTGTGTCCCAAAAGGATTTACTTATGTTACTGACCGCGAAGAAGTCTAGTTACTTACAAGTCTAGTTACAAGACTTCTTCGCGGCGTATCAAGATGGAACACAATTTTAAGCAGAGAAGCACCAGGTTTTAATTTAGACTTCCAACAATACAACTGTGAAAACGTACAATTAAAAAAAAACGTACGGCGACACAAACCGGCATCTGTCTGTCTGGATTCGGGAAACATACAGTCAAACAAAATTTTTATTGTAGAACTATTTTGCTGCATGAATACCTTTTATTTCCTGCAGCTACAAGCAAGCGCTGTATGCAGTTTGTGATTCTGCTGACCTCACAGCTGAATGAGACCATGAAGATGCATATCTTTACGCTCTTATTACGTAAGAATAATGTACGCAATCAATACTTCCTTTATTTGATGTCGCAGTCGGGTAAAATGACATTTTTTTTTAATTTGATGTAGCCTCCTTTGAATTTTAATGCGGTCAACAAACATACCATTAAAAACTACGGTTAATCTCAGATCATAACGCAAATGCTTAGCATTCGGTTTACAAATGTGAAATATTAAAGTGTTTTGATTCTTACGTGTGTTTTAAAAATAATATTTTTTCGTGCGTAAATTAGAATGCGTGTTTAGCATTGACGCAGCCAACAACAAAGTATTTAAGACTGTACTATTTATTGGTCTTTTGACGTCATTACGTAAGTAGGCTGGGTTAAAATACAGTAGTAGTACCAAAATCCCGAACGATATGCTTTAAGTCCACTTTTATCATGGGTAGCGCTGAAATGTGGAATGCGCTTACTGAGTGGGTCTTTCTCGATAGATAATATAATCTGGGTATCTTAAATCACGAGTGAATCGGTTGCTTCTAGGTAAGCGTGCTCCATCGTACATCGCAGTGTCGCTTAACATCAGGCGAACTGGCGATCGAGCGTATGTCTATCAGGAATAAAAAAAAGCATACCAAGTTCATGTTGCACACTCATATGCACTAGCCTGAGCGTACCAGAAAAAAAGTGCTGATGAAATAGTAGACTTCAAGATAGATTCTTATCACCACTTCTTCTGTCTCTATCGTATAGAGATGAGCCGCACAATAATAGCTTATAATCAAAGAACTTGCATTAATACTGTGGAGGCTCCACAAGTGACAACCAGCATCTTTTTTATGGTTTATTTCAGCAAACGAGCAGACGAGCCATCTAAAGGTAAGTAGTCATCGCAACACTGTTGCTGCTGTTGCTGGAGTGTTCTGTCGAATTCTAAGAGCACCTACCGAATGTAGACTGCTGGAGCCGCAGAAACCGACAGGTTAAACTGGCTATCACGCGAAAATGTAGGAACACAAAAAGGGTGGTAGCTAGCCATTCAGATCCTTGAGGTCCCACCACCATAAAGTCGGATATTTCCTCGCGTCTTACAAGGACGCGATTCTTACGGCAGCATGAACAGTTATGTTACTGGTTTAAATACTACTACTAACCTCAATTAGAGGCAGAGATTATTATTATCCTTGAAAATAAATGCAATAATGATGTCGTAATTAGAACACGAGAGGTATGCTAAACACTTGATGTATTTTTATAAGAAAATACTACACTCAAGATAAACCTTCATCTACCTACAGTCTCGCTTAATGGCAAGGAGACAAAGTTGTTTATCTTAGGATATTTATGATCAACAAAATGTTAATTGAAGGTCATTCCACGTAGGGAATAAACACCATCAATCGGATGGCCTTATTGTAATCAAATCAACATTCAAATGGACAATGAAAGTAAGAGTCGGGCATACGTTGGCGCCGGCTCAAGGCCCCGCTTGCCTAACGCAGTGCACGTGGGATGCGAGGAGGCAGCGAGGCCGTACCAGTAACCAGATACAGTTCGTACAAGTCATTAACATTACCGTGTATTACTTAATACGTGCATAACACCAATTCAATATTTTGACAGTAAGGCTGACTAGGAAAGAAAATATAGAACCCAATTCGTGACGTCAAAGATGCACAACTATGTAGTTACTTCCCACTACTAAAGAAGAAGCTTCCATAGTACATATATTATATACGTTTTAATTATGTAAATTGTAATTAAATTGCCAAGTTAAAGATGATGGTGTCATGTTAATTACATTAAATATTTAATTTCAATACTATTAAAACTAGGCATATAAATTATTGCTGCTCACTGAATTTCTGTTCACATTTTGCTATTTTGCTATAGTGAATTTAAATAAATTATTAGTAGTATTCAGTGGCGCTAGTTCCAATTCAGTGTTATGATGGACAGCACAGTTAGAATTATAATAATAATAAAGGAGCGACGAAGTTAAATTATAACAAATATCAATGAAACTTTCTATGCCCAATTATAAGCCATAACTGGACATTATATAGGACCTGAGGCAATAAAGTTGACCATTCACGGGATTAAAAAAAACACAAAGTGCAAGAAATTTTGTAAGAAAGCCAAAAAGATGATCCCCGACACATCACAGAAGGCTCACTAAAAAAAGAAGAATCAATACCGACTCGATATACGCTTTTATTTTTAAAATAAATTTTGTTAAATCTAGGTGATGGGTACGAGGAATTACATTTAAACATTGTACCCTTTTAAGGAAAATAGGTTAGTACTTTTGGTCTTATTCTTTCTTTTCATGTTGCAGGATCATTCTTATGATTATGAATCATTAATTTGAAAATTTTCCGTAACCTAACTAAAGCACTCTTGTAGTGTAAGTCAAAAAATTGTTTTACTTTGGTAATTTATTATACTGTTGGTTCTGTTTGTGCAAACGATATTGCTCGTCTCTCATTCTTAATTTGCTTAGGGTTCGAATTCTCGAAATTTTCTTTAGTAGATATCTGGAGTTCCAAATGTTTTTTTAACAGTCGACTCCAATTTATCTTCTAGCAAAACTCTTACACGTGTTATTGTAGTTTCAGACCCGTTATGACAAAACTATTCACTTAGCTAACTTCGCCTATCTTTGAATATTCTATTGTTCGCATAACGATAGTGAACACAATATATATATGGATCAGATGTTATCGATAGACTTTCTAATGTCCGTGGAGTGGACTTATCTGGTAATAAACGCTCCGATGCATCAGATAGTTCTGAACCAGTGGGGTTTTATGGTGCGCCATATTTCAACACTGCAACGCACTACGAAATGTATAAAGTTGCATGTTTAAATTAACGCACGAGAGAATAGGTTAGAAAAAGCGACTGTAGTTAGCTTTTGCACGGAAACAGAAATAGTGATGAAATTGATGGGACAGTAAGATCAGATTCTATAACAAATATGTATGTATACAAAAATAAAGGGCAATGTTTATAGCTTGGGAAATAAAGACAAAAACAGAATAGCCTATTATTTGTCAAATGACGAAGAGCAATGCAAGACATAGGTAATCAAGCGAAATGCAACTCAAACTATATTTAAATTAAAGGGAGCAGGTTGTTTCATCGTGGACTTGTGGCAGTGTAGACAGTGATGAAGTGATTATATAAGGAGAAAGGCTAGCGTTCAGGATTGTTGTACGTAGTAGGTATAATAATATTGAAAAACCTGTATTAAGATATTGAGCGTTTAGTCGGATTTTATTCACGTGCAATAGGTACCTATTTGTATACGTAGGTCATATAGCACAATACCCGTATTCTGTAGTAAATGATTGATGCGCTGGTAATGCAACGTGCGATTCTGACAACCTTTTCATTAGGTACGTAAAATTAAGCATAACCTTACGAGTACACGTCACTCCTTTATTACTCTAAAAGTGTAGCAAATGGTTTTGATTGAATGAAATCGAAAGAAAAGTATTCTAGTTTAGTTTCCTTATGGATTGTTATTACATATTGCATAAAGGGAAGAAAATTACTTCACTTAAACCCTGGGCTAATATTATTAGTATGAATACAGAAATCATTGAAAATGTCAGAAAATTATCAGAACTGTGAAATTGGTCTATGCCACTGTTATTTATGAGAAAATACACGTAATCTATAGCGATTAATTTGAATCAAAACAAGTCAATGGACTTATAAAATAGGACTAAACATCTAATGAGATGTTAATGTAAGAGAGATAGCTTAGTTTTTAAACAGAAATATTTTTGACAAGTCAATTCAGTTAGGCGTGAGAACGTCAACATTGTCCGAGACCATCAGCATTCATCAGTCTCGAAGAACAAAGAATAAGTATTATGGACTTCAGAAGTCACGTTTCTTAGAAGGAATTAGTTTTTTTTGCTATACCAATACCATGGATTGAACTTCTAAAGTGACTAAGGAATGACCTTATCAGATCAATTTTTAAATGACTAATCGCCCGACATTAAAAATACAAATGCTCTTGACTGATATTTCGATTAGACACAGGTAGGTACTTGGTATGATGTAACTTGATGTACCGTCCACTGGGTTTTCCAACAGACCGTTACAATTTAACGGTCACGGGGGATATTGTCATAAACACCACGCTTGCCAGACGCGATGGGGGCACAGATTATATAGGAAACGGCCTACTTCTAAACAAACCTTTTTTCATAGGCCTATTATGAAATAGAGCATTACACAAAATATGCACGCTTCTCAGATTTGAATTGGCTAAGTTAACAGTATTACGAGTAACTGACCTTTATTGGCCAATTATTTGCTTTTGATAATAATTTGATTGATCAATCAACGCTGTGATTTTCTGCTTTTCAATCTATGGATTATGTATGATAATTTTGTTTGCTTTATAGCACAATAACGTTGTTTCACGTTTTTAATAGAATTTTCAAAAGAAGTTGGCTCATAGGTAGATACTGTCATGATTTTATATTAAGCTTTTCATTCTGATTTATCAAAGTAATAAAGGATTAAAGTTGAACTGAACAGCAAAATAATGATCATTAGCTTCGTATTTTTTGTGCATATCATTTGTAAAAGACATATCATGAGAATAGGCTGGTTTATGAGACCTTGACTAAAAACCAAATGGAGACGCGTACATTTTATAGACATAGCCTCAACCACCACCAGAGGCACAAAAAGTAATATTTAATGACTCAAATCTTTTAAGTCATCGTGACCATCTCGAGCTAAGAGTAAGAAACAATAACCCGTCTAATGCTAGGCCGATACAAAAAATTACGTCATCTTCAGGCCATGCCGAATCGATTCCTGATTTATTTGACTTAGCATGAAATACAACTATTTTATGTTGTGGTTTTAGTGACTGTCAAATAAAAAAAAAAACTCATTTGAAAATAAGTTTTATACATATTTGAACCGTTGACTAATAGGCACAATATTTTAATTAGTAGGTATGTTTCTAAAAAGGTTTTATGTTATTAATTACCGTACCTGAATACCACTGAAAGCATTGCGCGATGTATAGTATTTCTAATCCATTAAGCCATTTTTCGATATCCAATTACTTATAGGTACCCCATCGACTTACCTATTTTTACCGCAGAATTATTAGGGCTTCCTCGTAAGGTTTCGCTCAAAGTTCACAACACGGGCTATTTTCAAAAACACTGTTCCAACCGTTCATTAAACTCAACGAAAACTTTATTGTTTTAGCAAACTATCATGAACATAACTGTTGGCAGCACTTGATTCTGATTTTGAAATTTTGCACACATTGTCTCAGATAAAATCACTTTGTGGGTTTTTTAGCGTGGTTTTTTTTTTATTTTTTTGAAGGTTGGTTAGGGCTCCGGAGTGCGGGCGCGGGGCTGAACGCGCAAGCGGATGTGCGGAGCCGGCCGGCCGACTACTGCGCTCGACCGACACAGTGTTGCCCCCTACTCGATTGTTTATAGTGCCGAGTTTTTATCGATGCTACGACGAGATGCTTGTAGTGGAGTGGGTGTAGAGAATTGTTATTTTTTAGCAGAGCAATAACACGACGATTGTTTACATTCATATTCAATTAGGTAATAATGCATTTTATTATTAATCTATTTATTTACATGATAGTAAAATGTAGATTAACAGGGGCCTAATTTTTTTAATAAGGAGAACATCGCAAACTTTCATTTGCCTATTATAATAAAGGGTATCGATTAAGAAAAAACTGATTTTGTAATTCATATTGTTCCATATCCTAATTTTTAGTATGCTAAGTACCAAAAACGATGTTATAATAATGTTAATTAAACGTTTTTATATGTTTATCGATAGTAAATATCGACTTTTACGGGTACTAACAACGTGACTCACCTCGCGTCTCAACGCCAACAACAAAACGTTCGCCAGAATCAAAATGACGTAAGTGACCGGTAACGAGTCGACAAAAACGCCTTACCTCTGCAGAGGGCCAAACTTTAACACAAAAAACAGTCGGAAAGCGCCTGGCGTTTGCGACCAATGTAAATTGGGTTCGTCCGAACAATGAACTTGCACTGGCGAACTAGACCAAACACCGCGACCACCACTTGTATATAGAACAAGTTCGTTTGAAAAAAGAATAGCTGTTTGTATGTGTAGGTACGTAGGAGGTACTACACCCACGCACACACGCGTCACGGATAACTGAGTACCAAAACTAAAACAAAAACTCTTTAACCGTACTAACGATGTCATAGTTTCCTACAATCCCACAAACCGTGAATGTTTCAAAGTTTTTCAGAAAAAAAATACATAATTCAAGAATATAAGTTTTTATTAACCTTTTTGTCGTGTGTTGAGACGAACCTTGTAGCGGTTGGAGGTCATGAAATTAAAATTAATAGTGAGCGAAGCTGTAAAAAGTACTATTAAATGCTATTATGGCTGTGTGGAATATCATCCGTGTGTAACAAATAAGAATAATAATTGTGTATCAGCTACAAGAAGACGTAATAATGACTAATTAAGGAATAATAATGCCTAATTATCAATTTATGTATGACATTAATATATGGTTAAATTTTGTTTTGTTAACGTTAATTTGCATGAGAGTTACATCATTGTGTCTGTAACAATAGACCAATATTCTGTCTATGATAGCATCCATACAAAAGACATCAACGACCTATTTAAATACCTACAGCTTAGAGCAATATATAATATAATATAAATATATGTATAATATAATGCAATATAATATTAATACTAATATTCATTAAGTAATTATAAATACTTTTCTTACACATATTTTAAATTTCAAACTAACTAGGTATATTATTTACGATTACAAAACTAGGCGAAAATGACGGTAACAAGAGAAGATTCAAAACTGAGATAAACTATAGCTTATCTTTTGATAACAATGAGTAGGTAAGTTGTTATTACAGCATATATAATATTAATATTTTATCAGTAGATCAAACCTAATGAATGAACCCTCAAGCTAAGAAAATGCTGTGTTAGGTGCTGCAGGTAACAGCAGAAATAAATGAATAGATTATTCAAGTAGGCCAACCGTATTTTACAAATCATTTTAAGAGGTCATTAACATCGGCCTCTTTTCATCTATTACGGTTATTCAAACCGTTTCAAACAAATGTCTTGAAAGTATCATCTCTGATGAGTGTGCCTAAACTGATGTGAGGGCGACACGGTGTGTTCCACATTTGACAATGACAGACAAACTTGACGATAAATTTTGGAATTTGATGTTGCTTCATTCGTTCATATCCGAGTTCTGAAAACGATGACCCAACTAGAGTGAGTTGGGTCATACATGAAATACATCACAAGTTAAAAGAGGATGTACCTAAAGAGAAGAACACGTAAGGACAAGGTGTGTGCATTACTCTTACAGTGACTTCACATAAAGACTTAAACTAAACACTTTTGTAGATTTCTGGTGACCACGCTGTACACAGAAAAGCGTATTACGAGCATTCTCCGACAGCAAAGATTATTTTTTAATTGTCATTAATCCTTTTACTATCTCACTACTGGGAACGGGTCTCCTTTCCGATAAAAGCGGTTAACCTTCAGTCCACCGCATTAGCCTAGTCTCGTCTCACCTTCTACAGCTCTCATTGAAGGCTAATTTCTGGACCTCCTTATTAAATCTTTCCTTGTGCTGACCTTGTGCGGGAATTGAATTTGCCTTCAAAGCTCTAGGGTGAATTCAAAACGAATTTGATTTTTTTTGTTCGGTAATACACAAACTGATATGAACAGCTGCTGACGGCATGGAGGTCTTTAAATTATTGAAATTTGAACATTATGTCAATGAGATAAAAGTCATTATACAGGTTTCTTTAGATAAAATGTCTTGTGCATAAAACCTTTACTGTCAAGACTCATTATCTCATCAAGTCATCATAGATAGTGATACAGGCGGCATTGACATTAGTTGTTCATTCATCGCGGCCTACACGCAACCCACGACAGCTGGTAACCGAAGGCTGCACTTCCGTTCGTATTGTTTACCGGTCTGCCCCATGAGGGGAAGTGAAACCTGTGTTGTTACGGGGTTAAAAAAATACATGAACTTTTTCCGATGCGGTAGGATTTCAAAATTCGAAGAAACAATCGATTACGTATAGCCAATTATTGATTTTACATTGTATTAGAGTTCACACGATTGATTGCAGAAACTTGTACTGGCATACTCGGTATGTTAAGTTATACCGGCATTTAATTACGCATCGATATGCAAACAAATAAAGATCGGCAATGGACTGCGATAGGTTACTTGTTTGAAATGATTAACACGATACTACATCGGATTAATATGCGAAGGTGGGTAACAATTTAAATAGATAATGGTTTGAGACTAAATGTTATCATCGTTTTTAGTACTAACGAAATATTTTTGACTAAAATTAACTTTGCTTCCGTAACCTTCTCTTTCGTACCAATGGAATTATGATAGGATTAATTCATAAGGTCAGAAAATTACGTAAGGGCCCCAAGTATATAAGAAATATTATGTAGATTTTGCATTGCGCCTGTAATTTGTCATTTAACGATTTACAGTTCCTTGTCAGGTTAACAATGTTAGAGACAGAATACCCTCGCGAAATGGAAGCCTCATCCATTTTTAGCAAATACATAATTGTATGGGTAAAGCTTATAATATTATAAAAATTACTGACGCTAATGGTAAAATAATACCATTAGTACCATTTACTCGACTGGTCTTCAAGCGCCATCTATGATTACGATCGTGCACCTGAACACGCGTGCAACGGCTTTATGTTGTTTAACTTTCACTGTGTGTAGATAGATGGCAGTGCGTTCCTGACTTACAAGGAAAAAGGCTCATTCTACATCAAATTAATTTTATATTAAGCTTAAGAAATTATACCTTAATTTACAGATAAATCGGAATTTCTACGTCTTATTCTGGGACAATTATGTTATTCAACAGTTTTTAATGTACCGCAGAGCAACTTTACATAAAATCTGTGACTAAATGCCTTCGACTGGATGATGATAACTTAATATCAATAGATGCCAATAGTTGCTAGTAGTAGGTATTTTGCTCTCAGGTTTTCAAATTCATTCGGCACTTCCAATCATGTTTCATGGCAAAAGAGCCTAACGTTCGGAAGATTTGACTGCAACTTATGGATAAATAATTGTAGCCACATGCCTAGCAAAATGGTACCGACCATCAGCAAACAAGGCACGGTGATCTAGATCTTGCTTTGACAATGTTTTTTTCCACTGCAGCACACAATAAAAATAGTTACGATGTAACGACACAGATCGAATTAACCGAATCATAGGGCAAGGGAGATAATTGTTGGTTAAAGTTAGTACGACACCGACGTACCCTAGCGGTGAACGTATCCATGAGTTTTACGTACTATAAAAACGTACCTATATCTGCCAATACAATTGCTGCAATCCTATGTACACTACCTATTACAAATTGCAATGCACGTAATATGTCATTGTGAGTTTGTATGCAACTATGCAAAAATATATTACACACAATTATTCATTATAGCTGCAAGTTATAATTATGTAAGTAGTGCAATTGCTTTAAATCACATTTTAATATTCTCTATGTAATAACCAGGTAATACAGCTTGGAATGGATTGCTTTATTTATTTTGATCAGATCGAATTACATTTTAAGTATCTTTAAGATTTCGCAATTATTCAATGTAAATTCATTTAGAATCCTATACAATAACGGTAATGTCTCATCAATAACTTCAGGATAATTGCTTTTAGTGGTTTATGTGGTACGAAAGGAGATAGCTTAGATGAAGTACGAAAGAAAAAGTAGGAAAATTAAGAATCTCTGTATCACTAAGTATTCTATCAGAAAAAAATTTGCTGCATTATGCCTGTTGTAGGTAGGTATATAGAATTAGACGTTGCAAATTTGTACAGAAATGAAGAACGCCTAAGAGAGAGGCGTACTGCGCAACCTTCGCCTTTCCATTTGAAGCAAGAACAAATATCTGGTCTTAAAGGAGGTATCGGAAGTAACAAACAATTTATATTAGTGAGACTTTTGAAAGCATAGTACGACGTAGTTTAGGGTTGCAAAAGGGCTTAAAACAATTGCTCGACAGAAGACTTTTTTGAGGAGAGAATATTCCATTTTTGACAAGTTTTTGGTTGGAATAATCCTCTTTCTCTCTTCCCGACTGTCAATCCAACATGGTGGTGTAGTGGTGAAATCAACCTTCCTTATCTTCTTTCTACATTTCACTCTATCTTCGATATCAGTGTCGGAAACCTTGCATGTCGCCATAGGTATCTCCATGCACTGTAACTATCCATACCGTCATCGATCGTCAGCAAAACCCAAGTCTACGTTAAATAAGGTACTACGTCTGCAAAAGTCCGACGAATCAGAAATATTAAGTGAAGATAATAGTTGTTTATGCAAGGTTTACAAACGCCAACTAAGCATGACATTGCAGCTGAATATTTTATCTTAATTTTTGTATACTTGGGGAATAAGATTTACGACTATAACATTTTAATTTAGAACCTAAAGTCACGTGTCAAGTCAGCAATGACGTGCGGGCTGTGAAGATTGCATTTTGCATAAATATTAACTCATTTGTACATACATACTCGTATATACACTACACATACGCAAGCCTAGTTTGTTCTGGGTATATAATTTCCTAGAAGTGAATCATAAACTCTCTCCATATTGGCTAGTGTTGGGCCAACAATTTGAATTATTGTTTTTATCAAGTGGAACATGAGCGCTAATCGCGCATTGGACCCAAATTGTTGGCCACGAACGTTTGGAGGCGAACTCATAGTTAGCGTGGGACGATAAGATTTTGTTCCGTCTATCTGTGCTATACCACAGCTATACTTACTTAAAAATATTTCCAAGAGTTCTCTCTTTTACTTGTGATCAAAAATTGTCACAGATTTGAAGTAATACATAATTATATAACAGATTTTAGTTCAGTTTAAAATCATATAGAAAATTAAAAACTGCGGTAGTAAGTATCACGCCCGCTTCTACGGATTTGTTTATTATGGTGTCTGTTGTTTATGAGACGTGTTGTTGTATGTTGCGAGCTATGGATTAAACACGTACTTAATCTTTTATAATTGGGGCAAATAAATTCTACAATAACTGATTTTCCCATTACCACAGGAAGGCAAAAATATTCATTGTAGCTATTAGTCTCATTATCTAAAAGTACATATAAACTACATGAATGCAATAATACATATATGAACGCGGCAATACCTATGCATAAGTGATTCTATAATTATATTCATTTCCTGCGCCAAGTATAATGTAACAAATAATGTCAATGACAATAAGCAACACATTTTCTTAGACCAACCTTGGCTATAATAATTATGTATAATTATTCTATGTAAACAATTTACATGTTCTACGATGATAATGTTGTTTGTTCATAGTAATTTCACGTATCGAATGCAAATGAATGAGTCCTGTATTTTATTATTTAGGTCATGAATCTGTAATTGAATAAAATGTTAAATGACCATACTTTATTAGTGAGATATATTTAAAACATGGTAACACAAAGGGTGCTTACGTCTATAAAAAGAAAAGATTTGAAAACATTATCAGTGCTACTAAAAATCAATTACAAAATTGAACCACACACAGTATATTCAATGATCTGGTATTTGCACAAACTACATAATTGCGCAAATTTTATAGCGTATAGGTAGTTACGTTTTTTTTTACAATATACATATTCCTTTTGTTATTTTTAATCCTCCGGGTCATATCAAAATTCACTTATGTATCATATTATTATTAAATCAACATTATTATCTTTATGTTGGTTGATGTTATCTTTCATTATGATAAAAAGGTGCAAGAATACATAATGTAATAGGAGTAGATAATTATTATGTATAAAAATGTTGTTACAACTAACCTGGGTTTGCTGGCGTTCGGCGTCGCCTCGCAGACGCTCTCCTGACGACGGTGGACACGAGAGAGTCCATCTCACTCCCGGAATCCCACCGCGACCTCTGCGGCGCTGGCCGTGACAGTCGTCCATCATCCTCCGTATCCCTATCACTACTGGTAGGCGGCAGATTAGACTCGTCACTCTCAGGAGGAGGAGGGTCCACTTTAACATTCCTATTGAACACACCAATCATACTAACATCGCGAATATCGTCCGTACTACACGTAAACGGGTGGGTCAAAGTTCGTCTTATGTTACTTTTCCTATGCTTCACTTTCACTGACCCCTCGGATAGTGAGCGCTTTCCGTTCAGCTTGCTATCCGTTTTTGCGTCTCCCCTAGTGCATTTCAAATCGGACGGCGATAGGGATTTCTTTCTAGAGTTTCGCCTTTTGTTACATCTTTTTTGTCGGCTCGATTCTCTTGTTGTCTGCATGGTGGTTACATTGATGATTGCTGTAACAAAAAAAAACGAATATGTAACACCTGCGATATAAGTAGGTAGTTGCATGTGTCTTATTATACGAAAAAATATAGAACAGCCTCAAGTACTTAGCGTCAGTTTTTGGTGTGCAATAAAGAATATTCTATCTATCTATCTACCTAACTCTATTACATTATATCTTTCGTTAAATAAAAAACTGCGTAATGCTCTACTTCTTGTAATCTTTTCGTTAGTCTTTTATAACTAAGCTTGCAATATTGGGTTCATCAATGGTGATACAAACAGGAAAAATAAATGTTTTTAATTGCAAATATAAAAAAGAACATTTGAGCTGAAATCTTATTCGCTAAAGGTCAACAAAACCAGATGGAATTGTGAAAATTACTTCAAACACCGGTTTATTAAGTAGGTAAGTTAGAGCATTTGCATTTGTTGAAATAATAAAAAGCCACTTGTATTTTATGGGTATAATAATAATAATATGTAATAAGAATGAATAAGAGGGACTCATGGCTAAGTAATCTACAGGGCTAAGTAGAGTTTGCCACGGAAAAAATTTGGATGGGTGACCGTTATTTCAACTTGTTGATTGGACCGTACTTTTCACGCTTTCTATAACAATCGTCAGTGATAGAAGCCTGAAAAGTCAAACAAACAGTTTATCCCTAAGGTATTGCACAGATATTGGGTCTCGAGGTCTGATGGCAGTCGCTTCGTGTAAAATACAAATGTTCATCAGTATCTGAACAGACTGGAAGCCGACTAAACATAGTAGGGTTAAGGTTAGGATGATCATGTTGAATTAAGTAAATGACTATATTAAGACTATAAAGGCTTGATGTTTTTTAAAAAAAAAACGGCCTACGTAATGTGTTAAAGCTTCATTTTGGTTGTCTCTCGTTATCGCCCTTTGCTGCTTATCATAAAAGTCAACTAAGGGATAGGGTTACATTGTTATATCTACTGGTAGATAAGCAACCTGTAAGCCTTGTTAACTGTTAGTAAAATGAATAATGTATTTACCAAACCTAGTATACATATATCACTGTCTGTATAGTTTTCAGCAACTATTTAAAACAAAATTATAAAATAGATTTAATAGCACTATTTCTAAAGCTTTTATGAATAACACCGTGATTGGTGACTCTGTCAATATAATAATATGTGAATAAGTATATTTTTTATACATATTACGATAATACATTGTACGCATCTTTACCTAGCTGTTTTTTTAAAATATATAGATGAGGCTGAAAGCACTTTTAATTAGTAACATTAACATCAGGCAAACTGGCGATCAAGCGTAAGCCTATCACGAATAAAAAAAAAGTAACTACTTAAATATTATAGAAGCAGTGATAGCCCAGTGGTATGACCGTTGGACTGCCAAGTCAAAGGTCTCGAGTTCGAACCCAAGGCACGCACCTCTGACTTTTTGAAGTCATGTGCATATTAAATAGTTAATTATCACGCGCTTAAACGGTGAAGGAAAACATCGTGAGGAAACCTGCATGCCTGAGAGATTTTCTCGATGGCGTGTGAAGTCTGCCAACCCGCCCTAGGCCAGCGTGGTGGACTATAGCCTAATCCCTCTCATTCTAAGAGGAGACCCGTGCCCAACAGTGGGATAGTATAATGGGTTGATTATGTTATGTTACTTAAATATTAATTATGTAGAAAAGGTTAGATTTTATGGAGAAACCTAAGGCACAGAAATTGTCAAATTTCTTCAATCGATTTTTGATTTAAACTGCAAATAAAAGAGCTTTTTATACATTGGGGAAAAACAGGTAGAATAATTTGATTTTTTTTTTATTTCATAATTTGCCCGTGTGGGGACGGGTTAGAATACAGTTCCTCAGTGCCATTCAGATAGGCATCTCGTAAGAGCCGAGAAAATATCTGAATAGCTCGGTGGTTCCTACCACTTCTCGGGGTCTGACTGGCTGGCGACCACCCTTACGTCGGGGTCTGTCGTAAAGCACCTTGGTGTGTGTTACGACTTTTGCGCGTAAGAGCCAGTTCCCCCTCGGTTGCTGCGGCTCTGGCAGTCTGCAGTCCGTAGCGGCTCTTAAAGCTCGGCAACGCATCAGCAACTCCTCTGGTGTTGCAGATGTCCGTGGGCGTCAATGACTACTTACCATCAGGAGGCTCGTGTGAACGTTTTCCTAACCAATAAATCGACCTAATCAATAAAAAATCCGACGATACTATGTTTAGTAGCACCTACCTACCACTAATTTACTAATAATAATAGGAGAAATCGCTACTGCATACGCCATAAAACTTCATGAATCAAAATTTCAAACTACCGAGCGAATATCGAAGAGAATGCATTCACTTGAGTGAAATTAGTAATTCATAACGTCAGACTACATAATTCATGCAAGGTGCCCTCGACTAGCGACTTGTTATCTCAAGCGTAGAATAGCGTTGTTTCTGACCATCAAATGCAATACTGAAGAATTTTTTAATGGGAACTCTGCTATATTTTTTTGCAGATTAATATCTATTAAGGTTTTTATGCAATCTTTTTATGACTCAAGTGATTTTGTACAATAAAGAGTTTTAGTTCTGGATTAGGTAGGTACTTTTTTCTTAGATCGCCAGCCGTGAAACAGCATTTAAATGTACATTTATCTATATTTTTAACAACATTGGCTATCTCATTTGTCTAGTGGTCCTGAGCGCGACTGCTAACGCTAAAGATTCTAAGTCGATTTCCAGGTCAAGCAGTGTTATTGCGTTTTTCTCTGAAATTCTCAGTAAGTAGCTCGGAGTTTGGAATCTGTGCCCGGTTAATGGCAATAGGCTTGTCCCTTATTATATGGGACCTTAACACAAACTGACGAACTGTGGGTGTACACCTCTGCCTCATCTTTCGGGGAATACAGGCGTGACGGTATGTTTTGAACACCATACAATTAATATTACACAGCGTGACTTTACTCGGATTGAAGAGTCGTGGGACTCATGTGGTCTTGACACCTACTTGGGTGAGAATCACACACGCCGCAGGACAATGTAAGGGAGGCCCTTTTTATCTAATAGCTCATTGTGCTGCAGGATTTCAAAAAACCTATCTATTGAAATACTTTTTAACTTATGGCCAGTCCCTATATTAAATCCGTTGATAGATTTGCTTACTAGAGATAGGATTTTAACATTAATTGTATGAACCTTATGTCAAAATCCTATCTCTAGTAAGCAAACCTATCGACGTATTTGATATAGGGACTGGCCATTATTCGTTTAGCCTAGTTCTTGTACCTAGTATAACGATTCTATTCAAGTATACTCTCCGCAGTATGTGAGTACCTATGCCAATTTTATCAATGACGTATGTAGGTACATATTTACATCCGACATCACCAGTAAAGGCATAGAAATTTGGACTGTATTTACGAATGATAGTCCCACAAACAATCCTTTTAAAAAACTCTTACAATAGAAGATCCGAGATTAAAAAGAGATTAGTTTAAAAAAAAACAAAGTATGATAGCTTATCTAAAAGTATGCATATTTGAGTTTACAAAAACTCGCTGAAAACCCAAACAACCCAAATAAAAACTTTATCCGTCAATCTGAATAGTCAAGGAAAATCAGCAAATGATTGAAAATGTCGCTACCTTGGAATTCTAATATAAAAACTAAGTAGAAAAAATAATAAAAGAAAATTAAATTAGCGTTGAAAATAAATATCTTGGTACCTCCAACGGACGCAACCGCAAACCGAGGAAACGTTATCTACACTGTATAGTTCGTATCGCAATTTCGTATTTCACTAAACAAACACACGACCGCAAAAAATTATCTAATGTGAAAACTTAAAAACAATCACGACACTGATAAGAAAAAATATTACTAAAGTTTTTTTGGCGCGAACCCACATATTGTTTTAAAACGAGCAAAGGCACTGCTGCGTTCAGCCTTGCGTTTTTTAAATGTCTCGTTCCACAGTCGACTCGCGGCAAAGGCGTCTGTTTCCGACGGTTCTACAAACTGAACTGCTTGCTTTGCGACTTACAGGCACAAGCACACGGCATATCAACACCCAGAGATAAATTTTTAATTAAAATTTAGAGCCAGCAATTAAGCTTCTTCACAATAGTAAAAATGCTTGTAGATACCACGACATTTCTACCCACCTACTCAACAACGGTCAAATAACCGATAAACTCGAGGAAGATGATTAAGTCACGTGATTTAGACATCTTCGGATTTTATTAAATAAAGTAATAGGAGTGTGAAATTTTAATAACATTAAACTAAGTAAAAGTATTGTTAGGCTACATATTACAAACTCTTACTTTTAAGTATATAAGATTTTATTTGAATTTAGAAAATATAAGATATTTTTTATATACTTTTAATTGCAAATGACCTTGACTAACGTCACGAAGTTATTAAAATGATTAATTATTATTTGATGATCAAGCAAGCTTACCTGTAGTTATGTTTAATCTCAATAATAGATACTGTTTTCGTTGAAAAATTTAGGAGGTTTGAACCCAAATTCGAAGGACGAAGATAGGATAATACACAACTGCCAATGCACTATTTATTCATTACTCAATATATAATTTTGTCAACAATAAAATAAAACAATAATTATAGTCCTAGTAGACAAAGTATGCCTCGTTGCACGCGAATATCCCATAATGTAATATAAATGTTAATATTTTTAAATTATGATTAGTTTACTAGTCCAGGGCTTAGTAGTTATAAAAACAGTAGCTTTGAATATGATATTGTTTCATACTGCCATTACTACCGCGAATGCTCACAGCAGTAGTTTCATCGTAAATGGGATTAATGGTGTAGAAAGAAAGAAAAGAAAGAAAGAAAGAAAAACGTTTATTTGGAGCGAAACACTCACACATACAACATAAGATTCAATTATATTATTAGGAAATGTGTACATATAAGAAACACAGAGAAAATAGGTGTATATTGTATGTGTGTGCCCAACCGCACCAAAAGGGTGTCCAGCTTAGCATGTGCCAGGATGTTATATCCTAGCGCTGATATTCTGCTGGATCCCAAGGACGTACCTACGGATGTCGAGCAAACCACCACCAGTGTATTCATAGAGGCCGAACAAACATTAATTCTTATAATTGCGAGTATATTAGATATACCTATTATATTTCCGGTATGGGTTTTTATAAAACGATGGCTTAATAAGTCACAGGCTAGTAGAATAAATAAGTGGTGCGTGAAGATTGTAAAAAAAGTGGTCTTACTTACTACACCTTTAATGTAATTTTTACCGTGGCTGTAAGTGCTCGTCTAGGCAAAACGTCACGCTTGACATTATCGAGGGGTCATAGAAGTGTACTCTTTTATTATTATACGTACGTGTGCTTCCAATACAGTATTATTGTCCTAATTTCAATGGTTGGTGGAGATAGTGGGTAACGTGCAAACCCATCGACATATTTATCGGTCATAGTTCCAATTGCGAGTGATATCTGGAAATACCAATCGTAATCGTAAAATAACAATTTGCTGGAAACGAATACTAGAATTGATAGAACCTGAACTAGGTACCCTAGAAATTGTCTATAATGATTATGCAAGATATCGGAAATTCTAGCCTTGATAAGATATAAAACACTTGAAGCCCTTGTGTTATACAACATAAATTAATCCTTAACGATAGTAGGTATCACAATAAAAGTGATAACTTCGAAATTCGGAGTAAACATTCGCAGTAATATTCTGGCGTGGAGATATTGTTGAAGAATTCTTCATAGCAATTCGATACGGTCGTAGCAAGGCAGCTAATGATAACAAAGCGCTCTGCACAGTAAAACCGTTTCCCATTTAATACGCATTTCATCGAGAAACCACTGTTGACCCGAATTATATGATGTTGCGAAACATGTATTACTGTTGTTGTAGGTAAATGTTTATAAAAAAAAATAGCTGATTGAGCTGAGCACTGCTTTTTATATGAGCGAAAGTATCTCGGTGTGCGTGAAGCTCTTGTAAAACATTATCACTGTCCAAGCGAACTGCATACTGCCGGAGCCGCAGTAACCGAGAGGAGGAACTGGCTCTAACCTTCCCAAAAGTCGAGACACAAAGGTGCTTTACGAGAGTGGTGATCTCCAGCTAGTCAGACCCCAAGAGGTCTTACTATTGAGCAAGTTAGATATTTTCTGGCCATTTACGAGATGCCCATCTGAATGGCAGTATGTGAGAATTGTATTTTAAACCGTCCCCACACGGGGTAAAATAAGAGTTAGCGAAATAAATAATTATGATATTATTATTAATTGCTGCCAAGGATGGAGGAAAAGAAATACGTATACAAGAATCGTAGCAAGTGTAGTTCTGTAGTTTCCGCTTAACCCTATGCAAAAAAGACGTGAGTGTATGTAGGTATGTAAAATGTCTGGTATTAAAAAACCTTAAAAATGCGTTGCAAGTCTTTCGACCATTGACCCGATTCGAAAGAGATTGCGAAAGATCACCTCTTGTAGTGCACAGAAAACACTTGTGCACCTAGAGACAAAAGTAAAGGAGAATGTTCGACGGTACAAAACCTTGTATTTAACAGCGACGATTATGTCGAAGGCTTCCAAGGCGAAATATTCATTGATTTGTATGCTAAGGCTTGCCTGTAAAAGTGCATAGCATATAAAGACCGTCTGGAAAGAAAGAAATAAAGATAAGTTTGTTAAAACATAGATCAATAAAGGTGTTACGTAAATATGACCTTCCATAAATTTATTCTACATTTACTTTATATTCTATGGCCGGTGGAAGAGGGTTTCCGGTAATTTCATGGGAATTGATTGCATTAAACGAAACAGAAGGTGTACTTGATTTAGTTCGGTCATAACATTTTAAAGTTTAATGAAAGAGAAAAGGGATTTAAAAAAATAGTCACTCTATACCTGCAGCGAAGTCAAATTTAAAAGCATGATCATTTGAGTAATCAGCGCCTAAGGTAATATGATATTTTTATTTTTGTAAGTATGTACGTTGAAATGAGTCATGAGGTTTGCCCGTTGGTTAACTATGTAGATACATACAGGAAGATAATGTTACATGTACATACCTGTAATGAGAATACAAAATGATTTTTAAAGACAAGTGTTTTATTGTAATTAGACCATTATTATAGGTCACCATCTAAATGCACAAATCAAATAGGTTGATTAGACTTAGGTGGATTTTCCAAATGAGTCTTATGGAGAAAATCCACCTAAGAAACTGAACTAATAATTGTAATTGTATTTGTCCTTCTTTTTAAATTTCTTCTAATAAAATGTGAGAATTATGCAGCTTGGCAGCAAATTAAATTTCAATTTACTGGGAACATTTCCTTCCAAAATAATTTTGAAAAAACACAAGCTATCTCTTACATGATATGTAAGAGAGAGCTTGGTTTTCTTGTAGAAAGCTGACTTATTACTGTTATGATTACGTTTAAGAAATCTTTTAGGTAACCAGACAGGGTTTCATGCAAGATTATATCAGGAAAAGTGCTTTCATAGCATCAAACACGATCAAATTCCAAGTAGCATCAAGGAACTTGAGACATCTAATCCGCTTACTTCCATCTAATCCGCAAGGGCGGATAGTATAACGGATATACACAATTTATAGAATCGTGTTATCTAACGGACAAGGCTTCAGCTTACCTCATTTATCATCCATACCTATCAATATACCGTACGATCGCTGCATGAGGCTGCGCGTGCGCGTTGAAGGCGCGTGCAGCGTGTTTGTGCCTGAGTTGTATTTGTATAGGGCTCAGGCTCTATCTTCACAATGTGTGGGAATCATTGCTGCAAGGTGAAGACCAATGAGGGTAACATTATAAGGCCCCGCAGACTACAGAATATACTAATCGTAAAATATTTTCGTTGGATCTAACTACAGTATATTATCGGCTGATTACGAAATCGAGTGCACATCCCTACTACCACAATGAAAAGTTTGTAGTTTGCGATACCTCATGATATTTTATAACCAAACCGCGTAGTTTCAGTTTTGTTGTTGGTCTTACAGTATTAGATGGCGCATGCGTCATGACCTTGTCAAAACCACGTTGCTGGTTGCATGCATTACTTTCGCATTTCAGGCTGGTAGTTGAGTGCAGTTCAAGTCGAACCGTGTTGGTACCGACTTGGAATTTTCAAATATGATTTCTCATGACCAGTTCCGGAATTGCGAACAAGTTAGGCTTTAGGTTTGCTTTATTACGAATTGGCAACTGGAAATCAAATACTAACACCTCAGCTTTACTTTTCGGGGTAACAAGCGTAACATGACATGTTATGCCGTACCGTATTACGCAATGCAACTTCATAAAACAAGTTCATTAAACAGTTATGTCAATAATGATGGGGAATGCGCGACAACTTCCCATAGCAAGGTGTGGCGTTCCCATGGCCCCAGAGACAATAGTAATGTAACGTTATCGCGTTATCTGTACTAGCAATCGTTGATACGCTAGGGCGCGAAGTAATATAACAAAACTAACGCATGTTTAGGCCCACCAGGGTTATGAAACCTAAAACACGACATGTGCAATGAGCGAAACGGTTAATGATTTACGTGCCTTTTTGATTTGTGCACTGTTTTACTTCATAATTATGACATTTATGAACGTTCGATTTGTCGTCAGCTTATGTAATTTCCATGCATTGTTTGTATTCTATTGTCGATTCTCATGTTTTTTTATGGGATAGGGGGCAAACTAGCAGACGGATCCCCTGATGGTAAGCGATTAATGCCGCCCATGGACACCCGCAACACCAGAGGAGTCACAAATGCGTTGCCGGCCTTTTAAAAGGGGATTGGACCTCCGGTATCCTCACTCACTCGGCGAAACACAACGTAAGCGTTGTTTCACACCGGTTTGTTATATTGCTATCTATATATACTACAGGCTCAAGAATCTTACTAAAACTGTAAATATGAAATAAAACAACTAACAAAACTCTCACTTTCTTGATAGTCACACTTGCAGAATAAAAATTAAAACTCTTGTTTGCAATTAAGGAACAACATTACCTACTTATTAGCTAGATAAATCTACCACAGACAACCTTGATCTTTTTTAGCCGTAAAAAGATATAAAGTCCTTTGCATAGAGGATGCATTAGACGGTCATCTTAACGCTCATCAAGGTCATGCCTTGTTTTAGAGTATTTGTAATGTTTCGTCAAAACCTACTTAAATTTTAATAGATAAGATAACTAATTTGAGAACATAAAGAATTTCTTCGAGATTTTGAAAAAAAAATCAGTACCCATGTAGGTATTTCGAAGGACCTAGGCTGTCCCTTTGCTGAGCAGTGGGACAGCAAAGACTATAAAATTAATTGTTATCCGACTGTCGGCAGCCGTAATGCAATATCAATACCTACATTTGTTATTCAATATCAATATTTTTACTTAAGTAGATACAATTCTTACATTTATAAAAGTATGGTGAAATTACGAATTATCATTAAATTTATCATTGTAAAGGGTATTAGCAGTTATAAAGGTACGGTTAACTTAACGATATAGATATCAGTATCGTTGATTCTGTACCTACCTAAATAATATATGAAAATATTGCGAATATGTTATTTACTGTTATTGGCGCAAACACTTTTTTAATTAGCACCTATGGCCATGGTTAATAGACATATCTACATATTACATACACATACCTACATATTATACTAATCATAATCTGCATATTTCCATTTCTACGAGCACCACAGAATTCCATATACCTAGCATAAAGATTCAGGTATCTATGTAGCTAGCATAAAATAAGGTAGTATTATCAATGTTTATGACAAGACGCCGTACACAATGGTTAATATTTACAAATAATACACTTCTCTGTAAACTCTACGTTTTATGAAAGTTTGAAACTGGCAGACGATACTAAAATTGATTATTTACAGTATGAACGTGCCGAGTCAACTAAGGCTATTGTGTTAAGCTGTTAAAAAAATTCGCGACATTATTGATGCTAAGCCAATTTGGAAACACCTCTCCTTTCTACTCTATTGACAACATACTGAGATCTAAACTAAAACAATCGCAAGAATACATGTTTATAAGAGACTAGCCACCCACCTGCGGTTCACCGCGCTGCTCGTTTCCTAAGAGGTGTAGCGTAATGTTATATAGCCTATAACGTTCCTCGATAAATGGACTATCCAACACAACAATATTTTTTTCAATTCGAACCAGTAGTTCCTGAGGTTAGCGGGTTCAAACAAACAAACAATCTCTTCAGCTTCATAATGTTAGTATAGATTAAAAAAGTCAATTTGTAAAAATAATCTAAGTAGGTTTTATGTAAGTTTTCGACGGTGAAATTATCGATAGTAATAGACACTTACGTATGTTGTTAAGTTACTTTTTCTTCCTCAATTTGTCGCCGATAAACTTAATACCGGGTTTTTTAAATGGTCTCTAAAGCTAAAGTAAAGGTATATTATCCCTGGTGCCGTCTCACTTCCTTTATCAACGTCAAAAACAAATATAAAGTGTAATTCATTAATAGAGGTTTAGGCATTTGGAATATTATTAAATAGTTTTTGGTTTTAGCTTGGTATAAATGGAAGAATAATAAAGACAGAAGAATTAGTTGAACTGTATGGGCAGGATCTCAGTAAAGTTATTGATAGTGGATAATGTTCAACGAATCCCAGGCTCCGACCTCAGAAGAGGAATGTTGTTAAAGTTTTTTTTAAATACGTTACTCCACACTAGGATTTTCTCCTGGATCGTGGTGCCTTTACAAACGCAAATTTTCACATACACAAACGCCCAGATCCGGAACATATACCTACCTGTAGGTCATACAAATATATGCTCCGTGCGGAGATCGAACCCACAACACGTACCGCAGAAGCCGATCGCTCAGCCGTTACGCCAACGTTTCGTCGTTGGTCATAGTCCAACATAAAATTTCCTCGATGGCGGTTACCAGCGCGGATTCCTATACAATATGAAAAGAATCCGTCAGAGAACGAAAATTACCGACCGACGTAGCCCAAAGGATTACCAGAAGTATCTAGTAGTAGAAGTGGCAATGGGCCGGACATGTCTCACGGAGAACCGACAACCATTGCAAACGAGTTCTCGAGTGGAGAACTGGAGATCTCATCTAGTTAAGCGTAGTCTGGGACACCGGACTAATGGTGTGACGACTTGGAAGGCAAGAAAAGAGAAGAGGAAACGATCGAACTCTGTGGCTGTTCACTTGAAGACGTCTACGTGCAGTAGTGGATGAAAGCGGGCTGATGATGGAGTAGGTACAAAAGAAGGGATCTCAATTAGTCAATTAAATCGTAACATGAACATTCAACAATGTGCTTCACATGTGTCTATGAATGTTTTTGCAGACAATGTGGCGATAACGTGTTATGTCCATTGTCTACAATCCATCCACCAAACTAGCTATCAATGAAATGTGGAAAGTATCCTATTGTATTTTTACTTGGGTCCAGACTCATTATAGTCACGCCAATTACGGAGACGACGCAGGACAGAGACAAGTGAAGACAGCTTGTTAAGGACTTACGCTTGGTGTATAAGATCTTAACAATAGATAATGTGTACAAAGCAGAATGAATTACGTATTATGTAAGTATATATTATATGAATATGAACTTTTTATATCAAAATGTTTATGATAACTATTATACAATCGATAGTTAACACTATAAAATAATGATAGGAAACTGCATGCATTTGTTTTTTAAAGACACTATTATTGACGGCCTCATTAGTCTAGTGGTCCCAAGCGCGACTGACACGTTAGAGGTCCTGGGTTCGATCCCCAGGTCGAGCAGTGTTAGGTTTTTCTGTTTTTCTATAACATTTTCAGCCGCAGCTCGGAGTCTGGATTTATGCCCGGTTAATGGCAATAGGCTCGCCCTATATTACATGGGACCTAAAACATACTGGCGAACTGTGGGTGTACATTAGTACGCCTCTGGCTAACCCTTCGGGGAATACAGGCGTGATGGTATATTATGTTATGTTAAATACGCTAGTTGTAAATTATATGTTGAATATCGATATTTTATAATTACTGTATGATCTGTCAAGAAATTATTCTAGGCTGGTAACGTATTTGTAAACACGTAGACCCATGCCCAGTAGTGGGACAGTCAATGGGCTGATTATGATGATGATTTGTGAACACAAGCTTTGCTAAATTATATTAGGTTTGGTTTGCATTTTATTGTAGTTGAACATAATTTATTTATACTAGTAATATGCTTAGCATTTGCGTAGCGGTCCTGAACGGGACTGCTACGATAGAGGTCCTTCCTGGGTTTGAATCCCAGGTCGTGTAACGTTATTGGGTTTTTCTAAGAAATTCTCAGTAGCACCTGGGAGTTTGGGCTTTGTGCCCGGTTATTGGCAATAGGCGCGCCCCTTATTACATGGGGCCTAAACATACCGGCGAACTGTGGGTGTATATCAGTTATACACTCTGTCTAACCCTTCGGGGAATACAGGCTAGATGTTACTATATGCCTAGCATTTCAAATACATAACATTAAATTGAAATAACCCAGTCCATAATTCGTATCTCCATCCAGTTTGCAAAGTTGTGAAAGCAGTTTTTCAACACCCAGTTGCGTTTCGTGTGTTTATCTCAGAGTGAAAGGATTTTCAAGATTTCAATGCGGAAAATCTTACTTATTTAAATTGTAGTATTAAAGTGTACTAATTTCCATATTTTTTCAATGAAAACTGTTTGATAAAGCTAGAGAAAAATTAAAACTCCAAAGTCAATCGCAAAATCATCCTGACAGGAGGTAAGTAGACAGATACTATAAACTCTTTTACAAAAGAAAATTAGAGTCAAATTAGTCCTGAAGAAAGAATAATAAATATCGATTCTATTAATAGCTTGGGTAAAAACAATTCAATGGGAAAAAAAGGTATATCTCGATTGTAACCTCATTTGAAAATCACTTCACTGAAATGATTAATGCCACCATGTTAAGCGAACGACTCAACATTCGTGTAGTTAGCAAACGGGTTAACATTCACGACTTTATAACCGTTTTCTTTTGAACTCTGCCATTATCTTTCAGACAACTCTCGTACCGGTAAAGTTTTCGTCGATTTAACTGAGGTACGCAGCTTGTCCCACTTCTTACAAAACGCAAGATCGACGCTCACTTGGACGACTTCGAGCTATGTGGGACAGGCGAATGGACTCGGCGACTAGACGGGTGTAAGCCAACAGGCTGTTATGAAAATACTTATGACGAAATAACATTTATACGAGTGAGTAATTAAAAGTATTAGTGCGGCTTGCTCCCTTTGAAGTAGAGATTGAAATAAATAAGCGTACATGAAAATAGATACCTAATTTATATAGACATAATCTTCAAAATTCAATTGATGGCAGGAACGGTGCACTTTCTGAGCGAACGACTTCTGTGTTACGGGTAGCGAGTGAGAACCCGCATGTAACAAAATATCTGTAAGTCTTACCGGTACTTAGTTGTTTCGGCTTTAGATGTTTGTGTTTGTAAAAATGTAAACAAACCCAAGATATAGGATAAAATCGTAATGTCCAGAATTAGGTATTTAGTCTATCTCCAAAACAAACAAAAACCATCGATTTTCTGCTCAATCTCATTGTTAAACTTAATACTCAATTTCATCTCAATTACGATTTCATAGAATTGGCCTGGGTTTATTGATATAGATCTCATTGTGGTTGTAGGAAAGTGGAACAAAGTACAAACGATTTCAAAATGAAACTGTCTTTTGTAGTCACGAGCCTTTTTGTCGCTTATTAAATGCTCTCACTTATATTTTTTATGTAAGCTTAAACTTTGTGCAAGTTAAACCACTCTAACATCTGCGGCCATAACAGAACTTATTTATCATTTTTAGGTTATAAGAAAGGGATGGCGCTATTTTATTTGTACAGCGACGTTTCTCTGTCCCAATCGCAGTAACACAGCGTTGTGGTACGGCCTTAGAGCTGCTGTCACTGACTTTAAAACAGTAATGCTTGTAAAACATTTATGTTAGGTTCTTTGATTCCTGTAGTCTAAAAATAACCTTGTACAAAGGCTGATGGGCCTATCGGA
Source organism: Acronicta aceris (assembly GCA_910591435.1). NCBI lineage: Eukaryota > Metazoa > Arthropoda > Insecta > Lepidoptera > Noctuidae > Acronicta > Acronicta aceris. The sequence goes on from OU342768.1 coordinate 10,503,777, forward strand.
TATCCTTTTTATTGTTTTGAGTTCCGAATCAGACAATACAGTGCTCTCATTCAACGTTTCAAGGTTAATTCAGCTTAAATACTAAGAGATCTATTAAAAGGTACAACGATACCCTTTTAATTAATTGCCTGTGAACTATAAATAGCACGAGTTCACAATTGTTTTGTTGGAGTCAATTAACATTATGGGTTACTAGCTACCAATGATTGATAGAAGGGTAGGAAATATTTACGGTTCAATATAAACACGAATCGCCGCTGTTGCCACGAGGGAAAGAAACCTTGACACTAAAACCGCAAGGATTATAACATAATCAAAGAAGAAATTATTACACGATAATTCTCACAATATAATCTATTGATTCCGTTGACATTGAGTCTGTAACGAAGTGTGAAGATCGAAGCAACAAGTAGAATTATTGTTGTTTTATTTAAAACACTTTTTGTTTGTCGCTCGCACGTCATGGCTTTGTTGGGAAAATTCGCTTCCTACTGTCAGGACGTCATTATTTTCTTACAAAAAATATTAATTTTACTTATCGCACTTGCACAAAGACATACCTGTTAAGACAACTTTCCCATGGTTATGCTAAAGAAAACGGCGACATGTTGGCCGGTTATTACCCCTGCAAACGATGGCTGGCCAATGGGAGATAACCTTTTGAGAGTTGAATTCATTGCACATGCGCATTCTCGTATTTTAGTAGTGCTGCGTAGCTTTGATGAACTACAAAATACGAGACACTGTCTCTTATGGGAGACAATTCTTGGCGTAGGATTTCAATTTATGTGTAAATGATTTTCTTAGTAATGTTATATAAACATTGGTGAACAAATTAGATACCTACTTTACATTATTATATTCTACCTACCTACTCTACCACAGTACTTAAGTACATCTTATATTAAAAGACTATTAAGCACCAAACTGCTGGGGCTAATCTTGAAATGAAACTAAGAGGTTGATACTAGTAATAAATAAATTTACAAAAACAACTCTTAGTTTTCCTTAAAAGCCAATTAGATTTTTTAGAGTATCTAGTTTCTGTACCTACTAATCATCGTGTTAATGATCTAGTAGTTGGTTGCAATATACAAAATGTAGAGTTCCGTGAGTATGACCTTGTCTAATTTTAATGTTATTACCTCAAACGACTTGTGATGAGATTTTAGGATGGCAGCTTAGACTAGATACATGGTTTCGGTGTTCTGGACATTGCTCTCTATTAAAATGATAAATAAAAAGACCATGGACGGTGTACCTTTAAAACAAATTAATGACTTTAAGAGCGATTGGTTTGAATAATGGTTACAGATATTTAACCATTATTCAAACCAATCCTTCATACATTAGTGGGTGAAAGTCTCCGTACTCCAGAGGACGAAAGTTTTAATCCTGCATGAGGTCTAATTTTTTCTTTCACTATTTATATTGGTTACACACGATCATGAAACAACGAACATTAATATTACCTACCAAATTTCTAGTCTAGACATCATGTATTATAGCTATCAGTTAAACTTACTAATGAAGTGTAATCAGTATTTTAAAAGATCATTAGTAACGAGTCGTAACTAGAGTCCAGCCTTGTGCTAGTGACAGACAAATGACAATTAACGATTTCCTGCGCTCAATGATACCCTGGACGTTAGCTAACACATGTCGTCGTCGAAGCAAGCGCACCTTTCTATATCTTCAGAGTAATTACCAGATTATGGTCTTATAAGCTTGCAAAACGCACAACAACACATGTTACAATAATCGCATTTTACTAACGTAGATAGATAAGGAGAAAACGGTAGCGACACTTACGCAATTCAGTGAGTACTTAATAAAACTTGTTACAGCCAGGAACAGAAGTCAAATCTAACTGATTTACAATTAGGTTAATAGGACACTGAGCAGGATATGCATCAGAAAGCACTTATAGAATTTTAGACTAAATATTAGGTAGCTCTGTATACGTATTGTCCTCTAGTGTCATTGTAGACATTATATACAATTGAGATTCCTTTGGCCTGAAGGGTAATTCTGGTACTTAGAAATGTCCAAAATATAATTTCCGTCCAGTTTTAGTGTCATAAATGTCATCTTTAGGCAATCTTGGATCTTAATACTTACATCGCGATCTCAATTCTTAAATAAGTTGAGTCGAATACCTACCATTGGACATTTACGCGACCGAGACTAAATAGAAATTAAATTCGTTTTTTTTTATTATATTAATGCATGGTAAATATGTTATTTTTTTTTATAGAATAGGGAGGTAACCGAGCAGATGTGTCACCTAATGGTAAGTGATCACCGCCGCCCATTGATACCCACAACACCAGATTTATTTTTATATCTTTAGAAATTATATTTTGGATATAGAATCAGAATTTGCCTTAATACTTTTAGGTAATCACAGAATATACATACCTACCTATTTTATGTTCTGTGGGTAAAGTGTATGTGGGCCTACTAACTATTAATAAACCGGTAGTTAATCATGTCCTCAATTATAATTATTCATTTAATAGTACGCTTTACTGTACAGTAATTACATCTACTACGTCGACATTACGTACTACGACATTTTCAAGATCAGGAAAAGAAGTAGGAAGGAAACGATCACATGTAGGTCTTTCTTGTAACATACCTGAGGAGAACTGACTTTAAAATGTCGACAAGTATACCGTAATAGCCTTGATCAGAAAAAAGACTGTTATTACTTAGCTGTTATAAATATTTACTTGATATACAGTAGATATGTGTTTAATTAATTAATTCGAAGAAGTTTTAATTTAATATTTCCGGTCAAAAAATCAAAATGTTCTGCGCAGTTTTAGATGGCAATTTGTTACCTAAAAGACTTGGACAACAAACTACTTCTTACAACAAGACAAAATTACTTAAATACCTAAGTATCCAACGTACCAAAATATACTTAATGTGGAAAAAACAACTGTGCAAACATTCTGTTCAGAGTTCACAATGCTTGAGAAGGCAAGAAATACCTATGAAGATGAAAATAGTTGTTAGTTCTACTAAATTGCGTTTTAGAAATCCTTTAGGTACCTAATAGGTTCTACAGTGTGTGTACCTGTCAATCTTTCTGAATACCGAATTTTGATAAGAGACATAGAAAGGAGGCAGAGGAATCACGACACGTACTGTAATCTAAGAATTACAGTGAGGGTTAAGACATTTTTATGAGTTGACGTATAATGATAATCAAATAATAATAATACGACATCCACTTAATTTTCATAGTATAGACAAATAATGTATTTAAAGAAAAAATGTAGCCAGAGAAACTTGGAAAACAGAGTTGGACTAGGCACAAACGGCTGGAAATTTTAAAAATAAAACTCTAAACGATTACTTTACGTACACGGTAATAACTTTTTAATTTTAGTGAACATGACCCTCGATAACAGATGGGTGTAAGCCCACACTATCATTGTTCCATCGATGTCGCCTTGATAAACGTCGCCTCTCTAAATAAAGACGCAAGGTTGCAGTCTCCTTTGAAATTATTAATAATTAAAACCATATTGGCGAGTAAATAAATAGTTCCTTCTAATTAAATATTTTATACAAATAATAATTTCTTAGAATTGTATGTTTTATAGCGCGGAATATTCTCTAGGAGCGTCCGCAGGGCAGACGACGGGGTATCTCGGATTGACCAAAAACCGCATTTACCTTCCCTCTTGCTATTACATTCACCACGACCTACTAGGTAGTATCTTGTATCAGACTTTCACTATCGGATTAAACTAAATAATATTGAGTCGAGATTAAAGGAGAAAAATAAATGTTTCACAGAATCCTAAAATCGGTATGTTTGAAGGTAGCTCTCCAACAAGAACTGCTAAAGCGTATGAAAGGAGTAATTTATTCGTCTGACGTGTTTTGACGTCAAATAACCAGTAGATACAACCTTGCCACTGCCCAAATAATTGGCAACCGCAATGAATATTTGTTGAATTCGCCCTCATATTGGCTAAAGGCTTATTGGATCTCCCAATAATAAGCTTTGCTAAAAGCTATTTTTAATTATTATAATAACTCGTATATTTAGATGTGTACTAAATGTTCAAACAGTTCGCATTCGGAATGTTTAAGTCCCATGTAATAGAGGACGAACTTATCGCCATTAACCGGGCACTTATCCAGACTCCAAGCTGCTACTGAGATTTTTTTAGAAAAACCCAATAACACTGCTCGATTTGGGAATGGAATCGAGAACCTCTGGTGTAGCAGTTGCGGAAAGGACCACTAATGAGGTAGACAGACAGTGAGTAGAAAGTATTATTATCTCTGGAATTAAATAAATCCTACATCTAAATAACTTACTTGGATGTTTAGAAATCAACACAATTAATCCGTGACATCTTATAATAAATATTTTCTAGTCTATAGTAATTACGAGTACGTTTATACTATTAGTTTATTATGTAGTAGCGCGAGAAAGTGGGAGCGCTTTCCCTGGTGCAAGAAACTCATGAATGGATATCTGTTTTATCGTTAACGCATATTAAAGTAGCATAACACATATAAATTGCCAACCTACCTGATATTCTCTTCTTCCTGTCAGTTAAGTAGAAAATGTAATAACAAGTAACAGCTGGTGTATATTCCGTCAAACTGTGTCATTGCACTGCTCAGTCTAGAGGACCTGAGCGCGACTGCTACGCTAAAGGTACTGGATCCGATTCCCAGGTCGAGTAAAGTGTTATTGGGTTTTTCTATGAAATTTTCAGTTAGCAGCAGGAGCAGCTAGGAGTTTGGTTTGCAATAGGCTTGCCTCCTATTACATGGGACCTAAACATACCGGCAAACTATGGGTGTACATTAGCACGCCTCTGCCTATCCCTTCGGGGAATACAGGCGTGATGGTGTGTTGGCTAATGATATACATTTGTGGAGTGAGTCTGTACTTTCAGGGGCCGTGCCACAATACGTTAATATTCTTTTTACGCTGTGGTAGAGTTGTGGCGCTATTTATAACTTGTAGAACGGTATCCCTTTCTCATAACTAACCCTGTGTACCTACATATTACACGGGCTCAAATATTTTAATATGACCTGTTAGGATCTTCCCATGGCCCCGAACATTATAACAAGTGCAGTTTTTGGTTTTGAAGGCTTATAATCTGTACGAGCCCGATATAACCAGCCGCTTTCACACAAAGAAGAAGAAACAAGAATCAATATTAAATATTAGTTTGTTATAATATCTGTTACTATTTCAAAATGATTGAGCAATTACTATAGTCTGTAGTCAAAAAGTGGCGTCTATATCTAGTATCCCGCTGTCGTTACCATGGGTATCATGTTGCAATAACATCTACATCACTTACGTACGCCTCAGTTGATACACAATTTAATTATTATAAATACTACTACTAGCTTTTACCCGCGATTTTGTCTGCGTGGACTTCAGGATTGGGTCCGACCTGAATAAAAAATAGCATATGTGTTATTCCAGGCTATAACCTGTGTGCCAAATTTCATCCAGATCCGTTCAGCCGTTCTGGCGTGAAAGAGTACCTAACAAACATCCATACATTCATCCATACTCACAAGCTGTCACGTTTATAATGTTACTAAGCATTGTCAAAATAGGATTCTTATTCGCAAAAAATATGTAACCTTGGGAGATTATATATTTGTAAGAATCCCATATTGTTTAAGTTTATAATAAGTTTGTGTAACTAGCTATATTTTAGTTGTGGTCGGTTTTTCCTTTATTTGTTCCTGTGTAGATAATACATGAATGCGTGAAAATACAACGTAGTGCCTCTGGAAATACTCTTTCAGAATTATGGAGTATAATTCTCTGCATACTCTACATTATTTTGAGTAGATGGTAAGTACTGATAGAGGTATCGCATATTTATTTGCAGGTTTTTACCGTTTCCATTTCCTCAAAAAGATTAGGTACATACAAGCCCTGCCTACAATAGTTGATTGATTGATTGAATGGCTATCCTTTAAACATTAAGTCGTGACGATCGACAAGTTATAAATACCAGGTTAACAGTACCACGTAGGTGGTTTGCCTTGTCGTACTTGTCACGTAGAAAGCCCGAGACAAAGGTCTGTCTGTCAGTTCACTTGCGTAACTCGAAATTTGCATGTCTAATAATCAGTTTCTGGTCTTGCGGTGATTGATCGAGCAGTTATGCAAAAGAGGTTCAGAGTGCAGACCACTATTCCGTTTAGAATGATCCCATGTACCAATACCGAATTAGACGTGTGAAATTAGTTATCATGGTAGGTAGGTACCTACAGAATGTAAAACTGCTTCTTATATAAACCGTATTTTTCTGTAAGTACATCAAACAAAATGTTTGTATGAAGTCGTATAATATGTAACCCCACGTTTTGCGTATTGATAAAGGTTTAGGGACATTATACTTTTTAGTAAATCGAAAGCTTGGTTTTAAATATAAACAACACTAAATGCTAGTTTTACCAAAATTTACTGTAACTACTCGTACCATCTGAATTGGTAACTGTATAACGCTTTTTGTATGATGATAAATAGCTAAAGATATGAACGTTTATTCCATAAAAATTTGAATAAACATGGTACTCATGACTTCCGAAATAGAACTCGGAAATTATTGAAGTCGAAGAGTCTGATATCAGGATTAAGTTATACAATAATGTAATGCAAGGATGCAGGCAAACAGCACAACTACAATACACGTGATTACTCTTATTTTGAATTAGCACACTATAGTACCTAGTCATATATGGATGTAAATGTGTTGCATATTGCAACTGGATCTGACCTAAATCGTAGAATGGAGCTAAGCGGAAAAACATATGATTATGATTACATTATGATTTTCTCCTGTATTGTGAATCGTTTTCCTAGGTGTGTTTATCAACAAATTTTCATATATTCACACAAACATCCGATTATTACTGAAACTGCCAGTAGTTGAGAGGTCACACGGGTTAGATAACAAGTTACTTCAATGCAATTTTACTACACAAGCAGAAGCTGGTACTACCAATGATTGATTAGGTTATTATCTATTTATTAAGTTACTAGCGGCCCGCCCGCGGTTTCACCCGTGTTGCCCTATTACTAAGAGCCGTAGGCTACGGCTGTAGCCTAGGTGGGTAGGTTTTAAGCTATTTAACATTACGCTACGGGCATAAATAGGTTAGGTTTAGGTTAGGTTTCCTCTTGAATCTCTCTATCTATTAAAAAAAACCGCTTCAAAATCCGTTGCTTAGTTTCAAAGATTTAAGCATACATAGGGACGGACAGACAGCGACAGCGACTTTGCTAAATACTATGTAGTGATAGGTATTTCAGATTCAGATGATTCACTCCACGGACCACATTCTTACCTGACAGGGTCTAATTGCGGAGCTTATTTTGACGTCAATAATTAACATGCATAGCAGCATTATTACCTAAGATATTTAGGATACATACCAAATTAAGCGGGTGATAATTATTATAGTCGTAGGTAGGTAATTCTGATTAAGTACAACAAATACTGTATGATCCGAGCATGCATTTTGAACGTACGACCTCAATGATCTAGATCGATACATGTCACGAATGAATTTATAAATTTAATGAGGTACGAAACTAGTGGCACAGGATAGAGCTGAGACAAGTTAAAAACTAGAGTGGTTATACGAGTTTTTTTGTAATCTTGTATTTCTGATAATGAATTGAGATACTACCTATGTTGTTGCTAGCAGTTCAATAAGTCGAAATTACCTAATATATTATTTAATTATTTTAATTACTATTACGCGACTTTATCTGCGTGGACTTCAGGATTGGGTCCGACCTGGATAAAAATAGCCTATTAGTGTTATTCTAGGATATAATCAATGTGTGCCAAATTTTATCCAGATCCGTTCAGCCGTTCTGGCGTGAAAGAGTAACAAACATCCATACATCCGTACTCACAAACTTTTACGTTTATAATATTAGTAAGGATCTGTTATCGACAGACAAAATGGTAGGCATGAGTAACGATGACACAAGAACATAAGTAACGGATTACCGACAGACGAAAACAGCCTGTATGCATACCAATAAAGTGATGATATTCCTATGAGTGCATCAAAAAGGAAGGAGGTGTTAGTATGCAAACCGATTTGTAGGAAATAACGGAACGACCAGTTGGTTGACGACTGTCTAAAGTTTGTTATAGGTACCTACCTATAAGATTGCAGAAACTTGTTTTAATCATTAAAAATACATTTATCTGACTTGCCAGCGCTTGTCTTTCGAGGTTTGCTTGGGCTGCGCGCTATGCCATTCTTATTGTTGTGCTTTGGCCGGTGTTGTTGGCATCCACTTTAGCAATACGCTATGGTCGAGCGAGCCAATGCATCCCATTTTTAACGCAGGTTATGTTAACCAACTTACCTTTCCTACAAAATGTCGGCGGAGTAGATGGGTAAGTAGGTACAAAATATATAATATACCTAGGTATAATGAGGTGCCTCTATTTTGCGGTTAGTGAAGCTTTATAAACCTTCGTTAGGATAACCTACCTATTTTCGTCACTCACAGAGGCTTTATATAATATGTTCTTCTTGTTGCTTCCTAGTAGGGTTGCCAACTCTTTGTCGGTCAAAAATAGTAGTTCTAAAATGATTGATTACCCATAAAATATACTTAGTAGATAACGAAAAGATGAAAAAATAAAAAATATAATATATTCTAAAATATGTACTTAATTTGTTAAAAGATGAATTTTATTGCTTTGAGTTTGATGCCTTTAAAATATAGTAGTTTCGCTTACTATATATTTTTTTCAGAAATATAGTAGTCGGGCCTCTAATACAGTAGGATACTAATTATATTAGTAGGATTGGCAACCCTAGTACCTAGTTACCTCTGTGTAGGAACACATACCGAGCCTCAGTGACTGACGAATGACGCTACGCAGGTGGTAGGTATCTGAATAGGTAGATAGGTACTAAAACTAAGAAGCTAGGTAGGTACATATCTACTTATATATATCGCATGTCGCAATATAAAAGTTGAGCACTTCATCACTGTGATGATGAACTGAACGAGCCATTCTCATGTGTGTGCGATTCATATCATCACATCGCGATTCACTGATTCCGATTTGCCTGATTTGACTAGGTTGGTAGGTACCTACCTAGTTAGGTATATTACCTACTTACTCTATTACGAACACGACAAAAAATAGAGCAAAATTACCTCCCTACTTAATAGTCAGTAGGTACAAGATCTCTAAGATAAGTTTTTTTAATATCTACAATGGAAAGGTAGAACCTACCTATATGCCTACAAAGTAGGCATCAATGTAAAAAAAGCACCATTGCATAATTAATTTTCATTTTTATAGCTCAAAAATACTTTATTATTACAGTAGGTACACTTTATCAAGACGTATGTATCTACCTAAAACAGAATTATTTTAATCAAAACAAATCCAAATCCAAACTGAGACGAAAATTATTAAAGATGAAGAGTGAAGACGTTAGGGATATGTCGGCTAGGCGGGTGAAGGTAGAGAATGTAGTGTAAGGATGAGCAAAAAATATTGTTAGATCAAAATATCGAATTTTTTAAAGAAAATATTAGATTCGTCGATATTTTTATCCACGATATATCGATATTCAATATTTATTTTGGTTTGGAGTATCAAATTCATATCAAAGATATATTTTTTACGCAACTCGAATTTAATGTTACCTAATGACCTTTTTAGTGATCTTGTTTTAATCCACAAATGGTACGTCGCGCACGTTGTGTAAAATGTAGAAATATCGATATTTTTCCCTCGATTGTTATTGAATCTGTTTAAAAATATCGATACGACACATATCGATATATTTTTCATTGGCCTATCCCTAGGATAAGGCACAGTGTTGCCAGTCCTGTCGCCCTTGAAAATAAAAAAAAAACTAAATTGGATATTTTTATTAACTAACTAAATTGGAAAAATATTCGATTCGATTTATATAAACGACGAAGTTTTTTTTGAAGAAGAATTATAAAAATACTACATTTCTCATTTATTTTCATAGTAAAATAGAATCTTATTTTTGTATTCATTTAATACAATCGAAGTCGTATATATAAAAATACAGAAATTTCATGAGTAGATAATAATGAGTATTCTCAAAGGAAAAAATGTAGATAGTTAAATAGTAAAAGTTGAGTACTACCTCGAGGTGGTTTCAACTTTTGCAACTATTATTGGGCATTATATTATCATTGGGAACACATATTCTATCTCATATAGTTAAAACTGTTGGGTTGGGAACACTAGTAATGACACTATATCATTGTGATTTAAAAAAATGCTCAGTGAACTATTTGGTACCATTGATTTTCATTGCATTTTTTAAAGAAAAGCAGCCATGGTACAGATCCTATCCTATGTACCTTAGGTACTGTACAGATGTATGTGTATGGGCCGTTTATGTACAGTACTTACATAAGCGGCCTAGATTTCGTTAGATTTTCTTATACTGTTGTCAGCAATCTTTTGGAAAACAAAAGATTGCTGGCTTAGAAAAGAAGAAACCTTACACACACCTTACTTAAACATAAACTTTGTTATTATGACACACCTTGATACAATACAGCACCCCCGAATTACTAACGCGCATCTGAAGTTATCCGCAAGTGACAATTGTTTTAAATATAAAAACACGGTGTATATACAGTTAGGGTCGTAGCTGTTTCGCATTTGCGAATATTCGCATTTCTGAGTTCGGGGGTGATCGGGCTCTGTTGCGTTCATTAGGAGAGGCCTACGTCCAGCAGTGGACGAATATAGGCTGATGATGATAGGTACCTACTGTGAAGATGTCAAAGTGAAGTGACATTTCTAGGATTGGGGTTTTGTTGAAAAATCAGAAAACGATTATCGTAAATACGATCAATGACAATTATATAGTTATAAAGCGTACGATAATGAAAATTATCGGTTTAAAAATATTTTAATTAGAATGGTTTTATCTTAGCTACGTTGGCAGATTCTCTATTTTCCCGATGGTCACACTGGAGTAGTGTCAATCTGTCATACTCGGAAAACAAACAGAAAATTCAAAATTTAAACCAAATCTTTTGTTTTTGTTCTGTGCGTTTCGTCAGCGGCTCTTACGCAGATTATTAGTGTTCACATAATATCGAAAAATAGAGTACTTAGAGACGATAATTAACTACAAAGAGTGAATTCTAATTAAAAATGGGAAAACCAAACATTAAAACCAAGTAGGTGAGTGAGGGTATTATTCGCTGCGAGATAAATGGCAAGACAGATGTTTAATTATGTATCATAATTGCCCATAAAATACTTGGTCTACTTAGTAACATTTTAAATTTTCTGTTTCAGACTTCTCTAAGTACCTACCTACTAACTTTCGTTAATGACGAGTCGCTTGTTTTTGCTTGCTTGGAGTGGAGTTGCTTACATCTTCACCAAGAGCAACGTTACCATCTTGCTTGTCTTTCATCATTAAGTTGCTTCAGCCACAGCTAATAGTTCAGGTTAGTTTATTGAACTAATTTATTTAGAAACTAAGTTTAATATGGAACGATAATTGCATTGTTTTACCAAAAAAAAATATTCATTGCAAATTCATTTGAATAAACATCTAATATTACCTACTTTTACCGGGAATGAGTAGGTAAGTACATATGAAAATTTCAAAGTAAATAGGTGCATAGGTACTTACATATGCACCTATTTTTTTTTAATTTGATGGGACTAGGCATGATCGTTAGTCTCACAGACTGTAGTAGAATATCCTTATATCCTTATAAATCAATAAAAAAATTAAGAAGAAACAACCAATAACCCCTCTATTTGATCAAAATATTTATACTCTATAGGGTTCAAGTCAAAACAAATTAGTTAGGTAGGTTTGATATCAAATCTTACATTCTGCACCTCAGCTATTGTGCTATTTGTTGCTTCTATTTTTTATGTGCCTTTCAACAAATGGGGTCTAAAATGGTGCACACTGTTCAAGTAAATCTTCTTGCAGTTTCTAACACTTATGTTCACATGGTCGAACAGAAGCCAAATGGTTTATTTTATTTTTGTATTTATTAATTTATTTTAGGAGAACCAACCAAGCATTGAATTTGTAAATTTTTGTGGTGTAGCCTCAATTAATTAAATAAATTAAATAAATTATTAAATAAATTAAGCTGCCATTAAATAAATTAAGTATAGTAATTTTGTAACAAACGAAGAATTTTCATTAATTAATAATGTAAAACAATATAATAGCTAATGTTAGTAATAATAATAATATTACTGGTAGAAGATATGCAATAATATTATTTCTAGGAGAATTCCTTATGCAAGATGGATGTGACTTTGTACAGGGTGTAAGACATACTTGCCAAGCGACTATATTGAACCTGCTTCCTGTTAATGGCACAGAAATGTCCCAGATTTGTTTAAAGCTTTTGGTAGACAGGAACCAATACCTTGATAAACACATGGATTAATGCAGTACCTATATTTATTTTTATTTGCCCAAGCAATGGGTGCACAATTAATATATATGTGTTTATTATTTTATACAAGAAATAGGTTATCTAGGATCAACATATTATTGTAAAGGTGGTAGGTAACTAACCAGGCTGGTCATTATATCCTTCCGCCAAACATACATGCATTACTTACACTTATTGCCTGTACATGTAAATTTCTTAACTTGTGTACTACTTATGTACCTACTTAATTACATTTAATAACATAAGTATCACACCTATATTCTCTGTAGAGTGAGGCTGAGGTGTTCTCATGTACATCCATAGTTTACCAGCATACTTAGGTCCCATGTAATAAGGAGAGAGTCTACCTACCTCATATAATACATTAGGGTTGATTGTTGATCAATATTAACTTGCTACTTAAAGACCTATTCAACTTAATAAGTATAAGTAATAATATTATGAGAATTTTTACTATATTCAGTACCACATTAGTAGAATTGAGATTTCTACTAATGTGGTACTGAAACTGAACCTTATCATAAATAGGTTATTTTACTTTGCAACTATTTAGTTGTTTAATTTTTTTTAATAATTATTATGTAATTTATGTAAATGTTATATTGTGTACCTATATAATACCGATAGTACCAAATATTGTAAAAATACCTTTAATTAACATGTAACATGTATGTAATAAATATGTAATAAATATTTATTTGATATGTAGAAATACATTTATTTTGTACCTTAAGAGTTATTTCTATTTACCATAACCATTGTGTAACTATATCACGACAACAGATTATAACAGTATAATTAAAAATAATATAAATAAGTACCTACTTAAAGTCCCTAATTATTTTAAGTAGGACATGAGAAGTAATTTACCAATGATTAATAATATTTGTGTTCAATTATTGATTTCTTAACTAGCTGACCCGGCTACTTCGTACTTTGATATTTATTCACCTTTTAAACCTTCTCTGGACTTCCACAAATAATTCAAGATCAAAATTAGCCAAATCGGTCCAGCCGTTCTCGAGTTTTAGCGAGACTAACGAACAGCAATTAATTTTTATTTAAATAGAAGATAAGTTGATTTTTTTAAAATATAAAGTAATCCTAATAAATAACGGCACGATTTTTTTATAATTATTAATTTCCTTAAACACCGCATGTGCGGTTTTCAATGTTTAGCAGCAGAAAGTACATTAAGTGCATTATCTGTCCGGTACCTGTTACAGGATAAAAAAATATTTCTGTATTTAACAAAACGTTTCGCGACTAGTAGTACCCATATCGCAAAGCACTGTGCGTAATCTATTAAGGTTCCATACGCGTCATGGCTTTTCTACATTGCTAGAATGCGTTTTGGTCGTCATGACTGCCACCATACCAATTTTCCTATGTGGTCTTTCTATGATTGCCACAACGCGTTGTGAGCATTTTCATATGAGCCATAACACGAATTTCGCGATATGTATGTTTTACAGTGACCACAACGCGTTGTGAGCTGGTTTTTCGCTCAATGAGTGTAACGTATACATATAATAATATTTAGTCTAGTGTCCTGAGCAGGATTGCTACGCTAGAGGTCCTGGGTTCGTTTCCCAGGTCGAGCAAAGTGTTATTGATTGGGTTTTTCTATGAAATTCTCAGTAGCAGCTCGGAGTTTTGTTGAGGGATTTGTGCCAGGTGGCAATAGGCTCGCCACTTATTACATAGGAACTGGGCAACGCAGGTAAAACCGCGGGCGAAGAACTAGGGAACAAAGTAACTAATCCACGCGGACAAAGTCGCTGGCAAAAGCTAGTAGAGAATATAATTACGTCCGTTTTTATTGCATCATGAGATACTATTGCTTGTTTTAGAGGCTGTTACATGGAGCTAGGTTTGGTGTGTACACATTGGATTTTTAATTAAACCCAGTAGTCAATATGACTGCAAACTAAACCAATGCCATTCTGGTAACCACAATTACGGTTATAGTTTCAGAGCTGCGGTTATCGACACAAGTGTGTCAAATTATAATATTTATTTATTGTGTGTGTGTTGTACGTGATGGACTGGTATTGTGTCGGCCTCATACCGGATTCAGGTCGAGGGTTCGCTTGTCGATGTAAATTGAATGACATGAAAATAATTAAAGAGCAAATTCAAATTTTAGTGTCAGAACTGTGCCTGCCTAAATGCTAAAGGTATTGTGGTTTCAGGTATTATAAATTCCACTGCTGTATGTATATATTTTTAAATCTAAATTTGATTGTGATTTGAGTAGCAACTTGTTAAGGTGGTTGTAGATATTGTATAAACATACCACCACGCCTGTATTCCCCGAAGGGTTAAGTAGAGGTGAACAAATGTACACCTACAGTTCGCCGGTATATTTATTTAGGTCTCATGTTTTTTTTATGGGATAGGAGGGCAAACGAGCAGCTGGATCGCCTGATGGTGGGCAACACCATAGGAGCCACAAGTGCGTTGCCGACCTTTTAAAAGGGGATTGGGGCTCCGGTAACCTCACTCATTCGGCGAAACACAACGTAAGGGTTGTTTAACGCCGGTTTTCTATGAGGCTGTGGAATCACTCCGGTCGAGCCGGCCCATTTGTGCCGAGGCATGGCTCTCCCACGTAAGCTCTCTCATGTAATGGGTGGTCAGCCTATTGCCATTAACCGGGCACAAATCCAAATTCCGATCTGCTACAAAGAGATTCTTAGAAAAATCCATACCATTTTGCTTGATCGGGGAATCGAACCCATGACCTCTAGCGTAGCAGTCGCGATTAGGACCACTGGACTATTGAGAAAGGCAGTTGTAGATGTTGTAGCAGTTGTGTACTCACCTTCAGTGCAGACATTAGAGTGATCACTCTATCATTTAAGACAAAAATAACAAGTTCCTTAACTAAGTAAACGAGAAAACAGCACGTTAATTTCAAATCACTTACATTTTTATGATCTCACTAGCTTTATGCCCGCGACTTCGTCCGCGTGGAATAGTTACTTTGTTCCATATGAACTTTCATCCCCTATTTTATCCCCTTGGGGGTAGAATTTATCAGAATCCTTTCTTAGCGGATGCCTACGTCATAACATCTACCTGCATGCCAAATTTCAGCCCGATCCTTCCAGTGGTTTGGGCTATGCGTTGATGGATCACTATGTCAGTCAGTCAGTCAGTCACCTTTGAGTTATAAATATATTTAGATATGGCAGTCATGGCAACATGTGTATAATTTGTTTGTATAGCCACATAATAATAATAGTAAATAAGTTAGTAAATCCTTACTCATATTATAAACGTGAAAGTTTGTGAGTATGGATGTTTGTTCTTTTTCACGCGAGAACGGCTGAACGGATCTGGATAAAATTTGGCACACAGGTAGATTATAGCCTGGAATAACACATAGGCTTTTTATCCAGGTCGGACCCAATCCTGAAGTCCACGCAGACAAAGTGGCGGGCAGAAGCTAGTTTCGAAATAAAGTCCTCGAAAAGCTTTTAGAAAAGACTGCATAGGACTTTACGTCAAAGTAACCATTTACAGCATGATGCGCCATTATTAAACTAGAATAATACAATGTTTATCAAACAAATAATATACACAATAATCGCCCAGAGAAAGGATGTTACTTCGACAAAAACTCGCTATAAATTGTCTGTCGTGATGTCCCTGCCCCCAAGTGATTCTGTGACGTAAAAACATTGTAAAAATAGGTGGTGGTCTTGACAAAATCATCGATCTCCTAACAGTAACTAGATTACATAGCAATAAAACTGTTCAAGCGTGAGATACAGATATTTCGTTTTGCTCAACTTTTCGTTCAGGTTGTTGTTACTTAAGTGACAATCGTGAAAAACGGGTTATTCTGGTGTCTATAAAGCCGCATAGAAACCTCCTTAGATGTGGAATATGAATAAAATTTAAAATAAATAGCGTTTGTGTTGCACAAGGGAGGAAGATAGATTTTGTTAGAATCGATTGTTTTTAATTGTATTGTGAATTGGCTCATGCTAAGCAATTGCTTGTTATACATTCATTTAGAGAATAACGATCTCTTCAGATAAGTGTAGGTGGTAGATGGTAACTAACTATCATAATCAATCCATTATACTGTCCGACTGCTCGGCACGGGTCTCCTCTCAGAATGAGAGGGATTAGGCTATAGTCCACCACGCTGGCCTAGTGCATGCGACTTCACACGCCATCGAGAAAATCGAGAAAAAGGTTTCCTCATGATGTTTTCCTTCACCGTTTATATAATAACTAGCTTTTTGCCCGCGACTTCGTCGGCGTGGAATAGTTACTTTGTTCCATATGAACTTTCATCCCCTATTTTATCCCCTTGGGGGTAGAATTGATCAAAATCCTTTCTTAGCGGATGCCTACGTCATAATATCTACCTGCATGCCAAATTTCAGCACGATCCCTCCAGTGGTTTGGGCTGTGCGTTGATAGATCACTATGTCAGTCAGTCAGTCACCTTTGAGTTTTATATTTATAGACATTATAAATGAGTAAGTATATACTAAGTATCAGCATTTCAAAAATTCAGTTCCCATTCATTCTACTTTCATACACATTCAATCGTGGCGTTCATTGTAACTAAATAAGTAGAGTAGATTGGTTCCTAAATAAGTGTGCTAGTCTACTTTGCTTATGTTTAGGTTACTGACAGGTCATGTGTATTGGCACCGATTGAGTTCTTTGGTCGTCGAAAATAATTAACCAACCACCTCATAGTTTGTTCTGTTTGAATTGACTCTTATATTGTTCGGTGTAGAGATAATAACAAAATGTCAACGTCATCAATTGACGCAATTATGTTAGACATCTAATAATTATAAATGTAAAAAACATGGTTTTAATGGGTCTACTATCTGTATTTATCTTCGAAGGAGTTTTACTGCAATTGGCTGCTTACCCGTTAATATGGTTACACCTTATGCATCGAGTGGTTTTTGCTTCTCATACGCTTAAACTCATACGCATAAAAATAGGGTATTTTGAGACGGCATTCGTTGTTGAATTTGATGCTTTCTTATCTTGTAAAGTTATTTAAATCAACATTTCAATAATAGACCAATAACAAAAATACGTAAGTAAGTATAGATTTTAAAGCTGGAAAATCGATCTAACTACTTATATTTTATCTAGGTTTTGTTAAATGCAATAGAAAGTTTGGATATATTCACTTTCTTTTTTTTAATTCGTTGTTTGACTAACATTGACACGGAAATATAGGATTCCGCATTTAGCATACATATTATAAGGCATTTATCATTTACATTATGTTGCATGCTTTGTTCAATGATTTTAGCATGAAGTAGATTTTTATCTGCTATCGATCAGAACTAAGTATTAATTTACACATTTATTATTTATCCAAATGATCGTATCTGACTTATATTTTTCTCTCTATTAGAATCGATACTACTTCAGCATAATTATGCTATTCCGTTCCATTATTATTGCGTTTTACTAGCGTGGCATACTAAATTTAATTGTTCGTCTCCGTTTCAGTTTAGCAGTTTGATATTAGTAAATCACTTCAGAGGTCCGACAGAGCTGTTACCAAATCTGTCTTGTCTGTGGGGAATTTACGATTGGCTGTATTTGTTCAAAATACAGGAAATAACATTTCTTCTGTTAAATCAAATGAATGATAGAAACATTATTTTAATTATACGCGACTAAGAAGTCGCGTATAATTAAAATAATCACTATCTACCGGTCTGGCAGTTCTCACGGATAGAAAGGACATTTGTGGCGAATCTCAAGACCGATAATACTGTCATCGCTTTCTTTCAACATCGACTGATTATTCTATTTAATTATTAAAATAAAAATATTTTTTTTGTTTTTGCGATGCAGGATTCGAACCTGCGTCTTCTAGTTAGATACACAAGACTAACCACGAAATCCCACCCGCCACATCGAAATTTGCCTTCACATTCTGAAGGTGTGAATTTTTCCTTCACTAAAATAACTTTAGGTATAAACTTAACATGGAAAATGCAAAAAAAAACTAAAAGATAATCATTATGAAGTTAGCCTGTTTAACCAAAATTTTCTTTATACTATTTTTTTATGCCCCACACTAGGAAAATTTGACAGATCAATCCAAATACAGTGACAGCAACTATATCAAAGGATTTGCATTATATTGTATGTCTTAAATTACGCTCGAATTCATGCAATAGATATATCCAAGATTAATTGAATCTTAAATCTGAACAAATTAATATAGGTGCTCATGTATCTGCTTCGTACGGTCGAATGGTCATAGACGTGTGGAAGGCAGTGCGAGAGGCGAGGCGGGTGCAACGTCCTGCGCGCCCGCCGCCTCTGACTGGCATACGTAATGCGTCTACTACTAAGGGTCTGTGCCACATACGCGAGCAAACGGATAGTTTTACTTTTATTGCTTTGAATGAATCGCTTTAGATATCCTGCTATCTTTTCCCTACTGTATTATGTTATAGAACAAGCAACAATGAAAGTTTCGAAGTTATTCTACCCTATTACCTGAAATCGCCACCGCGGGCATTATTACTTCCTCTTTTGGGAAAAGCAAATGACTGCGATTGGCTTAGTAGTAAGTATAACTGTCATAGATGTATAAAAGGCTCTAAAATATATATTATTAAAATTTAAGAATCCGCAGTTGAGTGACCTGTTAATATTATTCTGATGTTTATTACGATACGTTTGGTTGGAAGGCATCAACACGTTTAGCGTTTTATACATATGTGTGTGTAAGTAACCCTAAACTTAAGAAACTTCATCACTATACTCTGCAGTCTAAAAATTTTAACCACGTTTAAAATATCTTTCAAGTACTTCAAAATTAAACTTCGCAATTTGCAACGAGACATTATATTATCCGTGCCTTGGAGAGCACATAAAAGCGTTGTCACGTATGACAACCGGCTTCATATTTGATTAGAATAGAAAAACGCCTGCAAATCAGAAATGATATGTATTGTCCAGGAATTGGGTTGGGGTCTTCAGCCGCATCTGGTTGCTGGTAGACTGGATGTCAGGAGGTCGACCAATCCTTTTCTCAAAACGATGACGAAGATCTTTGCTTTACTATGTGTGGCTATTGAACTGATATTGACAGAAGATGTGTGTATGTTCCAAATGATCTCGACGGCACTTAGGTATTAATGTGCATGATATTAAATGTCGGTTTTAAGACTTTAATAGAATCTAAAGTAATACTAGAAATTCGAAAGTAATCCCGTCTATTACTTGCGTTTTCACGCTTAAACCGTTGAGCTAATTTTGATAAATATAAGTACAGGGATAGATTCAAAGATATTTAAAAGTAAATGTCTTTGGATAGATTGGACCTTGGAGAAGGACGTGATTACCTTTTGTTTCAATACATCCTTTGGCATGCAGTGAAACCGCAAACTAGCAGCTAATATTTTATGAGGTAGCCATCCGGATTCTGTAGGATAACCGGATCGTTTCCCAGTTGATGTTCTCCACATTGCCTAATGTTTAGGTTCAATTCGGTCGCTATATTTGTTTCTCAACATTTGTTATTTTCGTAAAAGAAACTGCAACCTCCGGTGCTATGCGATGCGACGTCAAATGTCGCCTCACCAATTAGTATTTGCAACCCGCGATCCATCGATTGTTACCGTATTCATTGAGATTCAATTCATCGGACTCTTTATTGCGCTGGTCATTGTTATGTTATGAAAGTTATTGTGTTGTTATTACTTAATAACTTCCCATTATAAAAGTAACCTCAGAGTAAGAGTGCTGACTGCTGAGTTTCTGATGATTACAACAGTGGCTAGATTAAATATCAGAAGAAAAATATGGCGTTTAATAAAACACCCAAACCGTAAAAACTATGACAAAATGTATTATTTTCTTGTTGGATATTTTGTATTGACAGCATCGTTAAATACCGAGATTTCAGATTTTGTAGAAAAGTTTGTAGAATTATTTTCAATCGAAAGCTTTGGTATTTTCCGCGGAGGTCCATGCGTCATCGATTAGCCTTGTCTGAATCATTACAGGACAGTCGTCGTGTTGTTTTTAAATTAGTATGTAGGTGTAGGTATGTATGTGATGTGCAGACAGGGATGGACTGGCGACAGTCAATTTCAGTAGTGACACTGAGCAATTCGAGGTTTTTGTATTTAAGGATTAATTATCTCTCTTATTCTATTAACTGTTGCAATGAAGCGACTTCAAGTTTAAGATAGCGGCCTCATTACGTTGAGAATCACAGTGTATATAACTATCTAGCTATGTTCACACTATGTTCATTATCTAGCAAGATATTAGTTATTTACTAGTGTCTACTACTGAATTTACCACTTCATCAAGACCTAGGTAATGACAAAGCTGATATCAATTTACTTTTTGTTGCACGTGCAAATCAGTAGTCGGTAAGTGTTTTTGTGAATCGTCATCATCATTCATCAAACATTATTTTGGTGATCATAAAAAATATTTCATTTTAAAAATATGGCTTCTTCGATATTTTTTTATGAACATCTTATTTTAGTTTATACGAATGATATTTGGATCAGATTTGAATACAGACTGATTTTAGATATAATTTTTTCTCGTGGCACGTGGGCTAAATACAAAACGTCTTTTAATGTTGGGATGTAGTCAACAAATCTAGCACGCAGTAGTGGTCCCCCACCCCCGCAGATTAGATCGCCGCCATACCTACAGTTTTATGTTTTTAGTCGTGTGTACGTGGGAGCCATAGGTCGAAAGGGTATTAACTCGAATTACCTGCTAAGTACATCCATATTTGTTTACTCAAATTAACAATGACAATAAAAAAATAACAACTATAATGCGTATCTTTCGACTAAAAGATGATTTGCGACAGTTGACAGTGCAGTGAAGTTCGTAAACATTTACCGTTGCGTCAATTCGCAAGTCTTGTCATTATACTTATTACATCTAGGGCTGTGAGGCTGAATTATGGTTTATACTATCTGCTCATCATAGGATTTTTTATGAAAATTAGGTATCTTATAATATATCAAAAGTAAAGACTAAGTGCTGGTTACAATAAGGATAACAATCGCAGGTTTGGTTCATGGATCATGTATGTAGCGAAATTTTATAAAGTAAAAACAATGCTACACAGAGTTCATTGCATTTATAAAGTCATTAGCATCGTGTTATTAACAATGATTGGTTCTCTAGATATTTACGCAACCATTGTAATGTAACCTTTGTGAATTTATATTGTATAACTATGGCCTGCAGCCAACCCTATGCCTGTCGATGGGAGAGGAGACTTTCGCAAGGCCTAGCGATGAAAACGTAACGCACGATCGTCACGATTCGAATCATTTTTAATGGTTGTTGTTTTAAAATTAAATTTCGCAACAGTTGGGTCGTTTAAAAACACCTACTGATGCAATTAAACTTACCGAAACAAAATGTTTACCTATAGATTAATGGTAATACAAATTCAATGCAAACCTAGAAAATTGTTTTCTCAGTATGTAAACGACTGCATAAGAATTTATGACGAAAATGTTTAATCGTGACTATAGATGGGTTTCTGCCCAGGCATTTTGGGCGAAAATACCCTGGCATAAACCCATCTCTAATCGTGACGATTCCTAATCGGTATAGAATGCATTCTAAAGCTAATTTATGAGGTTAGTGCTTTTTACCGTTGTCAATTTGTTTTTAAATGTATTAGGTACATCGCAAACAAAATTTTTAAAATAAATGTATACGTTGCCAACGCACTCTCCATACTTGGACTCTACCACCTTTTTGTCTCAATATTGTATTGCATCGATTCCAAAGATGAGTAAACGGACTTACATGACTAATATACCTATGATTTCTGTGGGCATCGGTCATTATATCAATCTCTATATTTATGTGGTCACACATATCGCATCAGCTTGCGTGTTGATTGCTCATTCCTTCGTATTCTAAGTTTGATGCCAGCTCATTGGCTGTATTTGGTAGAGAATTAAATTATTAATATTGCTTTATTTGCACCTGTACTGGAAAGGTCGAGTTTACGTTAACTTTGGGGTGACTAACAGAATGTCACCTGTTCGTTTTTATCTGTTTAAAACAATCAAAAGTATTGGTTAAGTTAACAAAGCTTTGCCGCCTATTAACAAGCTTTATCTTCAGTCTTATCAATCACATAGGTTCTATTGGTACTCATTTCTCAAATAACCGTCGATAAAAAATGAAAATAATAGACGTTAGGTACAACGTATCAGCATCGCCTTAGTATTCCAAATATTTCACTCATCTTGAAAACAATCACCCACGCCACTCATAACAATATTCGTCTTTCAATTAACTTAGAACACAGCAAACGAAATTTGTTTACACATTTTGGCAATAATTATATTAAACTTGATTGTTTTCTGACACGAAGGAAACTATGAAAGTGCAGAAGGCAAACGTTTTGGAGGTTAAGAGTTCATGTAATTATGAATGATGCCAAATGATGAATGATGGCATTCCAAGTAAACTGCTTTATATTTTATTACCAAGGTAGAGTAATGTAGCTTTGGAATTCCCTTTTGCTTTAGATTTCACGTAAGTTAGCCGAATGATTTTAATAGAGGGGAAATAAAGGGTATGTTAAATTAAACTAGCTAGATGAGTACAGGAGTTCATGTCCATATCGCAGGCCATCATTCCTTGCATCCTAAAATAAATAACAATACACAATACCTATGGATACATAACGGTAATACTTGTAGCTGACAAGATACTCATAAATCATATACCGTAAGTAGAGGCTCGACAGCTAAATAAGTACATAGAGTACATGTGTAATGTCTCCATTGTTCGCAAGTGTGAGTCTTTGTCTGCTTTGCTTTATTCTTGAAAATGAAGGTTATTGATTTGTTTCACTTGATACACAATACACATGGAGGTGCCTTTAGACTTCAGGTAACAGCGTTTAAAAAGGGTTCTGTGTAGGTTTTAAGTAATATTTGGATGTCGCATTTGTCTACTCAGTACAAGTTGGAATTTCTTCGGGAGATTATATATTAGATCTTCGGATTTAATTTGTTTAGACGATACCCTCTTTCGAATATGATGATGCACGACCATTTTACTTATATTAATGTGGATCCCCTTTTAAATATGTTAATTGAATAGATTATTCAGCTAAGTATACATATGTTTACTGTTTAGCAATATAACCTTACAAGTCCACGTTCACCGAAAATACGTATTACATCTACCTGCAGATAACAAACCCGACCCTTTTGCTACCAGAAAAAGTCCCATAAAGACTAATTTAGAGCCAGATAAGATTCCCAGAATTGTATACATCCCACTTATATCGGAGACACTGTAGTACAAAGAACGTTAAAGTTGATTTGAGCATGCATTACCATAGGTACTACTAATATTTTAGAAAGAAACATAATCTCTAAAAGAAAAATATTTCTTTTTTTTTGTATTAAGTAATATTAGCCATTAAATTTACGGGGGCAACTTGAAAGAAAACTTAATGAACGTGGTGGAATGTAAGACATAGGATGCTATTCAACTATGATATCTCAGTTACAGTACATGCATATATTGGCAAAAACAAACATAGCCTTACCTTTAGTTCACAAACCAGGCCGTCGTCGCAGTCGCGATATTGAATACAAAATACAGGAATAGATCGTCTAAACAAACAACAGAAAAGCTACTTTCAATACATTGAGGACTTAAAATCTGGTTCCGCGATACCGCTATGCACTTAAAGAGAAGTATACGAACGCATACCTCGGCTGATTCAATACAGCGCACAGTCTACCGCACTGTTAATGTTTAAAAACTGTCTTGTTGTTCGTTGTGCTTAGAATACAATATAGTTCGTTTGACGGTGGCGTTCGTTCGATCGTTTTATCGTTGGACCGGTAGGACGGGGCGCATTACCTGCCGCGGACCCGTCGACTAATCGACTGTCTGTGCTATAGGGCACGTGTTTACATGCGATCCATTGGTGTGTGTGCGTGCGAGAAGGCTTCGCTGCGCGTGCGAGTCAACGGTGTTGCCAGTCGAGTAAAATTTCCAATGATTGAGTTGATCTTTGTATCTTTTGTAAATGTTTAACTGCATAACCTAGTTGTCTAGAAACCAGTTCAACTAAATTTGCTTATAAAACTTATTATATACTGGTCGTAGATATAGTTTTACGTTAATTATCTTTGTGTATCTACATTTACCTTCATAAACGTCGATCATTCAACCGTTGAGCTCACTGAACCTTCTTATAAGGTAAATATTTTTTCCAAATCATTACTACTTGAAATTATATCGACATGGGTACTTACTTTGGTTTTAGTGTATCTAACTCGTTCCATGAAAAAATATGACCATCATGCTTGGATCAGTTCAAATTAATAAAATATCGACTTTTTTGTCTTGCAGTGCTAATTAGATCAGGAACAGGATCAACCCAATTTTCTGTCCCACTGTTGGGCACGGTTCTCCTCTCAGAATGAGAGGGATTAGGCTATAGTTCACCACGTCTAATTGGATGTTTAAAAATATTGTAGTCAACATTCCTCACAGGCGACCAAATTAAGATGAACCAGAATGTACCAACATTCTGGTTTATCTTACGACATACTTCTTTATCCTTATTTTACTGTAGATTTTAGAAAGTTTCTGCGGCAAAACGTAAGTCAATTATAATAATATGCGCTATCTAAGGAGTGTAAATTTAAGCGCTTGGTAACATTCATAAGTTAGACTACTACGTATACAGGACTGGAGGAGCTTTAATAAAGCACTGTGAGGTCCTCCGGGTTTAGTTTTATTTTCGTTTATAAATAGCCTATATACTGGTTTAACTTCTTATGAACACAACACTATAATGGTGGGTTTCTCAAAACATTCCACATGTAAGCTTTTATAATTAGACACCATTTTAAACACTAAACGGGTTTATCCGGTTGTTTCTGAAGCCGGCCGTTGTTCTAAATTGATTTGTCGACTATAAGTTTATTTGTATTTGTTTACGATTGAATATGATCTTATTTAATCGTCTGTGAAATGCTGCTAAAAACAGCCCCTGTAACACGCTTTTAGTGTCCATCTTGATGCTATGCTTCCAATTTTCCTTGAGTAGTTTGTAAGTTCTGACAAGAACCACGAAGAACGTTTTTAGCGAAACAGTTTCATAATAATATTATTTTTATTACATTAATTCTAATTATATTAATTCTTAATAATCAATATTTGTATGTCAGTATAGTAAATTGCCCGCGGTTTCACTCATCACGTCCCAAAAGGATTTCTTTACTAGGTATAACTCGGCTCCTAGGCGGCGTATCAAGAAGAAATACCATATTATAAGTTAGACCTCCAGCCAGAAATAAAACTGTGAAAACCCCATTCAATTACCTGCAGTATTTTTTGCGTGATGCGCGTACAAACATACAGACAGGCAGACAATAATTATAAAGATACTTGTTAGGCTTCTATTGCTTTTATAAAGATCATAATATTCTTTTTTTACAAACATCGGCCTATGTATAAACTTCGGCCAGTTACATTTTTATTATATTTGTATGATGAAACGTTTGCCAGCAGACATTCTTAACTTATTTTTTCGGCAATACCGATACGTTAAAGATAACGCGCGTGTGAATAGCTAATTACCACGCGCTTGAAAAGATCATGAGGAAACCTGCATGCCTGAGTGATTTTCATAACCACGTGTGAAGTCGGCCAACCAGTAGCAGGCTAGCGTGATGGACTAACCCCTCTCACTCCGAGAGGAGACCCGTGCCTAACCTAGTTGTTAGATATTTGGACTTCTGATTATCACAAACTATTGTATAGTTAACTACAGATAGACTGCTCAACTTACTCATCGAGGTAGGTACGGAAGGATCTCGATTTACATGTTAAGATTGGTCACCCATCCATAGACAAACTGCGGTAGGCGTAGCTTAAACCTTGATAGACCTTGAAACCCGAGATAGATTGATCAGCGTAGTTATTACTTGGCCACGAGCACGATGGTATTGTCTTTTGATATTATGTAGATTAATTTTATAATACTTTTTAAACTTACATACGAGTTTTATAGGTGTAGAGTAAGAAACTTTTTCCTTTAGTTGTTATTATAACATATTTCGTCTTTAGTCTTCGAACAGATCCTTGGTTGAATGGTCTTTTGATTAAATGGCTCCTTTGGAAAGGTGTTGCAAATAAATAAAAGTTACGCATTATAATTTTTAGATTTATTTTATTTTCAATAACATAAAAATGTTATGTTTTTTCATTTTACACAGTTCGAAATGAATTCAGTGTTACCAACCTGATTGCTAAAATGTTCACATAATGTTCAAATGTTAAATATGCTACAGTACAGTTTGGCTTTGCATTTATTTCAGAGTCATGGGTCGCAAGTTACCTTATTTAGAATTCTTTTTCACTTATTTCCAAATGCTATTTGTACGAGCACAAAATTTACTACTTGACAGCAGTTCATTTTAATATTCAACAAAATATATAATATTGTAATCATTTACTTACATGGATGAACCATTCGATACGATTTTTATTTATTTTTCTTATAATGTGATATGCTAAAAATTTTTTGTGATATTTTCCATTTTATACAAACAAATTTATTACTTTTAAATTACCTAAAATAGGTAAACATGTAAAAAATTACTATTTGGTCACACAAAAATCGACACGATGATCCATCCAAAAGCAATATTCACTACAATAAATAGATCTAGCTAACTGGAATTGAAGGTCCCTTAAAATTATGTAATTTATGCTAAAGCTGTGATCAACTAGACACACAATCGACCAACCACGAACGACGACAACAAAAACTTGACAACGATCCGTAAATTTTTCTAAAATGTTTGAATAATTGACCACGGCTTTGTATAATACTAATTTTATTGTTTTTTGTAATAGTTTGACTAACTCTAAAGAGGCGTCCATATTAATAGCAGATAAAGATGCGCAAATTATCAATTTACATAAAATAGTGAAAGGATCGACAGTTTTACATTACAACTCTAAGTTAGAGATATTTTCATAAACTGTTATTTAAAAATTTATTAACCGTAAGTTTACGTTTGAAAATTTACAACATCTAAATGAATTATGGTGTCGTGATAGTCAAATTTTACGGGAACTTAATTCCATTTAGAAAATGATTGTTGACAATTTGCGCTGCGCGTTACTCTAAATGTATATATAGATATTAGATATATATATGATAATGTATATAAAATTAAATAAGTGATACCAAATATAATTGATTTGCTTGCGCATTATTGGAAACATCAAAATTGGAACCAAACATTTGAAAATACGTGAAATAAGATTTTGTTAATTCGATGCTCATCGCAATTTTTGTGTTCCTATTTTAATTAATGTATAAATATAAAACAATTTATTCATCTATTTTAAACTTTAAATAAACTTGATTTTATAATCATATATCATTATTACTTATTGCTTTTATGTGAGGTGGGCAAACGAAACAAAATTAAGATGAGCACAGATGTAACATATATTCCTATTAATATTTATGTTGGCGGTTTGCACTTGTAAATATAGAACCGTTGTAGAGCACAAATACAGTACTATCAACTTAAAATTATACAATGACGTGAAAAATATTTAAATAAATATTGAATTGCAATCACTGTGTCAATTGTGCCTAGTAAAAGGTACTACATCTTCGTATTTCAAGTAATAAATACACTTACATTACGCAATTCAACCCAAGTAAAAGGAACATCTGTACAAAATCAATGCAATACGAAGGGACTAGTTCGATGATACTTATAAATTGTTACTGTAATATATAGTGAAACTTTAAATATTCATGAAACGGTACTAAAGGGCATTTAAAATAATAATTGAATGATGAAGACTCAACAGTTAGAACGCAAGTTGTTAGCTTACTGTACTGGGCTCCAAACGCATTGATTGTATAATAGGTATGGTAATTTTGTATGTACATGTAAAACCATGTGTAGATTTTTCTTTAATTTAGTAATACTATACTAAACTGGCCGTCATATAAGTATCTGCCATGTTCTTCTTCTATTTATAACTAGGTAATATAATATTCTTATCTAGATTCATATTTACAAATAATACAGTTCATTACTATTTATATAGAAATTAAAATATATTTCTATCATTCTTCGATTCACATAACGCAAAATAATTT
Source organism: Acronicta aceris (assembly GCA_910591435.1). NCBI lineage: Eukaryota > Metazoa > Arthropoda > Insecta > Lepidoptera > Noctuidae > Acronicta > Acronicta aceris. Next base: position 10,532,465 of record OU342768.1, read on the forward strand.
AACAGAGTTCATTTTTGCACTCACATTTACAATATACTTTTGTAACTTATTTGTTACCATTTATTTGTTGATTCAAACAACTCATTTAGAATATATCACCCAAAAGCGAGTAGCGTTATACTCACGAATCCTATCATATCTTACCATTTAAAAATGCAGAATATGCGAAAACTTGAAGGAATATGTTTACAGTAAATGGCAATTGAACATTATAGTTCGCTCGCATCCAATAGGAACTATAAAATTCACAATGCCTCCGGACGGGCCGGCCGCGCTCGCGCTAACCTATACGTACAAGTAGCCGCCCGGCTCCGCCCACAGTATACGAAACAACTAGCACAAATAAAATAACTCCTCTTTATTTACACCCAGTGAACTTCACAAATAATGGACACAAATCAAAAGTTCTAATCGATTACAGTTATATCGAATAAGAAGTTGAATTATTTAATGAAAATTTGTGTTACAGTTTATGCTAGAGTTTAGAATATTAAAGGAGCTCAGTAGCGCCACCGTGTGTGCGGCGGTGCGAGGAACTATACATGCACAACACCGCAGTGTCTATGGCCGTTCGCCTCCAATACTTTACTTATATACCTAATAAATGTTCTCCAACACCATTGTTTCAACAATCGATGCCTCTGTGTGCCACTGTGTTCAACATGACAATGTAATCTGAACTTCTACTAGACGATAACACCTTTACAAGGTGACAGAGATTCTGGTAGCATCTACTGTTCAAACACTGCGATATTCAACCCAGCGACACGTGGAGAAGGAACTAAAATCTAATATCACAATATCGGGCTTCTGGCTTCGTTGCGAGTTGAACCAACGCCTAGTTTGACCCTCAGACAAATAAATCTCACAGAGTACGAGATAGTTTACGTAGACGGTTATAGATGACAGCTGAGTTGATAGAAAATGCCATGGAGAAATACAGTCTTCTGATAAGTACAAAGAGAGATATTCAATTTTTGGTTGTAATGATGATAATTGACAATTCTAAATGTAATCCCGTCTACGTACGAATTGGCAGGTCACACTGTGTTCACTCGAACAATGCCAGGAGGTCATCGGAGGAAGGCGCACGCGGCGGATGGCTACCAGCTGACGACGACGATGAAGGCGGCGTCGCTAACAGCTCACCGAGTGCAGGCGCATCTAAGTACGACAACAGCTCCATAGGATCTACACTCGTCTCCGGCAATAACTGAAAAAAGAAAAAATCACAGGTAAGGCTTGATATTGCATTAGAATTTGGTGATTGCTAGTGCTTATACAAGTTACTGCATGATTGCACGTAGCTTTTGATTTGCACGTAGCTTTTGCAATTGTATTTCCTGTTTAGAAGTCTTTTTTATCCTTTTTAAGAAAGCTTAAGTTAGGGGGAGAGAAGATACTTACATTGAGATTATCAGTCCCCTCTCCATCTATGACGGCGGCGGGGTCAAAGTTGAGGTCAGCTGGTATATCGACGTCGGTGAGCGAGTGGTGGTCCACTGACGGCGGCCCTGGCGTGTGCGACGACCCTGGCGTGTGCGCGCCGCCCCCACCCGGCGTGTGCGCTGACCCTGGCGTGTGCGGCGTATGCGGCGTGTGTGGCATCTGGAAATTAGATAAAGTTTTTAGCTACTGGCTGTAGCTCCTAAACGAGTCTGGTGAGGCAAAAGTAGTCTAGTCAAAATAAATACGTTTTTGTTTGCTAAAAATTAATAAAGGTTACGTATAGCTAAAAAATATTTTTGTATTAACGTTATTTAATAAAAAATGCGTGTATTCGGCAAGTGACTTAGTGAAATTAACGTGATCATGTTTACCTGATCGTTAAGGCTCTTCTCCATGGCGTTTAGAGGATCTAATGAGTTCACGCTATCATTTAGATGTGAGAGTGGTCCATTCCCGGCAAACTCGTTGCTTCCAGGCCCATTGTTCATACCAAAATCATAATTCTGATTGTTCGAACTCGAATTTCTATTCTGACCGTTTTGGTTATATGAGGAGATCATGGAGCCGCTAGCAATAGTGTTCATGTCAGGAGGAAGGTATGGGGACAGTGCTTGATTCATATCCCAGTTGTTCATAGTAGGCATGTTCATGGAGCCTGGTGATACTGCTTTACTGCGCTTCCCTACGCTGCCATCGCTGCTATCTTCTTCTTGCTGCAAAGAAAAAGCACATTTAACTTTAGAACAATCTACAGATTAAAATATTAAGAAAAAATGGTTCAAGGAATACAAAAGTATCGGTCCTGTGACAAATACTCACCTTAATGCCAGTATTGTTGGTGATTTTAGTTGCCTTCCAGTTAGCACCGCTGTCAATCGTGACTTCGTCAACGTCTGAACTGTTCAACGTATTAAGGATACCCCACATGTATTGGTCAACTTCTAAGCCTTCTAACTGCGCTGGTTTGCTGAAAATACATTGTTTTGTCAGAACTTTGTATCTATTAACAAATATGATGACGGGTGGAATGTTGTTAGCAATACTTACTTGCACACCGGACACCGCCATGACCCTCGTTCGCAGTTAAGTTGTAAATACGACTCTAGATCGAAGCATTGTATGTGTTTACACTCGTGTCCACGTGCCGGTAGCGTGATCTTCTTAAACGTGATTGGACATTTTAATGATACTTTCAATGCGGTTTGTTCAACGCTGTCCCTGTCGTTAGCTGTGTTTGAGCCATTACTACCGTTTGTAGGCGTCTGGTTGAAGTTCATCTTTATTTTCGCGATGCAGTGGTCGGCCGTTAGTAACCGCTTTCTTAGTAGGCCTTGTAACACACTCCGTACGCTCGGCCGATGGACTAATTGTAATACAAACAGGTGTGACTGAAAAGAAAAAGCATATTGTAAGGTTTGATGTCTGGAAAGTTAGTTGTCTACTACCCCCATTTCATTTGAGAATCATTCATGTTTTTTTTTTATTTAGTTTAGCCAGAACGTCGGTAAATATTTTTAGTGTGTTTGTAGTTTAGATAGCGAAATACTTACGCAGCAGCAGGCCGAGACAGTAATTTGTATCGTATTTCTGCCTGGCTGGCACACTTCTTTCAGGTACAATGGTTTGTGTGATGTTTTGTTCTCTCCTCTATCTATAACTAATGGAGTTGCGTTGACCGACACTTGAACACTCGCTGGCCAGTTTGTGTTCATCTGCCTATCCTCGTGGTGGAAGCATTTTAACTGTAACTCAAGGTCCGATCTGAAAAAAGATATCTGATTAAAATACCTGTACAATGAGTTTAGGCATTCGTATTTATGTTTTCGTGTTTGTAAAATATTTACCTCCATATTAACGTTGAATGGACCGTGGGTTTTAATTGAAATACGTGATTGCTAACTGCTAAATTATGTTCTAATCTAAATGGTGGTAATATAATACCATCTCTTACGGGGAATGTTAACCGAAGCTCGTCATCTGTAAAGAATAAGACCATTTTAGTAACTGGTTCAAATTAATTTTTTTCTTTTACATAAAAGAATAATTAAATTTTCCTTACTTTGCATGCCCATAGATGGTTTGAGCTCGTTGAAGTGGGGTTTCACATCACCATTAGGGCTGATGTAGGGAGGCATACTACTGGCGGGCGTAAGAGGTGGCGTAGGATTGCCAGGTACTGGACTGTGCTGGTAGGTCATGTTGGTGCGCATGGCGACCTCCTGTGCAAACTGTCCACCATACTGCCCACCGTACTGCGTGCTGCTACTCTGATGCTGAGGGAACTGATTTGGCACACTACCGTTGAAGTACTGCCCCTGGTTTGAGTAAGGGGGCGTCGACTGCCTCATTGTTCCTCTCATCGCTGCACCGAAGTTACCACTAGGCCCTAATGGCTGCTGGGGTGGGTATTGCCCCTGAAATCCTGGTCTGCCGCCGTACCCTGCAGGGTATTGAGTCGGTCCAAAACCTGGCTGGCCACTCATGTATTGCGTTTTCCGCTGTCCCATGAGCATAGTGCCGGATGGATACGGCGTATGTCGCCTTTGGTATCCCGGCCCCATTTTTGCGGAGCTGCCCATTTGTCCGGGGCCCATTTGTGAAGGCATCATATTGGCGTGCATTCCCATGTTGGCCATCTGCGCCATAGGGTTCATACCATTCATACCGGCGTTAGCCATCTGCCCCATGCTGGTCATCCCGTTCATTCCGCCGTTACCTCCCATACCCATCCCGGTCATAGCCGGGTTATGGCTGCGTTGTTGAGCGTAGCCGTTCATCGCACCATATTGGGGATTTCCCATAGTCATGTTGTTTTGCATCTGTAATATGAAAAAGAGTGCCGCCTGTAGAATTGAATACGTGACTAAATCAACGTTCATTTGAAATTACTTCCCCGCCCGTTTGATTCATTAGTAATATTCAGTAGGTACGACTTATCTTTGAGTGTGCGTCTAATTGAAGTTGAACATATGAAGTTGAATTTATGTATTTTAAGTCTATTACAGCTTTTTTCTTTAGTATTATATTTATTAGGTGTCATGTCAGTCGGAGTTACCAGAATGAATACCTATATTGTTTTATTAAACGTGTGTTACCTGCGAAAAAGGCTGCGAGTCCTGCATCGCGGCCGTGGTGGCCGCGGCGACCATTGCGGCGGTGGCGCCGAACTGCGCGTTCTCGCCCCCGCCGCTCATCGCGCCCGAACCGCCGGCGCACCCATAGCCGCTATAACAATATTACCGCAATAGTATCAATCAATAATGTATAGGTACATGAATTTATCTCCATAGTAAATTATTATTCTGCATATTAGAACTCTTTAACAATAGTAATTATTTATTATAGAATGGATCATGTGGGTAGATAAACATATACATATTAAATGTGAAATCAGTCCAGTTAATATTATTTCACTCACGATACGAGCAGTTTCTATTGCAAGCGGCCTTGCAGAATCGAACATTCCACACGTTAACGCTTCGATTATTAATAAACTCAGACTCGATATTCAACCCAAATTCTATCGACGCAAGATCTTTTTTTAATACACACCGTGATTTTATTATTTTACTAACAATGAGAGAAAAAATCAATATGGACGTATAGTGACGCGGTGTAACCCCTGTGTTTCTCTCGGGATGTGTTTGATTTTTTGTTCGGCGCCGGAGTGGGAGAACGATTCATGTGAACTGCTTTTGGGGCAAATTCCCGAGCCTTCCCGGAGCCCTTTCTAATAATTCCCATTCGACAAATGCACGACAAACACTCGCACGGGCGATCCATTGTTGCGAGCATCTGTAGTGGTGCAACAATATTGGCCCTTTGTATGAAATTATTTTAATGAATATACATTTATGTGTGTGTGTGTACGTCGTGTAAGCAAACAGTAACTGATTACGTACAAAAATGAATTAAGTAGTAAAATTTGCCTGTTTTAAAACAATATTATGGAAACGCCCGCGCTTTCTATACTTGCAGCTAAAATCACTATTGCACACTTAAATTAATTTTAAATGATATTTTCCTAAAAAATATAGTCTATTGTTAATGAGTCTTAGCGGGACTGCAACATTTGGATAGATACTGTAAGTGTTCTTGTAAATAACTTAACAGGTACTTAGTAGCTTTGACAACTAATAAACACACGAGTCAACAACGCTCATCTCGACACAACTCTATTCATCGTCGCTGCAGATGATTTACAAGGGTCCTCCCTTAGGTAAACTCGGCCTGGCCTACACTTCTTTTTATAGTTTTGTCTGGACCTTTTTTCTTTTTGCCGACCGAAATGTGTGTAGTCAACAAAAAATCTGTGTGTTCTGTATCCTGGTACGCTTTTTGTAAAAGTGGTACCACATCCGAATAATTACTTACGGTCTGTTCAAAATATTTGGGCTGTTGAATGCAAACGCTTGTCTCAGGCATTCATTTGGGAGAATTCTCAGAACACCTTTGTACAGTACTTATCTTTCGGCAAACTCGCCTGCACAGACGTTACGACTACTTACGAAATGGTACTGAAGAATGACTTGAGCTTTTTGCAGAACATACGACATGATCTATTCGTGGGCGCGTTACAACCGTTTTTCGGTATCCGAAACTTCTAAATAAATCAATATGAATGAGTAGGTAAGCCGCTATTTTGAGAAGCTGGAAGGTGTTTGGCATAGTATTGAGAGATGTGCGAGTAACGCGTAGGTATTTTGATACATAGGCTGCAGTTAATTTTAGATTAGTGCGCAGACGTGTCGGATTCCTGGTTAATTGGCAGTCGAGATAATCGCGTATTGAATCTAACTGTTAAAGAATCTGCTGCTTTCAGATTTACGTTGCTAATTATTATTTATGTATTCCATTTTGTTTATGGAGAAATAGAGCAAATTTTGAAATTTTACACATCCCCAAATTATTTTTAAAGCATGTATAACTGAATGTTTAATTTTATTTGAAGTGAAGTGTTAAATAAGGCATTAATTGTGACTCTCGTATAGATTACTATCGCGGTAGCGTGAAGCCGTGGCGTGTTCCACCCCTGTGTTTCGACGACAGTTGGTCACCCCCATTTAAATGCCACTTCACATTGTGGCTTGTGCGCACACTGACATAATATAAAAGCGTTAATGTTATTGGATCGATAGATTTGACGTCTTAAGTATTTATTACTTTTTTCGGTATGTGACAAATCATAAAAAGTTTTTTTTTAAAATAACGTCAGTTTTGAATGTATGTAAATCTTTACTTTTTTAAATACTGCCGGGTATAGAATATATTTTAGAAAACTATTAATAAACAACACGAAGAATTCAGATAATAATAATTTATTATTAAATGACAATCTTTATCATTCCCATCGTAACCACTACGTCTGGAAAATGAATCATGCTTCAAGGATGCGGATTCCGGGGGTTTACAAATGGAGCTAAGCGTTCCGGGGTAAATACGGTACAATGAGCGGGGAAGGGTCGGCTGCGTCGCCTAGGGTAAGTGGGGCCGGTCACGTCAATATGGGGCTTTATTACGGCGACGCTCCCGATAATAATTTGTTTGGCTGCGTTGATATTGAACCCGAAAGGAATTACCGATTTAACAGCATAGATTAACACACGCTAGTTACAGTATGGCGAGTAACAAATAGATATACTTGAAGTATTATAAAACATTTAAGGTTTTCATTGAGAATCCGTTCCGAGTACCTATGCTGCACGTGGTGTATAATGTATGTTGTGTCGGTGCATCCGCCCCCAGGCGTCTCGCTCGATTCAAACTGACGTTTTTTCCCACGATTACTTACTAAGGTTATAAATCTCTTAATGTCACTTATAGCTTAGTATGAATTATTATTCTAATTTTTATATTGTTTGATATTAATTTAATGGGTGACTTCAGTTTAATTTCCATACCTTCCCTACCCTTGGAGTTAAGTAGACTTCCTGTGTTATGTTCACACAATCTCGTTGTCGGTCCCCATTTTATATTATTATTTACTTATTGGTTTTGTATAGAGGCAGGCTGCCATCAACAATATGTCGTTTGTAAAGGTGACTACTAAACAAAGCCGTTGAGCGCTTCGACTTAACACCTGCTCATATTTTTTATAACATTGTAATTTAGTTTATTATAACTCTTCAAAAACGAATTTTGAATTATTGCTTATAATCAATAATTATTCAGATTACTGGCATATTCAGTACTGAAATTTGAAAAAATCAAAGCAGGAACGTAAAAAATACTATTAGATTGAATCTTAACTGTTCGATGCTCTCGGTTGTGTTGCTAGTTTAAATGTTTTGTTTATTTGTGTTTATTGTAAGCGCTAAAGTGCAGTCACCGCGTGCATTCCCATTATGCGCTTGTGTGAGAGTTTCGTAAACGTGTGCGTGCTTCTGCGCCTGTGTGTGAGTGCAATGACGTACGACTGTGTGTGTGCTGGGTGCCCTAAAGCGTTTGTGCGTGTGAATGGAGGAGCACATTTCATTTATAATTGCAGCGATGCGCGGTCGACAATGTCACACTTGTGTTTACTTTTAAAGTTATGTTGGGTTTAATAGGGGAAACCTAATCCTTGTTGATTAAAAATGTTGTTGATTTCAATATAGGTACCTTGTCTTATTGGATTGCTTTTATAACAAGAATTGCACAGTCAATTTAACACATGAATCGTAAGGTAGTTTAAGATATTTACGTTGATGTTGTATTTTTAATTTTATTGCTTGTTAACTACGATAAGGTGGCACAGGTAAGCCGAGTCACGTTTCAGCGTTTGTTGAAATGTAAACAAACTTGTTCCGGATAAGATAAAAACAGTAGAGGCGGCCAAGTAGGTACGTACACAAAGCGTTAAATTTTGGTAACTGATAACGATTTCGAAACCTACTCATCATTTTAAATAGCAAAGTTATATGTTTTTGGTATATCCTTTGGTAAACAAGTAGGCACGAATTAGATAACTTTGGTAATAAACTTTTCGCATGTAATTCTTACTGGTCAATTACAAGAGCAGCAACATTGTTTCCAACTCTTGATTTTTTTATTACACATTTTTGTCTTAACTTACGTAAAATTTAACTACTTTTCATAGTTACGGTTAAGATTGAAAAGCAAATATTCCTAGACTCACCTAGGGGCGTTGACTCTGTATCCAATGGTCCCTTGTAATGGGTTGTGTTTTCCACTATCGGGAGCTTGTGCTCCCCCGTAGGTGATGATTGAGCCCGCGTACCCGGCCGTACTATTGGAGTGCGCCGTCCTGCCGTTCCAAGGCACCCCCTGAAACACGAGGCACTTGGTTTGTTGCGACCCAAAAACATTGACGTCAGCTCGAAACTGACATCTTCACTCAACATTACAGTATCTCCACATTTCCATCAGTTTTTCTCTTTCCAATACTGTACTCGTGTCAGTCGCGAGCGTACAGTCGTATTTTCTGTTATCGCGTATCGCGCGTAAATTTCGCACCAGCCGTTCGTCGAACGTCAACAATAGACGAAACGTTCATCGTTTACCTTTGTGAAAATTTCATCGTCATCATCTATTATGAATCGGTTCTTGTCCATTATTTCCCATGTGTGATTGATTATATTTTTATTTTATGTTTAATTTTAATTTCTCAACACACCATGTTTATCGTCACTTACAAATCACAACTAGTAGCATCACGTTAAGATTTTTCTTTATACACAATTTTTTTTTCACAATATTCACTGTCAACGATGAACGCTTCGCGAATTTATTCCATCTTCAAATCAGCTGAGGCAAAATCCAGCGTGTACGTTTTACGACAGGTGGCCTGGCTTAATTTTCCACAAGTTTTATCATTTCATTAAATACATATATTTTTATCAAGGCAAATATTTTTAGCTTAATATTTTTAATGTTTGTAAAAAAAATTTTTTTTTGCAAACTTGTGAAAGTGTCAAAACCACCACGAAGTGTTTAAAAAAATCACTAGTATTTACTTGAATGCCACTTTCACGTAACACAATTCTTGAATTCACTGCAGAAATATTTAATTCATAATCCAATGTTGACACTTCAAAGAAATCCTTTTTTGGTGATCCACTTCACTGTTTGTTCAAAAATCCAAAATGTCACTTTATCACACTCATCAAAATCCAAATCCAGGGAGTAATGAGATCAAAACTTTGCACTGTGTTCCAGCATTCGATAGCCAATAAGTTATCGTTCACTCACAAATCCGACTTTGAAGTCACCGAAACATCATAGACGTGTTGCACGAGTGTCGACACCGACGTCACTGGCTACGACGGCGAACGACCGCGCATTCGACCGTCAAAGGTAACACTGGATGATGGCGATGGCGAGCCGGCGACGGTGAGTGAGAGGTTGCGGCGCGGGGCGCTCCCACCCCGCGCGACGTTGCCAGCTCGCCGCGATAAGTGGCGCACCCCCGCGTCCCCCGCTCGTAAGTCGTCGTCTCGGCACTCGGCGATCGGCCGTGTTCGGGCGCCATCGTCACCGTATCGGCTCTGCCCCACCCCGCGCGCTCGACGTTTTCACGTAACGGTCCTCAATCGAGCGCGATACTGCCACTGCGATAGTTGCAATGTTCTGCCATCATTGCGATTTCAAAGATTTAAGTAAAGCGCCATCGATAAAAAAATATGATGAATTATTTTTAAGTACTTATTAGAAAATGCCTACATACTAAGATCTTCATAGAATATAGTACCACCTATGTCAAAAAGTTGATGGTTATTAAAGTAAATCATTTCGAATTATTCTCAGGTAGATATTATTATGTATCTGAGTTTTTGCGCAGCGGCTCGACGCGGTGCAGCGGTCGACAAGCGTCTGCGTTGGGGCATAATAATTAGCAACGATAAACAATGGGCTTGTCGTCCTCTGGCCGCTACCTGCGCTGTGCGCATGACGATAGAGGACGACTGACTTGTCCTGAGCTGTCCTTGCTGCGGTGCGCCGCGTTGTCGTTGCACGCAGTCCACACCACACACATCTTTAATTATTAGGATTATCCTAGTCGCTGATTTATTTACTTTAAATAGTAAGTTATGTGTCAAGTAGGTACTTACTTAATTAAATAGGTAGGTACCTTCTTCTGTAAAAAAGGTGGGTAACGCTGCAAATTAAAAACAATCTTCGTTAATAATGGCGCATAATACCTACATACAAATGACTTATGATTTTCTATAATCATTTTATACACATGATAAGATTTCATAAATTCTAAAATTCATAGGTAGTATGTATTTTTTTATATAATGATCTTACAGGTATTATTTGCTAATAGGTACCAATTGCATGCAAAAAATAATCAAAACAACCCTGCCGGTTTCAGTTAAACAACCCTATTTGCTTTTTCCATCAATGACGAGAAACAAACAATTACACCTTTTATTAGGACAAGTAACATTATGGAACTAGTATAGAACGTAATAATAACTGCTTTGGAGTAACTAGCCTATATTATACGACATCACAAAAAGTACAAAATTATACCTACATAATAAATTAAGAATTTAATAAAATTACTTATAACCTAAATACATTAATTGGGCAACGGAAATTGAAAACTTTTCTCATAAAAATGAAATAACAACTAATTTAAGATTCTAATATTTGTTGTGATCTACATTGGTTTTGTGCGGCACGGACACCGCTTGCGCTAACTGGAAAGTCGGGAAAGCGAACGCAGAGCGGTGCGCGCGACGCGTCTCGTCCGCGTTCCGATGCGCTCGCGCCGCCCTCTACTCCATTCATAAAAATTATTAACTACCTAACCGCTCCACTGGCTCTAAATATAAATGATGTGTTAATAAACCAATTTTCACATTGATTTCGCATAAATATTAGAGTAAAATACAGGATAAATCTGGTTTGTTTGTTTTCGATTCAAACTATTCTAACCTGACTGACAATACTCGTTATAAAAACAAGTAGGTAAGAGTTAAAGATGCCAAACAACACCTTTCGATAAAGGAACATAGTTGGTCTGAACTTAAGGTCAAATCTGTTCTTGTTAAGAGGGCCTCATTGTATTATTATACCTACTTGAAGATTGTAATACAAATTATTTTAAAAGAGTGTCCATGGAGTTTCTTGCCGGAATCTTCTCCATAGGATCAACTTTTTTGGAACCGTGCAACTAGACTCAATAACGTTTCATGAACGCTTGTAAAAGCTTATTTGAAATAAAAGCACTTGAGCTAGAACAAGGACTGCCAAGTGCATTTCAAAGCATTTGATTTTTTTACGCTTAAATCGTAAAGGGAAACATCATAGGAAAATCTCTATTCCGAGAGAAATTCTCGATGGTTTTTTTATAGTCTATCTATCTATAGGAATCGATAGGAATATCCTCATAGATCGTCCATAGCCAGATGAGACTGCGGGGTATGTCTTACTCGTAACGATTAAAAACCACATTTGCCTTTCTTGTGTTATGGTCATTAAATATAGGAGCCATTGCACTCGTGTTAATACTTAGATACCGCGACAGGCTGGTCCAGCGCAATCGCAGTACCTACCCACGAAGGAGCAGCAGTATCCTACTCCACTCGCACAGCATTGTCTTTGTCTAGTCGGGTGGCGGAATCCAAAAGTCAACCGCTCATAGGCTACAAGTCCACCAACCTGGATTAAGCTAGTGTGGTGAGTTCTACCCAAAGACCTTTCTTTTCTGAGAGGAGACTCGTACTCAGGAATGGGACAGTAAATGTGTTGATGATGACGAGTTTATATTTCTATAGAAAGTCTGCACTTATTACGAATCATGTGTGCAGTAGCGCAATACCTTTATAAACAAAAAACAACAACAAGGGCTACTCGCTTAGTAGTACCTAGATAATTATTGCGACTTCTTTTAATTTTTAAATTATATCGATTGAACTTGTCGATTCTACTATTCGTTTATCTTTAGGACCATTTTGTTTAAAATACTTTTTTTTTGGAGTACTTAGCTCAGTGTGACAATCGTAGATATTGTAGGTAGGTATATTACTGACGTCTTTAATATACTACATTTGTCGGTGTCAGAATATGGATGATCAACGGACCTGGGGGACAAATCGCGATTAGTACGTGTTTAGTTACATTTCTTCCGAGGAACGTTATCAAAACAGATAATATCGTGACGTAGTATACAACTGATAACGAACATATTTCAGTTGTGTACATTAACGCACGTAGCATCCACACTCACCTAAGTATTGATATTATTGTTATTATATTCACATTTTTCGGTGCTACGTGACTTTACAACCGTTTGAAGGTCAATACGAAGTTATTGGTGGAATCTAATCAGTGAAAATCTAGGTATACAATTTGGAAGTTTACATACAAAAATAAAGTACTATGAAGGTAGGTAGGTATTTTGCCTGGAAAAAAAATATATTCTGAAAGTAGTTTCGTTGGCCATTTATTAGTTTTATTTAGCCTTGCGTAGGTGACCGAAATCCCTATATTAATCGAATTTATTCGTCTATTTTACGTTTGATTTTGTATTAACATACTATGGTGGCTTAAAAAGAATATATTTATTCTATTTGTGATCCTTAATTCTTGAAGAACCTGCTGATATAGCCGTGGTGTAGGCGTAAAAAGGAGCCTCCTACGCTGCCGTGTGGGACGATTTGGGGGGTTATATCGATGCAATAGGAAAGCGCAAAAGCAGTATATTCCTTTCCCGTGAATCTTGTTTTCCCAGACCCATGGAAATTTCCCGAAATCGCGACTTTTTCCGCTATAAGAAAGAAAGGAAAAACTACATATACCTACTTTAAATACCTACTATATACTATGTTTAATAGGTACGTTGTTTAAAGTGATTTTGGCTGTGCTGTAATTTCAGTCAGTTTCTTCTTTGTTATATTGGTACCTACTGATTATATTCTGCTATCAGTCACTTCTTGATGCAAAGACTTGTCGCCAATAATTATAGATAAATGCTAAGTTCACGATAATTGTAGAAGTTATCCTGTATGGCGAGAATTTCGTACAGGTACCCTGAGAAAGATAATCATCAAATATTTTGGTAAAGGAATAAACTAAAATCCATGGGGACTTCCCATAGTTTATTCCTTTGTAAAGTTGAAGGGATGTTTTAGATCGGACTCCAGGTCGAGGGCTCGTGTCTACATATTAACTAGGTACTTACTCTGTTCAATCGATTTGAAAGGTTGGGTTTGCTGCTCTTGCGGCGGTCCGTTTATATATGTGTGACCATTCTTAGCATCCTGAACCTGATTGTTTATGTACCTACGTAAACTTTTGACTATCTTTAATGGCAGTCAGAAGGTCCAAAACCGGTAAACCAGTTTATACTTAAAATCTCAGGTTTGCCCCCTTTTTATTGTATTGTTATAACACAAGGAGCTAGGTAAGTATATATTCTTTATAGCCTCTAGACGCCAGCAACACCACTCGCGCGTTATCATCTTGAGATTTCAGTTTTTAAGTCTTATTTGCCCAGTCACTACCTAGATGCATTACCCTTCAAATCGGAATACAATGTTAGCAAAATATTGTTAGTTCAAGTGAAATAAAGGACAATAACACAAAGAAAACCCAATTTATATTGCGGAATTTCCCAAAATTATCATTATTACAATACCTACTATATACTACAGTCATTACTTCTGAAACTGAACGACACAGAAAGGGGACGATTCTGATAATGTGGCATTTACATGCTACGCGTGTTGCTTATTTACTACATACTGATAAAATGTCTATTTAATTCGATAATTCTTTCTCAAAACACTTGCTATGAAATAACAACAGAATTACAGAGGTTTTGTTTTAAAACATGATGTATAAAATAGTATAAATAATCGGACTAATGTTGCATTTTAATTGACGATTAGATAATTATCTAATGTAGACATTATTTCGAGTACTTAGTGAAAAAGTAGTTATTTTCTGGTGACATCATGGAAGAAATAGATAACGTAATAAAGGTAAAATGGAAATCTGTTATCAGGCGCGGAACATGGTACATTAAATCACACTACTTATATCTAAGATACTATTAGTACTGTCGAGGTCACGTGCGAGCACGCAATCCACTCGGTAATACAACAATAGCTCATCATCAAAGCGTTGAAAGCGGAGAATTAAAAAATCAGTTTTTCCTCATATGTTGACAACAGTTATAAATCACACTCGCTGTGTTTATTTTATGATCCAGCTATTATCGTCAACTCGGCGGTTTTGCAATAGCCGCTGCGCCTTGGAACTGAAATGCGGGGGGCATAGGGTTGGCGAATTATCAACAAATGTACTGTGGTGGATACAATTATATGTAGGTACATAATATTGAAGCTGTACTATAAAAATGTGTTTCCAATTTTCAAACGAAGCTGTTATCCTGTGTACTACGTACCTACCTACTTAGCTACATCCCTCATTTTGCATTCATTTCAAATTGGTAACACAACTGAATCTACGCCATCCCTACGTTCATAGAAGTCGTAATAGATATTATATTTATACATGCATCAGCTATTTCTGCATCGCACTGTACTTCCATTCCAGTAGTTTCACAGCCACATACTTAGGTAGGTACTTATTTAATTTTGTGCTGCAATTTTAGTCAATAATAAAACAAAAAATGGTCTGTCAATGCATGATATTTGATTTAATACGAGTCAGTCAGCCTATCGCGGGCAATTGGTGGACATAGACCTTTGCTAGCGAGCAAAAAAGAAACAATAAATACATTTTGGTAGGAATTTTCATTTTCCTAAAATTGTTGTATGGACATAAAATCATCAAGCGTCATGATTTCAAGCCGAAGTATTATTATCGTCTTATCGCACGTATAGAGTACCTACGACATTGATAATGATTACACGTTTTATTGTTGTAACGTGTTGACGTACAGCAATTAAATATTTTTATCAGACTTTGTTTTTGCCGAAATCGTTCGATATCTAGTTCTTGCTTGGGATTGTATCCTATTCGTAAAAATGGTTTCAGTGACCCTGATGAAATATCTGAATTGTTCCATGGCAGAAGCTGTTGAGGTCTGACTGGTTGGCGTCCACCCTTACGTCGGGGCCTGTCATGATAAAAGTACCTTGGTGTGTGTTTTGACATGCGCGTAATAGCCAGTTCTCCCTCGGTTTTTTATTAAAAATGGGCTTGCTCTTGACTTTAATCAATTGCCTCCGGGGCAAAGATTGTAGGTTGCTTTGGCTTTGGCGGTCTGCAGTCGGTAGGGCGGCAACGCATCAGCAACTTCTTTGGTGTTGCAGGTTTCCATGGGCGGCGTTATCTGGCTTGTCGGATTGTTTGCAGCCTTGGCCAAAAAAAAACATATAAATACATACCTGTCAATGTAGGTCCGGTGTAATAATCTAAGTATGTACATCTTTATCCAAAACAATTTAATAAAGACTTACATCTGTATTTGTTTAGTTACCTTTACCTATATAAAATAAGACACTGACTATTTGACATAATTCGTGATAGCCTACACAGCTGGGTCTAGAAATTTTAAATATGACATTATATATTTATGGTATTTATTTTTAACATCCGTTAACTTCGTGGAGTGCAATAAACGAATTGAATATTGAATATTGAGTCCTGAAAAAAGGGTATGTTAAAGGTAGGTTGGAAGTGGATAGTGAACGACATAATAACATCGAATAGTTAGAAACGTGTGCAAGTGGCACATAACGCGGCATTGCAAGCAGCGTATCGGCTGCGAGTTACATGCATTTAGGGTTACCATGATATCCACCAAGTCAGACAGTGTCGTATCTGCCCAGCCATAAATAAATTTTAATATACTTATTTTATAGGTACTTCCACCCTAAAATGATTTATTTTTTACCGAGTATCACTTTGTGATAGATGACCTCTTTTTGTGTGAATGATCTAAAAAGAATAAGGTCATCCATGTTTTTGGTTTTATGTAAAACATTTTCAGTTGAGATTTCGTCCATTAAAAGTTAACTATAGCTTATAATTACTTGTTTTTATACATTTCAATTCATAATAATAATTGGAAGCCATAAAATAATATTAAAATGATTCATGAGTGATAAGGTAAACAGAATTATAGGTAATGCAATTATATCGGCTACGGGCGAACAAAAAATGGTTTTCAGAAAAATAAAACCCGGTCAATCTGGATGCGTACCTCCTGTATAATTAGTAGGTAACAAGTAGTCAAAATAATCACAAAATGAACAAGACAATTTAATCATACAGAGGTACTTATGCCGTAAATATTAAACCTAGACAATTCTCAACAGAACAGGTTTTTATGTATGTGTATGATTTATGTTTGATTAAAATTAGTAGCATGATTTGTTCAAAGATTGGTATTTCTTAAAACACGAAACATTACCAAGGCACATTACACATTAGAATCATGTAACATAACATACCATGACGCCTGTATTCCCCGAAGGGTTAGGCAGAGGTGTACTTAATGTACACCCACAGTTCGCCGGTATGTTTAGGTCCCATGTTATAGGGGGCGAGCTTATAGCCATTAACCGGGCACAAATCCAGATTCCGAGCTGCTAATGATAATTTCATAGAAAAACCCAATAACACTGCTCGACCTGGGCATCGAACCCACCTCTAGTGTAGCTGTCTCACTTGGGACCACTAGACTAATGAGGCAGTCCACATAGAATCATGTATTATAGGAATAATTCGTATTGCACATAGGTATACTTACCTAACAACAAGATGTCACTGAAAGAAGAAACTGTATAATATATTTTAATTTCGCTTTGTTTTATATGAACCTAATACGGCAATAGCATTTTTGAATCAGACCTCAAACTCTCATCATACAGTTCCAACGAAATAACTGTGTGTGTTTAAAGTTAGTCGTCACGAATGGCCGCGCAGCTAAAATCACTTATATAAGTAAAAATATGGAAATAAGTACCTTAGAAGAATAATCACGAATGGGAAACATTTAGGTATCTAAGACCCCAACTGTCTGAACACCGAGTTTTTATAGTAAAATTTAGACAACTTCAGATACTCACGATTATTTTGGAACTGTGCTCAGGCAAGTCAAACTCCCACCATGTGGTAACCCTACATTCGCCTCAGTGCAAACCTGTTCCACACTTCGGGAAATTATGTCGCCGATCACGCGTGCCCGCTGGCTTGTTCGCTCTTCGTTACACTAATATATTAGCATTTTTCACGAGTATTATTTGAGGACACTTATTATATTTAGAATGATTATATCAATGCCTTAAATTTCAACACGATGGTGTATTCCTTTTAAGTACAGACCTAGACTGTTTTGTGCATTATGCTCATTCTTTTGCACTTGGACTGGTTTAAAAAAAAACGAAAGTATACCATATCAAATGCATTTTCGCTTATTCAGTGCTTACACGTGTGACACTATGCTTTGCACGTACCAGTATGTGGGGTTGAATTAAATAAAACGATTCAATTTAACCTCCCTTTTAAATCGTATTCCACAATGCTGAGAGTCACCTTCCCTAGGAATCACTTTTTTGCGGATGATTTTTCACATCCTGTTTCGGTTACCTGCAGGCTGCACGGCATAGTGAATGGTGGTTTAAAGTGAGGTGATTATCAGCTTAGTCTAATGTGTGGAATTGCGACCTCGTTGTCTTTTTCTTTCCACCTCGTCAGTGACAATGAGGTTGTTGTCTGTTCTTCTAGGAATCTAATTACTCTCAAATTTTACGTAGCTGCGTAGGCAGTAGGATGTTACAGGTTATTCGGAGTTCATTCTAGGATTGACATGTTAGTCATTCCATTTGACATGAAACAAAATATTCAATTTAATGTTGAAGCATCAATTAGAAAACCATTGTAATTTAATGACTCACTTCACATTACATACACTGCTTGAAACAAGGTACTTTCTTACTTAAATAATAACAGCATTCTTTATTCTCCTTCTTACTTATAGTTCTAATATCCGCTCCCTCGATTCGTTTGGACCACGTAATGTGTCGAGTTAGACATAACGCGCGTCTATATTTATTACTTACAGGCGAGCGATGATTTCCATTCTTCGAGCTCGATGTCGCGGCTACGAGACGAGAAAGCCCCACAACAACATGAAAATATCACATTCTTTGCTTTACAAATGTGTAGGTACTAGTACATTCTAATGCTTCATATTGTTTATATTTTGAACGCCGTTTAGTTTTGAGTTTGACCTATGCTCGGGACACTTATTATTCCTTTTTGATCGTGCTTTTGTGTGTTTTTCTTACTAAAAGTATGAAGATATCATTTGTCTTTTAGAATTTGCCCTTGACGTACCTGCTCATGTCAACGTCGTAAACATCAGTTTATTAATTGTCTTGTTATGTACCTACGTCAATTGTGTTTATTGTACCTACCTACATCATGCGAGATGTACTGGACACAAAAGTCTTGAAGACAACGGCGACAAAACGGATTCATACGCCATTGTAATTTTAATTAAGCACTACAATAATTAACAAGAACGGAGGTAATGAAACAATGATGCGCGTGAGATGGAGTGTTTTACGAAAATAAAGGCAACAGAACGGGCACAATGACTCAGATGGAATTCAGCTTTGCCCGCCATACTGAGCTTCGTCGGAATCAGAAATACAATCCTAATTATAATCGCACGCATCCGTCCAGCACCTCAATCGGTCGCTAACGTTCCGACTAAACCGCACCGTGCTCCTGGACGCACTCATCTCTGTGGATTGTGTGCAATGAACGTTTAATAATTATTTTCGTAATACACGTCACGTAAAGTTCAAGCGTCTGCAACACTCGCAGCGAGGGAGCCGATCCGCGCCGCGCCGCGCCTTGCCGCGCTCCCTTTAATAAGCTCGGAGAATAAACACGCTATTGATATCTTGTTAATTCTTATTATACCAACACAATATTGTTGACTTACTCCATAAGTGGCCAGTAAATTATTATTAGCGACTTGCCATCTGCGATTATAATGAAGCGAACACACTTAAATTATAGCAATTTGCCTATTTAATGATTTCTTACAAGGTTATACCTATATCAATGTGTATGTCGGTCAAGTCTAGTCTGATGCACAAACCACAATTTTTTTGTAGCGAAAGCTATCTTAATACATGTCATGTTATTTTTTTAGAATATATAGGTACGTGATCTGTGCATCATCGGCTGTTTATCGTGATCGAACATTTTATTGCATCGAATATTTTTACGTGCGTTTACACGATATACATTTATAAATACGGTACCAGTATTAGCCGACGGAGTGGTTCATAATAACGTATGTGTACATAGGAGCAACATTGCCGCATTGCGGTGAGCCGCCCATGTGTCGACATATCACTTCTGCCCTTTACTGGAGTGTGCCATACTCAAATACCTTTTAGATCGGACCGTACGAGATTACCGACTCTTTCTTTAGTCATCGTTTATTTGATCGTACTTATTACAAATTATAAAATCATATTTCATTAACTTGTTCTACATTCAAGGGAAGTATAAACTTATAAAAAACTGGAATGTTAAATAAATAGTGTGACAATTACAATGCCATATAGTGTATTAGATACCTTAGTAGTAGTATTACTTTATTTAAATTAACAAAAAAGAGCCGTCAGCTCATTAACAACTGAATAGTAAAGAAGTCGAGATATCGAGATCTCTTTTCCGGGTCAAGTAAGTTTGTTCCACACAGTGATTTTGAGCACTTCAGCGTTAACTGAATAATAAAACGCGTTAAGGAATAATAAAAATAAGTGTTAAGTTTTTAGTTGTTTTTAGTTTCACGCCTCAGATGCCATGTATCGGGTTTGTAATACATTAGTCGGGCGTTGATTTACACGGCTACATATCGTGGGCGCGTCTATTCATAGTACTAATGTACTATATTTAGTAGCGATTCCCTATTATTTCTCGCGACTGACTCAGTCTGTGAGTTGTTCCGCTTTCAAAAATGGCTTTTAAATTAACAAGTCGAGCTTTATTGAATTTTCCTTCTTGTGCAATACCATAGCTCGGGATTCTACCAACTCGGAGTTTGAATCTGTTAATTAGGTCACCATATATGACGGTATGTATTGGTACATTTTAAAATGATAAGAAAACCTTGTTTCTCAATATACATAATTATAACAAAATCTATTACTATACGAAGCCTGTACTTACTTAAATATTCAACGAGTTGTAGGTAAGTATATATTAACTAATGTAGGTATTTAAGAATTCACGCATAGAGTTGTGGTTTCAAGGTCGGTGGGTCTAAGTATGTAAATAGCAAAGCGCATATGGAGAGGCGCCGATGCAGGTAGAGGCAGCAGCGGCGCGTTGACTGCGTTTGCGCACATCTGCCGGTGCGCGCGAGTGGCGCGTCGAGGCGCGTGCCGGCCGCGCCTAGCACCCGTCCCGTCGTCACGTAAGCCACGAGCGACATACCGACACGAGACGATACGATACATCGAACAAATGATACGATTTTTGCACTTTACTAATAGTACGTAAGTTGAGGTTTTGTAGGATCCCTACAATTGTAATGCGCTCATTGTTCAAATATGCTGGTATAAATTACTTCCTAGACGGTGATGTGTCTCGATTCGTACACAACAAAATTGTACTTAGGTGCAATGTATGATACCTATGCCTACACTAATACCTTCTCCGTAAATCAAAAGCTGAGAACTGCTACATATAAACTGAAACTGAGACTAAACATTATCTTAATTAATATATTTTTCCCTAATTGTTATGATGACGTTTTACCTCTTAACTGATGTGTTTACTATTTTATTTTGTGCGTAGTTAAATTAAGAAGGTACCTAACTATATAATAAAAATGTGTTGTAATATCAAAGTAACTAAAATCTATTTCAGATCGATGGTTCTGTCATTTATTTCGTTGTGAGAAATCGCCTTCGCTTATGACGTAAGCCACTCGCTGTGGGTTGGCAGCGCGGCTAATTATAATCTACTAAACATCATCGAGTGCTTGTAACTTAGGGTCGCACCTCGTGTATGTGTTTTTAAATAGACACTTTTTCTAGTCTCACTTCCTAAACGTGTGCACCGATTTTCATAATAGAAACGGAAATATTAGTTGAAATAAAACTTAAGTATTCATTACGTGATCTATTTTCGCCAATATTGCGTGAGTAGAAAGTAGTTGGCAGGTGAGCTCAATATTATAAATAAAAGGTTGATATTTTATGTTATTAATATTAAAATACTGATATAGGTAGGTAGGTATGTCTTACCAGCCCTGAACCGGTGCACGGAGGCGGGTGGCGGGCGCGACGGGCGACGGCCGGTGCGTGCGACCCGATCATCACATCGCACCTTGTTGAAGACTGCACGATGCGTGGCGTATTAGCAGCGGCATTAGCATTATTTATTTATTGATTTATACTCCCTCGCGTTCCACATCAAAGTTATGATTATGTTACGTCTGCTGTTTCAATCGGCACGCGTTAAACTTTTACTAATTGCCGTCGACGTTGACAACATGATAAAGATCTTGTTATTTAAATGTGTGAATATTAAACAAAGTCATGTGTCATAATAATTAATCTGCCTACTCGTGCTCTATTTAAAATTATCTTGGTTTCATGCCAGCTATTCTAAATACCATACGTGGTCTCGTTCAAATTTGTCTATAACAATAACGAAGAAATTCACATGAAATAGAAAGGTAATCCAATTCGTAGCAAATTGCACGTATTCGAATAGCACAGTCGCTGAGACTCGCGAGTCCATTGTTCAGTCCGTAGCGTGAAAATCAAACTTCCGTACTACTATTAAAGATATTACAAACATTTTGTAAATATCTATTGTAGTCTGTGCGATTTTCATCAGATATTTGATATGTACCACTACCTATGTTGCTAGTGTTTTTTATTTTTAGTTAGGTACATTCGCAATTGTTATTGATGTAGACAGGTATATGCCACCTACACCGTTTCGCCAAAAATACTGGGCGCGTGATAAATCTGAAGCAGAACCGCCGCTTCTAATAAATGACGTCAAAGCTAAAATACACTAAAATAATTATGCCGGTTTGGTCAAAACGGCGCGAGCGCGGCGCGGCGTTTGGACAACAGAGATTATCCGGCACCGAAAGAACGCGATTTTTTTTAATCTGTCGCGCATTTCCTTGTAAATCTTAATTCATAAGTTCCGTTACAGTAATTCCAGTGTGAGGGCATGAACGTACATTTTTTTCTCTGGAAACGTATCACCTTGTCGTCGGGTAGCCGGTTACTTACCTACAATTAAAAAGCGAAAAGAGCGCGGATTCCGAGGCGAATTTCGAGAAATATCGACGGGGTCAACGAACCTTGTCGACGCATCGTGGCCGCGTCTCCTCACTTGATTTTTTTATTATTTTGGTATAATGCTGACAATTTAGGATGGGAGATTTTATTGATGACCTTTGAATGATCATGAAGTACCTATCACAAAGATCCCACATTTGAAACAAAACGTCAAGACTTGTTCTCAGTAGGTACCTATCTAGTTTGATGTCATTAAACACAATTTCATGTCTACTGTTTTACATGACACCTAAATCTATACCTCCTCAAAACATAGCCTTACCGCCTTTAACAGCCATATAATCTTTTATAAGTAGTTTAACGATCCTACTTTTTGTTAAAGTGCGCAGACGCTTGTGATTCGGAGTCATCAATTTGGAAACAAAAACGCTACTAATTGTGCAGGTATCGACCGGCAGGCTTTGAAGGGTTAAACGTACACCAAATATTAGGCCGGATCTCTTCGATCTGGCCGGTTTTAACTCGGAGATATGTATTTTTTGCGCGCGTCTCGGAGTAAGCTGTGATCGATTCTCAGTAGCTTACGCGGGATGAGACCTATACTCGTCGAAAATATATTACCATTTTTCAAATCGCTTCGTTCTTTTGCATATACTCGTTATTCGTAGGTACTTATTTAAATTAGTAACGTATTTTATAATTATTTTTCCCCGTGTGGGGACGGGTAAGAATACAGTTCCTCACTGCCGTTCAGATAGGCATCTCGTAAGAGCCGAGAAAATATCTGGCTTGCTGGTGGTAGGACCTTCGACTTTTGCGCGTAACAGCCAGTTCCCCCTCGGTTGCTGCGGCTCTGACAGTCTGCAGTCCGTAGCGGCTCTTAAAGCTCGGCAACTCATCAGCAACTCTGGTGTAGCAGGTGTCCATGGGCGGCGATGACTACTTACCATCAGGTGGCTCGCCTGATCGTTTCCCGACCTAATCAATAAAAAAACCAAGTACCTATTTATTTCCTTTATCCTAATTCATAGTTCTCATTTCATGTTTAAAACTATATTACTATTACTTTATGACACATAAGTTCCAACTAGATAGACACGTAGTAAGCTAGTTGTTACTAACCGACATAAAAGTTAATTTGTAGGAACCGTCACCATCTTAGAAACTAAATGAAGTGCCTGTGTCTAGTAAACACTTTATCTAACTGCCCCTATGTTCATACCGCAGTACCTACGCATTTTATTGAGGGCAATTCATTTTGTTAACATTACCAAGTTGACTATAATTTGCTATTTTAGTCAAACTATTTTAAGTACAGCATAAATATCGAGGAAAGGCTGCACAGCAGCTTTACATTCCATTAGCACTCCGTTGATTGCAATTAAATACTGTGGCTTTCTATTATTACTTTTAGTTAGGTATGTACCAGCTCACTGAACACCAACTTACGATTAACATTAATTTATCCTTTATTATATATAATTTAATCATCTCAGCATCATAGAATCATACTTGATATGTATGTAGACAATTCAGTTGACGAGTTAACATAAAAAGGTGCACACACTCGCACCGCATTTCATTTGTGACCGCCATCGCCTGCGAAGGCGAACAATAAAAATATCACCGACGTTGAAATAAATAAAAAGAGCAGCCGGTCCAGGTGCCGCAAGGGCAGGTGGAATAATTGGCAATTCTTTGTCTCAACCCATACACCAGCTACGAAAACCCACTTAAATGTCTCAAGCCGATGTCTTATTTTCGAAAAAAACTTAAGCATTCTGCATATGACGATTAGATAAAGTCAAGAATTACCCATTAAGTAAATACGGTAGCGTGATCGTCTGTCAAGTTCTTGCTTGCCATTGTATAAAAACATACGGAGACATAGAAAGCCCTAGTTGATTTTTGTAGACTGACATCTTTTGGAATAACAATATTTAGGTACCTACATTGCAACTATAGATGTGCAAGCTAAAAATAGCTTAGTTTTCATACCCAGGCATCAAGTCATTGCCATTGAGTCGAACCGACTTCACCTATATATTGTGCTATCATAGTGTATGTAGGTGTCTTTTTTCCTGTTGTAAAATTTAATGCGTCCAAGGGTGAACGATTCCAAATAGTCAATTTCATAATTGACAATTGACAATGAAATTGAAATGACAATTTCTAGGTTACCGGCATCGGTAACCGTAGCAACGGTACGTTTTGACAGATCGTGAAACTGGAACTCTGATGTGCAGATTAAGCATCGGTAGTGATTCTTAAAGTAGCCAGAGCGAGATCTGTCCAAGATAGACGCGCGGGAATTTTGAAGATAAATAATTTATTTGATACAATTAACTGATACTCCAATTGCGGACGAATCGAAGAAAGGGAAACAAATTAAAAATTCAATAGTTACCGTTAATACTATGAAATAATGGAGGGTGATAAATAAAACTACTTGTGTTCGTATTTCAAGTAAATTTACTCTAATTGCTTTAGTTGTTTAGCTGCATTGCTAATTTCCATTTAACATTGGCGCAGAATTAATCTGATGGACATCAATAAACACAGTCATTGTATCAGTACATTGCGACTGTCAACGTGAGTGAAATTCCGGAAGGCAGGAATGTGGGTGAGGTAACCCCATTCGGTTTGTGCACATGCGCCATGTTCGCAGCGATTTCTGTTGTAACTCGGCCGAATTAAGAAGCGTGCCAGTAACCGTAGTGAGACGTTTACCAAGTTTTTATTTACAACTTGGCTGGATATTAACCTCATTGTGCGAGTAGGTAGCGCAACCCGGTCACTTAGCTAGTACGCATATTATCTCCATTTGCATAGCGCGGACAAGTAGCGGTGTCGACTTACGCGCCACTGCCGCCTATAATGCTGTTGCCTTTAACTATGTTAAAAGTAGAATATAGTTAGAATATAATATATCATCTACACTACTCATAAGACTTATAATTGCATATTCACTGCGTAATTAATGCGTTTCAAAAATGTCTTTTCAAATTTTATCTCCATAAAAAACAAATAACAATAACTGTCATCGTTAGCCTAGTGGTTCTGGGACGCGACTGCTATGCTAGAGGTTCTGGGTTCGAGACCCAAGTCGAGCAAAGTGTTATTGGGTTTTTCTATGAAATTCTTAGTTGCAGCTCGCGGTTTGAGATTTATGCTCGGTTAATGGCAATAGGCTCGGCCCCATTACATGGGACCCAAACATACCGGCGAACTGTGAGTGTACAATTAGTAACTATGTCTCTGGCTAAGCTTTCGAGGACTACAGGCGTGATATTATGTATTATGTAATGTAAAGAAAAAATTCTCCATAAATAGAGTCACTCGAAAGTTTGATAAAAAAGTTTCATAAATTTTTCTACAGTACCATTTTCTTGGTTCCGCTTGTCATGATTTAGCTGTCGTTAGCCAGAAAAGCCTGACAGCCAGTTTATTCTTAGGATATAGGGATTGCCCAGAAATTGGGAAGGGGAGGTCTTATGTCAGCCGCTTCGTTTAGTACTCTTATCATGTTACATTGAAAACCCCCCTGAATAATAGGCTCGGCTGATGATGAGTCCAAGTCTCTATTATTTATCCTTTACATTTACCCATTTTTATAGTTTCATACTCGGTATTTTAAATAATTGGTATCGATAAAAAATAAAATAAAATATTGTTTATTTCTTACTTTTACACCGTCCAGATCATGAAAAATAAAAATAAAAAGGAACACGTCTACGTCACCCTAAATCACTCTCTTCACTAAGGATCTCCATATAGGGGATAAGCAAATCAAATGTAATTTTATTTCCCTCAACCCAAGGAGATAATAGTATCTGTAGCACTTATAAACCGGTGACATTGAAGAAACACGCGATCACAATGGTTACGAATGGACGCGTACATACTAAGTCGGATAGCCATGTTATTTGCCTTCCGTCATTGAGTATTATTGGTAAAAATACGGACTTTATACCCACTTCTATTCCTACTACTTCTGCCGCTACACTGTGCACTTATTTTTGTATTTACATAAATCTGTGTGTACCTGTGGTGATCTCGTGAGCTGACTTACGCTGAATAAGGAACTCCTGTGAAAAATTTCATGCTTCTAGGTTTACGCTGTAATTTGTATTGTACGTCAATCAGTCCATCCGTTGCTGTTTTATTTAAATATAAATTGATGCATTAAACAGCATTCACGTGTGATGACATAAATGGTCACCAGCGCACCCTGTACAGCGTACCCCTGCCTTCTGTATTACTCTGCTGTCTTGTTAATGTTTTAGTTAGAAGACAGTTACATGGAAGCTTTTATCGAACTTCGTCTTCTCCCTCTCTCTTATTATAATTATGGTATCAACGAAAGCGTTGGAATTTTAACGTTTTTTGTGTAGTTGGGGTTAGGTACGAGTTTCATGTAGATATCGTGATTAGGTTTAACCCATTATAATAGGGTTGGCATTTAATTTCACTTGACGGTACTAAGACGTTATGCTTCGAATGTTAATAATTATAAGGATGAAAAGTCGCCAGCCATTAGTAGGTAGAAATGATCGCATTCTGTGAGCCGTCGATTCAGATAAACGTAGTCTACCAATTTTATGTCCACATTGTAACATCGCACTATGATATGATAATATATGAATCCAATTAGCATTACTCATCAACTCAGTCACTAGCTTATCACGATGACAGTTTTAACTGTAATTATATCACGATATATTTTTATCTCAGTACCTAATATTCACAATGTAACATAACGTTGTGTAAGAATTAACATAGAGCAAACATAATCATCATGCCTCTAGTTTAACAAAAATTAATACACCCATAAACTGGTGGGCTGTCAGTATGTATGTATTATGAATCTTTTTTGTTCATTCTCTACATATAGGTACATTCCTATAATTACCATACATCCAATTGTGATGAAACTTTGGTAAATGACACAGCTGTCATGTGTGAGCGTCACGTCCACGAAGGTTTCAGATTTCATAAAAAGTTAGAATAGAAAAAGGGACATGGCAACGTATGCAAGAGTTAGTCGTAGCTTTAGTTTTTTTTAAGTCTACGAGGACAGATTTTGAGCCTTGGTACAAAGTCTGAAGACAATGTGTTATACATTTTGGTAAAGTTCATTGAATCTTCTATATTTAAACACCCTTATATAACTAGGCAGATCGTAGAGCTTGTTGTAACGTTATTAATAATCCTGATAAAAATAAATTAGGAACTGTGAATGACGTCATTCGTCACAATTCATCTGTTGTATCCTTTTTTAAAATTTTAAACTTTAAAAGAGAAGTAGAAATGGAACGCTGATTTTTCAACTATTTAATGAGGTGAATGCACTATAAATTACTGTTCATATCGAGTACAGGGACAGTTCTGGGCATTTGTATGTGACTTAACAATCACTCTAAATACCTACGACAGCGCGTCAATGATACTACTAGTGTTGCTGGCGGCTATAGCCTGTTGCTTACCATCCGGCGACCCGTATGCTTGTTTATCATCTTTCTACCTGTGTATCGTATCTTTGACAGATTATTATTATGTATAGGACTTACAATACAATCATAATTAATTTATGAACAATATTCACATGATTGAATTTCGCCAACTGCTTCGAAATTTCGTTTCTTTCCGCTACATTATGGACCTGATAGGGTTTTGAGATTTAATCGTAGCACAAGCGCGACGTTTAGTTGCTATGATACAGTTTCAGGGCCTTTCTTTCTAAATCGCGGAATACTTATCAGTTGAATTATTTCGATAAAGAATGGCATTCTGCTACTAATCGCATTTTTTGTAAATGCATCACTCTATCTAAACCAATAGCAATACAGGTACATGTTTTCATTTGATCTTCACGCCCACAGCCTTTTTCATTATGACTAAAGTAATAATGTTTTTAATTAGTTCTTAATCGGGTCAGGTTCACATTGTGTCAATACGGTGCGCCTTGAAAACGTCCGCTAAGTACATTTGTGCTGCTTCGTCACAATATTGGCGTCCTTGTCATACTGCACGGCATGTATGTGTGTGTTGCGACGTCGCGCCGATTGTTATTGTCAAGTATGTGTAAACAAAACCGAATCATGCGCCGATGTGACAGCGACGCTTTATCGACGCTGTTATAAATCAAACTACCTACCTAGATATCTAAACATTTTTGGGTGTTACGTTACTTCTCGGACATTATTTGTAAATAAATAATTAAGTATTTGTAACATAATGATCGTAAGATATGAAATCGTGAAAAAAGCGAAAAATTAAGATTTATAAAATATTTATGATACTAGGTATGCAAATATGATTAGAGGATCTGTTATTCTGTGTGATCTGTTTCGTATTAAATAGACCCAAAAAACTAATTTTTGAAGACTATGCTTTGTATTTGCTCAGTGATATCTTTATTCTCAAAACGGCTGTAAGCGTATGAATGAGGTCATTTGGTTATTTGGAAATATTCTGGTTATCATGACTCACCAATTTCAAGGTACAGGGGACATCAAAGCCGCGTACCGACATTGGTACACATACACCACGACTGTGAATACAAATATTATAATATATATGACATTGTATTATTGGTCTATCCACTTAATTATGCATCTATGATAGCGGTCATTTTGTCAGCGAAGAGCTAGGGTTTAGACGAAAAACTGTCAGTGAATATATTATATATTTTTTTATGTAGCTACGTGATTTGAATAAAGTGGACCAATAGGAAGAAGATAAATTAATATAAGCATTCATTTGTATTACTATATATGTATACTTTATAAAGACAACCCAGTTGTTCCGATAGTTATCGAGGAAGAGTAGGTAGGTACTGCGAGTTGCTAAGCGTAAAGCTTCCAGGTCTCACCTTTGTAGATTACTAGAGTATTTAAAAACATTTTGGTAAAAGTGGATTTTATGAAAAAAAGGATGGTTCATCCTAAATTGAAATACCCTCTTTATGACTCAACAGCGAAAACACGGAGACAAAGGACATGTTTTCATTACTATGACTAATAATTTGGGGAAACGGCAATTGTATAAAACCGAATGTTCCTATATGCATGAATAAAATCGGTACCTTTTTAGATTTTTTCTCCACGCAAATGAATTAGAACGCTATCGAGGTGACAAATATTTTATTACCCATATTTTAAAATATATTCATGTAGGTTCCTAATCACAACCACGTCTGTCAAACAGCATTTCTAAGATGAAACTTTTTACTCAGCTTTTTCATGAGTTTTTGCAATACATATATACTATATATAACTGTATCAGAAACTATTTAAATTAAGCATAAATAAATCACTTTAACATTATCAAAAAGTAACAATCGTGATGCTGCTAAGATAATTTTTAGTAATATTGGAAATTAGCTTCTGTCCGCGACTTGTCTGCGTGGACTTCAGGATTGGGTCCGACCTGGATAAAAAGTAGCCTATGTGTTATTCCAGGCTATATAAATATATATATATCTGTGTACCAAATTTCATCCAGATCCGTTCAGCCGTTCTGGCGTGAAAGAGTAGCAAACATCCATACATCCATCCATACTCACAAACATTCACGTTTATAATATTAGTAGGGATTTATTTTCTACACACGTTTTATTATTGATATTAAAATTTATAATCTATAAAATAAGATATACATTATTGTAGTGTAATGAAAAACAAGATAATGATAATCATTATGCTATCGGATGAATTTTAAGTTGGTTAAATATTTTCATACTTTTAATTTCGGATATATCGGATATTTACTGACTAGTAACAGCTCTTTCTATTGCCTGTGGTTCCACTTGCATCCCAGAGCAAATTTTGATTTGTTTTATCTTTATCGATTCAATTTATCTTTATACCGAAATTCATGAAAGTTGTTTCAGTTGTTTAGCCTCAAAACGTAACAAACAAATAGAGTTCCTTTTGAATTTATAAAATTTGTATGGTTATGAATTCACCAAACCATATAAGCACATTTATCCGAAATATTATACGTTTTATCATCGATGACTTAGATTTTTTGTATTTGATTTCTACAATCCAAGGGTAAAAATCGATAGATACATTTCTTCAGGACTACCTCGCCAAGTAGGTATCATTTTTTGGTGGTGCCGGTGCTGCGCAAATGACAGCCTTATTTAACTTCGAATTGCAGCTACTAAAGATTAATAAAAGATGATAGACTGCTACAAAACAATAAACGGAAAAACCAAACAACAGTTACCGGCCAATGACTAGAGCGGCGATAAGAGGAGTCTGGTGCCATTATTGGGCACCGTGCCGGCTGCAACTAGGAATTTCTCAAACAGGAAAACCCACAATCGTGTCCGACCTTCATATTGAACTCAATAGCAATTGTTTGACCTCTAAAATTCTTATGAGTTGGCTTTGCTTGTTACTGAGCCTTATAACTTGGAGTAGGTAAGTTATAACCACGGGGATTAAGCGATCTGCAAGGGTAAGTTGCGCTAGCCGTATTCAGTCTAAGGATGGGTGACCATTCTGAGCATAACGAGACACCTCTGTCCCTCGTTTAGTAAAGTTGAGCCGTGAAGGAAAGCCGCCAGTCCTGGTTGTCATAAACACCTATGACAATTGTTATTAATATTCAAAAGCTCGAAAAGCTTCGGATATGGATACTTATTGTAAAATTTTATATAATTACATTAATATTCTCAAGTCTAGCTTTTAAAATGTGGTACCGATCGGAAAACGTATAAATAATATATATAACTGTCAAAATTATGACAAATAATTATAATAACGAGAAGTTGTATTAATAGTACCTAACTGAATATAATACGGATAAGTGTTAATACTCGTACAATAGTACTGTAGGTAAGCAGTGATACTTTACCTAATATTAGATACTAGCTTTTGCCAGCGACTTCGTCCGCGTGGAATAGTTACTTTGTTCCATATGAACTTTCATCCTCTATTTCACCCCTACATTGTAGGTCGAAATTTATCAAAATCCTTTCTTAGGGGATGCCTACATCATAGTAGCTATATGCATGCCAAATTTCAGCCCGATCCCTCCAGTGGTTTGGGCTGTGCGTTGATAGATCACTATGTCAGTCAGTCAGTCACCTAACGTAAGAGTAGACAAATATAATCAGAAAGCTCCGAACTGCTAAGCTATCGGGAGTTACACGTGTTATTGTGTTATATTCAACCATAAAAGATAGACATTTGCTGTCGTGGAATATTTTTTATATAATTTTAAGGAGAAGATTTCCGTCATACATGATTTCTGTGTAGCTTTAACCATTAAGGCTGCACACGCGACGGAAGCTTAAAAAATGGAGTAAGTTCTCCTGTTTTCCCAAGATTTCCCTTCCCTGCTCTGCTCCTATTGATCGTAGCGTGATGAAAAGTATACTATAACCTGCCCAGGAGTATGAAGAACAATTGTACCAAGTTTCGTTGAAATCCGTCGAGTGGTTTTTGTTTCTATAACGAACATACAGACAGACAGACAGACAGACAGACAGACAGACAGACAGACAGACAGACAAAAATTTTACTGATTGCATTTTTGGCGTCAGTATCGATCACTAATCACCCGCTGATAGTTATTTTGGAAATATATTTCATGTACAGAATTGACCTCTCTACAGATTTATTATAAGTATAGATAATGCGTTGATTACAATATTGCTATTTAGTTGAAGAGTACATTGTGTACTATTAGTGGTTTTACATGTGTGTTATCGGGTAATTGTATTAACTCGCTAACAAGCTTTTTCCATGGTTGTGTGTACATGCGCTAACGCATTATTCCTTGATGCAAATACGGAACTCAGTAGAGAATAGGGATATCGCTTATATTTGTTACTTCTCAATCATTTTTTTATGACTGATTTAATTGCAAACACTTATTTTGGACTAGCTTTTGCCAGCGACTTCGTCCGCGTGGAATAGTTACTTTGTTCCCTAGTTCTTCGCCCGTGGTTTCACCTGCGTTGCCCCGTTCTTAAGGGTTGTAGCGTGATGATATATACATTGATAGCTTGAAACCTTTCCCATGAATCACTCATTTTCCCAACATTTCCCTTCACTGCTCTGCTCCTATTGATCGTAGCGTGATGAAAAGTATACTATAACCTGTGGTTTGGGCTGTGCGTTGATAGATCACTATGTCAGTCAGTCAGTCACCTAACGTAAGAGTAGACAAATATAATCAGAAAGCTCCGAACTGCTAAGCTATCGGGAGTTACACGTGTTATTGTGAGTCAACCATAAAAGATAGACATTTGCTGTCGTGGAATATTTTTTATATAATTTTAAGGGGAACATTTCCGTCATACATGATTTCTGTGTAGCTTTAACCATTAAGGCTGCACACGCGACGGAAGCTTAAAAAATGGAGTAAGTTCTCCTGTTTTCCCAACATTTCCCTTCACTGCTCTGCTCCTATTGATCGTAGCGTGATGAAAAGTATACTATAACCTGCCCAGGAGTATGAAGAACAATTGTACCAAGTTTCGTTGAAATCCGTCGAGTGGTTTTTGTTTCTATAAAGAACATACAGACAGACAGACAGACAGACAGACAGACAGACAAAAATTTTACTGATTGCATTTTTGGCGTCAGTATCGATCACTAATCACCCGCTGATAGTTATTTTGGAAATATATTTCATGTACAGAATTGACCTCTCTACAGATTTATTATAAGTATAGATTATAATGTTAAGGGTTGTAAGGCTTTTAAAGTTTTGATATTATACAGTTAAAGGTTGTTAATTAAAAAAAATCAATGCAATGCAATCTAGTTTTGAAAAACACAAATATTGCATTTTTAAATAAATAAAAGTATGTGGATGGATAGATTGGTATTAATTAATTACCCATAAATAGAATAAGATATAACAATTTGGCGACGAGAACGAAAGAACCTTACGATTAGTGTGTTTTGAGTACCTTCTCAAAACAAAAGCGAAGCGGCGTCCACGTACGCACATGGATGAAATAAGAAAATTTATTAAAGAAGGAAAGAAATCTTGGATTCAAACAAAAACAAAAGTAGAACTGATAGAAATCGCAAATAGTTTAGAAAACAGAACAGTGTTTTCGAGTGAATATTGTAACATAAGTGAGGTTAGAGAATACCTACGTAAAGTCGTGGAGAAAGGTCAAATAAAAGATCAATTAATCATGACAACAACAATAATAAGTACACTGGAAGTGTTCGCAGGTGAAAACTGGAATGCATATCAGCAACAATTCGAATGTTTCCTACTAGTAAATGACATACCTGAGGAAAAGAAGGTGCCCATTTTAATTACGAAGTTAAATACGAAAGTTTATGATTTATTAACTACATTATGTACTCCTACACCTCCAGTCCAGGTAAAATATGTGGATATTTGTGAAAAACTTAAAAAGTACTATCACCCTGTTCAAAATTATGCACTACACCAAGCTGAGTTTCGAAAGAGATGTCAAAAATCAACAGAAAATATTGACCAGTACATGGTAGAACTAAAAAAATTATCAAAAAATTGCAATTTCACAAGTTTAAATGATGAGTTAAAAGAAAGACTTCTAAATGGGTCCCATTGTGATTCTGTTAAATTTGAATTATTAAAACAAGCGGATAAACCCCTGGAAAGATTGATAAGCATTGGAAAAACAGCTGAAACTGCTTATAACTTAGTATATAATAAAGAGAAACAGGAAGAGAAGTCACAGATGTTCAAATTACAGGAAAATAATGTCACAAGAAATAAAAACAGTAGTTATCAACCGAAGGCAACATCAATAAAAAACCAAGGTATGACATGTTTTTGCTGTGGGAAAAATGGACATATGAAACAACAATGTTTTCTGCGTGAAAAATTTTGTAGTGAATGTGGAAACAAAGGTCATATTTATAAAATGTGTCGAAGAAATAAAGAAATAAGAGTAAAGAAGATAAATCTTGTAGAAACTATAGAAAATGATGAAATGGAGACAACTGCAGAGGACAAAGTAGAAGACACCGAATGTTTTGATATTTTTTATTTCAGTGATAAAAACAAAATTCCACCTGCTATACTAAAGGTATCTGTAAATGGACAAGTATTAGAGTTTGAAATTGACACTGGAGCAGATGTAAGTACAATCACTCTAGCTGATAAGGAACAATATTTTCCCAATTTGGAAATTAAAGAAAAAAATGTAATTTTTACAAATTTTGACCAAACAACTTCAACACCTCTAGGAATAATTGAAAACTTAACTATAATGTATGAATCAGTAAAAGCAGGTAAACAAAGGTTATTTGTTGTAAAAGAAGGTTTACCTATGATAATTGGGAAGGACTGGCTCTCCATATTACAATTATGGCCTCCAAAATTCGAACAAAAAAATTATAAAAACGTAACCTATTCTAAAGAAACATTAACTGAACACCTACAAAATGAATTTAAAGAAGTTTTTGAACCAGGCATGGGGTCATTCAAAGGAGAGCCAATCCATTTAGAAATTGAATCTGGAGTTAAACCAATATTTTTACCTGTTAGAACCGTTCCATTTGCATTAAAAGATAAAGTTAAAGAGGAAATACATAGATTAGTGGAGAATAAACGTATCATGCCTATAGAATATTCTGAGTGGGGTACTCCAGTGGTACCCGTGTTGAAACCTGATGGAACTGTTCGTTTATGTGGTGATTATCGTATAACTATAAACAAATACTTGAAAATTGATCACTACCCCCTTCCAACTATAGATAAAATATTGATGCAATTACAAGGAAATAGTTATTTTTGTGAATTGGATTTGCGAGAAGCATATTTACAAGCACCATTAGATGCTAACTCTCAAAAACTAGTTACAATAGTGACAGAAGAGGGAATATTCAAGTATTTGTACTTACCATTTGGTGTGAACACTGGGCCAGGTTCATTCCAACGATTGATTACACAAAAATTAAGTAACTTAGACATAATTGTTTACATAGATAATATATATGTTAGTGGAAAAACATTATTAGATACCAATGAAAAAGTAAAAATGGTACTACAAAGATTAAAAGAATCTGGATTAAAATTAAAAATAAATAAATGTAAGTTTTTTGAAGAAAAGCTGGATGTTTTTGGATTTGAAGTGAATAAAACGGGTATAAAAATAATTAAAAGCAAAATTGAGCCATTACTGTCATTACCACGACCACAAAATACTAAGATGCTTAGATCATTTTTAGGTAAAATAAATTACTACAATAGGTTTTTACAGAACATGGCAATGACACTAAAACCACTTTACAATTGTTTAAAAAATAAGAAATTTCAGTGGACAGGGGAGTGTGATAATTCATTTCAAGAAATAAAAAAAGCACTTGCAAACACATCATCTTTATCACATTTCAATATGGATTCAATTATAATATTAACTTGTGATTCAGCAGATTGTGGTGTTGCTGCTATACTGTCAATAAAAGATAAAAATAATATAGTAAAACCAGTAGCATTTGCTAGTAAAAAGCATAATGAAACACAAATGAAGTACCCAATCTTAGAAAAAGAAGCATATGCTATCATATTTGGGGTAAATAAATTCTATGAGTATTTATTTGGCAATAAATTTATTCTTCAAACAGATAATGAAGCATTAGCTAAAATACTAGGACCAAAATATGGTATACCAAAGATGGCAGCAAAGCGTTTGCAGTATTGGTCAATTTTCTTAAGTGCATTTGATTATGAAATTCAACACATTAAATCTAAAAATAATCCAGCCGATTACTTGTCACGTGTAGTTACTACCGAAAAATGTGAAAGTAATTATTTAAAAAATTCAGAACTAATCGAAAATACTTATGAAACAAGTACAATTAACTATATAAATAAATCCAACTTAGATGCACTAAATTGGAAAACTATACAAAATGAAACAAAAAAAGATAAAATTACATGTGACATTTTAAGATATTGTAGGGATGGCTGGCCATTAAGAAATGATCATGGTGCGGAATATGAACCATATTTTAGTCGAAAAAATGAAATAACAATTGAGAAAGACTGTTTACTATGGGGATATAGGGTAATAATTCCAAAGAATATAAGAGATGAAGTAATGTTAGAATTACATAAGAGTCACTTAGGCATAACACGAATGAAAGAAATATCAAGGTCATATTTTTGGTGGCCAGACATGGATAAAGAAATTACAAATATAACCAAGAATTGTGTAATATGTTTACAGAACCATAAGAACCCAGAAAAATCAAAATTAACTGTTTGGCCTCAGCCGCCCACTGTGTGGTATAGGTTACATGCAGATTTTTTAGGACCACTGTATTCGAAAATGTATTTAATAATTATTGATGCATATTCAAAATGGCCAGAAGCATTTGTAATGAGCAACATAACAGCTCAGAAAACTATACAAGTGTTCAAAAGCTTATTTGTGAGATATGGGTACCCATTGCATTTAGTTACTGACAATGGTCCCACATGGACTAGTGAAGAATTTAAAATTTTTTGCAAAATGGTGGGTATAAAACAGAGTTTTACCCCAACTTACTATCCATCCACAAATGGATTAGCGGAGCGGTTTGTGGAATCATTCAAGTCACATGTTGTGAAAATCGTAGAAAGTAATCATACAGTGGAATATGCTTGTAATCTGTTTCTTTTTGATTACAGAAGTACAGTGCACAAAACAACTGGGCAGAGTCCAGCAAAATTAATGTTAAATAGAGAGCTGAGATGTCGTTTCTCATTGCTAAGACCAAACCCAAATGATAAAACAGATATTGAACAAATAAAACAAACAATAAACAGTAAAGATAGATTCAAAAATTTTAATATCGGGGGGAAGGTGATGGTTAAAGATCAAAGAAAACACAAAAAGAAGTGGTCTCTTGGTAAAATTATTGAAATCATAGTTCCGGGTGTAACTTATACAGTTGAAGTGGATGGTCTTACATGGAAACGACATGTCAACCAACTATTGGAGTGTGGACAAAATTTGCACTATTAGATATTTAGCATGTAAAAATACGCGACGACGCCCGCCACCGTGTGTCTATGCCTGTGTTTTAGTGTGTGTGTTAAGCTTGCAATTTTGCATTTTTAAATAAATAAAAGTATGTGGATAGATTGGTATTAATTAATTACCCATAAATAGAATAAGATATAACACTTAGGTACCTATATTTTATTTTCCAATTAGTTCATTTGAATGATTAATTAAAAATAATACGAATTTTGATATTCATGTTGGTTCACCTTAGCAACCTTGTAATGTTGCAATAACTGATGTGAGTTGAACGTGAGACATTAAATATCCGGCTTCCCATCACTTGAATTGCAGGTTTCACATCCTCTCACTGAAGAGTTTCCTTTGCCTGAAAGATAGGGTGATATTTTCAATGTGTGTACTGCCTCAAACTTACTACAGCAAAATTAAAACGAAAAAAAATTAAAACGAAAAAAGAAGGCGTTAAATATAATCAGCAGAAATTGTATAATTTATTCAAGGTATTCACCATATCTATATTCAGGTGATATTCAGTTAGTTGTTTATTTTTTTAGAATTTATTTCTTAGCAACCTGCGGCTTTGTCCGTTAGTAAGTATGACAAATAAAGGTTAATCGAGGGTTCATTGATTTTACGAACATGAATTTTAATTTCGCTGTTGTCTGTTGTTTATAAATTTTACTAGCGACCCGCCTGCGGTTTCAGCCGCGCTGCTCCGCTCCTATTGGTCGTAGCGTGATGTTATGTATATATAACCTTCCTCGATAAATAGACTATCCAACACAAAATGAATTTTTCAATTCCAACCAGTAGTTCCTGAGATTAGCGCGTTCAAACAAACAAACTCTTCAGATTTATAATATTAGTATAGATTAAAATGCAATATTAAGTTTCTATCTAAACTGAATTCGTTAATTATAAAAGTGCCTCTGTTCTTGATATTAAGTTTATATATTTGTTGATACAAAATCCATGCGAACTCAAGAACATGACTGCCTAAAATACTATGAATATGAAAAGAAAAAAAAATTATAAGTAATTTTTTTAACTATATAATACTGGCAATTTCTAATTGACGACCTCTGAGAAGAACCGCAAAACAAACTCAGAGAATTTATAGTCTCTTTTAAGTCCACACATAGTAGTAGCAAATATGCGAGTTACGAATCTACAATGCAAGGTAACTACAATAAAAGGTCTGTAAAGGTCTGTAAGAACAATAGCTAAACATCTATCTTGCATTTTTTATACGCTACATTATCTCTTAAAAATTCACTCGAATCGAATATTGCAGACTTGGCGATTTCACATAAAATCTGTTTTCGTGTCGTTTTTATAGCAGAATGCAAATGCCACAGCATTTAGCGTTGAACACTAACTTACCGAGTGGCGACTCTAGATATTACTGTAGCAGAGGTGCTATTCACGTAAAACGAAAAATAAAAATAAAATAGACCATGAGCAGTATTATGAACCCCTCACATGTTAAATAATCATAACCTACATTAAAAATGGTATCTAGTCGTCACAATGCTCACATATGAATGTCTTGTTTGTGCTTTGTAACAGCGGTTACGTGAGCTTAGCCAAGTTGCGAAAGCACAGTTCGCACTGAAACGAATTTAGCGCGAGTCGAACAGGAAGCCGAATGCTCGGTACTATTGCTGAGTTATGCTTTACTGGAGGTGGCTGTTCCGATTGCGACATTAATAAGCTCTTCACAAGAAAAAGGAATACAGGCAATGACACTTAAAATTTCTAACGACTTCGAAATCTGAGATACAGATGCAGAAAGAAACTGCAAACTTAAATAGAAAGTAGATACCTTTGGCCATATTGATCTTAGTTTGGTATCTTAACGATATCTATGGCCGGTGTGTAATTTTATTTTTTAATTTAATTTTTATTACCTAAGAGGTATTACATTAGGTACATTATGTACTTAGGCACCATTTTACTTCATAAAACCTAAGTAAATAAAATCTGTTCGCACCCCGTCACATCTAGTCCATATAACTCTTGGTGCATTTGGTAAGACGCTCAGTGAAAGTGATTGCGCGGATGTCGCGTGCGACGGCGCAGGCGCACCCGCCGACCTTGCCATATAGGCAGCGCGCGCGACGCATCGCGTAGTGCGTAGCTACCGGTTGTACATCGTGCGAGGCTAAGCAATGATTCAGGGTCTTTAAAAGACGAGCAGCAAAAATTTTAAGGGTCAAGTCGAAAAGCACTTTTAACACAAAAATTAAGGCGTGGAAATTATTAAAATCAAGTGCCACACAATTCATTTGCGAAGAATATGTGTACTATAAGAGCAGTGATAAATGTTGGGTGCAGTATTTCCATATCTTGTGTTCCAGAAACTAATAGCCGTAGGTTGTAAAATAGAGAAAAGGAGTTTTTAAAAAGTAGATCCAAAATGACATAAATTCAAATTCAGTAAGAGCAAACTTTAGCATTGTAATTGGTGGGTAGCTGAGTTATGCACTAAAGTCACCGAAAGAAATGGAGGCAATATAGAAAACGATTAAAATTATAATTAAATAATTTATGAAATCTAGGGCATATGAAAATTTAAAATGAATAGGTGCCTTACGTCACATACACACTGACTTTCAGACAGCCTAACAAAAGGCACAAGTAGAGAAGGGCCGAAACAAGTTCTGGCAAGTATGACAAAACGTTCGGTATAAATATTTCTGCAGTGCTTAAGGTTGATTTCTCTCAGGCAGATTTCCCTAACAATCGTAAATAATAGTCTTTACGAGTTTGTACTTAGATAAACATACTGAGTTTTGCAATTACAATAGTAAAATAAATACTGAAGAGTTTACCTCATCGTTCGAGAGTACCGAGTGACATATTTTTCCGTGACTTCAACAATTATGCGCAGAGACACTACTGATACTATCATGTAGTTTTTGTACCGAGGTAGATTAATGTTCATGAATACCTATTATACAATAAGGAGTGACGCGTCAGGGTGAATCCTGATGGCTTGTAATTTTATACGTACACAATTGCACCACTTGAAGCGTTTTTTGCTTATTTTTTTTAAATCAATATGTCAGTTGTCGTGTTGTCTCAGCCCGGTGCAACACGACCGGCCACACATGAGTACCACCCGTTATTAATTTCCTTTTGAAATTACGCAAATGCCACTAAACATTGTTCCTTTCAGTAAAATAGATTATAAAACTTAATTTGAATGCGATGAATATTCAAAAGCCTATGGTTTGCACAGCTTGTATGTAAACAGTATTTGTTTTTTATTTATTAATTGACGCTTCACGTGCGAATCACGTGTTGAATATTGTATTCACGTCGTGCTTACTTCAACTAGTTTTAAATATTATACGTACACTTGAGGAAGTAAAACGTAAGCTGTCAAATTTTCCTCGCCTACCTAGTAGCACAATGACCTTAATGGCAGGTCCATTTTGGTTTTTGACATGTATGATAAGTATTGGCAATTTTCATGTGTGAATGTGTTGTAGACTGGTGTCAACAACGATAAGTAGGTATTGAGCAGGATTTGTATATTGATTTGGATATTGTATAAATTGTCCACGTGCTCACGTGCATCTACGAGGACAAGCTGACTTCCAAGTTGATCTACCTCATAAAATTAAAACTAGTTATACAGTAACTTGCATCTATTTCTAGTTTTCACTCAACCGAAATAGCTGCATATTTGTACGATATCGTAAATTCTAGCGATAATGACGTAATGCAGTTTTGTCTAACAACATTCGGCAGTTAAGCATAAATGTAGCCGGTAATAAAGGTCCAACGGCAAAATATTTCAACGAATCAGATTAGGTGTGTTGCAATGCATAACTATAATGCGTTAAGTTAATTCATCGAGTGGATACAGAGACATAGTATTAAGATGGACGCGTATTGGCAAATAAGTGCGCGTTTGTTTGGGGGCCGTCGTGTTAGAACGGGCGACCTCTCGCCTCCGCGGCCGGCGTTCTCCTTACAACTACTAGCATTGAGGCATTTACCTTTCTTAGGTCGGACTTGTCCTCAATACAGGCTAGAAGCGTTGATTTATTACGATGCCGGCTCGATTTAGAGACAAATTTCGTGCAATATGCGCCCAATCCGCGGTATGTTTACATTCTAGTCCCCGAGTGGCGTCAACATTAGCCCCGTTAGCCTGATATGTCGAATGGTAAATATTCTCTAGTACAAATCGGTTGCAAGCAAATACTTTTATATGACATGACTAATTTACAAGGCTGTGTGCACGTAAGGCACGTTTACTTAAATATTAGATACTGACGGAAAATTCCGCCAGTACCTACCTATGTATTTACAAACAGTTTTTTAATTAAATTCTCTATCGC
Organism: Acronicta aceris; assembly: GCA_910591435.1. Lineage (NCBI taxonomy): Eukaryota > Metazoa > Arthropoda > Insecta > Lepidoptera > Noctuidae > Acronicta > Acronicta aceris. The sequence goes on from OU342768.1 coordinate 10,574,473, forward strand.
CTTATTTGGAATTTACCATTTATCTATAATGATGGTTACAGTATCTACATTTGCTAACTCATTTATTTACTATCTACCTACCCATTCTGGTCCACTGTTAGGCGCCATTTTATTTTGGCCTAATTTGGTAACTTTTCGGTCTGCAACATTGCCAAGTCGCCCACGTTGCATGGAATGTTAAAAAATATGTCCAAGGTTTTATTATAAAAGACCCTGGACGATAGTTAAGTAACTTTTGGCTCTACAAAGATGTATGATAAGGCCCAACAAATGAAGTATGGCTAATTAGCACATTTTTATAATTGACGTGTTTTGTGGAATTCGAACACAACAATTAAGAGGCTATGAAATTGTTTCTGCTCATTAGTAGGTAATATGTTGTTACCTATTTAAATGCTTACCAAAATGACGCAGTATACATACTGCTCTCCTAACTCAATTAGGAACAAAATTTATCCCGATTTTCGATTTATCGTAATTATTCCAATCAATAGCGATTTCAATGAAGTGATAATCTATAAATAGCGTGGTTTAAATACACTGCGTTTGTAAACAAGTATACTAGCTTGATGGCAAAATAAAAAAAGCAAAATAGCCACTTTCTATAATTTGTTAAAATACTTTGCATTGATGATATAAAGCTAAAGACAAAAAAAAAACATTCTAATTTTAAAAAACGGGTAGCATTTGCTAAAATTTTGTCTTTTTGACCGTTGAATGTTGAATCGTTCTTTGTGGTAGCTACGAGAATTTTAAAGCCAAAATCAAAATGTTATGCAAATTTTACACTGAAACGGTCGGTTTCACACCAAAACAACGAAATCATTGACGTTTAATGTCAAGGTTGGATGATATCTCCGCGACATCATTGTTATCATCCTAAGTGACTATTTACTGTAAACAGATTGTATCGAAGGAAGTGATCTTTGTCCTCTTGTAGGCAGTACCTTGTAAACGCGTTGCCGCCTTTTGTGTGGTACCAGTGTTAGGCTTTTGCGGTGTGAAGTAGAACTAGACTAATGAATTTATTAATTCACACTTTTATGTACAAAAGAAATGGTACATAAGGCGGACTTAATGCCATATGGCATTCTCTACCATTCACCCTTTGGGTCAAGTAGAATGAATTAAGTTACGCGAAGAAAAAAATACTATAGGTTTATTTATAAAATTAAACACATCTGGGTTTTATTTAGATTTGAAGAATAAGTTAGGCTTTAGCACCTACCAATCGAATTTTTTGGGGCTGCGGTTATTTTATGATCTCTTGTTAACATTTCAAATATTTTTATATTAGGTACGTCATTATAATTTAAAATATTAGAAGTAGAAACACATAGTATTGACCTCATAGTACGCGAATATTAAACAATGAAATCAAATAATTTTAAATAGAATAAATTTCCAAGATGATTCCTGTGTATAATAAATTAACCAAAACTGTTTCGCACATATTATTTTTTCATATTTTTGAAGGCAGTTTTACTTTTTGTTAAAAGTTAATGTATTTTAACATTTTTAGTAGCGAGTAAAATTTTTACGTATTCCTAGACGATGTTATCTTTTTATCATTTACTCGGTCGTTACGTGTTATTTCTAAATTTTGTGATCAGATCTTGACCAATTTTTTATGGGACCACCTCTAAATTACCTAAGACCTACCGATCAAAAAAAGAATCATATTTTTTTTTTCATAATTGACAGAATAATCGCGTAACAAACATACAAAAAAACATACAGTCGAATTGAGAACCTCCTCCTTTTTGAAGCCGGTTGACAATAGAATTGAAATTGTTAGTAAATTGGTTGCTGCAAGTGTTTAAGATTTCCATATTCATATCAGTCCTTGTGATAATTATTAACACTCGTGAGGCTGTCATTTATTTAACGAACATCATTAAGTACTATCAGTCGCGACAACTCTTGTTTTACGTCATTGAGTGGTGACAACGATGACATTGAACGCCCGACTCGATTAAGCATAAGCAGACGATTCGCGAGGCCGCATGCGCTTTTTTTAAGTTCGATCAGATTTTGTGGATCGTAATGGGTCGCAATGTCTCGATGCGATCCGCGGATAGGATAGCATGCATTTGATTCGATTTTTAAAAGATCGATCCTAACATCGCATAAAATACAACATTTAACTAAATAATTAAATATAACATTTATTTCAAACAAGGCAATAGAAATGACAAAACCTAAAAAACTAATTTTTACAATAATTGAAGGTATATGAGCTAGCCGTTTATTTCGTATCATCTTTCTATCTGCCGCCGTCACCAATAGCAAACCTAAGATGTAAATTACTGACATTTTGTATAAATTTGTGACATAAACAAACTAAAGAAAAAGTTTGGACCGCGATCCGATATTTGATAGAGTTGAATCGTTCCGCGATCGATCGATCAAAAATCGATTGGATCGTATGCACATGATCCGGTGTACGAAAAGATCGGATCGGATCGGCGCATCACTAAGCCGCATCGCCAATGTCCACACCGTCCACTGCCCTACCTGCTCCACAGATCATTGTTCAATCACTCTCGACACCTAATTGCGGCTTCACAATCGTTGCGTTTGACAGAACTACTGATTCCTATGTAATGGTTACGGTGAATTACTTATTAAAATTAATATCTTGGCTTAATGAATTTTAACTCCATCATCAATCAGGTTTGATTCTTGCTCAATAATCATGTCTTTTTATAAGGATTTTGCTACTATCGATGAGACCTTACAAACGTTTATTAATGGCGGAAATCTATTTGAATTATTCACAAAACTGCTTTTCTTTACTAGACTTTCCCTAAGGCTCGCAAGGTTATAGTTCCAACGATAGATATACGAGTAGTTAGCCATTAAGCAGTTGTAGTGCTTCTAGTTCAATTAACGGCACATGACTGTTAAGATAGTGATCTAATGTATACTTATACATATATTCGCCAGTATTGAGGTGTAAAGGGTGAGTCGCACGCGACCGAGTAGAACCTGCGACACCGGTTGCGCTCGGACTATTTCTGATAGCCTTCTTTGTCGGTCACTCAGTGTGGTGTAAGATGCGAAGTTATTTCAACGCTACTTGACATTATTCACATAAAGAAGACGAATGAAAAAGCAAAGGGCACGGAGAGCATGGAATTATGTATTAATTTCTACTTATTTGTACTGCAATGGTCTTATTGGATTGCTTCATCGTTACTCGTACGTACTGCTTATTGATCTAAGTTTTAATTTACTTCGAATATTCTACAATTTAAGAGTCCGGCGGACCGAATTTCTCTTATAAACGTAATACCTAAATAAATCGTAATTCAAACACAATTTATTCAAATTCTAGTATTATTTGGATTCTGATACCGATAAGTTCCTACTCGATCCCGATACCGATAATCTAGGTTCCTACTCGATTCCATATCCATTATTATTATTATCTCCATTTCAACCAAAATACGTCACTGGAAATAAGTGTAGGCGAATGCAATTTTTGATAACTTTACCAAGTTTGGAAAGATTTTCCGGTCTTTTATTTCCAGTGAAGTAGTAGTAGACGAAATAGTAATGTAGGAACCTAGATTAGCGGTATCCAAATCTGAATAATAACATAATTTGATAGAATATTGTCTGGATTACGGATTACATATTTCGGTATTACGTTTTTGTGGGCAATTCAAGCTCCGCCGGGGCAACAGTTTTTATTCTAATATTTCTGGTTTTAACAATATTCATTGCGTAACTTTAGTGGGTTTAGTAAACATGAATAATAGGATGCAATGGACATTGTTGAACTGACAACATGAAAGCAACTGTTGTGATTCTGCCCACCTACTTAAGTGTTTACGTAATTAGGCTGCTGTTGAGTAATATCTAGTTGGTACGACGTTAACGCATTGTAAACAATATTAAGTTAACTAAGACCCGGAAAGTCTCCCGTCACTGATACTTAATTTATTTTTCAACAAGTAGTAGGTAAGTATTACTTTATGATCCTCTTCTAGGTACTTATTTTTTATGAAACCAATATACAGTGACTGAAAATATGCGACTAATCCAAATGGGAGGTTCAGTAACCGTTAATATTAATTATCTAAATTTTACAAAAAATAATATTATTAGTCATCTTAGGTGGTGGCAACTAAGCTATTGTCTTCGCCCGATGACCCTTTACATTGTAAATTGTAAGTATCTAATTACAGAAGCAAAATTGTCTAAAGATAAATGAACGAGGTGGAAAATCTTATTTTTTATACTATTTTACTATAATTTTCCAATAATGAGAAATGTAGCCTTACAAAGAGGGCAGAAGTACGCGCTGAATAACTTAATTTACGACGTCTATGACAGATTTTGCATTAAATTAACAAATCGTTCGGTCATTTCGCATGAGTGTCATTCTGGGTAATATTTATACTTATTTTAATTCAACGATATTGACAATGTCATTTACTAGAAAGGACAAATTAGTATTCATAAACGTACGGTTAGGTACATAAAAATATCAAATATTATACTTGGTCGTATGTTTCAATACAACTGTTACTGACTATTACGCCATTTGTTTTGCAATTTGTTGAACACAATGCTGTGGTCGCTGGAACGTCTGCTGGATTAGTTCATAGCCACAATGTTATATTTTTGAATTATCTCCACATTATAGGCGTTATAAGCCACTTCGAGTTTCAATTACATTCAATTTTATAGATCAATTCATAGCACATATTGATAAAGCCTTGTCTATTTACATAACATGTTAATAAAATTATCTTTAAAAGAGTTCATTGAAATTCGTCGATAAGAAACCTATTGCTAAGTATATGTAAATATAATACAAACGAATCAGCATGTTTTTCACAACGCAATTTCCACGTGTATAGGAAAAATAACCGCAAAACTGATTATAATTGTAATCCGATAAACACTATTGATTTACGAAGTGAACAGTCGAGTTTCCAATTTGAATCCGTGTGAGGAATTGATGTGTGTGGCCAATTATATGTTAGCACGTTAAAATAGTAACAAGAGCACTATGAATATAGTGCTTGTAAATCAATAGGACGATAATGTAAATCGTCTTGATTGTGATCTCGGCTGTCGCGAGCATGATGTCACTTGCCTGAGCGCAACGACAAGGCCTCGTAACTGCCTATACTTTGAGCTACACAGGTAGCCGCGCAAATTTATGATGTGTTATTTATATAATTCGGTCTCTGTCGAAATTAAGTAGACTTTTGGGGGGACGTGTTAAGTGAAATTGGTACTGGCGTTTTGTGTCGCAATGAATAATAATATCATGGTCTCCAAAATTGATTGTTGATCTGTGGGTTCTTGTTGATTATCCTGAGTTTAAAAGAAGTAGAAGAGGAAGGAGCAGTTAACATAACTTCTAAAATCCTTATATAGTTTAATAGAAACGGCCCCTTTAGTTATAAAAAAAAGCTTGTAAACGATCTGGATTTATTTTTGGAAGACTACTGAGGATAGTCAATTGATTCTACAAACAGTTTTCTGTATTATAGGCACCCAAGTCTAAACATTTAGAGTATGGCATACAACATTCTAAAGTCAATTAAATGATGATTTTGACACAATAAAATAGAGAACGCTCTGCAATGAGTATGACTAACTTTTGTTGTACCTAATTTTGATTGGTTATTGTAAGTAGGTATAATGAGCTCAGTACGCTTTGATAAAATTATATTGATAGGTACGTTTTCTTTTGGCAGCAGCGTGGGAAACGCAAATGATTAACGTTGATAAGTTGCCAGTTTGTCAGTTCCATCATAATAATATTATTATTATTCCTTTATAAATAACAATTACTTTAGTATATCTACTAGTTTTCGATACCCAACTTTCAGTCCGTCCACACAATCTGACCAAATTTGTAACAACTTAATTTAGAAGTATATGTGCTCAAGGCAATTTGTGTTTAATTTTCAAGCGGATCTCTACGTATTAAGAGGTGGTGCCAACTTGATGTCATACATAATCATATCTTGTTATTACATAACAACTAGTTTCTTGTGTTTTTTTGTGTTCTTATTTTGCTTTGTTACGCATTTATGCAAAATTGTTTGACATTTATTCCCAACTTGTGGGTACGGCCAACCACATTTGTATTTCTTTTTTCTAAACTAAAGCAGAATTCAGTAACTGAAGTTGATTTTGAGTACTAATTTTCTTTAAAAGTAAAAGTACTAATTATTGCTATAAATGATTTTCTTTATTTTTCACCTTAAAATGCAGTGTGCTTCTTTTGGTACCTATATCTTGCAAAAAATAAGGTGTAACATCAATAAATTTCATTAAATTTATTATTAAGACATAATTTCTTGTTCCAGTTAGGTTAAGTTATTCATGCCCACTTGTCAAGCGTGTCCATTTTAACAGGTTTATTGTGAATATTAATGTAACATGTCGATTAATATGAGTTAATGTTCTACTACGCTAGGTGAGGCGATGATTTTAAATCTCGATCTATTTGATACAGTAACGAATCAATTTCTTGTAACTCCATCCTTGCAGAATGATCTACTTGTATTTGAATTTCCTTATCATTATTTTCATGCTTGTGATCACTGGTGTGGTCTGCCCATAATATTATAACATATAGGTACATAGTTTAGGTGAAAGTTTCATTGATGTCCCCCCGAGCAATTATTGAACCAAAGTAGATAAATAAGTACTAAATTGGCGAAGCTTGTAATTGCGAATGAATACATGTGCTGTTTCCCTGATAAAGAGGGCACTATAAATATGTTGTCCCCATGAAAACCCTCAATTATAAGGAGACCCTATAATTTATAACAAAGCTGCAAAAACTTGATTACTAGGACAAAATGAGTAGAACCTACAAGTAATTATGGGTAGTTATAATTAATATAGTTCAAGTTATGTTTCAGTTTTTTAATGAGCTTTTACAGACATTGATGTAAGGGTCACGAATTTAATTGCACATCAATTGCATAAATTCGTCCTTAGGTTCTCAATTATGGAGTATTATAAACATTAGTGTTGGACCAACAGAAGGTGCCTTCAGTTATCATGTCTTAAATACCTATCGTCGGTGATAATCCAATCCCGCTTATGCAACATTTTGCTGTAAAGCCTAACTTTCAATGTTATGTTATCAAGAATATAAGCCGTATATTAAAAATAGGCAATATGTTATATACGCGGTATTGGATCAGTCCGAGCCAAAGCTATACCATCCACGCCCAACAATCATTTAATTAATTTTAAAATGTATTTCACTTACAACATTGTTAATGCTTCTCTAGTCAAATTGGAGAAAAGGGTCACATACAAGCCGTAGGTAGTGCTAAAAGGTAACATTTTAGCAATTCCTCTGGAATCAATTCATCTTTAGAACCCACGTTGACGACACGCGGCTGAGCGAACGGCTTCTGCGCCACGTGTTGTGGGTTCGATCCCCACACGAAGCAAATATTTGTATGATCTACAGGTAGTTGTTCCGGGTCTGGGTGTTTGTGTATGTGAGAATTTGTAAACGCACCTACGATACAGGAGAAAATCCGAGTGTGGGGCAATGTTTAAAAAAAAAATTCAATCCAATAGGTACAATTTTCTAATGCGAATTTTAATGTGTCGTCAAATTGGTCTTTTTAGCCGTGCTGGTCTGCATATTGCCATATAGCTAGTTTATAACTGCCTTAAAAAAGGAGAGGTTCTCAATTCTTTTTCTTTGTGTATGTAAAGCGATATCTTCGCCGATCTTAATCCAATTTCGATTTCAGTTTTTATGTTATCTGATACTTAGTAGTTACTTGCTCAAGTTAAAGTTACATGCATTATCATCATCTACCCATTTACAGTTCCGCTGCCAAATATAAGTCTCCTCTCAGAATAGCAGATGCACTTGAGTACCAGTAATGAGTGCTGTTACCTACTATATTAATAATCGTGTACCCACAGGATTCGAGAGATATGGCGCATCCATGCATTTCTGAACTGATTAAATCAGGGAATGTTTCGGAACCGAGGTAAGTGCAGTTTGACCTAAAAACTAATTCGTATTGTCATTAGCCGTGACCGCGAGTACTATACAAAGACTCACCTCTATCATTGGTTGATTTTTGTAATTACCGAAATGTTCTTGTTTGATATTCGCACTAAGGTTTTTTAAGTTTTGATCTCGCTCTAACTAACGGCTTCTTCTTTGAATAGATGGCAATTTAACTACAGCCTGTCCCAACGTCTTATGTGCTCAAGATTACAAAACTCATGTATTCGCTCCTGCAGGAGCCCTGACCTCTAGTAAACGAGGATTTAAATTAATTCTTCCAGGATATATGAAGCGAGTCAGTAATAACAACTAAGCAATTACGGTCGTAATGTGTCTGTTTTGTCTAGAAACTTGTTATTTTGTTAATTGTTTTGCTATCAGCATTAATGACTTTATACAATTGTGATCCCAGTGTTATTGCACTTATTTTTATATCAACTTGCGTGTGCCTGAACTGTTACTTTGTAAGCACTCCGAGTTTCCGATTTATCACCAGAGTTATGTACCTACCTACTTAAAGTTTAATGTGCGTGTAGGTGTTATGGACATGATTAGTAATTAATTCTAGTATAGCACAGACTTTCGGTATGTGGGTGTTGGTATTCTGTAATAAAAATGGCGTCCATTTGATGTTAGTATTAACATCCCGCCCGGCGTTGCATCAAGTGAAATGTCTTAGAGCCATAAAAATATTACCGATAAACCGGATATCTTAGTTGTTTCAGCTATTTATTCCAAGATTTTATGATTATATTGGATAGTAGTACTTTTAATTTCTATGCAAACAAATTATAAACTGTTTGAAATCAATTATTTAACAACAGCTTGATTTGGCAGCATTTTTTGAGATTAAAATGAGAAAAAGTGAAGTATATTCTTATAATGATTGGGTACCTTTCTCTGCCTACAAAAATAATTATTGTTACGACAAATTTGTAATGCCATATCCATAATTTAGTGTTAAGATACATGCGATGGGAACATTTATTATAGGTGGGCGTGCTCGGTCTACTAAGTACAAATAGCTGGCCGCCTCGGTCAACGCGCGTGGATACACCACCGAATGATCTCGCGCGAGTCCGTACGTATGCAATGTACATTATAATTTCTAGAAAGCACCCACTGACTCGTGTTCATTTGCTTAAACTTTCAATTTGATATGAATTTATGAACAAGTGTCCGTTTTCACTTGATACTTTCTTAGTTATACGGCGTACTCTATCAAACAGCATTCACACGTTTAATAAATTTAAATTTGTAAAATAGCCGCGTACGAAATCTTTTTAAAGAACTATTTTAAGCACATTGATTGGCAGTTTCTGTATGCGTGTTAATTTCCATATTTGTTTGTTTGTTTATACATAATAGTGTCTTATAGCGTAGGTGTATATTTACATACATTAAATACTCAATCGATTTGGCGTGCGCTCAAATGGAATACTGATGTTAAAATCGGAGACGGAAAATTCGACAAACTATTTTGGGAAAACTTGATATTTTTTGCTCGCATTTTTTTCATTACATGCTATTTTATTCTACGTAGAAACAGGTGTTGCACGTGCTACAGCCCACAGTCCAAAACTATACGTTATCACGAACTGTTGTGTTTACAGACGAGATGCCAGACCACTTCCTCCGTATCTTGAGCGTCGGTAACATTTACTAAAGATAAAATAAATTAATGATAATCTCATACAGAAGTGTTTGCTTTATAAAACGCTACAAAACTGTAAATTACAATGAAGCGCGATGAAGAGTGTGTATAAATTTCGCTGGCATTCCCACACACTAACGTCACCCAGTCGCGTACCTACGCAGATGTCCTTTGCGTCTGTGTGAGTGCACGTAGCGTAAATACACCTCCCTTAACTGACTTACTTAACGTTCTCTAGACCTTGTTAAGACGTATTAGAGTTCATATTCGCATGGTTTTAATTTGACAAGTACATGACTAAGGTTGTGTTACTGTACCGTATTGTTTCACGTTTACGCGTCTCTGTGTGGCGAGGTTAAGTAGAGCGGCGTTATCTTAGAACAGAGATTCCGTGGAGTCTGGATTAATGATAAAACTATGTTGATGTAATATTTAGTTTTATTTACATTTAAATGATTTAATCTGGATTAAACATTGTAAACATAATCTAGCGGTCATTGGCAAACACATAGGTACGGAATAGGTAATTCAGGAATGATAAATCGATTGTTACGCGATCTCGTCCATATTTTTATGTCTATAATTTATTTTATATCTACTCATTCTATTTATAGATTCACAAAATATAGTAAATATTGCACTTGAAAATATTACATAACCCAATGTTCGTACCTGCTACACGAATAATTATTACATTTCATAATTAGCGAGGGTTTAGTGCATTGTCCGTCCAGTCTAAATGTCATCGAACGGGGTTTCGCAAGAGCGTCAATCACGGGCGGTCACCTACTTTCGCGATCGACTCGAGGCGATTAGTCGACTACATTCACCGAGGCCTCGGATCACCTCTACGCAACAATTGTTTCTGTAGGAATCTTTTATTTATGGCAGCGTGGCGCTGCGCTTGTGTGAGTGGGCGACCGTGCCCGTGTTTTACCTGTATGATAAAAATTAAAATTAATTTTAACCTTATCTATATTTAGATAGAGTCTTAATTCTGTTGCGCAGATCATACACAGAAATGCCCTACCGGCAATAAGTCAACGCTCGAACTCGCCTGTTTGACAAGATTCCAACCGCGTCTGTCCTGTTTGTTTATTGTAATCGGTTTGACAATGAGCTTAAGGTGCGGTTTCGAGTGATCTCCTGGCTCGCGCTCTCTTGTGATTGTTCTCGGCTACTCGGTGCGAGACTGTGTTTGTGTTTGTATTATACGTCATGTATACCGGCTTACTGTAGATTCGCCTCTTAGCATTCATAATTGCTTGGCGACCGAGCGGCTTTTAAAGCTTGCCGTTGATTGGTTTTTATTCGCGGTTTGAATTTAGGTTTTTATTTATTTGTAATTATTGAAATCGTTACATTGAGTTTTATGCCTTCTACGGTTTAAAGTATTTGTTGGAGAAAGGAGAGGTTTAAGTTGAAGATCGGTTGATCAGTCGAAGATAATCCTAGTGCAGATAACGGAAGGTCAATGAGGGATACGTCAGACGATTGAAATGGCGCGCTTCGGCAGTTGGTTTTGTGTTGCGTCGCGCGGGAGGGAGGGGATCGTGGCGGCATAGCGGCGTCTCTGTCGCGCGCTCCACCGACCTCCTTGGATGTGCGGCCTGCAAGGTCGGCCGCCTTAATTAATAAACTCACCGTAAAGTATTTGAGGTCGATCGGAGAAGCGTCTACAATCTTACTCGAACGAACCCTTGTCTAGTTATTGACCCGTACGCGTCGAACGACGAAGGCTTTTTATTACTCTATGTATTGTTGAACTAAAAATAAACGGCACTTAATTAAATAAGCCTTCCGATGTTAGTGTTTTTACACGCTCGTTACTTGAGATTTAGTCGTGCAGCCTGTTTTCTCATTATGTAATTAAAACACACATTATTTTGTTTTATATAGGTACTTACCTACTACCTATTGTCAGATTAAAGTGAACGATATCACTTTAATAAACGGGTTTGTTGTTTATGAAAGGTACTTATTAAATAGTCGTAACAGTGCACAAACTATGCAAATCGTATAGAGTTCACTGTGAAATTGTTAACGGTGAAATAAAAAAATGAAAGTTTTTTACTTACCCCTACTAGGGAATTAAGACGTTTCGTCACATCCGTGTCTGATTAAATCTTTAATGCATTGCTATGTCGCAACTAAATATTTATTAACTGACTACGATCTTTACTATCACTTAGATTAAATTATGTTTCTAGTAAACGTAGCAGCCATGTTTTTTTTTATTACACATATAGGCACCTTCATTTGAAATTATGACGATGTCGTAACATTAATGTTCGTTAGATATGTACATTTACAATATTTTAGATTTTTCCTAAAAGACCCTTTATTTTTTTCAGTTTGTCTTTCGGCGTCTTAGGTAAGTATTATTATTATTTAGTCAAGATATCAAGATACAACAATTTTTTTTTTTTAAAAACGTTGCCCCACACTAGGATTTTCTCCTGTATCGTGAGTGCGTTTACAAACACGAATTCTCACATACACAAACGCCCAGACCCGGAACAACTACCTGTAGATCATACAAATATTTGCTCCGTGTGGGGATCGAACCCACAACACGTGGCGCACCATTTGTCTCACCAATTGTTGACGTCACCAATTTTATTGTTTTTGGTTACTGCCAAACAGGCACGAATATTATTCTGACGCCATATTACTTAATGGGATCTGTTTTATCATAAGGCAGCAATTTGCAACCCCTAAACATAAAACGGTTTTCCCACTTTTATATTTCAACCCTTTATTGTCTCTAAGATGTTACGAATGAGAAGGACCAAAATGGGTCGCGATTTTGGCCTAGTGGGGGCTAACAAACTCAACAGACCTTCAAGATTTTTGTGCCTTGACCCTTCATATTTTACACACATGATAATCAATTTTGTCGCATAATTTTGAGAATCAATACGCGTGCCCTGGATTTAAAGCCTCAGCGCACGCGCACGCGAACCATAACTGCATGATTGATATGCCATAAAACTGCGTGTACTTTTCTGTCATCTGTTGTAAAAAGCTGAACTTCTTATCGTTGTGCTTTCGATGCGGGCCAGTGTGTAAAGACTGGCTGGGGTTATTTATGCTCTATTGTGACGTAGAAGCTAAACACCATAGTCCATGCGCTATTATTGCACGACGCTTTGAAAGGCTCCGACGTTGGTAATACATATTGGTTCCATCAAGTTTTGTTGGCCAGCAAAATGGTTAGTGACATGTGACAATACAATTTAAGTTTGGGTTATTAAGCTGGACTTGTGTCGGGTTAAGTGTAAACACTTGTGTCCGGATACCCAGCAATACAGCCGGTGCCTCCTATTAGCAAGGTGACTGACAAAATGTGCCAAACAACAGAACCGGTTTTTTATATCCAAGGAATGACTAAATTTAAATATTATAAATTAAGTTAACTAGTGCTGATGTGATCAATGTGGTTGAATATTAACAACTACGCTGGTGCTACGGTTTTCCCCACCACTTCTTATCAACTTTTTTACGTAAGATTTTAGAGTAGGTACCATTCTAATTGTATTGGCAATTACTCTTCCGGTTGTAAAGAATGGGCTGCAATACAAATTAAAAGCAGAATAAAATAATTACTTATTAGTTACAATGTCAGATTATTAAAACCACACATAACACAATACATTACATAAAAACATAAATTTTATTGCTCCGATAACGCTGTTTTTATCTTTATAGATAAAACAACATTTCTTGATTTTAAACTAAATTAAGTACCTAAACAATAAAGTACTTAGGTACTTATAAGTCATGTAGTTGTAGATAAGTAAAGTGTTTAATAATTTGTTACTCTTAAAGAAATCACTTATTTCCTTGACGGGTTTTTCCTTGTTATTTATTTTTAAATCGACCAGAATAAAATGAGATTGATCTATGAGTGTGTCTAATATCTTGCTTATGGGATTGCTTTCAATAGCGGTTTTGCAAATAACTGGACTGATGCGGAGAGCCATGGCCGTGTCGAGAAGTGTACCTATTCTGTATAATTCCCACAGATTACTCCGCAGATATGAGTTTTAAGCACAGCAAATTTTACCAAATTAAAAAATTTAAAATGACAAAGTTTTTACGAATAAATTATGCTAAATTAGATTTTTTTGTATAGTTTAAATCTACACTATTACCTTTCTTCTCTATCTTTCTATTACAAATCGTAATGAATTATAAAATTACTGGTAAACAGTAATGTCAATAAAACCTAATATTTTAAAGCTAGATTTTTTTTAACTGTCTGTAGGCAGGCATTTAATACTCATTGCAGTTTCATATGTGACGTAGCGCGTCTGCGTTGACAAATAATTATAATCTATGCGTAGCGTTCGGCGCAGGCACATTGTTGCCTGCTTATGTAAGTCGGAACGTCTTCCACTTTCGAATCAAGTTTATTGACACGGCAAGCTCGACAAACGCAGACGCTTCACAGTTACATCGGCATCGCTTTGATTCTCGTACTTACCTGGTCTGGACACCGGAATACTCAGTATAAACAAATTTAGCTCACAATAATTTATGTTTCGATATTTTCGACGCAAATTACTAGTTCCAAATTTCAGTGTACTTAGTAGAGGCCATAACTCATCTGGGCGGTAAACACAAGCTGTTAATAAATTAATTTGCGTACAATTTATATACTTGTATTAAGATGTTTTATGTTAATTTTATGTATGGTCCGCCCCCAACTGTATAAGTTCTAAAGACTTTAGCCGAAGCGCACTCATTAGGTTTTTATAAGTCATAAATTTGATGGTGTAAATAGTTTTGTCGCTTTACAACCGCGCTTGCTAAATGCTGACTAATCACTGTCTAAGCTGTTTTCATCAGTAACAGTGACATGCGGTCAAGTATGACGTACTACATTAACCAAGGCGCGATTACTCCATTTGGCATCAAACTTCTTTCAGTTTTAATATTTATCGCCCGAACATGTATACAATTATCATGTATTAATAATTGTCTTCTTACATGACAATGATATGCATTTACGCATGTGGTAGTTTCGCTATAAAAGAAATTGACTTTTTAAGAATAGAATACAGACTTTAAACATCTTTAAAACCGACTAGAAGGGTGCTTATTTATATGCTTCGCATTGTTGTATAAATAAAAATAAATATTAGTCACATAAAGTCGATGTTTACCTTATTCTAGCGATAATTTAAAAGCTAAACATTCGTGAACTTCTACTAACCGCAAAGTGTACTTAATGTGGTGCTTGAATACAAGTTGGTGTTATTATAAACAAAAAGTGTAAGATCATCCGGATCATGCGTTATTTGTCTCATCATGAGTGGACTTATCTTCTAACAAACAGACAAGAGTTCCAAAAACATTTCTTTTTTAATTTGGGCACGTTTAACTTGGAGAAGAAAATCCACTTATTAATTAATTATGCATCAATCTACTGCTGAGTGCAGGCCTTTCCTTGCATATGCATGTAGGTTGCTTTTATATAAAAAGTAGACATGCGCTAAGAATTGAATTGTGAACATTTTTACGGGATCGGGAAAAAAGAGCTCAATGCGGGTAGCGCCGCGGTAAGTTACGAAGATGGAATCCGTAAGAAGTGCATTAGATGGGATACCTAGATTTAGGATAGTTTTTTAATTCGCTTAATACCTGGTGATCGGCAACATATATATATTTGGTACCTATATCTGTAACCAGGTATAGGTCTCTCTAGGTGTCTCTGGTCTCGACCCTAATGCAAGGGAAGGCAAGTGACTACTTAAGGCATAATGTAAGAACTCCTTGCAGTATAATTAAAGCTTTTCAAAGGAAGGATTTTATGAAATGAAGTAATAACGAAAAGTAATAACATTTATTAACTTATTAGCTGACCCCGAAGTTTCACTTGCGTCCATGTTCAATTTTATTCATGTTTTGTTTATAATGTGAAATCCGCTAATCCGTTCCCTGACTATTTTATTTAGGAAAATATAAGTAACTACTATAAATATTCTGTATTTGGTATTAACACATACTTAACATGTTCAAAGATATCGCCTCAATATGTGTAAATGCCTACGTGTATATTATATGTTATGGGCGGTGTAAATGCTAGTAGCTCGGAGGATGTAGATCGACAGATTATAATGACCGGCTGCCGACTGGCGTCCTGTTAATATCCGCCCCCTTTAATAGAGGTTACGCTAATATATCACGATGATCTACAACATGGTCGAAATAACTGAGCGGTTCTGAGGTTGCCCGCAAGTGTTTTTGCAGTGTTCAATTTTAATATAGTATTCACTATGTTAAATAAACCCTGTCCGATCCGTAAGGGGCATATAGGCATCCCAGTCACATAACCAAATAAAACAAAAAAAAAAACAATATTCATAAAAGTAAAAATATTTTAGAAGTGAACTAAAATCCAGCAAATTTTTAAAATTTTATAATATCATCATGTAAGTTTCGTTTTATAATATTTTTTGAGGATTTTTTTTCTTGTTAATTGAAAATGATTATATAAATAGAACCGGATCGAATCCGATACCTAACAATACCTTCATCTGTCACAATTAAGGTCATAAATATTTCACATTCGTAATTTGACCGGTTCGGAACTGCTAACTTCAGATGTGCACAGTTATCGCGACCGTACTAGCCTAAGCTTGCTAGTACTTGAGGTCAGATGTCACGGTTAGACTTATAGTGAATCTTTCAGTAAGTATTGAAATTTTCGACAAACTTTATTTTGTATGTAAGTAAAGAAAATGTTTACTGCGTTTTTATTTGAAATTGTCAGCAGCAGTTTGAAATATGAATTTATGTCCGGTTAATGGCTAGGCCCCATTCGATGAGACTTAAATATACTGGCCAATTTTAAGTGTACATAAATAATTACACCACTACGTGATGACATTTAGATATGTAATTCAGATCAACGAGGCAATCAATTATTACCAGATTTCGTTAGAAATTGATGTAAAAAAATGTTGCCGTCTACTGACGCCTCACTGCAAAAAAGTATAGGATTTATCTCCTTAGTACTTATCACATCACTTACAAGTTGAATAAACTGCTAAGTAAATAAAAACTTAATGAATTTTTTTCTTGAATATAAATTAATTTGAGATTCTAACGCATTAGGTAAATAAAAATACTTTCACATTGATTTATAAACTAAGTATTAGAGGCTCCACTCTAATACGCCTTGCTGGGGTCGTTGACCTACGCGTGCCCGAGAAAATAGTTTCAGTTACTAGTTACTACCAATGCGATCGATACTGTAAAATTATACGAAATCCGCGTGAAAATCATTTATTCGTGGATTACTTGGTATTTATATAAAAGTTGCTTTATGTAGACACAAAAAAATTCGGGATTTATCAGTTGACATTGATACCTTTTCACGCTTGTACTTTTTTCTAAACAGAATTCTTGGAAAGTAAAATGTCATACATCATTTTTAGTAGCTGGTCTGTAATGTTGACATGGTGAAAATATTAGGCGTTGATTTTGAAGGCAGATTATTAATTGTGCTTCTATGTTTAAATTAAAGTACACGTTATTTCGAATGTTTTTTAAAGTTTGGCTATATTTTTTTTTTCTTCTATTGGTCCTAATAAAGTATTTATTGACAAACTATTTAAATCACGCAGATTTGTACTACTGTTTTCGGAAACAATCAAACATTTAACGTTTACCTAACTGATAGATTTAGCTGGATACAAAAGAAATCTTCTCTTAAAATAAATATTTACCAAATCTACTCGTATATCTAAAGAAGCCATACCGTTTGGCTATAATTGATTACCAATATACCACCATTAGTTAATTAAAACTATTAATTAATTTTGGCGCCAAACATCACTTTGTCGATCGCCTAAATTCAAATCAGAAATAAAATAAAAGCGTTAGTTTGGAATGCTAATAACAAGAAATCGGTATGAAAGTTATAAATAGTTAATTTAGTGGTACATAACACAAATGATTCAAGCCCGGGTGAGTGAATCTACGTATCTTTCACACATGCACACATACGAATGTATCGTTTAGGTATATAATGTGTATATAGTATTTATATGTGTACAATAGTGTGCGGTGGAAGCGTGTTTGTAAAGTAGAGTGTAATCGTTAGTCACTGACATCGAAACGCATAGCCGAGACAAGTCTCATAGACGTGACACTATTTTGCTTTCTGTACTTACAGGTAGCGTTTTAGATAATATGTGATTCAGTAAATCAATTATATTTTTATTATTCAGAGATTGTTTTTTCACTGCAGGACCAAGGTATTTCTAGTCTACAGTTGTTTCATTTTTCTATAATATAAATACTATATCGATCTCGGTATGATTCATGTTATCGGTTTCTATTGAAACTACATCCCACTTATTCGGAGAGTTAATTATGTCGACTGATTTAGTTCCCTAGTGGATCTCTTTCTTCGGATTTTACTTCTCGGAATATACGCTCAAATACAAATGCACGAAATTAATTATGAATAATATATTCTATTTAAATTCATACAATCAATAATTCCGCTATTTCATGTGTTTTAAGCGAAGCTTAATCAAACAGTTCATCACACTAGGTCAAAATGCAAATAAACCCATGATATTTGAATATTTAATCAAAAAATCAATACATCGCTGGTTTAATTGCTTTATTGCATTCAACAGGCATTATCATAAAACTGATATATGTGTGTCAATTCTGCGGTCGCATCGTCTTTGATATCATCTCGAAAGCGTACCGAGCGTGTAGGCATTTACATAGATCGCGCCCACTCGGCTTCATCCACCGCGATTTTTACTCAGATACAAACAACTATTACACGGCCGAGTTGTTATGTTAATAGAATATGAGACAATGTACCGAGAGCCAGTGCTCCTCAACTCGCGAGTGTTTGATTTCACCCGTTGGGACAGGTTTGGAGGCCGGAATGCGCGCCGTGCTGTACGCCAGAGGTTAATAAAGCGCGCACTTGCTCGCTACTTTATTGCTTTTTGTGGTCATAAATAAAAACGCTTTCGAGAAATAAACAATTTATGCATTATCGAGTCTGTCAATTTCGGTGCCCGGAACGCGGGAAATTCATATGGAGTAAAGCAATGCGAGTGTCCCTAATTAATTGAATATTCTGTTAAGAAATATTTAATCATTCCATATTCATTCTGCTTAACTGTAATCCTTATAAAAATAATGAGATGTACTTTTCTTTTTGGTGATATTATTCCCAGTTTTGTATTTACGTGTAAGGTTACATGTAATATTTTGTATTATAAATTTATGATGCAAATAACTTTATCACAGCGCTTTTATTAAAGTCAAATTGAATAGATACTGTCTTCTGTTCCCGTGTGACATGCCTACGCAAAATCGTAGCAGTCGTAGGCGCGCGCGTCACGGTGACGTCACTGCCCTACGAGGCGCTACGAGAGCTACGCACCCACGCGATGACGCGACACACCCTCAGCTATATTGGTGGTGGTGGTACCACCCATTTAATAAGTTATTTTTGATACTTGTGTTGCCCCCGCTTATTTCGTGGGTGTTACAGAATACTCTTTTGTATTATTAAACGAGATCTAGATTTAATGCGGGCTACTTGGCTAGTTATAAGTTAATTTATGAGTACCTATCCTGCTATCAGCTGTCACTGTCATTGCTGAAGTTTACTCAACTGCTGAAAATAACTTCACACAAATTCTCACAGAAAATCTAAATCTTCAAATAAAAGATACTTACCATCACATCTGTATTTTACAAGACAAAAGTAGGTTTTAGTCGTTACCATCTTCTGTCTTTTGTCGGGACTTTCCATTAGGATTTTCCACATTATAAAAAGGGAGGTTCTTTATATGTAGGCATCCACCAAAAAAAGTTACGGGGATTTTTCTACGGGATTAGGAAATACTAGGTCATTGCGGATAACACATGTTAAAGGCCGTCCACGACGTGTTATTGCCATCGTTTTGCGATTGAGAGATGGAGAATCCGCTCTACGTATTAAAGTAGGCACGGAAGACCGAATTGCCCGTACAAACGTAATACCAGAATAAATCGTAATTCAAACAGAATTTAATCAAATTGTGTTATTATTCCGATTAGGGTACCGTTAATCTAGATTCCTACCCTACCATTTCATGGCAAATACTTCAATGGAAATAAAATGTAAGTAACTGAATTTAATTATTGATAATATAAAAACGAACGAACGTACGTAAAAACGAACGAACGTAATATAAAAACGAACGTTTATTTCCAGTATAGCAGTAGTAGACGAAATGGTAGGGTAGGAACCTAGACTAGCGGTATCCGAATCCAAATAATAGTATCTGTAAGCCAAATTTCATCCAAATCCGTTCAGCCTTTTTCCGCGATTGAGTATATAGGAAGTGAGATTGTTTTTATCATTTTAACCGTCTCATCGGCTTGAAAATCGTAGTTATCTATTATTGTGTAATATTATACATTATATACACCGTTACATTTAAGTCGTTTTAATGCCGGAAGGACGATATTATACTCATCACTAGGAATAACTTTTACTATGGAACCAACCCTGAAATCACGAAAAAAAACAGCTGTTCCATACTCTCTGACGAGTTCAGAGTACACAAAATGTATGGGAACAGCTGTTTTTTTCGTGATTTCAGGGTTGGTTTCATAGTAAAAGTTATTCCTAGTGATGAGTATAATACCGTCCTTTCGGCATTAAAACGACTTAAATGTGATGGTGTATATGGGTTTCTGCTTGCGACTTCCTCTACGTGGACTTCAAAATTGGGTCCGACCTAGATAAAAAGTCTACGACTATAGTCTCTCTGTGCCAAATTTCATCTAGATCCGTTCAGCCATTCTGTCATGATTGAGGAACAAATACCCATCCATATAAATTTTCGCATTTATTACAATATTATGATACGAGTAGTTAATAAGTAACGGTTTCTAAGGTTATCTAAAAATTCAGATTTATAAACAAAACATTACTTATATACCTACTCTTGAATTGATAACATTGTAGTTGTTATCTTTTTGTGTGACGTACGTTGTTGGCATTCATAATTATAATTGGTGTCATGAAATTATATATCGTTAACTTTATGTTCGTTTTTTGACAAATATTTTTGTAGAGGTAGGTATTTAATTTGGAGTGGCAAACGCCCAAAAGCTAATGCGTAGTCTGAGTAACATGGGTCGGGAATACGAAACCACTGTACCTAGGTTCTATTCACGTAATACCTACGCATAGGTATTAAATTTGAGTAACCCAAACTTTGCTTTACTAAGTAATAAGGTAAAGTTTAGCTATTGAAGCGGGCGGTAGCCTAACGGCTAGGGAGTCGGATTTGGGATCATATGGTTGCCGGTTCGAACCCCACCCATAGCACTACCAACGTGAACACACTCGTAACACAAGCATCTAGCTTAGCACGAGGGGTTAACAAGAATACTAGTAATGTGATAGTAGTGCGACCCACAATGCTAGTAAGGTTTTTTTTTTAAAGTATTTTTTATTTAATTTTCTTTTGGACGTGCTAGCCTATTATCAATTACTACTTGGGGATGACTCATTTATAAGCGATGCAACTGTTTTGAGACAAATAAAATAATGTCATTTTTCATTTTCAAGTGCTGGTTTAGTATGGAAACTTAAATTATATTCACTTTCTCCTGTAAGTAGGTAGGTACTTAAACTTAATTTATTTTTTAGCTGTTTTAGTGAAACTTATACACTATTGCATGTTCATAATTAAAAATGACAGAAGTTAAATAAATGTTATTTAAGCCGCGCGAAATGTCGCGCGCAATGTGAAGACTAAACGCCCCGGCGCGGCCCCGCGCCCCAATTGCCCCCGCAACCGTCGCTCTGCGCCTTCCCACCGCGCGATCGCGATGAGGCGCCAAAAGCGGGCTGCGGGGGGAGCGGCAAGCGCTGTCCCCCCGGCGGAGTTCCCTTCGCTAGTACCGTATACAATACCGCAATAGTAACACGTATTTGCGCGACTCATTTTTTAACTACATTATCTATACTTTTAGCGTTTAAACATGGCACCTAAATCTACTTGGGAGGAAGTTAGAAATCTAATCGAAATAATAGAAGGATATCCCATTTTATATACCAAAAGGAAATCATCGATGATCAGAGCTCAGTTCCTCCAGGCTAGGTCATGTGCCTGGGAAGAAGTTGCGTTTAAAACAAACTGGACAGGTATGTATCGATACCTACCTACATTAATAAATATTTTCTTAAATGTGTAGTAGTTTAGTTAATGCTTTGATGCTAAATGGCTTTTAATTTTTTTTTATGTTAAGTTATTGAACCTAATTATTATAGGTAGGTACTACACCAGATTTATTTTTTAAAACAAATATTGCTTCAACATTTATGTTTATTTAGCTATAGTTAACTTAAGTTACGATACGCTATAAATCTGTGCCTTTCTGAAGTTGTACACACGGTTACATATCAAGCTATACATTTTCAGTATAGGCGGACCTTGCATTGTATAGAGTTTACATACAATGAAAGGTCCGCTTATATATATATATATATATGGTAAAGTATAGTTTCACGTGTAGCCGTATGTACAACTTCAGAAAGGCTGTACACGGTTCGCCCCAGAACTAAATTAAACGCATACTTCCACACAAACCGGGCGTAAGGTGTCTTTAAAGAAAATATTTTGAGGTTATGTTTACTAAGAAACAATCCTTCCATTATCTACCAGTGTCTGAAGTACCAATTAATACATTATTTTCACCAATATTGTTTCTTTTACCAATTGCCAACATTATATAGACACAAAAATATTTAGATTTTATTGATAATCATAATTCATCAGTCTCTTACTGCTGGCGCCATCTAGTACGAAAAATCTAAAACATATATTTGCGTGTGGCTTTAAAAGATATATTTTTATAAATAAATACTATTTATCATCTTCTATGTTGGTAATATATACTCGTATGAAAAATCATCTTTATTTTTGTAAATATATTTTCCAGCAAGTAATCCTACATTTATATCCCATTTGGAACTAGATTTTTAACACATCGCAGTGTCTTTCATGTTACGTCGTTAAAATACTTTTAAAAGTTAATTAACGAAAATAATTATTATTATGTTACGTCAAATGTTTGATCGTCCTGGGGCCATTTTCGACGATGTCCTTTCCGATACTTTTGTAGATTTTAATTGTATTTTATTGTTTTTTAATTATAATATTTTTTTAACTGTAATATCCAAAAATACTATATAATATTTTAATTGGATGTTTTTTTTGCAACACTAAAAAAAACTTATTTCAATGTTTATTCTGAAAAAACTATTATTGGCCGGAAAAATGTTGGTGACCCTAACTGTACAGTCCATATCGAAAGTGTTTGAACTTATTATCACATAGTAAATTAATAAATAACGTTCGACGTGCAATTTAAGCATAACAAAACAATCATGCTAAAAACAGTCCAGTCTAAGGATATATCTTTCTAATAACAAATATGTAGTTTATGTACTTAATTAATAATTAATCGGTCAAAAAATAATTAGCAGACAATAGAAAAACAATTGTTATGAGTCGCGGTTCTTTAATAATTGATTCGAACAAACTATTTAAATGTACCTATATTTTAATAAATTTACTTGTTTTTATTTCAGCTCTTAAATGTAAATTTAAATTTAATGATTTAAAATGTAAGTATATTATATTAAAAAACATGATAGGTTCAGGAGACTTGACAGAGGAGTTAATTCGCGAGAGACCAGAATTATCAAACTTATTGGATGGTGTATTTGATTTTATAGACCCATATATTCATGATATACCTTATTGGCGGTTACGGTCGACTAAAGCCAACAGGTTTTACAAAGAATTGTTAGCAGCAAGCTCGAAGAGAAAATTAAGAGCTACATCGGAAATTGAAAACGAAGTAATAGACGAAGAAGATAATTTTGAACACGACATATTTTCGGAAGAGACAAATTTACAACCTCCGAGTATTTTGCCAACTAATGAGTATGAGGAAAGTGTACATATTTATAATGAAACGATGTTTGACAGTACTATACAAAACAATACGACAAATGAAGAAACTGAAGAATTTATTTTGTCAGATTTGAACGTTCCGATGAAAGATGATAATCACGTTACAGACTTAACCCCCATACAAATGTTTTTAATGAAATACAGTGATGACAACGAAGATGGATTCGATATAAAACAATATTTTAACGAATTGGCGGAACTGTTGTGCGAACAATTGGTATTAGAGAAACGACAGAATTTTCTCAACCACGTTGATTTATTAGTAAGTGAAATATTGGAGGGGTAAACCAGTTATTTGATTCAAAATTAGTTGAAGAACTACCTACTTACGTAAAAATAGAGTTCCGAAATTTTATTATCATAATCAATATCTGATAACCCGGGACATGAGTTCCGACAATGTCCTGAAGACTATGGACGTAGGTATCTAATTTTTTTCCAAAATGAACTTAAATATATTGCCGGAATGAGAAAAAGATAATTCAGCTAATATTTTTTTATTTCATTTAGTTTCGGATTTACTACAGTCAATAAGGCCTCATCTCTATTATCATTTTATTATCTATTTATTTATTTCTATATCTATTTAACTGAATACGGAGAAATAATATCTTTAATCTTTTAGAGGTATTTTTACTCCGTATTTAGTTTTTTTAGATACGTCTTTCTTATTATCGGGGGCAGAATGGTAGTTTGAAGGGGTTGGTAGTTAGATAGTGCCTGTTAACTCTACTGATAAACATTTGCCAAACTTGTTATTTTTGTTGTTGTAAATTGATTCGGCTTTTCTTCAAGTGAATATCTGTAAAAAATCTTACATAGTCTTTATAGATAAATAAATATAACAGAAACGGGTGATCAAAGTTATTGTTAGTAACTTTATAATATTATTGAAAAGGGAGAGGGTAGGCCTTTGCTATGTAGTAAATATTAATGCAGATATATTAATAATTATTATCTTCGTCAATGTTTTTTTAAATAAAGATGATATAGGCATTTCGTAACTGACGATCTCTGTGAAGAAACACCGAAACAAAATCAGATAATGATGGATATGTCTCGTAATTGCCATAACACAGCCTTAGTAACTACCCTTACCTAAAATGATAATTGTTTTATGTACCTATTTTACTTAGATTGATCCGTTACGTTGATTTATGCTGATGTTTAATTTTATTATTAATTAATATGTTAAGAAAATAAAATTGTTACCTACGTATTAATTAAATTAGTATTTTATTTATTAACATAGAACCTCCTTCTTTTTTTAAGTCAGTTAAAAATACCTACCTATCCTAACTTGGGTTTTATCCCACAGTAAACAACAAAATAACAAAAAAATATAAGAACAAATTATTGTTATGTGTACAGCGTGCATAGCATATATATAATTATGGATTAGGTACATCAACCATTGTAGATCTGACTCCTAAGCTAGACGGTGTCCTGTGTAACCTGTGTTACAGAAATCAGTATCTTCACCCGTTTTTAATACTTTAACATTTAGTAAACTATTCTTATTACGATGTGCATAAAAATAAGAGTGTGCTATGTCGAAATATAAGATATTGTTTGTTAGGAGGAGGCACAGAATGCGGCGCTCACTAGAACCGTGACGGATTGGTCGCCGTGTCTTTCAAATCGCCGTTTCAATTGTTGTGAACTGGTTGTGGCTTAATATTTGTGTTACCAAATTTCTCTGCCCACGAACGAGCCGTATGTACCGTAAGTGGTATGGTTCACCGAGATACAATCAAATGGACTTATGCTTACTACAATGACTTTCTAAACAATATTTTATATAAATTTTGAAAAACAGATTTCTCAGTTTTTTTTTAACTTTGTTTTGTACTCGTACAATAATGACATTATAGAACAATGAATACCTATTGAAAGTTTTATCAAAAAGCAGTCGACCTGCAGCTAAATTGATAACGCGCGTCCAATCTCCCCTAAGTTGTGTGTGGCAAAAGATAATGCTGCACTAGGTAGGTAAATATTTTCCGTGATAAATGCTTTAGTTACCTGTCGCGACCGCAGCGCGCGTTTCAATAATAACCGTGATATTGCGATGATACGGACTGGAAAAACTCGTTCGTTCGAAGTCGATATCCTTAACGTACACGAATCGAGCGCCGATCCATACATCCACACGTTTTTTTATTTAATACATGGCGGGTTGGGCTTGGGGTGCCTGTAAGGAGAGGCGAGTATTCAGCGCATTGTACAGTCGACATATTGAACGAATCGATGTTTATTTGGTGTGTGGATGACCTAAGACGATCATAGTATACTGTCAGTGAGCGGCTTTCATTCATGCCGCCTCGGGCCACGTTCGACGAGATCTCATCTCCCAATTACCAACTTTGCTCGAGTGTTCTGTTCCGCGATTTTTGTGATTTTGCTCAATTGAATATTCTATATTTTTGCAGATTTGAGTTCTTTTTTGCCCATTATTTATTTTTACATTCAGTGTTAATTGCTTTGTAGATCTGTCTGGCATTGAAAATGAGACCTAAAAAAGTTGCTACAATTTAAATTAGGCAAGTATTCAAAGTGGTGGTTAATTAGCTAAGTAGTAGAGTTACTTATTTGATTGATGTCACTTCTCTGTCTCTGAGATATTTATTGCTGAGGTGGAAGGTTGCTCATCAGTGTATAGAAATTGAAGGCTCGTTTCAACACAGGTGAACATTTTCGAGGGCCAGTTGATTTGGTGGAGCATTGTGCCGGTGTATTACACAAACAGTACTGAGCGCAATCGCTCAGCGTTTCACAATCGCGGGTTCGCCGACCGACACCAATACCTAAATTAATTTTCTTTTCGGTCCCGCGTCGCCGCCGTTCATTGTTCAATTTGTGACTACGATTTTGGAGCACCGATGTACTATTTGGTGACACAGAATTTGTCTAGAAAGTAATCTCTGTGTTGTTTACTTCAAAAATCATTTTCCCTTTTCTAATTTGGAAACAAAACTCATTATGATAGCGTAATCATCGAGTAGATGCCTCACTAGGTACTCGAGTGGTCATAAGTGCGACTGCTGCACTAGAGGTTCTTGGTTCGATTCTCAGGTGGAACAGTGTTATTGGGTTTTCCTATGAAATTCTCAATAACAGCTCGGGGTTTAGATTTGTGCCCGGTTAATGTCAATAGGCTCACCCCCTATTTCATGGAATGATGGAATTTAAACAACCCGCGAATTGTCGGTGTACTCGGTAGTACACCTCTGCCTTACCCCTTAAGGGAATACAGGCGTGTTATATATAAAATTTGTCTCACATTTTTGTTTACGATAGCACTAACCAGTTCGGGTTGCTCAAACACGAGCATGACATTTTATAACTGTAACAAGGTCATTTACCGTTCAAATTGGGGAATTACTATATTACTAGCTTTTGCCAGCGACTTCGTCCGCGTAGAATAGTTACTTTGTTCCCTAGTTCTTCGCCCGCAGTTTCACCTGCGTTGCCCCGTTCCTAAGGGTTGTAGCGTGATGTTTTATAGCTGAAACCTTTCTCATGAATCACTCATTTTCCCAACATTTCCCTTCACTGCTCTGCTCCTATTGATCGTAGCGTGATGAAAAGTATACTATAACCTGCCCAGGAGTACGAAGAATAATTCTACTAAGTTTCGTTGAAATCCGTCGAGTGGTTTTTGTTTCTATAACGAACATACCGGCAGACACACAGACAGACAGACAAAAATTTTACTGATTGCATTTTTGGCGTCAGTATCGATCACTAATCACCCGCTGATAGTTATTTTGGAAATATATTTCATGTACAGAATTGACCTCTCTACAGATTTATTATAAGTATAGATATAGATAACGTAGACCTCAGTATTGTACACGGTCGAACTCGGAACGGTAACGAGGATCTCTGATGGATTCGAATGTCAGAGTGAAGGTTGTGTACATTTTCGT
Source organism: Acronicta aceris (assembly GCA_910591435.1). Lineage (NCBI taxonomy): Eukaryota > Metazoa > Arthropoda > Insecta > Lepidoptera > Noctuidae > Acronicta > Acronicta aceris. The sequence continues at coordinate 10,602,118 of OU342768.1, forward strand.
ATCCGCTTTGAATGCGCATACGATTGATATGCTTATTTAATATCGTCTAGGCATTGTATAGGTATTACGTCAAAAGATATTGGAAAAGTTAATTAAGTGTAAAACATGTCTAGTCCACTTTTTTAGATTTATTTAGTTACAAAATGGACTTTATGAAATTGCAATAGCATTTGGATCTCGAGATCGAAACTATATTTACAACGCGGCGAATTGGACATCGGAGCTGGCATAGCTGAGATTCCCGTGTGATTGGTGGAATTATGGTGCTTTCCCAGCGATTTGTCGGTTGCGTCGGTTGCAAGGAGCGCGGCCTACGTGATCTGCGCTTGCGACATTTTGACAATCCGCCTTTACGTAACGGTGCCGCGAGTGTCATGTACTTCTTTACCTCAACGCTTAGATTTAGATTTGTTTCTGTTCCTACGACAACAAAATATGTAAATTTTGGGGATAAAAAATTACACCTACTACCTACCTACATTTACACAGTCCACGCAATTTTGGTCATTTAAGGGTCTTGTCGCGCTGAATTTCACATTCAATTTAGGCGGGCAATTAAGTCCGCTGGGCCCTTAACCAACATACGTACCATCACGCCTGTATTCCCCGAAGGGTTAGGCAGAGGCGTAGTAATGTACACCTACAGTTCGCCGGTTGTTGGATCCCATGTAATAGGGGCCGACCCTATTGCCAGTTTAGAATTTGTGTCCGGTTAGGGCACAAATTCTAAACTGAGCTGCTACTGAGAATTTCATAGAAAATGTCAATATCAGCTCGACCTGGGAATCGAACTCAGGACCTCTAGCGTAGCAGTCGCGCTCAAGACCACTAGGCTAATGAGACGGTCAACCTCCATTACTCCATTATTCATTAAACCACAATTTGTTAGAATAAAACTGTTACCCGTAGTGTAACCTACTTATAGATAATAATTTTATAAAGGGAAAATTAGCATAATATTATCAAAATAAAATTACATATCTTTTTGTGATTTTTTTTTGCATTTTCCATTTTTATTAAGTTATTTTTTAGTAAAGGAAAATTACATGTTAGGTACTAACGAAGACTTGGTCAAGTATCTTTTGTTTATCTGTGAATGAGTAATTTGACATATTTTATGATCAAGCAATGTAAGGTAGGTAGGTACTTATTTATTGTTTCTAGTTATTACCTAATGAGCGCTAGAATTACTTAGTGAAACAAAACTTGTTTATAATATATGTATGTGAACATTAGCTATTATTTCTATACGTAGTTTATGCAATGTTCGTGTTCTGTTCCTGTTAAAAGGTATAGTGAATACTCGTGTCATTTATGTGATCGTGTGGGACCGCGTCGTCGCTTGCGCCGCGTGCGCCCGCGCCGTCACCGCTCGCATCAAAACAAACGGAGAAAGTCACGCTATATTATTTATACGTGCGCTTCGCACTATTTCCTACTTCCCCATAAAGAAAATAATTGTAATAGAGAATAGAAAATTAACAATAGATTTTCAAACTACATAATTCTATCACGCAGTGTTAAAAATAACTTGAATGTTTTCGCTCAGTGTCTGGTGCACTTTCGACAGCGTTTCCTTGTTCGTTAGACTTAATTTCAACCAAAATATAATTATGATGGCCAAAGAAATAAACTTGTTAATTAATTACTTTGTGTGAAAGATTTAGCCTGCGGCGGATAGGAGAAAGTGCCAAAACTATCTAGATTTAGTCTTATTGGGTTAGTTATAATGAAATGAAATTCAATCTAATATAACAAGAGCGAGTAGCAGAGCTTTTTTGAAAAATATTATTAAAATTATTCAAACAATGCTGTGCAGGTGATTAGTTGTTCAGTTTTGGAGTTACATTGTGTAATGCCAAGCGCGATTAGATTACCTTCCACCGACGTTTCATAAAACGATTGTTACTTTCATTTCACTTGGGCCGGTGCAATAGTCAATTACCAGATACTATTGTATCAATGCTTGCATTTCTGCTTTATTTATTACACGTCTCAATATTAATTTGTATTTTCCAGTAATTGCAAGTTTTGAAATCTAAATAATAGTCAATATCTAACATTAATTTGAACATAAGCTGATCTTTATCTATAACGTGCAAATAAGCAAATTACGACGACGACTTTGGTTTCCCACAAATTTAGTTATTGAGGTGCAATTATAAGTTGTGATTTAAATAATGGATAAAATTTAAGGAAACCTTTAAAGGGTCTTATAATTTACAATTCGTAATGTTTATTTTATATTAGTAGATACTAGGCTTGCAGCTAAGACACAATTAAATTGATCAACCGATCTGCAACGTTAATTAACGGCTAGTGTGTGGATGGATCCTTACCTCAGAGTGCATGTAAAGCCGTCGGTCTTGTTAGTCAAAAATCTCAAAAAGCTTGCAGTCTTTCCCCTGGATATTGGTATTACTCTGAAATTCGGTTGACTTATTAAACACACGAGTACCTTTATCGTTTTTATAGGGAGGTACCTTTAGATACGGAAAAGCGTATTTACCTTTCCTGAAACTTTATAATAAAGTTGTACCCTAAAATAGTTTAACCTAGCCAATATTAATCTGTATGTAATGTCATTTGTTTATAGAGATACTATAAAAAAAGTTTAAGTATTATATATTAGTATGTGTGTACCTACGCTCATTCAAAACCGCAGGATAATGGTAGGGGCGAGTCCCAATCTGTCAGCCACACATTGGCTATAGGTACTACCTACGACTCAATTATTGTTTATATATTAGTTAGTTATTCGTCACGGTTGCCAATACCGGTGACTTACATATATTTCTGTTCGAACAGCTTTCGTCAAGGTCAGGCGCAAATAAATCATTTGATTTACATGTTTCTTTAATATCTAAATTACGTAGGTATAAGAGGAAATGTTGGTTAGGTAATATTATATTTTATAGTAGGAATAAGTGAAGCTATTTTTTTTATTTGTAATTACGCATAATTTATATGTATAGGTAATACTAGCTGTTACCCACGGCTTCACTTGTATCCCGAAAGTTTTTCGAGATAAAAAGAAAAAACAAACAGTTAGTAAGTATGTTATGTAAGTACTTTTGCATTGATAATATCTATCAGTGTGTAGAGTAATAATTTATTTTGAATTAATTACAAATAGTACCTAGTAGTAGTTTTTCGCGAATATTTAATGCAAATACATAGATATTACACCGATAAAGTATGAATTAAAAAATATATTACTTGCCATATTCAATATTTCTACCTACATACAAACATGGCAACTCAAAGATAAGACATTTAATATGAGTAAAATTTCTACGAATACTTGTTAAAGATTACGTGTGACAAAACGGCTATTATGTAAAATAAAATAACAAAGGCCATCTTATGCAATACGCATTCGCAATATGTTTTTTGTTAACTCTTACACTGCGACCTTAGGTTGCAAGGAAGTTCGATGGTAGTGTTTCCCTTCTAATGTGGGCTACAACAAGCCGAAAGCATAATTAATACACAAAACAGTAGTGCTACTACACTCCTCACCTCCATAAGTATTGTTTGCCAACTCGTGCTATATAGACTAAACAACAATTATATGTAAATATATTATCAGAACGAATACTTAAAAAACGGATATATTATTACGTTTAAATTTATTTATTACTAGATATTGCCTGCGGTTTCATCCTAATAACTCTGAGATGAGAGGTAGTCTATGTCCTTCTCCAAGGTCCAATCGATCTCTATAGGTACTAAAATTAATCAAAATTGTATCAGCGGCTTAGGCGTGAATATGTACCAAACAAACGGATAGTGATACATTCGCATGTATAGTATTAGTATGGATAGTATGGATTAATACTTACGCGAAGAGAAAATTTTGTCTCAATCCCTAAAATCCATTCAAGATTTGTTTGAAAATGTTACAAAATGCGAATGAAACTACTTCCAAACGTAATAACGTTACTGTAACTGATACTTGTGCTTTTGATACGGAAGCACAAGCTTTTGCCCTTGCATATAAAGACAGAGTCTAATTACAACAAAAATAAACTTAGGCGACGATGACTGATGACGTTTTTGCATAATTCAGGGATAGGTGAAAACCGTAACGTAAATATTTGAGGAAGTGTGTATCACATACTTTTATCTAGGTACGAGAATTGTTCAAATAAAATGTGTACCTGGTGTAATAAAAAATACCTGTTCTGGTATAGTGCGAATTAATTACGAATTCGAGGATTTTGATTATTTTTGAATTACATTCAATGAAAAAATATGTTTTTTAATTTTTATATTGTTTACTATAAAATATATATCTATAGGTATCTTATTTTTTATCTGACTACAGTAATTACTTCTCCCGGTTTAACTACTTCGTGAACATGTATTTCTATAAAGTTATTGTTATAAAAATAACAATATAACAGGCAGTAAAATATTAAAAAATCTTTCATTGATCTTGTGGTACCTAGCGCGGCTGCCGAATGTGAGGTTCTGGGATTCTATTCCTAAATCGAGCAATGTTATTGATAATATTAACCGTTATCAAATTCTCGAAATATATCGTATAAAATTATACCAGTAAGTTTCAAGAACATACCACAGTTGTGCTACTGAATAAAGTTTACTGTGTTACAAGTAAGCGTTAGACTGCAAATGGTTGAACTATTAGTCACTGAAAGCATTCCATGCGAGCCGATGGTCTGGCCCGATCGGTTTTGCCGGAGGGACGAACTGAGGGGAACGGCCAAAGAAATGCAGCTCTTTGTTTCGTTTACTACCTTGGTGCATTTTCCGCAAAATTTATTGTTTTTGATTGCGTTTATGCATACTATCTGTTACTATTATTGTTATATTGATTATTTTTAAACATATTTTTTGACTGCCTCATTAGTCTAGTGGTCCCAAGCGCGAGTGCTACGCTAGAGGTCCTGGGTTCGATCCCCAGGTCGAGCAAAGTGTTATGGGGTTTTTCTATGAAATTCTCAGTAACAGCTCGGAGTCTGGATAAGTGCCCGGTTAATGGCAATAGGCTATTACATGGGACCTAAACATACCGGCGAACTGTGGGTGTACATTAAGTACAACCTCTGCCTAACCCTTCGGGGAATACAGGCGTGATGGTGTGTGTGTTAAACATATTTTATGGGATCAGAATGCTATAAAACTCCTTTCTGTTTTATTGGGATATCACACATGTGGCGCGAAATCATGTTTGTTAATTTTTAAAGATTTGCAAGTTCTTTTAATTTTCCTGTAATGATTATTTAAAAAAATACCCATTATTATGTTGTTGTTGTTATTGTTCACGTTTGAGTGAAGTCCTTGATGATTCCTTGGAGATATATTTAGGGCCTTTTGTTACCAATGCGCTGTTTTGTTTCTGTTGCCCTTAGAATTACTGACTGTAACACTGTTAATAATTGCCATTATTATACAATGAAAATAAAACGTTAGATTCAATTAAGTCCATTTCTGTTCCTCTGCGTGGTATATCCTACATCTCAGAATGGCATGCATCAGGCCATCGTGTTGCTTGAGGAGTTAGCGCTTGGTCGACTAGATAACTGATATTACGTTAGTAATTAAGCTTGTACTCCCCAAAGGGTTAGGCAGAGGTGCACTTATGTACACCCAATAGTTTAAAATCGGTATGTTTAGGTCCGATGTAATAGCGACGAGCATAAACTGGACATAAATCGAAACTCCGAGCATCTACTTACTCAGAATTTCATAGGAAATCGCAATAACACTGTAATCGAACCCAGGACTTCGACTGACGAGGCAGTTACTCAAGTTTAAATTAAATAACGTATATTTTACAAATACATTACATAGTAGGACGTAATTGAAATTACTTAAGTATGTTTAAAATATCTACTATGCTTACTTTAAGGGTCGCTTGTGCTTTCTTTTCAATTCACTGCCTTTTTTGAACCACATTTCGTATGTACTCGTCTGTTATATTAAGTATCACACTAACTTAATAAGTCAAACAAAGCAATTGCTTCTAATGTTTATCTGACGAAAGGCGTCAAGGGGCAGCCGCCCGTGAAGGTGGTGACACACTGCCGCGGTTACTCAACGTCAGCGACGCGAATCGCGGTGCGCTGCGCGGGCGCATACCACCCGTCCCCAATTAATTATAGAAGTAATGGAATAAGTACTTAATTTATTATGTGTAATGGGACTAATGGATGATGGTCTATTATTTTGGTGGCGTAATGTTATGGTAAGACCAGACAGATCTAAAATACTGTTTATTTGAAATTACCGTTGATAACAATGATTACATACATGAAGCATTATGTTCGTCACTGGACCCACCTAAGGATATTGAAAGTTAAAATAAAAGCTGCCAAGTTTAATACAAAAATAAGTATATTAATTGCCTAGAACTACAAACAACAGGTCTAGGTAAATCACAGTGTGATTTAAGCCAACAAGCTGTAGATAAACGCAGAACGTGCACACCCGGCATCTGCATAACTGAGCCGCTCCGTTCTCATTAGCCGCCGCCCGTTAGCCCGACCCGACTCCCGCGCACAACGGGATCGCCCGACCTCGTCGGTGCGCTCGCTGCCTTTTAGTGTGTTTACTACACTTTAGAATAATAGAAACATGCTGGTATAATGTTGCTGTTTTGAATAAGAAAGCAGGTGGGTATAACTTTTTATTGTTTTGTAGTAGGGTAATATTAAAATTGGTACTTATCCTGTTTTTGGATTTCAAAAAGTATTACAGAAATTGCTTCCAAAATTTCAGTATCTTCGTTTCATTTCAATTACGGTTACCTAGGTACGTACTCTACCTAGTGATAGGTAGGTAAAATGTCAATTTATAAATAGAAGCACAATTTATGCATGGCCGTGGCACGGGCACGCAAAAGTGCCACAAATACAGCTTCGTAGTAAACAAGCCCTGTGGAGGTGGAGGTCAAAGGCTTTCTCCGTGGGCAGTTTAGGTACCATAGGGGGAGGGGGGCAGAGTGAGACGCACGCGCGAATAGAAAGTCCTTAGCTCATTGTTTTCTTCATTATGACATTTATCAGTCGTCATTACACGTTCGCTTATTGCATTTTACATGCAAATTAATTAGAGCCGCGCTTGATTGAAGTGGGAGATCTTCGACCCTTTTTGAAGCATGTGGATAATTGGACACATTGTTTAGATGACTTCTTTTTTTATTTCATAGTAATCGTTTGTTGAAAGACTATTCATTAATCTATCAGATTGGAATTCATCAAATTTTGAATTCATTCATGTAAAATTTTTATAGATCAGATTGGAATTCTGCCTAAGATCTCTAGGATACCTACCTACCTATTGAAAGCAAACAAAAATATTTGAACGTTAACAAAGATACAGTAATAATACTTCTATGTAAGGCAAGGAGCGTTTTCGAAGGGTGGCCACGAACCGGAAGGCGAAGCGTGGGACTATAGTCCACTAGCTGTTTGGTCGACCTGGGAAGGTCGCGACTCGTTGGGTGCCATAATACAAAGGTCGTTCAGAAGTATTTCTTGAGAAATAGAGTAAAATAATTTGTTACCTAGCCGAACGTACACAATTAGGGAATCTTTAACATAGGTAAGTACTTGTCTATTATCATTATAAGAAGATTAAAATGCAAGAATTATAAGTATCACTAGAGTAGTACTAGTCTTCTTACATTGTTACAGTAAATCTAGCTACATAATAGAGGAAGTCTAACCAACGCTGGCGTACATATAAATAAGTACCTACTTACTAAAGTTTTATAATAGTTAGAATAGGAACTACATAAGCGATTCATTAAAGTGAAGGCACGGTTGCGTAAATCGACACTATAATTACCAAAATAAATTCGACAAATAGATTGCTCGATCACATTGTTCGGCCGACGCGATCAGGGTCATGAGAGATTTTGAGAATGAAAAGGCCATCGTCTAACATATAATTGAAATCTCAATTCGTTGTCGCATGCGTCGTAGGAGACGGACCGTGACCATAGGATTTCGGGTAACACATCATTTGTAGTTGCCAAACAGATTGGGTCATTCTTTTGTCCGCGTGGGAATGATGCAAATGAGCCGCTTCGCTATTTCTTTGTTTGATTTCGTGAAAGTTTACACGATCGACGAGGAAACGCGGTCGACGACGGCCCGATGTGAACGCCATTTTTATGTAATTGTTACGTCGTGATGTACGCCCGGTGTAAGTAAGTAGCGCAAGCGTGAAATCTTTAAATGCACAGTCCTATATTTCTCTAACATTTTAAATTAAATTAATATTTTTTGACAATTGTTGAAATTTCTTGCCTATAAATATCTTAAACTCAAATCATTTTACTGTTTTCTGACACTAACGAGAATATTAGATATTGAAATAAAACTACTTTTTACGGATTTTATCGCGTTGTATTAATATTATTTGATTCCCGACGATGTCAAACACCGCTGTTTCAAGAAGTCAGCAGTTTGTGAACATATTCTAGACAAGGCCCAGCACTACATCAGATTTGATAAACCACAAGTCCTCGCAAAGGAAAACCGATTCCTTCCCAGGATGATCCGCGATGCTATGGAAATTTAAAAAAATCCAAATTTCAATAGAGAAGATGGCTGGGTCTTACCACCTGCTTGGATCCCCATTATAGATTCCATAAAATCAAAATCCAAGCTCAAAACTGCAAGACCGAAGGATATGTACGGTGAGCCAGTTCTGCATGAATCGGATCGCCAATTATTAACAAAAATGTAAGGTAGCTGTTAATAATTGTTACATTAAGACGACCAACAACTTAGTCTACCTGCGACCATGGATGCTGTAAATCAAATAATATCAATACAACGCGATAAAATCCGTAAAAAGTAGTTTTATTTCAATGTCAAATGATTTATTCTCGTTTTCCTTTTTAATAGTAGGATCTGAAATATCGGTAATAAAGCTAAAACCAAAAACTAATTAGCACTCATCACTCAACCGTCATGTATATTTATGCGTTATATAAATACATACATATTTTCATACTTCTCTCCCATTGTGGCAGGTAGAGACTATAGATTTCCATCTGCTGCGATCCTGGAACACCATACTATATAAGTACTTTGTATACCTACAGTATTTATTTCGTAGTGCCTAATACATTGATAATGTTGCTGTGTTCGTGGTATCTCTAATAACCTTACACTTATTATCCCCAAGGACATAAACCCCATAGATATAATTTAGTTTCTATAAAACCGCCATCCTCTCGTCACCTACTTCGACGCGCGCCGCGGAGGGGAACGCCCTTTATGAAATCAGCTGCACTCGGTCAAGCAGACGGATTTTCGTGCTTTAGGGAATCAAATAATGTACCTGTTATTATGTCTCATTGTTCATACATAGCTGGATTCCACATCTTTATTGTATACTCTTCATTGAATGCAGAAACAGTTATATGACCTGTATTTCTTGAGGCTGTTGTATACGTATCTACTTATGTTTTCGCCAACGCAACCTGTTCCCGGTTAATGTTCGGGTCGGCTTTCAGTCCAACCAGTTGCGACTGGATATAATTTTTTATTAAGGGTCTATTATTGACCTTTGCTTCTCTACTACTGTATAAAACCAATGTTCTCGAGATTGACAGAGTTTTGGACTTTAGACCGTGCGTCCGATTGCCAAGTATATGTTGGACAGTCGGCCTTGATGATCTAATGCTCTCTTTAAGACAACAATGTTGATATTTATTTATGAGGTGATCCACTCTTTTAACTCCTTCTTTTTCGTGTTGAACTTCGGCACTTCTTCGGCGTCGTCAGTAGTAGCGCTGAGGGTTTACTTGCGGCTTTTAGGGCACAAGCACAGGATTCGGGGCGAGACATGGTCTGTGACACAGACAATGACCATTTTAAATTATTATTAGAATTGTATTAGAGGAACTTTAATTAGAATAAAATAATCCTAAATAAGTTTTAAAAAGATACTTTAAGAAATTTGTGACCGTACACCTTACGAATTAGACATAACATTCATTACCTACGTGTCACATGGCATTACGACAGTATGCTCTTTAAATACAAAAAGTACTCGAACTGCATTCTTATGTCGATGCGAAATTTTATATTCGAGATGTTTCTTTACGGTGTCACCTCTAGTACCAGTCATGACACAACATTGAATGTTTGTTTTCTCAACTTGTAAGGCGTTCACTTTAAGCTATCTGCCAAGAAAATGGAGCATGCAATTAATCGAGCATCGTATAGTTACGAAATGTTCTCGGCCAAGACGCTGTACCTACAGTTTTTATCACAATTTACATTGTGGATCTTCCATTGCTCGGTAACCATTATACCACGACCATGATACGTGTTGTTAGCCCGTAATCTACACATTACTTTGCTAAAATGTACTTAGTACAAGGCGACCCTGTAGAAAAAAAAATGCGAAACGGTATGTCACGCGGTGTCTAACTACTTACTAAGCGGGCGTAATTTACCTACCTAGTTAAATAACTTAATTTTCGCAACTGGTCCATATTGGTAACTTGTTATTTTTTAAATAGAAGTAACAACCTAAATTAGACTCATAATACTGACAATAAAAAGCACGACAATGTGGGAGTGGGAGAGCCATGCTTCGGCATGAATGGGCCGGCTCGACCGGAGTGATACCACGGCCTCACAGAAAACCGGCGTTAAACAACGCTTACGTTGTGTTTCGCCGAGTGAGTGAGGTAACCGGAGGCCCAGTCCCCTTTTAAAAGGTCGGTAACACACTTGTGACTCCTATGGTGTTGCGGGTGTCCATGGGCGGCGGTAATCGCTTACCATCAGGCGATCCATCTGATCGTTTGCCCTCCTATCCCATAAAAAAAACTACAGGTGTGACTGAAACTAAAGACCTATTCTAGGTATTTCTTTTAATCAAATTCTTCGAGTAGACTGGTAAATTTATGAAGTCACAGAATATCGACTACCAGCAGTTTGTGGATTATGTTCAGAACCAACCAAATTTATGAGACCATCTCGGAATATGAGACTAAAAATCAAAATCAGTTCACAATCCGTGAACAGATCGCGTAAAATACACACAAAAACATATCTATAGTCAAATTGTGAACGCGTTTTTTTTCAAGGATATTTTGAGTTATAAAAAAATATGACCCCAGATAAGTTTTGAACCTGCGTCCTCAATCCTTGTTCAGTATACTAGACGCTATAGGAAACTAAGCTACGTAGACTATAAAAATATATAAATAGAACCTCCTTTCTCGTGTCGTTCAGAAAAAAAATCCCCATTGTCAAGAGCGAGCTACATGAAGCATGTAGGTAAGTACTATAAATAGACGGCACCTATAATTAAACAATTTACAACAATGTCAACGATTGTATGCGCTGCGTTATCATATGGACCACGGTTCGACGGAGACCTTGGATCGAACTAGCACACGTTGTGATTACCTGTGCCGACTCCCTGACCTGATTCCCTATTTGTGACTAGACACACAATCATGTATGACTACACAATATATAGATTGGATTGCGATAACATGTATTAGTTTGTTATTATGTTTAGTAAGTTAACAGTTAGCTAACCCCGAAGGTTTAGGCAGAGGCGGTATGTTTAGGTCCCTTGTAATAGGGGGTGGGCCTATTGCTATTGCCAACCGGGCACACATTCCGAGGTGCTACTAAGAATTTCATAAACCCAATGACACTGCTCGACCTGGGAATCGAACCCAGTAACGTAGCAGTCACACTTAGGACCACTAGTTAAAATTTCATAGACAATCACTTAAAAACTCGAATGTAACCATTAAAGACCACTTCTACTTTATGGTGTCTCTACGAACGACTATTATTACCGTCGTACCCTGGTTTGCCAACCTCGCTACCAACACGCTGCCTAGCCCAATCTTCTTATCTCAACATGAAATATTCTTTTGTAGCTCACGAGACGATAGAAGACTTATCTGGTGTTGAAATATAGGTGCTAACTTATTGATAAAAGAAACAGCTTAGACAATTTGGTATAAAAACTGAATCGTCCATAGGTTCACTGGGGGTCACGGGCTTTTCCCGCAGACCGCAAACGAACAATCGCTCGTGCAATGCCGATATTAAGCTTCGTTAGCGATGCTTAGATACTAAGATTATAATAGATACCTACATAAACTATAAAAATGGTATAAATACCCACTATAATAAGAACGCCTCATTGCTCAAGTGGTCCCAAGTGTGGCTGCTGAAAAGAAGGTTCGATCCGGTTTTAATTCGGGATCAATAAAAATATTATTGGTTTTCCATATAACGTACTGTTTCCCGCGGTTTCACTCGCGACATAAAGTGAAGTGATGTTTAACTAGATTAATAATATAGCCTACTTATGTTACTCAGTGATAATGTAGCTTTACATAGGTAACATAATTTTTAAAATCGGCTGAGTAGTTTTCGCCATCCAATCAAGTTTTTCCTCTTTATTATATTAGTGTAGATAGACGTGATGGCATGTTAAAGTAATACTAACATTGTTAGATATTAGTGATACAATTTTAGATTGTTAGATATTTAAATATATTACTTTAGTTTAATTGAAAGAATGAATAAAAGTCTATTACCAAAAGGAATTTATGACGTGAATGTTAGCGACAGCATCGGGAGAGGTCGTCCTCGAAGGACATATGCCAAACTTATTGGTGAGGGCCTTCAAAAAGGTCAGGTGCGTAGTACTCAAAACCGGCGCGTGTGTATAACAAGTTGTGTTAATTTGGAAGAAGCAAAAGAAGTATGCAGGGATCTTAGTTAGTGGCGGTCTGTAGTTCCTGCTTACCCCTGTGGGAAAAAGGCATGAATGTTTGTAGGTACATTAGTTTACAATCAGGTACTTACGGGTGACGGTACTTCAATGTTTACCACGCCAGCCTACTGCAAGATTCACGTAAACTAAAAAAACTTTGTGTAGTTAGCCCGTAATAGTCATCAGGATATTTTCCTCTAAAATTAAACAACTTAAAATGAATTAACACACAAAAAGATACAAGTACATACGAATATTATAACTTTCCCTATCGTAGAAATGACGTTGCAAATTATTATAAATACAATATATGTTGATAACCTTAGAATTTTTTACTGTATTATATTAGCTGATATCTACTGAAGAATATTATCGCCACAACAATGGTATCGGAAATAAGGAAGGTTACACGCTTTGTAGGTTATATCGGTTGCGATTTTTGAGTACTAGATACGCTTTTCCCCTGCATGATTTCTAGAAAATCATAAAGTTTGTATATGCTGCAGCTACTGCAGGTACAATCTATAATTTTAACAAATTCCTAATTAAGTATGTTCAAATTATAGATTTGACGTTCCCAATTAGCAAAAAAAGCCAGATTGATTAAAGTTGCTCCCCAAAAGTCATAGATATGATAGTGTAAATAGTTAACTTAATCGGAAGGATTGTGTCCTTTTCATATACACACATTTACACGAAATGCAATCAAATATTCTTTTTGCAGAATAATTTTGCCTTGAATTTTGCATAACGGGAAAATTTGAATTTTTGATAAGAGGCCGAATATTAGCGAATGTAATGTTGATTTAATGCATACCTAACATTTTATTCTGTAACTCTGGTTCAAGGTCTGTGCCAGATAAATGTATAATTTAAGGCTGAATTTTAAGTTTCTAGCTTTAATGATCAGCGATAAGTATGTTTAAATAGTAAATAGACAAAATATTGTCTCTTTACAAATTACTGTTAGGATTCGGAATTGTAATATTTTCGTTCAAATTGTTTTGATTATGACGGGTCTTTTACATACGTTACCAACGTATACCGTAAATTGAAACAATAATTAATTCAATTTGCAAAGCTGCAATTTATATTCCCACGTGGAATCGCGTCTTCGTGTCTTGTGTAGCCAGCCTAAAAATGCATCGATTATTTGATAAATCGTATTGTTATCGGCACATAATAGCGCAGCGAACACGTGCCCACGTGAACTTAAGCCTATCACTTGTATCACACGTTATCGTTCTTGTGACCACGCATCCTCCGTTTGTGGGACAATGACTAGTTTTATTATATTGCGGATTTTATAAACCTACCTCAGAGTAAAAGGGGTGAAGGAGGGAAATTTCAGTTATTGTACGGTTTTACGGATTACCTAATAAACTTCAAAAACTATATTTAAAACCTACGTCACTAACAATAATATTAAACCTTCTTTCCCTTTTGAATAATAATATGCTTTCGTTTGTCAATAACTAGCTGTACCCCGTGGTTTTACCCGCTAAAAAATGATAGACTTTCATACAAACTTTCACCCCACTTTTCCCCACCTTAGGGAATCTCCAAAAATCCTTGTTTAGGCTGTGCGTTGATCCGACAGTTAGTCATTCAGGACAAAGCATTTTATATGTACAGATGTGAGTACTTGGATTGCTAGGGCAAGATAGGGTGGTCCTAAGGTAGGTTTCTTTTACAGCAAATAAATGATTACTACTAGGTTTATATTAAACAATTGAGCTCATGTTGTCAAAACGTACTAATTACTTAGGATAACGCCTGTATTCACCAAATGTAAGGCAGAGGAACTAACGTACATCCCTTCAGTTCTTCGGTATGTTTTTAGGGCGAGCTATTGCCATTAGCCGGACACAATTCCAAACTCCGATCCGCTACTGAGAATTTCATAGAAAAACCCAATCAAGTTTACTAAACCTGGGAATAAAACTCAGGGCTTCAAGGTCAGCAACCGCGTCTAACATCCCTTGCGATCGAGGACCATTGTTCAAGGTAAGTGCTCCAGTATTCGTGCTGAAAAGTGGTCACTACACTAGGAAATGTAGAAATAATCATACAACGATAAGATCTTTAACACAAGTTCCGTGTCAAGGACTACCCAGGTAACAATTACTACAATCAATAACGTAATGCATCAATTAATATTTTGTCCTTCATTTTCTCCATGGAACGTGCGTCATCCTAGGTACGGTATCACCGCATGCATTATCTCGAGTACTAGCCGTCAAATTTTATTGAATGTGAATACTATGAAACGGAAACTATTATCATATTAAATACTAACTTATTGATTTTCTCTTTCCTCATTACAAGACTTGACGTACATGAACAAGATTAGACTAAAATAAGTCTTCTTATTTCTGTATTTTTCTTCGCATGGAATAACTAGTTTTTCTTTCTTTCTAAATAAATATAAATTACACCACTAGTGCTTTGAAGTTCAGGGTAAAATTACATTTATTATTTCATGATTTACTGTAGTATTGCTGTTCTCTTGTGCTCTGTGCTCTTGAGAACGAGAGGGGTTTAAGCTACAGTCCACGTAATACGTGGACACACGTATCACACGTATCACAAATAGGAAAGACATCACACGCTGTTAAGATAATCTCCCAGACTTGCACAATTCCTCAAGATTTTTCCTTTACTGTATAAATGAGTAATAATTAATTTATTACTAATAATATTACAGAAAATTCATTGAAAAAACTATCTTTATTGTGGAAAAATATTTTGTTTAATTTTTAGTGACAAAAAACTTGAATTTCCGTTCATGACGTTCACTGGTCCCAAGGATAGGCTTGCTAACGTCTTTTTAATCTTAGATAATCCTCGCCGAAACAAGGAAGGAATTCGATTTAAAATGAACGATATTTTCCATACACAATCAATCAATTTTGTACATCGTTATCAAACTATTTCCGTACATTAATAAGGAAGTTAAAACTCGGCCATTCGAACGTTTAAACGACACAAATAATCGCAGAAATTAAGGTCCCCTTTGGAGAACTTTATTCTCGCTTCCATTACATAGAGCGACATCATCCCTAAAGCACAGGACTAGAGAACAGTGGTGAATGGTAAATTTTGATAAGCCGGAGCCGAAACAAAAAATGCTGAGTTAATATTTGGCTATACTAGGAACTAATACTTCAAAAGGGAAGCTGTTAAGAATCAAATTGTATAGAACCGTCGCCACTGCTAAAGAATCAATTTGTATGAATGGGTAGTGTTAGCAGAACCCTCATACGTGATCATCCCCAATTCTTTTGGTGAGTTTATGAGTTAAATATTGTATTTACATAGCTAACGTACAACCAGACGGCTGATCTGTACTTATGTACATTCATACATTGATTATTAAAAATTATTGCAACGCAGTGTAATACACGCGCAGAGTTTATATAAATCTCCTTAGGTAAACAGTATATGACTGGCTAAAACATTGTATATAAGTGAGTTGTAAAATACGTGGGAAACAGCGTTTTAACGCGTGAAGATCATCGGAATTATTAGCAGCCAAGGCGGCGCGTGCGCACGGTAACCTTGCGAATTAGTACGAGGAACGTTCAATCATCATGTTCATATCATTGTTATGACGAATGGATGACAATGGCGTTTAATATGTAGGCTTGGACGTAATTGTATGTAAGGTGTTCAGGTAATTGCATGTTCTGAGATTGAATGAGGTAGTCCTACCTAGAATAGGAAATCATCCAAGTAATAAATATCAGACACAATAGAAAATTTATTTGCCTACGTCACAGGATCTTTGGCAGCTCCATGGCAGTTAAGCGAGTGATGTGATGACGTCCGTCCTGAATATCAGAGAAAGAACCCTGCTTCTTCCAAACATTCCGATTTCCAGACCTGATCATCCTTATTTGCGGTGAATTTAAGAATTATGATCATCTTGAATGTTTTAAAAATAAGCTACATTAGAATTAAGTCCAAATGCTTCTTGTATCAAGGAAGAAAATAATCAATTACTAAAACTCGTAGTCGCAAGCGTGCGCAATTCCTAATTATGAAGGTCAGATAAACTATTGCTGATACGTTTCGCTCATATATTGAGACGCAAATGAATGGCCTTGAAATACAGTCAAGGGTGTTTAGATTTCAAAAGACTGTAAGGTATCCCACATAGTAGACATGATACAGTTTTTCCACCAATCGTGTCAATTGATTTGAAGTAGATAAGATATAAAACTAATATGATTCCACCGTTCACCCACGCACGTCGTAAGGCTTAATTGAAAGAAATGGGTCACAATGTTTGTGGGTGTGCAGGCGGACCGTTTGTTTGTTATGCATCATTTACTTATAGGGTAAAGCATTAAGAAGCGAACAGCAAGATAATTCAAAAACAGAATTATATCGTTAATGCACACCTTAAGAGGTCGTATACCTACCGACCTTATTAGTGAGCTCCTTCTAAAAAATCAGATGCGTAGTACAAGCAACCGTTGCACGTGTTTAACAAGATATATGAACGTAGCTCGTGGTGTTCTGTAGTCTCTGCCTATTCCCGAGAAAAAAAAAAGTATAACCTTTTTTCCCCGTGTGGGGACGGGTTAGAATACAGTTCCTCACTGCCATTCAGATAGGTATCTCGTAAGAGCCGAGAAAATATCTGATTTGCTCGGTGGTAGGACCTCTCGGGGTCTGACTGGCTGGCGATCACCCTTAACGTCAGAGTCTGTTGTAAATCACCTTGGTGTGTGTATCGACTTTGGGGCGTTAGAGCCAGTTCCCTCTCGGTTGCTGCGGCTCCGGTAGTTTGCAGTCCGTAGGGGCTCTTAAAGGTAGGCAACGCATCAATCAGCAACTCCTTTGGTGCTGCAGGTGTCCATGGCCGGCGATGACTATTTACCATCAGGTGGCACGGCTGCTTGTTTGCCGACCTAATCAATAAAAAAAAGACTGTCGTAGTCAAATGGCTAAACGAAACTTAGGTTGGAAAGGCGCATTTAGACAATTGAAGGTCAATATTGGATGCGATTGTGACAAGATCGATACTATTCGCATACAACAACTATTCTCTCTAACCATAAAGCACTTTTATTAATTCAAACTTCCTTAATAATACCTTACTTCAGGTTGCTTCTTAGACTAGGTATAATGTTTGACTAATTAAATAACTATACCTACCTCTATTAGATTAACTAATTATACCTACATACCTAATTCATATTTAAACAAATGCAAAATGAATCATTGTGTCGTATTTAAGAATAATTTGTAATAAACATTGGCCCGTTACGATCAATCAGTGGTTGGTACTAAACAGTGTGGGAGCGGAGATGGTCCGTGAGAACTGCGCGTACGCATTGTTTCTTGTTGCGGTGCGCCCGCACATGAGCTCATCCTAACCTCTCTGTACTTGTGCCCCATCAATTCGTTTCGAGGGTAAATGTGTGGGTTAATTCAATTACAATGATTCTATCGGCCGTTTTTAATTTAGTGTTTATTTAGAATGTGCCTCCTATGAATGTTATAGTACTACTTGTGTAAGTAACGTCCCCCGTCCCCCCCTTAATATATTCTACCACTCAAAATCCATCCTAAGGTTGTCTGGAAGATATCGCTTTTAGCGATAAGACCGCCATTGTACCTACCTATCCAAAACGATATTATTTTCTAAAACATGTAATAATGATATGGTGCACAATAAAGAATATTCTATTTATCTATCTAACGTCGAAAGTTACATAACAGCTGCGTGGATCCATCAAGTCAGTCTTATGGATGTCCAGTCTTTACACATCGAGACTTCGAGATTTCCAATAGAGTGTGTCCCTTGTTCCTAGTAATTATAATTATGATTCGTTACCTATGACAGTTATCACTAGTTACCACCAGTTACCTTTTGTCCTAAAACTAGTATTGCCTAGTAAATGGCTTGTTGCCTTGTTCAACGTTTCACAAAATGATTTTTTTTATATATTTTTTAAAAAGCTTACTGGCAATGTGGATCGCACATTACTAACATTCTTGTTAACCCTTCGTGCCAAGCTAAATACTTGTGTTACGTGTGGGTAGTGCAATGGGTGGGTTTCGAACTGGTAACCATATGATCCCAAGTCCGACACCCTAGTCAGGCTACCGCCGCTTCTATTTTTTCTACGTTTGACGTAAGGAAATTATATCTTTGAGTTTGTTTCGGCATTTTTTCTTAGAGAGCTTCACTTAGGAAATGCGTTCCTAGGGTAGCGCCATCTAGTTAAAAAACGTTACACGCAAATATGACGAAGTCACTAATATGGAAATAAATTAGAGTTAACTAAAGTTTGTTCTTTCATGAAAGTAAATACTGTTTAGTCTAAAAAATTATGCTCATACTTGCTGATGGTAGGAGGATGGTTACCCTACTGTTGTTTAAAAAAAAATTAAGTAAATAAATATGAAAAAAAAACAACAACAACAGTAACAGTATTAAAACCTACCGAGTAGTACCTACTTCCAATGGGAAAATTCCTATATCTCGACCTGTTCTAGGAATTAACTCAGGATCTCAAATAATTATAGATGGAGTTGGAGATATGGACTCTTTCACTGCGCTGAACTATGACAGTCCTATCCTTTATTTATGTATTCAAATTGTCCGATAATCTGGTTCAACTTCGTAAGTCGGTGTTCAAAGTGGTTTGTCATGTGTGACGTCTTACACATATGAGTGTTAATTGCTCTCATTATTATTAAGCAACTAGTTCTGGCGCCAGGGCTGCTCCTCGCCAGCGCGTTAAGGAGTTACCGTTCATCGCTGAAATGTGTGACTAAAATGACGCATTTTGCTAAAGGTTGCAATTATTTTTTATATTACAAAACGTTAATGATGACTTTCCCGTTTCGTGGGTGCGTTTATAATCATGAATCTCACATACATAAATACCTAGACCCGGAACAACAATGTATAGGCCATACAAAATATTTGTTCCCCATGGGGATTTTTCGGTCACTGCGTCCAATCGAGCCGTCAAAATTATGATGTAGTACCTTGTAACATTTCTTTTATTTGAGTAAATTTCGTTTCTACAGTATGGATTAGTAACTAATTTAATCAACATATTTTCAGATTTACAGCATTCTTCTACTTATTATCCTCAAGCACTAGTTCCATTTTAATTTGGGATCGGCTCAGAGTGTCCTTTTCTTCTATTCATCCCTGTCAGCCGTCACTTTTTTACTGATATGAATAGCTGTCTACAGAAAAATATCTACGACAACGCGGATAATATTTGCAAATTAAAATAAAATGCTGCCTGTTTTCTAAAGTATTTACGTAGTGTTTATTTAAGTATAGACTCTAATCGAGTTTTACTTTGAAAAAAGTACATTTGTGAGTAATTAAAACATTTTTATTTGTATGACACCTTAACGTTTAAGTAGGATTACTGCTACTGGTTTAGCGTATGGTGGCTAATATCCTAATAATGTAACCCAAAATTATTCTTTAGACATGTAAATATGTATGCGACATTTTAGTGCATTTGTATGATAGTGGTCACTTGTATCGACGACCGCGACTGCTCACAACAGAACTGAAGTCGCCTACGCCAAACTGCCACCAGTCATCTAGACCCCACATGATAACTTAGATATTACCCGTAAAAACTATTTACTGAGGCCAAGTTACATTGGACGTCCGACTCTTATCGCCTACGCCTCAATGTTACTGTGGCGCCTTTTTGCTTACTAATTAAACCTATCGGTCTTTGACACCCAACTGATGTTTGTACAATAATTTAGCTTGTCTATGACACATACTTTCGACGGTAGCTTCTTCAGTGTTCACGGTCATATTGAAGTGGACGCCAGCATAATGTAGTTGCGTAGATTATGCTCCCGGCGTTTTGTTTGAAGATCACATTATGTGACTGGTGTCATTATTGTGAATAATTTTGTTATGACGTAGTACTGTTTACGTCTGTTTACTTGGATGGGTAGTTCAAGATTGACTTGCGCCTTGTAGGATACAGCTTAAGTAATGAGTGGTTGGCGGTTTCATTATTCAATCAATTTTACTGTATTTTTGTTTTGACATAAGGTCCATTACAAATACTGTCAATATTCTATCTCTGGAGCAAATCTACTGACAGATTTGATATAGAAATCAGGCGTTAATACCTACTATGGCGTAGGTACGCTTGATAGGCCTATTCCTATTTTTACTTTTTTTTTTAAACTGCAAACCACACGAATTAATATTACCTACTTATCCTATTTCTATTCCTCTCATACATTTGAACCTACTTAGCATTTTTGTCAAAAAAAAAAGAAATTATTGATTTTTTTTAAATCGCATTTTGGTCTTATCTCATACTCAGAGTCGTCGGATATGAGGTCTCCGCGCGGCCATGACCAGCAATTGTGCCTCGAAGTATGTAGGTGACCTCACGTGCGAACCTTCGAATTTTCGTTCTTTATACAATGACATCCCGCCAAATAAATTGTCGACCTTTTAGTTCAGGGCAAGAGCATCTTCTTTCGGACCTAAAGCCAGAGAGTTATTTCCATGTCCTGATCTTTTCTGTCTGTTTTCCATAAAAATAATAGTAAGTATTCTGAGGTTTTTACGCCGAGAAACGGACTTTTCATGTAGGAGAAATACGTCAAACGATAGACCTTCTATAGGATCCATTTCGCCTTAACTAAACTTTATCATAGTTCCGTTAAGGTTATGAGAGTAAGGGTAGTTAATTTCGCTGATTAGGTAGGTATATAAGTAGAGCGTAACACTTATTGTTATCAACGCTAAAAAGTTTTTGGAATTAGTTTTCGTACGTAGGTACGGATTCGAACTATTACTAAGTATTTTTTTGTGATTTTTATGCATTTTCCATGCTAAGATTATAAAGTTATTTTAGTAAAGGAAAAATTCAATCGCGGGCAGGATTCGAACCTGCGTCTCCTGGTTGGATACACCAGACGCTCTGGCCTCTAAGCCACTGCGAAGGTAGGTATATGAAGATGTTCCACCCTGTTCCTATTGAATTGTCGTATTTTTTTGTACAAAGCTCGTAGGTAATACTTTCGTACTGATATTGTTTGATTTGAGCCTGTGCTTATTTCTTAGCTTGAGAAGATGCAACAATTTAAAAAAATATATTGTTAATGGCGTATTGGCGGTTAAAAATATTCGCAATGCCTTGTTACAAAAACGAGAAAATAAAGAGTAAAGAAGCACTTTGGAAGGTTTATTAGTCGTTAAAACGGTTTCAACATGATGAGTCGGTGTAGTTATAAAACCGCATTTAAATGAGAACGAATTTAATTTATATTGCTTATCAATCTTCAGTCTGTGATAATAATGTAGGTACATGCCAGGTACGAGGTCTCTTTCAAACAAAACTAACACTATCGAGTAAATGAGTAATTATCGACATGTAATAAGTATTTAAAACTATTATTCTTTAAAAAATACATCGCCACACTATTCATTTGTGTTTAAGTTAAGTTTTCACAAGAGATCTAACCTTTTTCTTCATTTGCAAATCCTTACGCCTACGGTTATTGTCGTACGTAACAGTGACATGAAATACAACGATACACACAAGCGTCTAAAGTCGCACTTACACACTACGAGTACTCGTACGTCCCCACAAACAGCGTTTAACGTATCTTATTTTTTCAAGCCTTCAATTACTAGAAACATGGCAGTTCGCGGTGACATGTGCGGGCGCCACGTGACAAGTGTCGCACGTGCGGGGTAAATCAGTCGATACTCGGCCATTACCTGAGAGTTATAACTGAAATTAGGCGGGCTACGCACCATCATGTAGAGTTTGTCTAATTGATGTCCTATACTATAGATACCTATAGGAATTATGATAAATGCCTAATGGAGGAAAATGTGCCCTACATTTTCATATATCACCAAAACTATTATCGGACGAAATAGGTAACATGAGAGTTATCACGTAAAAAAATTTGGGATCTTCGGATGCGCAGAGGTAATCCCTTCAAAAATCCCTAAATTTCATTACTCAATGACACTTATGGTTTTGGTTACTTTTGTGTATCTATACGGTACCAACGTTTGTGAAACGTTAAAATAATTAATCATAGAATAGAATATTCTTTATTGCTCACCAAAAACTAATGACTACCTCATACCATTGAGCATAAAAATCTGGTTATTTCGAAGGCAAAGTACAGGAGCAACTTATCATACTGGCGAAAATATTTGTGATAATATATAAAAGATAGACAGATAATCCATAAAGAACATATTAATAATATAGTAACGAAAAACTGTTGATATGTGGCAAGCCTTAGTGAGTATTAATACCACTCTGTCACTGGAAGCTAATAGTTGAGATGTCTGCAATTGCGACGTGATCTGAAATGTGTTTCAGTTCCCGGTACATTTTGGTTGCGTATGGTCATGATTTAGGAAACAATAAATAAGTGAAACCTTTAAATATACTTATTTACGAAATATTGACTGACTAAATAAAAATAGCACTCGCAACCGGCGTGTTTGTATGAAAAGATGTATGAATGTAGAAGAAGCAAAAGAAGTACAAACAAGAATCGTAGCAAAAGTGGCATTCTATAGTTTCTGCCTACCCCTGTGGGAGAAAGGAGAAAAATAAATCTGCCTCATTAGTCTAGTGGTCCCAAGGGCGACTGCTACGCTAGGGGGCCTGGGTTCGATTTCCAGGTCGAGCAGAATGTTATTGGGTTTTTCTATAAAATTTGTTTTTTAAAGTTAATGGCAATAGGCTCGTCCCCTATTACATGGGACCTAAAGATACTGGTGAACTGTGGGTGTACATTAAGTACACCTCTGCCTTACCATTCCGGGAGTATTCCCCGAAGCGTAACCTAATATACCATCATGCCTGTATAGGCGTGATGGTATGTTATGTTATGAAATAAATCTACTTGCAATACACATCTTCTTCTTCTAGCTTCCAGACTATCTAGATCATCATCATAATCAACCCATTATACTGTCCCACTGCTGGGCACGGGTCATCTCAGAATGAGAGGGATTAGGCTATAGTCCACTACGCTGGCCTAGTGCCGGTTGGCAGACTTCACACGCCATCAAGAAAATCTCTCAGGTTTCCTCACGATGTTTTCCTTTACCATTTAAGCGCGTGATAATTAACTATTTAATACGCACATGACTTCGAAAAGTCAGAAGTGCGTGCCTTGGGTTCTAACTCGACACCTTTGAATTGGCAGTCCAACGGTCATACCACTAGGCTATCACTGCAGTCTATCTAGATGCGACTGATTATGTATATTTTACACGAAGCCACTGTCGTGAGATCTCCACAACCTAATTTCTGGGCAATAACCATTCCCACCATGGGATGGGATAGATTGATTTTCAGGATTTTTGGGCAACCACTAACGATTGTCGTAGATGTTCGGGAGCGACAACGTTATGTGCTCTCTTAGGCATGCAGGAGTCTTTATGTGTTAAGAATGGTCACCATCCACACAATGCCCGCGGTGTGCTTAGCTTAACCTTGCCAATCCGCTGATCAGCTTAGCTATTACTTAACCACCAGCTTCGTCACTAGCAGAGGTTCTTAACTATAACACCTTATCAAATTAGTAACTCCCTCTGTTTTTACCTGAAGATATTGTCGTAATTACCGAATAATGTGTTCGTTCCTGTCTGTAACGCAAGTAATAAACTGGTATCGAAACTATAATAATTTAATTGTTTCATTAAACAATCAAGTCTAACTAGTATTGTAACCGTAATAACGTCTTTATTACGATGTCAGTACGTAAACTAGGATAAGTATCGATTAACAAACATTTAATTAGGTATATTAAAGTGAAGAGAAGTCAGCTTCTTTACGAAAAACTAAATTGAACTAGTTTATGAGTCTCTCTGTTGTCGTTAGCGCGACTGCTAAGCGGTCCTGGGTTTTATTCCCAGGTTGAGCAAAATGTTATTGGCAATTTCAATTAAATTTACAGTAACAACTTGTGAGTTTGGACTATATTACATGGTACCTAAACATACCGCCGAAATGGTACAGGAGTACCTACAGGTCTGCCTTGTTCCTTGGGGAATGCAGGTGTGATGATATGTTTATTTTATAAAAAAAATTAGCTTTATTGGTAAATTAAATAACTTTCTTCGAAGCCTCAACTGATCTGCGATCTGGAAAATATACTTTAGTGGTCGTTTAGCTTCTTGGGAAAACTAGATGTAAGTACTAGCATAAGAACACCATTTTTTTCTATTTGTCGTGGTCCAATTGTCAAAAGCCTGAATATGGCAGGTGAAGAGAGACTGGAATGGATCCAATACAATCCAATCAATAATGTTAATGTAAGGACTTAAGGATGATCAGGTCATCATTCATCCAGCTGGTGCATTCATTGGCTGCCTCAAGGAAGAACAGTACCAAGTTCTTTCGATATTTGTATGATAACAATTAGATTTTTTGTATATCTTTTTGTTTTCTCTACACAAAATTCTGCTAGAATATTCTATTTTATTTTTTACCAGCCGTCTGGCTAGGGGCTTACAATATTGTATTTTCAACATACCTACTTGTGTTTTTTTGTGAGCGTAATCAATTTAAAACACGATACATAGCGACGGCACTTAAAACTTAACACTTCAAATTGAAGTTAGATACTCTTTCGATGATATGCCAATTGCTAGAATCATTTAGTTTTTACTTCCTCTTTGATTTCATGACGGCCTTGTTACTCCCGATTCAGTTTATTTAATGTTAGGTACTAAGTTTTTTTTATGATGTCCATTCATTGTGTTAATACGGTGCGAACAAAAAAGTAATAAGTATGAACGACATTTGTTATTTTAGAGTTCCCAGCAGTACAGAAGAGGCTGAACAAATGTTGTCTTTTTTGTCAGGTTTTGGGTACCACCAAGACTAGTTTTTTTCCAATAGCGGCGTTAAAGGCTTCTAAGTAGTTACCTAATTACTAATGGGCTCCTATATCAAATCGTAAAAAACTCGTTTTTGAAATAACCAGAGAGGACTGTAAACCAACCCACCTTGTAATTGCGCTGTTTTCTAGGCTGTAATAGCTGAGGTTTTATCAAAATTTTCAGACAAAATTGCCAATATAAGTACTTGTTAGTGGTAATGTGTTATGTTATGATTAGATTTATTTTAGCCTTAATTTCAGTTTTATTTCTTCGGTTACAGCGTTTACCTACTGCTGCATGGACAGCACTCACTGTTATTATTGCATTTCAGCATTTTTTTATTATATTATCATCAAGAATATATTTATGACTTTTTTTTAAATTCGTGATTGGCTTTCGCTTGACCGCCAGTTCGCCTGATTTTAAGTAAGTTATGTTAGTTAAGTTTACTTATTATAACTATTAAGAAGTAGTAGTAAAGTGTAAGTAAGTAAGTTGTAAGTATTTCGTTTAGACAGTAAATGGGCTAAATATTTTGTTAACCTATACAAAGTCCTGTCTTCAAAGGTAGCTCGATCAGAAAATATCTTATCCACCGACGAATTCGTTCATTTGTGTTCACCAACAAAAATTTTTAAGTAGACTCTGGCTATCATCGCCCTCTCGACTCATAGTTTGTAGGTGATTATATAAGTGGGCTGTTTATTAAGACAACTAATCCGATATGAAGAGTTCAAGTGCATTGATCATAACAAAATGAAGGTTGTTGTCGAGTTTGCATGAGAAAACGAAATTACATTTATATTTCAAAAATATTTTCTCTATCACAGCTTGTAGCCCTTTTACGTTACTGTACCCTTCTGAAATCTCTCATTTACATCTATTATTTATATAAAAATGAATCGCCGAAATATATGTATGTAGGTACGACGATTGCTTCCGAACGACTGCACCAAATCGGATAATTCTTTTTTGCTGTGTTTGTAATGGCCAGGGAAAGATTTGTTTGAACGCTTTTTCTAAACCACTGGAAAAGTCGGGAACATTTACTCAGTTGAAGTTGCGTGCGGGTCGCTAGTCTATACTATGTATTATATAATATTATAAAGAGGAATGATTTGTATGTATGTTTGTAACGAATTGGCTCAAAGAGTACTGGACCGATTTCAAAAATTCTTATGCCGTTAGAAAATTACATTATCACTGAGTAACATAGGCTATATAACATCACGCTACGCCTTTTAGGAACGTAGCAGCGCAGTTGAAATCGCGGGCGGATCGCTAGTTTCTAATAATTTAGAGAGATATGCATATCAAATGGTTGTCAATCTAACAAATCGACTCTTGATTGTTTGTTGTGAGGGCTTCTATTGCCCCGATCGATTGACCTACAAGCTTAGTCGCGTTTGCCACGTTCATGTGTTTGAACAGTGACCGTTCTTGACACATCTAGATTCAGAGTTCGAGGTCACTTCAAAATCAATGACTGTTATTATTATTGTTTCAAGTGAGTTTAGTTTCAAGGGTTTTGCCATATTTTTTTTATGTCTATTTTTATCCAAAGCTATAAACCCTAGTCAATTATGACACTCGTTTCTTCAGAGAACAAACTTAGGAATCATGGTGATTTAAATATTTTTTATTTATCAATTTTAATAATAATTTAAGACTGCCTCATTAGTCTAGTGGTCGCAAGCGCAACTGCTACGCTAGAGATCCTGGGTTCGATCCCCAGGTCAAGCAAAGTGTTATTGGGTTTTTCTATGAAATTCTCAGTAGCAGCTCGGAGTCTGGATTTGTGCCCGATTAATGGCAATAGGCTCGCCCCTTATTACATGGGACCTAAACATACCGACGAACTGTGGGTGTGCATTAGTACGCCTCTGACTAACCCTTCGGGGAATACAGGCGCGATGGTATGTTATTGTTATGTTAAGAATAATAAAAATAATAATTATTATTATTTATTATGAGCCGTGTTCGTCCCACTGCAGGGCAAAAGCCTCCCTTTTCTTTTTCCACTCTTCCCGGTTGAGAGAGAACTTTCAGCATCTAACCCACGCTGTACGAGTCAAGCTCATCCCGCCATCTCGTTCTGGGTCTACCGCGACGTCTTCTGGAATGCTGGGGCATCCACATTGTCGTGATTTTTGCCCACAATTCATCAGACACGCGGCAGATATGTCCAGCCCAGTTCCATTTAAGGCTATAACACCATATAAATGCTTATAACAACTGTGTGCAATTAAATAAACAAAATAATAATAACACCTATTTATTTTCATTCACTAAATATTGTCGATAATGCGTTATTTCAAAGGTCTTGTTTCGGTGCATAGGCTCGGTCGCAAACATTCGGTAAATTGTCAAGAATTCCAACCCAAGACGTCTGCACCAATTTCCGGAAATACACAATATCATTGACTGTATGAGATCACCGCAAGGCATTCGTTCCGGTTTTGTTAAGGACCTTTGAGCTCTATCTGTGTGATATTATTTTTATCAATTAATTTTGATATTTTTATTGATTTTATTGATACAGTTCAATATCCGACCGCCTATTTTGTACCTACCATTAAGTATCTTGTACTTGGAAGCATGTACTTAGCGTTAGTTTTTGGTGTGCAATAAAGAATAATAAATCTATCTATCAACGGTACCTATCGATTGAAAAAAAAAATATATATAGTAAAAAATCATACATCTAAGTAATAGTTTAGTTAATCTATCATCTAACTAATAGTGCAACTAGTTTGACTTTTCAAAAGTACCTTTTTTAACAGTCTAATTGAAATAAAACATTTTGACTTTGACTTTGAGATCCGCTAAAACAACTGTGTTGTTTATAAGGTGCTGCAATTTCGAAATTGTTAGAAAATCCTAAGGTGTAATCCTAATTTTGAAATTGTTCGAAACATCAACAAAACTCTGTGATAATGGCAGTAATCGCTGCCAAGTTGAATGTTAGTTAAGATAGTCAATGTTTTGTATTGTTTTATATGGAGGAAAGTAAGCGAATAAACTGATAATATTTTATCGCAGAAAGAAATGTTCCAATAAAGCTTATTAAAATTGCGATTATGTGTATATGAAAGCAGAACGAGAGAATAAGTTTTCGTTCTACAAAAAGAATTGAATAGGAAAGCAGCGAACAAAATACTGATGAAACAAAACATTCAGAATTACTTCATCTACATCAGGATAACGTTATCATGACGACGACTATGTTATTTAGTAGATATCTAATACGCACATTGACTATAAATAGTATATTTACTTAAGAATCATATATAATGACTGCTATCGCCGCTTAAAGGAAAGCATACTGATTTAAATTACAAAATTATTAGATACAGTTAATACATGTGAACAGGATTTCAATAATCTTGAGGCAATTATTAACATTAGTAAGTCATCACATGGAAAATTAGTTTCGGAGACTGGAATGAGATTCAATGTACTCGGAACGGTAAATATTTAGACAACAATTATCAGTAAACCGTGATCCTCTAATAACAGTTGCTACCTCTTGAATCGTAGGTGATATAACACTTGAGAACATTTTCAATGCTTCTTTGGTATCGGAAAATATTTTCCAACGTACTACAGACGCGTAATGTAAGAACAGTTACGCGAATCATTCTACCAAGTAACGCATGATGCTTTGACGTGGTAACTGGTTTGATTACTACGTAATCGTCTGGTGTTGGTATGATATCATTTGTTGAGCATCGTGGTCACGCCCGCAACGAGATTTCAAACGCACCAAGGCTGATCGCTCACTTGGGCACTTGCCTCACTGCAACTCGACTTGTGTATGCTGATTTCCAAAATGTTATTGTTAATTTTATTTGTAACTGTTGTTACAACATCGTTTAGTTAACCAATCCGTTATTTTAGCTTTGTACAATTGTGCGCATGCATTTCTTCCTGCTCGCGGTAAACATGATAGTGAATTTGCCCAAGCACTAAGTTGTAGGTATCAGTAGTTTATATTACCTATTATAAAACAAATGGTGTAATATTGAATTTCTAGTTTCTAATTCTTCAAACCCAAATAAGATACGCCTTATGTGTACGTGCTACGTGATTATGCGACCTTTGACAATGTCGAAATACGAACAATTTTGTTAAGAATTTTCGGACTTAAAATCTTTGTGGTTTCCTAATATGTGTTGTCACAATTCATAGTTAGGTAGGTATGCAAATATCTTATCAACATCCTGCCTCGTGCATGGCATTCAAAGTGGAGTTAGCAGCTAAATATAGTCGGCGACATAATCGTTGATACGTCCGTGTCTCGCTCCACATCTCAATTGTTATTTAATTAATGTTGTCGCCTTTATTACTACGATTTCGGTGTATGATCATACTGACGTACAAGTTTACGCTCGTCTTTGTTCTTATGGCTGGATATTAATGTGGTCCGTTCTCTATATTTCTCGAAGAAAGTCCTTGCCCTTCTCGGTTTTAACCCTTCAAATACTTTCAAGTTCAAATACGTTAGCAATGGTGCCTCTTTCATTATGGAGGCTGAGGCCGTTCTGACTATTCTGTCATCATTCTCCTAGCCTGTCCTTAATTATTTTGGGGTCGGCTGACCAGATTCGGCTGAATATCGGTATTTTACCGACACGGAGAGAGACTGCCAATAGACCTCAGCAACCCATTTAGGAACCCTAAGGAAAGCCCAGGATGAACTGATGAGAACCCTAAGAATGAACTAGTTATCAGCCTTTTCAGACTTCTGACTTTTGTTAACGATTGTCATTAAGTATTTTTATGACAACCAGGAAAAACTACTTTCCGTGCTCTCTTGCTGGTCTGGTATTAAGAATGGTAATCTATCTATAAACTGACCGCGGCTAGCGTAACTTAATCTAGCAGCTCGATTGATCATCATAGTTATTATTACTTAAACTCGAGTCTCCTTTCCAGACATATTCATAGTCTGGTAATAGACATATTTTGTGTTTGTTTATCTCGCAACAAGGTAAACTTTGCTTTGTGCCGATGACATTTATAAGGGCATTACGAAGTGTATTGCACATTAAATCATACACAACTGGGTTTGAAGTTTGCAATATTGTCTGGGTGTAAGTGGGTTTCTGATGTTGTACGTCCTGTCCTGACACTAGAAGGTAAGTCAATTGCGACAGTTGATTGTTATTCTTATGTTTACGCTATGTTGGTGTTTGAGTTTTATAAATTCTTTCTCAATTAAAATAAAAAAAGGAAAATGAGTTCTAAGCCTACGAGTCTTGAAATAATTGCTTTATTTTTTATCTGACTTTACATTGATTCAAATGGTATCCAGGTACCTATTTTACGTTCAAATGCATTTCTGATTACGGAAAGTCATCGTGTCAAAGAAAATCTACTTTGGCTTCCAAAACTATTGATGATACTGATAATATGGTTCAATAATCATGCAAATGTCCTTGTAGGTTTGTTAATGGGTCGTAAGAAGTCGCCTCCCATTTGATTGGCGGCAGGTTCCACGACACGTCATTGGACCACACAGGATGCGCGCGCGCAGGTACCCGCGCCTTACCGCTCGCCGTTTTTATAGCCGCTGGCTACAGCCTTCCGATTCCAATCGATTGTTCCGATTAATAACTTGTATCAATTTATTATATTTGTTTGTAAATATTATTGTAAATCGAATTGCAGTCATACAAAATGTTTTTTTAGTTTATTTTTGCTTAAAATGCAATTATTTAATGAACTCTTAATTTATTTCTTTGAGACGTTAACCTGTTCATGCTTCTAATAAAGTTACGGCCGTGGCAGAACAAATGAACAAATCCGTACCCACAAGCGGTACCTCTGAAGAATCACATACAGATCTATAAAGTTTTAATTTTAAAGAAGCAGGTAGTAAAAAATTGTCTTACGGATACCGCTCCGGTGTCGGCATTTATCAAAGCAGAGATGCTCCCACGACACTATTTATAAAATATCAAGAGATTTTTTAAAGGTTTTACAACTCTTTTTGTTGTTCCATGTATGTGACTAATATTTATTTATTTATTTTTTTGCCCCACTCGTAATAAAAGAAGTGAATCGGTACATAATCTTCGTACTTGCAGGTACACAGGGTTACAATAAAACTATGTAGGTATTAAAACATTATGTGAGATTGCTTTGCGAATTCGGCTATACAAGGGATAACGCGATTTGGGGTATATTTTTTGGGACGTGTTATAAAGACTTCATAATGTAGGTAGTTCTTGTAATTAAGAAGACCAGGAACTAAGTAAGTGTCAAATACATAGCTTTGTGCATACAGTCATGATAAAATAAGTATCACTATATCAATAAATGCTCAAAATGGTCATTGATAAATAACAGAATAATATCAAACCAAATGAATAATGTCTAAATTCCACCGAGAGCATCATCATAAGCCACAATAAAATTAACCACGCTTACTAATCGTTGCAGGTTAAAACCGGCTACAAATGGTAATAAAATAAAGGTACACACATACACGTGAAGTGTCGAAACGCAGTTCTCTCTTTCCGATATAAATAGGCGAGGCGAGTCGAGCGCGGCGCACTGACCGACCATCGACAGCGATCCCGATAATCGGGCGAATGTTTGAGTTTCTCTATTTTCAAATCGGGCGACTGCGAGTCCCTAAAGGGAAACAGATGTAACGCGCACGTTAACGTTGCACGCGACGCGCGTGTAACTTAGGCTGGGACAGGTTAACGCTCGTTACGCGGATGGTGTGCGGGAAGGGTATCGGTCGATCGGTCGGTCGTGTGAACGCGCCGCGTTAATTGGCGTGCGGAGTGTCCGGCTGTCTTCGCGCCACGCGCCTGCGCACGGAGTTCATCTCGCGGCCGTTTATATTTGAATTTAGAACAATAAAATATTATTTTATTGCAGGTAAAATGTTACTTGTTTATATTTTTAGTAGTGTAGCGTAATAAAACGCATAAAAAAGTTGAAAGCGTAGCTTAAATACCTACCGAATCTTTTATGACGGCCACTCAAGTGTGCTTAACTTAATCGCATCATGTTTTGCTAAAAGTTTCGGCGTTTCATAGTCAAATAGGAAACTCTTGTTAACTTAAAACCATTACTGATAATAACATCGTCTCAAAAGATTGGGATAGTTTTTCAGGGATCGATAAAACTAGTAAATAATATTGAACAAAACTACTTATGGGTATTTTGGTAAACGGGTACGCTCATAGCAATTTGTTATCAGCGCGGAGTTCTCGTTATCGATGCTGTAAGTCGAACAAGGACGTCGATAGCACACCGCACTCGTCCTGTTTGGTTACAGTTCGTATCAACATAGGTACCATCTGTCGTGTACCTACCTAGTATGTTATCATTATTTTAGAAACAATGGTACTGATAACGCAAGTTTGTTTACCGAAATGCTAACCTAAAACTTGATTTGTCGACTAGACTTAAATTTTTGTGTAGGATTATATACCTTAAGTGTCCGGTGGATCTTGAATTCCCCACAAAAACGTAATACCAAAAAAAATCGTAATCCAAATACAATTTTATGAAATTGTGTTACTATTCGGATTCGGTCCCTACTGTACCAATTCGTCTATTACGACTTCACTGGAAATAAAAGTAAAGTTATCAATAATTCGCTGATGGTTGGAGGTGGCTGGCGACCACCCTTACGTCGAAGTCTGTCGTAAAGCACCCTGGTGTGTGTTTCGACTTTTGCGCGTATGAGCCAGTTCCCCTCGGTTGCCGCGACTCTGGCAGTCTGCAGTCCGTAGGGAGAGCCCCTACAAGGATCGGCAACGCATCAGCCACTTCTTTGGTGTTGCAGGTGTCCATGGGCGACGATGGCAACTTACCACCATGTGTCTCGTCAGCACGTTTGCGTATCATAATGGAAAGGGTTAGCAAACTTAAGTGGCAGTAGGCGGGGCACATACTTAGCTTGTAGAACTAATGGCCGTCGGGAAATGTTCAACAGTAGGACGGCCTACAATCGAGAGTCTGTGCATCTCGTTGGACACTGACATAGTGTTCATTTCGTTCGACCTGGTAAAAGAGATGCTGTAAAATTAATTGTGGCAGTTTTTGTGGGGGACTTATGTTCAGCGGTGGACCTGTTTTGACTGATTTTATAATGACGATATCTTAGCACGGAAACTACGATAAATTATTGAATAATATAGTAATGTATTCATGGGTGAGGCTACAAAAATATGTGCGTCGTTTTTTTTTTCTAGGCAAGCGCGTTCCACCATTGATCGCAGTGTCGCTTAACATCAGGCGAAATGGCGGTCAAGTGTAAGCTTATCAGGAATAAAAAACCGGACATGTGCGAGTCGGAGTCGCCCACCGAGGGTTCCGTACAAATTATAGTATAAGACGGTAGGTATTACTTGTCAAATTTCATAGTTCTAGGTCAACAGAAAATACCATATAAATTATGATTACCTTGAGAGTGTCGAAATATATCTATGTTTTTTTCGGTATAAAAGGCCGTATCTTTTTTTGCGTTAATTAAGAAGTTTGATTTTTTCACAGCTTCCAGGGACTATAGACCTGATCTGTGTTGTATATGGTTTTAACTCGAGACCTCCACGCGTTCCCCAAATAAAGGGTCTTAACAAAGTGATCCTATAAGGGTTCAGTTTTTCCCTTTGAGGTACGGAACCCTAAAAACAGTGGAATAAATAGTTACTTTAGGTACCTGTTTTTTTATATCATTCTTTATAAACACATCTTACTGGAAATAAAATAAAAAATCTACCGTCCCACGCCTGCATCCCTCACTTTTAGCTTACGCAGTCCAGTAGGCAGGCAAGTTGCGAAACTTTGTCACTTTTGTGGATGCCTTTTCTTGAGTTTTAAATATAGCGTTTTAATTTCCATCAACTGAGGAATTCTTATAAATTATAACCGGTCAACGAGGTCATTATTCTATTGAGTCTCAGTTAACTGAAGTCGAAGTTTCAATTTCAAAGAGAACAATAAAAATTGAAAAAATAAAATAAATTATAAACATGGAAAATGAGAATGTTTAGGTTATTTTTAATCGACTTAGGTTTCTATAGTAAATATCCAGTCTCAATATTGGATGTATGTACAGTGGCGACCAAAAGTCCATAGGCAATCTCACAACACAATAGCTTGACGTTTATTTGACTTACGACCTTCTACTGTTCTGAGCTCGCTCCTACTGTTCATAGCAATGTAATCCTAAGCGTGCTTATGGACTTTTGAGCGTTTACTGTACCTTTGCAAGACGTCATTTTTAAGTTAATTTTATGTAAAACATTACACTATTGAGGCAGTTGTACCTAGGTGGGTTTTGGGTTTTTCAATGAAATTGTTAAGAACAGAGAGAATAAATAAATTTAAATGTTAAGACTCTCTTAAAATTTAAATTTGTGGTTAATGACAATAGTATAATGGCCCCTTTTACATGGGACCTAAAATACTAGCGAACTGTGGGTGTACATTAATATATATATATATACTAGCGAACCCGACAAACTTCGTCCTGTCAAAAAGATTGACTCTTTGACGTTAGGAACACACCTACATTGCTTAGACAACAATGAGTGCTTGTAATTTAATATGAACTTTATGCAGTAGCAATAAAGCTCTCTACGTGTTAGTTAGAAATCGTTTGTATGGGAAAAAGAAAAGGGCTGTTTTTAGGGTTTTTCCGGCAATTATTCGAATTTTTCTCGCCGTAAAAACCATCCTTGAACTTCAACGAACATTTAAAAAAAAGAATTGGCCAAATTGGTCCAGGCGTTGTTGAGTTATGCGCTTACCAACACATTTTGCGATTCATTTTTATATTATAGAAGATATATATATATATATATATATATATGTGTATATATATATACATAGTATTATACCATCACGTACAGTCTTTCTTGTGGCGTTGCGAAAAGAGGTGGTGTCCTTGGGTACAATTTACTCTAGGTACCTATGTATGTAAAATAGCAGTAGGTACTTAAACACTTAATTTGAATTTAGACACTGAATTAAATCCATAGTATTTACTATTTTAGTTGAGGTCATTGATCTGTTAGTGACTGATAGGTTTATCACTAGTCTATTTTATGTTCAGTAAGTAAGTAGTTCGTTAATTTGTGTCTGTTAACTTTTTAGGGTTCGGCAGCATACATTTACAGATGCCATTCCCATTTGTCAGAGCACTGTCTATTTCACAATAACCAGTGGTTCTGTAGCTACGTCATTTATGTACAATTCGATATGAGGTACCGAAACATAAGTTATAATATATTTGTTTGAGTGCGGACAATACAATTACCTACTTATCACATAGAATTAAAAGGGAAATCGACTTCAACCTAACTAATTTATTTCATCAGCATTGTCTTGCAATTAATTATTAGGACAATTAATTATTAGGACAATCAACAACTACGTTCGATGAACCTAAACGAAAAAAATATATTTAAAAATGCAAAAGAAAATCTATCTATCTGTTTGTTAATTTTTCACGCCTAAATCGCTGAACCAATTTTAATTAATTTAGTGTACAGATCGACTGGATTTTGGAGAAGAACACAGGATACTTTTCGTCTCAAAAAATCCAAGGTCTTCCACTTCCTCGTTTTCCTTAAATTAAAAAGAAAGTTGTTAACTCAATAGAATAGAGAGGAAAGATGTTTGGCTCCTTGCTACGACACGAAGACTTGTTTAAAACTATATTAGATGATTATTTAAGGTGTTAATTAGTATGATAATGATCATTTCCGCACGTTAGTTTATCACTTCTACGTAAATGTACATATTATATGGAAACAAAAAACATGTTTAGATAAGATATAAATGAATTACCTACGTACTGACATTGTATTGTCGCCAGGCAATTAAATTAAATAGTTTACAAAGAGGCCGTAATTGTAACCAATCAATAGAGAGCCTATACTTTCCATAAGTATTGCTAGTATGTTACACTTTTGAGCACATTATCAAAGGTATATCGTTTATAGAAGATCCCATGTTACAAACATCATTTTTCCTGACTGACCTATCCACAGCCAAAACTATAAAGTAAAGAAAGGTGACATTTGGAACATAAGTTTATTTTATAACGTAAGCATCCGATAAGAATGAATTTTTGGAAATTTCAACTTTAAGAAACTGAAATCTGGTGAGAAGTTGTGTGATATGTCTTTGTTCTTTAAAGTTAAAAACACGGAAATTTGGATTACAGTTACTGATAATAAATAAATAATGACGTGTTTAAGTTTTTTTAGATTTTCATATTTTAAGTGGGTGATAATTTGTATGGGATAGCCGGTTCTTTTAATGATAGAAACTTGCAAATTGGGATTGTAGCTATTCTTCATAAATAAATAAATAAAAACGTGTTTCTGGGATTTTGGATTTTCACATTTTAAAGGGAAATGAAATATTAACATCAAAGTGTAACATGATGTTAGAAGAATTAAAATCTAGTATCGCGTACAATTTTTTCAGGAAAATCTAGTACCTATATATAATTTCGAAACTAAACCATTGCTAAAAAGCTTAAAAAAACAATTTAAATAAGATTTGAAGTTCCGTTATTGATCGTATTATAGTTTACGAAATAAGGGCCAGTTACAAGGCATCGTGAAAACTTTAATCCAACAATCCTGAATACGACAATGAACTCTGAATAAAAAAGTGGAAAGCAACAGACAGTTGGCTATATGAGTCTAATAACAAAGATATTAAAGTCGATAGATGTAGGTGGTCATGTGGAAAATAACCAAGAACAGATCCTTTGTATACGTATGTATTGAAACTGTATGACGCAGCGTCTGGGCGCGATCGGGATACGAACACTGACACTCGGAAAAGTATGAAGCTCAGCTTCAGTCTGCAAGCGTTTGCGATGTGTAGTAAGAAGTTCTTGGATACAGTAATTTTTTAACACATCGCGGTGTTAGATAATGTAGTTTTCATAGTACTTTCAAGTATTGCGGAGTTTTTGTTATTAAATTCATATTTGTTTCGTTCGATTAAAAGTTTATTTTCGGCCAAATTAACTTTCAAGTCTTTATTTTCATCGAGTGGTTATTTAATATTGAAGTTATTTTATTTCAAGGCATCCGATGTTTTTAGATTATTATATTTAAAAACTTTATTAGTGATATAATAAAATATTCCATGATTGCCGATGAAGTAAAAGGTACCTCCTTCCGCTTAGTGAAAACGATTATTCAAAAAGGTCAAGTCCAAACTTTATGCGGTTTTCTCACAAATACTTGTAGTGAAGTCGGTTTTGTAATCTGTATATTGAGGTATGTTTAAGTTCAGCTGTAGTCGTTCACAGAAAACTGAAGCTATTTATATTGATGCAGCCAATTTTGTACTATTTGTTATGATACATCACTATGGTTCGCTGCTAATTTTATTATTTATCTAATCATAGTGTATATGTATAGATAATGTTCTTACTACTATGTCATATTCCATACATAATAGTAGCAGTTATTTTACATAATACTACTTGAGTCCTCAAGTATTCTGAAAAATAACTCCTACTTACTTATTTTTTTTTTGTAGATGTTTTGGAAACTTCGTCGATATGGTTCGTCTTCGTCGATTGTCTTTTTTTTTCGTATCGATTTCCTCATAGGTAGTTAAAATGATGCTTACGCTTATTGACTTTAAGGACCTTATTCCAAAACGATTTGTAAACATTCTATATATTTTTTTAAATGTATACCTGTCTTTGTAATTTTTTTGGGTGTATAATTAGGTACGGTGACGTCATATCGCTACTAGCGAGTTTATTTTGCATAAACAAATACAGACTGCGATAATGTGATGCACGGAAATAATATGATTATATCTGTGTATTTGAAACCTCTATAACCTTGTTATTATTCTTTCCAAATTAGCTCGGAGTTGGGTTGGCTTTAAATTTGGTTGGCTGCACATCTGTAGGTACACCCTTGCCTGATGCTGTGATTTTTCCTTCAAAATAAATAATCGTATTCTAAAAAAAAACTAGAAGAGATTCACCTTCAAAGGTTTTCCGAGGTTTTATAAAAACATAGGTACCTACCTACTTACTGCTTATTTGTGTTCCTACCTTATTATGTATATAATACATATACATGAATACTAATATTAGTATTGTGCATATGTGTGAAAATGAGCGTCATTGGCGATTCGTGCAACTAGTTGCCGGCTGGCCACTTGAAATAAATTTATGATTATTTTGAAGCGCCGTGCCAACGCGTCGTTCAAAGAAGGATGGAGGACCACAGTGTACGATAAAAGTGAAGCTTTGGATATGCGATAATTGTCTCGTAAGCTTCAACGCGTACACAATGTTTTGTGAGTTGCCAAATCTCATTTTATGGCTTGTTTATGTCTTGTTTTATGCGGTTGGCATTGGGATTCCTTGTTGGCGAAAACTACGAACGTATTTTCTCCTAATTTTTTTTTTAAACTTTTTATTAATGTACCTAATTGATTTTGATTTAACTAAAGCATGATACACAGCTTAAAGACAACATACTTTATAATTTGAATTTGACGGGCTCAGGTGAACGATCCGCCTTAAACGCGACCATAAAGATATAAGTATTATGAACACTATCCAACAAAAAGAAATGTTGGAAATGTCAGAGCGTCTGGTGTATCAAACCAGAAGACGCAGGTTCGAATCCTGCCCGCGATTGAATTTTTCCTTTACTAAAATAACTTTATAATCTTAGCATGGAAAATGCAAAAAAAATTACAAGGAGATAAAAAGAAATGTTGTTCAAACAAAAGGTAGTCTTATGGTTAAAATTAAAAAAAAAACGTTGCCCCGTCATAGATTTACTTCTGTAAGTAGCATAAGTGCGTTTACAAATTGTCACAAATATTTGTTTCGGGAATCAAACCGGCGCCGACCATTGTCGGCAGCAGCCGTCGCCGTTATGAAGGGAAAAAGATTTACAAGGTAAGTACGTAATCGTCACACACAGCTCCGCAACTAAAGGAAAATGCCTTCTCCAAGTGTATCGTATTTGTAACAGATTCGTACATCACAGGTACAGTATTGACGGTGCGCAATTCTGTTATAGTTTAACGATGGAGCTGACATTTTGTGCATAAGGAGATCACCACCGGATGCCAGTGGAATACACACATGACACAGAATTGTACATGTAGGCAGGTTTTGAATCTATGAACTGGTGTGTGGGTAAATCCGGACCAAATATATTTCCGGGCTACCAGAAATTAAAATTTAATAAAACATCTGATTCTGCAGCTCTTAAAAATTATAGTTGTCATGTGGAGACGAGTTAGATTACAGTTCCTCACTGCATGGAGATAAGCATCTCGTAAGAAACGAGAAAATATCTGACTTGCTCAGTGGTAAGATCTCTTGGGGACTGACTGGTTGGCGATCACCCTTACGTCATCGTATAGCTTAAATATTATAGATATTATGTAGGTTATAAATACTTCGTAATAAGTAAATTCTCCTAAAATCCAATTGAATTCTTGCCTACAGCGTTTAATTTCGTTTTGTAATTTTCTCGCAAAATGTGAATTTATAAAGTTACATAGCAGTTTTCTTGTTAATCTGAGTATAGTAAAAATATGCAACCTTATCAGCAGTTTATCAAACTAGTAATTTAAGTTTGTTGCGTGAATTAAATTACCTCGGTGCTGAATTTCGTCGTATTTGTTCCAACTTATGTACCTAGGTATTTAGTACCTAGTAGGTACTTTAAAGGACCCTTTACTTTCACTGCCTGGATTCCTCCACCTTCACGGCGGTAAAGGGCCCTTCAAATAGTTCTTTCTCTCAGCGTACCATAACTAATATACGCGATAAGGAACTAATCCTAACAACAGACCAGGACCTAGTAGGAGTATATAAGAGACACTTTAATCGGAAATGTATCTGTCAGTAAGAAATCAAACATTATGATTTCTGAGTAAGTAAAGGTTAAAACATGGTTGCATGCGCTTATCGCATACTACGTGACTATGTTTGAGCAATGCTCTTGCGCAATAGGAAATTTTACACCGTATAGAAAGTAATGATTTCTAATCTCATTGCCATTGTTATCTTAATATGTTCGCCAGATGTACGAGCGTTTGCTTTTTACGTAAATAAAAATATTTTCTTGTAACTCTTTGCTGATAAAATTCATACGCTAAGCAGAAAACCTTAGCCTACTTAACATGGGTCTACCTTGCCTTAACGGCGATGCGTGCAGTTATTATGCCACATATTTATATGTAATAACAATTACAGTGTGTGTTTTATGGAAAATAGACCCAACCTTTAATTGATTACGAATTATTATGCATTAATAAGTTAACAAATTGTCCACCCGATGTCACGTACAGTAAGAATGTGCTCTATAAAATTATATGACGGTTGTCCTCGGCACTAAAAGATTTTATAATGTAAGGACAGGACAGGTAGCGTATCATGTAGCATTGGGATTTATCCCATGTGCTCCTTCCATTTTTGAGTGGTGGCCCAAACAAATGCATATGGTCACTACATTCAGCCATACTCCCAGTGGCATGAAACCCTGGGTTTCATCTAGAACTTATTAGCATGTAAGTACATCTATCGTCCGTGGTCGGGTAACTTTTCTTGTTTGTGTAAAAAATTGCATCTTGGCTGCAATAAT
Organism: Acronicta aceris; assembly: GCA_910591435.1. Classification (NCBI taxonomy): domain Eukaryota; kingdom Metazoa; phylum Arthropoda; class Insecta; order Lepidoptera; family Noctuidae; genus Acronicta; species Acronicta aceris. Next base: position 10,643,392 of record OU342768.1, read on the forward strand.
TCCTTTCTAACATTTATTTCTGCGATCACCATCTATCCATTTATTTTCTTATTTAAACAAATATGTAAATATATGTATAATCTAACTATGACCCTTGATATGTGTAGTTATGGCCAACGAACATGACATGACATTGCATGCATGCATATAAAATTGTAACTATTATAAGATTTCTTCTGTGTCCTAGATTTCCAAACAATCCTTTACAGGACTCGTCCATTCCCTTAGTTTAACACGTCATAAATTAACACAACAAGTGTTAAACAAATACAAATTCCTGGGAACATAAAACTGCGCACATAACAGCGAAAAAATCCTCAGTTATGCGGTGATATCGATAATTGAGTTGCGCCGGCGCGTTATCAGTAACGTGTGTACAATTAACTATGCTGTTAGAATTGACATGAGTTTTTTACCTAACTATCGAGTGAAAAGTGAAACTTAAACCGATAATTTTTATGTACTTAGAATTTTAGGTTAGTTTTCTATTATTATACAATTTGTGTATTTTAGAATGTATAATCATTCCGAAATTATCGTAGTAAACAGCCAAAACTCAAAACAAATTTAACTAGTCTAATATTCAACCGATTAATTAAACTACACCGTACGATGAAAACAATCACAAACCAAGTAAATCCGATATCGTTTAAGTACATAAACATTGGAGAGTGTCGGCGTTTCACCGTTGTCGGCATAACGCGATCTAATTCGAAAGCGATACGCCTTTCACCTTCCGACCAGCGTGCGTTATGACTCGAGCTGAATACTTACGTGCGGTGCAGTGATGCGTTGTGACGACTGGATGTAAATGATGAGCGAGGACATGCTAAAATGCTCTTAAAAATACGTTTTCTTGGAGAGAACGCTCAGAATACCATATGACCGCCTCCGTCTTTTTGGGAGGAAGAGTGTCTTCTATAAGATTGGGAACAATTAATTAATTAAGATAGAGAAAATTCCTACACTCGGATTCGAAAGATAGACGAGATGCGGAATGCTCATGATACTTCGTTTTATATTAATTTATTGGCTTACATTTAAAACGTTATATAAAATGAACATGCAGTGAACGATTGAGTTTACCTGCTTGAAAAGTAACTAAATCACTGGTGTCTTGAAAATTCCTAACTTGTAACTAACCGGAAAACTAGACTTCTTAGGGTTGTGAAAGAGAAAAGTATGGTCACGAAGATAGGTAATTAAGTTAATCAGGTCAGGTCCTTAGAATTGGGAATTTTCTCATCTTACAAATTTCTTTGTCATTGGGAGAAAAGAAATGTTTTACACTATTCATAATGTGACTATGAATAAGTCGGCGACTACGCAGTGTCTTCAATAGAATTTGGTCTAATCCTGCATTAAAAATAAGTAGTAAGTTATCCAGTTATTTGATCAGGTTTTCCCACACAATTAATCAGCCTGCAACTTATGCTGAATAAAAAGAGCCCGCTACATTTACTTTCAGATCAGTACAGATTTTTTTAAAATTTAATTATTGAAACCAGTAGAACTATTTGAGAAGGAGCCATATTGTCAGGAACCGACTAGAAAGGATTTAGCTAATGAAATTATCTATCTAAGAACCTGTCGCCTTATTTGCATTAATATATCCATATAAATCGTAGTTCATAATCTGTATCTGCTGTGACTTTTACCGTCACTCAGTCAGGCGAAAAAGTTAGTGGTTGAGCGATATTGTTTTGTTGTAGTGTATTTCCGCTCCGTTACAAAGTTTTTCGCTTCAGCAAAAGGTCCGTTCATTATGAAATACTTCAGAAGATATTCTCTAGATCAGTACCTATAAACTCGAATTTGATAACTGTATTATGCACATTCTTCTCCTCTTTCAGAAATGTATCTTTCGACGCATTATTATGAGGTCTTACAGCAACGTATACGTTAAGTCAAATAGATTGTAAAGTGAAACTGATGGTTATTAAATTTGGTTGTGGCAAAAGTCAGGAATCCCATCGCCATGTCTTTAGGAAAGACAAGTGCGGTTTTAAGTTGGTAGATTAAGGATATCAATTGCAAACCAGCTGCCCGCCAGCCAATCAATATTAGATGAACAATATTTGTAGTGGAATATTTAGAGTGTTCTAATAATATAAAGCGATGGAGCGTAAAGCGCTAATAAATCTGATACAGGAAGCGTGGGCCGATCAACGTAAGAAACAATAACTGAGTGAGCTGCAGCGGAACTTATGTACGTAACATAAAGTATTTTATAGAATTGTTCTAGGAATTAGGAACGTTTTTGGGCTAAATAGTAAATGAGTCATTGAGTTAATAATGGCGGAGAGATATGTATGTGTTCGTATCGCGGCCGCAATGTTTAGAGAGTTGCAATGATCTAGAATTTCGAATTCACCGATGGTGGCCATATTTATTTATCCTATTATTCTTTTAAAACGGGTGAACTAAACTTTGTTGATATTTGTTGGACGAGGTTGAATAATTGGACCACTTTGAATTGACATTATTGAATAATTTCAGTTATCGGTACCGATGGATTTTATAACGACAACATAACTTATATCTATATGGAGTTTAATTAACAAATCTAGATGTACAAAGAAAAAAAATATCACTTCTAAACATTTTTTATCTTTGTAGTAAAACTCGCGTATGTTTATTTACGAAGATATTATTGGTGAGTCCTAACTTTAGAGAAGAATATCAGACCTGTTTACTACCGGTATCGTGGTACTTAGGTACTATTAAAATAATAGAGGAAATAAACTGTGAGTTATAACGGGGAATATCAATAGGTTGTCACAGACAATAGGAAACTCAAAGTCAAGCACTAAACAATTATTTATAGTAGGTTTTTAGTGCTGCGCAGGCGCTTCCGTAAATACGTTCATAGAATCCATACTCGTATATACGTTACAAGTACATCGTCTAATTATAACCTGATGTTTGACTTTGACGTCGGTCTCGATGTAACTCATTGTTAGAATATGACACGATTCGTTGGAAATTCGCGTAGGCAGATCCGACGCGTGGAAATTCAGTTGACAAGGTCAAGTCACTTCAACGTGACAGCCATTATTTATAATCGGTGTCATTAAATGTATAAATAATTAAAATTTTATTGTTAGAGTGGACGAGGAACAAATGATTAAACAAGATAAACACAATATTAAAAAAAATATTTTGAAGGTTTCAAAGACGGGCATATAGAAAAACCAATGGATTTCCTTAATACCACGCTTAAGCTGACAGCTCTACTTTACGATTTTGTACGTCGTTGTTTCTATTACCTACAAATCACATACACACATTCACATTTGGAAGAAAAACATCTGTAGACTATACAAATAATGTTTTTCCAGAAAACCTGTGACCTTGTGCAGTTGCGTCAATACATCAGTCTTGGCTGCAATACTGGTGAAAATGTTTACAGAAGTCACATCAAATTTAATTAGGTGGAGTGCATAGCAGGCTTATGCAATGGAAGTTGGGCTTTTAAGCCCATTCCTCCATATATGAAAGGTTTCCTTATGAGGACATGGCCTGATTAGATAAGTAAATAGAATGCCTCGAAATAGCGTAATATGAAACACTGAAAATGTTGACACAAAATAGGAGGACATTGATTCATGAAGAGATATTTTTCAATTTTGTTTATGCTCTACTATTCGTAGATACACACATAGATACATATTCACTAAACTATAATATTTTATTGTATGTTAGCAGACCGTTTGATAGACTACAGTGCGTAATAGAACAAAAATAAACTTTTATGGGTGTTTATTTATGTGATTACAGCGCGCTTAGTAGAAAAACTCCGCTGCAAAAGCGTCGGGTAGTATACAACAAAATTTTCCGATATCTATGCTGTTTAATTTTATAAGATTTTACTGTCGTTGAATGTTGATGACGTCAATTCACAAGGAGCACATGTTGGTTGATTCGAATTATGATCTCAAATTAACAAACGACGCAAGTTTAATCGAAGATGAAATAGAGATATTAAAATGTCTGATGACCTTCAAAATGATGGGTTATTGGCTATTGCTACTAATCACCGTTTGATATTTTGTACAATCCATCATTATGTGCTATTTGGAGGAACGCGTTTTGTTCGACTAGACCGAGCTGTGGGTTTATTTATTTCATTTGAGAAGAATTAGCAGCATTTCAAAGGTTATAGAATCAGTTCAAATTTTGTACCAGCATTATAGCTATTTAACTATTATATGGGGTGCAATAAAGAGCCTCTACGAGCGACGATGTGGCTTGGTGCACCCTAAGCAATCAGCTTCACAATCAACCTTCTGCCAACGTCTGCCACTTATGCAGGAGACAATTGGGGTGATAGGTAGAGGATCGGACTCGTAAAGAGAAAAAGTAAAGATAGTCACATCGCATTCTACTCGAAGCCTACTGCTAGTCGCCTACTGGGGCCATTCATATCAGGCGAATTTTGAGGCTACAGCTCATAGAGGCTTCTGCGTTCTTTGGCGTCCGTTACGTTTACTTGCCTCGCCATTATCCACCTGATCAGTGGATACTTGTTACACCACGGCGTAAACTATTGGTTGTAATATAATGTACCATCACGCTTGTATTTTCCGAAGGGTTAGGCAGAGGTATACTAATGTACACGGTGTTTTTGAGTCCCATGTAACAGGGGGCGAGGCTATTGCCATTAAGTGACTCCAGACGGCTACTGAGAATTTCATAGAAAAATCCAATAACACTTTGCTCGACCTGAGGATCAAATCCTGGACCTCTAGCGTAGCAGTCGTGCTTGGAAACACTAGACCAATGAATCAGTTTATTTGTTGTATAATTCATAAAAACCATAAAATAAGAATGGGATATCGTTTCATTATTACTATCGCCATTAAAAGCCTTTTGAGTCACTTAAGATAGTTACTATTTTTGACAATACTAATTATCTTTAGCTTTGTTTTAATCCATCCATTTATTTATAAAAAACTCCTTTAATAATTATAATTGTAAATTGTTTACTAATAAATCTGGGCCCTTAGAATCAAATGAGGTGTGATATAGTAAGGAGCGAGCATCGACTGACTGAGTGAAAGTCCACTTTCTTGCCGCCTTGTCTCAGCTGCCTATGATAAACGAACGTAATTCTACTGGAAGAGACGTTTAGATATTGTGACCAATTGTAAAGTACATCGGTATTCGTTTTTGTTTGGTTTAAGCTTCGAGGAATTATGGAACAAAACGTTGAGAGTATGCAGGTACCTCGTGTGCGCAAGCGACAACAATGTCGCTTGAATGCGATGATCCAATGTTACTAAATCTACTTATAAAGTTTTGTAACAATTAGGTAAGTATCAAATTAAACAAATAAATTGGTGAGCTAAGAAACGTTTGCTGCTTGGTAAAAATCTTCCTTGGTACACTGCAATCTAAATCATCGGTTAATATTCCAATAAAATCGCCCCATTCGTCTATCATAAAACGGTTGAATAAATTAATTACTCAACATCTAGTGGCTTTAAACCCATGTAGTTCACTATAATTGAGCAGAACTCGTGTGACGGTTTTCCCTACGACACTGTAGGTTAATGTATTGTCGCTTTCTTACCTTCGTCCAACGCATCTCTAATTGTAAGAATGTTCGCCCACTAATTTAAATCCCTTATTGGTTTTAGAAAATGTTAAACCAATTCTAGTACGCGTAATTGCTATGTTTCACTTGTATGACCGGTGTTTTAATTAGTTAGAGAAAACTTTCATGTTTTTGATGCGTTTGCAAGTGAGATACAATTATATTGAAAGTTTGAAACTGCGTACACACTACTCGTAATAAGTCTTCAATACTATAATTTGCGCAATATCGAAAACAAAAACAGAGTTCGGAATATAAATGGCAGACTGATAACACAAAATAATAAAGTGCTAAATTGATTTGTAAATATTTCACCAACTGTAGCCATCAATCCACAAAAAGATGTCATTGCCGAAAATAGTATTGATCTGGTAAATTTTCAAACAATAAATTAACAAAACTGAGGTCTCTCAGTCGATTGAAGTCCAACAATCATTGGCATGAATTCAAGTACGTACGATGTACTAAATATTTACCTGTCTGCAGCTATTTGGTATGAGCCAACCAAATTGTATAATCACCTCTGCGTTTGATCGGTTACTGATTCTTTGCATCTTTATTTGGACGGTTTTTAATGTAAGCAGTACCTACTTTTTTCTGATAGCTGTTTATAATTAGTGCTGGTGTTTGGCATACATTTCATTGAATTCGTCACTAGCGGGAGTCGGGAATGTTTATCAGTCGTGGACAGGTTGCCAGGGTAATAATTTTTCACCTTTGAATGTCTTCCCTATCATCGGGACGTCAGTTGCTTTCAGCGTTTGGTTTAATTTTGACACTATGAACAACATGAATAATGTAACTTCACATAAGCAATGAATGACAAATTTTCAGTATGACATAATTCTTTTTAACATTCAAAATTTTTTTGTAATCTTTGTGTTTTTACGTTTGTTTATCATTCTGGTGTTTGGAAGTGTTGTTTGACCTCATTCTTGTGACAAGGACTCTTCATATGAAAAAATAATAATGTTGTTTTCGATTTGTTTTCACATTAAAAGTTCGTTTCCCTTTACCCGGCTTTCTAGCTGATAGCTTGTAAATAGAACAGAAGGATAGACGAGAAGGATTACGGGAGGAATCGATGGACAATGAGGTTATGAGTAGCCCTGAATATACCAGCCACTGTAAGTACTTATTGAGAGAGCCAAGTTTGTTTAGTTCTGCAAAAGGAACCGATACACAGCTGTGAAATGGATGAACTCATAAATTATGATTTATTGTGTGCTGATTGATTATTAATCTTTCAATATTTTATTATTATTTTATCAATTTATTACTTTTAACAAGAACATCTAAAATTAAAAATAGAACGAACTCCTAAATCGTGTCTTTTATACTTATTTACACGTTCCAAATTCATTGTGCTACTTACAGATTTAAAGAGATCAGACGGAAGTATTGGATGTTGCACGTAGTTCAGTATTCGATCATCTATCGATAGAATTTGCAAAGTGGCTGTGTGCGTTAGTCACGTTTCATTTATATATGACTGTATAGTTGTATTACTGTGTATGTATGTATGTACTGTTGAAGACGCGTCGTAATAAGGTCGCGGACGCGGCTGCGTGGCGCCGCAGGTCGACGCCCCCTTCTATTAAGTGAATTATATTGTAATCTTTACATATTTATTATTTACTTTAATCGTGAACGTTGGAATATTGAATGTTAATGTAGGTCAAGAAATAGGTCCTGAAAGCGGATATGGTTTTCAAATGCTATTCATTCTGAAATTTACTGATAAAGCAATTATTTTCATTACTACATTATTCTATTTATATCACATACCTAGCTCCCAAAAATGTGTGACTAAATAAACATTTAATCGCGAATAAACTTAACAAGCAGATATCCTTGCCCTTCATCCAAGTTGTTGGTACAATAATATGTAGGTAATAAAATGCATTGCTAACCCTCGCGCCGCGAGTATGAAAAATGTCCCCGATACATCTATTTTTCTCATGCTCCGATTAAAATGTTAGTCAGCGACCCAGTCTGACCGACGGGACATAAATTATTATATTAAAATAGCCCGTCTTCCGCCGATTAGAGGTGGGAATTATTTCGCCCACATTAGATGTCTTCACGATCAAATGAGTGATCTTTGCACGGCCGACTAGGAAACAGTAGCTTTCATAATATACACACTCGATTCATATTTTCAAACTATTATTGAAAATTTGATAGTAAATGTCAAACTGTTTGTTTGTTTGTTACGTTCTCACGTTTAAACCGATGAACTTATTTTAATGAATTTTGGCATAGTAATAGATTGGACCTTGGAGAGAGATATAGGCCTTCTTTTGTCTCAAAAAATCCTTAGGGATGCGAATGAAATCACGAGCAACAGTTAGTACCCACCCACCTATCAGAATCATTAATCTCATTCGAATCAAGAAGTCGTGTAAAAATAATTAACATTTTGCATTCCACACAAACGTGTATTATGCAACATTGTGGGAGCGGAGATCATTTTACTATTTTTAGAGTAATAAAAAATATAAACAACTTCCTGATGCACACAAATAATACGAGTAGAGGCGAGTTATTTAAAAATAAACTCCGACAAATTAAATAACAGATTATATAACATTGAAATATGGGACAAAAGACAATCGTATAACTATTTGTTTATTCAGAACTAGGCGTGACCGGCCATTGTTATTCGTGGGGTATTGCAAGCTGCTTGCAAATGACATCTTCGTAATCACAAATTGGGTTCCATGACCTGCATGTGTGGAACCCCACTTCCGGCGGCAGGCGCGTGCGTCGCCGTCGAGATCACTTCCGCCCCGCCACTTGCGCGCACGCCGCTGATAATGATAAGAAACTGGGCCACCTACGAGTCGTGAGTTGCGTTACCTGTTCACTTATTGATGTTTGTATTTTTATTTTTTGCGACACTGAAGACGCGTTCGTTGCTAGTGATAATCGGAATGTTTTATTTAATTCTACATATACGTGCATTGATCACAAGTTATATTTTTTAATGTATACAGGGTGCCGATTAAGTCACCTGCACCTGCTAATAATAAGTGACACTGTATAAAAGTCCAGTTTTCATTCATGCCTATTGTCTATGAAAATTTATAAATTTTTCACGAATACTAATTAAAGGTTTCGTAGGAAAAGTTGTTGGGTATGACGGGTAAAATCACCACTTTGACAGGTTTGACCCCGTAAACATCTGATAACTGAATATCATTGTTTTAATTATAATGCTTAATTTAAAAAATCACATTGACGTTCTCAGTCTTTATTCAGAGACTAATAAGTAGTGTCTATGCGTAAACTTATAAAATTTTACTGGTTTCTGACACTTACATATAAAATTTTGTTCAATTTTGACATATGAAAGCACAAGTCTACATTTAGATACGTATTTGAATGAAGTTAGTGACCATCAAAAACTTCGATTCACCTTTTCAACCTTGGTTCCACCCTAAATTTTTCGTCACCATGTTCAAACCAACACTAGTTCTGCGTATTGCTCGTGTAGGTACCCTTTGAACGGCGATGACGGCTTCAAAATCGTGATTATCGACAACATCCTGGACTCATCGAGTTCAAGTTAACGTTATGAGTCACTTGTGGGAAGCGAGCTCTAGGTAGGTAAATGAGTAATAATGAGGATAGGTGAGTACCTAACTCACATTTGAAATTACACAGAGTAATTCGATAAAGGTATACATTAAAGAAATCAACGGCTATTGGGAATATAGTTGAGACTTGAAATGGTCTTATCAAGAGGAAAGTACAAACTTTCGCTCCTTGCAACATCAAAAGGTACTAAGTTAGTACGATTACAATAGGACAGAAATCTGCCATGTTTACCAATCTTCTCCCCATGCAAATTAGCGTCCTTGATTTTAATAAACCCCAGTTTAGTCAGGAACTGACGCGTAACGTACCTTCATGTCTGTATTTCAGATTCAGCGCTGCAGCAACTATGCGGCTGTAGCATCAGCTGAGATTGACACCGTATTTTGGCCTCACCCCGATAGGGTGTTCTCTTATGTTCTCTTTTCTGTTTTTTATGTAATTTCTTTGTGTGATATCTTGTAAGAGGTACAAAATAAGTTTTTTCTTTCTCTCTTTCTATTTTCAGAAGGGTTTGACAGCGGTGTACTGATTTACACCCACAGTTCGCCTTTATGTTTAAGTCCAATGTAATGGGTGGCGTTTGTGACCATTAGCCGGGCACAAACCAAATTCCGTTTGGATTAACACCTGGGAATCGAACCCAGGACCTCTTGCGTAGCAGTTCCGCTTAGGGCCACTAGACTTTGATTTTTTTGATTTTGATTAACTTCAAGATTTGTAGTTAGTCATAATTTGAAGAGGTAAATAATTACGAGTAAAGTAATATTTCCGGGCCTTCCCCGTATTGTTTGATTTGGTACATACTTCCTCATATTGCATAAGTATGCTAAAATATATTGATAACTAAGAATTTATTAACATAACATACATACCATCATGCCTGTATTCCTTAAAGGACTACGCAACGATGTATAACAGTTCGCCGTTGATGTTTAGGTCCCATGTAATAGGGGGCGAGCCTATTGCCATTAACCGGGCACAAATCCGGACTCCGAGCTGCTACTGAGAATTTCATAGAAAAACTCAATAACACTTTGCTCGACCTGGGGATCGAAACCAGGACCTCTAGCGTAGCAGTCGCGCCTGGGACCACTAGACTAATGAGGCAACTATGTAGAATAAACCTAAACAATCGGCTAGAGGTGTTAGTGTATTATATACTTCTTACTTACTTCTTCAGGTATCCCGTCATCAATTATCGCAAGACCGCGGCGGTGCACCAATTGTGCTGTCTGATAACGTGCGATGACCCTAATGTTTACCCTATTGTTGATCTAACGTTGTTACTATTAAAAAAAATACATACAGACTAGAACCTCCTCCTTTTTTTAATTTAAAGTCAGTTAAAAATTGGTCAATATCGCCTAAAATATCCAGTTTCATTCAGTCAGATTTAATAATACTGTACTAATATAATTAATGTGAATCTGTTTGTCTGTTACCTTTTCACACCTAAACCGCTGAACCGATTTCGATGAATATTGATATAGAGATAGTTCAGTCCTTGCAGAAGGACACAGGTTACCTTTTGTCTCCAAAAGTCCTTAGGGATGTGAATAAAACCTCGTGCAAAAGTTAGTTCATGTAGGCTTACGTATGGTATCCAAAACTGTCAAATTTCTTCAATCGATTTTGAATATAATCTCCAAATAATAGAGTTTATTATCCATTGGGGAAATTTGATAGTTTATGGCAACTTGATGTGCTGTTGACTGTACAAAGGTATGTGACGTAGGTTTTACAATAATGATAAACAGATAACAACATCTACATAATATGCGCACATCCGGCTTAACTTGTGAAAATGGATGGATAAATGGATGTTAATGACGTTTGGTTGTGTTGCAATAATTGTTTGCTAAATACATATTACGCAATTTCCGCTGATTTGCTTAGAGGTGCTTATACTAACTACTACTACTGTACTTTACTTATGAAAATGTACCGGCAAGGTTTTAGGCTTTTGGGAAACCAACCTACGATCACGTTGACGGGTAACGGGCATTTATGATATGTATTCGATATACCTATTGTGTGATTAATTTTTTTTTATACCACTAAGGTGGCAAATAAGCATACGGCCCGCCTGATGGTAAGCGGTTACTATCAGGGGGTATCACTCGCGCGTTGCCGATTCTGTAAAGTAAGGAGGAATTATTGGGCCGGCAGCATAGGAGACATTCTGCTATGGATGACAGCGGTGGTAACCATACACCACCGGTCCCCCACACTGCCAACACAACGCTTTCTCGCGGAGCTCTGGCGACCTTGCTCACCGTTAGGAACACCACATAGCACGGAGCTATGTTATTTGGCTACGATTTTCTGCAAGGTGGAGGTACTTCCTCAGTCAAGCACCTCCAATTGTGAGTGCAATTGTTCAATTCCACTAACCCCTACGCCTCTTGTGTATTAAAATCTATTAGTCTACAAGTTATGAGTGAATAGGCTTCTTCTATATTGCTTTCTAACAGTTACGCGAATATTAGACATTAAAATAAAGCTATTGTATACGGATTATATCACGTTGTATTGATATTATTCTTAATTCCTTTAAAAGGCTTTTTCTAGACAAACGTTCTATCGTTCTATCGGTGATATATTGGTCATAACCTTCTCTTGCTTTTGGATATCCAGAAGCTCAAAAAGGTCCTCTAAACTGGTGATTTAGGATCGAATCAATGACATCAATGTGGATAAATACAAAGATATTTTTGTTATCCTGCGTCATTGCTATGTAACAAAGCAAATTGTCGGGTCCAAATGAATTCTGTACGTCATACTTAAGTCGTAAGTACACTACGTAAAACCCGTAGGCGTCACGCTCATTACATAATCAGGATCTTACGTAGAACAATGACTTTTCTCAGTAAAAGATGTGTTGTTTTACAAAAATGATAATCGATTTACCTCGAGCGATTTTTATCGGTAACTAGTAGGCAAAGTTATCGATAATAACTTATTTGCGTAAGTATTTTACGAGTAAGTTTTCCTTGACATACGCGCGTACTACATTATAGGTATGTTCAATTTCGTGTGTACTGTAAATATTGTATGGTATTGTTCCACTGAGAATCCATGTGGTAATCAAATTGTTGTTTATGGTGGAATAAAGCTCTAGCCATGCGTGTTTTAAATAGATTACCATCGTTGATTTACCCTGAGCAGTACTATTAAGTTGATTAACATTTATTAGGTGTTGTCGTATGATTTTCCATTCATATTTAATGATTCCTTATGTAGGTACTGACTTCTATTACACATTGAAATAGAATTAGTTACGGATTTTATCTCGACGTTTCAGATTCTCATTTATCGTCATGGGTAGACTCGTCGTAGTCTAACTGTGATCGATCTTAGATTATATACCTAAATATCTCTCCGATTGAGTGGCAATATACTTACGCAGCCTTTAAGAAAAAAGCTTATTGCTGCTAAGGTCGAGGAAATGTGTGGTGGTGAAAAAGACAGCCGAAGTCCAACAATTGATTTAGACTATACCAGAAGCGTAGCACTTCGTGTCCTATGGGGTCATCCTCTTTTTGAGTTCAAAGCTCAGACTCGATAGTTTTTTTAACCCTTTAAGCTCAATTCGGATTTATCCGACAAAAAAAACACACACAATAAACGCATGATAATTTTCGTCGGATAAATCAGACTTGGGAGGCTAAACGGTAAAAACAAAATTCCAATTCCATCATCGACTTCATATTGATGCTAAAGGGCATAATATGTAGGTACTATAATTATAATGAAGTGTGTGCATTAGTTATAAGCGATCATATCAAGGATCGTGCTTTCGTCACGTGTCGGTCGGGCGATTGAGTCATTGCTTGAGTTCGCTTTAACTGTGTCAGCGCGACCGTCGCGGAATAGAATCAAGGCTGTACGATATGGATCGGTACGCCGTAAAACACCTGTGTCCGCCATCTTTGTGATTTTTGGTTTTCTAGAATTTTTATTTACTCAAAATGAATCAGCTGTTTCACATAAGCATTGATGACGACAGTTTACGTGAGATCCATGACATGGCTGACAAAAAGGTCATCCTTTGCGACTTTTACTGTAACAGGGTTCTACTTTAAGGTCATGGGTTCCATTCTCGTACGGAATCAATATTTGCATGACCTCTAGGAAGTTTTTGTTGATCTGGATGTTTGTATCTGTAGACAATAACATGTGAGATGTAAACTCATTTACGATACAGGAGTAATTATCCCTCACTATGTGGGGATAGGTAAAAAAAGTAGTCTTGTTGGCGGACAATAATAGCAGGATTTTTTGTGATAGAGCTTTCTATCGCCGAGCGGCGTAGTTGTGTTACAGTACGAAAGCTATAGGTGCCGGTAAAATTCAGGTAGGTACGTGAGACTTTACCTTTGGATGTAATGACACGAAGAGCACGTTCACTGGACGTAAAAGAGCATACCATTGTTGTTGTTATAAGCAAAGGATTCCGCGGCACATGTTACAAGTTACTCTATTACTGAAGGCGGAATAGTAAATATGATGAAGCGCCATTTTGGCAATTTTATAGGAGAGAGGTACTTATAGTTTTTTGTGTCAAGAAATAAATACTTAAGTATATGTTATCTGAATGCTATTTACACAAGCTGTCAAAGTGGTGCTTTAGCATTTTTACTTTTCTATTGTCTACTTTTGTATGACAATCGAACTCGTGAGTTGTATCACTAAAGCTTACTAAGTGACTGCGTTATTCGTGCTGTCAGTTTGAAAACTCAACCATTGATTAAGTTTTGATTAGAATCGTATAAACTGCAAGCTTATGCAAGCTTTATGGCTGTCTTATCAGTGAACATGGAAATACAAGCGGAACACGATACTTCCACCAATCCGTGACAATCACCGCGCGCCCTCAGACCTCGACCTCGATTCAAGTAAGGATACACTACAAACCCAACCACACCAGTCAAATATGGTAAAGAAGGCACTTTTCCGAGTATTTCCTTTAATTTTTGAGTTTCAATCGCTATTATAGTTAATTAAAATACATGTTTTAGTGTTTTGGTGTGTTCTTTTTTTATTGTAGATATTTGTCGGCAAAGGGACAAACGAACCAACTGATGGAACGTAGTCATCGTCACCCATGGACACCTGCAACACCAGAGGAGTTGATGATGTATTGCCAAGCCTTAACAGCCTCTACGGACTGCCATACTGCCAGAGCCGCACCGACCGAAATGAGAAACTGACTCTTAGAGTCTGTTAAAATATGAAAATGAAAAACTTAGTTTAAACAATGGCGTTTGTTGATTAGTTCAAATAAGTCTGCGAATGTCTGACTTTGTCACTTGGCTAGTCTCCCTGTTAATATTTGAAATATGTAGGTAGGAGGGTATTTATAGATATTTTCGGCGAGAATCCGGGTGGCGGTCGAGGGTCCCAAGATTTATGGCAAAGTGGGTGAGTCCCATCCAACAGGGATCTTCGAGCGCGGGCCCCAAGTTATAAGCGGAAGCATATCAATCTACATCCTTGTTACTTATTTACTTCTTACAGTATGAGGTATGTACCCTTTAAACAAAGTACTTTTTTGTGTTACTGATAAATTTAATAAAGAAATTATGAACGTTTTTATTATTAAAATTTACTACTGTAACTTGCTTACATAGAATAGAATGCAGACATTATACTCTATGTAAGCAAGTTACAGTAGTAAATTGAGTTCAGTCATATGGCAGACCTTAAGACTGATAAAGCGAATTAATCTGATCAAGTAAGTCGCCGGTTAATCTTTAATTTTCCTTAAGACTATTAGGTAAGGAAATTAAAGCTCCAGTCACCATTATGTCATGGTCATTGGTGTTGACAAAATAAACAACGTTTTTTTATTGTTTCAGTGGTACAAGTCTGCTAAATCAATTGTATCAGAATGGCCAGTCAATAAGAATAAGAAATTTATTTGTATAAACATGTGTATGCTTACAGAAATATTATAACATGCATGAAAGATGGTACATCATTTTTTTTTTGGCTCAAATATGTTTGCCATGTTTGCCAATAACACTAAATAACACAAATACGACGATTTGGTAGGCAGAAACTATAAAAAATCGTAAATTCAGAATTTATTAAATCACGATCTTGTCGCAATAAAATAGCAGGCCTATAGAAAACCCCCAGAATTGTATTTATAAAAATGCTATCCTAGATTCAATGTCCACACCGCTCTCCGTTCGATACTCACACCGCATCTCAATCTCGTCTGCCTCACACCCTCTCCAACTAAGGGCAACTCATTTCGCCGCTCAGTTCAGCGCTATCTGCGCCCCAAGATATTTTTCTTTGTAATACTATTGTTGAAAGAAATTGACGACGACTCTCATGAACTTCATGGTTTACGATTACTTTGCCTCCAAAGTAGTATTATTAGTTTTCTCTGAAATTTTCATTCAGCACGGTGTTTGGATTTGTGCTAGGTTTATAGCAATTGGTTTGCCCCCTATTACATGGGACCTAAAACATACACGCATCTAAGTATAACAGTACACCTCTGTCTAACTGTCCGGGGAAAATAGACATAAGGTATTAGTTTAGAATATTAAAAAAAAACATTGACTTCATTTAACGTGTAATATGTGCTTAGTCAGAAGGTTCAAGGTTTTCCTGTGACGGAAACTATTGTCTTTATTTGAGAGAAGTATGTTAAGTCAATACAAAAAAAAAAACAACAGAATGTAAAAGATAATGTAAGTAGGTGCGTTGTTAAAGACGCCAGTGCAAGCTGCAGGGCAGCGCACGTGGCATTGGGCCTTTCCGCTCTTTAACAGCAGGTAAACATTTTTTAGAAGCAAATTACAATTTTGGGAATATTCCAGACGGGTATTGATCGAGTTGTTCGGATTTCCATTCAAGTGTAGCGGATTCCCACATTTTGTGAGAACTTGGATTGCCTTGTTACTGTGAAGGCGGTTTTGTGTACTTTAAAGCTTCTTTCCCACACAAAGAAGATCGCACTTACCTAGTAAGATCACTCTTAAGTTTCGAGGGCAAATAGTCATCTAATAATGAGCTTTGATATCTCTTTGAACATGAAGTTAAAGTTAGTCGTAAAGTTCGATCTTAGGTAAGACTCTTTTCTAAAACAAATAAAAACATATTTTCTCCACTACATCAAGGCAAGAACAACAGCTTCACACTTAACCATGTCAACACATAATAAACCAGTAATATTATTACATAAATTACCAAAACAAGGCGCCACGGTTTAAATAACCGTAACAGAATAGTTTCCTATGTTTTTTGCATGATAAAGCTCCATCAATCTAAGTTGAGGCAAGGACAAAAGGGATGCGCTATGCTTCGAGGCTATAATTTCAACGATTTATAATAAATGCCCATCTTCAACTTACGGGTGCAACATTCCAATGCCGATTCCCTAATTTGAGGTCCTTTCTTTCTGTTTTATGTTTTTTGCCGCAAGGGTGGCGGTGTGACTCCAAAAGGCCTTTTTTGCTGGTGTCGACAAAAGGCTGCCCTAACGGTATATTGCCTGCGCCTACGCCTTATTCTGCTCATGGTCCTTCCGTTCCGATCCCAGAGTTAGAAACATGTAAAACGATTGCTGTACAAACAGAAAATAAATCAAGTTATTGCCATGAGGGATGGCTACTCAGCTATACCATACCGTGTTTACTTAGCTATTTCAACACTGTAATTTACTCACATTAGTTAGCAATTTATTACAATTGTCTTTAGGAATGGAGAGCATATTACCAGATAAGTTTTGAAGCATGAATGTCAATGTAAGGGAAGAAGGAGATCAAAGAAAAGATGAAAAGACAGCTTGAGAGATGATATAGAGGCTACAAAGAAAGTGAATGATAGGATGACGGTTGATAGAGATATGTGAAGGAAAAAGAAATACTGCGCTGACCCAAAAAGGCAGGAGAAATCTGATGATGTCAGCAAGTACCTATTATATTTTGCCGTTTATTTGTCTTAAGAATCCGGCGGAGGGAATTTCTCTTACAAACGTAATTCTGAAATAAATCGTAATTCAAGCGCAATTTAATCAAATTCTGTTATTATTCGGATTCGGATACCGTTAATCTAGGTTCCTACGTTACTATTTTGTCCAAAATACTTCACTAAAAATAAATGTAAGCGAATGCAATTTTTGATAACTTTACCAAGTTAGGAACTATTTTTCGGTCTTTTATATCCTGTGAACTAGTAGTAGACGAAATCGTACCGTAGGAACCTAGATTAATGATATTGGATTATGGTAATCCGAATAATAACATAATTTGATACAATATTCTCTGGATTACGATTTATTTCGGAATTAAGTTTTTGTGGGCAATTCAAGCTCCGCCGGACCCTTAAATCAAGACTTAAAGCTGTACCTAAAAAAGCTTACGATTTCATACTTTACATATTCATTCATAATTATTTCAAAATTATTCCTACATTTTATCGGGGGCGTTCCTTTTTCCTTAACAATTGACAAAGACATCCTGTTAATGGAATATTCAAATATTTTTACCTTATTTATAGCTAAATAAAAATAGACATTGTTATTTAGCAGTGTGTAAAAATAAACGGATTGCTTTTAATTTATTTACCTCGGAGAAATCGGATTGGTTCGGGAACAGTCCCGGAGGAATTGGATCGAGTCTAGACGTAGGGTATGTTTGATTTTCAGTACTGACTTTATGCCACCTACATGTTTGGCCAAACGGGTCTTGCTTAGGGTTGTGCTGAGGTTTAAGTTAAGAACACTTATCAATTTAATTTTATAAAGCAATTATACTTGTTGATCTTTCTTCTTGTTGAGCATGGGATTTATGATCGGATAGGTAGACATGTATACTTTATATCGAGTACATTTTACCTACAATAAGACTGAATCGATAAGATTACCTTTACTTACTTTTAAACAAAATCATTTTGGCGTAGGATTCAGATATAAACGAATGCAATCTATAAAAACCGGACAAGTGCGAGTCGGACTCGCCCACCGAGGGCTGTGTAGAAATTTGTAGGTACATATTACAATTAATTACAAATGTATAGTTTATAGATTTTTCCCTATGCTTGTAGTATAAGACGGTATTGCCAAATTTTATTAGTTCTAGGTCAACGGAAATACCCTATAAATTTTTATTTCCTTGAGAGTGTCAAATTATACGTTTTTTGCGGCATAAACGGCCGTATCTTTTTTTTACGTTAACTTAGAAGTTTAATTTTTTCACATCTTCAAGGGACTAAAGACCTGAGTATATGGTTTTAATTTCAACTCGATACCTCTACGCGTTCCCAAGATAAAGAGTCTTGACAGACAGATGGATTCAGTTTTTTCCTTTTGAAATACAGAACCCTAAAAATGACTTTGATACTTTTATGATATATTTGGGTGGTGACTATTGGTTAACACTATGTATTTAACCGAAAGAACACAGGAACCAATCCAGCCTGAGATCGAATTTATCTTTTGCAAAAATTTATATCTTTTTAATTAGTATGAGGCAGTAAAAACTGCTCATTGCTTTAATTTTGGAAATTAATCCTTAATAAGGTAAAGAAGATATTGAAAGAGGAGCTAAACACAAGAAAGGGAGAAAGAATGTTACGCGATGCATTTTGTATAGAAAATCACCAGCTCCGGTTGTGGTTTCTCCCAACAGCCGGTATATCGGAAGGACTGAAATAACTTTATTAGTACACGAATAGAGCAGGAGTGATCGCCCTCTTATTACTATTTTCAGTTTTACACTAAAATAACTACGCACTGTTAACTGCAGACAAAACTGTGTACTAACCAGTCATTGTAGCGACGGAGTTTTAAGTTCGGCTGTTTATTTTATCCAACCTACCACGATATAATCTTCTTAATAGCAGTAATGCAAAATTCTGAACATGTTTAAAATACTGCCACCTGTTTAGTGTAGATAAATCTGCACACCTTAAAAAGGTTTTATTTTACCAAACCTCTTTTACTAGATGTAAATAAATAATCTTATTAGATATATATAAAAATATATACAATTACTTACCTACTAAATCAACTACAGACACGCATTCTTTACACCGAAGACGTGTAAATGGGGCTTTATTACTAAAAACTAGTTACGTTAGCAAGTTCATTGTATAGACAAAGGCATTATGAAGTATAATTGTCTCAATGTGCTTTGAAAATGACTTCAATAAAAGAAGTATAGCAAAGAAAGGCATCCGCATGAATAAGCGGTACAAAAACAGACGCCACGGGTGTTGCGACAAATTCAGTGGATGCTTGCGACTGGTGTGGTACAAGTTATAAGTGGTTAGAGGGATTATTTTAAGTAAATCACTATCATACCAGCCAAAGGAAATCTACTGCTGAACTATAGCTTTATTCATATATTTCCACAAGGGCCAAATCCAAAGACTACCAGCGACATTTACTAAGTCTATTTTTATGTGGCGAGGAAACTCCTCATGGGTTATCTGCCACCTGAGGAGACCGCAGGATATGTCGGTCTTGTACCGACTAAAAATCACACTTTCCTTACCTCACCTTATAATCACAGCCATGGGATTTACGACGTGAATCCTGCCACAACTGTCTTTGGTGCAGCCTTTGCAGGATCATTGAGGTTTAAGGAAAATAAATGAGTACGCACCACTCATGAGTTTCGTCTAGTCAACTGCTTATCACTTACTCCATATATATAATAGGCGAATATCCAACATCGTCTGTTTTAAAAACAAGTTAATTAGAAGGCCGATATTGTCAAAATAAGCGATCAGTGACGGACGCCCCGTGGTCAAGGGTCGGTGTCATTTACGTTGGTCCGAAACAATTGCTCTTTCATGTCAATTTTGTTGTTTTGTCGTACCAACGTTCGGGAGTTTAGTAGCGAATCCAGTGTTCCATTGAAAAGCATTACCTTTTTTATTTAGCGTTCACTTTCTTTTGCCTTAAAATTGAGTTTTGTTCTCGCATTCTTTTTTGAAGGTTTGACTGAAATGCAGCCAAATTATAATTTGCCTACAGTTTTTTAGTGTAATAGCAAATCTGGGTTAAGTAGACAGCTTAAAGGGTTAATTTAAGATGCGTCTTCTTAAAAAACCAAAAATTTAGGGCGTTGTAATTTGATAAATAAATTTTAATTACGAATAGCAGCCGCGGCGGTGTCTACCGGAAAAACGAGAGCTAAATAGGGCAGAGAAATGGGAAGCTACCTAATTGTAAATTAAAAAGTTCGCGGAGTTACGACACCACAGTCCACAATGACACCCCACTGGTTGAACGGGGGAGAAATACCCCCTCCTACGTTCTAACCCCCATCCCCCGCCTCCCCACCGGAGGGTGGGAGCAGACACCCGTGGAAAGCGTGTGACATTTTGTTTTAAAATATTGTCCGCGCGAATACATTCACGTGGATCATTTTTAATCGTCTCTTTGCTTTTTCTTTTTCGTCCGTTTCACAAAACAAAACACGATATACGGTAAAAATAACATATTTTTGTATTTCCATTTTTTTCGTTAACTGTGATACAGTTCAGCTTTTTGCATTGTCATAAAATACTCTGAACTTTAGATACACAGAAATATTATGAACTTCTGTCGGTTAAAGAAAAGTTATTACGGTAAGTATGTAGATACTTTTAAAGAGTCCGTATAATACGCGCGACCGCTGCGTTTTAATTACCGTGTAGCGATAAGAAGCGCCGGCGCATTGGGCGTGAAAGCTCAATAACTGTATACGTCACTGTGTATCAACCACCACAGAATAGAATATTTCTTTCTACAAATGTTGAACTACTGTGATTCTGGACGTGATTCGAAGTGTACTTTTGTTGTCTGTGTATATTTAGGAAGGCGCACCAAATATTGTCGTGTCAAGGCCGTCGGCTTTCCTCCGGCATTCCGTTCCCGCCGCCCACAGGGATATCTCACGCTCATGTTATGTAACACCTCAACCAAGATTCGGTCACAATTGATATACTAAATCAACATGTTGGCTCTTAAGTCGCTATAGACATCGTGTTGACGATCGTACCTATTTTATAATATTTATAACTATAATTCGGAGATTTCAGAATATCAACATCGATAACAGTTTATACCTATAGTAAAAAAGCAGGTCATACGGGGACGAGTTTGTCAAGGTCGTATAAAAACAACTACAAAGCTAAACAAATGACTGGCGACTTATAATCTTTGGACCGACGGCAAAAAAAATGTTATGAAGAAACAAAATAATGTGGAATTTAAAAGTACTTATATTAGATTGCTCCTGTGTTCTGATAAAAGCGTTGGTGTAAATAAAAGAGACACAATTATCCCTAACGGTATTTGAGTCGGTGCGCCTGTTCACACCCTTCGACCCGTGGAGAATCCCATCTCAACCGAGCGACAGTGTGGCTACTCGGTATGGCGGGTTACCATTCAGCACATTTATTCGCCTCAAAAAATGTTTACAATATAATACAATTAAATAATATTGTAAACTTTTAACGAATGAACCTACCTACCGGTACGATTTTTTTAAATGGAGAGAAAACAATACTTTTTTTTCTTTTAAGTCGTAATTAAAGATATGAAGTCAATATTTATTTAAAGAATTTCTTACGGTGTCAAAGGTTATTTTTAATTATCTAAAATATTATAATAGTTTTTAATAATTACGTCATATTTATTACAATTACTATACTATTATTATTATATAGTTAATGCACTAATAGAATTTTCCTCATTTTACCCCACTTCGTGGGAGATTTTCTCCCTGGCTTTCTTGGTCCAGTGTAACGTCGAGTAGGCAACTTGGGGCGGCCAATGCACCTTATTGACTGAGACCGACCGCAGCCGACCTCTCCCGACTCATCCCGAACGCTCACGACGATAAGGTTGTCACTACAAGAGTTTAAAGTTATTTGAAAACTTTGTTGTGTTGTCCCCGCGCGCGCCGAATAACTAATTAACTGGAATAGTTTGTTAACTTCGATTAATTAGTTAATTGAAGACAGATTGTTGAGGTGTTATGTGAAAATGCTGTAATAAATAAATACAACAAAATAATGATAAAACAGAAAAAAATCTACTTAATTAAGAAACTTATAAAGAATAATCGTTAAAATTGATTGAATTTAGTTGGAACAATATTGCACAAGCTCCACTCAATTCGCTTATAATTCGAGATTCATAGCAGCGGCTTATTCTCATAAAAAGTTGTTCCCTTCAAAACGTAGTAATTTCACAGGGAGGGTGGGCCGCCCTGTCCCCTCCTCCAATCTCCTCGGGCTGGCCTTTTAACGTCGGAGATATTGTCTCTTTAGTTAGATCTGTATTTACCACAGTATAAGCGAGATTTTAAGAGAAAACGTGTGTAATGTTACACGAAGGCTACGTACCTATGTACATATGTTACGTAAATATGCAAAATATATTATACTATTGGTTACATATTATTGTGTTAACGCTGGTTTATTTATGTGGTTTTATCTTGATCCTTATCTTTAATTAATATTGTTTAATTGACACTTAATTATTATAGATTTGCTTGATCACGCCTGTATTCCCGAAATAATAAGCAGAGGTATTATTTTTATTCCCAATAACATTTTCTTTGACCTGCGAATCGAACCCAGAATCTCATAAATGCAGCAAAAAATATAGTAAGTAATAGCAATTTCATTAACAATTAAATTAATACAATTGTTAAATACCTAAATGGCTTATCAAAGGTGAGTGAAATTATTGTATAATGTTATGATTTCAACAATAATATTAACTGGTTTATGAACCTGTAGCGCCACGAGTCATGAATTCAAAATGACAATTGTAGAAAGTCACGCGTTACACACGGACAAAAAACTAATACGGCATAATCCTCTCTAAGTAAGTATCATCAAATTTTGTTCGTTTAGACTTTGTTGACTTAACTCGGCTACACATATCAGAGACTCTGCACTCGCGGGAAGCCGTATCTTTCCCGCTTCTTCGTACAAGCTTATTGCCATAAAAAGTATTTGATTATAAAAAGTTATTTGCATAAAAAGCGTGTGTCTATAATAGTATTGAAGAGAGAACATAAAATTCAAAATCTTAATATAATAGTTACGTATGTGCACAAAACACCCTGATATATTAGTTCTTTATTAAAATGATCTTTTTAATAGGATCCTAAGGTCAGCGTTAGTTAATAAGGACTTAGATCAGAACCTAAGGGTGAAATTCTGGGAGAAACTAAATCTTACGTGCGAGAGCCATGCATCGGCACGAATGGGCCGGCTCGACCGGAGTGATACCACGGCCTCACAGAGGACCGGCGGCGTTAAGCAACGCTTACGTTGTGTTTCGCCGAGTGAGTGAGGTTACCGGGGGTCCAATCCCCTTTTAAAAGGTCGGCAACGTACTTGTGACTCCTATGGCGTTGCGGGTGTCCATGGGCGGCGGTAATCGCTTACCATCAGGCGATCCGTCTGCTCGTTTGTCCTCCTATTCCATAAAATATCAGCGTGTGGCACTCGGGGATTGCCGCGGTAAAGCTATTGCATAGCGTTTTTTATCAACTTATGTAATACAACCAATGCCACCTAAAGGCGGGTTGCTGAACTAAAGAGACAAGCGTGTTAGGTTTTTTTCGTTACGGAATTTCTGGATTCGGTCCCCACGCTCAAGGCCCGCGATAGAAGCTATGCAATAGCTTAAAAAAACTAACCTTAATCTTCTGGTTCCATAATTTTAACTTTACAAAATTTGATCGTCTCTTTATTAAGTATACTTATCTAAATTAAACATATTATGTACTTAGTTTCAGCAAGCTGGTCATTTTAAAATACAGTGTGTATTCAGCCTCTAGAAAGGGCGAGTCTGGTCGAATTTTATTGACCTCAAAGTTCATGACTTTATACCCGTTAGAAAAAGGTTGCGCTCCAAAGTGGAGGGATCGTCTATAGATGAGATGCATAAGTTACATTTATAATACGATGAATCTCGAAGACGCCCCTTACCCTTGACTATTGCACTACGTTATTCGGTGTTAACCATTACGCGCTTATGTCATCTTATTTTCGCCACCCGATAAGCTAGGTTCGGGGTAAGGAGTGATTATTACTTCCACGAAGCCATTGACTAAAGAAAACAGATACTTTTTGTTTAGACCAGGCTTTCAACCTGTTAACTACTGGGCTTTTCTAGACACGGCAAAGATTATGATTTACCACCATTCCGAGACGAACTCGATCGCTATTGTTATTTTCACACATGAGGCAATTGACATTTATTCATATAGAAAGATAATGCGCACACACTTAATACAAGCTTACTGAGGTTCAATATTAGGTCCCACTGAAAGTTCGTCCGTTTCCCACGGGAAATCGTGGTTTATTCTGAGCTAGGGACCACATGATAATATCCGAGAATCACACTTAATTTATATAGAAGAGTCTTACAAACCAAAAGATGCATTTGAGCAAATGTGTACTTTTTTGGGGGTTGTCTTTTATAGCCGAAAGCAGTGATTGTTTGAAAATAACTATTTTAACTTACTAGAATAAATTAATATAATAATATTTTTATTAATTAATTTTATTTTATATATATTTTATTATTTATAATTAATAAATTAATTTTCGTAGTTCATAGTATAAAGTATGTGGTTTTAAGGAGGTAAAGTTGGTCTGTGTGGGGAAAGTATGTATTTATTAAATCCCTTCATTGTAGGTGGTGGTACTAATAAATCCTGGAGCTAATTGTTGTATATTTCTTGCTGTAAAATTATGAGCTTTATACTGAAAATTATTTCCCTGATGGATACCTTTTTTCTTTGGTCGGAGAAAATGCCTGTGCGCATACGACATCTTCGGAGTAATGTGGGGCTCCCACCCACTAAAAACCCCGTTTGTGCATACGTCCGTTTTCGTCGAGGGGCCACGAGATCTGCTACGCATTACTTTCACCATCACTGATGGATAACTATATTATCTCTGAGTGACATACCTAATATAGGCTACGTTCCATTGTGATCCTATCCACGCGAACGAAGTGATGGGCGGAAGCTAGTGATTTGTATTTTGAGCCTAAGTTTGACTGACTTAGCGTATTTGATGCTCTGATTGCCCTTTCAAGATCAAGGTAATTAAGACGAGAACAACTGAAATTCTTACTTTAGTTAAATTTCTTAATTTATAATTAAGTTAAAGCCGGGTTTCAAAGTGAAATATTTCCAAAACTTTAACAAGTTTATATCTCTGGCTCGGTGGAACAGTTTGGCTAATTTTAATCTTTACTAATCACAAAATCATTTGAAGTGGAAAGATTAGTAAGTAGAACCAGTTTGTGGTCTGCGCCCTGTCTACGGTTGCTTAATCAAAAATATAGGAACGGAAAAAGGGCTGTTCACACTAAGGATTTCTGAAAAATAATTAGGTATATTGGTACTGGTGGTGTTGATTTAATTATAACGATTTTTAAAAAAATATTTTAATTAAACGGTAAAGTAATAATGACATCATTCGCCGTAGGTACTCTTGTCATTGCTGGCGTTCCGGCCATATTAGAACCGAATGGCCGGGCTCGCGATGATGGCAAGTAACCGAAGGGGAAGTCATTACTTCTTTGGAAGATGGGTAGGCCTTTATTGTGGGACGCGACATGTGTCGATACTCTTGCGTCATACCATCTTCCTAGGTCGGCGGGCTGTGCTGGCGCTGCTGTTGCAACTGCGGAGACCAACAAACGGCGAAAATATAACAATTTTATGAACTGTTATATTTTTGAGCAGTTTGGGGTTGAAACGCTAGGGCCATGGAGTCCGAGTGTAGAAAACGCATGCAATACTTTGGTCAGAGAATCAGCATTACCATCCAACGTGGCAATGCGGCCAGCTTTTTGGGTATCATTCTGGCTGATAGCGATGCGGAGGAGTTATTTGATGCCCTTTTTTAGTTATATTTATTTAGTTATTTAGGTTACTGGTAGGTAATTTAAGTTATTTAATGTTTATTTATTTCTAATTATGTTATTTTATTATGGATTTAATTTAAAAGTAAATGATTACATATAAAATTTAGGTATTTTCGATGTCTGTATAAATTCTGTGCACGATCCCCGCGTATTTTTATTAAAATAGTTTTCAATCTGTGTACTGTAAATAATTATAATTTTTAGGTATTACCTGGAGACCTTAAATTTTTTTTATCACTTTCGATTAATGTAAACTGTATTCATCTACATAAACGGTTACCTACCTTATTAAATATATAATGTAATAACATAGAAACACAACAAATATTACTCAGTAGGTAGTATGGTAGTATTCAAAAATGGTGCATAATTTTTGAGTAGGTATTGACTATTCAAATCGTCAGTTAAAAAAGAAAAAAAAAATATACTTCTAAATGTTAAAAAATCAAGATAGTTAACTTTTAAATCTGTCCCGAAACCCGTAATACGTTATTGATATTTTTGAAAAGGCTAGATAATAATATTTGTATATTACTTTCCAGTGTAAGCTGGCACAATTAACTCCCCGCGTAAACTGTAAAAAGGATCAATGAGGGGGATGACTGTATTTTGGCAGGGTTCAAGTTATTCTGGACGCGTTATAGTGGTGTCCACAATGGATGGAGAGGTAGGGTCGCGCCACAATGAGCCCTGCCGCGTAATTGTTAAACTGAACGGGGGTTGAGCGCCCTGTCAACTGTTCCGTCACAGAATAAGTAATTGAGAATGTTTGGAGATTTTGTGCCTACGACCTGGTTAATTAACGCACTATTGTAGGTTAATGTTTGAAATATAATATGTATATATCAGCAGCTTTATTTATTTATTATCAATATTATGATGATTTTGAATGAATATAATGTTGGATTGAAGTGTTAGCAATAGCGTTACAGTGACAGCCATTTTATCGATATGTGTGACATCCATCACTAACTGCAACGTGATCGTATCGTGTCATTCATGAATTAAATAAAACAGTACATAAAATTATTGTTGCAACGATTGTCTTGTTGTTTTGGCAAATTATTGTTTACCTACTGTACCTAATATTAGATAAAGGGAAAATAAATTTTAAATAAAGTTCATTTGATTTGGTTTTAATGATTTCTGTTATATCTGAGAATATCGATAATACCTACTTAAGCAGATAATAATATTGTCGGGAGGGTACAATAACACTAAGTAATATTTATTTTCAAAATATATTTAATTAAGATAGCTAAAACATAATTATTAACATTGAATATAATTATCAGTAGTAACAAGCTTTATTCCTTACAATGAACTAAACAATATTCATCAGCACAATAGATGTTAAACAATAAACAAAATACTTAGGTAGGTACTAATATTTTAATTAAACAATGCCGCCGCTATTAACCGTGAAGATGGTAATAAACTTTACGTTACCTTTTTAAATCTCGAACGAGCCGAGTACCCCGATACCGATCACAAACTCCAGCTCAACAATACACTTCATCCCTTATTAATTATTTTATTGTAAGCATAAAGGATGTCGTAATCGTCAGAATAATAATATCATCGCGCCACATAAAGAACCCCAAGTAGCGACAACACAAGCGTAAAAATGACACGCCGTGCCACCAATATGTTTGTGTGTAATATTAGATTTATTCGACTGGGTCACGCATACAAGCGTAGGCAGGCTACCCCGAAACGGGGTGCGCTCCGGTGCGGCGGTGTGGGGGCAACACTAGCACAAGCACAGGGCTGCCGCCCGCCAGATGGTCACGCACACACGCGCACCTCGAAAGGGAAAGCTACACTGTGTAAACAAATCGCGGGAGCGAGTGCCGTCCCTCTCGGTTACAAAGCCCGTGTGTGTCACATCATTGTGTGCTGTCGACGCGATCCGACGTAGATCGTTCTGTGAAATTGCCAGGTAATAGGCCGAGGGACTATAGCATTACACTTACTTATCGGTGGGTTTAGAAGCTTCAACGGCCTAATCGAATTGAATATAGGCGACGTATTGACTTTGAATGTTTAAAGAATGGAGATTTGGTTACTTTTAATTGAGTAGTAAATCAATTTAGGCTCGTACTACTGTGAATAGGTACATTACTTATAAAACTAATAATTTAAAAACCAGATAATTTTAATTATGCTCTATTTTATTATACAAATAATAAAATAACTTTTCCTAAAAAATATTAATATCTCAAAATACATATTCTCATACAATTTCTTTAGAGCACGTGCTCATATTAATATTCAATCAAAATCTTTCGGATTCACTATCTAAAGAATTCAATAAAAAATATTTTTTATACCAATCGGTAATTTGAGATGAAAGAAGCTCGGTTATTATGTGATTAGGTGATGTAAATATTGATACAATGGATATGTTTGGTCGAAGTGTCACGGGCGCGACGCTCCGGGCATGACGACAGAGATTAGAATTGATCCGAGTAAGACGCCAGTGAAGCCCAACTCGACACCTATTCGTGTATACGTTATTGCCGTCTGAGCAATGCCACCCCTGAATTAAGTGGCGTACGCTCCGTCATTCGAATAGTGATGTACAAATTCAAGAACAGGTTTTATCGATAGTCTCGTTTTACTTTGAAGTTTGCATTGCAGCTTTGTTTTTATTTAACTAATACGAGTAGTGTTTACTAATATATTATTGCTATATTACAAAAAGTACAAAATGGACTTGAATTTGACATGGATTCAATATATATAGTTATAATATCTAATTAAAATAAAATAACTCATTTAAAACTTAACTTTAAATTAATTTGGTGGAGATAAATTTCTCATAATTTAAATTGTTGTAATATGTATATTGCTTAATTTTAATGATGAATAGATCATCTAATAAATTGTAATATGATTATTATCTCTAGATTAATCATTTCTAAACTAACCTCCAAATGATTAGTGCAGCATAAATAAAATATTAACACAATCGTCAAACATCCCGACGGACGCGCCGCAACAGGCTTGCGAATTATGACTATGGGATTGTTAATTCAGAATCGTCCCAAAATTTATTATGGGTCGACGGAGCGAGACAAAGCATACTATTGATACCCACTAATGAGCGAGACAGAAGGCGTTTAAATGAGGGGGTGTCGTAAATAAATTTTTGCGCTTACGTTTCAAAGATCTTTTATCACAAGCTGTGTTGCCGTAAATACAACCTTGCTTCAATCGGAACAGGGCTTAAAATAGTTAATTTTACAAAAGTTAAAGAACAATGTGGTAGTCTAGAAAGAGGAAACGGATTACGAGCGAGTGTCGGAAGCTTTCACCGTATTTAACGAAGATTACAATACTTTTTCGATATAATGTTTACATAAGTGTTGATTGTTGTTTTGATTAATTTGTTAATTACCGGTTAGTGTAAGTCCATTAAATATATGGGTATTCGTTTAGGTGAGACATAATGTACCTACATTACTTTATATGAATACTAGTTTCTGTTGCAAATAAAACAAATACTACAATGTCTTTTCTCCACGCATAAAAATATTAAATTAAAATTTTATGTTTATGAAATAATTTCCAATCAATACATCCTCATAATCAACCCATTACACTGTCCCACTGCTGGGCACGGGTCTCCTCTCAGAATGAGAGGGATTAGGCTATAGTCCACCACGCTGGCCTAGTGTGGGTTGGCAGACTTCACACGCCATCGAGAAAATCTTTCAGGCATGCAGGTTTCCTCACGATGTTTTCCTTCACCGTTTAAGCACGTGATAATTAACTATTTAGTACTCACATGACTTCGAAAACTCAGAGGTGCGTGCCTTGGGATCGAACTCGAGACCTTTGACTTGGCTGTCCAACGGTCATACCACTAGGCTATCACTGCTTTCAATACATAGTATTTTCGAATAAGATTTTGTTTTTTCAAATATTACTTTTAAAACTAATAATAAATATAAAATGGAGTTTTTTACATGAAAACTGATGGTGTAATAATAATTGCTACATTTTTACGAGCCAACAATTTGAACTAAGGCCACCCTCATTGTCACAAGGGACGATTCTCAAATCAGATAGGTGCTAATCATAAATCGAATCTCGACTGGATTCAAATGAAGCGATCAATCAGGGACACAGCGCGCGGTGACATGGATGCAAAAAATCCATCTTTGTCCTACCCAACTTTTTTAACAGGGGTGATATGTTAAATACCTTATTATCGAACAGGTTTTGCAACTATCATGCATGCGACAAAGGAGTGGGGATTTTTGTTATTACTTGGATTATCTAATTGATGATGTTTTGTAAAACAAAAATGACGAGGAGTAACTTGCAGAGTGGACTCCACAAATTTATAAATTAGTGTTTCACCCGAAGACAGTGTTCCGGACACTGAAGAATTTTGATTCAACTGCACATTTGGTGTAGCGGTTAAGATGATTACCTCGCCACTACCGTTGCCCCACGTATCATGGGTTTAATTCTCACCCGAAACAAATATTTGTGTGTTCCACGGATATTTTTCGAGTCAGGGTACAATTTGTGTCCTTGTATGTTTGTGAAGTCCCCCGCGAGACAGAGCTTGTTCCCGGAATTTATAATTTTAAAAACTAAAAAGAAATATAATTAGAAACACAGTCATATAATTATATGGAACTAATAAAAAAAATGTGCTTGTAACGATAAATTAATATAAAAAACCGTCAATTCTTCGTCATTTCAGAATTGTCAAGTGCTAAGTGTAAGCAATGTTGATTATTCTCATTTACTTCCGCATCTCTTGAAGCGTCATCTCAATTAGCTAGTTGCCTTATAAAACGTGTTAATCTTTGCTTTAAATGGTATAATGTATCTATATAAAGCTTTAAAGAGATGATTACTATTTTGCTTCTGTTTTTATAAATTCACGTAGATAATACCTTTGTTGCACCCATTGCTTCTAAATTCTGCAGTGAAGTAAATTCTAATTACAGAATTTTTACAACAGTTGGCAGTAAAATCCTAATGTGACCATATTAATTGGTATTCCATATTTTATTTTTATTGTATAAATTTATATTTCTTAGTGGGTAGATACTGACTGGCTACTTTGCATCTCATTGAACTTAAAATTATATTTGTTTTTTTTTGTCAACGATTGTCACAAAATTCTGATTTTCTGGGTAATTTTAAGAGTAAAATAATAATACCAAATTTAGTTACACTTTCCTCTTATTCAAATTTTTTGAGCATTAACGGTATAGTTTTTGACAATACTTTTAGTAGGTAAGTAAAATATTACTAGATCGTATATACATACATAGACAATACCGTTCGAGTTATATTCTCGTTATAGATTTTATTAAATTTATCTCCTCTGACAATGACAATACAGTGCAAGTTCAATAATCAATCCTCTAAAAAGTATCATACAATAAATTCACATTGGGACATTAAATATGTGTTACCTACTTAAAAAACTACAGTTCATATACTGTGTAAAGCGATACTTTACATTTTGTCTTTATCCTCAATTATGAGAAAAAAAAAGAAATAGGTATACTTATTTTTGGACAAATATTCATCTTATAACTCTTGCATGAAGTATGAATAAATACTTAAATTACACTAAGTTACTTCTCCTTAACACTCGCCGACTACTGTTTCGGTGTCATTGTACTTGTTTTTAAAAATAAAAACCTAACCAAATTTTAGTACTTACCGAAAAAATGAATTTTCACAGACGTTTTCAAATTACACTACCTACTGTTTGTTATTATTATGTACTATTATGTAGGATTACCATTTTTTTCCCTATCCAAGAATTATATTGGGAAACTCTTGTGTACACTCCAGGGTATCTATTTTCCGCGCAGCCCTCCCCGAATGACACAATACCGACCACGTAGTTTCCTACAACTAACGGTCCGCCAGAGTCACCCTGGCAGGCATCTCGTGGTGGATTCACGGCGCTAGCGCATACCATTCCAGTTGCAATAGTAGCAATTCGTAGGTATGCGCGCGCGCAAGTCTCTTGGGCGACGATGCTGACCCTTGCCGCTAACAGCACCGGAGATGATGAGCCCTCGTACTGAAGAATTAAAACAAGATAGTTTGAGCGTCGGTATATTGTTGTAAAATATACGAGTACGTGTAGTAAAACAAATCTTACCGATGTTGTGCCAAAACCACTAACTATAGCTTCTGTTCCAACTGGCAAAACAAAATATTCGGTGGCAATTAATATTGGAGCAATCGTCTCATCGAAGGTCATGGTTCTTGCAGTCCCTAACAATGCAATGTCATGCTCCAAGGTCGTTGGAGAGTAGTCTTCGTGTACATATACATTGGAAACGTCGAAAGTCTTGCCTCCAGATGTACGGGAGGTGGTACCCACAACGACTTGCAATGCTGATGGTTGAAATACGTACCTGAAACGGATAACCATTCAAATTATTGTTTTTATTTTTAATTTATAATAGCTTCCATTCTCTTCCTTTGTATTATTTAAATTCCTTAAATACATAATACAAAAGAAGAGAATTTCGAAGTTCACATGGAATCTATTTTTAATATTATAAAATTCAAAAATAAGAAAAGTTAATAATGACAATACTCGTACGATTGTCATTATTAACTTTGTTGCTATCACGAATAAAAACAACTTAATTATTTCAACAAACTTCCTATTATGATTACTTCCTATATTGTTAATCTTAGCTAGAATAATAAATATATAAAATTTGCAATAGTTACTCACTGTTCAGCACAATGGGCAGCAGTTAGAATGCCTCTATTGGATACTATAACCGCACCACAAATGTGGGCCCATCCTGATAATACCCTTCGTCTTATAGATGCTTGGTATGGAAAGTCTCTGATATCTACTTGATACCCATTCACTATTCTTGCTGAATCGGCAGTTTCAGGTATGGGATTTGATAGGACATTGCAACAAACTAAAAAAAGACAAATTATTGTTACACCCAGAAGTGAAGGACCTACAGACGAGATAAAATTGATATTATTGATAATTTCGTCCATAAGTCGTCTCGTCGATAAGTCCTGTACGATTATCATGCTATGCGTGATGATCAAACCCTAGAATCAAATCCATAACTTGGATCAATCATTTATTTATTATTCCCACAGAAATATTTACCTACTATGGACTTAAGCAAAAGTTCTACAACATCTAACAAGTTAAAAATAAAGATTATAAACTTACTTAAGAATAATAATGCCACACCAAATAACTGCATTTTAACAAGCAACACTATCGACTAAACAATGAACTCAGATGAGTGAGTAGCTAAAATGAAAGATACTTTATCTGGTGTAGTCATGATCAAGTATTCGTTATCTGGGGTTTACCAAATAATTTATCTATTGACATCTACGGCGACAGGAAAACGGTGTGAAAAATTCTAATACACACCTATAACGCAATTTAAAACTAAACTAAAAGTACTTATAATTGAAAGATACAAATTTGCTTGGTGGTAGGACCTCTTGTGGTTTGACTGGCTGGCACCTTGGCGTATGTACTTTTGCACGTACGAGCCAGTTCCCCTCGGTTGCTGGGGCTCTGGCAGTCTGCAGTCTGTAGGGGCTCTTAAAGATCTACAACGCAACAGCATCTCCTCTGGTGTTGCAGGTGTCCATGGGCGACGATGACTACTGACCATCAGGTGGCTCGTCAGCTCGTTTGCCAACTTAATCTATAAAAATATCAGTAACATTTGGAATTTAGAAGCTGGTATTGTTAATAAGTGCTGTTAATATCAAACCGTTTCGATAAATGATACATTCGTTGTGTTATTCTTTTAGGTTAGGTTACACCCACATTTCGCCGGTAAGTTTAGGTCCCATATAATAGGGGACGAGTCAATTGCCAATTATAACCGACCACAAATTTTAAATTGCTCAGAATTTCATAGAAAAAAAACCCAATAACACTGCTCGACCTGGGAATCGAATCCTGGACCTCTAACATAGCAGCCGCGCTCAGGACCACTAGACTAATGAGGCAGTCAATATCATCAATAAGATTAAGTACCTATAAATGATTGCAAATATTTGATTTACGTTATGTCTTAGAGATCCGTTTCCGGTGCTGGTCTCATAAACATCGTAGTATGGTTGCTCCGAAAATAACCACAAAAATAATTATAAAGAACCTAATTTTTCACAATCACATCGTTTCTAATTGTTAAACTAAGTGACACAGAGTGTTGGAAGTCATCTTCGCGGGCTAAATACTGGAATTCACATCATTTTGAGAAGAAAACCGAAGTAAGTTTGAGGTTGGAAATTGATCTCAAGAAATTCATTCGATTACAATGTTGGCACTATTGAACTGTCAAACAAAGTGACGTGACAAATGACATTGACGGCTACCAGTAAAGTTTAGTGTTGCCATCGTGAATATCCTAATCCCTACCAATTACTACTAAATTACGTTCTATCATACGCAGAAAAATGGATGAACAATTTCAACTTCTTTTTGAAAAAATGAAAATCGAAATGCAGAACCAAGCCGATACTATATCCAATACAATAATGGATAGAATAGACGAAAAACTAAAACCCGTCTTAGAGGAAAACAAAAAGTTAATACTTAAAGTTGAAAACTTGGAAAAGAAGATAGAGTTTTTAGAAAGAGACAAGAAAGGCAACAACATTATAATATATGGTTTGAAAGAAGGGGAAGAATCTACAAGAGAACTTATAGAAGATGCGAAAAATAAATTCCAAAAGGAATTAAATTTAGTCTTAGAGGATTACGATATAAATAAAATCTATCGCATTGGAAAACCAAACAAAGGCGACAAACCGAGACCTGTACTTTTGTCCTTCACTTGTGGATGGAAAAAGAACGAAGTTTTGAAAAATAGGAAAAAATCTAAGGAACTATTTGTCGCGGAGGACTTCTCTAAAGAAATTCTAGAAAAGAGGAAGACATTATTACCACAACTGATAGAGGAACGAAACAAAGGGAATATCGCCTACTTAAAATTCGATAAACTCATAGTCAAGGAAGGTACAAAAGCCAAGGAAAATAGAAAAAGGGAACTTTCAGTTTCTCCGCTAACTAATGTACAGCCAAAGAAACAACAAACTACCTCCTTTTCGAGGAACAACCGAACCAATGCATTTGACTTGATGAGGAATCGGTCCAACTCCCTTACAACCTACCTAACAGATAAAAAATAGCAGTCAGTTATCGGCGAACGGAAACTAAAACAAACACTGAACCAAAAAAACAAATTAACAAATATAAAACACTCTCCCCCAAGCCGACTGGTCCTCGTGGGGGATAAAGACCAAGACCCTCTAAAGATGGATAAAAATACCTCAAACCACTCAGATATGAAGATCATAGATACGGAAAAGAGAAGAGAAATAAAGGCAAAACATATTCACATAGCAACCATCAACTGTCGATCACTAAGAACATCAGAAAAACTTAAAGAATTTGAACTGGCAGTAAAAGAAATAAAATGGGATATTATTGGGATTAGTGAAATGAGACGGTTTGGTGAGGGCATACAAGATCGAGGAAACTACATATTGCACTATATAGGCGAGACGCCTGGACTATATGGAGTTGGATTCATGGTCAGGAAAAATCTTGCAGACAATATAGAAGAGCTCAGAGGAATCTCAGAACGTATTGCAATCCTTAATATCAAACTACCTATAAAAGGAAAAGATGAAGAATGGTCGATTATTCAGGCATATTCTCCAACTGAATCGGACAAAAAGGAAGATGTAACAAAAATAGAAAACTTCTATAATGATCTTCAAAATACTATGGAAAGCGCTCACAAAAATAAAATTGTCATGGGCGACTTCAATGGTCAGATAGGAACGCAGAAAAATGGAGAAGAATACATCATAGGAAGATATGGATTCGGCTTCAGAAGTAAAAACGGCACAAGATTAGTAAACTTTGCAACTGAAAACAAATTAAGCATTCTGAATAGCTTTTATATAAAAAAACCGCAGAAAAAATGGACGTGGATCTCGCCTAGTGGGCTTTATAAGAACGAAATCGACTACATTTTATCTAACAATCAAAAACTTTTCCAAAACATAACCATAATAAATAATCTGAATTTCAACACAGACCATAGAATGGTTCGGGTAACACTGACAGGAAGACGTCCCAAGAAACTAAGAAAATTTCACAATAAGTGTACCACTATGGAATATACAGGCAATACAGATTTACTTCTTGAAAACCTCCAAACATCACTAAAGAAGGACAGACATGGGAAAAAAGAACTTACATCAACTGAAGAAAAATACAACGGACTAATCAACCAACTAAAAACTGTAACAAGAAAAACCAACACAAACAATAAGAAAGAAATATCACTCATAACTAAACATTTGCTGCAAGAACGTAAAGAACTTATACAACAGAAGAAAAGTAATGAAATCCGCCAAAAAATTACAGAAATAAGCAAAAAGATAAGTGAACAACTTAGAAAGGAAAGGAAAACAAAGAGACTATCTACAATAGAAAAATTTATAGAAAGAACAGGAGGAATAAAAAAGGCAAGGAAGGAACTAAACCACAAGAAAGAGTGGATACCAAGGATGAAGAAGAAAGATGGTATAACGACAGGTAACAGACTCGATATACTAAAGATTGCTACGGATTATTACCGCCATTTGTACACAAGCCAAAGAGTTGAACAAACTCAAATAGAATACAACATACCAACAGATGCAGAGCAGACACCGAAAATACTAACTATTGAAACAATGCAAGCAATTAAAACACAAAAACTTGATAAAGCACCTGGTGCAGATCTCATCACAAACGAGCTTCTAAAAACTACATTACCAGTGATCGCTCCAAAGCTTACGGATATATTTAACGAAATACTTATCACGGAAAACATCCCCGATGATTGGACTAAATCAACAATTATATTGCTCCATAAAAAAGGCGACAAAGGAAACATAGGAAATTATAGGCCCATTAGCCTGATGTCGAATATTTACAAGGTTTTTTCAAAAATTATACTTTCTAGAATTACAAATACCCTTGAAGAAAATCAGCCCAAAGAACAAGCTGGATTCCGTAGACATTTTTCAACTATAGATCACATTCACGCTTTGAGACAGATACTACAAAAATTTAAAGAATATAACAAAACTTACTACCTGGGATTCATTGACTTTAACAAAGCATTCGACACATTAGAACACAGTTTTATTTGGAACGCACTTGAAGCACAAGGCGTCGAAACAAAATACATTAGAATACTTAAAAATATCTACACAAAAAGCACTGCTCGAGTGAAGCTAGAATCGACAGGAGACGAATTCCCTATTAATAGAGGTGTACGCCAAGGAGACCCTATATCACCAAAATTATTTTCAGCCGTTCTTGAAATGATATTTAGGAACCTAAAATGGACAAAGGGACTTAATATAAATGGTGAAAATCTAAGTCATCTTCGCTTTGCAGACGACATTATTTTGTTTTCGGATTGCCCAAAAACTCTGGAAAGCATGTTGCAACAGCTATCGAATGAAAGTATTAAAGCAGGCCTGTCAATGAACTTAACAAAAACTAAAATAATGTCAAATTCTACAAATATAGAAATAAAAATAAATGACGAGGTAATAGAATATGTACAAGAATATATATATCTTGGACAACTTATATCTCAAGAAGACTGCATGCAAAAGGAAATAGAAAGAAGAATTGCTAATACCTGGAAACGGTTCTGGTCGCTAAGCGAAGTGATGAAAAATAAAGACATGCCTATAAAACAAAAGAGAAAAGTATTTAATATGTGTATTCTTCCATGCTTACTGTACGGGTGTCAAACTTGGGCGTTGACAGAAGAACTATCAAACAAATTAAAAATTTGTCAAAATGGAATAGAGAGAAGTACAATAGGCGTAAAAAGAAAAGACCGAATAAAACTAAAAGACATAAAGAGCAAGACAAACTTTAAGAACGCATACACAACTTACAAACAACTAAAATGGCGATGGTCTGGACATATGATCAGAGAGAAAAAGGAGAAATGGACCAGTTTAATAACTGAATGGTATCCACGAGATGGTAAAAGGAATAGAGGTAGACAGACTAAAAGATGGGAGGACGACATTATAAAAATAGCTGGTACTACATGGACGCGTACAGCAAAGGACAGGACACAGTGGAAATCTTTAGAGGAGGCCTTTGTCGAAGGACAAGCTGCGATATCACAACCACCGTTTGCCGATATTAATTTAATTCCATAAGGAACTTAGTATTTAAGTCTTGGCATGTTTAAATAATTTGATATAGTTTGTAAAACTAAGAACAGCAATAAAGGCTTTTATTTTATTTTATTTTTATGTCTTAGAGGTAGATAAATATTGCGAAGACTATTTGCAAAAAAATAAATTTTGCTACACAGACATATCCTGAAAATTGATAAATATATCTAAGATTATTAAGTTATTTTTTAGTAAAGGAAAAAATTCAATCGCGGGCAGGAACGTCACCTTATGACGTAAATTCAGAATGTGAAGGCAATAT
Source organism: Acronicta aceris (assembly GCA_910591435.1). Classification (NCBI taxonomy): domain Eukaryota; kingdom Metazoa; phylum Arthropoda; class Insecta; order Lepidoptera; family Noctuidae; genus Acronicta; species Acronicta aceris. Next base: position 10,682,047 of record OU342768.1, read on the forward strand.
TTCAATCATGCGGGTAGGGTTCGTGGTGGCTTAGAGGTCAGAGCGTCTGGTATATCAAACCAGAAGACGCAGGTTCGAATCCTGCCCGCGATTGAATTTTTTCCTTTACTAAAAAATAACTTAATATAAAAAGGTGTATAGAGAAGGGAGACATAGGTCTAGCTACCTTTACCTACCTTTTGTCTCAATAAGTCGATTTGGGATGCGAATGTTGCAGCTAGTAATTACTAAAACTGTTTGGACATTAAATGTACCTACCTATAAATGGCATAAGGGAGTGCCAAATGCAATAAACATAATTATGAGGAAATAACTGAACTCGTAGACCACAATGAAGTGTCTCTCGGTAGTTGCTTTATAAACTCTTACCTCAACTATTTAGGAGTTGCCTTCTTGTTGTCTAAGCAGACGAGAATTTTCGTGAATAGTAAAAAGGTGCTTGGGATCAGAAATAATTATTATTTTAACTTGAAAATGGACTGCCTCATGGGTCTAGTGATTCCAAGCGCGACTGCTATGCTAGAGGTCCTGGGTTTGATCCACAGGTCTAGCAAAGCGCTGTTGGGTTTTTCTATAAAATTCTCAGTAGCAGCTGGGAGTTTGGATTTGTGCTCGGTTAATGGCAATAAAATCGCCCCCTATTCATGGAACCTAAACATACCGGCGAACTGAGGTTGTACATTAATACACCTCTGCCAAACCCTTCGGGGGATATAGGCGTGATGGTATAAAATGGTTATTTCTCTACTAAAAGGGTCTTTAAATCAGGTATCACACTCAGACTTTGATTCAGTTCCGACTTGGTTCCGACTGTCTTTACAGCAAATTTATTCTACCACCCACACAGACGCTAAGAAAACCATAACACGTGACACCATGAGACGTAATAGTATAATTTGCCGCGACAGTGTTATTCTCAGGACGAGTTACCGATCATAACGAGGTGCAAATTATATTAACAGCTTTTTAATACAGAACTGCCGTTGCGACCGAGGTTTTATCGGCAATCAAACCGTTGTCCCGGAGTCAGCAAATTTATGGACACATTAAACCATCGGAAATTGCGCGGTAATGAGCTTCATTGAGTATAACTTTACAATATCGTTTAGAGGTAACATACTCCTTGCTGTACTGTTCATTTGGGGGTTGGATATTTGAAAAATGGATGAAATTCTATTCACATCTTTCACTTAAAGATGGATGTATCTAAGTTATATTCAGAATTATATTTTTGTTTTTGTAGTTGAATTTAAAAAGACAAAAAATGCAATGTAAATAAATATTATTATATTCAATAAGTTTGCTCTCCAGTTTTTTACTGGTTCCTGCACCCAATGGTAGAGAAAGGATCGATGACGTGAATATTTAACGAAACGTAGATTGATTGATTTACGCGTTAGTTTTCATAATTGATTTCACAATGACCGTCTCATTAGTCTTGTGGTCTCAAGCGCGACTGCTACGCTAGAGGTTCTGGGTTCGATCCCCAGGTCGAGCAAAGTGTTATTGGGTTTTTCTATGACATTCTTAGTACCCGCTCAGAGTCTGAATTTGTGCCCGGTTAATGGCAATAATAAGGGATCTGAACATACCGGTGAACTGTGGGTGTACATTAGTACACCTTTGCCTAACCCTTCGGGGAATACAGGCGTGATGGTATGTTATGTTATTTCACAATTTCAGTATTTCTGATTCCTGAAATAAGGTATACCATGATATTTACTGCCCACCGTTTTTTCATTTACAAATTATTCGATATTGTCACGTATCGCTTCAAAAAGCAATATCAACCGTAGCGATACTACGCGTGGCGCCACCTGTTATCATTTTAATGAAAGATTTATATCGCAATTATTACGTAAACTTATGTGAGTACATTTTAAATGTTCTATTTAATTGCAGAGTAATTACCCGATCTGTTCGATATTGTTCAAAGCTGCAATGTTTCGGCCGTTAATTGGATGAATCAACCACGAAACGCGTAGTGAGCGTAATAAGCCTATTGGCTAAGATAAGATAGTGTTCATTAAATCAATAGAAAGCCGTGTGCATGGGATTGTATGGCGGTGTATGGGTTCGTCCACCCACGCGGCGCGCATTCCGGCGGGAGCCAAAGACCTCTCGCTTCCTGGATGGTACACAAACGAATAGTAGATCAATTTTACCGATCTCTAAAACTGGATTGTTTTAATGTAGCTTGTTTGAACTTTATGTGGGGGACACCTGTGGTAATCACACGCATGGTATTTGTACGTTATTGGGAAACGATTGCTGCTTTGGATTTTATTGGAGGTATTAAAATTTTAACTTATAGTCAGGAATATCAAGTTATTGAAACTAATCGAGCTCTCTCCGCGACGTTCGAAGAAGCTACTCTAAGAAGTCTGTATGTTGACAGATAATAAAAACATGCTAATTATATCAATTAAACATGGTGATAATGAACACATCACTTATGAATCTTATCGTTTTGATTTCGGACTAAAAGGGGGTCCTTTTAGTCCGAAATCAAAACGATAAGATTTTGAAGAAGAAAAAATTCTGCAAACTGTAGGTATAGGTCTACAATGGGTATTGTAGACCTATACCTACAGTTTGCAGAATTTTTTGGCTACCGTTTATTAAGTATCCGGATGCAGTTTATTTTTCTTTTAAAAATATGTGATGATGCTGATGATTAGATCAACTCATACGGTTATTCCATAGAACCATGGCCTGCCAATTAAATAGGTGCTTACTCATTAACACAATCACATCTATGATTACTATTCATTAGCAACCGTATTACTGTATTATTTCTGTTTAAAGGGAAGCAAGATTGAGGCTGTTTGTTACGATCTTAACGATCTCATGTACATGTAAAGTGATACAGACTTATGTAATTAAGGAAATAAGTACATGTTTAAATGCTTAGGCGTTGACGTCAGCGGTTTAGTTGTAATAAGAAATAGAAAACAGGTGATTAAAACAATGCTGTGAGTATGTATGTGTACGTTGCTATGTGCATGCTGCGCGTTTCGCGTCTCGCCCGTTCAACCGTGAAGGACGCTCGCGCGCCGCGATTTGACGGCCGACTTCTAACCGCCGCTCAACGTTTTGTGTGACAAGTTATAGGAGAAAGCGAGAAGCGATAAAACATTTCGTAGAGTATGCATCAGATCTCCAAGATCTTATTCCCCCTAGCCCTTTCTACTATCGGACGACCAGAAGCACGAAAAAGCGTCATCGATTGATGGTGGACATTCCAAAAACCCGAACGAAACGCTTTCAGTCTACTGTTATCATGCGTAGCGCTGAAATATGGAATGCACTTCCCGAGTGGCTCTTCCCTGATAGATATAATCTGGGTGTCTTTAGATTTAAAGATCTAGACTCGTGATTACGAGTAAATCGGTTTCTTCTAGGCAAGCGCGTTCCATCGTAGATCGCAGTATCGCTTAACATTAGACGAACTTGCGGTCAAGCGTAAGCCTATAACGAATAAAAAAAAACAGTAACATTTATAAATTTTCTCGTTCTCTTTTTATTGATCAAGTCGGCAAACGAGCTGACGAGCCACCTGGTGGTAAGTAGTCATCATCGCCCGTGGACACCTGCAACACCAGAGGAGTTACTTATGCGTCGCCGATCCTTAAGAGGACTGCATGCAGCCAGAACCGCTGCAACCGAGGGGAACTGGTTCTTACGTGCAAAAGGCGACAGGCACATCAAGGTGATTTATGACAAACTCCGACGTAAGGGTGGTTGCCAGCCAGTCAGACCCCAAGAGGTCCTACCACCGAGCAAGTCAGATATTTTCTCGCCTTTCACGGGATGCCTATCTGAATGGCAGTAAGGAATAGCATTCTAACCCGTCCCCACACGGGGTATTGTGTGGGATTATTCAGGAAAATATTAAAAAATATATTTTAAAATTATTTTAATTCCGTAATTGAGATACAGAGTCATTAAGGCATTGATAATATACTCGTAAATGTCCATGTGAAGGAAAAATTCAATCGCGGGCAGGATTCGAATCTGCGTCTTCTGGTTGATACACCAGATGCTCTGACCGCTATGCCACCGCGAGTCCCACCCGCTTGATCGAAATTTGCCTTCACATTCTGAATTTACGTCATAAGGTGACGTTGGTGACATCTATTGAAAAGCAAGTTACCTTGCTTCTCAACCGACATGACTTACTTTACACTTAGTTTGATATCGTACGATGCCACCTTACCTAGCGGTCAAAGCGTCTGGTGTATCTGTATTGAATTTTTCCTTCACTAAAATAACTTTATAATCTTAGCATGGAAAATGCAAAAAAATCACAAAAAGATAAAGACCATCTGTTTGGGTAAAACCTTGTTAGTATAATAATATATGAGCACCGTGGCGAGACGACTATCAATTCATTATCTAAACGTTTAATGTGTAATGAAGTTCCCATTGAGTTATTATTAATTAGGTACGAATAACTTATTTTAAGTGTATAATGCTGCTATACGTATTTTTTAATAGGTACTTGCTTACTACATTTTAGTACTTTACTAAGTACGTACATATTATAGTCATTATGTTACGATCTTTCGTGATATCTGTACTAACATAACAGATAGGGTATTTGCTACTGATATGGAAGCCAACAATTCCTCAGTTCAATTTTTCATTAATATGATTAATGCATACCCTAAAAGTAGTTTGTTCAGAATCGGTTACTGGATCGCGTTCGGTAATTTTGTGCGTTTGTATTGATCGCTTAGTTTTATACCTGTTTTCCCGAAGACTTTAAATTCATTGAAATAAGTCCCATTTTTATTTATTTTATATTGATTGACGGAATTTCTTTAGAAAAACATTAAAAAAAGTCTTATTGCCTTGACTTACGCTTCATTATCATTTGTTTCGATTGTTCAGCAAAGGTGACTATAATTTACTTAGTTTAATGATTGATTTAATGGCCGAAATCGATTCGATGACCGACTCTGAACAAACTACTTTAAGGGTGTGCGTTATTTATGTTTATATTGACTAATTCGAACTAATATTGCTTTTCAAATTCTCAATAAATCGCTCTTTTCTTATTAAATATACCATACGCTAACTCAGGTATCAGATGTCCAACAACTTGTTAGTATTATCATTATTGTGACTGTCGGACGTTTTATTGACAGTTATTATGTTATTTTGTCATATATAACTTACTTTGGATTTATATATTCATAACCATAACGTATTTAAATCTATCAACGGGACGAAAGAGTTGGTTTGAATTATTCACAAATCACAATATATAGACCACCCAAGTTATTTTTATGGCGTGGTGATTTTATATGGCTTTGATTATGACATTCATTCGAATAATTTATTATATGTATATATATTTATTATATTCATATTCGTTTATTTACTGACCAAAGAGGCAAATGTAGAAGAATATTATAAAAAAAAATACTTAATCTATTGTCAATAATTAATCTATTATTTCAGCTATCGAAATGAGTTTTTATTTATATCATACATAAAAATTAATCTAGCTACATTATAAAGTAAGGGATTCTAATGCCGGTTTTCGGCAAACGAATTACATGCGTTACACAAAACAATAATAACTTTGGAATAGTAAAAACAATAATTGCGTCGTTGAAACTGAGCTAATCGCTTGACCAATTACTGTACAGCATTATGTACAATCACGGCGTTAGTACGCATGGAACATGACTGGAATATTTTATAAAGTAACCTTTGTATGAAACGTAAGACGCTCAATGATATTGTCGCGCACCACTGTGTCTTCCGTGTAATTAACTGGCTCGTTATGATGTTGTCATATAATAAACGTATATTATCGTGATTGGATTTCTTTTTCTCGCCTTTTTGTACAATTTTACGGATTTTATTAATATTTGCGTCCTTGTTGTTTATTTCATTGTTACTGTGCAAATTTCATTGGACGTATCCGGATTTGGCGTTAATGTAAATAATTATGTGAATATGCTTTTCGGAAAATGACTGGACTTTTGCTTAGTGTTAGGATATGGCTGCTAGCTAACAATATCATTGTGTAAGCCCAGTGCTAAAGAGTTTACTGTATTTCATCGTATGTATGTCAGAGTTAGGGTTAAAACTTGAATGTGGTGCTCCAATTTTGATGTTAATTTATTTTTTATAATGTACGTTTACCTAGAGCCAAACGCATTAATAATAAAGGAACGTGAACCTACTATGAACTAAATAAAGCCCACTTTTAACTGTTTAGTGACCGAAAGGCTTTACAATCATAAATTCGATAAGATGTGTGGGTCTTTTGTTTTAAAAAACCTCAGTAAGCTAATATTATGGAACTGGAAATTTCAAGTAGGTAAGCAGCCACGATATCGTGGAAAAAAGATTGACATTTCTCTGACTGACTGATTTTGTAAGCGGAGAGATCAAACTAAACGGAAGACAAATGCATTCTATCAATCTTTCACTTTCCGAGTTACACCAAGGTCTTAAAACGTTTTGCACATTCAAAATCATATGTGCGCGTTGAATTGTATACTCCTACTTTTTTAAGCATTGAGACAAAAAGGTCATTGTTAGGTACGTAACAACATTCTTGAACATACAAATATAATGTCAGAGTGTAAATGAAAGGTTAATCTCGTCAAGTAACCACGGTGAATTCAATTTGCATACAAAATTACGATTTTCATGTGAAACTCAGGTTCTTAGTGAATTATTCGAGCCAGTGGAGCGACGATTTCCTATTTATGCCTCTCCGCTATTGTACCTTTATTTGTATCAAGGTAGTGAGCGTAAAGAACTCTATGTTGGATAACTTTTACAATACGACCATGTAATATACCAGCTTCACAGTATCCGCTGAAAAATGCGCGTGTGGCCTTGTACGAAGTTCTCGAATTTACAGTAAAATATTTACAAGTATTACAAACAATGAAAATGCCGCTCTTGGTAAAACTATTTTATTAATTAGATTGTCCTCTTTGACTTTGGCAAAGGCTTTATCGTCCTTGCCCTTTTGTTTTTCAGGGACTTTCACAATGTGTTGACCAGCCTTAATATTATTATCACGATCTTCAATAGATAAGTTATGCATACAGAAGCAAAAACATATAATTTGAAAGAAAGTTACGTTAGTTTACTTTGAGCCACAAGCTAAGCAATGCTTGTATCTTGTGGGTCTACATAAGAAGCTTCTAGCTATTGTAATTCAACGATAGCACAGACCTTTTCGATAAAATTTACACTACATATTATTCCTATATACAACGTGTAACTGAATATGCGCAAGACCTCGAACAGGTCGAATAGAATATCGAGTCATAATTATAATAACGAAACCCGAAAGTAATTTTGAGACATGTAAGCATATTTTTTTCAAGAAATTAGTTATATCACCTAAACACAAATCTTGTGGCCGTACCACAATCGAACTCGCAACGACTACGATATCGATGCGCACACGCACACAATAATAATTTGTGCAGATAGGTTTCAGTTTTCCATACTTCGACCCACTGATGGATCAGGGGGCCATATTTCAGGTATTAAAAAACGGTTTTTTTTATTTAAAAAAACCACTGTAATCGATTCAGTAGTCGATTCTGAATAAACTACTTTCAGGTCTTGCATTTATTCTGTTACAGGTTGTATAAAGAAATTTAACGATATACACAAATGTTCTGATGTCTAAAGTTTATGCAGTGTTTGGAGTGGGATCGGCCGATTCGCTCTCACAAACGTAAGCGCTATATAGTGCATGGCGCATGGCGGGAGGGCGGGCGATGTCTCCTCATACTCTCACGCTACGTATTTTCTATCATAATATAGATTAGTCATTTTAGATATTATTATACTGTGTTTTAATAGCAACATATTGTTTTCATCAGTCCACTGGATTTATTCGGCGAAAGAAACCAATAGATGTATCGATCATATTTTTGTTTATAATAAAGGGCTTGTATGACAAATTACTGTCACTTTGTTCTTATCGGAATCCACTCAAACAGATTGATCGACGAGGTTGATCAAAGCTTCCGCAATGAAGCCTTGAAGAGATTTCTTAGGCGGTTGCGTTTATACAAGCAAGTCTCATTTGGCCTTGGTTAGACACGTGTCCATTCAAAAATCTTGAAAAAATATTTTTTTTTCGTGATCGGCTTACGCTTGACCGCCAGTTCGCCTGATGTTAAGCGATGCTGCGATCTACTGTTTAAATATATTTTTTTATTTTAAATGATACCTTCGCAATGATACCTTTTTTTACAAATGTATGATGATTATTATTTTATATATGTATCTAAACATTATGTATTTTATTAAATATGTTTAATTTTATATTCTATGAATGTTAAAGCAGTCTTTTTACCATGATGTCATAGGTACGTCCCATGACTAATACGTGAGAAAAGAAGTTGACTTTCCATACATGCCTAAATGTGGTCTGTTTTTTATTAGGAAGATGTATTTATTTTTCACGAAATTTAGCATCACCCTATAGCTGGTGCTGGTGACTAAATCAGCACCCTGTATATGATATAATCATATTGACGACAATGTGTTCCACGTTCCTCTTGCTATTTTCTTGCCTATCGTTGAGACCACGGTTCTATTCGATCCTGTCTCCATCGGATCCCTAATATTGTAGTATAATATACCTAGTATCTACTCGTATCTCGATTTTTTATTCTATTTGCCTATCCACCTCAGGCAAGCCCCTACCCATATTTTTTCTTCACGCGAGTGTAGTGAGAATTTTCGCAAATAGAATTCTTCTTCGTATCATGTTTCATTGAAATTTTAATAATTGCTAATTTCGGCATAACATCCCCTATGTGATTTTTTACTGACTTGCTATCTACTGAGAAATTTAAATACTACAAAAATATACGGTTTCCTGAAACCGAAACGCTTTGGTTTGCGTTTGTGTCATGGTAGCGGTTTATTGTAACTACATAATATTTGGGTAACTTACGCTTCAGGGCAATGACATATTTTAAATGGTACAATGTAAAAACAAAATGGCATCGATATTAGAAAAATACCGACAGCGCAGAATATGCACCGTTCGTTTCATTTTAATTTAAAAATAGAGAATAATGGAGCGTCTAAATCCTTTTTAGGGTTCCGTACACAAAGTGTAAAACGAGACCCTATTACTAAGACTCCGCTTTCCGTCTGTTTGTCTGTCTGTCCGTCTGTATCTCATGAACCGTGATAGTTAGACAGTTTAAATTTTCACAGATGATGTATTTCTGTTGCCGCTATAACAACAAATCCTAAAAAACAAATATTTAAGGGGGCTCCCATACAACAAACGCGTTTTTTTTGTACATCCCAAAATCCCATACTACATAGGTACTAGTTTTTATAGATAATTGTACAGAACCCTTCGTGCGCGAGTCCGACTGGCACTTGGCCGGTTTTTATTTTGTATAAATCGCGGGACAGTTTAATCGAACAGCACGTCATATACTTCCTCCATGGTATAAACGGTGACAGTCTAGTTATTTACATATAGGACATTGTACACCACATGTTTTCTATTTTTCAATCGCGTCGTTCCGCCTTTCGATACTTTCCTATACTAATACATGCACTAAACCAGGTTCGCAAGACCTGTCCTGCCGCCCTCATGCATACAGCGTTGATAGTAATGAGGGGAGGAGACGTGTAATGTCGGGGGTCTGCGGTGAATGGTCATTTGCAAGCGGAAGGCGCCTGGAGCCCGGACAATGGCCGGTCGACGATCACCGCTACGTTCCCAACTCATTACTTATTTACTATAAAACTTCTATTAGTTTAGACCTAACTCTTTGTAAACCGTCAAAATTTTGTCATGGATCATGAATACTGTTTCCAAAATTGGTACCTAAACTGCCTTTTTTTCACAAATATCTAATAACTCTGCTTCATTAGCCTAGTGATTCGTTTCCCAGGGTTCAGTTCCCAGGTCGAGCAAAGTGTTATTAGGTTTTTCTATAAAATTCTTAGTAGCAGCTCGTGGCTAGCAGCCATTGAGGAACAAATTGAAGAAGAACTGGGACAGAGCCTAACCAATAGGCTCTAGGTCCCATGTAGTAACATGGGACCTAGAGCCGTGCAAGCAAACTGTGGGTATACATTGGTACGCTTCTATCTGCGCATCTAAATCGTGTATTCTTGACCTTGTAAATATTATGATGTAAGTATTTATGATTGTTCTGAGGATAAAAATCTTTCGCGATTGTTCACATTTTGGTAAATTGTTATTGAAACTTTGTAAATAGGTAGTTAGGTATTATAATTCTTAATTACTCAAAATACGAAGTGTACCTGGAATCGTGATTCACAATCACAATCTACCTTTTCCGTACCTTTGTATATATGATATTTAGAAGAAAAAAACTTTACCCCTCTCTAGGATTTTCTCGCGTAGGTATTATGGGTGCGTGTTACAAAAACAAATTTTCTCATATACCAACACCCAGCCGTTGCATCTACTGAGTAAAGGATTTTCCCATGTTTTTCTACAACTTTCGTTTTGTTATACTCTCCCGTCTTGCAATCTCAGATCTGCGCCGAACTCCTTTTTTTTTCATGATAGGCTTACGCTTAGTTACCAGTTCGCCTGACTGTGATCTACGATGAAGCGCGCTTGCTCGCGTGATTTAAAGACACCCAGATTATACCTATCGGGGAAATATCGGTACGCATAATATGAGTGGACTTAAAGCGTTTCGTTCGGGTTTTTGGAATGTCCACCATGAATCGATGTCGCTTTTTCGCGCTTTTGGTCGTCCGACTGTAGAAAGGGCTAGGGGGAATAAGATCGTGGAGATCTGACTACTCTCCGAAATGGATCCGATAAAGTCCTTGATCAATAAATTGAATTGTCTACTGTAATTTTCGTAAATCATTTAACAATAGCTGAAGTTCGAAGTTTACGTAACTGTAGCGTATTTGGCCTGTGCAAGTACCCACTCAAACTACCTGACTGCATTGACGGCCTGATCAAACACTTGATTATGCATTTCGTAACTGCAGTTAAATCGATTACAGCCGATCACAGTCGGCAAACTAATCGGTAATCGACTCGAATATGTTTTTAATACCTGTGTGTTTGTTTTGGTAATAAATGCATATAGTTTTATATTGTGACTAACTTAAATAAATTAAGGTGGGTATTAGTTGTAAATTTAGGTAAGGTTAGGTGTCCTGTCCTAATTATATAATGTAATGTATACATTATATAATTAGGACAGGACAGGAGCTGAAGTGATCACTTTAATGAACACAATAATAATATGATTCACGAACATACACGGTTAAACAATGTGCCAAAAATATTCAGCTTAGGACGAAAGGCAATGCGAAGTTAGCTTATACTGAAAAGTATGACCCGTGTGTAGCCATGTGTCAGTGGATATTATAATTCATGAGGTGGCCATTTTGGCCAGGTTCCCCAGATTAATCCTATTAACATCCGAGGTACCTACTAGGTAAGCAAAATATTTTTAGAGGTCCGTACCTCAAAAGGAAAAAACGGAACCCTTCTGACCACTTTGTTGTCCGTCCGTCTGTCTATCAAGACCTTTTATCTCGGGATCGCGTGGAGGAATAGAGTTGAAATTAAAACCATATAGGTACTCAGGTCTACAGTCAATTGAAGCTGAAGTATAATATTATCCGTTAATTTTAAGTTAGTGTTAATAGTTTCAAATAATGATTGGCGTGATATTTTGCAGATAATAATATCTGTCCTCAATACAACCGATCAATTCACAAGTCACATCAAGGTTGATGATCTATAAAATCTCTTGCATAATGTGCTTTCAACACATCATTGATCTTGGTTTATGTAAAAGTTACAATATAAAATAAATCACACCATACATTCACGCCTTTCGAATAAATTTTGGGTCAACTGATACTAGAAACGTATGGGACATTCTGAAGCTGGGTCTAAGAGGCTTCAGCCCTCCCAAAAGTAAACTTCATATAAGCTCGAAAAAGCGTCAGCGATTCATGGTGGCCATTCCAGAAACCAAATTTTATCATGCTTACCGCGGAAATGGAGAATGCGCTTCCCGAGTGGTTCTTCCCCGATGTATATAATCTGGGTGTTTTTAAATCACGAGTGAATCGGTTTCATCTAGACAAGCGCGCCCCATCATAGATTGCAGTGTCGCTTAACATCAGGCGAACTGGCGGTCAAGCGTAAGCCTATCAGGAAATAAAAAATATATTATGTGGAAGAAGCAAAAGAAGTATGCAAGAATCGTAGTAATTGGCAGTCTATAGTTTTTGCCTACCCTTGTGGGAGAAAAGGTGTGAGTGTATGTATATATGTATGTATGTATGTATGTATAATCCTACTCTCTTAGTATTAGCCCCTCCCAAACCGAAATCCTGGACCACCGCTGTCCGCTGGTGTATAATATATGTATTCGACGTAGGTACTGTCGCATTTTATAAGTCTTATGATATCAGTTGGTGTAGTAAATCATTGCAAAAGTTAAAGCCAATTACGACACTAGATGGTCACAATGTTCGTATTAATATATCAAAGGTGAATGCCAAACAAACGAAACCATTGCAAACATAATAGATCTGATAGAAACGTGACATATCCACACATTGGTCAATGCTTTTGATGATAAGTGACGTGTGTGTGATGGTATTGAAAGCTAAATTACTTAATATATTGTACACTCTAGGCGCTGCTATTATATCACGTGACGGGTCGAATAACCATCCGCGACTTAATAAAAAAAATTGGACTTAAACATAGGCGCGAACTCTTTAAACTGAGCTTGGAATCAGAGAATTCTTCATTAGTCTAGTGGCAACCTGTTTCCTGTTTTCACAGGAATAACTGTTATCTAGTATCTACGCATAATTTTGACTTTGACTTTGGCTTTACCAGCTAACTGTGGGTGTCAATTGGTACACTTCTGCTTAATCCTTCGGAGAATACAGGCGTTATGGTATGTTTATGTAATAAACAAGGATATGTACCTACTCAAATATCTTTACATTTTTTTCCAAGACCCAAATAAGAAAAACTTTAAGTATTGTGACCAATGTTTCCGCTGAACGAAACCTACACAAATGACTAATGGGTCGATGTATTTACTCGTTTGGGAGATAATTGGAATATAGAAGTCTATTGACCCCAAACGGTAAGTAGCTGTTGTTTGGAACTTATACACTGGTAACTTTGGAAGATATTTAGTTTGGTGATTAATATATGCACGAATATGTTCGTAGCTAATTGACAACGATGAGCCTAAATGAGATCCATCCCGTCAAGAAGTTTATCATACTTAAATATTTTTTTCTGTTGCAGCCAACTACTGTGCAGACAAGTTGTGACTACTAGGAAAGTCTATTTTAATTATATTAAAACTAAATAAAACCTCCTTGCTAATAAACGTCATATTATCAGTTTAGTCTCGTTTCGTCACTCTACTCAATAGGAACACTGGACAGGCTACTCTTAACGTCTTATTAACTCCAAGGCCATTGGCTATTCAGTCCAACAACCTTATATTATCTAGTTTATAAGGTTCTTGATCCAGTCTAATAGCATAGAGAAATATAGAGAACAGTGCATTTGTTCACACCCTACTACATAATAGAATTAAACAAAATATATAACAAAAAAACACACATAGGTTGTACGAATATTATTAGTAATAGTAATAAATCGATATCGATAATCAAATATAATATATATTAATTCGAATATTTGAGTATTATATTGTCACTTTTGACATTTCCAAACGCACGTATTGGCGTTGGTGTGAGGGTAGTTTCAAAATTTTATGACTAAAAGTAAATTCAGTTGAGGGTTTTGGTAGTAACGTATGTTTTAGCTGCGCGTTGGTCGAGCATGCTTTTGAGATTCTGTGTGCAAAAACCTACCGCCAGAGGAATCTCGGGTTTCCTCTGCATTTGGTCTCGAACTATACCTTCGAACTTGCTAGTAATTGAGCTTTGAAGATTGTGAAGTGACGTCATCCACTAGCTAGTCCTTACACCGCAGGCCATCTGATTTCGGTGAGGTTTTGCATGATTAGATCTTATTCTAAAAAGTACAGATTAAATAAATTCGAGCTGCTTGTCTTTTTGATCAAAAATAGGTCAAGGTTAGCACGTTGCACATAATTCAAGTTACACCCGAAATCGAACCTAGTTATTGCCGAATCATTAGATTGATTTTGTTAACTTTTACAATACGCGTTCCTTTCACGTCTTGATGATTGTTGTAGCTTTTAATTACTGCACACGTATGTCGATAATTTCTTAGTGTATGTAAATGTAAGTTTTACCTATACTCGTTAAATTGAGAAACGAAGGTGCCACACAGTGGGCGGAGGTAGCCAACTTAATGAACCACATTGTCTTATTACTTTACATGGCTGTGCGAGTTTTTTTCTTCTGTACTTTGGACACATGTAAATAGCACTGTGGGCGGGTCGTATCCGCTATCATACGTAGGTAGCGATTTTTGAAATATATTGTAGGTACTTTTATTTTGTAAACGTTGGGTCGAATTTAGAAATACATCAAATGTATTAAAATCAATTAATTTATATACATTTAATGTATTTTTGGTTAGTAACGTAAATATATATAAGGAGGAAATTCGTCCTATCTTCTAAGAATTAGTCGCTATGCCTTTGCCCAACCATTATCCTTTACGCGTTTTCCTTACTATTTTTATTATGGTTACTGACTAACCAAATTATGTTATTAAAATTAAATGATTTCGTCGGTTCAATTCAAATATTAATATTCACCAAAAATTGTTAAATCATAACGGTTTTTTTATATAATAATGAATTAGTTTCCGTTTCATTATCAAAGATTAAATTAAAAACATACTTGCCTGAAAATATCCAATTGACTCTCAGGTCGGTTGTAATTTGGAATACACATAAGTACGCTATTGTTGTTGTTTTCATAATGCGTTTGAAGCTTATAGCTATTTTTCATTGTTTCAAACGTAACGATTAAAATCATTTTAATTATGACCATTTACTTATAATTACACTGTTGGGTTTAGAGATTCGTAGGATAAGTTTTACACGTGTCGAGTCTATCAACAAAGATGAAAAGATTGCAGTTTATGTTTACATCTCATCATACTTATGTATATGTAGCCTTGATAGTAATGTCTTATTGTAAATTAAGATTGGTTCGAACAATTGAAATACATCTTTTATTCATAAATAATAAATGCGGTCAGTGATATCACGGCATTTATTCAGAATGCATAACCTAACCACTACATTAATAGCTTCAGGCGTTGAAAGCAATAATATTAGATACTTTCTGATGACTTGATGAGCTTGTAAAGTAACAGTGTCTTTGGTGTTTCCTCAAGGAAGCATGCTCGGACCTCTATTGATCCTTATTTGTTACAAAATGAAACGAGACGTATACAATTTAAATTTTAAAATAAATCCATGTAAGACACATGTTTAAACAATGTCAACAGATTTATTGGTCGGCTTCACAAAGGGGTTATGTAGTGATATGCCAGTGAGACAATTTTGCCCAATATGGTCCGGGGCCTTGGTGCCCACACGAGTCAGTATTGGATCTTTTAATGTGCGTAATTGCGGTCATATTAAGACCCAAGTCCGACTGCCCCTCCCACGTTTGATAGTCAGGCTAATTGTGTTTTACTTTTTTATTGGTATTCCTTTGAGTATTTGTAATATGTGTTTGGTAGTATCTATAGGAACGGCTGCCGACAAAGAGCTGATGGCCTTGCAGAGATAATTTTAAAAGTTTCTTTGCAGCAATGAGTTGCAATAGCTGGCTCCTTTATTTTGTCTTTAGGTTTATTGATGAATCATTGGTTTACAATATTATACTTTGCATTTTTGCATAATGATCTAGCTCGCACTGGCCAAGGAACTTCTAAGGATTCTTGTTGACTGAAGCGGTTAAAGGAACGGAGCGGTTTGTTACTAATAACATAATATTAACCAAAAGAATAGTACTATGGATCGAAGACCTTGTTTGTTAATATTTACCTATCTCCACAACGCTCCGTTACTCTTCGCTTCGCTTCATGGATAGGAAGCCTTTAAGACTGTTCCCTCTATTATATAGGTATTTAAGGTAAGTTTTCTTTAATATATGTATATCTTAAATAAGTAGAGTATAAGTACGTATGTATATATTTTATTCTAAGTTATGATTATATTATTTAAATACTTATTTTACAGTTTTTTTTTTCCTATTTGTGGATCATTGCACCCGTCTCGTCCTACCTGCTATAAGGTGTGGTTCACTGGTGAGAGAACGTCTAAGTCAACCAATGTACATTTTGTATTACATAAAGTTTAAATAAATAAGTCCCACAGGATCATAGTCGTACATTTAATTAATTCAAAGCATCTGGTAGAGACTATTTCTTTACGTTTAACATATAAACCATATACCTACTGTACGATAACTAAAATAAAAAATAATAATTAAATAAATCTTATCCGTTTTATAACGTGTTGCTATCAAGTGCTAACAATTTTATTCTTTAGATTTTACCCTTGCACGTATTAAGTTTAATAAGCATAACAAAATTAATTAGCCATTACATAGGTACAGTAGCTTAGCAAGTAATAAAGTCTAATAATAATTATATAAATAGCTTCTAAATAGTGTAATTACCATATTCATGATTGAGAGTAAATCATTTTTTATGAGAAAGATTATATGATACCTGCTCCCGAATTTGATACAGGTGGATTAATATTTTTTTAATGTTTTAAATGTCTTTGTTCTTTATATAACAAAATATATAAGAAGATAATAAATTAAATGAGTTTAGATACAAAATAAAGATATGTAATATTAAAATGTAACTGACTGCCTCATTAGTCTAGTGGTCCCTAACGCGACAGCTACGCTAGAGGTCCTGGGTTCGATCCCCAGGTCGAGCAAAGTGTTATTGGGTGTTTCTATGAAATTCTCAGTAGCAGCTCGGAGTCTGGATTTGTGCCCGGTTAATTACAATAGGCTCGCCCCCTATTACATGGGACCTAAACATACCGACGAACTGTGGGTGTACATTTTTATTAATGTTTAAATGTATATTAAAATGTTTTGTTTTTATTATTTTTTATTTTTATTTTGTCTAATATATAAATATAGGTTATTGGCTGGTTTATAGCTAAATAATGGTTAAAGTTAGCGTGCTTTTGTTTAGCAATTCTGACTTATTTGCCGACTCCAATCCGTCATTTATGTTATTCCTTGTACGCATCTATCTACGTATCTATCTATTTAAATCAAAATCATTTGCTGCATGTATGAAAGGTCATCACTTGAGAATGGCTCCACCGATTAAGCTTTTTTGTGTACGTACCTAATTGTCAAAATAAAAATAAGGCTTTTTAATCCACCGGAAAAGTTGGAGATGCGGCTGGGAAAAAATTGTAAGCGAAGCTGCGCCCGGGTCGCAATTCATCTTATACTCGTATAAAACTTAAAGGTGACTGACTGACTGACTGACATAGTGATCTAAAAACGCACAGCCCAAACCACTGGAGGGATCGGGCTGAAATTTGGCATGCAAGTAGATGTTATGACGTAGGCATCGGCTAAGAAAGGATTTTGATAAATTCTACCCCCAAGGGAATAAAATAGGGCATGAAAGTTCATATGGAACAAAGTAACTATTCCACGCGGACGAAGTCGCGGTCAAAAAGCTAGTTCAATCATAAAGGCAAAGCTTTATTTACTATTTCTATCACATTACTTACCTGTAAGAATCTTCATCTCAATAGCTTACTTAGTAGTTCTGAGCGAGTTTGCGACGCGTGAGGTCCTTGGTTCGATTCTCAGCTCGAGCAAAGTGTTATTCGGAGTTTGGAATTAGTGCACGGTTAATGGAAATAGGCTCGCCCCCTATTACAAGGGACATAAACATACCGGCGAACCTGTGGGTGTACATTAGTACGCCTCTGCCTAACCTTTCGGGGAATACAGGCGTGTTGGTATGTTATGTATTCTTAATCTTTGCCGTTCGGCTTCGTCACATTTTTTTTTTCTAGGTTAGTACTTCTTTGTATTTTTTTTCGTGATAGGCTTACGCTTAACCACCAGTTCTCCTGATGTTAAGGAATACTGCGATCTACGATGGAGCGCGCTTGCCTAGAAGAAACCGATTCACTCGTGATTTAAAGTCGCCCAGATATATCTATCGGGGAAGACCCACTCGGGAAGCGCATTCCAAAAGAAAAGAATTGAGCTATCGCAATATCTACTATCGAGTAAATTGAATATTATCTAACCTGCAACACATAGATCCTTGGAGACGGTCTTATATTTGCATAGAATTCATTTAAACTGTGATCGATTACCTGAGCCTAAATGACGTCACAGTTAGGCAACGCAGGCCATTCTAAAGGTCGTCCAGCGCATCTAATCATTCAGCGAAGCGTGATTATTGCGCAAAAACCAGTTACAAATATGTACCGAATGAATAATTCTGTTTTGACATCTCCGTCCAACAAGGTGTTATAATTATATTACTTGTGTGTATTTTCATCAACAAAGTAATACGAGCAAGTAGGACGATACCAAAAAGGGTAATGTCTCGTTGTTCAAGAATCCAGATTTGTATGACTATGTGCATGCATATTACCAATTATTTGTGTTCTGGCTCCTTTAGTGCCCTACTTACGATCTTTTAAAGGATAATTCCATAGCTACTGCTTCTGATGAAAGATTTTAAAATGATGTCACCTCTGTGGACGTTTCTACTCATATCACCGCCAGTATAAAATGGACCCGTGATTCTCCTCCTGCTGGCTTTCAGTCAAAGAGTTTATTTTACTGATTGATATAAAACGTTTGACTATGATTTTGAATGTTATCAGGAGGATAATCGCAGATCCATCTTACCATTAAAAAAAGGTACTATTTAGAAATTTAAAAAAATAGTTGCACGATTTCAATAAGTAAATTATAAAAAAATCTTGCGTACTGCTTACTAATTTTATTTATTTACTTTTTTTATCATATTTTACATTATTATGATACCGTGATAGCCTAATCCAACCAAGTCGTAGGTCTCGAGTTCGAAACCAATATGCACCTTTGACTTTTCACAGTAATGTACAGATTAATAATTAATTATCGCTCGTTTGAACGGTGAAGGAAAATATCGTGAGGAAATGCATGCCTGAGAAATTTTCTCGATGGCATGTGAAGTCTACCAACGTAAACTAGGTCAGCGTGGTGGACTATAGCTTAACTTTTCTCATTATGAGAGGGCACCTGTGTTCATCTGTGGGATTGTAAATGGATTGAAAACGACTACATTTTTACATTTGAAGTTGTAGACCATTTTTTTTAATGGATTAAGTCGGCAAACAAGCTGAAGAATCACCTGGTGGTAAGTAGTCATTGTCGCCCATGGACACCTGCAGGTGTTGCAACACCTGAGAAGTTACTGATGTGGTGCCGACTCTTAAGAGCCCCTACGGACTGCAGACAACAAGAACCGCAGCAACCGCGAGGAACTGGATCTTACGTGCAAAAATCGAAACACACCAAGGTGCTTTATGACAGACTCCGACGTAAGGGTGGTCGCCAGCCAGACAGATCTCAAGAGGGCCTACCACCGAGCATTTCAGATATTTTCTCGCCTCTTACGAGATTCCTATTTAAAAGGCAGTGAGGAACAGTATTCTACTCCGTCCCCACACGGGAAATACCCTAAATCTATTTTCTATTGGTTGTCCTTCATGGTCATCAGACGACCATCGACATTTATTAACCGATAGCGATCAAGTTTAGTCTACCACTGAATCAATTCGCATAAATCTAGGCTCGGTTGTCAAGCGGATTCGGAGGCACCATATAGGATGGTACTCATTTAAAATTGATGGCATCTATACCAATTCTAATTAAGTATGATCACTCCGTTCAAAATAGGATTTCTTATTTTTGGATGAAATAATTAACGTCATCACGTCTTTCATATGTTTTAGGTGCAATATGTTTAGAAAAATCTCTGCAACAGTAAGTATTAAATATTTCAACTTATTTTTTATTACAACTACTAAAACTGGCTAACACCATTCTACGAGTATAATAAGCTGTGGCAATGAATTAAGTAGTGATGAATAAATCTAAAAATAAACAAATTATTTTACTTACTAAATCCATTTTGAACGTTATGGATTAGATGTTGAATACCGTACCAATCGCAATCCAGTCTAAACTGGGTGTACTTCTGTTTAATGCGACGCGGGCGCAAGCGCTGGGTACAAAACGTCCCACAACATGGCGACGATGAGCTATCTATCATCAGTGGTATGCAGTGTATCTTTGTTATGATCCTTGTGTGAGTTATGCGACGGTCACGTGCGTCGTTTTGTGTCATTACCTGGCTCACGGGACCAGGCGGCCGCCACCGACGCGCCTGCGCCGCCTTTCATACGTGTGTTTAAAAACGTTTAACATATTACCATGTTTTATTATAATATTTTTGTTGTAAGGTTGCGAAACTTTACGTTTTCTTTGGATATTCATTATTTGCAAATCATTTTGAAAACGTGTGTGCTATCTCACCACTTCAATGTTACGCATTTTTAAAGTAATTTCATGCTTAGGTACACTGCAAAACAGTGTTTTTTTTTCTGTCTCGCACACTCAGTTGATCAACATTGTTTTATAGATACATAAAATATTTTATGACTAATATGTATATTATATGAAATATGTATAAGTATTCATTTTAAATTATTCTTAGAAATAACAGGCAGTTTGTCAGATTATTCACACTATTCATGAAATAACTAGTTGTAACAGGTTTAGCTAGAACTAAGACAATATACGTGATAAAATTACGTAGATAGGTACTTATCGTCAATTTCCAATGTAGCTATTGACAGATATCGTGTTATCAGTCACACTAAAACTACTTACACATAAACTTGTCTTCAATATGATTCTGTCAGTTATTGGACTTTAAACAAAGGACACAAATTACTTATCAAAAGTGTCAAAATAGAATTGAAACAAGTATCTGAAACACATTCCTGCCGCGTTTCCGACGCTTCAAGAGGACGCAAGTGTATAACCGCCGAATTTGTCTTATTGGGCAATGAGAATGATATGCACCAACAAAAGGGTTCTGAGAATCACCCGTCCGGACTTGTTCGTCCCATTGACTCATGGCCTTATACTTACGTGTTTGTTAATAATAACCCTGCTTCCTTTAACACTCATTTCGGTTCGCTAACTATTGTCACGCTTCGAATAATGTTGCAACTTAAAATGTTACCGAAACGTGGACGCGTAACATTGAGTTTCAAATCTTGAGGCGTGTGTAATAATTACGTTTATACCTATGTACCTTGTAAAATCCTTTTATACGTGATGTGATCTTTTTGATTTAAACTTTATGGATTAGATAATAGATTCTGTGAATTTTGATATAATATTGAATAACATGAAACGTTGTTTGGCTTCTTTGAAATTCTAGATTTTTGATAAGTTACAGTCTAGTTTAAGACTAAAGCTAATATGTCATGTTTGCTAGAATAATACAGAAAGATAAATTAACATATCATACTATTAAAATACCATACCTACCATGCCATCACGGCTGCATTCCCCGAAGGGAGACGAAGTGAGTTCAACGAAGAGCTATTTACGCAGAGTACACCCACCGTTTGTTCATTGTTGTTAAATTTCTATGTAATGAGTGCTATACTATTGCCATTAACCGGGAACGTATGTAAAATCCGAGTTACTACTGAGAATTTCATAGAAAAACCCAATACTCTACTCAACTTGGGAATGGAACTCAGGATCTCACGCTCAGCAGTCGTATTTGCGACAGCTTTGGAAATTATTCCGAAATAAAGGAATGATTCTATTGTATTTACGCCTAAAAGTAATCTCATACACTTAACGTTATCTTTAGTGGACCTTTGCGAAGAGCACAAGATTATAGGAAGCAAAGAAGACAACTGGACCACTGACTTGACTGATATAGTGGGTAGAAACTTAATTACATTGCAGTGTATGTCTACTACTGCTTTTTGCTCTATAACAATACGGAACCGTTTCACTTCTTCGTGATGATAAGCAACAGACACCTTCCATGTTTCATTTGTAATCAGTGTAACATAAATCATTTCCACCGTACAAACGTCTAAAATAATAAATATCAGGTGGCTTTAAAATCTCCAGCCACATTCAAGAATGGCGTCTTTGGAGGTTCTTCTATTATTGTTGCCATTAAAAACTATTATTAGCACGTCAGTGTTGTTGAAATTAACTTAGAAAGCACATAAAGTGATATCCTTGGTAGGTTTTGTTTTTTAGAACCTGGCACCTAAATCTTAGGAAGCTAAAAACTATAGTTTAAATTCTTATCGTGTTCAGTTAGACAAATACGAATAAATAGAAATCAATTGCGATCACCATTGGAGAACGGCTCGGCCGATTTGGCTGGTTTTTTTAAAATCATTATTGTCAGTTGTGTATAGAAGCCACAAATTGGAAGACGGAAATTTGGAAGGGTTTACGCGGGCGAAGCTTTGCCTTTTGGTCTTTAGTTAAATAATACATAGGTATCTTAAATCTTGAGTCTAAGAATAAAATGAGATGCAGTGAAAATGGTGTCAAGATAGCCCGCACTGCGTGTTAAAAAAGAGGTTTTTTTTATTGGTTAAGTGCCACGTGCTGACGAGCCATCTGGTGGTAAATAGTCATCATCGCCATGGACACCTGCAACGCCACAGGAGTTGCTGATGCGTTGCCGACCCATAAGAGCCCCTACGGACTGCAGACTGCCAGAGCCGCATTAACCGAGGGGAACTGGCTCTTACGCGCAAAAGTCGAAACACACTAAAGTGCTTTATGACAGTGTCCAACGTAAGGGTAGTCACCAGCCAGTCTGATCCCCGAGCAAGTCAGATTTTTATCGCCTGTTACGAGATGTCTATCTGAGTGGCAGTGAGTATTCTGACCCGTCCCCAGACGGAAGACTTCTTCAATCCATACCTTCTCGCGATTTCAATAGTCAGAGTGAACACCAACTGAATTGAGGACATCGTAACTAATCGATCTAAAAACTCTCGGTCAGACATATTTCGTTTTATTACTGTATTTCAATGCTTTATTATCTGGTCAATCTATCAAAAATATTTCATGTCATTTTGCGAAATCGTATATTGCTAATAATAAGGTTAGGTTGTAATATTATTTATTTTTCGTCTACTTCGTGAACAATTCATTTTTTTCCAATTAATTGCTAGTGTCATTCGATCTAGTTTTTTTTCTCTGGAAAGCTTACAATACTTAGCAAGTATTACAGTAGTATTAGTTCAGCTATTATATTCAAGATTTTGTGGTAAATAGAGTGATTGATTAATTGAAATTATTTGATATCGGAAGGCAACCATTTTAGGAAATCATCATGGCTCTTTTGAATACCCGAAGGGCCGGTGGGTATCCGTCTGATGGTAGTACCAATTTTAAAATAAAACCACATGTTAGTTTCTCTTTGTTCGTAAGTTACCACAATCACTCGCCACACTGACAACCCTAAGCTAAACCAATCAAATCAGGCCTATTACGCGACACGTAACATGCATTACGATACGTGAAACTTATTCATCTCAGCTACAGCATAACTATTATTGCCTAACACTCAATTTCTGCCAGCCGCCATCTTTATCGCGATTATTTATATTTCCTCACATACTAGCTATGTGTTGTGTTAATTTATCGCAATCATCGCACCATTGCTTAGGGCATGTACGAAGTTGCCAGCACATGGATTCAAAATTACCTACCTAGCCTTTTTTATGTAGCCGCTTTGGGTCTTCTTGGCCTTACTTTATCGGTAGCTATTGTTATTCACCTATCTGATTGATGTGACTAGCCCAGCTCAAATTGAACGTCTCGTATCCTAATGTTGTTTAGATTGGTGTATTCCTTTGCTGAGCTTTTCTATGACCTCATTGTCTCTTTCTTTTCCCATAATCTCTTTATCTATCTTAAGTATCGGTATACTTGCACAATGTGGCATTTAAATCCAACCTTCATCACAAATATCTTACCAATTAAAAAGTGGCAAATTATAACCATAATGTCATTGAAGCAACCGCACACTGGAATCGACAATGGTTTGCTCTAAAAGTCAAGATACTTTGGAAACTTCTCCAAATTACCCAAAAACTTCAATCTTAATGGAAATGCACTTTATCTTGCAACACTATACGTCAATTCTGTGATTTGCGGTATACACGGCAGGGCGCTTACGCAATACACTTTCACCATGCGTTTAAGCGAGGAGAGAGTCCCTGAGATTGCCTATTACTAGATTACCTTGTGAAGTCGGGAAAATAAGAAAGTGTGTAATGTGTCCTCGTCTGTATAGGACGTAAACGCTGCTGGTTTCACTAGCTAAACATGCAATGAAAACTGTTTATTTGTATAATCAAATTGATAGTTTCATATGTATGCAAATCTAAGCATTCAATCACTATGAATCTTCATTTAATCAACTCAACAAGTGAAAGATTATACCATTGTAAGAAAAACTGTTTCATTAAAGACATATTCTCAATAATATGTTATTTGTATCGAGCTCCAGATCTGTATTCAAATGCAGCGTTTAAATTAGACGTATCTTCGTATAAATGCTGCGATCAAAGCAGTGTGGGAGTATTCCGGTAGTAACTAACTAACACGGGTGGTCTAAAGAAAATAATTGACAGTAAATAATTGATTCTACGACTGAGTGACGTCAAGGTGAAGAATTTTAAAGAAATTTTTGATTACATGATACATGATGTTCTCGTAATTTTCTATAAAAAAAATGTCATTTACCAACAAATAATCTTCTCATGTGTATTTAAAAATATGAAATATACGCGCCTAACAAAAAACAAACTAATACGCAATAATTACGTCCTTCATATAGGCGGTGAGCGGCAGAGACTAAGAAGTAACCGAATCAATGTTTACCAGTATAATTACCTATATATTTTATTTTTCGTGACATGACAAAGAGCGACAAAAAGTGTTTACGTTTATTTGGGTGGCGACCTCTGCGCGATGAGCAAGGTTGTTCCGCTCTGCTCTGGGTAGGAAGGAGGAAAAATGATTCTCAGTTGTTGCCATAAGCGGCAGCCTTGGTGTGACAATGGTCACCGCGATGCATCGTACACAACACACTTTATTTGGCTGACAACTTCTTTCACCCACTTGTTCGTACCTTCTGCTATTTTTAAACGCTTTAGAGTAACGTATCTTCGAAGGTTTTTTGTACCTACTGTGTGTTAGTATGACAACTCGTCACTTGTTATAACAACACGAATGTTGAGACGTACCAATTTGATGAATTTGTTATGTTTGACTTTACTTCTTTAATTTGTTCGCTATAATATACAATCCAATATCATAATATATCCTTAATACAGACAAAATGTCTCATGCCAATTCTTGCATACAACATTCTTAGACTGCTTACAATTCTGTTTAATTACTTAAATCCAATGCTATGCAAAATATTAGTCTGATATCTAAATGCTACTTAATTGTATGGTCTCTAGTATTAATTACAAACACTTTGGTGGTATTTCTACATTAAACGGAATCGCAGTTATCATTAAATTAGTGGTGATAATCAATGGTTGGTTACGGTTGGCCAAGATATCATAAGTAAACATGAACTGGTTTCTGTGAACTGAAATGCAATTTGATATAGGTACAAAATAATTATACCTTGTTAGCCGCTAATAATATTAGGTACACAGAAGTGAAAAAGGCTTCATACAACTCAATTCTTATTGGCTTCTTTTTTTAAACCGTCGCTATTATGATTAAAGTCTACATTACTAAATATCAAGTCAAGGTAAACATTTTCTGCGACCACTTCCTTACCTACAACCAAAATTGACCCTTGGCCACGAGAAAGAGTTTCTAATAGATTTTTACTATAAAAATATAAAATAAAAAATATTTTTCGGGATATTCCTGTTATGAGACGAAGTATAGCTTTTACGACTAATACAATTTACTACATATTTAAAAATATATGACCATTTCTACTGATGAAACTATATCTAATTAACAAACAAGCTATGGGATTTACTGCCTCCACTGGCCTACCCGGTTCCCAAGAAAACTGGTCACAACTGTGCCTTCACCACAAATATACGAATGTCTAATAATATTAATTAGACAGGTTATCTAGGCCTACATTTAATATGACCGTGTGTGAACGTGCAGGCCTCATTACCTTAAATTGAATACTTACGTAGCTATGCGCTTGCACATACGTGGGTCGCAAGCGCAGATGCCGTATGACTTTTCGTAATATTATCTAGACGGTGACTATTTTAAAGGATTACTGCGCAATAACTATCTGGAAGTCTGTATTTGACGTAGGTACTTACCTGAGTTTTATATTAACAAACGGTGTCAGAGTCCACTTGAATTACTTATAGTTTTAGCCAGTTACAAATTACTTAACTTTTTATTTAAACGAATTTCGAGTTGTTTTCAAAGACACAGCTAAAATTTCCTGCACTGGTGAAAAAATCTATACTGAAATGACCAAATCAAGCTGTAGGTATTATAGGTACCTATAATAGTAAAAAGTGATTTCAAGTTTATTTGAAACATAATATATACATTGTACATAAAACAGAAGATTATCAAGCCCATTTGTATGCAATAATTTTCCGAAGGTTAAAAAGTATTTACATTAACAAGACAGGTGATGAACATTATTAAGTCTGTAAGCATTTAAAACAGTAAACAATATTTTATTAAAATCACAATGTATGTTTGACGGTCGAGAACTCCGAGGAGTAAGAGACGCTTGTAAAATACCTACTGTATTTGCCAATTTAAAAAGTTTTTGCTTCTTTATCTACTGTCTTGTCCTTGAACTAACATATAACTATTGTAGTAGACACATGCTTTTCAAAAGTCTAGGAAGGATCTTCAGAAACTACGTACATATCTAGATCTAAGCATATTATTTTAGTTTCTAAAAATATTGTATAATATAAACTTTGTATTAACTAAACTAGACAAAAGAGCGTGTAAATACACAGATCATTATCCATCACTTTGTAAAATGGCATGGAAATATGAACTTATATGATTATACCTAAATAGTAAACCGTAGTATTTTTCAAGATAACAAATTATTAAATAAATGCCTTTTAATACCAAATTAAAGCTTTAATATACTGGTTTCTGACACTTACGCGAATATTAGACATTGAAATAAAACTACTTTTTCAAATAATATCAATACAACGCGATAAAATCCGTAAAAAGTAGTTTTATTTTAAAGCTTTAATTTAATTTTCGTCCTAATAATTGTGACTTAAAGTGTCCACATCAAGTATCAGAAGCAATTTGAACAAGTTATTTCACTTTGCTTACGATACAAATCTTCAAATATCATTATTATCCTCATGCAAGTGCAATTGTACTTACATTTATATTTACAGTTTATGAAAGGTGATTGCGATCTCTGTCGACGCTCTAACTCTTTGAAGCGTGACGACTACCGTAATATTTTTTACTTAAAACTAGCGGGTCATAACGTAGATATTAAAAAAGTTGTTTTGTACAAAGATTAATCCGTCTATCTCTGCACTGGAAACTAAATAAGTTTGAAATGGTCAAGTAAGTAGTTATGTAGTGTGTGAATGAAGATGGAATGCTCTATGTTATTATGTTGAAGAACCATGAAGTGATTTTTACGAATACAGACTCAAACAAGACTTTTAACAAAATTAACGTATACTTATTTAGAATAATCTAGAAAAGCTTCTTAAAGCCGATGTCAGGAAAAATCCACTGGCAACCGGATGAGGTTAATCAATAAAGAAGTAGGTAGAGAAATAAGACCTTGTACTGACGTTAACACTGGTTCAGCCATTGACACGAGGCCTACATACAATGAATTAACAAATATACATGCATACACGTCAAATAAACAGATGTCACCGACACAGCTCTCTTTACGAATATCGGATTCTCACGGTCGAAGCAGAGATTCGCGGCCGCGTCTCCGATACAGGACGCAAAATGGAGGAGTATCCGCTATTAAAAAAATGGTTTTTAAGTTTTTATAAGTTCTAGATTTTTTTTAGTACAATGTGGCTAACTTGCTAAATACTTATCTACTTAACTACATAATAAAAAGTGCGATAAATTCTTCGGAATTGGATTATGTAGTTGTAGTAATCTAATAAATATATAAAGTATACCTTATAAATTAACACAGTCTTTTTATGCATTAAGCTGTGGAAGGTTATCTCTCTGTAAATATGGTCAGAGTCAGCTCATAGGTCAAGATTCTCCATTCCCACAATCCTCAAGAATATCGCTATATTATTTTAACTCAGTAGTAATTAATATTATAATTTATTCTCAGCTTCTGACGGCTGAAGCGCTTTAAGCCGCATCCAATATTTCAAAGTGAGCGTATTCTTCGCGTAGCTGTGCGTACGCCTCACAACGTTCTATCTGGGTTTATTTATTTTAATATGCGTGAACTGCGCTTGCCATTGCTCTTTGTCTTGATACCTTGGTACTAATATAGCCGGCTTCCTGCTCATCTCGGTAGCTTTGACGTTGTTTTGCTTCGAGGCTGTCAACATCATTTTTTAATAAGAAAATACAAGCCATAACCAAGTAATATTTTTGTTGCATTTTACTAAATAGAGCGAGACAATATGAAGAGACACGTCCAAATTGCTTTACTTATTTTCCACTTTGTCCCAATTTATGATTCGTTTCCACAAAAACTGATTAGGAAAATTACTTGACTAAATTCGAGTGAAACCTATACAATAGTGAGTTTTACGTCCTAATTAAGCGAGTATTTGTGTTGATCGATAAAGTAAAATACCGATTTCGTAATGTGGCATTCAAAGAATGATCCCAAATATATACCAATGAGGGACACGCAAGCCTCACACAGTTGAACCATAAAATGCTTTGCATACCGAAAATAAAATAAGACGTTCGAAGGACCAATATTATGAACTCGAAACAAATGAGCCAAGTTAGATTTGCGTGTTGGCTTTTGTTTTACCTGACCTTTATTATAAGTTATTAAGGTTATAATTCGAATACCGGGACCAAAAAATGTGCCAGCCAGGAATTTTCGAAACGGAACAATTGCGTTTGCATTCTGCGTACTTTCTCAGCAATACTCACGTCAGAGATATGCGTTTAAAGGGTTTCTTCGGAACCGTCACGTAAATTAATGAATACAGAGCTTTGTAAGTTGCGCAAATGATCCAATGGTTGCGGTAACTCATCGTGGTTCGCTCGTAAAATCACCCGCGACAATCACGGCTTATGGGAGGTACAGTTTATTTCTCTTTTTGCAAATGGTAACCCCGGTTTTAATACCGCTTAATTTTATTTGTGAATCTTGTTGTAAGGTGACGTCATATAAATTTCAATGAAACTCATCAGCATTTTGGGACTTCCAAATATGCATCATATGATAACATGACAAACGTGACCTAATGTGAAATACCTGAATATATAAAACAAATGTGTTTATAAATCTAGGGAGTCATAACACCTATAGATATGATTTACAATGGTCCAGTTGTGATGCGAATATAATATAGACAATTATTCAGCCTGAAAGTTTGAAAACAGGTTTATACTTAGGATATCAATATTGCCCAATAATAAGGTAGCGAAGATCAGATTACAGTCGCATTGAGTAATACATAAAGAGCGGTTCCTTTAGCTCCTCAGTTACAGGTGTCCATAGGCAGCGAAGACGTAAATTATAAACTCAGTTTATAATTGATTTATTAGTATAAGTTGCTACTATTCTTTCACCTGTTCTATTTAAAATGTGGTATTTGATCACCTTATACTTGATCAATCATCGGCCTTTATATATCAAGTTAATATTATAACTGGATAATTAAAACATAAGTATCTTATTCCCATATTATTTACAAGAGGCGATTGTTAACTTTAAAATCACTTCACGGCAATCTCAGCCAAACTAACTGCTAGCTTTTCCATCCAACTTATGCATCTACTGGATTGGGAAGTACTATATCTACACGAGCAACGCCGATCAACAATCAATATAGGTATATTATATATTCTGTTAATAATTTAATAGCGAGGCTAACAAAATTACTCTTCGGCATTGTTAACTTGAACTTTTTATAGACTTTTTTTTCGCGACACGATTCAACCGTGCGATCTGTCTCCGGGTCATATACCCACAATCGTTTAACTGTCTTTGTTGTTAGCCTCCGAAAGGTATTCCTTGTGTTTTATATTTTAATTTTAAAGCCTGTTTAATAAGTGTTTATGTTTAAGATGTTTACAATAAAACGGTCTGTTATTTAGCATTTTTATGGTAGATACTTAAATTAAGATTAAAATTATTTGTAGTTAGTGGATTTTTGTATTACATAGTTAATGTAATAACCTCGTATTTTCCCCGGGGGCAAGATTAGCCTCTCAAACAATGCTTTAGAAATGTTTTATATAAGCCTAAATATTTACATTTCCGTAACATATAAATACAATTTCCAACATTAATAACAATAAAATCCTCAGCAATATACATTTGAATATGTTTGAGACGTGACAACATTCCAGGGTTTCATTGCATCACAATTTACAGCCTTGGTCGTATCGTCACCTATTCGCTTGTCCCACACCTATAAGCATAAGCATAAAATCGGCTACGATTATTGCATCCTGGTAAATGTGTGGGTGAATATTATTGGCAGGTCTCCGACACGACAGATGTAGGCCCACCATTCACTAGCCGACTGATTTCTGAACCCCATTTGGTTATTTAAATCTACCGTACTGAAGGTTCTTTGTTGCACAGTAGTTGAGATCGTTTTGTGCATGGGAGGCTTTACTCCCCTCTGGATGCAGGAAGGCTCCACAAATAAAATATGTGACTTGAAGGCGACGGCGAGGTGCCGTCGAGATGAGGCTGCGCAAGCTGGCGGGAAAGGGACAGATTGCACTGTTCTCGTTAGTGCGAGTGAGACCAAAGAACGCTTGGCTATCTGGAGAAACGCGAGCACCTCATTTAATCGGTACGCGCTTCGTTTTGTAGGATAAAGGAAAATTTGCGATGCTTTAGATACGTTGATATTATGCGTGTGGGTGTGTGATAGAACATTACTGTTATCGCTACATCGTCTGTCCAGGTTTCAATCAGTTTAAGTAATGTTTATTTAAGTTAAAGAATAACCGTAAAGTTTTCTAGGCTAGATTTGCGAGAAAATTCAAATGCATTAATCTGATTATATATCGTATATTTATAAAATGTCAGAGTATAGCTGGTGGTTTGACATTAGAAATATAGAATAGGAGCCAGTTAACATAAATTTGTTAAGTAAATCAAACAAGCTTACATTAACGTGTAACTTCTAAACTAGGCTAATTAACTTACTTGCCTTCTCTAAGAGCAACTACATTTATTAACCTGATATTTAGCTGCTGTTTTAGTTAATCCGAACTTACGAAGGACTTTGATTCTTTCCCTTTTTTTTAGGTTTTAACCCTAATTTAGGATTTAAAGCACTATCCTTTTTTTATGTTAATACGCATTTTGGTTTCTGTAATTACATACCTACATGTTCAGAGTCAAATGTTTTATTTCAATAAGATAATTATTCTTTTGTTTTTTAAATAAGTTAAGTATTTCTCGCACTTGGGAAAAACCCCGAGGCACGACTGGCGGGGGATTTAAATACATATAAAAACATACAATTCAAATAAACATATTATAAAACAAAATAGACAAAAGTACACCCAAACTCGAAATAAATATCCGCAGAACATACAAATATTCGCCTCGGGTGGGAATCGAACCCACAACACGCGGTAAAACGGTAGTGGCGAGGTAGATAAAAACAAGGTGCACAATATAACGTACTCACAGTACGGTACTGTATATGTACCTAATAAATGATGTACCACGGATCTAATTTATTAATACATAGTAATAATGACACAGGTATATATTTACAACAGTTATAAAAACAGCTGCGTTGAACATTGCCCACATCGACACCGGCATACTTTTTTCACGATATATATTCAGCGCTTGGGGCTGAAAAAAATGGGTTACAATGTTGGTCGCCAACGCCCGAGAAATTCATAGCTACTTACAACTAAAAATCGTTACATTTCTTGTTAGCTTAAACAGAACTGTCTGCTTACTCCTTACAAATATACTGCTAACTATATTACATAGTTTAGAGTAACTCTTTTCTATCCTTATATTTATTTGTCTCGTTAGTCTAGTCATCCGAAGCGCGACTACTATGTCTTAGATTCTCAGGTCGAGCCAAGTGTTATTGAGTTTTCTATGAAATTCATAATAGCTTGCAGTTAATAGCTATAGGCTCGCCCCCTATTATATGAGACCTAATACATACCGGCAAACTGTGGGGGTATACTATGTACCTCTGCATAAACCTTCGGGGCATACAGGCATGATAGTATGTTCATATGACATCTCCTTAACAGTTACACAAGATTTTATAAAGAAATTATTATAAGTATTACGATTATGTCAATTTTTTAAGTGTTCTATAGTTTTAAACGCTTACAAACAAAAGTAACTTATTGCCAGATGCCGACGGCCGGGCACAGGCTACATTATTGTCATAAACCCACACTCGGATGGCCAGCGAGTGTTATACGACCAAATATGACCACGAGGAAACCGCGCTGAATCACTAATATATCAAGTGCAACCTCATTCGGTCGGGTAACAAATAATGACATGTACTGAGAAAACTAAACGTGTCTAGTAATCTTCGTTTCGTTTGTACCTTTAGTTTGAGCTTTCGACTTTCAAATGTAAATGAATAGCTTTTGGGTCAGAAATTTCTTTGCCTACATCTTGGATCCTGGTCAACTTAACTATTACTACATGTAATAAAACATTTATCACATTAACTTACCCATAGATGTCGCCAACGTCACCTTATGACGTAAATTCAGAATGTGAGGGCAAATTTCAATCTGGCGGATGGGACTCGCGGTGGCTTAGAGGTCAGAGCGTCTGGTGTATCTAAACAGAAGACGCGGGTTCGAATCCTGCACGCGATTGAATATTTCCTTCACTAAAAAATAACTTATCACATTGTTATCTTATGCAGTATACATTTTTTAATTAATTAAAACACTACAAATAAAAAAATACGAAACCTAAGTAGTAATTCATAATCATAACACATCCTTTCGGAAAATCAACGGATGAGTAAGAATTACAAAACAAAAGTATAATTCCAATTCATGAGCATGAGGGGTTATATTGCCGCGGTGGCGGTTATTCGCCCAGTCGGCACCATTAGACGACTCACACGACATTTACAACCCGACGCTGCTTTCATTTTGTCCCTATTCCTGCATTATTACTGCGTTTTACTTAATATTTTACAGACCTATTAAATTTATTTCCCTTTATCCCGGATAGCGGTCGCTTGGGTGCACGCGCAGAATTAATCAGTGATAGCTTCCTGGAACATTTCATAAAGAAATTGTACTAGATTTTAACCGACTTCAACAAGGAAGTAGTTCTCAATTCGACTGTTTTTTTTTGTATGTTTGTTTTGCTGTCAACTATGAATCGATTTTGATCTTGATGTGGTCCCATAAAAATTTGGTCAAGATCTAATCACAAAATGTAGAACAAAATGACAATAACAAAATCAATAGATCCGATCAAATCAAAGGCACCGACTTCCGATACTGTTGAAGCAGATTGTTACAGGCATTTTGTAACGCCTATTTTCACTGTCACCACAGAAGCAGAACAGAAAAAATTAATGCTCTAAAAATGTATAGAAAGTTTACCAACCGTTTGATTTTTTTAAATTGCAAAATAAGTAATCGGGACCAGCTGTCATAATCTCATTTCACAGCTTGATTGACACTTAAACAAACGGGATACAGGAAATAAAGCTATATTGTAATTATTTGTAAACAACTTAAGTACAAGACTTGAAACAAGATAATGTTGTAGTTACCATTTTTGGGTTATCCACCAAATAAAGGGTTCGGGTGAACAAAGAGGTCGGATCAATGGTACGGATGCATGCTAATGTGGGATAAATACCGACGCATAGCTTGCTGTCCGACCCACGCACACAATGCCTCGTACGCAACATGAACACCGCAATATTCTGCGTATGTTAGCTTTAACCCACACAACAATAATTCCGCTAGGGTTGAACATCATTTTGCAAAATTAATTTTGTGAGCTTATGTTATGTGGTGGTGGAAGATAGTGATAATTTGTCTGTTGGTGATTATGTTATGTGCTTATATGTATACTGTTGAGTCTTGGTCTTAGATCTTGTCTTATCATTACATCAACCTGTTATGAAGCTACCAAAATATCTACTGATAAAATAAAACAAATACTTATTTGCGACTATTTCTATTCACTAGTTCGAAACCAATACCAATATTATCAACCTTTTCACTTTAATGTTAACTAGCGGCCCGCCCGCGGTTTCACCCGCGTTGCCCCATTCCTAAGAGTCGTAGCGTAATGTTAAATAGTTTAAAACCTTCCTCTTGAATCACTCTATCTATCAAAAAAACTGCTTCAAAATCCGTTGCGTAGTTTTAAAGATTTAAGCATACATAGGGCCGGACAGACAGCGACAGCGACTTTGTTTTATACCTACTATGTAAAGAAGATATACAAAACTAAACTTGTCAATTTTTATATTATTATACTAATATAGGTAAATATTAAGAAGTTTTCGAAACAAACATTATTTAATCACGCAACATTTAGTTAAACAGTACGCTGACGTAAGAACGTACGTCCTAGATAAATTGTTTACTAGAACTCTGTTGTAGAAGAATATGCCCTTGTCTAATATTGTCACAAGATTTTCCTCATCTCATGTCATCAGTTGTTGTGTATCATTGATATTGAAATATTTATATCGTGAAATGACATAAATATTTAAATTTTTGTGCCATTAAAATATTTTATTGTGTACCAATTTAATT
Source organism: Acronicta aceris (assembly GCA_910591435.1). Classification (NCBI taxonomy): domain Eukaryota; kingdom Metazoa; phylum Arthropoda; class Insecta; order Lepidoptera; family Noctuidae; genus Acronicta; species Acronicta aceris. The sequence continues at coordinate 10,717,084 of OU342768.1, forward strand.
TATGTTTTTTTTTAACATCAGGTCAAAGACCGAAACTAAAGTGTCACTTATTAACGAATGATCTACAGTTTTTTTTTATTAAATAATAAATATTGAAATTTGAATGAAGATCTTTGTCCAGCAGTGGAAGAATAACGATCTGAACATAGTATTTAGAAATGAAATAAAGTGTAGGAATCATAAATGCATTTTATAAAAACTATGTTCTGACAACCCTGAAGTATATTGTGTAAAGTGGATTGTGACAAGACAGCAATTGTTTTTCGCACATGATACCAAAATTACCGACAATATTATAAAAATCAACTTACATTACTCTCAAATAATTTATGAACTAATTAAAACATAATTCTCGCTCATAAAAAGAATTAAAATATACGCAGATGACACGATCACAGTTTAATATTTCTTGTGTGGCATATGGCAAACGCTTAATGCGAAAGAAGCTCAGGTAACATCAACGAACAAAATATCTTAGACTGTATCCATTGCTTGCGCAAACCAGAAATCTTGATTCTGATCTCAAACAAAGCCTGTAATGGAATAAACAGCGGGTGAATTTCAAAAAAGTTTATGAAGATACTGCTTAGTAACTCACGTCGTCGTCAACCTTGCCGATTTACTTTTTTCTGTTTTTGCGAACACCACATTTAACAACATCAAAGTTAAGGTTCTCTTGTCATTTATTTTTTACCCGTGTGTGGGGGACTTAAGGTTGATATAGTGCCTTTTTATTCCTGTCTAACCTTGATAGAGAGGCAGCAAGGACAGATTATAATGGTTAGGCACACACGTATTTAGGTTGCAAGTGAGGTATGTACATAATTATGAGCAGCTAAGGCGATACTTTCTAGTTTTAATATAGATGCTAGACTTTTGTAGTTTGCTTTTGGGACGATATATAGTGCAGTATTTAAAAAACTCGATTAAGGCAGAATAATTGAAACCGTAATTTAAAATAAGACAATTCGTATGATAACCGTCAGTCCCGGTTGTTATACAAACACCTATGACAGGAGTTAGTGGTAGTCTGAACAACGAAAAAAACGTGACAACCAGTCTTCCTCAGGATATCGGTATTGCCCAGGAATTGGGTTGCAGAGATGTGATGGCAGTTGCTTCGTGGAAAATACTGATGAATATCAGTATTCGCATCTGATTAGACTGGAAGCCGACTCCAACATACGCTAGGAGAATGATGTGAAAATTCAGTAACAACTGGAAAATTTTGCTCAACAAACGATTCATTATGAAAATCAGGGTCGTATTATGACGTGTTAACGCTATCATTTTTACGTTGTAAGAAAGAGATGCCGCTCTACATATTAAATAGCCTCATCTCTTTCTTACAACTTAAAAATGATGGCGTTAACACGTCATAATACGCCCCTGAGCTGAGAGCATAATGCCATTCAACTTTAACACCAAGTTATTCAAAACCAAAGCTACATAAACAACAGCAACTATTTATTATAGGCAAGTGCATGTAGATTAGCGCGTGCAAGACAACACCGATAGCACATAATCCACAACGGTGAACGTGCAAAACAATAAATAGCTCGGTCGGCGCCACTTCTAATTTCCTATGCTCTAGGCGCGTTTGCAACTGATCCTGAATCGCGATTCCGTATTCCCAGGGAGTCCGGGGTCAGCGAGCCGGCTAGCCCGGGAGGCAAACCAGTTCTAAACATTTCAATATCACACCCAACCTGTAATAAAGTGTATACAATAAAGTTTACAATTTATTTGTCACACCTCTTTCTATTGTTGTTAGATGAATTTTAGGGCTTTCTAGTTAATAATTTTTGTTACTCGTAGCAGATTATTTTGTAGAATAATAATTTTCAAGTGGTTTTTTCCAAACAAGTAGGCATACTTGTTTCGTCAATCGAGTAAATTATTATTATTATTATTATTTTTAAATAAAACGTTGCCCCACACTAGTATTTTCTCCTGTATCGTGGGTGCGTTTACAAACACAAACGCTTAGACCCGGAACAACTACCTGTAGATCATACAAATATTTGCACCGTGTGGGGATCGAACCCACAACACGTGACGCAGAAGCCGATCGCTCAACCGCTACGCCAAACGTGTCGTCAAATTATTAATCGTTAAATTATTCCACTAATAATATCTCTAACTTCAAGTATTCATTTCTTCATGTCCATGCTTTATGTACTATGATTTCTTGCCATTAAGTTAGTCACCCTTATTCAATAAATCTATAATAAAATCTATTTAAATTGTTTTTAATTGTAACATCCACTACTGGAACCTCTCCATTACTGCTGGTTTGTGCAAATCTTATTTAAATTACTTAATACTTTATTTTGTGATAAATTCCTCAGTCTGAATCATGCGCTTAATATTAACATCTAAATTTGCAACTGTATTAATCGAGAAATGGAATATAGATATTTTTCTGAAGGGGGAAGATGCAGTGAGCCTTCCTCCTATTGGCAGGGTATCGTTTACTCAAAGGATGTAGTCGTGCGTTCATAGAAAGGTCACTATCAGCTATAGGCGGAAATGCTATTGCCTATTTTCCATTTTCCAAGTAAGAGTTATGGAATCCGTTCAATAAAGACTCTATGTCAAGAAAAATTTTTGGGATATTTTAAGTAACGAATTGGAAATAGATTCAGTGTTTTAATTAAACGACAAGAATTTATGATTCATTAATAATTATTAATAATAAAAGAGCTTGAACAAATATAATTTAATTAATGTATAGGGAATGCATCATGTTAAACCAGTACTCTCCAACTAGCATTCCAACTAAAACAAGAGCCCTACCGGACGGGATGCATTAATAACCGCTAATTTTCTCGTACCCATTCGCGATCCAATAAGTGCTCGAAATGATCAGGTACTAATTAATAACGAGTATCAACATAGCCACTGATTACTCAGTGAATGTTTGGAGGCTCTACAACTCTCTCTAAACTATAATAGTATAAAGAATGTTGATATTATTAAACGCTGGTCATTTCCAAACAAGTTTTTAGTGTCATTATTAACCGGACGCTTTCGTTGTTTTATTTATGAAACTAAACGTTTAGATATTGGAAATGTAAATTTTGTTTGCGGCTGTTATTCGAACCTTAGTACTTGCGACCTCTATGACCATAAGCTAACCGTCTGCACCGTTACACTGCAGAAATTCTCGTGTTCGCATTATTTTGGTCTATTTGTTTCCTTCAGCTATACCTGTGAACAGTTACAGAGTACCATTTAGTACTGTTTTGGTAAATTTGAACATTCTTTTATTTCTTCAAAAGACTAATAAGGTTCAACAGACTTTTGAATTCCGTTCTATCTACTTTTTTAATGTTGGCACGTGTATGTCTGTGTCCATTTTTTACCCGAGTACCGTTGTACTACTGCTGTGATTTCTCATCCCATTGTTGAATATTGAATGTAGTTTAAGACTTAAAAATAGGAGCAATCAGTTTAAGCTATCAAAGAAATTATGAAGACTTGCTTCAACAGCATGTGAGGAAAAAACATAGTGGCGAGTTCGTCAACATCCATACAACAATGACAGATGTAAAGAGGCACAAATGACAATGGTGTCGTCTCGCTGGCCGCGTCCACGATTCGATAATAGTGAATAAACACGGCGATGAGTTATCGGCGGCAATCTCGGGTCGTCGGCCGCGGTACCGTTCCACTTGCCCCTGGACGACGAAACTAGCGCCATCGAGTTGCGACGCTCAGGGGCAACGCGAGGATATGGTATTTTGAGTGCACATTTGTATCTAATTAACCGTAGAAGTATAAAATAATGAAATGATAGATAGCACAGTTGTGGTAAATATTGTGAACCGTTTAAAATAACAAATTATTTTTAATACATACTTAAATTTGGCCAGGCCTTGTTTTGCTAGTCATTGATTAGTTTGACGAATACATTGTATTTAAATGCATTATTATTATCAAAAACAGTCCGTTTTATAAGCGGTCATACGTCGCTATGTCATTATATTATGAGTGGTGCTTGAAATAATAAAATTAAAGTTGATGTAATTAATGTTACGCTTACATTTTTTTTGTTTTTTTATTGGCAATATTTGTGAAAAATTCGACGTTCAAAGTGCCGCATCTACTAAACATGATTATGTACCTCATTGTTTTCACTATTAACGTCCATAGACGAATTCCGACGTGACTATTCCGCTAATCAAATTTTGTAACTGTGGTATTGTAACCATTAGCTCTCGAACCTAAATTTTTTTCAGTCGCCGTCAATTATATGTTACCGTTAAGTACGAAGATTGTTGCCCCGAACTCACTTTACTATTTAAAATAATATGATGAAGAAATATCAGTTAGTGAGAGTTCAATATACAAGAGTAATACTTTAAATTCGTGAAAGCGTAGAAACTCTATTCTTGTAAACTATTCCCTTTGGATGTGGAACATAAAAAATGTTACGGATTAAGTTAGCACCTCGTTTTATCCGTAATTTACCTTGTAATTATTAGATAAGTTGGTTCAGGCTATTTATAAGTTTTGAGGCCAAGTTTGAGGAAATAGTTAATATTATCAAGGCTTTTTTTCTCTCTTTATATTTTACCGTAAAAAGCTTATTTTGAAACATGTTTTTACGTTGCTCTGATTATCGTAAATGATTTGATTCGTGATGTGCCATTGTTAGCCTAATGCCTTCATTTAAGAACAGGCTAAAAGGCCTTATGGGTTTCGATAAGTACAGATACTTCAGACCATTCTTTAGAAAAAAATTCTAAAAATAACATTTTCTGAATTAATTGGGTAAGGTTATCGACATTGACAAAATATAATATATACCTACTTATTTTCGACATTATAAGTAACTTATAACTTCTCTGTTTAATATATTCATGCTTTTTAAAATGTTGTGTGAGTAACAAACAAGGTACAATGTAATAACATTAATTTAAATTTTAGCCGTGTGTTAAGATTTATAAAATAAGCAAAGGTCAGTGGGGATTTTGTATATTTTACTTGTTTTATGTAAGTAGATATTTATTGTGAAGAATTTCAATGTTATGGGTAAATAACTTATGTATGTTTTAACTTTTTGATTGCTGTTACTGCAGCTGCAAGGGTGTTGACTGTTGATCTTAATGCGCCCGGGCAGTTCGTCCATGAAAATTTAGACTACGTTATTTTTTTTTTAACATTATGCCCTCTTTCAAATGTTTTATTATTACATATTTTATATGTAGCTTAAGGCCCAGGGCCAGCGTGATAATTATCTGGATATACCTAATTATATAAGTATAATTTCCAGAAAAAGTAAGCGTACTGTCGCAAATAAAAGGAGGTTATGAATGAATGAGGTTGGAATGCCATATTTTCTCTGATTTTTCTAAAGATTTGCGTAAAGTTAGCAAACGGCACGCAGCAGTAACTTTACGGTTAGCTCCATCAGATGACGCTGTGCAAGCGCAACGCGGAAATCAATTGGAGTTCCCTTTATCATTTATGGATGGCGGACCCCTGGGCATCACGCTTCGGTAACATAACTGCGATGGTCCGAGTCAAGTTTTGCCAGTAGAGTAAACTATTTGGATTGATTGCCTAGACAATTGAAAATAATTGTAATACATAATTAATTTATTATTATATACCTACTTATTTATTGCTTTTATAAAAATCTCTGAGAAGTAACAGTAACATGGAAGTTAACTCATTATTCTAATGGTAGCAGTCCCGGCTGCTGATCGTCAGCTCTATCGGTTTATAATTATGAAAGTCTCAGTAGCACTTATTTGGATTTGTGCAGGGCGGTTTCAATAAGCTCACCCCTATTACGTGCGACCTAAATGGTAGTACCTAATACCGGCGCACTTGGTGGGCATCAGTGACTACCAAACCCTTCAGGTATATAGGCGTGATAGTAAATTGAACAAGAAAGTATTATACGTAAGTCTGTATGATTTTTCTTATGACCTAATTATGTATAAGTCAACGAATAGTCTCTAACCTCGAACTTTTCACCTGTTACTTTTGACCCTACACTTTGTCAATAAGCAATCTAAGTACCATACATTATTCTAAGAACAAAACTGTCGATGTTTTATTACATACTCATAAACATTTCCTACTAATAATCTTATGTTTTCGCAACACTAGCCATTCTCGAACAAACCTTATATGCAGATTTAGACACTGAGGGTTTTCAGAGACGCAAATTTACGCTTCCTTATCGTTGTGATAGATTGGGATTTTCTATAAAATTTTCAGTAACCCCTTAGGCACTACACAGAACCTAAAAACATACCGACTAAATGTGGATGTACCTCGGTAAACCTCTGCCTAAGCCTTCTGGGAATACAGGCGTGATGGTTATGTGCTACTGTCGATAATATGATGAGTACTAAAACATAGAACCTTAATGATATTGTTCTTAAAGTCTTTGAAGCAAACAAGACTCTAAAAGTCTCCAACTATATCGTATTTTAGTTATTTTAACACGGCACTAAGAACAAATAAATTAATAGCCAATTACTCGTGAGGCACCGCTTTGGGCCAACAATGGACGCAATAAAAGCCATAAACGTCACGATGTTTGGCGTCCCATGGTGCACAGGCTGATCTGTTAACGAGAACGAAACACGTCCTAGTGCTACCGCCATAGACTAAGAAACAGAGGCGGCAACCCTATACTTCCGCGTGTGAAGAAGGCGTTAAGATAAAAAAAGTTTTAAAAACTGTTAAATTCTTATTTTTATAAAAATATGTTGAAAATGAAACTTACTTAGACTTGGGTTTACTGCCTTTTGTAGATTTTGATCTTGTGTCCTATGTACACCTTTTTAAAATAAATACTAGGAATTCGAAAATTTATTTGGACTTTAAAAAACAATAATGTGTCATATGATACAAAGAAAATAATATTATATTGTTATAGGAGTAACGTAGTAGTCAAACTAGATGAAAATATAGTCGCAAATAGCTCTACTATTTCATTACATACTTACATATTAAACCTACCGAGCTTTATTCAAACCGAGCTTTCAACTTAATCTTCGCATCGAATATGCAAGGTGATGAATTAAAATTAAGTTTTCTATAGTACTCACTAAATATCGCAACACGTACCTATTTTGAATATTAGATATAACTAACTCAACAATACATAGACAAAAGATACATTTCTACCTACACACACATCTACGCGGCTACCTATTCTACCGAACAAGTCTGTCGAGTAGGGCGACGACAGGCGCGCGCGCAGGTCGCCGCGGGGTCATTGACCGGCCCGTTACGCGGTTACGTAAGAACGTAGCTTACGGCTACGCGTTCACGCCAACCCCGTAGCACCGCGTTTAGCAACTAATCGCGGACGTTGTAATACTTATAATTATTTTTTTGTTATGCAAGTGACATTTTTTTAAATGACAGTTTGGAGTTTTGTGGAAGAAAGTCTTGTTTGTAATATGTTAAAAATTTGTAAAAAATGTTTGTTAATATTAACTAGATACTAAATAATGTTTTGATATTTATTCGGGCACATTTAATTTTTACTTATCAATAATTGTTTTGTACACGAAAATGCGAAGGTAATTAGTGAAGTGCCAACAAAACCATTTAATATAAATTAATTTCCGAACCATTATTTCATTTGTTTTAAGTTTGCGTTACTTTTTGTTTTAAAGACTGTAAAGTTTCATATATCTTAACAGATTAAGATTAAAATGGTAGCAGATTGCTATGTCCGATATGTTATGCAAAAGTATCTTTAGTGCCAATTCAAGCGTGCCAGGTTTACAGACGCATCTCATTAGCTGGGAAGCCGCATCACCCTATTAGGTAAAAGACTAGGCACCTAAAACGTAAACGGTTCGTCTTGGAACATTTATCATCATAAATCATAAATATCCAACCAAATTGATCAAATTTAATTGGTATTTGAATAGATAGCTGAATCTGACGTGATCTATAGGTACAATACTCCGTGTCTGTCTTATCAAAGTCAAATTATTTATTTTATTTTATGTGTATACAAAAGGTACCTATCTCTACATATATACATACTATCACGCCTGTATTCCTCGAAGGGTGTGGTAGACGTGTACTAAAGTACACTCAAATTTCGCCGGTGAGTTTTCGTCCCATCCCATGTACCTATAGGGCGAGCCTATTGCCGTTAACCGGGCACAAATGCCAAACTCCGCGCTTGAAACCACTAGTCTAATGAGGCAGTCTCATTGAAACTTATTCAATACTGAAAGAAAATCAAGAAGATTAAATTTTAGGGCGCCAAGTAGGTTCCTACCGCCATCTATTGGAAATTTTGTGTACTTACCAAAATTTTATGTTTGTGTAAAAGATTACAATGACGCAACGCTAATTACTTCACAACGCTTGTTATGATATAATGGTTACTTTTACCAGTTTTTAGCTGTGTTTGTTTCAAATTAATGTTAATTCAATATGTTTGTATTTACTTATGTAATGTGGCCACGGAAATAGCGATTTAGAAAACCATTTGAAAGATAAAATAATTAATAAAAAAATATCAATATTAGTAGGTCAATCTAGTGTTCATAATACTAATGGCTTATAAAATGTCAGATGCTGCCTCAGCCCTCATTGATCCAGTGGTCAAAGTGGTCGGTGCACTAGCTTTGTGTTAAGTTTCGGGTTCGATTTCTAGGTCGGTTAGTGTTATTCGGTCTTTCTATGAAATTCTCAGTGGCAGCTCATCCCTTCGACCTACTTAATAGCTAATTGTTGGTGTACGTTAGTATACTTTTGTCTATGCTTTTTTATAGTACGGAAAATCCTCATTGATCGTCTGCCGCCTAGCACTTTCACCGCGACGTTAAAACAGAAAAAGCGTGCCCTCAGCGCCAAGCTTCCGAAATTCCTATAGAATTCTGTCACCTTGTCGCGACCGTGGCGTGCTGGGCACATTTTAGTTAGCATCACGCCTGTATTCCCCGAAGGGTTTGTCAGAGGTGTACCAATGTACACTCACAGTTCGCAGGTATTTTTTGGATCCCATGTAATAGCGGGCGACCCTATTGCCATTAACCGAGCACACATTCAGACTCCGAGCTGCTACTGAGAATTTCGTAAAAAAACCCAAATCAAACTGTTGATCGGATTGTGTGAATCAAATTGTTGATGAATCTACCTGCGGATCGAATCCGAAACCTCTAGCGTAGCAGTCGCGCTTGAGACCACTAGACCAATGGGGCAGTTCAGTAACATGAGTTTATGGTTTCTGACACTTGCGTGACTATTAGACATTTAAAAAAAAAACTACTTTTTAGTAAAATAAAGTAATTTTATTTCAAAGAGTTCATGGCTCAAAAATTACGCTTGTCAGTTGGTCTCTAGGTTTATGTAGCACGCTCTGCGGTTCGCGATCATCTTTGACTCATCGAGGCGATCCTTCCGTGCTTCTTCTGTGGTAAGAACCAATGACTAATACAAAACAAGTGTTTATAATGATAACGTAAATGGTGATCTCTTCTGAAATAAACCAAAGCCAAAATAAATCCAATACTAAAATAATACCTACGAAAGAAAGTCAAAACTAGTTGCAGATACACAAAGTGATAGAATTTGGAGATCCGTAGAATTGCTTTTTAGCTGATAGAAAACATTTGTGATCCGTACATAAAACATTTAAAGCGCTTACACCTTAGCGGTAAATTTGAAGGCAGAAGAAAGCCATAGTGTTTTTATATAAAACAATTCAAATACGGATCCCTGTGTTCAGCAGAGCTGCCCTTTGACCCACTGGATTTATTGAGCTTAAATAAAGCTTTAAAGCGCTTGTTTCGCTGCCCTACAATATTTTTCCGCTACATCTAAGTATTTAATTTATGTAATTAATTTCACAATTCACACACTGAGTGCGGATGAAAGATGTTTTTGCGTTAATTACTATGAGTTATTACAACCATTCTTTGTTCCTACTGTTACTGTAAGCCGTTGACTTAATTAACTACTAATTAATGTACTCACGATACGAATCTAATCTCTCTCTGTTTTGTGTATACGTTAATATTGCACTAAACGAATGTTGAGCATAAATTATGAAACTGTTGTTTTAACTGATTGTTTTATCGTGTTAATCTATACAACTAGTGGAGTTTTGTTAGATTTAAACCCCGATTTAAATAACTGAGCCGTGTAACTGTTATCGTGCTTGTAACGTTTTCATGCTAAGCTATATTGATATAACCTGTTATTAGTTTTTATATAATATTTGACAGCGCAATAGTAATAGAATATTGTGACAATGAATTAGTATTATAGATGACAGAAACGGAAAATTTCTTTGATGTCCGCGTTAACATCAACAAGAAGAAACATAATTTATTGGACCACAGATCTTTATAATGTGACCACAGTGTCTATTTTTCATTCGTCATTCCGGTTTGGCAAGTGTTGATGTGCGAAACTTCAATTTAAATTAATGTTCTGACTGTGATTCATAGAATAATCGCTATGAATTATTAATTCAGTGTATCATTTATTTTTAATTTACGTTATAATACTGTCGTAATTGTTTATTTGTTTGTTTAAACATAAATTATGTAAACATAAATCACTCGCCTACTCGTGCATTCATCATTTTATCCCTTTTATTAAGACAGTAAGGACCAGCCGACTCAAACTATTATGGGGATCAATATCGGATACAATGGGATTGTAAAAGGGGGCTCATATTTTGATATTCACAATAAAAAAACCAACTCTTCCGCGGGCACCCTCTTACGCGTCTTTGCCGCACTTATTTTATGTTATTTTACTTTGTATTAAGAGCGAATATTGTCCAACAGGATATTTGTTGTTCACGATGTCAGGAGAAAAAACGTGTAATTTTCCGAACGTAACGTTAAACCTTATACTTTTAGTGTTAGAGTTTATATTTCTACAATCAATTGAGAAGAAAGCTTTTACATCATCTAGTAACGTGTATTGATTGAAGAGACTCCCGTTAGGTTTTTACATAATATCTGTCTCTATAGGGGTTGGGAGTACATAGATGTGAGCTACACTTTATATTTGTGATTTTGTGTCATTTTTATGGGTATTTTGAACTCGGTTTGTTTTTCCGGTTGGAAGGGAAAATAAAATAAACCCTGAGTGAAGATTTCCTTTTATAATATGAAGTAATTTATTTGAACGAGACATTGTTCATAGCAATAACTCATATTTAACAACATATTTTTAAATGTCCTCAGAACTCCTCAAGTTCCGTACCGTTTTTAAGGTAATTGTACTGATAAAGCCTACGTTTCTGCCGAGCATTCTCGCCATCTAGCGGTATTTCAAAGAAACTTCTCTAAAATGACCTACATATCCTACATGTACCCAAACGCGGGAAACACCGAATGTAGGGTAGGTACCCATAATATTAATATGAGAACGTTGAAATTTAGCAAGTCCAACACATAAATACCCTCAATGACGTTGATTATGGCTGAGGCAAGGGCGCCAGTGGTCCTCTGCGCATTTTTTACTGCCCCTTTTATTTATTGCAGCGAAGATTGAAAGGGGACTGTTCCGAGATGATTGTGACGGGCCCTACAACGCTGCATGCGTGCCGAATGGGTTGGTAATATCACTCATACATGAAGTTAAACTATATCTACGTAGCTATACTTACGTGCTTATGTTTTAATACGCGCTGTGGTGACTTCGTTAGTGGAAGTTTCGTACGCTTTGATCTGTTTGGAGATGAATTACTCTGTGATTGAATTGCTTTTTTATCTGTAGTTATGATTAGTTAAGAGGTAACGGGTGAGTCGTGATGTATTTTGGTAGTTTTGAGTATACAAGACGGGAAGAAGAAAAGTCAAACAAATTTAGAGGAAAATGATTCCAATTAATGATAGAAAATAATCAATGAAAGTTTTCAATAGAGTATCCTATGTTAGTCATTATAAATAAACTACTTTAGGAGTTTATATAGATATATCTATCGTAATAGTATCACTGCCTCATTAGTCTAGTGGTCCCAAGCGCGACTGCTACGCTAGAGGTCCTGGGTTCGATCCCCAGGTCGAGCAAAGTGTTATTGGGTTTTTCTATGAAATTCTCAGTAGCAGCTCGGAGTCTGGATTTGTGCCCAGTTAATGGCAATAGGCTCGCCCCCTATTACATGGGACCTAAACATACCGGCGAACTGTGGGTGTACATTAGTACGCCTCTGCCTAACCCTTCGGGGAATACAGGCGTGATTGTATGTTATAAACTAGCAATTTACACACTGAGAACTTAGATAACAGTGATGACGATGATGGTAGATGAACTAATAGTAGAGGTAATTGTGATTTTTTTTATACTACTAAGGTGGCAGACAAGCATACGATCCGCCTGATGTTAAGCGGTTACCATAGCCTATGGATGCCCACAATACCAGCCCCGTAAATTAAGGAGGAATAAGTAGTTGGACTGGCAGCATAGGAGATAGCGTGATGCTTATCCTATCTGTCAACACAACGATTCCTCGCGGAGCTCTGGCATCCTCGCTAACCGTTAGGAACACAACATAGATGCAACCAAAACTTTTAGTGATCATGATAATCAATGTAACGATCAACAATATTTGTTTGTTTTTAAACAGATGCTTAATATAACCTTATCAATGCTAGCCTGAACACGAAAATAGAATGCTCTTGGACTTTCTGCTCTTGTGACTTAAAGGCCTATCAAAGTTTGAAACTAATGAAGTTTCTAGCTTCTTCTGAATGATGCAAGGGTAGTAAGGTAAATCTTACTTTACTACAATATCACGCTGGTTCCAAAACAAGTGATCTAAGTGACATTTTACCAATAATATAATTACATATAATAGAATTAGCGCGGTTTTCAATGCGCTTTTTGCGAACTGTGCCAATTCTATAGTGAGAGTTCTAGAGTGATGTTGTGATCCCTCACGGAAGAAAGCACTGGCACAAACATTTAGATCAGTATGGCATGGATAAATTATAATTTTTCTATGCCAATCTGTAATAAATTCAATAGTGGTAAAAATGACACTTAGATCACTCTGGTTCTAATGTTGTCAGATATGAGTAGATAATTTCAAGTTTAGTTACCTACTGGTGATTTAAAATAACGAATCAGATATCATCTTCCTAGCCTTTAGTATGTTGAAGTCGACTTCCAGTCTAACTAGACACAGCTGAATATCAGTATTATTAACGAAGCAACTGCAATCAATTTCAGAATGTTAATCCAGGAATTGATTATATATAATATATAATAACAATTTGCCAGAAAAACTAGGTATTAAATCAGTTAGTACTTGTATTCCATACAAACAGTTGATTAAAACGACAAAAACGCAAATGAACAATGTAATCAGACCTGTTAATCCGACAATCTGCAAAATCAATACGTTGTATCAAAGTACCCATAAACGGGGTGCACTTTCCCAAATTTATGTAGCGAGGGTGACTCCCCATAAAGTTCACATGTGCAATAACGAGTCGGCCAGTTTAAACCACCGATATTGCTCCTATGAAATATTGATGGTTACACAACCAAGGTACACTATTATCATGTCAACTGAACGCACTGGCCGCGATTTATTTTTATATCTCCATTCAGCAAGTTTGTAATTGGATAGTGAATATGTCATATTCTGCAATTTTTTAGAATATATTTGATACTTTTTGTGTTTTCCTGTGTCAAAAATGTTTTTATTGTATGACTTTAGCTAGTGATGGTAATAGTTTAATAATATGCTGTTGTCCATTTTATTGATAACTATATAACATCTCGAGAGTAAAATTATTGTTCTTGATATTATTTCCTATATTATAAGGACGTGAATCACATGAGGCACTAAAAGTTTCAGGGGTATTCTTCTATGGTTTTTTATACATAGCTTAATACGCGCGACAGCTGTCATCGAGATCACATGAAAATCCATATTTTGCGACAGTCAAAATGTACGCACAACAATGTCATACTTTATTAACAAAAAAGGATGTTCATAGCGTCCTCTATCGTCCGACTGTGGTATATCGATCATGAAAATATCATGGATCGAGCAATTTGTTACAGTCAGTCAGCCTGGCGCCTTCTAAACCAAAAACTACAATAGTATACCTACGATTGTATGTTCTAATATTCTTCTAATTTTATTTCATGTTTTAACTCATGATAATACAAATTTTATTTAAAATATGTTTTAAACGATTATCGATTTATTTTCAATATCGTACTATAATCGTTTTTTCCCACAAAACCCTAATCCTAGAAATGTCCCTCGGACATCCGTCGCATGTATCAAGCTATATTTAACAAACTATACCTAATCTAATTCGTCCTGTAATATGTACTAAAAATTATGGTCCTGTGATATACTACCACGGTAGTATCTTTACTTCCTGGTATTTTTTATGGAATAGCTTCTAGCGCTTACCTCAGAAACTACAAACAAATTAATAAAGAAGCTTGTGTTTCTTTTTCGCCAAACTACTGTTAATGCTATCCATGTGTTTTTGTTCTTATACATAGTTAGACACGGAACATATGTGTGGTTACGCAGTTCATTAAAATATTTCCTGCTACAACCAGCACTTATTATATCTAAAATATTTTAACGATGGTCTTACATAATAAATTTGTATAACTTATGTTATTATTCACAATGAGTTAGTATCCTAAACAAGTTGGCGTGTTTGGTGCGAATACATGCTTCATACGAAGTGGCTGGGCGATACAGGTTTCAAATGCCAATACTGCTCTGCCTGAATGAAATATAGAAGCAATGCGCGCATAGATTCGAGCATGGCAGAAGCGACATATTAAGCTTTCACTTTACGTATTGGATTATACCAATCTCAAATTAATTTGATCGTAGTTTATATCGAAAATAGCCTCAATACATTCTCATTATTTAGGTATGTATTTTTAGTTTATAATGTGCCATTTCTAGTATCATGTAGCTTTGCTGACCGTAACTGATTGGAAATTTAATCCACTGTTTAGTGCTTTAAGTGAGGGGAGAAGATACAGATCGATTCTTAATTTCGAACAGTGTGTAATGGCTTATTAAGTATTTGAGGTCGAAAAGGTTACAAATTCATTTATGTCATTTCAACAGAGCGTCCAATAAGTACTCAACTTGTCTGTATAAACCAATAATGCATTAATATTCTTTGGCATCCATAACAGGATTAGCGTCGAGCGAGCGTATCGGCGTTATATATCGCTTCGATTGAGTTTTGGTGTATCATTCCGAATGATTCGGAATCTCCCCTCGGTGCGGGTGATACACGCATGTTTGCAACTTTTGTGGCTACTCCGTTGTGGATATTGAAGTAATCAGCTACAAGTTTTTTTTTTATAAAGTTTTGATTGGAAGATTTGTGAGCGTTTTGTGTTGGCCTCTAGCGTTATAGGTATGTGTGTGATCCGCAGATATTTGTTTCAGGTCTCGTAATCGTCTTTAATTGTATGTTTACGTCATCCCCCGTGAGACAAGACATATTCCCTATTGCGAAACTGTATTTTTAGAGAGAAATTGAATCCAATTAAAAGTTATGAGCATACTGGTAAAAGTATCCTATCTGATTTCGCAGTAAAATCAGAATGGCCTATAATAAAGCAGGCAGAACATGGTAACTGTTTTTCGCGTGTGTGGGACCTACTGCTATTTGTGTTAACGTTGAACAGGAATACAGACCGTAAGGTCCTTCTACCTCTTGGGGTCTGCCTAGCTGCCAACCACCCTTAAGTCGGAGTTTATTGTAGAGCCCGTTGTGTGTTTTGGATTAATTCGCGCAGTTCTCTTTCTCAGTTGCTGCGGCTCCGGCAGTCTACAGTCCGTAGTGTCTCGGCAACTCCTCTGGTGTTGCAGTGATCATCACTGACATCAGTTTGCTCGTCGGCTTATTTTCCGACAAAAACTTTGAAATAAATCTTACCAAAGACTATGAAACTTGTTATCAAATAAAATTGAACCGGTGCGGCGGCGTGAGCTTACTGAAAACTCGATTCAAACAACACAAAATTTACCTACTGGTTTATTTATGTTTTATTTTACACATGCATAATAATATGTTGTATTTCTGTGAACGTGTAACGTGTGAATCCGATGCACGTGCCACGCGAGTTACCTATGTGCACATGCCACGAAAATAGAAAATTAGTGGATGAATTTTCTTCGCCTCAAATTTGATATTTACCATCACCTACAATAGTTTAAAGTTGCCCTCCCGTCTACTTTAAATCTAATCCATGAAACCAATCATCCATCCAAGAAACAGCATCTATACGGACTTATGAAGACATACAATTTTATTAAGTTTTATAGAAAATTTAAAGAACTGGGCAACTTTTTATCCAACCTTTTCTAAGCATTTATACTGCGTTTTAGGTGTGGCTAAGCAACGTCGTCTGGGTACAGAGACAACGATTTAAAGCGAACAGTCCGTCAATAAGTCTCGCCTCGGATCGGTCAGGGTTAGTAATTGACGGGGGTGGCGTACGACGTAGGGCTGTCACTTCAGCGAACTAAGAAAAATGTACTTAAAGCTTTTTTAAAAATGGAAAGAAAAGTGGCTCAGTTCAAATCAAATATTCTTTTTTCGAAAATGACTCGCCACTGCCTATTTAATTAGTAGGCTTTTTTTGGATGATTCAGATTATTTAAACGGACTACGTGCAGCAGAACAAAACTGGAGGAGCCTGAAAGTGATGCTTACGTTAATAACAAGCCTATTTCCTAATACTGTAAGGTATTTTAATGGCGTAATAAAAAATAATAGGGAAGTAATAATATAAACAAATGTGTAAATTTAATAGTGTAAATGTTGAATGATAAAAATTCACATACATATCGCGGGAAATGATTTACGCTGTCTCGTCGTGCTAACCCTACGCTGCTAGGGCAGTTACAACGCCTTCCCCTAAAACATTGTCATCTGAATTTGTGCCCGAAGTAAATAAGAGTCCTGGGGAGTCCTCCACTCTAATGGCGGGAGATTTATAGATTTTCCCGGGATGCCCCGCCGCGCCGGGATTAAATTACGCCTGCCGTATTGGCCGGGCGGAATATTAGCACTTCTATTTGTTTCCCGCCTGATTTGAATGGTCACTTTATCTGTGATTTTAGCTTAAAGATTTTATGGATCAATTAAATGATTTTGGTATGGATTTGACCTCTATCTTAATAGAATATTATTGTTTTTTTTTCTTCCAATACTTTATATGGGATTGCGTCTGTAGCTAGAGACTTCAGTAAATACATACATGATTTAGCACGTAATATGCAAGTCACGTTACACATAAATAAGTCGCATTAGGTATTACAAAAGACAGTTTTCTTGTAAATTGTGCAGGAAAATGTAAATTATTGGCGTATTTATGACTTGTTTATCCATCGGGATCTTTTGCTATGTATTTAAAATAATTAATTAATTGCCTGCAATTAGTTTTATCGTGCCCTTATAAATAATATTAAGCCAATGGACGAATACTGCTCCTTTTTGCTAAAACTGGAAATACATAACCATTTGTATTCCTTAAAATCAAAGTCGTTGCATTATAAATAATCTAAGTTACATGACCAAATACATACACACACACAATACATCAAATGTACTTATTTACATTTGAATTAGACTCATTATTATACTAAGAAACTTGTAAATTTGCAAAAGTGAAGCCTTGTAACTAATCTCTTGTGTTTTTTAATAACAGTTTTCTTCGGGTTGGTCCCCTGCCCACTCTCCGGCGAGACAGGGGGAGCCGCGCCGGTCGCGGCGTCCCTCTCCTTCTGATTTTAAAAATCGCAGACGGGTTAAGTTGCGGGAGCACGGCATAAAGGCGTGCCCCCGTCCCCGCTTGGTAACAGGCGACTTTGTGTGCGTATCATACTTTTCCGTCTGTATAATTGTTGGTATTAGTACTTATTTCTCAGCGCTTGAGCACGTTTTAAAGTACTCGGCGGGATGACTATTCAAAAAATATAGTTAATTAAACGAAGATGAGAAGAGTCTCATTGCGTCATAAATACACAATTTGAATATAACTGTTTCATATTTTATTTAAATTTCTGACACTATGGCCAGGTAAAAGTAATGCGGAACAACCCCTAGCCAGGTGGAGTGATGATCTGTGAAAGGTATCTGTATGTATAAATTCCCCTGGTTGAAGTAACGGAGGACATGGTTTATTGGCGCGCTCAAACAGGGACAGCTATTTATATTCAGCAGTAGACTGTCACAGGTTGATGATGATCACAGCCTTTCATAGTCGAGTCCTGACTATAGGGCAAGCCTGCCGCCTCCCGAGGTGGCAGACATTCCATGCGAATTTCCTTGCCCCCAAAAAAAGATAATGATGACGATTATATTAATGTTGTCGAGATAGATATTAAGTTCGACATGCTTAAATTGTTAAGGAAAATATCGTGAAAAATCTTGCAAAAGCAATCGAGAAAATCTCTCACCCATGAGAGACATTTTCTCAATGGCTTTTGATGTCTGGCAACCTGCATGTGATAGACTATTAATATCCTAACCCTTATCATTTTAACCCGTGCCCATCAGCAGTGTAAAATAATTGATGATGATTACAAAATCGGTGATAAAAACAGGGGTGATAAAAATAAACCAATAATGTAACGAAACCTACTTAAACTAGAAATGTAAACTTATTACCGACAATGCGACCCTCTGTTTTTAAAACGACAAAACACCCAATCTTGTCTCCCCTTTTGAGCATGTTGTGGAATTTACATACCATTTTGGTACAGAGCTATTGATATCCGCACGTTTCCACGAAACTTGGGGATGTCAGATTTTTCCTTATATGCGTTTTCCTCTCTCGCTTTTGTTTCGGTCCGAATTACACAAAAAGCGGGGACGAAATCAATCCTTTGTATGAATACCCTTTCATTCACCGTAAGAGCATTCTAGGCTTCTTTTAAATTGTCCTATAGAAATATTTGCATTATAAAAACGGACCATAAAATTAGGCGTGGAATGTGTTTTACTGCTGACGGATTGTTCGCCACTTTTTGTTGTCATCAAAATCAGTAAAATAATTTTTAGTGGTCGTTATAATTATGTTTACGAGTTGCACCACACGCCACCACATAAAAATCCTTTGAGCGTGAGTTTTACTGTTTACAGGTTTTGTTTAGTAGACTTTACGACTTGCTAAATTACGAGGCGTTGTAATAGCACTCTTTCTTTTTAAATTAGTGATTATCTGGCACTTAATTACTAGTAAATACGAAGATTTTTAAATCATCATTTTTTTCAAAAAATTACATAACATAAACTACAATTATCTACGTATTCCCTGAAAGGGGTTAGAAGGCAGAAGCGTATACACACAGTTTACCGATATGTTTAGGTCCTATGTAATAGGGGGTGAGCCTATTGCCATTAACAGAGCACAAATCTAAACTCCGAGCTGCTACTGTTAATCTTATAAAAAAACCCAATAACAATTTGCTCGCCTTGGGAATCGAACCCAGTAGTCCTAGCGTAACAGTCGCGCTTACGATCACCAGACCAGTTGCTACTCTTAATTACTTCTAAATTGATTGTGAATCACCTACCTCGATACAAGCTGGAATGCCGCCGTATCATAATTACGTATTATTGCTACTGTTTTGCGATTGAAAGAAAGCGATGTCACTTTATATATGAAATAGCTCCATCTCTTTCTCTCGTCCTTAAAAAGGTCGCATTAACAGGTCGTCTACAGCCCCAGTATCTACTTAAAGACCTTGAAAAATCGAACTAGATAACTTTGCCTGGCCTAGCTTAAGTATAAATCGATTGATGACACAACAAACTCTTGAATAAATAATCGTTGTTCTTGGAGTTGTAGTAGATGAGTAATATGGTACTAGATATATAGGTACCTACTTTACTACTATTAGGCTCTTATGATTTTAATACTTAATGGTTCTATGGCAAAATTATGGTTGAGCTACACGATGACTGGCATGCATGCCGTCACAAGGAACTGGTCTTCTCAAAGCTACTGTAGCTCTGTCTTCAAAAGCTCAGTTCAGAAATGTATCTACATTTTGATTTTGACACTTACTTACATAATCTCTACTATACTGTCTGATCTTTAAATGAGACTATAGAGTTTGATTTAGGGTCTCTTTTCAGAGTTATGAAATACTGGTGCCATTTAGTATTAAAAGCTATATATATATATATATATTATAATTAAAGACTTGTAGAAGTGTCTTTAAAAGATTTATCGACAAAAATAAATGTTACTAACTTCTGCCCACGACTTTGTCTGCGTGGACTTCAAAATTGGGTCCGACCTGGATAAAAAGCCTATGTGTTATTCCAGACTATAATCTATATCTGTGCCGAATTTCATCCAAATCCGTTCAGCCGTTCTGGCGTGATAGAGTAACAAACATCCATACATCCATATACACAAATTTTCACGTTTATAATATTAGTAGGGATTCATCATTTGACGCTATAGTTTGCATAATAGCAATCGTTAGTATTCGTGAAACGTTGACAATCACATATTCTTCCAAAATATTGGTGATTGGACTTCAAAAGTCTGGCAGCAGTTTCTTCGTTTTATAATCATCTTCCTACCCTTGTCCCAATTTATTGGGGGTCGGTACAGCATGTCCTTTTCTTTCATTCATCTATGTGAGACGTCACCTCATCATTCACTCTCTTTCCCTTCATATCTGCCTTAACATAATCCATGCATCTTTTCTTTGATCAATCAAATCAAAATGACAAAGACAAGTAAGTAATTATGTTACAGCATCGAATAATCGAGGGTTACTAAGCGTTCTGGAATAAAGGCCTAATTGCTACCCAGCTCGTGAACCGTGAGAAAAACGATCTCGATTCTCCTCTCAAATAATAAAAAAAAACTAAAATCGTCAGCTAGCGAAGCCGCATTTAATCGATGATACCTTTTATTCTTCATAACTACTTTCCTTCTAAAACTATTTTAAATATTCCGTTGAACATCTTTGATTACTAAAGTTGGGGTCATAAATCAAAACAAGAGCATCGGTTCCCAATCTCTTGTTGCTATTACATCGTAGTACAGACACATTAATCATTTACAATTACGTTAAACGGCCCAAGGATCCAGTGGAGGAGACTACGGCCGCATTGTGAATAGGTACTCAACTGACAGTGGACAAATAACAAAACTGGGTTAATCTTTTGCCTCCCGCATCGGCTGGAGGTGGAGGATCACCCCTCGTTCCCTCTCGCTATGCCACACCGTACAGAAAGAGACAAAATATTGACATTCACAACCAAAAGGCTTTAGACCAACAAACTCAGTGCCTTGTTTGACTCCTATTGACTAACGAATTAAGGTTCTTATTGGATTGCACCTCGAAATTTTTACCTTTGGAATTCAAAAAAGATTTATTTTATCAAAACAATCTGCACCCTGTATTACGTACAATTGAGTCGTTTTTTCGATACGCCAGAATAAATGCTAGATTTTTAGTATTATATTCATTTATTTGTTCCATCACGTCTGTGCTAAGAGATGAAAATGCCATGAAAATTTCGTCTCTCTTTTACTTATCAGATTGAACAGAGAGGGTGCGATATTACATTAAGTCACTGTGGAGTGTACGTATTGCTACTATTTACTTTGTTTACTGAGAAGGTCTTAGCACTAGAATTCTCGTATGAACTTAACTATATTTTGTTCACCTTCAAGAGTCCAGACGATTGTCGCTCCAATTGTAACGACTTTGAAACTTATTTTCATATTGAGAATTACAATGAATTTTTGACCTCAGGTGTGAATCTTGATAGGTTTGATACCATTAAAATCTTGGCTTTCATATGTATCATTGAAAGTCTGCTTTGTGATATACGTATTATAAATTTGTTGTAAATAAAATGGCCTATATAATATAGTATATATGTCTATATTATACTGATTACACTTGATCTACTTAGGTAGGTATAATATGACTTTTTATATTGATATGTTCACCTAGGTATCGATTAGGAATCACTATATAAATCCATGTGTTTCTCTTATTAGCAACTCTGGGTTTGAGTTTGTGCCAGGTTGATAAGGTTCATTTCCTATTACATGGAACCTAAAAACATACAGCTGAACTGTATTTGCACCTACATTGGTAGATGTCTGTCTAAGCCTTCGGGGATACAAGCGTGACGTATGTATCTAGTGGATGCCTTCGCCACATGGAAGCTAATTGCAAAAGTTCATACAAATCATTCTATGACAAGGCCTTTCAATTAAATTCAAATATCAATAAGAAAGTCTTCACGTGGGCCAATCTTCAACTGACGGGATTTACCTCTCCATCAGAAATTAAAACAAAGACTCAAGTTTCCAACGATGGCGCTTAATTTCGTTCGGATTTTTTTTAAACCGCTTTTTAACCCGTCTAGACCCTCTAAATTACGCCGAGACGAAACCGATTCGAACAATAAAAAGCTAAAATTCCACAAACGGTATAGGACGAGTTGTATTGAAATATTATAATACGCTTCAACCTATAATTTGATTAAATTCGAGGCGAAAAAGAAAAGGAGTTGATTCAAATGGGTCATTAGAATTCGGGTCAGTAATGATCGGACGCGCACCACCGGTTTTGTTTGTTATATTAGAGTTTTTAAAACATTCAGGCATTTTATTAAGTGTCTAGAAACAGTGGTCATCATGTAGCCGCTGGCATACACCTATAAAATATTTATAAAGTACTAACTTGTTGCTATTGTTTTTAAATTTCGTAAATCTTGTGATAAATGTATAGATAATCATTTTAAAAAGTCATGCTAAATGACTCTGTCCATAATAATTCGCTTTCGATCATTCTGCTGCAAGCTATTATATGGTATGTTTACTACTACCCAAGGTTATATTTCTCAGAAAAAGAAGAAAGTTCAGGGCCTTGTACTTCCTCCAAGTTCTTCCGGTCGTTTTTAAATAAGTTTTATGCTCCAGATATTAGTAATATCATGTGATAAAGACTAGAATATGCATATGCGACTAAACTAGCTTCATGGAATCTGAAAAATAGGCCTGTTAAAAACGCATATTTAAAAAAATATCGATCGGTTCATACCAAAAGCAGGCTAACCACTTGTAAATTAGGCTATAAACTAGCTAACCAACCATTACACAACAATAGTGATTATAGAATCGTCGTTACTAGTAGTTACGTACCAAATGCGCAGGCGCAGCTTACGTCAAAATTGTAAAATGCAGCAAATACTTTACATAAGCATGCGGAACTGTTATTATTTTGATACTCGTAACTGTTTGGAACTTTCGCAGTAATGTGCTAGAGAATGGAAAAGATGTTTCTATTACTTTCTAGAACATTGTTATGGAAATGAGACGATTACGAAATGACATTGATTATGTTATGGTGTGATGTTAAGATTTGTATCGTATAGATATATAAGTTCATGTTACTGATACTGGAAAGCTCGCAATCCCTTATAAAAAAATGTTTAAAATTAGATTTTAAAGATCGCTCAGTAAATTCCGCTTTATGTGAAATACAGCTAACTATTTATAGAAAGAGTGAGAAATATGATGAGTAGGTAAGAAAATAGATATTTATCTACATTTAAAAGTTACCCTTTTTAAATCAGAAATAATCCCTTAGCTATCAATTATGAAAGCCCTTTCTAAACTACAATTTGGGGAAAACGTGTGGGACCCACAATAGACAACAAAACGTTTACAGATTCGGACATGCCAAACCTATTGAATATGTTGGTATTTACGCTTTGCATATGGTATCCATGCGCGTATCACGCCCAAGTATTATATGCAGTGCAACGGTATCATTGGTACGGTGTACGGCAAAAGCAATTTCGAGCGGAGACTATTGGCAGCTGGCCAGTAGAAATAAGCTTGCTACGACACCCGGAGAGCACCACTACATGCAGTCTGTGATCTAACCAACTTAATTCATATTTATACCTTTATGATTTCGTTGCTAACGCTTCAGCTCTTATTTTTTTTTCCGTCCTTAGTATAAAAGATTTGGATTTAGATCTAAATTAATTTGTATATCTTCATTTCGAATTTCGATACCATCAAGTGGATGACAAGCATTGACGAACGTTTTATTAGTAGAGAATATTTACGATCATTTTTATGCAGCGCTGCTAATACGCAAATGCATTCTTTGGCACCTGGCTCTAGGAATGTTATCGAATGTATGTATTCCTATTCTTTAAGTCATCTTATGTTCTGCAAAGATTACTTCTACTTTTCTGACGTTCATAATGTCATTGACAGATTAGTCTTTAGTTAAGTAGTGTAGTATTCCAATCCCTAGATTAAAAGCATCTGAACCTTAAAATGCATAGGTAACAAGATAAGCATACATAGTACAAAGTAGGAATCTACAGAATATTTACTTTGAGTTCATATCTGTACACCTAAAAAAGTTGTGTCGTTATTCCCGAAAAGCATGTGAGGGAGAGGGGTGGAAGCAATTTAAACCAAAGTAACCTGGCGAAAAGCCAGCCGTCCAACGGGTCTTAGGTTACGACAATGCTAGGCATCGCAGATAAGTGTTCCAACTATATCATCTCTTACTTAAACATCCGTTTCGCTTTGATCTTTGATGATATTTCAACTTTTCGTTGGACAAACTTATGTGGTAAAGCAGAATGAAACAAAACTTTTCCAAAATACATTGACTTGTTGGCAGATACAATATATGTTATGAACAATAACATATATTGTATCTGCTAACAAGTCAATTTATTTTGGAAAAGTTTAAGTTCATTTATTCATGTTGGCAGATACAATATATGTTATGAACAATAACATATATTGTATCTGCCAACAAGTCAATGTAATTTGGAAAAGTTTTGTTTCAGTCTTTTCAATATTACGAGTAGTAGGTTTTTTAACTACTTTGCCAAAACTATTATCCAAGCCACATATTGCAATTTAGACACGAGTCAACGAATTTTTTTTAAGTTTAAGTTCATTTCCTTGTATGGCCAGACCTTCTGAAATGCATTCATTTAGGTACATGCAGACCTTTTGCACGTACCTAAATAAATTTAGATGAACAATGATGAAGATCATGTATCAACGCAAACAACAGAAGGTTATTCAATAAATGTCTTGCTACTGACCGAAAATTAATTAACACTCCTAATGCATGCAACGGGAGCAAAGAGTTTTGGTACAGCAGCGGCAAAATCAATTTGAGGCCGGAGTATTGGCGAGTGGCCAGGCGGCGTCCGCTGTCCGAAAACCGCAAACCTGCATATTATACGTAATACCTACACTTCGTACATCAATCACAAAACGTTTAGAGTGCATCTATTTTGATTTATACAGGTGAATCGTTTCCAGAGTCCTTGTGATTGGCGGTTGCACGCAATAGCGGGAGTTAGTGTGAAATCTCTTTGTTAGTTTCGCAAAATAAATTCATTCAAGCTCATCAAACAATACCTAGGGTCAGATATTTTAATAAACAATGTATTTTTTTTTCCAAATAATTATGCAAGAAATAACTGTGTAACTAACAGTAAAAGTAAAGTAAGTGTAAAAAGTCTACTAAATGCAAAGCAAATCCATGAGACACTAAATTATAATTTAAATGTTTTACCCTTATGAACTATCAAATCAATTAATAATGAGTTTGACATTACCTGCATAGTTGCCTCTACAACTTTTAAAACGAAACTATGCATTTAAGCATGTGGGAACGCAACTGGAGAATTTCGACATTGAACAACTAGCCAGGAAACTCAAATAAAGAAAAAAATGTCCAGCTAACTAATGTAGTCTACGCGAACAAAGTTGCAAACAAAAGCTAGTAATTAATAACGCAAGACAAGACTTCCTCCTCACACACAATAAACATTAATAAAACATGTTAGACTCTAGTTACAAAATGGAGTGAAACTCAATATATTACATCGCCGCCGTGACTAAATCGTGTCATTTTAGAGAAACTCGACGAGTATGAAAGTTATGCAAATAAGTTTGAAAAATATATCATCGTATTCTACTTATTTAAAAATAGCCGTAATTAGCTATAATGCAGATTTTTTAATTGACAATCAATCTAGTTTCTCTAATAAACCCACTTAAAATTTCACCATCTACGAAGTGTAGATAGTGAATTTTTTTTAGAGTAGAACATACTTATTTTTTTAGGAGTTCCTATTACATGGTTATATATATAACCATGATGTTAAGTCATGTTATGTTTCAAATCTGTGTGTGTCTCAACATAACTGAAAGCAAAGTACATTGCACAAAACAATGCACTATCCCAGGCATCATAATATACTATCTTTTTAGATTTGGACGTCCGAAATATTATGTGTAAAAATAAGTGTAAGGTGTAATTCAAATTAACGATACATTACTAGAATATATAAAGTACAAAATTAAATTAATTAAATCCTGTTTGCAAAACAAATAAAAATAGCAATATACTTAAATGATTATGAATACAAACATTAGAACTACTGAAATAACAACATAGATTTGAGTGGACCAGCAAGAAGAATACGAGTACTAATGATAGGTATAATTATGTTTGGGAAAATATCTTGGGATATATGAAATTAAAATATTAGCGTACATGTAAAAGCATGTACTGTAGGAAATCTTTTTTGAAGAAGCGAATTACGTAACGGTTGGTAGCACAGACTAAAGAATAACTAGAGGTCTTGGGTTCGATCCCCAGGTCGAGCAAAGTGTTATTGGGTTTTTCTATGAAATTCACAGTAGTAGCTCGGAGTCTGGATTTGTAGCCGGTTAATGGCAATAGGCTCGCCCCCTATTGGGACCTAAACATACCGGCGAAGTGTGGATGTACATTAGTACACCTCTGCCTAACTATTCGGAACATGAAAAGTGAATTCGGAATTTTCTCGGTGGTAGGACCTCTCGAGGTCTGACTGGCTGGCTACCACCCTTACGTCGGAGTCTGTAGTAAAGCACCTTGGTGTGTGTTTCGACTTTTGCGTGAAAGAGCCAGTTCCCCGTCGTTTGCTGCGGCTCTGTCAGTCTGCAGTCCGTAGGGGCTCTTAAAGCTCGGCTACGCATCAGCAACTCCTGTGGTGTTACAGGAGTCCATGGGCGACGATGACTACTTTCCATCATGTGGCTCGTATGCTTGTTTGCCGGCCTAATCAATAAAAAACTTTAATTTAGGGAGGTAACTGTATAGATAGACTGGTTGTCAGGCTTTTAAACTTTCTGACTACGGTATGACAACTGAGACCGACAGCTTTACGTGCTCTTCTAGATACGAAGAGGTCTCGATATGTTAAGAATATTCATCCATCGACAGTCATCGATCATTCAACCACTTTCCCATGTTTTGCTCTGTATATCAAAAAAATATATAGAACCTGATTACGTTGCCACCTACCGGCTCAAATTGTGAATCTAAACCAACCAGGGCCCCATTTAAAAATACAAAAAAATCAAAATCACACCAGCCGCTTAAAAGGAGTTCGGACAATGCACAGAACGCCATCTACTTACCGAAACAGAAAACAACGCCATGTTCATTTGTGTCAGTGTTTTATTTCTGTCAAATCTGTCAATCCGTTCCCGATACAAAATGTATGAGAAAATAATTTTTCTTCATAATATTTTTTTTCGATGTTTTAATAGTTATGCTGCTATTCGGGGGGAGACAAATTCAACAAACCAAAGATCATAAAAATCGGTCCGACCGGTCTCGAGTTATGTATTGGAACAAACCCGACTTTGTTTTATATATATAGATAAGATATAAGATATATATATGATATTTTCATTCCTTCTTTTTCAACTGTTTCATATTTACCTCGATTTAAAGAAAAATGGTAGAACTGGAATATACCACAAAGGTTACTATCGAACTTGTAGGTATCATATATATATTTTTGAATAAGTCAACTTTAAGCAGTTGTTCAAAGATTTCACATTCCTTAAAGATATGCCAGTGATTTAGAAATAAATTCAGAATATGCGTGATTGTGAGATATGCGTGAGTGAATTTGCTTCTTCGGAAGCCATGGGCGATGATTAGCGGAAAGAGTTTGAGATAATTGTAACTAGAGATAAATTTTATGTTAATTATAATTATACACAATTTCGTTACGAATTCTTAATGTGGGAAAATATGAATGCTATTTTAGATATGTGAGGGACGTCTGTAAAAATAAAACCTGATTGGCTTCCTGCGAAACGGCACGCAGGCGCAGAATATTAATGAATTAAAAGACCAAAAAGTTCCGTATTTATTTTTCCTAAAAATCACATTTCTATTTAAAGGCAATAAGGATCGTTCAACCCATCTAATTCTTATTATTCCTAGAAATCTACTTCTATAATAACATGTCGAGTTTGGATGTGTTTCTTAGGAGGTTGCGAAGAGCAAATTTGTAGATCAATCGTCATAGTTGTATCATCCACATTCATATTTATTTATTTATTTAATTTTCTATGGAAGACTTACAGCTAATTATAACAGAATAAAAACAGTAAGTTAATCTGACAGCCAATTACTAGTCTCCACGTATAAAGAATTGACTAATACAAAAAGTGTCTGTGAACAACATACGAGTATTTATTTAGACAAGATAAGTTTTTAATATTCATGCTATATGTAGTTTGCAAATAGGTACCTCTATTTATTGAAAAAGTTATGGCTTAAAATATCTTGCACATAAGCAGTAGTTTATATAAAATATAGGTAATATACTATACTAGCTATGTTCCGCGATGTTACTAGCGTTGCTCTAAAATTTCATTCTTAACGGATTCTACATTAAAGAAACAGGCTTTATAGTTTCTGAGTTAAAAAAAAAGCCTACTAGCAATGTGAGTCGCACATTACTAGTATTCTTGTTAACCCTCATGCTAAGTTAAATGCTTGTGTTACCTGTGGGTTCACGTGGGTAGTGCAATGGGTGTGTTTCGAACCGGCAACCACATGATCACAAGTCCGACGCCTTAGTAAATGATAAATGATATTTATTTCTGTAAATAGATCAGTCTTTACAAGTCAGTATTTACAAGTCAGTGTTTTTTTTTAACTAGATGACACCGGCATTTCCTAACTGACGACTTCTGAGAAGAGACACCGAAACAAACTCAGAGAATCATGGTATCTTTTAAAGTCCAGACATAATAATACTTCGTAATGTGAGTTCCAATTAAAGACAATGTCTGAAATGGCCTTTAGAAGAAAGAGCCATTTCACGAACGGCACGCATGCATCAGTCATTGGATAGCTCGACCCTAAACTAGGGAGCTATACAACCTGTCGCATGACGATACCAGATCATTGGAACATTTGCGTAGGCCAGATAGAAGTCTCAAAGCCGCCAGATCGCTTAAATCTGTGTATATCTAATTATCAATACTCACATACATATTTACATTAGCCATTAGGCTACCGCTTCATTTCGTGATGAGAAAAGAAGAGTGACTGGTATTTCAATTTTATACATATAGGCATATATAGATAAAATATAATATATGTATATATATATAAATAAAATCCTTACTTCCTTACTAATATTATAAACGTGAAAGTTTGTGAGTATGGATGTTTGTTACTCTTTCACGCCAGAACGACTGAACGGATCTGGATGAAATTTGGTACAGAGATATATTATAGTCTGGAATAACACATAGGCTACTTTTTTTATCCAGGTCGGACCCAATTCTGAGGTCCCCGCAGACAAAGCCGCAATCAATATTGTGACTTATTTAATTCATTAGCACATTTTTTAACCTAGGTGTCTGTATCTACATAAATGGCATTGATTATTATCAATTTATTAAGTCATTAGTCATCAATAAAGCAGTCCAGATTTTTTTTATGACCAACGACGTTGAAGTTTAATAAATAATCAACTGTTCTCCCTCTTCATGATAAGGTTGAAAGTCGTCAGCCTTCAAGGTTGTCAATTATATTTAAGACGATTATTTTAGTGATTCTTTTTCGGCAGGTAGTTTTGTATCGTTTATAATAACAAACACTGTCTTGTACAGAAGTGCTAACGAATTTAAAGTTACCCTGTGTTATAGTGTAAGCTAGAAATTTATCTCTCAGACAAGCAATGCTCTTTAAATGCTACTTAACTTAAAATACGCGCTCAATCTACTGATTGGCCGTATCTAAGTTTTCTTATACCGTCTCAGACAAATATTTTTGAATGTTTTATTTTTTATTTATGTTTTTTTACTTTTATAATTTGCGGTGAGTTTCACAGTCACTTTAATTTTTTTTCATACGGGTACTGAATTTAGAAATATGTATAAATCATAAAAAAATACCTAACACCTAGAGGAATTTTAAAAAAGTTGGAGTATCAGTTGTCTAGTATCTCATCTCATATGAGCAGCATTCTCAAAGTCACCTCTTGAAGGACTAAATCTGGTGAAGCATGTCGGCATTGGAGTTTTATGGTTCCAGTTGTTAGCCTACGTAATATTAGTCGAGTTATTTCTAATATCGATAAGTTATAATGGATTATTAATATCGTATCTGTATCCGAATGAAATATATTGATGTCACTAACGGTTGAAATATGAATGTTCATTCATTCATTCATACTTCAACCGTTCTTTTGAATTGAATAGCAAAATGTAAGACACTTGATACTCAGCGGTTGAACAGAGAGCATTAAATCTAAATAGTTATTATCACGCAGTCCGTGTTTTATTCGAGTGAACCTGCTCTGTCCCATCATCTCAGAAGTGGGATTGGACAAATTAGCTAGAAATTTATAGCTAAAACGCTCACATTTCAAAGGCTTCGTTACATTCTGGAGTCCATTCTGATTGGATCGCAACAAAATGGAGGATGAAAATCTTACACCTACCGACATAATCAACAGTCACAAGTTGTCGTTTTCAAAAAAAAAGAAAACTACATGATCGCAAGAACAAAAGAAAACGGCGTAGACGCAGATCAACGAGCGATGATACCACGAGTGTATCATCGCGAAGGAGCCGAAGTCAAGAGCGTCGTGAGTACCGTCGTTACCACCGTCGGAGTGGCAGTGATCAGAGCAGTGACCGTGATCACCAGGTGCATCGAAGGAGCAATAGCAGCCGACGGGATCACCGTGAACATCATAGGAGTGAAAGCAGTCGCCGCGAACATACCCGGGTCAGCAGGGCTGATGAACGTGGCAACAGCAGATTAACCAGATCGTCGCGCCGCCGCAAGCACTCCTGCTCCCCGGTAAGACATTCCAATAATAATAGTACTGACGATGCGACACATTTACTGTTGACTAAATTAGTAAATACCTTAGTAAATAGTCGATCTGAAGGGAACAAATTTCCGATGTTAGGAAATGTCATACCTGATTTTGATCCGATGGTAAAGGGACAAACTATACAGATGTGGCTCAATAAAGTTGACGAATGTGCGCGGTTGTACAAATGGGGTGATGATCAGGTCATTCACTATGCCTTACCAAAATTAGTAGGTATAGCTAAAACATGGTATCAAGCGTTACCCACCATGTCGTTTTCGTGGCCCGAGTGGAAAAATAAATTATTAGAATCGTTCCCTAGCAGTGATGACTATGCTGAACTACTTACAGAAATGTTATCTAAACGCGTAAAATATAATGAATCGTTAGAATTATATTATTTTGAAAAGATTAATTTATTACACCGGTGTGATATAAAGGGTAAACGGGCAGTCGATTGTTTATTGTACGGGATCGAAGACCGTTCATTAAGATTAGGCGCCAAGGCGCTAAAGTGTCAGGAACCGGAACAAGTGCTAGAATATTTCCAGTCTATTAAACAACAACCGCGCGACTCGGATCGATCTCGACCCTATGCTGATAAGAGACATAACACTCCTTTGAATGCAAAACCAATTAGCAGTGACACAAAGGCTAGAATAGGCAGTAGTTCTATTGTTTGTTTTAATTGCAATGAACCGGGACATTTTAGTTTTAAATGTACAAAGAAAATACTTAGGTGCAACATCTGTAATAGACTTGGACATACCTCAACAAATTGTACAAAACTACCCTCCGAAAATAATAATACTAACGGTGAAAAGGTAGGTCAGAGTCAAAAGGAAATATTACGTATAGACGCCGAAAGCGCTGTCAGAAACGATAGTAAATATATCATGAAGCTGATGCTTAATGGACAGTCGGTAGTAGGCTATGTAGACTTAGGAAGTCAATGCACTTTAATACGGTGTAGCGATGCTAGAGAACTAGGAATTACTTGGTCAAATAACTTGGATCTTCCTACAATGAGAGGTATTGGTAATAACATTGTGTTGCCACTTGGGCTTGCTACTGTTACTTTACAAATTCAAAATGTCATAGAAAATGTAGACGCGTTTATTGTAGATGATAATATTATTAAATACCCTGTACTAATAGGACATAGTTTTACTGAAAAACCGGGTATTGTGATAACAAAAACAGACGATTCACTAATATTTACACGGGAAGTCGGATACAAATTGTATCTTATATTAGTCTCGGATACTTCAATACGGGCTAAGGAAATGTGCTTAACTCAAGTTAAGTGCACTGTCGGATATACGGGTACTGTATACGTGCGTGGTTCCCTTCGTGGAAGGACTGACAATCAGTTTTACCTCCTACCAGGAGAATATGAAATAGATAATGGTTATGGCTGTTTGTTGATTCAAAACGTATCGGACGAAGTAATTATGCTAAAAAAAGGTTCTTTGTTAACTCGTGCTCTTAGAACTAATAGCTATATGGACGTAAATGTTTTAAATATTAATGATAACAATTTTGATGCAGAATTTAACTATGACTCGAATTTAACCAATGACCAAATACAAAAATTAAAAAATCTATTAAATAAATATAGGGAATGCTTTTCGAATAATTTAAAAGACTTGGGATTTACTAACATAGTACAAATGGAAATTGAATTAACAGATTCCAAACCAGTTGTATATCGCCCATATAGACTTTCTTATCCCGAACGCGAGCTGGTGCGATCAATGGTACAGGAAATGATCGATGCGGATATTGTTTGCGAGTCTAATTCTGAGTACGCCAGTCCTATTCTACTTGTAAAGAAAAAGACTGGTGAGAAAAGGCTTTGCGTAGATTATCGCGCTCTAAATAATAAGACAAAGAAAGAGCATTATCCTCTACCATTGATTGACGACCAGTTGGACATGTTAGCTGGATATTCTCTATTCATTACACTTGATTGCGCATCAGGGTATTACCAGCTACCTATTGTAGAGAGCTCCCAGTACAAGACGGCATTCGTTACGCCGGATGGCCAATATCAATTTAAACGGATGCCATTTGGTTTAGCAAATGCTCCGTCGGTTTTCCAAAGGGCCATGAATAAGATTCTGGCAAAGTCAAAAGTTGACTTTGCCATTATTTTTATGGATGACGTCCTAATACCAGCTAAATCTTTCCAAGAGGGTCTCGAAAGACTAGAGATAGTGCTTAATTTATTCCATGAAGCAGGACTGACCTTAAAACTTAAGAAATGTAACTTTTTCTATAAAGAAATAGATTTTTTGGGTTTTCAAGTTAGCGGTCAGGGTATAAGACCAGGGTCACGTAAAACTTTAGCTGTTTCTAATTTTCCGATACCCAAAAACGTACATGACGTGAGACGTTTCGTTGGGCTCGCCGGCTTTTTCAGGCGTTTTGTAAAAGATTTTGCTCTCATAGCCCGACCCCTAACTGATCTTCTCAGATCAAATTTCGCATGGAAATGGAATGATGAGCACTTAAAGGCTTTTGAAACGCTAAAACAAAAACTCGTTGAACGTCCTATTTTAGCTTTGTACGATTCTAAACTGGAAACTGAATTACACACTGACGCATCAAAGTTAGGGATTGCTGGCATTTTAATGCAGAGACATAGTGACGAAATGCTTAGACCTGTAGCGTATTACAGTCGGAAAACGACTACAGATGAACAAAACCTTCATTCATTTGAATTAGAAACCTTAGCGGTAATAGCTTCACTGAAACGTTTCCGTGTTTACTTATTGGGTTTAAAATTCAAAATTGTTACTGACTGCAATGCGCTGCGTACAACGCTTACAAAACGAGACCTTATACCAAGAATATCACGGTGGTGGGTGCAGTTCCAGGAGTACGACTGCGAAATTGAATATAGACCTGGAGCTCGCATGGCACACGTGGATGCTCTCAGTCGTGCTCCTGTAACCGAACCCGTAATAGGGGATGATGAGACACATGTATTAGATGTTTTAAATGTTGATATTAAAGACTGGATTTCCACAGTACAAAGTAACGATGAGGAAATAGGAAGAATTAGGGACATTTTACGTGACAAAAATATAAATTATATAGCAGACGTGTATAAAAATTATCAATTAAAGGGTAATCACGTGTACAGAATCGTTGGTGATACAATAAAATGGGTAGTTCCCAGAGCGGTTAGATGGCAAGTTTTAAGAATGAATCATGATAATGTAGGTCATTTTAGTTACGAGAAAACTCTTAGTAGACTACGCGAAACATTTTGGTTCTCTAAAATGCGACGTTTTACTAAAAAGTACGTATCGGCATGTCTTGAATGTGCACACCATAAGGCTCCGGGGGGTCGTAAAGAAGGTATGCTCCACCCGATACCAAAATCTGATACTCCCTTCCATACACTTCACGCCGATCATTCAGGTCCGTTTGTTCGCTCCAAGAGAGGCAACACCTATATTCTTGCGATTATTGATTCCTTTACAAAATTTATAAATATTAGTGCTGTACGAGATACAAAAAGTACCACAGCCATAAGAATTTTCAGAGATCATTTTAGTAATTTTGGTACCCCAGCACGCCTTATCACTGATCGGGGTACTTGTTTTACAAGCTCGAAATTTAAGTCGTTCATGGAGAGTACAAATATTAAACATGTACTTAATGCAGTTGCCACTCCAAGAGCGAACGGACAAATAGAACGTTACAACAGAACTATATTAGACGCTTTGAGCACAAAATGTCACGGTAAAGGTGATAATACTTGGGATGAATATATCGGCGACATTCAGTTAGGCATGAACACTACAATGAATAAAGCAACGGGAAAAAGCCCATCAGAATTGCTATTCGGTTTTAAAGTTTTAAATTCATCGGAAAATATAATAAATGAGGTATTAAATGAGGTTATTTGTCGTGTTAGTGATAATGATTTAATAAAAATGAGGGCAGAAGCTAAGTCTAGAATAGAGAGACAACAGTATGATTCAAAGAGGGCATTTGATAAGCACAGAAAAAAAGCAACGATATATAATATCGGTGATCTTGTTAGGGTCGAAAGAACAATAATAGACAAAGAGCATGTAGGTAAATCTAAGAAACTTATATCAAAATTTCATGGCCCATATAGAATAAACAAAATTCTAGAAAATGATAGGTTTTTGATTGAGGACACCCCTCTAACTAGGAGGGGTAACAAAAGGTATGAAAACGTAGTGGCAGTGGATAAAATACATCCCTGGCTAAACTATAAAAATATTTCTAGTGAGGGAAGCGAAAGCGATAATGGTGGTGACGAATGATACTAATAAGTTCAGACTCGGATCATAGTTAGGTATGTAATTGAAATACTTGAGATTTCCGGTGATTAAAAGGATTTAAAATTAATTTGTGAAGATAATAACATGTACTATAGAAGGGAATTAGATTTACGGTTAATAAAAGTACTTGAGTCATTAAAGGAATTTATTTGCTAAGTTGTTTACTTGAATCGACTTGACAAGATGCTTGACGTGAATGAAATTGACATTATTTAGGCTATAAGCAATTGGTGCAAAAGTATCGATAATGGAAGGCGATATTGCACAGATGACTGTAGATTATAGCAGACTAAACACATTATAAGATCTGAGCATAGGCTATGAGCGTCCAGTGCAGAATGCGAAAGGTGATGATAAATCACCGCACAGATGGTCGTAGATCATAGCAGACTATGCATGCAGATGACGTAGAGCATGGGCTATGAGCGGTCAGTGCAGACAATGAATGGTATCGTAATCGATATCGCACAGATGACCGCAGATCATAGCAGACTGTGCAAACCTAATTGACAATGACAATGCACAAGTCTCGTTGTGAGCGGTCAGTGCAGATAGTGAATGGTGTTAAGCAATTGACACCGCACAGATGACCGTAGATCACAACAGACTGTGCAAATTGACCATGATAATGAGGTGAAGTGAATCGTAATTAAGATGAGTAAATTTATGTATTTAGATTTAAGTAATTTTTTCTGTATTTTTATGTATAAATCGCATATTAAGTGAGAGGACTCACTCTCATAAGGATGGCCGAGTTGTTAGCCTACGTAATATTAGTCGAGTTATTTCTAATATCGATAAGTTATAATGGATTATTAATATCGTATCTGTATCCGAATGAAATATATTGATGTCACTAACGGTTGAAATATGAATGTTCATTCATTCATTCATACTTCAACCGTTCTTTTGAATTGAATAGCAAAATGTAAGACACTTGATACTCAGCGGTTGAACAGAGAGCATTAAATCTAAATAGTTATTATCACGCAGTCCGTGTTTTATTCGAGTGAACCTGCTCTGTCCCATCACAGTCAAGAGTCATGCAATGCGTGTAGTCTTTCCCTATGACGATGTTACGTCACTAGCCACGTGCGCTACCTAAGAAAAAACCACGCACGCGACCACTATCGCCGATAAAGTCGAAACGTTTTTCTCAATCGGTACTTCATCGATACTTTCTGCGCATTTATAACCCGATATACACCAAGAACATCGATTGAAATCGTTCCGGTACTTTACGACTTTATTTCTGGCGAGCATGTTTTCTTTGACTGCGTCAGTTAGCTTGGGACCGAAGCATTCGGCGTGTATCGGATAAATATTAATAAAGCGCGCCGGCCTCGTTTCTGGGAAGTTGGGAGGATCTTATTATAACCGCAATAGCACCTATAATTAGCAACATCCAAATTACTCGTGGCGTGTACGTGTTGCGCCAGATCGATGTTACGTGCGGCTTCTCGATTCGGACCTAACGTTTTGTTTGCTGGATCGATCTGCCTCCAGCCTTTGTCAGCCATATTATTATGCACTTTGATCCACCAATTTGTATAAATAGCGATCTTGACTAACTAAACGTGCAAATCGATTGCATTTGCATCTCGACTTCTAAATTATTACAGAAAAATGAGCACAAGGGTTTCTCGCTACAATCTGTATACACAATTATAGATGACAAATTAATTTTTAATTACTTATTAAAAAAAAAATTATGTTTGGTTAATTGATTATGTATTATCATTACTAATAGAAAAAACAATGGTTTTAATTGTTTGGAGAAATTAAAGCCAAATATTATTGTGGAAAAGAACATTGTGCATAATAGATTTGTATTAGTTTATAATCCAAATTTGGTTCTATACCCAATATAAATTTGCGGTGAATATCTAAGTAAAACAAAAGAATGAGTCAGTGATGCCAACGACCCGTGCTCCAGGGTGATCTTTTGAAATTCCCGAATAATTGTCGACGCGTAAGGTGGCGACGAAAATAACGTGTGAGACGAGCAGTGTCGTTCCCCCGCGCTTTCTTACAAATTAATTTTATTTATATATTGATGAATTAGCTTATATTGTTTTGGTGTCTTAGAATTTTTAGTCTTAGATATTTATATTGGATTTTGTTTGGATCTAACCCAAAAGTTCTCTTTCATGAGAAATTTAGTTTCAAAGTTTCAATTACATGACAATTTATGAATAAATGAGAATCTTATTATCAAATTACTCTATTAATATGATTAAATCCATTAGGTGTATAAATATTGGTATTTTAGGTAAAAATTCAAAATGCAAGTTATTCGTTGCGCGTCGGAAAATGTATTATTATGTAGATTATAATAACTTCGTATATCTATATCTATAAAATAGGGACAAAGTTTTCCTCTACTGCGTTTATTCTTTTACAATAGCCGAATCTGCATCTAGGTATTATGTAGAACGAGGCGTTTTAGCAATAAATATGAAAGTATAATGTTGGGGGAGCATGATACCGCTTTGAATGCTAAACCCGTACTGAACTACAAACACAGGCCAATAAGGGGGGGCAGGCGATGTGACGGGGCGGGGAGGGGGCACCACACACTCAACTAACCGTGGGAAAAGCCTGCGTATACGGTGTGAACTGTATAACATAAAGCATTCATTTGTTATTTTGATGCGAATTCTTTCGCACTTTTGTTCCAGGATTACGTGTATTTTTGTATCAAACTATTCAAAGGCTTAGGGTATCGTAGAAGCCTAATTGACAGCATCTATTGATGCACAAAAATCATTAATTGGTTTAAAAATAATATCAAAAATATTCTTATAATTATTATAAGATCAAATCAAATCATATTGACCGTTCGTCTCGACTTGGATATTCATTTGGATAATGATATTCTTCGAATTACTCCGTGTTTATAACCATAATACTTCGGATCGTAGTGTGTCCGAATCGAGGTTACACACAAACAAGCGTCAGACCACAGTATGCCTTCACGTGGCAACAGAGAACACAACATAGTTACAGTGTAACGAAACCAAATAATACTGATCTTTGTATAATCGTATATTTTCTCCGCAATGGCGTGAAAAGCGTACGTTTACGGGAGGGGCGGAGTTCATGGAAAACTGGTCAATGAGGCGTGCGGCAGACGTCACTTGCACACATTGACAAGCCACGCACACCAAGCGACATGACCGTGGCATTCCATCGGCATCCACACATACATGTAGACAGCGTACCTTATTAAAACGAGACGCGAATCGACGACTTATCGGGCAATTAGTCGTGGCTCACGTCAAATATAGCAACGACGCGAAATCCTATTCGTTATACATTGACGACTGCCTTCAAAAATTTGTTTACAATTTTTCGGTATTTAGATGATTGTTTAATGTTGTTTAAATGAAATTGTGTATGTAGGCTTCTAATATATGATAACAATAAAAACAAAAAAAATAAAATATATAAGTTGCTGGCTACCTTTACATCACTCACAATGTGACATAACTTATGTGGTTTTTGTATTAAAGTGTAATTTATATGCGTAAATCGTTGATAAAAATTTTAAGCGTCAATGTAAATCACGTTTATCGTAAGATTTGTTGGTGTGGGTGGTTTGTTTGTTTGTGTGGTGCGAGTGTGTTGGAGTCGGCACGCGCGAACAAGAGAGCGATCATACTGCGCAAGTGCCGCTGATAACAACTCGCGTCGCGAATTATTCACGTGCTGTCAACTTATGAATTATTATTCTGTTAACAACACCGGTTTAATGTTGAAACGTCGCATGCGCCTTAATTAGAGTTCATCTAGCAGATTTTGATTCTGAATTTTAATTACGAATGTTTTTTTATTTGTCTTCGACGTTACGAGTTCTAAGTATTTCAAACACCTGGTGTTTTTGTTCTGTCAAAGTCACCTTAAAGTCAGAGATTCTGCGACAGAGCAATGACAGCTTGAATTGATCATCGCCTACATTATTTTAAACATGTCCCGTGCCTATCACGGTTAAACATTTGCGCGGGAAAATAGACAACCAAAGCCGCTATGTTTCCAAATTCATAATCAGCATAGATCACTATGTTATATTGTTTGTTTAACTAATCTTAATAGCACGATTATTGAACACTAAATCAACATTGTCAAATAAATATGATTATTTATGTATTAAACAAATTATATGATTTACGATCAACCATATTTTAAAACTTGTGTCGGAGAAACGAGTTTATCGGCTAATAGAAACATAAAATTATGCATATTAGCTATGGCGACACATGCGAAAAAGCTCTAGCGGGAAATATAGCTATCGTTACAAAGGAACGTTTTTTAAGTACCTAGTACCTACATATCTGTTAATTCAAGATGCCAATACAAAATAAAAGTAAAAGAAAATTATTTAAAGAGAGTTATTGCAAAAAAACTTTACTAATTTGCTTTTTACACCAACAATTAATAATACAATTAATGCTGGCTTAACTCACACATAATTATTTTAAGAGTCTGCGAAAAAGTGATCAATATTTAAGGCCCTGGTCTAGTTATTGGCGATAAATGTTTTACCAGGTCTAAGACAAAACCATAAATGGATTAAATAAAAGGATATGCATAAGTGTAACTTGATTTATACCTACCTACCTATCTTTTAATAGGTCAATTTAATATTAAGCTTGCGTGTTGTTAACCTAATCCAACGACACAATTTCGTTTCGTGACCCGACGCTGTCTGATAACATTGTTACGAATGTCATTGGTATAAAAATAACGTGTTAGGTCATCAAATACTCATATGCAAATAATTATCATTATTTTTACGTTTTTTTGCAAATTATAACATAAAGTGGCTTCAAGGATGACGGGGTTTTAAGCCACGGCCGTACACCTTGATTTTTTAATAAAAATATTTTCCCCGAAAATGGTAATGTATTTTTTTCGAGTGTTAACTTGCTGTTAGTTACTGGTTTAGCTATGTTGATACATAATATAGGTTGGTAATCTATAAGTATCTATTCTATAGGTACCTTTAATAAAATTGTAACAAGACAATGTCAGTACATTATAGATATTAAGAAAAATCTAATATCGGGTCTTTATTAGAGCAACAGAAGCCAAAATAACATGTTTTTAAATTTTTGTCTGTCTGTCTGTATGTTTGTCCGGGCATCACGCAAAAACTATTGCATTCAATGAATGCAGTTATCACCGATGTATTGCTAGCGGTCTAACTTAAAATCTCTTACACATTTCATATTGATATGTGCACCAGATTTTAAGGACGCCTAGAATCGGAATTATAGTATGTTAATCTTTTTGGGACGTGAGTGAAACTGCGGCCAACAGCTAGTTACAAATAATATTAAAGTTAAACATTGAAAGTCATTTTCATTTTCATAACCTCGAATGCCTTTCATGTAACCGTTTAAAAACTCATTCACTGAATACACAGAAACAATATTGTAGATATTTACTTAACAGACAGATAATTATAATTATGTACCTACAAATAAAACTTGAAAATATATAATTAATGAAAAATGTAAGGTCGCTGTTAGTAATTTTAACATTAAGACGTCCAACACCTCAGTCTACCCGTGACCATGGATGCTGTAAAGGATCCGAAACGTCGGGAATCAATTAATATTAATATAACGCGATAAAATCCGTTAAAAGTAGGTTTATTTCAATTGAAAATATATGTAGGTAAATAGCAGTCCTAGGTCCAAAATACCTAGTTGTAATTTTGGTCCTGGGACCTAGAACTGCTACGATAAGGGTTCTTGGTTTGATTCCCAGTTCGAGCAAAGTGTTATTGGGTTTTTACTATACAATTCTCAGCTCGGAGTTAGGATTTGTGCCCGGTCAATGTCAATAGGCTCGCCCCTATTACATAGGCCCTAAACAAACTGTAGGGGTAATACATTAGAACCTACACCTCTGCTTAAACCTTCGGGGGATTACGGGCGTGATAGTATGTTACTAGGTATTTTTAAGAACTCACAAGTTGCAAAGTAATCAGAAAAGAATAAGATAGTAAGAACAATTAAAAATATTGTAAATACCTAGGTATAAAATTAATAAAAACAGAACTCAGTATTATAGTTAAAACAAAGTAAAATAAATGCATTAACTAAGAGCTATAAATTAGCAATGAATAATCGATGACTTTATTATCCACTATAAATAACGCTTTATTCAAATAGTTGCAAATATAGCACATTAATTACTTTAACGTTAAAGAGAAGTCATCAACAGCAGTTTAGTTTTGTTGAAACACAAGTTTTTAATAATTTATAACGTCATCTGTTTGTATGTAAAATAATAAACATTTAAAATATTATTTTAAGTAGCTAGGTAACTTTTTCACTTTGTATTTTCCACTTACCGCTTTATTTATAATATACTTAAAACGTTTTTATAAAAAAATGCTATAAAGAAATATTAGAATTAAAATACATTCATTATTATTGTTGGTTTATAGATAATTATGAGTTAATACGATCCGCGACTACTAACGCCATCTGTTGGTGCATTTACTAAATCTACGAATAGCACAGAGCGAAGTTGTTCCGAAAGATGGAAACGCTTTTTTTATAAATCAGCCAGTGTTGATGTAAATAAATAATTGATACTTTCTTTTAATACCTCTTTCACATTTTTTAATACCTTATAATGCTAAAACAAGTTACTGCGCAATCAAAAATAATATAATCTGTGAAATGATATTTAGGTACTGAAAGACCGAATTAATAAGTTTGTAAATACATAAATTTGTCAAAAAACAAATTATTATACTCTGCCATTTTCCTGAAATGGTTATTAAAAAAAAAAATTTCCTAGATACTTATTTACTATATTTTTACTACCTTAATAATGAAATAGTCACAAGCCCAGCTGCCGAGTGTAAGGTCTTGGGATCTATTCTCAGGTCGAGCGATGTCATTTGGGTTTTCTATGAAATTCTTAGTAGTAGAGGAGCTTGGATTTGTACCCGGTTTAATGACAATAGGCTCGTACTGGATTACATGGACCTAAAATATTCCATTGAACTGTGGTGGTGTGAAAAAGGTGTACTGATGTACACTTCTGCCTAAGTCTTCAGGAGTACCACCTTAGCTTATCATCGCGAATTGTCACAAATCTCAAAACCGTGACTCTAGGTCAAGTGCGGTTTGTAGTCAGTACGAGGCTCACGTAAATTAATGTAACTTTTAACGCCTAATTAACTTAACAGACATAAATGCCTTGCTGGGGAGTGTGTTGTGCCGCTTCTTCTTCCCAGCGAAAACACTAGGAAGCAGTAATGGCTGGGCGTTTTGGGTGCTATCTATAATGTAAAAATTACGTTCAAAAAGTACTACTTAAGTCTATCTTTGAATAATTGATTTTGACTTTGACTTAGATAGATATTAGGTGCTCCCCAAATAGCACACGATCCCTGAGGATTTTCCGCACATCAAAATACTGAACTTAGTTAGTTTTTAAAAATTTTACCCGGAAATAAGTAACATCTCAACCCCGTGTGGGGAGGGTTAGAATACTATTCCTCACTGCCTTTCAGATAGGCATCCCGTAAGAGGCGTGAAAATATCTGACTAGCTCGGTGGTAGGACCTCTTGGGGTCTGACTGGCTGGAGACCACCCTTACGTCCGAGTCTATAGTAAAGCACCTTGGTTTGTGTTTTGACTTTAGTACGTAAAAGCCTGTTTCCTTCGGTTGCAGCGGCTCTGGCAGTCTGTAGTCCGTAGGAGCTCTTAAGGGTCGGCAACGTATCAGCAAATCCGCTGGTGTTGCAGTTGTCCATGGGCGACGACGACTACTTACTACCAGGTAGCTTGTCAGCTCGTAATCAATAAAAAAAAACATCTACCACTACATTAACTACACTTTGTGCGCTGTAGCATGGTTGCGGGTGACAGTTTCATAAAATTTCGTTTCACTCTCGAATGTTGCCGCGATTTACAAATTATGACTTAGTATTTTAGCTGTACCACATTCGTAATATATTGAATCATTAATAACTGTAGTAAATTAAATTAAACAATTAAATCAACGTCATACAGGCAACTGTCACCCGCACCATGCTACAGCGCAAAGTGTGTAGTTAGGTACCTCCGTGCAGAGTGAGGTAAATTCCGTGCATGCTAACAATCGCGCAATCGAATAATTTCACTCTCAGCGAATTTGAATTGCGCATTTGTACACGAGTTTGATTGTATTTTGTTTTGTTACATCAACATTATGTGATTTTAAGTTAGTATCGCGAAAAATATTACAGAGAACCGAACATATACATAAGAGAAAAACAAACTTTAGTAATGTGGTAGAAGGTTCAACTCTAGAATGTATTTTTTTTCGCAAATTGTATATCAATAAAACAATTGTGACACCTAAATATTCTATCAATTAATTTCACACTTGGATATCATGATATTTTTTCTTTTTGGTACTACTCGTATAGGATGTTTTTAACCCCCGACGAAAAAGAGGGGTGTTATAAGTTTATAATGTGTATCTGTGTGTCTGTGTGCCTGTGTATGTGTGTCTGTCTGTTGCATCGTAACGCCTGATCGGGTGAACCGATATTTATCGTTTTTTTTTGTTTAACACATCTTGTTAGTCGAGAGCGTTCGTTGCTATGTTTAAAAAAAACTGCTCAGTCATGTGAAAATCATCACCACTTTTCTTGCAGAAGAGATATACTTGTAGATAGGTATCATTGACAAGGGACAGGATTTCAAATTTCAAATCGATCAGACTTGTGGAAGTTGTTTAAACTGTTCTTCAAGAAAAGAGGTGATGGTCTACCAACGGCTGAACAGATTTTTTTCACATACAAGTTACATT
Source organism: Acronicta aceris (assembly GCA_910591435.1). NCBI lineage: Eukaryota > Metazoa > Arthropoda > Insecta > Lepidoptera > Noctuidae > Acronicta > Acronicta aceris. The sequence continues at coordinate 10,761,438 of OU342768.1, forward strand.
TAACTTTACTAAAGTTTTTTTAAAGTTCATATTCGTTCACTGCTGGATGTTGGAAGGCCTCTCATAGCAAATACCACAGGGCCTGATCTTCAGCCCTTCTCACCACGTCTTTCACAAATAGGTCACTTAAGGATCCGGCGGAGCTTGAATTGCCCATAAAAACGTAATACCGAAATAAATCGTAGTCCAGACCATATTCTATCAAATTATGGTATTATTCGGATTTGGATACCGTTTATCTAGGTTCCTACGGTACTATTTCGTATACTGCTACTTTACTGGAAATAAAAGACCGGCAAACCGTTCCAAACTTGGTAAAGTTATCGAAAATTGCATTCGCTTACATTCATTTCCAGTGAAGTATTTTGGACGAACTGGTAGACTAGGAACCTAGATTAACGGTATCGGAATCCGAATAATAACAGAATTTGATTAAATTGTGTTTGAATTACGATTTATTTCGGTATAACGTTTGTAAGAGGAATTCGGTCCGCCGGACTCTTAAAATTGAAATAAACGAAGGCTGACAATAAATATAGCACCTATATACCTAAGTGTAATAATTATACGTGTGTGAGATAACAGTATTTTATTACTACGGAACCCAAAGGCCGCGATATAAAGTAGCCAACAGACTTGGTAGGAAATATCCAGTGTTTTGAATCTAGAATCTTCGTTGGCTACGGAGAGCACGATAGGACATAGCTCGTAAACTCACAGCGAAGACACAAACACAAATGACTGCGGACTCCAAATCTCGTAGAGAGAACGCTCCGTAAAATTTTTTTTAGACCTTCTACTGAAGTAGGCATTGCTGGGTCTGTCTGAGCATTTATTTTATTTACCCTTTCATTACACAATTGTTTGAAATTATTCGGTTAGATATTTCAAAGAACTAAAGTGATATTTTAGTATTTCAGATTTTTCTTCTTTTGTTTTTTCATAATTAAATAATATCCACTAGCTGTCTCTCAATATAGGTACCTATATATACTTAGTCTTTGTTATTTACTGCATACGGTAGCTTTTTTAGAGTGAAAAAAAAATTAAAATCGGTTCAATAGTTCCAGAGAAGTATAAGGAACGTGCACGAACTATAGGTGGCAGCACAAATCGACACAAGAGCTACAGTGTGATTTAAAAAAATGATGAATGATACCAGTTTTCATACATATACCTTATTATTAAGAGAATAAGGTCAAAAAAATCTTCTAAGTTCAAAAAGACTTCGGTGCTACGTATTTTCGACTACCTACACCTTTGTTTTAGAACTGAGTTTTTTATGTACTTGAATATTTCTTTTTATGAGTACCTACATTTTGCCCCTAAGATAGTGAAGGGGTAAAATCATCAACGACTCTAACAAAATTACTACTGTTCTTATAATAAGTTAAGAAACATCACTTAATTTAATGTAGCGTAAATAAGTAAAACAAGCTATCATAAAAACGTATCAATTGAATAAACCCGCGTAAAAATACAGTTAAGATGTCAATTAAAAGTTAAAAAAATAATTTGTCGATAAATAGAGTAATAAAGCCCTCTTATCTTGTATGTAATCGGTAGTAAAATCAATAAAATTGCTATAAACAACGATACAATGTTGTATTCAATTAGCAGAAATTGTAACGACTTATTGACATTTATAAGCTGGCATTCGCATGTTATAATTTTTCTTATTAATCGTCTTATAAAGGCGACAAAGTTACCTTAAGAAACCTTTCCACCGCACTTTTATTTATTTAGATACTTATATAAGTTGACATAAAACTAGACACGACACTTTTTTAATTGTTTGACAATATGTCAAACAATTATATTATATAAACACCAGAATACCTTACATCATTATCAGTCGAAGGACGTCCTTTTGTCGGTAGTAGATTTCCACAAGGTCCGGTTACACGCCACCTGCATACGAGTATGAGTCCTGCGACATAATTTTGTTGTTACATTATCTCGTATTTAACTATAGTTACTGTGGCCTATTGCCTGACAAGTCATCTGTCCATTTTGTTGCAGGCCGACACTGTTTCTGGAGCGATTTCCATCTGCTACGATCTTCAGACTCTTTCGCGTCATCAACTTTGAAATTTATGTCTTTCCCGAATGGCATGGCTCGCGACGATGGCAAGAGACTGGACGGGATGTCTTTACTTCCTTGGAAGATGGGTAGGCTTTTAGTGTGGGTTGCGACATGCGTCGACACTCTTACGCTATTCCATCTTCCTAGCTCGGCGGGCTGTGCTGACTCTGCTGCTGCAACTACGGACTACTTGCAAACTACTTGCGGTACCACTACATTCTATCTGTTGTGGACAGGCATATGTTTCCGCTTGGAAAACTTCCTTACTTTTGAACCGATTTTTAATTTTGTTTTTGTTGATGGGCTCTATTTATGGTAAATGAAATCATATTTAAAATACTATTAGGCCTGTATTCCCCGAAGAGTTAGGCAGATGCGTACTAAAAATCCCATCCCCCATGTAATAGGGGACGAGTCTATTGCCATTAATCGGACACAAATCACCAACTCTGAGCTGCTACTGAGAATTTTATAGAAAACCCCAATAACACTTTGATCGACCTGGGAATAAAACCCTGGACCTCTAGCGCAGCAGTCGCATTTGGGACCACTAGACTATCAAGGCAGAAATCATATTTATTTCTGTAAATAGATCTAAGACCTTACAAGTCAACGTTTTATTTTTTTTAAACTAGATGGCACCGGCAGTTCCTAGCTGAAAATAGGTGGCATTTTCGTCAGGCTATAAAAACATCAAATAACCAATTTGAATAATTCAATAATACCTGATACAAAAGCTTCATAGTTCTGTGGCACTTTATAGCACGCTTTGGTCACCTAGACGTAGGCTCTGGCCGGTTCTCAGTTGTTGCACTAAATATATATAGAAAGGCTTTCTGTCTGAATGTAATGTGGACTAGGGCCCGGTTTCTAGTCGAAGTTAGAGTTAATCAACAGGTACTTACTTCTGTCAAGTGATTGTGGAATATCGTACACTGTATTTAGTATTGTATCTGTATGAATTGGTGTTCTATTTTGAATCAAATTGCACTGTTCATGGTTGAAAACCGACAAAAATGTAGGACGATTTATTTTGTCAAAAGTAATTATAAATTGACAGATACGTGCTATCTTTGGCTTTATTATTATACTAGCTTTTGCCAGCGACTTCGTCCGCGTGGAATAGTTACTTTGTTCCCTAGTTCTTCGCCCGCGGTTTCACCTGCGTTGCCCCGTTCCTAAGGGTTGTAGCGTGATGTTTTATAGCTTGAAATCTTTCTCATGAATCACTCATTTTCCCAACATTTCCCTTCACTGCTCTGCTCCTATTGATCGTAGCGTGATGAAAAGTATACTATAACCTGCGGTTTGGGCTGTGCGTTGATAGATCACTATGTCAGTCAGTCAGTCACCGAACGTAAGAGTAGACAAATATAATCAGAAAGCTCCGAACTGCTAAGCTATCGGAAGTTACACGTGTTATTGTGAGTCAACCATAAAAGATAGACATTTGCTGTCGTGGAATATTTTTTATATTATATAATTTTAAGGAGAACATTTCCGTCATACATGATTTCTGTGTAGCTTTAACCATTAAGGCTGCACACGCGACGGAAGTTAAAAAAAATGGAGCAAGTTCTCCTATTTTCCCAACATTTCCCTTCACTGCTCTGCTCCTATTGATCGTAGCGTGATGAAAAGTATACTATAACCTGCCCAGGAGTATGAAGAACAATTGTACCAAGTTTCGTTGAAATCCGTCGAGTGGTTTTTGTTTCTATAACGAACATACAGACAGACAGACAGACAGACAGACAGACAGACAGACAGACAGACAGACAGACAGACAGACAGACAGACAAAAATTTTACTGATTGCATTTTTGGCATCAGTATCGATCACTAATCACCCGCTGATAGTTATTTTGGAAATATATTTCATGTACAGAATTGACCTCTCTACAGATTTATTATAAGTATAGATAATCCTAGAAGCCTATAGCAAGAAGATAAAAATATATATTTTTTAAGAATTTTCGATTATAATAATTACTAGGTCTCATAGTAGGCTTCGAAAATATTGCCTTGAACAATTATTGCCAGATAGATTATAAGCTTTAATAATCATAAACAGTAGCGTCATCGACACACATGAAAACGGGTTATTTAGTTAGTTGTTCGTCTATGCAAGCCTTAAAAGTGTTAAAGGCCAATCAACTATTGATCGCCATGATTCGAACGCCATTGTTTCGGAGGCATGCGGGATCAGGCACAAATATCGGTCACTGGTCGGTCCAATATTGTATCGTTCATTTATAATCTTATATGGAATAGATATTGTTTAACTACGAAAATATACAGTACTAGCTTCTACCCGCAACTTTGTCTGCGTGAACTTCAGCATTGGGTCCGACCTGGATAAAAAGTAGCCTATGTGTTATTTCAGGCTATAATCTATCTGTGTGTCGAATTTAATCCAGATCCGTTCAGCCGTTCTGGTGTGAAAGAGTAACAAACATCCATATATCCATACTCACAAACTTTCACGTTAATATTAGTAAGGATTACCATTACAGATTTTATAAAGGTGGAGACAACAATATGACATTAAATAAATGTAAAACCTATGTACTAGTCCAAAAAATCCCTTTAGACTATGAAATAACATAATTTAAAAATAATGTTATAAAATTTATCCAAACGCTTGAACGATGCTTCACGTGACTCGATGGCTGGCCTATACTTTGGTCAAAGAATCAGCATTGCCATCCAACAACGTGGCAATGCAGCCAGCCTCCTGGGTGATAGCGATGCGGAGGAGTTCTTTGATGCTCTTTTTGTTTTTGTTATACTAAGTTATGTACTAATGTACACCCACAGTTCGCCGGTATGTTTAGATCCCATGTAATAGGAGCCGAGCCTATTGCCATTAACCGGGCACAAATCCAGACTCCGAGCTGCTACTGAGAATTTCATAAAAAAAAACCAATAACACTTTGCTCGACCTGGGGATCAAACCCTAGATCTGGGGACCTCTAGCGTAGCAAACGCGCTTGGAACCACTAGACTAATGAGGCAATTAGTTTATTGTTTTAGTTAGTTATTTAGGTTACTGGTAGTTAAAGTTATTTTTTTTTATTTATTAAGAAGCTATACAATAATAAAATGTACGTAGATATATATCATTTAAGCCAACAATAAATTAATGCTAATAATCATTTAGGATTTTACAATTCGGTATTCGGTAGAATATGTTAAAACAACGAAACCATACAAACGTCTGTGTTCATAAAGCAAGAGGTACGGGGTACGTATGCACCTCTCTATCGTTTTCAAGTTTAAATTTTATAAATACTCGGATATTTATAATTTTATTAGAAGGCTTCTCAAAAGATAGGTAGTTCGCACATCAAAACATGAGCTTTGTGCTTATGTGAAAGTGCGCAGGCGCTGGTTTGACAGTTTTAGACCAATCAGATCGTAGAGCGACTGCGTGCACGGCAGTACCGGTCTACTTTTGACTGGTATCAATATACCTACCAACTTAGTTTACTAATCTTGCTAGCATGTAGGCAATTGCCCACTTTAAATCTATAATAATGACGTAGCTACTTTAGTCACAACAGCTTTCTGAGTCATACTTTCAAAGTCACTGGTTCATTTATTTAATAGAGTCGATATAAAATAAATTGCTCTAACAGTTTCATCATCACAAAATCATTGGGTTGCTTAGACACATACGGCCCATAGTATCACGCCCACAGGCTGCGAGATAAATTTCCTCCTTGTTTCTATGTCTCCTTTTTACATTGAAGCACTTTATACGCAGTAAGCTCTCGGTTAGATAGCGTTTGGTGCAAGTGATAAACGTGGGAGAGCCATGCTTCGGCACGAATGGGCCGGCTCGACCGGAGTGCTACCACGTCCTCACAGAAAACCGGCGTTAAACAACGCTTACGTTGTGTTTCGCCGAGTGAGTGAGGTTACCGGAGGCCCAATCCTCTTTTAAAGGTCGGCAACGCACTTGTGACTCCTCTTTTGGGGTTGCAGGTGTCCATGGGTGGCGGTAATCGCTTACCATCAGGAGATCCGTCTGCTAGTTTGCCCTCCTATCCCTTAAAAAAAAAGTGATGAGCTATTATGTTAAATTGAGTAAGTTTGGTAATTTAAATACGTTTTCGAGCCTTACACATTCGACACGATGTGAATTGCCTAAGAGGACTAAAACTAATTGGAATTCAGGAAAGTAATATTACCTAATAGACGTCTTAAATTACATTGTTTACATTTTTATAGCCCTAACACCCTTCCTACTGCTTTTAAATGCGATGCTTTTAAGAACATAAGTGAAAAAGTGAGTTGGGAAAGGTCAAAAATCTTGGTTTAATCAAGCTAAGATTTTTGACTTTCTATTTAAATGACGTTGGGGAAAAAATAGATACGCATTGTTCCAATCATTCTTCTTTAAAGATATCCTTTTGTAAATATTGGTAAGTTTATTATCCGATTATGAATTTGAGTTGGGGCTCAAAATTAGAGTTTTCAGATAATTGAAATAAAACTACTTTTTACGGATTGTATCGATTGTTTCGTGAAGGATCCGAAACGTTGGGAATCAAATAATATCAATACAACGCGATAAAATCCATAAAAAGTAGTTTTATTTCAATGTCTAATATTCGCGTAAGTGTCAGAAACCAATATTTTCAGGCTAATTCCAAAAAAGTTTAAACGTTAGTTTTAAAACTCATCTTTAAAAGAATCTAGGTCTCGTTTTGCTATAGTCTTCAATTAGTTTAATTCTAATATCGCGTCCGCTGTAAACTTGGAGCCCGCACTATGCTAGACATGCGTATGTCTATGCAGGACAGTCAATGAACTGGCAGAGGTCAGGTGAAATTATCTCGTACGGTGCGTCTTACGCGACATGTGACTCACAATAGGCGGATACAGCTTTATCTCAATTCTGATGCCCGGGTATTTTGAAGACAACTTGCTTCAAGTTGAGGCAAGCCTTCGAAAGCTTCGAGAAAAAATAACTGGGGAGTTTTGTTTTTTTATTGAAAATTATATAAATGGAGCTGACCTATATAAAACTTTGAGTTATGAGATGCTGTTCGCTTCGAACTTGAAAGTGATGCACTTTTACGAAGTCCGGGTTAGGGGGTGTAAGACTTTTATATACAATATTTTCCAAGGCTGTTAGTCATACATATGTGTATCTAAATTGAATTTTGAGTTCTATAATGACCCATATGACCCAAACATTACGGTGTACGTGCATTAAATATATTGAGCAACTAATACTCAAAAAGCAACAATAAAAATTTATTGTTTAATCTGCCAAATGAAGTGACACGAAAGTCATTAGGGTGCCCTTAGTCTCACATTGTATTTTGCATTCGTTAAGATTGCAATGAGTGGAGTCCACGCTCAAGACGTTCAATGACACTCGAAGGGGGAGGGGTTAGAGGCTGCGACAGTGCAGCCGACATCTCGCCTGCTATCGCCCGGAGATCTGGGACTTCATATGAGTTTTGGGAGCTGTTGTTGCTATGATAATTATCATTTTGGTGTGACAATATGTCGAAGTCCAAATTTTCCATTTCTATTTATATATAAAATTACGCCAATAATGTGCGTACCTAAATGATCATAGGAAAACCGTGATCGTTAGCTATCAGCATATATTTAAGTCCAAATGACTGTAGCATACATGTCTGAAGTTAGCTCTTACAATCCGCGGATAAAAACACTTAAATTTATGTTTTTTGGTGCAAAAATATCGAAATTACTAAGGACAATTTTAACCTACGACGGAACGGGAACGGTATATGCGTTGTAAGGTGAGTGTGTTTGTTTGTTTGTTATGAATACGATACATTTACGACCCAAATTTTCTTTATATCGAGTTGTTATATTAAAATGTATGTACGAAACCAATTGCGGACCAAACACACAGTTATTTCGATCAAACTTTACCTGTAAAATAGCACAAATTTTGTTACAAATGAGATTCTGGGTTCGATTTTAAGGTCGAAAAAGTGTTATTGGGGTTTTTCTATGAAATTCTCAGTAGCTGGTCAGATTTGGAAGTTGTGCCCGGTTATGGCAATAGACTCGCCCCCTATTACATGGGACCTAAACATACCGGCGAGCTTTGGATGTACATTAGTACGCCTCTGCCTAACCTTTCGGGGAATACAGGCGTGATGGTATGTTATATGGTTAATAATGAGATAAGGTATAAGGCACTCTGTATTAGATATTAGTTAACAGGCTATAGTGAGGCGCAGAGTCTGCGTCGATAGCCGATGCGATCCGACCGCCCGCGCCCTGCGTCTCATGTGCGTTGCTTCTTATACATGTTTGTGGATTATTCCTAAGATTACTTGATAGGATTAGTGGAATTCTAAGACTGTTTAGAGTGTTTATTTTTAGTTATTTTATCTTACTGCCTTTTATGTTTTTTGTACTGTACACGTAGGTATTGTTTATGCCTATCAAGACGAAACATATTATATTACTAACAGAATATACATACTAACAGAAGCTTTAGTTTATTTTACCTATATTTTAACGTAGCCATATAAATAAAAAATAAATATGTATATGCGGGTATTTCAATCCAATAGGGGTCGCCATCCCGCAATCAAATCATTAATTCCATTCAATAAAATAATAAATTTCTATACTAATTTCAACTAGATAAGTAAGTAAATCTTGCAATTAAGTGACAGAGATACTTTTTTGTAATTCATAAATTTGTAAATTTTATTTCTGTCGCTTGCTATAATTGTTATATACCTATTGCACTATAGGTATTTATTACATTTATGAAATCAAAATTCTCTCCTTTGTCATTTGATATCCCAGTCGATACTATAATAAAGAAGTTGTTACTTGCTTCCAGTTTATTGGATGTAATATTAAGATTTTTCGAGTAAAATGTAGCCTATATCAACCGCAATAAGAGATCGATTGACATCTCATAAATCAAAATCATATTGGCTTTGCTTTAAAAATCTATGTAATTAAGTTAGTACAGAGACGACAAAGGTTCACATAATAACTGTTCTTCACTTGTTTAGAATGCGGGTCATACCATAGATTTTATTAAAAAGAGGAGCTTTCTCTTTACATAATGACGACTGGGTTCCACTCGTTGACGAAATCAGTGCAGTGCAGTCTTTCAGTTATGCAACATCTTTGGCAAGCATACGTGGAGGGTACTAGCAAACTGCTTATGAAAGCGATGTAATCATTCGATATAGTGTTGTATGTAGCATAACAATAATACAACATATTGCATTTATATGAATGAAATTAAAAATAAGCGCTTCATTAGCCTAGTGGTCGCAAGAACAGCTGCTGAACGAGAGGTCTTGAGTCCCAACTCTGGGAATCGAACTCAGGTCCTTTGAGTGGTGTTAGTGGGTTTTTATATCAAATTCTCAGTAGCAGCTCAGAGTCGAGCTTAGGGGTATATATACCCGGTTAATGGCAATAGGCTCGCCTCTTGACTACAATGGACCTAAAGATAGTGGCCAATTATGAGTGTGCATTAGTACACCTCTGCCAACCCTTCGGGGAATACAGGCGTAAGCGTATGTATGCGTTTTATGAAATTAAAAATATTACTACGGGCATTTTTTACTAAAGATCATTTAAAATTTTGGTTATTTTGGTTTTTGTTTATTTACCTACGAAATAGTAGGTAACTTATTATAGGCCTAAAAAGTGGATTGATTCTACTAAAGTTGATTCACGATGCAGGTTTATCATATATATATCCTATTGTCAGTCAACACCTAAACGTTAGACTAGGCATAATACCTATAAGTACTCTGTTATTATCATTATGTATTCATACTCATGCTTTCTCTGCCACACTGAATCGTAGGTAGGTATAACCTTACCAATTGTCATAACATGCAAACCCCATTATTGCTCGTATACGTAGGTATCGCTTGAATAACACATAAGGTCAACTGACAAACGCTGAACAACTCAGTTGCGGTTGTAAATATAAAGAGATGCGCCAAAAATGTATACAAAAATAAACGGCAAAGGTTTTACGGAGCGAAATCTACGTGGAAATATCAACGCGGCTCTTGCTCTGATGACGAGTGCTAGTGATGGGAAAGAGGTTTTGGAAATATCGACATTTTATTCGGCCATATTGGAGAAGTTTCGATATTATTGTCCTTACTTTAGAATACGAAACAGTTTTAAGTAGATTGTGAAGGATGGAAAGAATACAAAAATCTAATACCTACCTACTTATCTGCAGTAAAGAAGACAATAACATAACATACATAACATAATCAACCCATTATATTGTACCACTGCTGGGTACGGGACTCCTCTCAGAATGAGAGAGATTAGGCTATAGTTCACCACGCTGGCCTAGTGCGGGTTGGCAGACTTCACACGCCATCGAGAAAATCTCTCAGGCATGCAGGTTTCCTCACGATGTTTTCCTTCACCGTTTAAGCGCGTGATAATTAACTATTAATACGCGCATGATTTGGAAAAGTTAGAGGTGCGTGCCTTGGGTTCGAACTCGAGACCTCTGACTTGGCAGTCCAACGGTCATACTACTAAGCTATCACTGCTAAAGTAAAAGAAGATAATCTAATTTGTTGTGGTAGCTCAAAACGTCGCTAAATTTAAAGGTGGGCTGACCTACGACGACACCTATGATCTCGTCTTGCCAATTTTTGGGGACACACAAGTCAATCATGATCGTAAACTGTAATAATCAGACCAAGACAAACAATATTCTTTTGGTAAATTATTGCGTCTATCACTATACGAGTACCTATAATCCTGCAGATCTTAGATCTAAAAACAATATCTCATTGTGATCATTAATCGCATTGCCATCAATAGTAACGTTAATTACTATGTGTCATTTGTTGTCCTTTAAGCATTTCCTTATGTTGCATATGAGAAAACGCAACAGTAAGTATTTTCTGTGTTATTTTTTTAATAAATCCAATTTTCATGCATCTTTTCATTTAATTCATAAATATGGCAATAAATGAAGACTTATCAGTATCTGTATTATACTATTCCACGTAAAAACCCGATGCCATAATCATTAACCTCCCATGATTATAAAATGACATAATATACAATACTGTATAAATATGACATAATATATAATAGACATCACGCCTGTATTCCCCGAAGGGTTAGGCAGAGGTGTACACCCACAATTCACCGCTATGTTTAGGTACCATGTAATAGGGAGCGAGCCTATTGTCATTAACCGGACACAAATCCAGACTCCGAGCTGCTGGGAATTTCATACAAAAACACTGCTCGACCTGGGGATCGAACCGTCCTGGGTTCGTAAGCGTAGCATTCGCGCTTGGGACCACTAGACTAATAAGGCAGTCTAAATGAAAATACTACGAGTATTTTACGACACAAGCAAACATTTTGAAGTGTAAAACGATGATTCAATTTAAATAATGTATAGTTTACTTGTTTGCTAGCGCGCTAAAGACAATGAAGGTGACTACGTCAAAATAATTGCTATTGTATTTCTCACACTCGAGGCACTCGACAATGGCGTGTCATTGTGTCCGATATAATTCTTACCTCACTCTTGCGCTTGAGCAGACGTGATCCGATTTATTCATCATTATTTTTGTCACAGATCAACCAACGCTGGCATTCGAACACTTGATTACGCTAATTATATACCAGTATTCAACCTAAAGTAGATGATTTCAAAGCTTCGTTAAAAATGAAGACATATTATTTAGCATTCAATGAGTTACTCTGTATGTAAATTCCACTTTACACTTTAATTTATTGAGCCTAACTATCCATACATGGATGGTCAGTCCTGGTTGGTGCTCTTTGGGGGAGGCCTACGTTCAGTAGTGGACAGTAACAGGCTGATATGATGATGATGATCTATACATAGTGGCTGTATGTATGAACATTTCTTTTTTTCTCAAAATTATTGTAACAGTCCAAAGCCGATCCCCTCACTATAGACAGTTGAGTTCTCCGTTGTTGCTTTTTTCCCATTTACGAGTTTCACGGCGACCGTTGCCTGAAACTTACACGTACCCAGAATATAAATGCTAAGCACCATCCCTTTTCCACCAGTGCATACAGACTAGCTCGGTCTCATTCTTCCCACAAATAAAAATGTGTAGCCACCTCAATGTTCAAATAGAAATTGCAATATCCATTTTCCCAACTCGTTTAAAAGTGAACCTTGTTTGTACCCGTACTAAGGCATTTATTTATTAAACTATAGGCAACGTTATAAGGCATTTTACGTGTGAGAAAGGAAAATGTTGTCTTTTTCGAACCAGTTGCAGTTAAAATCCTCCGTCCCTGTTGCCTGCCCGTTGTGGCTAGGCATATCTAAAATCATCTGGACCAAGTAAAGCGATTACTTCAGCGGTGACTTTATGAAAATGTGCAAACTTATTAATTCTGTCATTTAAGCAACAAATTGCGTTCCCGACGAATTACTTTGGAATTAGATAATATTAAATAAGGTCCTGTACTAAGCAGGAATATGTATATAAAGTGTGGGTGGTGTGCAGTATGAGAAACGTAGATCTAAGTAGTGCTAGTTATTCGTCATCCCACACAAGTCGTAACAACCCACAGAGGAAAACTGAATATAACACTACCTACATGGTTTCCAAACGACTAACACATATAGATAAATATAGATGTATATAGGTAATACACAATACTTCTTGGATAATGATAAAAGTAAGTCTGGCAACCTCTGAGAGAGAGATTAACTTACCCTATAGAAGCTGTTAAAAGTATTAAAATTAGTAACTTTAGGCATGAAAATTAACTGTAAATGATTTATTTTCAATCTTGAAATATTCTTAAATGTCCCCACTGAACCCCCAAACCCAATCCTTTTCACATAATATGGAGAAGAAAAGGGCGAAGCTCGTTCAATCATCACGTTTGCGGTTTGAGACCGATTAAAGTTTCCACGCGAAGTTTCTTACCTTGATCTAGCAAGCATATCCATTGAAATAAAACTACTTTTTACGGATTTCATCACGTTGTATTGATATTATTTGATTCCCGACGTTTCGGATCCTTTACAGCATCCATGGTCACGGGTAGACTACCTGTCTACCCGCGACCATGGATGCATATCAATACAACACGATAAAATCCGTAAAAAGTAGTTTTATTTCAATTTTTAATATTCGCGTAAGCATATACATCTGAATTTATAATATTAAAAATTAAAGTACATATTTATTTAAAGAAGCTCTAGAGAGTGTACCTATTAAGCACCTAAGACCCTTCAGTAGTAGATGAACAAGTAGGTAAAGTAGCTATAGTAGATAAAGTAAAAGATAGATATATTCGATAAAGTCTTGAAGTAAAACAATCAACATTTAATTTGCAAAATTCAAATCTCTCGCTCGAAGAAAACTCCAAGCAAAATAGTGCAATTGAGTGCGTGAGCGCATCCAGGAATGTCGGGACTCAGGACATCGTCCCGGACCGGTTTCACACTTCACCGCATCGGACTTACCGTATTGCACATTCAACTAACTGGTGAATATCGTAATGATGTGATATTTTCTAATCATTATTACTTTGAGGACAGACTATGAATGGTAATATTCGTGTCAGAATATGGCAGATAATATCAAAGTGGATTGTGAAAATATAACTAAATATTTGTTTATTTTAATAATTTATGAACGGTGCATAGGTAACAATAAAACAATAGGTATCCACTTTTTTAAAAGAGGAGACCCCTGTGAGCATCTTAAGATGTTGTTGTATTATTGATTTGACAATCAATGGATTTTGAAATCAGGCTGTCTAACCATAACATAACATTGAAATAAACCATCATTCTTTCAGAACTTCCATCAAGAAATTGCATTACAAATCCATGATAGCTTCGCGGTACACATTAGCAGGCATTAGTTACAAGAAATACCAATTTAGCCCTTGACATTTCAGTACTGGGTAATGCATTCAACACACTAATGAACTAGTATTGATCTTTAGTCGCACGGCCATTGTGCAGGACCATGTACGTGATTATACACAGGGTGGCACACTAGCATACCTATAATCGAATTAGCAGTGCCTATTACGCTGTGACTCGGATGGAACTCGTCTAGTTCATTAGGTGACCTAACCCTTGTAGGTCAGTTTGATTGTGTAGTCTTTTCGTAATTTGGCATGTCCATTTCACAAATACGTTGATGGTAATTTCTGAAGAATGAATTGAAAAACAGTTGCCAAAACTTTAATGCAACCGGCAGCAATGTGTAAGGGTTGTAAATAGATAGTCATTGCTGCAGATGAAAAGTAGGCCTCATTGAAGCAAAGGAAAATTGCTTCTTCTCTCATGATACGTCACCTAATAGTATCGGAATCGATGGTATTTAAAGTTGTCAATCCACATTATGTCAGACTTCTTCCTTTTGTGTCAATGTTAAATGCTTTATTTATTATATTTTTTAAATTACTTAGGCCCATTAAGTGGCCACTTTAGTTGCGACATGGGTGCCATTCTTTAAGTCCTCAATGGTGCTGGTTTAAGGATTACAGCCAAATCTCCTCTTTATCCGAAAAGAGTTCCTTGCGAATCAGTGCGACAGTTACGTCATTGAAATGAAATGAAATGAAATGAAATGAAATGAAATGAAATGAAATGAAATGAAATGAAATGAAATGAAATGAAATGAAATGAAATGATTTATTCTGCAAGTAGATCTTTAGAGATACTTTTACATGTCAATGGTATGGAGTTTTTTTTTTAGCTAGATGGCTTCGGCATTTCCTAACTGACGACCTCTGAGAAGAAACACCGAAACAAACTCAGAGAATCATGGTCTCTTTTAAAGTCCAGACATGGAAGAACACTTATATGTGAGTGGTACGATGTAGGGTAATGTCTGAAATGGCCTTTTGAGGAAAGAACCATTGCAGCTTTGAGTAGACCAGTCCAAACTGACGGCACGCATGCATCAGTCATCGTGTAGCTCAACCATAATTTAGGGAGCTCAACGACCCGTCGCACGACCATACCAGATCAGCAGGACATTCGTGTAGGTCTAATGAAGTTCCCAAAGCTTCCAGACTATATTAAGCTTGTTTAATTATCATGTATCAAAAGCCTACATGGTACTCACATTTACAAATTATATAATAATATAAGTGTCACGGTTTAATAATGTCGCGGCAAAATAGTAACAAATTCATAGATGTCAAAATTCAATTCACTAATCTAGGAGTAATTAAAATGTCAACAATTAAAATGTCAACAATTAAAATGTCAACAATTAAAATGTCAACAATGAAAATGTCATAACAATGAAAATGTCATAACAATCAAAATGTCATACCAAATAAGATGTCAACACTCAAAATAACATTGTCACATTACATTTCGGATACACAATGTCAAGTCCCAAAAGTGGGTCATGTGAAGAGGAACCATCAAGAAATTCCAGACTCCTAAAAAAAAACATATTTACATCATTATTCTTCAATAACATTAACAATTCTGTTCTGTGTAGTTTGCATTATGCAGTTTGATGTGACCCAATAAATAACAAAACATTGCCATAGCAAGTAAAAACCGACCAGCCCCGACAGACAGCACCCGTTCACGGGCATGACGTGTGTATCAGCGCCGTTCGACTCAACCATGTTGTAGGGAATAAAACGGCCCGTCACACAACGACACCATCAGCAGGACATTTGAGTGAGCTTGACAAGCTTTGACCGCCAGGCAATAAGATAGCAAGATTAATTTTAGGGTTGTTATAAGTAGATGCTAAATGCAACATCAGTGGCTGCACAATACACAATACTTTAATAAAAATAACCCTGTTAACGAGAGTAGCTCAATCCCAAGCATTTTTGTCTTCCATATAGTCCTTAACTGTATAGTAACCCTTTTTACAAAGCTTTTGCTTAATGTATGACTTAAATTTATTATGACTTAAATGTTGGAAATGACCTGGGATTTTATTGTAAAAGCGTATACATTGACACTTAAATGACTTACTGATTTTCTGGAGCCTAGTTGGAGGAACAATGAACCTGTCTTTATTTCTAGTGTTAATATTATGGATATCACTGTATTTAGAGAAGAGATCAATATTTTTGTGCGCATACAATAAATTTTCATAAATATACTGAGAAATAACGGTCATTATATTAATCTCTTTAAACTTTTCTTTGAGTGAACACCTGGGGCTTAGGTTATAAATTGACCGAATGGCTCTTTTCTGCAATACAAAGATAGTCTGTATATCGGCGGCATTCCCCCACAGCAGAATACCATACGACATCACACTATGGAAATAACTAAAATATACTAGTCGAGCCGTATCGACGTCAGTTAAATTACGTATTTTTTTCACGGCGTACGCTGCAGAGCTGAGCTTCTTCGACAACTTATCTATATGTGGGCCCCACTGAAGCTTAGCATCCAAAGTAATGCCTAGAAACAAAGTAGAGTCTACAAGGTCCAACTCTTTGCTATTTATTAATACACTTGTTTTCACCTGTCTGACGTTAGACGTCGTGAACTTAATACATTTAGTTTTTTTCTCATTTAATAGCAAGTTGTTAGTATTAAACCAGTGCATTACTTTTAGGAGAGCGCTGTTTACATCGTCAGTTGCCATTTGTTGGCGTTTTAGTTTAAATAACAAAGAAGTATCATCTGCAAACAGCACTACCTCATGATTGTCCCTTATGAAATAAGGCAAGTCATTAATATAAATCAAAAACAAAAATGGGCCAAGAATTGAGCCCTGCGGAACTCCCATAGCGACGACTGACCCCGGTGATCTCTTTCCATTGACGTCCACTTTCTGAATCCTGTTACACAGGTACGATGTAAGAAGATTCAGAGAAGCGTTCCTAACACCATAGTGGTGCAATTTCCTGATTAGAGTTTCATGAAGGACGCAGTCGAATGCTTTGGACAGATCACAGAAAATACCCAAAGCATCGTATGAATTCTCCCAAGCACTATATATGTGGCCTAAAAGTTCAACACCGGCATCGGTTGTCGAACGGCCCTTTGTAAATCCGAACTGCTTACTATGTAAGAATTTATTTTTATAAAAAAACCTTTGCATTTGATCCAACATTAGTTTTTCAAAGATTTTGCTAAATGTAGGTAACACTGAGATAGGTCTAAAATTAGTTGGGTCAGATGTGCTACCTGATTTAAACAAAGGAATTATCTTGCTATTTTTCATAAGATCAGGAAATTTACCACAGTCAATACACTTATTAAAAATAATGGCTAGGGTAGGTGCTACGACCTCTATAATGGATTTGGCAACGTCAACAGAATGACCCCATAAGTCTGCAGTCTTCTTTATGTTTAAAGTATTAAACGTTTTTATTATATCTCTGCAATTGACATGACAAAATTGAAATTCAATATTACATACATTAACATTTTCTTTAAGTAAAGATTCAGCAACAGTGGGGGACGAGTTCAGCGATTTAGTGGTCGAAATAGGTATATTTGCAAAAAAATTTTCAAATGTTGAAGCAACCTGTGTGTCGGCTGTTACAATGTTATCATCTATTTTAAGACTGTAGTCACTATTTCGTCTACTAATTCTTCCCGTTTCACTATTAATAATATTCCATGTCATTCTAATTACATTATTACTGTTTCTTATTTTAGAACTTATATAACGGGACTTGGCTATACAACACACTCTTTTGAATAATTTTGAGTAATTTCTAACATAGATATTAAAATCAGGAGTGTTAACATAGATTCGTTCATTGTATAGCTCATAAAGACGCTTTCTGCTTATATGAATACCTGTGGTTGCCCATTCACTGAAAGAAACATTTCCATTTACCGTGATCGTCTTAGGTACAAAAGTGGAATCAAAATGTGTACAGTATGCTTTAAAAAAGGTCTCGTAACATTTATTGGGTTCATGCTCATAAGGCAATAACGGCAATGTATTAATAAGTTTAGTTTTAAACATTTCCAAACGACCTGCAGTTTTTGGGTTAACAATGATATCCATTTTAACCACTTCCATATTCCGATTCTGGATACTAATCATCTGTCCGGTGTGGTCAGAATCTAACATATTAATAATTTTCTTGTAGTTAGGTATAACATCTGTGTATATATTATCTAAGCATGTGGCAGTAGAAGCTGTTATTCTAGTTGGCTCCAGAAATAAGTTAGTAAGATTGTATGACAGGAAAAGGTTTTTAATCTTATTAGTTAATCCTGAATTTTCCAATAAATTGACATTAAAGTCACCACATATTAAGATACATTTATTACATTTACTAGCTTTGTGAAGTGCTTCATCCATTATCATTTCAAAGGAATCATACAATCCTGAAGGAGGTCTGTACACACTTAATACAATAAACCGCTCTAATTCCACACTGGCTATCTCAATTGTTCGCTCAACAGAGAGGCTCACTATATCCTTGCGTTCCTTAAATTTAAGTTGATTACTAACTAGGATTAAGGAGCCACCATGAATGGCATTCTCCCTGCTAAACGAACTACCAACCTGGTGATTACTGTAGTTAAACATGATTTGGTGAGACTTTAACCAGTGTTCGGTAATACAAAGAATGTCAATGTTATTATAGTTCATAAATAATTCAATTTCTAAATCTTTATTCATCATTCCTTGTATATTCTGGTGAACCAGCTTGATTATATCACCTTTTTTATGCACTATTGAAGAATAATGTGGTGTAAAAGTATTTCCTAAATTTTCATTTTTCTGCAGTAAGTCAATGCAAGAGGTTGTCTCTATTGTCTTCATATCTAATTTAAATTATTTGAAATGTCAAAACTGTGGCTAGCCAAATCATTGGCTGGGTCAATATAAATATCAGATGATTGCTCAATAGAAACAACATCTGTATTAGCCAAATTCTTGGCTGAAATCATAAAATAATATGACAGCGACAGTGCTATCTGTTTCTTACAATATAATGAAAGATAGTACCTATCTTTTGTCGTGTAAAAATATCTGCTAACAAAATTGTTAGTGTCTATCACGTGAAAAAGATCATTATTATATGTCAATGTATGCAGTGTTAAATTAGTCTTATATCTAGATTCATTTTCTACCTGTGGCAAACTGTAGCTATATGGCAGTGTAAACATTATAATTTTACTTACATTAAGTTTACTTAGTGAATCATAATATGGGAGAAGGTCATTTTTGTGCATGTCTCCTCTATTTGCAGCTAAAATTATTAATGTTGTACCCAGAGGGAAGTTAAAATTAATAACTTTTTTTAAAATTTCAATGTAAGTTCGACCTGGCATACAATAGTTAAGAATAGAATATTCCTTGCAGGAGTTTGATAGTCATAACATACCATCACGCCTGTATTCCCAGTTCGCTTGGTATGTTTAGGTCCCATGTTATAGGGGGCGAGCCTATAGCAATTAACCGGGCACAAATCCAGACTCCGAGTGTTATTGAGTTTTTTTAAAACTCAATAACACTTTGCTCGACCTGGGGAACGAACCCAGGACCTCTAGCGTAGCAGTCATTCATAAATTAAATACATGTTATTATTTTATAATTTTGTGGAATTAATGATATCATGGAGTACCTACGGAAATATAATGTTTTTGTTTAAATGTATCTCAGCCATTATTTCCATTTCCTTGAAGAAAATTTCGATCATCATAGATCTTTATGAAAACGACGGCTCAACCATCAATCCTGACACATGTATGGTACATAAATATTTAAGAACAACACGTTAAGTGGCACAAGTACAGTCGCGGACAAGATTTACGTTTTAGCCTCCCGCTGTTACGCTGGCCAGCGCAGGCGCTCCTGCCTCCGCCCCTCCCTAGACTTTATTATGTTTCATTTTAATAAATTATTTCGCGTCTTGTGAATTACGATCTATGGCGATAACGAGGTCTGGTAGCTAAGTGTAAACTAGTGTACCATTCAAATAGATTAGAAGTGTACTTACTACTATGCAATTACTTGTACTATGCAATTATTTTATCTGTAAAATTACAGTTATATGTAGGTAAATCAGAATATTACTACTTTTTATCTATGTTTGGTGTGGTAGTTAAAGTCGTCACCGACTTGAGGCCGACGTCGGGTTCGAGTCCCACCCGAGTCAAAGATTTACATTATGATCAATAAATATCTATTTCTACTCTGAATGTAATTTTTATCTTTTAATTGCGTGATTAAAACTGCCTCATTAGCCTAGTGGTCCTAAGTGCAACTGCTACCCTAGAGGTCCTGGGTTCGATTCCCAGGTCGCAATAAGTGGTATTGAGTTTTTTTATGAAATTCTCAGCAGCTCGGAGTTTGGGACTTGTCCCTAAACATACCGGCGAACTATGGGTGTACGTAAGTACGCCTCTGCCTAACCCTTCGGGGAATACAGGTGTGATGATATGTATAGTAATTGCATGATTGTTATCTCTAATAAACGTAGATGAAAAACTTTGCTAGAAAGGATAATAGAGCATGTGGGTATATGGGCAGTCAATAAATTAGTTTTTACAATAAAGTTATTTATGATGCAAATAGAATACAATTTTAATGTCATGATTTATCTTTTTTTTTATATTTAGACGACGGCAAACGAGCAGACGAGCCACCTGATGATAAGTAGTCATCGTCGCCCATGAACGCCTGCAACACTAGAGGAGTTGCTGATGCGTTGCCGGCCCTTAAGAGCCCTGTATACGCGCTATATAAATACGCTATACTTTATCTAAGGTTGTAACAAAAATCTGTAACTTTTTCGCCGAAGTGTACGCAAGAGCTATCCGGAAAAAGTCCTTTTAAAACTGTGCCAAAGTCTGTCAATAATTTATAAAGTTAAATTTTGAATATAACATGACTATTAAAGATCGATGAAATTAAATATTTTCGAGCAGTGACCGCGTCTAATCTAAACTAAAAATCGCTGCATAGGACGGTTTTAACGAGATGGACAAATGACCTGGTGAAGGTCACTGAGAGTTGTTGTATAATAAATGTGGTAGAATTCTGTTGCTGAAGTTCATCTGGGGTTGTACCACCCAGTGAAATTGCTGGGCATTGAGATCTCAAGATGACAACGCGCTAATGATACTACTGGTGTTGCTGGCGTCTATAGATTGCGGTAGCGACTTACCATCAGACAGCCCGTTCCTATGCTTGTTTGTCATCGTATTACAATAGAAAACCGGCGTTAAATAACGCTTAAGTTGTGTTTCGCCGAGTAAGTGAGGTTACCGGAGGCCCAATCCCCTTTTAAAAGGCGGGCAACGCACTTGTGACTCTGATGTTGCGGGTGTCCATGGGCGGCGGTAATCGCTTACCATCAGGCGAACCGTCTGCTCGTTTGCCCTCCTACTCCATAAAAAAAATCTTCGGGGAATGGCTATGGCTGATATGAAGATGATAATAGAATTGCTTCATTACCCTAGTGGTCCTGAGCGCAACTGCTACGCTAAAAATCCTGGGTTCGATTTCCAGGTCGAGCAAAGTATTATTGGGTTTTCTATGAAATTCTCAGTAGCAGGTCAGAGTTTGGAATTTATGCCCAATTAATGGCAGTAGCCTCGCCCCAGTATTACATGGCACTTAATCATACCGGCGAACTGTGGGTGTATATAAGTACGTCTGTACTTTACCTTTCACGGAATATAGGCGTTATGGTATGCTAAGATGATTTAATGCTGTTGGAAAATACATTTTATCAAAACGACTAGTTAAGTGGAATATTTTTAATAAAAAATATCCACCTGTGAACCTTGCATAGCTTAAAGTAATAAGGTTGAATTCACAATAACTTAGTCGCCAAGGTAATTACTAAAGCAAACACAATTCGGCTTCCTCATCATATAACAACAAACTAGGTGTGTAGTTTATGACTACATTAATTATGCTTAAGCATATCCTAATTACTGTAATGGTATTAGCCTGAAATGGGGTGGTCAGCGGAGGGGGCGTACTCACGTGCCTTGAAACACTGATGTGAATTCCGTATAATTATGTATAGATATAAATACTTAGTATTATGTGGAAACAAAGCAATTTATGTACTTGAGCGGTAATTAGTTAAGATCAAGGTATTGTCAGCTGTTGTGTGGACTTAATATTGTGAAGATCATCATTTATACGCTGTTCGCATCGGAATATAAGTAGTATGAGGAAGTAGTGGCATGAATTCGTTTTTTTGTATATTTTATTATATATACAGAGTGACTGGTGAGACACTAACGATAATCGAGGACGTGATAATTATATAGATCGGACTAACTTACCTAGTGACGTCCGATCCTCAATTATACATTGGTTATCTCGTCCTCTTTATGTACCATGTAGTTTGCACCTTTGCACAATACGCCATCACAATTTTTAAAGATTAAATAAAAATATTGTTTCATCTGTGGTCCGTTCGACGTTCTCGGTGCTCTCTGCTGTCAACGTCAATGTCAACGTCATTCTTTCAAAGCATAAGACCAGGACTTCTCGAAGGCTGAAACAGGCGTCGTATAGTCCTAGCCACAAAGCGACAGCACAACTTTCCACAAGGGAATCATTATTATTCTAACGAAAATAATGTGATGAAATCGCTTGAATATATGGGTTGGGTTGGGCTGTAAAGAGGACGAGATAACCAATGTATAATTGAGGATCGGACGTCACTAGGTAAGTTAGTCCGATCTATATAATTATACCCTAGTTATCTCGTCCTCTTTATGTACCATGTAGATGTTCAAAGAAGAAAGTTGTGTTCATAATCGACACTAATTAATCGTTAGACAATCTAGAACTTATTCAATCAATCTAGTTAGAACCAGCTAGAAAAAAGGTAATATCACACATGGTAACTATTAATTAACTTATTATAGTAACAGGAAGTTATTATTCCAGTTAACTGTTAATTTTTTATTATTATTATTATCCGCAATCCAAATCAACATCGTGAATGAATAATATTTATATGTACCTGTATTACCAGGAACACCCGGTCTATATATATAAATATAAATTTTGTAATTCTATAGAATTACAACATTTATATTCTGTGTAGGTACAGGGAATATAGCTTGATCACCAGCGTATAGGTATTAAAATGAATAACTATTGGTCTCGACCGCCAATTTTATGTCTAAGTTGCAGTAAGTTGTTCCGGTGATGTGGATATTGATACTTAAAGGATTTACTTAGTAGTATCTATTATTCCTAGTTTAGATTTGTTCAAACTAGTTAGGTACCTAATAATAATTACAATGAATGAAGGAAGGGTTCCCGTAATGTTATACATAATTATTATAACCTTGCCTTATAAGTAGGTACTTCCAGTAACATCTAAATAAGACGAGAGAGTTATTGTAGGACAAATATAAATATTTCCTTAAAACAGTAGTTATTATAGTCATAAAAAATAAAATAATATCATTTTCTGTTGACAACAAAGCAACTGGTGCCAAAGGCAGGCTTTAATTATTTCTGGAGTTACCATACCACGTTAACTCCATTAATAGGTATCTTCCTGAATGTCTATACAAGTGAGAGATTAAGGATTTCGAATTTTGGGTCAGGTAGAACCCTGTCTGCAGTTATAGGAGCATAAGCAAGTCCTAACGTTCTACGTAAAAGGTCGTAGATCTAAGCTATAGGCTTCATTGGGGACTACGTTAAGAAACCCGTAGAAATGTCAACTAGGTATTTTGTATATGCAATTTCTTAAATATTCTATCTTCAAAACACTGTCACTCTGCCGCTGATTAACCAATACGGGCAATAAAATTAAAAACATGGCTTTCCTAGTGATTTTCAGTGAACTGACTGATAAACCCTCAAGTTGAGTCATTTGGATTGAGCCAAGAATCCACATTTTGGCTCCGAGATAAGTGTTTCCTCAAATATAGATTAGCAGTGTATAAAAGAAGTAATATTGCTTCTATGTTTTCCTTCTAAGAAAACTAGGGCTATTCTATTGAAGAAAATTAGCTTTCCGCTAATAGGTTCATTCTTATAGCAATGGATATCATGGGTTACTAAGGGACTACTACAATGCCTATCCTCCCCTGTCCTTTTTATTTTCTGTAGGTAACATTTTCCATCAGTGTGAGAGAAAATCATAAAATAAAATAACATATTATGAAGGCATCGGGTATGTGTCTGAATCGGCTAGCCATTTCCTAAAAGATCAGTTTGGCGCTTGCTAGGATAAGCAAGACTTATCTTGTAGGTTATAATCTCTTGACTTCCACTCACTTAAGAGGTTTAGGTTGCAGTTCTGCCATGAGATTTCCTTTTAAACTAATGCATTATACTCATGTATTTATTTTGTTGCTCCATTGTCACCTTTCAAGCCAAGTCTTTTAGGTAGCAAGGGTGAGTGCCTCTTATTGGTTGTAGGTTAGGTGGAACAGTTTTCTACTTTAAATGGAACCTCATAGTATTCCAGATGCAAGTGTTTTGAATACCTATTTACTATAAAAGCTGCTTGGTAGCAGCTCCAGGTAGCCATTTTGTAAAGAATCAGAAAATTTCTGAAATAATGTTAAAGTGCTTATTGTTATTGTGATTAATTTCAATATGATATGAACCACAAATCGAGTTTAGCTCTGGTCCCTTAGTTATGGGTAGTATTTACCTAGCTTTGATGTGTAGCTAACCATGCTTTATACTTCTATGTAGTAAGTCACCAAACAGCTGAGCAAGCTATTATTTTACATTACATCTCCTTTTTACTTGACAGTCTGAAGTCATAATAAAATAAAAACTATATTTTTCTGTGGAAGTGAGATGGAAGGTAAATAGAATTTAACATAAATCCTATATACTGGTCTGTCTAGGTTCTGAGACACTTTTGTCCATATACTTATGTGTATTTTCTGCAAGTAAAGTTAACACATTTCACGAACACATCAAAAAATACATTATGAAACACAAATGCATAACTTATGAATCTGTGGGGCAAGGAATAAATATAATTTAAATTTATCACTGGGAAAAACCTTATTGTTCTCAGGTAAGAGATTACCTGAGGTCAATAAACTAATTGCTAATAAACGCTAGCAAAATAGCTAATTGGCTTCATAATATTCCTGAAAGTATAACTGATAGGTACACACATACCTAGAATGTACTTTCATATGCCATTATATACTTAGTTATCATTATTTTAAGATTTAAATCTTAATTATTACATGTGTATAATCCATAAATAGTATGTACTTTAAGTCTC
The DNA here is from genome assembly GCA_910591435.1 of Acronicta aceris. NCBI lineage: Eukaryota > Metazoa > Arthropoda > Insecta > Lepidoptera > Noctuidae > Acronicta > Acronicta aceris. The sequence goes on from OU342768.1 coordinate 10,786,713, forward strand.
TGACAGCCTTATAACATTTGGGAGGCATGAGGTCCTTCAATTTGAAATATGTGCCATGTGTGTACTTGGCCTTAAGTTTCTGAGATATGACACATATAAACATGTGTCATCTGTTTTTGTATGAAAAAGAATACTGGAAAGAATCATTGTCCACATGGTACATAGGATCCCATTTGTAAAATTTAACCCGAGTAAGTATGTATATATTTCTGGTGAAACCAGAACATGATCAAAAATTTTTTTTTTTTGTTATCTTACTTTCAGTCACATAATATATAAATTGTAGGATTATTGTTTATACATTCCCACTTAATACACACATCAAGTCATATACATATAGGTAGGTATATAGGGATTCTATAGGTATATACATCTTTCAACAAGATGTATATACCATCTAGCATCTAGCATCATCTAGTGATGTTGTTGATAATGTCTCTGTGGAGCATTTGTCATGGTATGATAGTGTTGCCCACTATAATTATTGGCTTTTCAGATTGTTTTTGATATTCAGATGATCACTTTGTGCCGCTTGTCTACAAAACTAGTACTCTAGTACAATAGTAGATATTGTTAAGGTTTCAGACAATTTATTCAAATCTTTGTTACAACTTATACAGATGAGTATCTGTCTAGCTGTTGTACCATGTACCTAGTAGGTATGTGTCACACACTTGCCAAGCAGTGTCGTTTAGTATCTCATATTCTGCTGAGTAAATACCATTATTCTAATTATGATTCTGTATGTGTCCTATCCCAGAAATAACAGCAGTCAGTGTAGTGTTTTTCTCTACTTTTTGGATTTAAACCTCTACAAAGTTCATAATTTCTTTCTCGGGTACCGTACCCTCTTTGTTATTAAAAGGCAGTATTATATTAAGGTTTTCTTGATGTAGTTGAATCACTTGGTTCAAAGTGTTACCCTATATTAGGATGAAAAACATTATGAACTGACATGTATTCACATGTAAAGTAGCTATATAAATCAAAACATAGCACAACTGCTATTAATTGTTATTGATAAAAGTTATCCAGAGAGGACAAAAGATGCTTTTTGGATTACAATATTTTATTGTACATGTGATGATTGGTTACTCCGATCTTTAACATGTGTAAGCATGATGGAACTTACAAACAGGGATATCCATCTAGTTGATCTCCCCCCCCCCCCCCGCTCTCTTGACTTTGTCTTATCCGCTTCATTTCTGTCTCCATTATAAACATGGTATAATGACCACGGCTAACCTCTCGTGATAGCTCTAGGTACACCAAGTATGATTGTTTAATATTGTCACTACCACCGGCTGACCTCTTGTGAAAGCTCCGGGTAGGTATAACAAATATGATTGTTTCATATTGTCATTAACGGCTGACCTCTTGTGAAAGCTCCAGTTAAATACACCAGATATGATTGCTTGATGTCATTGCTGTACCGGTTAACCTACTGTGAAAACTAGGTACACCAAGTATGAACACCTAATATTGCGCTCAATCATGGTACGTACTGATATCATAGCTGCCTGTGACTAACTTTTCGTGTGAAGTCATGAGGTACACAAGTAAAATCGGTACATTTTTGTTTCTATATTGTTGATTCTTTGTGAAAATTAAGTCGATGTCGACTACTTTACTAGTATCAACATTATTTTTAGGAATTGTCAGTGTTCGGACTATTCAGGGTTTAAAATACCCTCATGGCTAACTCCTCAACGTTAGAATGTATCGTGATAATCGGTTATTTCGATCTTAAGCGTATTTAGGCAAGATACATCTCTTTTAACAATGATAAATGAACTTACCGCCGTTATGACTTCATCCTATGTTTATTTCGTCTTGTTAGCTCTATGTGATTGTTTTCCATGGGAAGTTCGCGTTTCCTTTTTTCCATAGTATGTTTCTATGAAAATTATGATACTAAAACCGTTATTTAATAGGATTTTGGTTAAAAGTGAATAATTTACGTGAATAGCGCAGTGCACAAAAAAGTACAATGACGTTGACATTGACGTTGACAGCAGAGAGCACCGAGAACGTCGAACGGACCACAGATGAAACAATATTTTTATTTAATCTTTAAAAATTGTGATGGCGTATTGTGCAAAGGTGCAAACTACATGGTACATAAAGAGGACGAGATAACTAGGGTATAATTAGCAATCATATTATATGAAGAAAAAAAAAACAACATTAAAAATAAATATGATTTGACTACTAAGTAAACTCCAAGGAATAGCAAACTTAAGTGGCAGTGAGCGGGGCACATAGCTCGTAGGACTGACGGCCGCTTTGGTAGAAAGGTTCTCGAGTGGAGATCACGCACCGGAAAGCGCAGTGTAGGACGACCTCCAACGAGATGGACAGACGACCTGGTAAAGGTCGCTGGGAGTCGTTGGATGCACGCAGCATATAACCGGTCCCTGTGGAAGTCTTTGGGGGAGACCATTGTTCAGCAGTGGACCTCTATTGGCTGATATGTGATGATATGATGAAGTAAACTTAACCGAAATTTATGTAATTAATTACGCAACGCATGGATATAGTGCGGACACACGTGTTTTTCTATTAACACAGACGTCGCAAAGTGCTAAGGGGGTAGGAGACTACCTTTGATGAAGAAGCATCCACACTTCATTTATTTATAGGGTTTGGTCAAAAAGTATGTACCTACCTCATTTTGTTTTATTATAGATACGTTATTGTCTCACCAGTATATTATTTTTGATAGCATTTAAAAAGCTTTCTCGATTGTTTCAGTTTACCTTGTAGGTTAAGTAGCTTGATAGTCAGTAGACCTGATTTAGCAATTAAGCAGATCTTCAATCTTTTGACAACGGCATAAACTTTTTTGGAGTAGTATGGAGATTCTTTATCGAAAATATTACTAGTTTTTGTTATGCAGTTATCATTATTTTATTTACTTTGAGATTATAAATTAAATTTGCGTTATTCTGTGAAAATTCATTTAACATGTAATTTATTAGATTATGGTCTTATTAATTAATCCAACTGTATTACACGCTTTAGCTAACTAGTTAATGGGTAAAATTGTATAGAAATTAATAACATAGGACAGTTCCAATGAGCTTTTGATGGACTTATCAGCAAAATGGAATTTTTATAAGCTGCGTAGCCTACAAAATACATGTGCGGCTATGTTTAAGGACCTTTAAGTATCAACAGAAGTAATTAATTATCACGTGTCGGATCTGACCTTTTAGATTGCTAAATTAGCACCGGTCACTGATCACCTGCAAATACATCGCAGTTGCCTAGTTAAATTTAAATTAAACTCACTCGACAAAATTTGAATTCAATAAGAGCTAATTTCCTCAGAACGTGTTCAGTACTCACACCTAAATTTTTAAAGAGTTATGGTGTGAGGAAAATCACACAGTATGTCGTCTTTGTAATTAAGCAAAGAAGGCGTCAGAAGACGGGGGGTTGCGCCGACGAGAATGTTCTCGGATCTCATTTCCATGCAAATGAGGGTAGCACTTGTTATACATCAGATGACGGTAGGCAGACGCGATAACAACAGTGCCGGGCCTCGAGACGCCGTACAACTCGGTCGGGTTATACTTGATCGATAAGTAATACGTTATGATAATGACTTCTACATGCCACATACTATTTAGATTTGGAATTGCTCTTTAATGAAAGCTATTGCTTGTAAATCGTAAAAAAACGAATCTCTGTCGACTTTTTCTACCACAACATTTGTCGTGCAAATCGATGGTAAACTTACATAAAATCCACAGCAACTTAATTAGCAGACTGTTGTATAATCTTCGGGCTCGAGTTGGCAACTTCACTTACCCCTTTCACGAATGTTGTAACTAAGTTTTTTCTTCTAGTCTCCTCGTTGTTATAAACCCTAATATCCTAAATTTAATATTAAATAGAGACAAAGAAAAGTTAAATGCTTTAGTAAAAGTCTTTATTATTATTTAAATACTATCTATCCTTTATAAAAAATGAAATTTACTTATATATTTCTATTGAGATTCTCCATCACGTTTTCTTTCGTTTTCTAAATCATCAATTAATTGTAATATCCCCATTTTCAATTTCCTCTTCTCTCGGATTGTGAAATTCCTTATATCTGGTAAGATACTTTTGAAGAATTGTAAATCTTCATTGTCGTCATCTGTGTCTTTATCTTCGTAAGAAGATTTCCTTTTTTTAGTCCTTTCGCAATATGACGTCTCACAAGCGCTGCTTCTTGTGGGTTCCAATGTGTCATTTTGATGTGGTTTATCAAATCTATTATTCACATCTGGCTTAATTTCTATGTGATTCCATTCTTCTATGGCAGTATATTCATTGCTTCCTTCAATGTTATCTATATTTACGTAATTACAAGATTCACTGAGCGCAGTGTCTGCTTTCTCTTGCTCTCGCACTGGTGACCTGAATGAATAAAAAATATCGCTTAATTTATCAAGCTTATTTGTAATTAGCAGATTAGTGATTTTTGTTATAAACTTACCCTTTAACTCTCACAAATGGATCTAAAAACCTTAAGTGGTCGTACAAGTAATATTTCTTGAAGGAATTTGAATCATTATTACTTTGATATACTTTTGATTTATATCTGTTGAAAGAGGACCTTATACCCTTCCATTTTACCTTCAGCTCGTCAACTGTAATAAAATACAAACTAACAGGAAAATGATAATAAATAAAACTTTTTCCTGTTATAGAGCTATGTAAGATTTCAGCTTTGTTAAAATCGGTACCTATCTATAGTTTTTATCCATGTAGACTATTGCCTTCACAAGGAGTCTTATAAACTATTATTTTTAAACTGTGTTTAGTTATACACTAGTTTTGTTTCTTACACTTGACTTTCATATAATATTTAGAGGAAATGAGACAATTCTGTGCGTCATCTACTCACTTCTTATATATTTTATTCACTGTATGTAAGACTGCCAAGAAGTCATATTTATTCTGATCGCGTTAAATAAACCTTTCCAATTTTATAAAAAATCACTAAATCCTTATAATTTTGTAGATTTCTTTAAATTGATAATAACAGTGTATAAAATAATGTTTCTGGGAATAACGTAACCAACCTGTACATTCCTCTTTAAGTTCTTCTCTTACAATAGAAGCTACTTTCGTCCAAGCTATCTCTGAAAAACGAGTTCTATACGAATCCAGGTGATGGTCATAGATCTCTGGAAAGCGTTCTACTATCTTCACAAACTCTGTCATCAAGTGTTGATTGTCTCGCATGATTCCTTCCTGTTGATGATTTTATTACGATTAGTTACAATATAATTTAACTGCCTAATTAGCCTAGTAGTCCTGAACCTAAACATATCGACTAACTGTGGGTGTTGGTACAGTCAACGAAACATCAAGTTACCACAAACTGTCAAATTTCCGCAATGTATAATAAACTCTATTATTTGGGGATTACTCAATTTGCCCAAAACTGTCAAATTTCTTCATGTGCTGGTTGTGCATGATTTTTGGCGGATGCTGGATGCGACAAGCCGAGGACAGGGTAATATGGCGCTCATTGGGGGAGGCCTACATCCAGCAATGGACTGCTATATGCTGATGATGATGATGATGATGATGTGCCGTTGACCGTACATCAGTAGACCTGCCTAACTCTTCGAGGTATACAGGCTTAATGGTATGTTATATACCTAGATACCAAACGCCCTATTATCGACATACTTATTGTAGTAATAATAGAACATTATCAATAATCCCTTCAATATCTACAATAAATGCTTAAACAATAATTTATAAATTATGTACAAAGGTTAAATCTTTTGTTAAGGCTCTTCTTAATACGGCAGTGGTTTCAATTCAAACTAAACACGGTGAAGTACTTGAAATCAAGTTAAGTATGTTTACGATACGTGCACGTGTGAGTAAGCGTTTGGAAATTCACTGAGTTTTATGTCAGTCAAGTCTCATGTGCGACACACAACCATAAAGCATACTATAAAAGGCCACAATGACACACCAATGACATAGCTTTGATTAGGTAGATTATCAGAGTTTTTTTATTAAACTTTTCTCTTACGCTTATTATGTAAACATAAGTAACATTAAACATAAATCTCTGAGGAATTAATTTTCGTTTTCTTAAATCTTTAAGTTGTGACTGATAAAGCTAAACCGTGTGTATTAATAAAATTAGTCAAAATAATAATAAATATAACTTACGTTGTACGAATTGTTATGTACCTATGTTATTGGGGAAAATATTTGTTTACACAATAAAACACTGTGACCTTCCACTCAACTTGTAGTATACTGACGCGCCACATAGCCATGCAGCTTTACCTCGATCTCACTTTAAAACACACGTCAGACAGAGACAGAGCGATGCGGTTGCGCGACGCCACAGCGACGCGATGTTGCCACGCCGCTCTAACGTCACACAGTTACATCCCAGAATGATAACGTTCAACACACATAACTACACCCAATCTAAAATAGACTCTGCGGTTGCTTGATAAGACTCTTATTTATATGGAGATTTCTACTGATAAAGTTTGTAGCATTTCGGCGCGAAACTCTTCGTGACTCATGTCGTATTGCTACCCACAGAGTTACTTGTCAACGAGTCTTTTTAGTGTTAATTAAACATTCATGGATAATCACGATTAGTGTTAAACGCCTGCTGAAAATTATATTGTAAAGTATTTGTATCATTTAGATTCTTTTAATAATTGTCAGCTGTTTTGTCACGCTTTCTGTTCGTGTTATTTTATTGCTGGTTTTTAATAGCATGTGCTTGCTTTTATTTGTAATATTTTTACTCATTTAGGTTTTCTTATTTTATGACTGGCGCTTCGATCAGCTGGGAGTGACAGAAAAATGTGGAATGCATCAGCTGCTTATGCCCAGTGTACAGTGTATTGAGGGAAAGGTTTTTTTGGACTAGCAGTGAGGCAATGAACTTGCCACCTATTAGATATTACACCGTGCGCTTTTAACAACGTATAAACGTACAACGTACCCCGTATTACCTACTTATTAAACTAAATACAGTTTTAAGTAGTACTTTGACACTAAATGCTTTGCTTAATTTTAAGCATTTAAATATTAATCTCTCAATCACATAGGTAGGTGATTCAAGAAGGTAATTACAGGTGCAGGGTTAAGGAGGTAAAATAATAACTTTACGTAATATCAGAGGGCTCACAGCTCCGGGGTAAGAATAGGACCAGCCACCCCAACGTTTCCCAAGGGCGCTGTAAGAAGTAATAAGGGATTATGCGAGGGTAAACAACACCATCTTCCTTCAAACTAATAACTTAGCGCTAACTAATATGTTATCCTAATTATAACCCTTGTTCACCAAATTAGCTTAAGGAACGTCCGTGGTAATATTTGACGAATTTCTATGTCTAAATGTGTATGACTTCTTCTTATTTACAAAGAGTTGGACCCTGATTTGTTTATAGCACTTGCATACCTGTTTCAAATAAAACATTCAGAAGCCTTTGACGAACATTAGATAAGAAAAAAAACAAAAGCCAAAACAACAAATCGTATTTCACGATAAAATTAGTAAGCGTGTGGTAGGCATGTATCGATTAATGTGGAAGTGTGCGTGTATTGCACACATGCAAGTGTAACGCGACATCTGCCGGAGAGCGGCGCACGTGGCCCGAACACCTTTTGTCTACCGTGTGCACCCACCTTTTTACCAACAAAACTATTTATAAACTGACACAGTTCTAAAATTACATTTTATAGCGAACATTGCGTGAGCTGAAAGTCAAATAGTCGCAAATAATGTACACGCTGGACACTTGTGACTGACAATATGATGGTGGAGTTGTCAAGTTATTGGATGTTAAGCAGGCAAGTAACAAATTGTTTACAAAATGCAAAAACTATTTTTTTCGGACACCAGAGCTCTTACGCGATTTGCTGAATTTAAGGTCTTGCCGAACACTACGAATGTCAAGATCCGACAAATAAAGTATTTACATAAACAAGTAAAGAATTGTAAATAGGTTACCAATTCCGATGTTGCAGCTAAAATTATTCAATGGGAAAAGAAAGAAAAGATACAGAAAACTGTAATGTAAAAGCTATAAGTACAGTAGGTAGGTATATAATATTTAGGTTATCATAATCTAAGACATAAAGTTCCTTTAGTTAAGGTTATTGATGAATGATGAATATAATTATCAAAATGAAAAACAAATAGATTATGAGACCCATGGTTATGGATAAGAAGACTTTACTTACTGTAAAGAAAACGTTAGTATAAAAGATGAACAGCGCCGACCTTTATCACGTTTACAATGCTGATGAAATAAAAAAAGGGTAGTACTTTGAACTATATTCGAGACCATATTATTATAATCACTTACTAACATTTGCAAAAATTGATTCGTTTTATTATAATACAAGGGAAACGCGCATAAAACTGATCCATTGAATGAACATGAACACTGACTCACTGCATCCATTCACTCTCTTATGAATCTGCCATCTACCTTAATTAGTAGATATGGTATATTAAAGTCTTATCTTCGTACTGTAGGACCCTATAGGAACATCCCAAATCCTAATTAATACATGTAATTAATATTTCCCAAATTTATAAGCTCCAAATCAGTAGACCTGGAGCTTATAAATTTGGGGGAACAAGATACAGGGTACAGGGGACAAACAATAAACAGCCTTAGCGTAATGGCTAAGGCTGTATCTTGTTCGTCAGTCAGCCTGACAGTTACTGTAGCTACTGTGTATAGTTATAGTTGTCAATGGTAATTGCATAGAGGAGGCTTATGTTCTGCAGTGTACTGATATGGACTCATGATGATGATGCTTTGGGTGTTATTTCAGTAACCTGATATAACTACCATTGCATCTACAGCTGAGGAATGAATACTGCGAGAAACCACACCGTACAAAGCGTATTTTAACATATGTATATCAAGAATTGTTTGTAATAGCTCATTTGACCCAACAGTCAATATATTTTTACACGTAATGGAAAAGAACATAATTTTACAATTAATGTTTGTGTCCATTGTCCGTAGTCAGTCACCTTCTACAACGTCAAGGACGTTTCAGGGACGTGTTGCTGTTTCCTTCAAACTAGAGATACCTTTTCTTTAATGAAGTAATATATTACCGTAAATATCATAAATATCCTAGTTTCGGATAAATACATTATGATCAGCTCCCATTCACCTGAAAGTAATAACAATAATCTTTATCAAACAGAGCAAGACCCGTAAGCTTAAATTATAAATGTGTAGAAATATTTGGAATTTCTATCGGTCTAGGGTTGTTTGCTTGAAGAGCTAATATGCTTTTAAAAGCTAAGTCTAGTATTCTGGATGCATACATAATTACATACCTATGTATTTTATCGTTTAAACAAGTAACAAGAAGTCAAAAATCAGAAGATTATTATACTTAGCAAGATTATACTTCTTTACTATTAACCTAAACACTAACCAGAAAAAATTCAGAAAGTTTTTGCGTAGGAAATCAAAAATAATTCGATTGGACTAGGTACTAATTCCACTAGCCGTGAGAACATTCTTAAAGCTTCGATTCTCCGACAACAATGGAACTGCGCGTTTCTCAGCGTTTCGACGGCAGGTGATTACATGACAGGTGCTCTAAACAAAATTATAACTTGCAGCTATATGCATCGTAATATTTAACGCAATCATCATGGTTTTTTTTGCACACCCTATCATGAATCATTTGTTTGATAGTGATAGTTAAGGCGGATCGTTCAGCTGAGCCCGCGAAATTCAAATTTCAAGTGATTTTTCGCAGTTTGTAGATCTATAATAAGTTCTGCATTCATGGTAATGGTAATTGCGACATTAACTATACAAAATTCACAATTTTTATCTAAAACCATTGCTTAAAAATCATTATTGTAGCTAAATGTAGTGTAAAATGTCAATTTTGACCAATTACACAGATTGCGCCAAGTTTTTGGCTTGATAAGGTTTTTGATTTATAAGTAAAGGTTTTAGTTCTCAGTTGTCAATGTTGTATAGTTAATATCGCAATTACAACTGCCATGAATTTAGAACTTGTTATACACCGACAAACTGCGAAAAATCACTTGAAATTTGAATTTCGCGGGCTCAGCTGAACGATCCGCCTTAAATAAGTTACTTCTATAAAATAAACGGTCTCAGTAGGTAGTAAATTGTTATTTATTAAATATGTCAAGTTGTTCATATTGAGTTCGATACCCAGATTGAGCATTGTTATTAGGTTTTTCTATGCAGCTCCGAGTATATACCTACTTATGTCCGGTTAATGGCAATAGGCTCGCTCCCTATTACATGGGGCCTTAACAGCGGCGAATTGTGAGTACGTACAAGTACACCTCAGGACAGGGTGAAATGGCACATATTGGGGAGGCCTACGTCCAGCAGTAGACTGCTAAAAGCTGATGATGATGATGATGATGATGATTAGTACACCTCTGCCTAACCCTTCGGGGAATGCAGGCGTGATGATATATTATGGTTTTATGCAGCAGTGATTATTATTGAGCAAAGTAGGAAGGCATTATGAAAGATGTCACTGACAAAGTATACTTAAAAACTTTTTTTATTAGTAAAATCATTTTTTTCGTGTTTACGTGATCAGACGCTATTGCAGCATCTACTACACCCTCTGAAACAATGCTCTGCTTACCCTATACGATACTAAATTAAAAGATTATGATATCTATGCTGGGAAGTACAGTAATTTCATTTGTTAGAACCATCTGTATTTTAGAATTTTGATAATAAAATTCATCCCATCCTTGTTTCATTGATGGACTGGCCTCCTCACGGACTGAGAGAATTCACGAGTCATCTATTTTATCCTTAAAAATACTTATTAATTAAAAAGAAAGGCACGCATCGAGATTTGTCACGCTTATTTTATTGTAACAAACAATCTTTTAGTAAGTAGGTATTCAGTCTAACGACCTCACTGACCCCAATCAATCAACCAACGATCATAACTAGAAATAATCAATAAACAATTCAAATCGGTTACACTTTGAAAACACCAGACATATGTTCAACACCTTTCATAAACCGGTCGAACGAAGGACATCCGCTTTTTGGTGGTTAAAAAAAATCGAGTTCAACATTCTCACAGGAACCGCTGCGTATCCGGTGCGCGGGCGCAGAATAAAAACGATCATTTGTTAATGTCGGGGTACTGGGCCACCAGGTAACAGGCCAGCATTGTGCACGTTTGAATCCGTCAATGTCATATGTGCAGAAATATTAGTACCTACATGCATCGTGTAGGTACCTACCATAAACATGTTTAGAGCATTCATATTCATAAATTTGCATTACCTTCAACGGAGAAAGCCTGACAACCAAAAAACGAGAAAGTCTAAAGGACATAATATTCCTCAGATCTTCGGATAAGGTTGCAGACGTCTAATGTTAGTCGCTTCGTGTAAGCGGCTAGGACCTAAGACGATGATGATGATCTTCTATAAAGAAACACTAATGACACCCTAATGAGTATAATTAATTATTAAAGAAAAATAAAGCAGGTATACTCGTACTTAACATTTATGCAACAATGCAAGTTAATAGTACTGGCCTTAGACAACTTTCAGCTGCGTGCCAAAAGCTACCAACTTCTATCAATACCACACACCCAGGGAACTGACTATTATATTACTTAAACCCCCACACAGCGAATCTTTATCTTCATTTATGTTGACTGAGTTGACTATGCTTAAATTTTACCAAATAATCCATTCCATTTTTATTAATAACTGACCGTTATACCAGAAACCCGCTTATGAGTAGCAGCTTTTAACTCTCAAAAGTAGTGCAACTATGTTCATATGTCAACCGTCTACCAAAAATAATGTAAGAACTCTCTATAGAACGGTATGATGACCTCTAATCTACATACATACAAATGACTTCCACGCATGGACAACAACAATAATTCGAATGTTTTGCCAACTTGACTTTGCAGATGAATTAAACAGAAGCGACTCTTATTTGATCACAGTGAAAGTTCAAAATTGAAATGCTAATGTATTCTGATCTGGTGGAAGCCATGCCGTTTTGACGTTTGGTAATAGTTAAGTGAAAGGCTGGATACGTGAGAAAACCGACGCCTATTCGAACAATGCCATATTTTGCCGTCATCTGGGCCAGTGATCGATCTGTGTAAATATTTTATTCCCACTGTTGCATGCAAAGTGATTGTAGATTACCATGTTACCATTTTTAGCATTTATTCTAATAAGCGTAACGTATGCTTTAGAAGTTTACAGTTCCCAATAATTACACGGTGAAAGGGATTTATGGAAATTATTACTCAGGTAATTTTGAAATAAAAGTTATGATATTACTTATTATTAAAACCTTACGTTTTGAATCCTTTACAGTAGTATCTGTCACGGTGACTGGACTGTAAGTAATTAGTATGGTAATTTTATGAGTAATTTATGATGATAAATTACTATTTATTTATTATAATATTTTTTTTCGTATGTTTCACTTGATGAAGTGACATACGAAAAAAAATATTTTGGGCTGAGACTCATAGTTCACTTTATACAATTCTATTATAAACTAAAACCGTTCCAATAGAAACCAAACATAATAGAACATCACGTATGTAATGCTCGAAGGGTTAGATTGGGGTAAGCAGAGGTATAGGTACTAATGTACACCCACAGTTCTTTATGTTTAGATACCTACCATGTAATATGGAGCGATCCTATTATCATTAACCGGGCACAAATCCAAAGTCCGAGCTACAACAGACAATTTCATAAAAAATCCAATAAGAATTCTTGACCTGACAATCGAACCCATCCTGGGTTTCCAAGTGATTCTCTAGCGTAGCACTCGCGCGTGCCTCTGAAACAGTTATAACAAACCAAAATGCACTAAATTTACCTTGGAAACATTTCGATACGGAATTGATCTAGCTCGTCACATCATATTTACAGGATATAAACATGCGGGATAGGTTTCACGGTAATATCCAATGGAAACAATGTTTGTTGACACAATACTGAGTATTCCCAGGAAATGTTGAAATGTTGTACCTAGTGATGAACGTAATGCGCAAATTTTAGGGAATTTAGAATTGATCACTCTAGGAGCTAGACACTGGACACAGTAGGTAACTGAATAAAATCATAATTTATACTAGAAGAAAATAAGGATGTAATGGAAGTTCTTGACACTTGTGAAAACCATAACAATTTATTAGTGACAGTGAGGACAAACAGAATAAACTATAATAACATTTAAAGTACTATGCCCTCATGTTTGCGCCGAAAAGGATCTGGTTCAGCATATGCTAGACAGATTTGTACAACGCTGTTATTCAACCTAACCCCTAATGATGCACGGACGTAAAACCAGTTCCTTGAAAGAACAGAATATAGAAAACTGTTATTTGTTTAAGATTATTATAACCTATTTTAAAGTAACTCTTTTTATTTTATAGATTATGTCGGCAGACGAACAGACGAGCCACCTGATGGTAAGTATAGTCGCCCATGGACACCTGTAACACCAGAGGAGTTGCTGATGCTTTGCCGAGCCTTTAAAGCTAGACTGCCAGACTGCCGCAGCCGTAGTAATAGTAACCGAGGGGGAACTGGCTCTCACGCGCAACAGTCGAAACATACACCAAGATGCTTTACGACAGTCTCCGACGTAAGCGTGGTCGCCACCCAGTCAGACCCCAAGAGGTCCTACCACCGAGCAAGTAAGATATATAATGCCTGTCTGAATGGCAATGAGGAACTGTATTCTAACTCGTCCCCGCAAGGGTTAATAATCATGCGTGAGTTTTGACTTCATAGAATGTTTTATTGTATTGTGTGTTTATTTGTAAATAGTCCTATTAACCTACCTAATTGAGGTCCACCGAAGTTGAATACGGATCTAGGACATAATATGACAGTATATAAGCTGTGAAAAGAGTAATTTATTGCCATTAGTCAACGCAAATAAGCAAGCTTTCGGTAACGGAAGCTTACTTTGCATTTCGACGTCATTGTTGCCAGTCATGCGATCCTATATTTAACATTTCATTTTGACCTGAACTAACTTGACCTTTCTGAAACGGTTTGAAGACTGAGCTGTTCATTTTGTAATTCTGAAGTAGATATTTCTAAACTATTTTTAAAAAAAAAATTGTCCAGAGCATTTGAGATTGAATTCATGCGTTACCTTGTTAAATAGGACCTGAACGATATACCCGTGGATCGTAGGTGAACACCAGTAAACCTCTGTAAGGTAGATACAGACACAAGAAAAAAACATTATTTTCAATCGACGGCATTTCTGTACAGTTTCTTTTATTCAGGAAATGCCAGAATATAGATACAGATGCATAGAAATAAAATTAGGTATATCTCATTAAATTTGTTTTGATCATTTTTCTGCATGTGAGAAACTGCTAAAAACTCGTGCCTACTAATATGTATTTTAAAATGCAAAGTAACTCTGTAAGTGTGTCTGTTTTTTTTGTTAGGTATTCCTACCCAAACTAATGAACCAATTTTTTATTTTTGAATAGAGATAGATTCGACCTTGGAGACGGATATAAGCCACCTTTAGCTTTAAAAAGTTCTTTGGGATACGAGTGAAACCGCCGGCAACAACTAGTAATAATAATCAATATAAGCTAATCAATTACTATTAAAAGAAAAACGTACCAATTATATACTTACGGCAGTATGTAAAAAAGTGACGTTCAGTAGAAAATAACGTTAGAAAACGATAAGGCAAATCGTACAATTGCAGAGTTATGTAATAGTTCATGGGCTAGCCATGAACGTTGTTTGCCATTCTGCTCCATTGTTGCGTAATCTGTCACGTTAAGAAGTAATAAATGCTTCCACGTAACTATATATACGTATATACGTGAATTTCTATATACTTTCCTAACACGTGTCGACTTAATTGCCTGTTACTTACTGTAGCATACTGGTTTCTTCTAGGCAACCGCGCTCCATCGTAGACCGCAGTATCGCTTAACATCAGGCAAACTGGCGGTCAAGCGTAAGCTTATCACGAATAAAAAAAAAGCATTCCTGTTTGTTAAGTGTGATGTTCTGGGTAGCATTCCCATAGCTCTATAAAGCCATTTTATTGTCCAAAAATCGACATTCAATTATTCATTTTTTAAAGTTTTGCCTTCAAAAGCTGTCAGTCCTTATGTCATTTAGTGCCATTGGACAACCATTCTGTTACAATTGAAATAGTAGAATTAGGCTCCAGATCTGTTTGTAAATAGCATCCTGGAGTTTGGGTTTAAGGCTCGCCCTTTTAAACCGTTGATTGTTACAAACTGTATGTTCAAACAGCACACTTCATTCTCTTTAGGGAATAGTGCGATACTAATACTATGTTATGTAAGGTTTCGGGTCTGAATTTCAATCGCTGATCATCCTTAATCTCTCGCATTTTGACATCGCTTGACGTCAAGTATTTTTAGCTCAGTATCTTCTCTAGGATAGTTTTAATAAAAGAAATATCATTTATAAAGATAGCCATTTAAAATAAACAAACTTGAGCAACGTAATTTTTAAGTAACATACCGTCCAGCGTCTGTATTCCTTGAAGGGTGGAAATCAAAAACCCTTTGCTCGACCATTAGACTAATAAGGCAGATTTTGAAGTGTGATGAAATTAAACCTGTCGTAACTACTGTTATTGTGTGTTTTGACATAAGACTATGAAATATGAGCATTGAGAATAATACTTCCTTTGTTATAAGCTGATTACAATTTTTTGCCTATAATTTTAAGAATAGAGTATCTACCTAAGATTTTTTAAATTTATTTATAGGAACTTTAAGCACCGCCTTATTTTGTATTGTCAACGCTAAAATCCAAGCTAAGTCCTGGCAATAATCGCTCCCTTAAGAGTCCGGCAGACCGAATTTCTCTTACAAACGTAATATCGAAATAAATCGTAATTCAAACAAAATTTAATCAAATTCTGTTATTATTCGGATTCCCATACCTTTAATCTAGGTTCCTACTCTACCATTTCGTCCAAAATACTTCGCTGGAAATAAATGTATAAGCGAATGCAATTTTTGATAACTTTAACAAGTTTGGAACGTTTTTCCGGTCATTTTATTTCCCGTGAAGTAGCAGTAGACGAAATAGTACTGTAGGAACCTAGATTAACGATATCCAAATCCGAATAATAACATAGTTTGATTGAATATTCTCTGGGTTACGATTTATTTCGGCATTACGTTTTTGTGGGCAATTCAAGCTCCGCCGGACCCTTAAGTATGGAAAATCCTGGAGAAATTCAACATCTGGGGAGGGTAACAGAATGTTGGTCTCTAGTCTTGTGCCTATTCTATTATTTCTTTTAATTCTTATAGGACATCTAACCCAATTGCTTATTAGTTCATCGTTCGGTCCCATTACAATAGTTTGACAGTCATAAGAATAGTTAACTAGGGTTTAATGTCCAACTGATTCGTTGAACTTATCATCAATAAAAAAACTATTTATTAAATACAAATTTTATGCATAAAATTAATTTCTCTGTCAATATTCATAATATAACTTTACTCGGTACTGTACTATTAGCTCTTTTATTGAGTCTCGGTCGATGAGAAACATTAAAAGTACGGTACAGTAGGTAACATACGAAATGTACGAATAGTAAGTACTATTAGAATCGAAGGACCGATTAACGATCTCGGTTAGGAAACGTGTCTTTTAGGTCATTCGTCGAAGCACCTGTGACTGAATAAGACAAAAAAGACATGAAAGCTACGAAATGCTGCAGCTTAATAAGATGGGAAAAATCGTAGGCAAAAGACGTGTCGTTTGGAGGAAGAAGTCATGGCTACGTAACATCAGGGAGTGGATGGGGATAGTCAGTGCTGCCGAACTATTTCGCTTCGCTAGAGATAGAAATGAATATGCTCAATTGACTTCGCTAGTCGGAGAGGCACTAAGAAAGAGAGAACACTTTTCTACTATGGTACTTTTAGTTTCAGTAACTATGATTTGGGTACTTGGAAAATAGTTATCCTTAAAACTGAAACTACTTAGACCATCGTCATCGTCATCATTAACTCATTATATTGTCCCACTGCTGATCACGGTCTCCTGTCACAGTGAGAGGGGTTAGGCGGGCTATAGTCGACCACTGCAGGGTTGGCAGACTTCACATACCGCTGAGAAAATCACTCGGACTGAAGCCTTCCTCACCGTGAGTAGGTAGACACGGCACGGTAAAGGTATTTTAGTAGCACACTTTTAGAAATTTAGCCTTAAGAAACTGTTGCTGTTAACAGGTATTCACTTTAGCAACCTGACAAAATACAAGTACATTAAAACACTTGTCATTAAGTCTATAAGCAACAAAGAACATATTAATCATAAATTGATTATCGTTTGCTGACATACCTTTGCCTGCGGCTTTATTCGCGTGACCTCATAGGTTACGCAAAACGTTTTTATTACTCAATTCTATTGAAGAAAAGAGAGATGGTATGTGGTTCTTTCGGTCACAACAGTGGCCTCGAACGTCGATATAAATAAACAGTACTTTCAGGACTGTCGAGGTCTTTATTTATTAAGACCAACGATGCTTAACCTGCGGCCTGCGGGTCGCTTTTGACCCACTGAGCTTTATGTACGACCCGAGAGCTTTCAAATGGGACACAAAAACAGTGGAATCTTCTCGTCGATGAGTACTAGTTTTGTATGAATTCAAGCGAGGACTATTGCTGGTGTTACAAGCTCATAAGACTTAAAATTTTATTTTTGAATGAGTTGCGTGCGTTCTGCGTTCATGGAGGCTACAATTTTTGTAGACTTTATCATTAGCGTTTTATTATTCTTTAATTTTTTAAATGATTAATTGTATGGACCAATACTAGAATTTTCTCAAAATCGTATGTGCGTTCAGAAAAAAAACATACACGCAAACCAGGTCATACAAATATTTGTTGCGTCCGGGAATCGAACTCACTACCCGTGACGTAAAAATCGATTGTTAAGCCTCTCTACGCCATTTCAAACTTTTATATTCAGGTAGAGGCTTCATTCAAATCAGGACATTCTCAGTTCATTCATTCGAGTAGGATATAGTTGGTCGGTATATATAAAATAAATAATCATAGTCATTCAAATATTTTGATGAGTACAGATGGAGTTCAGTGTCTAGTCTAAAGGAGTCTTGACAGACCTTAACTGTATTAGGACTTCGCCCCCTTAATACAATAAACCTAAAGTTAAATTATAAATCTCCATTCATATAAATAACTCTATAGTAAGTATCTATCCATATTACCTCGCTTTCTCTCTACCGAATCAGAAGAAGTTGGTTAAACTTTATATTTACTGAAAATGACTTTACGTATAAATCCACAGAGTTCAAAGGCTCCTCTATCACCTTTTATTTACTCTTTGACAAAACCCTAACGCACCTAAGCTGAAGCACGTTTGTCCATACGGGGCGGTACGAAGGAGATCGAAAATAAAAACTCCCCCGCGTGGAGGGATTCATTCCCAAACATATTACGGGAATGTTGGTAGGTCGAGGTTCCGGGGATCCCGATTTTTTCTGTGATAATCAACCGCCTTTTCCCGTCGCGGCTAAAATGTGAACACTTTAGTTGTGTTATAAAATCTAATACTGATTATGGATATTTTAAAACCAATCATTTGAAGGCGACGCTTTGAACATCATTGATTCTCTGATACTCGTATAATCGCCACCTTAAAAATTAATGTCCTTTTAAAAGTAGATGATTCGAATACTTTGTTGTTCTTTTTATGTGACATTCAATAATTATGATTCGTGTAGCAGTAATTACACCACTAATAATAATTACCACGATAATTACAACTCAAGCGAATAGGTTGGACATTTTCCAGATAAACGTACCTAAAGTGAGATGACTATCCTATTTTTTTTTATTCGTGATGGGCTTACGCTTGACCGCCAGTTCGCCTGATGTTAAGAGATACTGCGATCTACGATGGATCGCGCTTCCCTAGAAGAAACCGATTCAGTCGTGATTTAAAGACACCCAGATTATATCTATCAGGGAAGACCTATTTCTAATAAACTTGAATTTAGTATACAAGAAAAATTTATAACTAAACAATTTTCACCGAGGAAGAAAAATCATGAATGGTTGATAGAAACAAAAAATACCTAAGTACTTGATTTACCTTTCTGGATCCTCCCTTTTAACACAAACATTACATGTACGTAGTTATATTCCTACTTTTTCAACTTTGTTTTACTTCCGATCTTAAAAGCGGGAGCTTAATAAAAAATGGGAGCTTGCCATCCACATGAACATCGTTAGGTATATATATAAGGTGGTGTTTTAACTTTCCTCAGGTAAATAAAATGAAGATAGCCGTGAAAGCGAATGCGAGCCGTATCAACAGAATTCGTTCGCGGCCTCCGAAATGGCTTTTCTATTCAATTTTCGATAGAGATTTTTTACCTTCCCGCAGTTTTGCGTACGGCGGAACCAATAAATCTCCTCTCGAGGTAAGGGGGAAATTAATCAGTTGACTAGTTCGACGACCGATCCAACGACGGATCATTTCCTCCATACAAATGTGAACCGAAATGTGTCACAGAATAGGTTGATGTTCCGTTGTACGATCCTATTTTATTTACCGCAAGCAAGGTGAAAATAAGAAGTGGGAATAAATAGTAGGGCCTCCACCGATACACTCCGAGGAGATTAAAGTGTTCTGGTGGTTAGGGATCAGCGGTGTAATATAAATTAGGAAAATGTTGATGTTTGTTTGCTCACAAAATACTGGTCAACTTGTTTAAGCAGCGCACGCAAGCGGGTCCCGCAATACCCCGATTTAATAAATAATAAAGCTAATTTTACACGCCATAAAATGTAAAAAATCACTTGATTAAATTTCAGGAAAGCCCGAAATTTAAAAGCCGTGTTGTTTTGCCGCCCATTAGGGTTAGGGAGGGTGGCGGGCGCTGGGCGGGTGGACATCGGGCACGAATTAATAAACAAGCCGGCCAAGGGCACGGGCCACATGACCTTTGGGTCTATCCTTGTCCCCTTTACCTGTTACTAGGCATCGATTATTGACTCTAAAGTACTGATTGCAAACATTAAATATTACATAAAAGTAAACACAACAAAAGTGTCTTCCTTAAAAAGGGGGTAAGAAGCCAGTAAAAAAGATACATTAAAGAAGATGATCGTTACAAAGAGCAAATCCTCAATTCGCTATAAAACGTCGCGCTGAGAGTGGGTGCTCCCGCGCGGCCGAGGAAACGTTGTCATTCAAAATCAGACCACGTGTACAATATTTCATCATCAGGATGGGTGGTGAGCCCCCTCCGGGCCGGCTATCCCTTCCCCCGCCGCCACCCCTTGCGCCGACCCAAAAAGTCTATCTGCACTTGACACGGGAGGAAACGGGACAGATTAACCGTAGTGAAGGGAACAAAGCTAAATATGTTTCAAGCTGATACTTACCCTTGCACAGTATATACTTGATTTGCAGAACAAGCATTTAAGATGCTATCAAGTTCACTAGGAATAATCATAATAAAGACCAACTTGATACTTAGTGGCTGTATAACTTGAATCGTATTTAAACAGAAATGAAAGATTAAAAATAAAATTGCAGTATCGAAATTGCAGAAAAAAAAATCTTAGTATTTATTGCATCAAAAAAATATTAACCCTATTTAGTTGAATCTGCGATTTTCTCTGTTTACTGTGCCCTGTATAAAAGTTATACAATGCTGAAAAAGGATGGAGGAATGAAATGATGGAACCATTTTCAGTCCACCGTGAGATACACACACACTCTCGAACGTTGTATGTTTACACAGTATTTTACGCACACACGCGCACAAAACCCGGCGTGAAAAGTTGAGCAGTAATTTATATGACGGTTTAAATAATTACATCGCGTTTTCGCCTCAATTTGTAGATGAGCTTGCGTCATATCTGTGTTGCTGACATTTATTCGCGTTACTTTTGCAGTGCGGTTTAAATATGATGACGTCACATATTTTACTGGCAACTTTACAGCGTGTGGGGTATTGTGTTTTATTAATATTGTTGTAAAATTAATGAGTTGGTTTTATATACAGGTATACGAAGGATCAACAAATTAATTTTATTCCTACGTTTATAGATAATTTTGGACGTAAGAGATAATTGGCCTCTATTTTATTCGATCCAAGGCTATTTCAGTAAAACATGTTAATGGAAATCACAATATTTTGAGTTGGATACTATTTTAGCCTCTCTTGTAAATCAAGTATGTAAGGATGATAAAAAGCATTTTCACTTCAATATGCTTTCATGTTTTCCGCTACATAAAAGATTCCTTACTCCCATTGCCATCTGCTTTGAAAATAGATTGCTTGTCAATAAAAATGTAAATTCGCTTCAGCTCTCGGCTAATTCATTTCCCAATGGAAAATCCGGGAGCGAGTCACCGGAGATCGATGGACCGTTCATTTCGACGATATTTTTTACTTTTTCACATTTCATATTGACGAGACGACCAGTTAGTTTGCATACAACGTTTGGCTATGACAATGTTCGTCAACGCTCCACTCCGCACGTAGACAACCGGCCATTCTCGACTCAAACGACAAGGTCGCGCGCTTTTTGTACAGAGTTCAGATATTAACGTCTTTTTCGATGATTTATAGAGGTCCTCTCCTATGAAAGAGATGAAGGGGCTTTCAGGGGACTCGATATGAATTCTAATACGGCTTTGCGATAGCAACTATTGTGTAAAACTTCTTATGTACCCTTGAAACAGTTTTATAGAATAAAATATGTGTTTGTAATATCGTATATAAACAATTTCACGTGCGGGGCGGCGGTATAAGCAAAAAATCGAAACGCAAATTTTATCCAAAACCTCGAGATCCACGCTCACACTCTCGCGGTGATACGCCTGACACCCTAATCAAATAAGTACCTTTTACCGGGACTGTTTCAACGGCACTGTAAACTGAATCTTAGGCTATTGTTTTACAGATTGTATTTCGGTGGGGCGGTGGAGTCTGACTGGCTTCCGCATAAAACGTATTTGTAGGAAGGACGACCCAGAAAATGGGTATAATATACTCACACTACCGCCGCTTCCTCGCCTTATTCTCCCGGCACGTCCCCCAGGAGTCTGCAGAAATTTATATAACAAGCTATCTCGTCCGGGCTCGGTTATTGTCGAGGAAACACTGACTCAGACATTATTTTTAATTAAACACAAGTACTGGCCGGTTACGCCCACGATCCAAACCGCGAATTTCCTCCCCGTCAATTGTAGATTTTTTTTTATTTTTGAGGAGGTTGTCAACTTGAAGAATGTTGCTTAATTGCTGTATTGTCTGGTAGAAAAAAGCAGAACTGTTGGCTCCGTTTATTTTAAATGGCTTCTAAATGGCTACAGGATACTTTCCTTGCCATTTTCAAAAAGCAAAACAAAGCCCTTTTTTATGGAGATTCGTGAAAACCATGTCCATATACCGTCCTATAAAAAATAACCCTTAAAAATTTTGATCTTTTAACAATTCCTCATTCAATCACGTAAAACGAGTGGAGGGTGGTCAACCCACCCACCGCCCGATATTCGTGTCGGGGACGACGTAACCTACCCCTACTACGAGTTCATTATTCATTTAAAAATACAACCAAGTGGTTTTCCATTGTTGACGACAATAACCTGTTAGTAAAACGTCGGTATAGTAGACCTCATGTATATGATTCTTGTTTACACATAATTTTATTGATAAATACCTGACAATACCTGTTGACATGATTCTGCAATTTTCTCCTTTCTTCTGAGTTTGGGAAAAGATATTTTTATTAAAGAAAAACTTTGTTTCTTTATCTTCAGAGATATCCAGACCCCAGCGAAACTATGTTAAAATCGTATAAAATAAAAAAGAATTGAAGAATATGCCTACGCCAAACAAAGAATATTCCGAACTAAAATCGAATTTGCAACCCCTAGCGGTAAAGCTGATCTCACTAACTGCGCCCAAATAGCTGTCGAAGATATTTCCTTGAACGGTGACTGAACCAATTATATCTTAAATAGAACGAAGTCTGACAGTTAATAAATTAGCGTACAACAAAATTACCGGAAACAAACTATCCACAGACAGGAAAGAATGGTATACTTATGAAAAGTCTAACAAGACGATTAATCAGTTTTTGTATCTCGTGAGATTGACAGGTCAATATCCGTATTACAATATAAACATTGACATGTATGGAAAATTTAGTTCAAATTGTATTAACTTTGTAGCGCAGCTTTAATGTGGAGAAACTTATAGACCGCTTTCCATGTCTTTATTACAAACACTCGAATATAAATTAATAGTAGATTATTGGCCAAATACTCAAATAAAAGATGCCGTCTCGTGTTGTCACAATCAGTTTAATTTAATATAAAGTGATAGAGCAAAAGACTTAATGGAGTCTTAAAATCGAGAAACGTCTGAGTATTTGCTCATATTATTCTTATACGCTCCAAGCACCCAAGCTTAAGATATAACAATTTCGATCTGAAAACATTTGCAACTCCGCCGTATAGGTAGTAGTTATCTTCTAACTCGGCCATTACTATTTTGTTGTTACCACTTCGAAAAATCTTTAAAATTACTTATGCAAAGGTCAATCCAATTGTAATGAGTGGTTTGACCTCAATTTCCCAAAAACCGGATCAGTAGGTGTATTATCTAACAGCCATCGGTCGAAGGCGACTTACTCCTAGAAGTATATTTTGTATCTCAACCTCTTATTATTTCCATTTCCTCTTTTTCTCGAAAAAAATAGAGAGAATCTCGTCATCTTAGGTGTTATGCAAAGATATAAAAAAATAAAGAATCTTTTTTTAATCTTAATAATTCCACTATGATTAAATATTATTTCAAAACAATACAAGAATATGGTAGGGGATTAATTGAAACAGTCTAGAAATTGACGTCATCCAACCTCTAGGTACACTTACAATATGACGCAACAAGATAAAATTAATAGATAGATACTAAGGTGTGACCCTGCTAAACGGTTCAGTTAATTATTGATTGCTATAATTTTTAATAACAGTATAACCACAGCTGAGGATACGGTTTAATGACGAGCAGAAGTGTGTTGCCATATTTCCTAGCAATGACATCATTATAATTTAGGAGTTCTTACTTCTAAGTAAGCGTATTCCTTAATCAACCACCTTGTTACTTAACGTCAGGTGAAATTGTGGTCAATCTAAAGCAAAAATCATCATCAACCTACAGGCATCCTCATGTAGGTTGATGATTATATTTATTTATTTTCAATTCTATTATCCGATTGAAGTTCCGTAAAACAGACCTGTTTAGCGCACAAAAGAAGGTGGAAAGTCATACCAAATCCTGTTCGACAAAACCGCACTGATGATTATATCACCCACCCCTATGGGATTTATTGCCGAACTCCTCAGGTTGCGAGTTCGCGAATAAATTCTATTGCCACTTGAAGTCACCAATTTTGAAGTACTATTTGCTCAATAAAATGCTTAGTCATGAAGTACCTACAGCTTTATAATAATATTTTCACATTAAACGCACTTTTATTGGTACAATAAATTGCTTTAATTAAAAGTGTGTCATTGAGATGGCATTCGCAAACCAAGGACGGTCGCTACTGAGGTAAACAAAATATGAAATAACAATACTTGCTTACACAACACAACCTATTATGTACATGTCCGAAATTCCTATAGAGTTTGACCTAAAAATAATTACGCTGGTATTTATATTTTCAATAAGTTAAACTACAACTATTCGAGTCCTAAACATTAGTAGGAAGATGGAAAACCAATGGAAGATGGTTCACATTCCTCTTGGTTGATTTCCATGAAGATCTTCTGTAGACTCATTTAATATTTTGCCTTTTTAGATTATTCTTGCGAGTTGCTGTGAGCGAAGTCTTTAAGCGGCGTTGGCGCATCCAACCAGCTTTCGGGAGAAGCTATGGGACGTTCAATCGTGTCGACCGAAGGTAAGTTATTGACCTATCATATTTATGAATTATATTAACAGCAACTTACCTATTACAAGATGCAGACATCAAATTTTTTTTATCCCATTTAACAGTAAACGCTAAGTTTGACATTTTAAGACATCAGATTTAATTTCTGATATGTTATATGTGTATCAATTTAAAATTGGAATCCACTTCCAATTCCACGATCATTGAAATCTACGAAAAAATCGATAATGTACAACGTACAAATATAGGGTTTCCTAGTTATTGTTCTTAATTTGAAACCCAAAATTTATTTTCCAGCCAAGATTGATGCTTTGTTGGTGAAAACACAAAGGAAATTAATTTTCCCAGTAATGAGACCCAGCTAAATCATTTTTTCTCAAACGACCCATTTTGTAAATTTCATATAAATCGTTAGAGCTGTTTTCGAGAACGCGATTATAAACAATAAAAAAAAAATATAGTACATTCCGCACGAGAATTCTGTGTGAGCCAGCCTTCAACTTGATACTTATTATACTACTGATATTTAGTATTAATATTTAGTCTTGATACTTAATATTTAGTCTGTGGACTTAATGTTTAGACTATGAAATTTACCTTCTACGATACTTACACAACGCTTTCGTTTCATTTATCTCTTCATGCATGATCTTCGGTTTAGGGTGCTCTTAATTTGAGGCCAAACACTGCAATTTATATTAATCTGAATAGTCGTCCAATGCCTTCAAATTACACTTAACAAAACCCTGACAAGGCAAGTAGACTAAAATGTCAAAAATTAACATTCGCTTTTGACACAATGAAATAGCAAACTTGGGTTCTTGACCTTTTTCGAGAACGTCCGCAATAAATATTGATACAATTTGTATAAAGTTAGTTATGTAATTAGAACACCGCACCCCTTACCGCAAGGGTGCGGAGACCAAAACGCCTACTCATCGCCAACCTACGCTTTATAAATTCCTTATTATCAAGTATCGTCTACGACAGATTTTAAAAGATTTATTAGTGCCCAAATTACCTAGAATATATAAATAATATATAAAAAAATTGTAATTGTTTGTTCTTTTACCAGTATTATGTCTATTTTGTATTGGCACTGGATTAATGTAAATAAATTATTGTTAAACAGCGACTGAAAGAAGGGATTTCAAGATAAAAGGGTAACTTTGCGGGCCGAATGAAGTCATAGATCGCGCCCGGTTACAGACATCACGATGGACTTAATCAATATACAATTTTAACGTAATAAAATGATACGATAAAAATGTTACGTTTCACACTTTACTATAAATAACAATTTTATTGAAATTACAATTATTACCTACCGATATTAACAATAACATTAAATTATTATAAAATTAAAATAATAACTTGTCAAAATGTCTTTACAAGATACATACTACATACTATTTATCAATAATATTAGTCATTTAAACCACTGAAATCAGTAATTTAATAAAAAAGTATCAGTTATTTCAATATTTTTAAATTAAAATAACCAATATTAGTGCCCTCGATTATCCTGTTCAGTTTCAGTTCTTTTTATTAGCATAGTTTGACACCACTAGTGGCAAAATGTTCCTGTAAAAGTTTCGCTGAAAAGCACGTTCGTTAGTTGACTTTCATCGGAATTTCAACTATGTCATCGGCACACCCGACGTTTTTACCGCTACGAATATTTTGATTTATAGAAGGTATTTTTTTATTTCATACAAATTACCATAATTAAGTATTTCACGTACATACACTCACCTTCGCCTTTCTCCCACAGGGGTAAGCAGCAACTATAGACCACCACTTGCTACGATTCTTGCATAGTTACTAGATATGGGCAACGTTCTTTATAAAAAAAAAACGTTTGATCTTTCCACATTCATACATCTTCTCATAAATACGTAGTTTTATTTACTTTTTAAATAGGTAAGATTTTTTAAAACAATCGAATTAAAATAATGGTAATTAAGATTTTTGTCAGAACATCAAATTAATAAGATCAATTCAATATTACATTTTAATATATTATTGTTAATCTTGAAAATAAAACTTACATATTTATCGACATAATTTATTATAATGTAGAATGCTTTCAAAACATAATTGGTTTCGTCTTGTTTTCAATAGAAACTAAATTTTTTTTGTTGCAGCCAATAAGCTGGGTGCCCTTTTTCGACCTGTAGACGTTCTAAGAACGAAATGTCATACAGATTATCGACTGACGGCGACCCTGTGTGTGGGGCATGATAAATAATTAGATTGCATTGCTTTCGTTTAAACTCTATTTATATGTTTTAAAACATATAACACCTTTAACTTGTGAACAGATTGAAAATTATAAGGCAGTGTTTTTAGTAGCTTAAAATACTATCGGAAGAGATGGTGGTTGTTAAGGACAAGAGTTATTTATATTTATATTTAAATTTTATATTTTTTATATAAGTAAAAATATATTTCCTGAAAACCTCGAATGTTTGACCCACAGGTATATAAAATTTAAAAATATGTAATAATTTGTTCTCTAAAAAAGATACTAATAACTGAAGTTTTAGGTTTAAGAAAACGCGTTGACATTCGCTAGTGACTCACTATTTTTTTCGTCTTGGCGAGGGCACTACCAAGCCCCCCAATTATGAGAATAAACACCGAAGCAATATTCAATTTCAAGGCTGTATGTGCTATAATGTTTCGAGACATGTACCACTAATTAATGGTAAAATTGCACCCACATTCGTATTGACGTGCGGGCAATGTCAGTATAACCTTATTGCCTACACATATTGTGACCTTTAGTTATCAACACGCTTAAAATTATAAATTAGCTAAGTAGTTATTTAGTTACGTTTAAATGAAAAAGCGTCATCGATTCATGGTGGACATTCCAAAAACCCGAACGAAACGCTTTAAGTCCAGTTTTATCATGCGTTGGTACCGTTGAATTGTGGAATGCGCTTCCCGACTGAATCTTCCCTGAGCGATATAATCTGGGTGTCTTTAAATAACAAGCAAATTGGTTTCTTCTAGGCATGCGCGCTCCATCGTAGATTGCAGTGTCTCTTAACATCAGGCGAACTGGCTGTCAAGCGTAAGACGATCACGTATAAAAAAAAAGAAATCTTGACCATGATCCTGGTAAAAATAGATATTTACCAATCTTTGGTGGTGATGAATGCCATTGACGCGTTTTTTTTTTTAAATGCGTTCTTATGCGGTCTTTGCTTCTGGGTAAGGGTTACTCCTAACATACTCGTAGTCCAGGATATCCTGTAACGATTTCCTGCCGTTGTATGTAATGAAACGAAACAATATATTTATGTAAATAGATGTAAGTCAATATTCACTTTTTTATTATATATGTCATGAATAGCTGTGGAAAGCTCTGCTGCTACCTAACGACTCTGAATATGACTTTCAAAAGATCTGTAAAAAGCTATAAAAATCTTCCCGAAAAACTGAATCACTGTATCAAACAATACCGAACCCAACATCCGATTTTGCCATTTGAAAGATATTTATTGCTGTAAGTAGATCTTAGAATCTTTCAAAAGTTGATGGTTTAAGTTTTGGAACAAAGTTCCTTATCGAAAAATTCTTACGAAAAGTTGTCACGACACTTTTTGCTATAGTAAGCTATTGTAAGCTGTGCGGCGTGCGCATGTTTCTCTGTCTGTCTCTCTCTCTCTCTCTCTCTCTCTCTCTCTTATAGAAAGCAAGCCAGATATTTTCATTTCTATTTCGCATTGAACAGTGTGGTGTCGCGACGATTATTTTTGTTGAGTGTATACAGGTTTTTTGTAAATAATAAATAATACAATTATACAATTAATTAATTTATTACAATTCCTTCACTAATTAATCGAAAGGAACTTCGTTCCATCCGGGTGTCCCTTGACACCTCTCAAGTATTTTTTAGTTAGATAATGTCAACAATTCCAAATTGACGACCTCAGGGAAGAAACGCCGAATCTCAAAGAATCATGGTCTCTTTTAAAGTCCAGACTTGGTAGATCATTTACATATTATTATTATTATGATTATGTCAGTTGTACAATGTAGGGCAATGTCTGAAATAGCCATTTGAAAAGGAATTATAGCACCTTCAAATAGATGAAAATCAGTAACATGTCCTGTATTTAGTTTTGTTTATATGTGCGTATATTGACTTGTCTCGGCCCATACGCAGATTAGCCCACTTTTTGTCCGCGGTATTAAAAGCTTTCAAATAAATTAAATAACGTTTCAGGCGTGCCTGTGACGTTGAAGTGTTTCGATATTGAAGTAGACTTAACAGAATACTCGAATAGAATAATGTTCCGAATATTGTTTTCCGATTGTTTTATGGCCTGGAAAAATTAGAACCTAAATGGAGTCGATCTACAAAAGCGCAATTAAAATTGGTTCAAAAATAAGGAACTTATAAATAGTTTAATTTTATGCAAGACAGAGAGCGTACTATCGCGAGAGATGTCAAGTCAAAGATGGGTGCACAGAGTTCTGAGCATCCCCTCTGATAAATGATAAATTATATTTTATTTCTGTAAATAGATCCTATAAGAATACTTTTACAAGTCGATGTTTTAATTTACTATAACTATATGGCGCCGGCATTTCCTAACTGACGGGCTCTGAAGAAGAAATCTCTCAATCCCCATCAAAAACTTGAATATATGTAATTCTAATATATTTGAACTTTATAAGCCAATTTAAATATTTTTTTCAGGACACGGATTATATTTTTCAACTAGCCTGATATTTTTAACATAGATTTGTTAGGCAACTAGGTCTACAAACTGCGAAAAATCACTTGAAATTTGAATTTCGCGGGCTCAGCTGAACGATCCGCCTTAACCTTTCCCAGTAGAATGTGAATGTGTGCATAGTGCATACCTACATATTATTCCATGAAACTGATTCTGCATTGAAGGATTGAATCTTAAGTCCTTATCAAATTTTTTTTACGTCGGAGAGCCATGCTTCGGCACGAATGGGCCGGCTTGACCGGAGCGATACCACGGCCTCACAGAAAACCGGCGTTAAACAACGCTTACGTTGTGTTTCGTGGAGTGTGTGAAGTTACCGGAGGCCCAATCCCCTTTTAACAGGTCGGCAACGCACTTGTGACTCCTCTGGTGTGGCGGGTGTCCATGGGCGGCGGTAATCGTTTACCATCAGGCGATCCGTCTGCTTGTTTGCCCTCCTATACCATAAAAATAAATTAGTAATTTTGTGGAAAAAAATACATACACAGGCACAACCGTTTGCCTTTCCTTGCCCTATAATCAAGGCCGTGGGATTGGCGATATTCGTGTTGACCTTGACAGGCTGTGATGCCCCATTCGCTGGACTTAAAGGAGTAGGCCTTGTCTCGCATCCAACATAAAAGCGCACGTGTGCCGAACGCGCTCTTCACCTACTGGGGCCATTCTGGTGTCGAGCGACGTACTCCCCAAGTCAGCCACCCGCAGGCCACAGCTCATGGAATCTGGAGGTTAGTTTGCGCCCTCCTGCGCCCGGTACATCTCCTGCGGATCGGGAAAGAGGTAGATTTTATTATGCAACCTAGCCGTTAAGTTTTTTAATCTTTTCTTTTAACAAACCATTGCCATTTTTGCAACCTTTACAATAGGTAGTTTAGAAAAGTTTGGTTAGTTTATAAGCATAAGTATATATGATTTGTTGTGCGTCATACGGATGGAAATAACTTTTTATTTCTTTTCTTTCAAACGTTACTACACACACACAAGCATACACTGTTCTTTAAAATGCATGTATGTATATATGTATACTTATAACGCATGTACGTATGCATAATTTGAATATCGTGTTGGGAAATATTCTTTCCGCTTCTACAACTTTCAAGGTCTACAGTAGCAAGGAAAATAATCAGTTAAAGCGTTATTATTGGTTAACAGAATGATAAGCCGCAACGATAACGTTGGCCAGTTATTACGTACTCGTGGACATGCTTTTAATTGATTAGAAGCAGTTATTGTTGAAAAATATGGAATAGTAGTTTTAACATTATTGATAGGCATATTGGCTAAACATTTTCTATCTAAGGCTGTTAAGTTGGTCGTGGCGAACATCGCGAATCAAATGGCCGTGATATAGAGTGCAATTTTTAGTCGTCCGATGATGTCGAGTACGACATACCCACCTGTCCTGGCAAACGATCCATGAGGCTTTTTCTCACATAATAATGACGTTGGAGACTACGTGATTGCGCACGATCTATATCTATATATAAAAGAAGAACCTGACTGACTGACAGTTGTATCAAGGTACAGCCGAAACTACAGGAGTTAGATCCCTAAAAATTTGCATACTGGTTCCTTTTGCACTGTAAACGAGCACTAAGAAAGGATTTTCGGATTTTCTTATTTTAAGGGGGGGGGGGGGGGAGTTTAAGCATCACTTTAGGTGGCGAGTAAAACCGCTAAGAATAGCTAGTTCCACACCGTCGTCATGAGGATCTCACAACATGATAATCGAGGACCTAAACCTATAGCCACCAAGCACAAAAACAAACTGTTACTGAGAATTTCATAAAAAAACTCGACCTTTCGACTAAGAGAGTGAAAATCTTTCCGACAAGAAAGTTTTCACAAGGTGTCTGTAAGTGTCAATTTTATATAACGCATATGACTGAAGTCTGAAGTCAGATGTGTGTGCTTAGATTTGAACTCAAAACCTATGACTTATTGTGAATTGGTCATATGAATAGGCTATAGCTGACATCAATCCATTACTAAGGTGGTATTTCACCATACTGGAGTAGCTGCTAGTACCAGAATAAATTCAAAAAGTGAACTGAATTTATATTATTTTGTTTGAAATAAGCTGCCGAATAATTTATTTATAGGGGATTTACTCAGAGTTGGTGAAATGCGACCTTTATTATGTAACTATATCCTGTAGCGTTTTCTGATTATTATATTATGCGATTAATATGTTTAATTATTACGACTTTACAATACTAACCGCAAGTTATTGAACCTTCTAATCAACCTAAAACCATGCAAAGGATATCAAATGTCTAAAAATATAACATATGATATATTCATTTTTAGTAAGTAATTTAAATAACTGCAACCGCAGTCCAAAAACGTATGATAAAGTAAACATACCTACGTACTTAAATAGAATGACACGTAAAAGGAAAATAAATACTAATTATCGTCGATAATTATGAGCAAAGACCAGTACGGTACGGGCAATAATAGCGCAGGAGTAGCGTCTCAACCCAAATACGTGATCTGAAATCTTATCTAACTTTGCCAATACATAGAACGTAGAAATAACGCTCAAACACTAGTAGCTAAAAGTAAACTGCCTCATTAGCCTAGTGGTCCTAAGCGCGACTGTTACGCTAGAGGGTTTGAGTCCCAGGTCGAGCAAAGTGTTTTTCTATGTTTTTTTTTTTGCCGTTCCAGTTCGGACTTGAGCCCAGTTTATGGCAATAGTCTCACCCCCTATTACATGGGACCCATACCGGCGACCTGTGGGTGTATATTAGTACCTACATCTTTGCCTAACCCTTCGGGGAATACAGGCGTGATGGTGTGTCATGTTTATTCTTTAAGTAATTATGTGAAGGTTTTATACCACTAATTTCGTACCGGTTTTATTTAGAACAGCCATTGGTGGTGCTTAAAACAATTGCCAAATCTATGTAGTCCTCATCGTTTTCAATGGCGGTGACCTTGATTTTTTTTTTAGATTATTAATTGCCAAATAGCAAGTCAAGGTAAGCATTCTGGGTCCGGCGTCCCTCTTACATTAATTTATAACAAGTAGGCAACATAAATTAGTACACAATGTGATAACGTAATTATTTCTACATACACAGGACACATATACAGAACTTTGGTTAATAAGTTGCTGAGACAATAAAATGAAAATAAAAATAAAATCTAACAATCGAACTCTGACCATTTCGCCTGACGGAGCGCATGTTTTTCTGCCATGAAATTTTCGAGATTTAAATAAAATAACCCAAAAATTTACCTAAAGTGTAGCAATTATGGAATGCGCTTCCCGAGTAGGTCTTCGCCGATAGATATAATGTGGGTGTCTTTAAATCACTAAATCACGAGTACATCGGTTTCTTCTAGGCAAGCGCGCTCCATCGTAGATTGCAGTGTCGCTTAACATCAGGCGAACTAGCAAGCGTTAGCCTATCATGAATTAAAAAAAAACTATAAATAGGAACTTCTTCCCCTACAAACATTGTTGTAATAAATTAGTGTAAACACGATTGACGACACTTTGCGATTCCGAAATTCATCATCATCATCATCATCATTAGCCTATACTAATCCACCGCTGGACGTAGGCCTCCCTTAATGTACCCTGTCGTCAGCTTGTCCATCCATCCATCCAGCTTCCGCCAGCAACCCGGAGGGATTTTGACATTGCCTCTGTCATTTTGCGTTTCCGACGTTACACATTGTTTTGTCTTCAATCTCGATCGAAAGAATCAAAACAACGTATTAACTAAACAACATTTGTCAATAGGTTGTCACACCTGAATCCATTTCCATTAATAATTACAGATTAAATGGCATTGCGACACAAATTCCTACATAAGCTATCACCATTAGAATTCCATTTTAACGATGGAACCACGGGGCCCATATACGTTCTACGGCTAAAGGTCAGACGTCAGAAGCTACTATGACCTAAATAAACTGCGAACATCGTACCAATTCAATTCAATCCAATTACTGCGCATACAGTGTAGTAAGGCGCGTGGTTATATGTATATGCATGTTAGAGTGAGTCTACAGTATCGTAGGCGGACTGTGCAGCGATCGAGCGTCATTTTCTTGTGAATTACGTGAAGGGAAATTTGCTATTGATATTGGTACTATGATCCGCCCACTGCCACTTCAACTTGTTTATTCGGTGCGCTATGTCGGTAACTTTGGTTCTCTGTCGGATAATCTCGCACCGAAGAGGCAAGCTGAAGTGACAGTGGGCGGACCATATCTGTCGAAGAACCGACAACCGCTGGGGAAGACGTGTTTTCGAGTGGAGACCGCGACTCGGCAAACGTAGTGTAGGACGCCCTCAAGATGGCAAGATGGAGTGATGATTTGCGAAAGGTTGTTAGCGGAAGCTGGATGCGACAAGCCGAAGACAGGTCGAAATAGCGCGCAGTGGTAGAGGCCTACGTCCAGCAGTAGACTAGTACATTCTGATGATGATGATGATTGGCACTATGAGACTGTCAAGAAAGTATTTGGTATATTTAGTGGTCAAGTGCCGTCGAAGAGCCATGCTTCGGCACGAATGGGCCGGTTCGACCGAAGCGATATCACGGCCTTACAGAAAACCGGCGTGAAATTACACTTACGTTGTGTATGATATCCTCACTCATTCGGCGTACGAATGAGTGAGGATACTGGAGGCCCGAACTCCTTTTTAAAATGCCGGCAACGCACTTGTGACTCCTCTGGTGTTGTGGATGTCCATGGGTGGCGTTAATCGCTTACCATCAGGCGATGGAAAGTGTTCTTAGCTCCGATTCAAGAAAATCTATTCAGCCATTTGAAGAGCATAACCTCTTGTCCAATTGATGAAGGGGATGTCTGTGACATCCTCTCGATTCGAAATTTGTTATCTTGTTGCTTCAATGGTATTGCATGACATCCTTGACCAAATGTTACGGTTTTTTATTTATTGATTTGTTCATAGGAAAACAAACAGCATTCATAATAACATTTAAACAAGTTAGAGTAGGTACTGTGACACAGAAATTAAGTTCACTATTGTGTAAACATGGAGTGAACATAATTTTTTTTATATAAAAACAAAGGAGAAAAAAATGAGGAAAACGGAAGTAAATTATTGTCAATTTCTAGACTTTATAAGTTACTCTTACGGAGCTTTTGGTAGTACTAGAGTCTGCATTTTAATTTGTTGAACTTTCTTCATTTTAGTGATTTAATTTATTTGTAAATGTTGAAAAAAGGAACGTAATAGATTACATTCCGTTATATTTATCGTGAATTAACGAAGATGAGAAGCTTATATCGAAATAATAGCAGCGTTTTAACGTTGTAATTAATTAGCTAATTTGATTTATGAAATTAGTTAAATTATAATGTAGATACAAACACTGCAAAGACTGCCTCATTAGTCTAGTGATCCCAAGCGCGACTGCTACACTAGAGGTCCTGGGTTCGATCCCCAGGTCGAGCAGTGTTATTGGGTTTTTTTATGAAATTCTCGGTAGCAGCTCGGAGTCTGGATTTGTACCCGGTTAATGGCTATAGGCTTGCCCCCTATAACATGGGACCTAAACATACCAGCGAACCGTGGGTGTATATTAAGTACGTCTCTGCCTAACCCTTCGGGGAATACAGGCGTGATGATATTTTATGTTAGATACAAACACGTTAGTTTCATATAACATATAAATTTTTAATATTAATCAAAAAGTCTTGTTAATCTGTAAGAACAGAAGCGTTCGCACAACTCGCTTTACCAATAATGTGCACCTACCCTTAAATGGCTTCACGTCACCGTGAAAAATAATTAATCAGAGATGAAAGGTTTTAAAAGATTCCAGCCGGACGTTGATTCTGTCATTTAAGTACACGAGTATTTTAAAAATCGTTTACCGATAAATTATTTACCGAATTGATTTATTACTTTCTGAACTGCTGCGGCATTTAAAAGGCGGTTGCATTTATAATTGAATACATAATAATTGTGTCTTATTATGACAGTTGTACCGTTTTTATGTTTGTTTTTTTTTATATTATGCGCATAAATTATTCCCGGAAGAAATAAAAGATAAACTGCCTCATTAGCTACGCTAGAAGCTAGCAAAGTGTTATTGGGTTTCTCTATGAACTTCTCAGTAGCAGCTCGGAGTTTGGAATTGATGCCCTGTTAAACGCTATTAAGGCTATTAAGGCGCCCCCTATTACATGGAACCTAAATATACCAGTGAACTGTGGGTTACGTTAGTACGCCTCTGCCTAATCCTTCGGGGAATACAGGCGTGATGGTATGTATGTATTATGTGATGATGTACGTCCTAAGTCCA
Organism: Acronicta aceris; assembly: GCA_910591435.1. Classification (NCBI taxonomy): domain Eukaryota; kingdom Metazoa; phylum Arthropoda; class Insecta; order Lepidoptera; family Noctuidae; genus Acronicta; species Acronicta aceris. Next base: position 10,822,789 of record OU342768.1, read on the forward strand.
CTGATATGTTTAGGTCCCACCTAATCGGAGCCGAAAATATTGCCATTTATCGGTCATAAATCCAAACTCCGAGGTACTACTGAGAATTTCATAGAGAAATCCTATAAGTAACACTTTGTTAGACCTGGTAATCGAACCCAAAACCTCTAGCATAGCAGTCGCTCTTAGAACATCTAGACTATTCAGGCATTAAATATGATATATTTCCTTTAGGGCGTAAATCTGCACAGGAGAGTCTTGATGGTCCCCCATCGATAAATCCGACCGCCGAAAGCGCAGCACAAGCGTACAGCCCAATTTTATTAATTCATCTCATTGTTAATAAGTCACGGGCTCTTCAAATTCGACCTATTAATAACAATATGCAATGACAATAGGAAACACAGGGTTCACTCACTCCCGCAGCCTTCAATAACAAGTCTAGAGGTGAAACACAGGGGTCAACAAACGGCGACCTAAATACTCTGACTGTAATCCAATTATTACGATGTGTACGTGGCGTGTATACTTATGTAGTAAGAGCCCATTTTTCTTTTAAATACGTTCGAAGATTGAACTTCTTAAGATTGTATATTTTGACTTGACTTTTCGCAAGGGTATTGACAGTAGCGTTGAATGTTGATCGTTGGCGTTCTTTGATACAACCGCTGCGCCATTTATCGTGGATTCGATCTCCACTTGAAGCAAATGTTTACTTCAAATCTGAACTTTGTGTCCATTACTTGTAATTTCAAAAAGGAAGAAAAGGCTGTAAAAACGCAACTACTTTTTGCTATTAATTTCCTAACATAAACTTACATACGCGCTTGATACATAATTTACTTGTTGACACAATTTTTAGACCAATACATATATATACCCAATGTATCATTCCTGACGTATCCAAGTTGTATATTATTTACTAGCGACCCGCCCGCGGTTTCACCCGCGTTGCTCCATTCCTAAGACTCATAGCGTAATGTTAAATAGCTTAAAACCTTCCTCTTGAATAATTCTATCTATAAAAAAAACCGTATCAAAATCCGTTGCGTAGTTTTAAAGATCTAAGCATACATAGGGACAGACAGGCAGCGGAAAGCGACTTTGTTTTATACTATGTAGTGATTTATTTAATGCAGGCTACATGGCCCATATTATAGAAATACGATAATACAATACAATATACCTACATACCTATATAATAAGACATAAAATACTATAACATACATATACCAATAATGACAATTTCACACGTACAGTACGCGCGGCATATGTTGGCCGGAGTGAAGTTTGCCGTTTTAATGCGCAGTGGATTGTTTAAGTTAAAAATTGTGTACTGCGCAACCAAACAGCTAACTTCAGTCCGGCCAACTTATGTCGCGCGTACTGTAAAGGCGTCGTGTGTTGCGCTATGGTAGGTATTATGTAGACCGTATATGCGGGCCCTCATGACAGGGTTATACCAGTCTAAAAACTACCACAATCTCAACCAATGAAGGAAAAAATCACAGGCATAAAACACTAAACTAATACAAACCTTCCGAACCGTTTGTGCTACTGTAATTTTCCACCATCAATAAAAATAAAACATCAATCATTCATACCAGTAAATAATTTATCTGGATATAAATGTAGTAGATATACACATGTACCTAAACATAAAAAATATACTCTTGCCGATGTTACATGAAATATACGAGAAGTATTAAACCGAAGGGTTATATGACCTATATAAACGTGGAAAATAGTTATTCCTAGACCCGTAATAACATAAGTTGGAAATACGTAGATATTTCCAACTTATGCATATTTTATATTTATATTCACTTACGAAAATACATTATACCTAAATATAACCAATATTTTTATTTCTATAAATAAAAATAGTAATGTAAATAGACTAACTGTCACCTGCGACTTTGCTCCGGAGTTTGTACGCGAACTGTGAAGCGATAATATGTTATATCGTTCCGGAACTATATTCAGTATTTCATATCCTTCTGTGCAAATTTCTTACAATATCGGTTCTTTAGATTCACTGTTACATAGTAACAAATAGACAGGCGAACTGATCAAATTGGTCGATAGACTTGCTTACTAGAGGTAGGATTTTGACATTACTTGTATGGACCTTATGTCAAAATCCTATCTCTAGTAAGCAAATCTCTTGACTGATTTGATATTGGAACTGGCAGTTAACAGCATCGGAGTATGGAAGAAGCTGTCAATTGATTTAAAAAACACGTTACGCTAAAAAATACCTCTTTCAATTTTCTTACAATCATTATTATTCAAACTTATTATACAGAATTATAAGTCTTAATTAATTTAACTAACCTTCGATCTATTTTATTATTTGGTAAACAAAAAAAGACCTTGACACAACGCAGTGGCATTCGATATACACTTACTATGTATTTCACTAGTAAGGCTAAGCCAGTAACTACAGTCGCTCCGTTGTTAATACATCTATGAACTCTCCTCCATGCACTATGAAAACTCTTAGAGTAGACAAAAATCAAATCACCTTTTTTTCCAACTCTGTTGGACGCGGTTTCCATCCTAACCAGATATTTATATTAGTATTTTATTATAGACTGGCTGTTGCCTGCGGTCACGTGAGACGTTTTGGGACGGTATCAAAATGAAACGTTCACCAGATTTTAAGTAAGACCTCTAGTATCCACGCATACATCGGTGAAAACTGCATTCAATTCCATGCCGCAGTTTTTGCGTGACGCGCGTACAAAGATACAGACAGACAGATAAAAACTCTAAAAATTATTATTTTGGCTTCTGTTGCTCTAGTAAAGACCCCCAGATTAGTTTTTCTTTAATATCTGTAATTATATGTATAGACTAGCGACCCACCGGTGGTTTCACCCACATTGCCCCATTCCTAAGAGTCGCAATGTGATTTTAAATAGCTTAAAACCTTCCTCACGAATCACTCCGTCCATTAGTGAAAATCGCATGAAATCCATACAGTAGTTTCTGCGTTTATCGCGAACAGACAGATAGATAGACGTGAAGGTGGACTTTGTTTTATAATATGTAAGGATAAGGATGACTGTTTATTAGTAGATGGACAGACGATCTCATATATGTCGCTGGAAGTCGTTGGATACAGGAGGCATATAACAGGTCCTTGTGGAAGTTTATGAAGGAGACCTTTGTTCAGCAGCGAACCTCTTTTGGCTGAAATAATAATGATTAGTATTTTTCACAAAGTCCCTTCTCTGAGAAGCTGAAACCCAACATTTTACAATTCTCAACTTATTCTATGCTCGGAGTTTCTCTGAAGGATAAAATCCGCAACGAGATTATCCGACAGAGAAGCAAAGTTACCGACATAGCGCACCGAATTAGCAAGCTAAAGTGGCAGTGGGCTGGCCATATTTGTAGAAGAACCGATAACCGCTGGTGTAGACGTGTTCTTGAGTGGAGACTGCGACTCGGCAAACGTAGCGTAGGACACCCTCCGGCAAGATGGAATGATGATTTGCGAAAGGTTGCTGGCGGAAGCTACATTGGGGGAGGCCTATGTTCAGCAGTGGACTGCTATAGACTGATGATGATGATGATGATGATGAACTTATTCTTGAAGTAATACCGATACACTATTGACGAACTGGTTGATGCTCTTCGGGTTTCTGACTACCATCAACGAGATTTTCAAAGGCGTTCGTTTAACAACCGGGACCAACTGTTGTACTAAGAATGGTTACTCATAGACTGTGACAAATGCATATTAATCTTATATATCGATTAACCAGCGTAGTTATCACTTCGCCATGATTTTACACACCATCACGCCTGTATTCCCCGAAACGTTAAGCAGAGGCGTACTAATGTACACCAGTTCGACGGAATGTTTAGATCCCATTTAATAGGGGAATTTATGCCCGGTTACTGGCAATAGGCTCGCATTGCCAGTAACCGGGCATAAATTCCAAGCTCCGAGCTGCAACTGAGAATTTAATAGAAAAATCCAATAACACATTACTGGAAATCGAACACAGGATCTCTAGCGTAGCATTCGCGCTCAGGAACACTAGGCTAACGAGATATTTCACGATTTTAATTTGATAAAACGCTACAAAATTAATGCCTTTATTTGAATTATAAATTTAAATCCAATACGATCTCTATCTTTATAAATCTGATTTGCAAAGTGTTGGCTTTAGTGTAAATTATTTTATTATGGCAAAATGTACAAATCAAGGCAATATTTCAACGTTAAACGGTGCTTCGTTAACATAAATAATTTATTATATTCTATACCTAAGTTGAATTTGTTTGTATTGATGATCGTGAGAAAACGTGTTTCATTCAACGAATTCGTTTCTCATTTATTTATTTGTTTAATAAATCACCAAGATTTATTTACTCTAAAATTTATTCCTAAAGTTGATACAATTTTTTTATATACCACTGAGGTAGCAAACAAGCTTTCGTCCCACTTGATGGTAAGCAGTTTCCGTAGCCTATGGATGTCTGCAACACCAGAGGTATTGCTCGCGCGTTACCGAACCCGTAAATACCATTTCACTCCTTTTTTGAAGGTTGTAGTCTAATGCGCAATTTTAGATCGCATTTACTGCTTACTTGTAGGATCATAAGAACAAGATAATTATAATCATACTACTGCACGCGGTTTCACTCGTATCCCAAAGATCATTCAAATCGGTTAATCATAAAAACGTGACAAACTTACCGACAAACAGAGTTACTTTCGCATTTATAATATTAGTACAGATTCTATTACATAAAAAAAAACAAAAAGGAATTACGGGCATAAGTATTTCTTAAATGTTGTCCATTGTTTCCATAATAGCTAAAATAAGTATCCTAAATCTCAAGCAAACTAACAAACCTATAATGTAACGGCACTTCTATACATCACAAGTCTACGGCGCTTGCAAGGACAGGTCCGCTTCAAATATTCATACTAAGATCGATATGAGTATGTACCGCTATGCGCCTGCTTGAGCCCCGAGGTCGAACTATAATCAAAACGTAATTTTGATCTAATATCGTATGCGCAGCTAATAAAAGCTGTGCACAAATGTTAAAGGTTCATGTAGACCGGTAACCATTCTATTATAGGCTTTATGCACTTATCTATGCTTGTCAGTGTCATTTCATTCAAATACCAACACACAACCACTCCTGCGCCGTTTTTGAACACGGATTTTAATGAGTTTAATGTCATTAAACTGTCTCAGTGGTCTTCGTAAGCATAGCGTGTTGGGTTCGAATTCCAGGTCAAACAAGTTGAAATTCTCAGGATTTATGTATCATCATAAGTATATAGGATTCGCCCCTATTTATCATCATTGTAGCCAAATGACTCCATCATAGACTTTTACAAGGTTCAGTTATGTACTTCCAGCATTCATAGAGTTCCAGAGACCTTTACCAGGTCATATGTCCGTCTCGTTGGAGGTCGTCCCACGCTGCGCTTTTACGCCCCCTATCATAACATAAACATAATCAACCCATTATACTGTAGGAGAGGAGTCCCACTCCTGGACACGGGCCTAGGATTGGGACTCCTCTCCTCTCCTCTCAGAATGAGAGAGATTAGGCTATAGTCCACCACGCTGGCCTAGTGCGGGTTGGCAGACTTCACATGCCATCGAGAAAATCTCTCAGGCATGCAGGTTTCCTCACGATGTTTTCCTTCACCGTTTAAGCGCGTGATAATTAACTTAACTTAACTTAACCCCTATCACGTGGGACTAAAGACACAAAATATTAAGTAGAGGCGTACCTAGTGCTACACCCACTGCTGGTAGATGCGTGGGTGCTTAAAATGTAATGGTATACACCCAGCAGCAGTGCAGATTAAAATGTAAAGCAGTGATAGCCAGTATGAACGTTGGACTGCCAAGTCAAATGTTCTCGAGTTCGATCCCAAGGCTCTGACTTTTCGAAGTAATGTGCGTATTAAATAGTTAATAATCACGCGCTTAAACGGTGAAGGAAAACATCGTGAGGAAACATGCATGCCTGAGAGATTTTTCTCGATGGCGTGTGACGTCTGCCAACGTGGCCGAGGTCGAGGCCAGCGTGGTGGACTATAGCCTTATCCCTCTCATTCTGAGAGGAGACCCGTGCCCAGCATTGGGACAGTATAATGGGTTGATTATTATGTTTGGTGGTGCACACCCATAGCTCTAGGTGGCAAACTGTGGGTGTACAGTAGTACAAGACCTCTACCTATCATTTTTTTAAACGAAGATATAAAGATTAATTTCAAATAATCCTCGCGCGCACTTTAAATACAACTAACCTATAGATACCTATTAATGTAGGTAGTTCACAAATATATCGCCAGAATAACCCCATAGCGGACCAGCGGTTGAAAATACTGAAGAAAAATAAGTAAAACGCGATCCTATTGAATTACTTACGAAAATTATTCCGATTTTTTTTATTCGTGATAGGCTTACGCTTTAATATCAGATGCTGGTTATATCGCGACACTGATATAACCTTGACCTTTCCGCTGAAGAGTTGATTTCAAGAAACCTGTGTGTGGGCGTCTTCGAGGAAAACCTTCCAATGACACGTGGGCACGGAAAATCGATAGTTAATAAGCCAGAAAATTGTTAGCTTGCATATTTACGACGTAACCCCATACTTTGTATAACGAAATCATAACATTATTCGGATTATTTAATGGATTTATGAATTTTGTACAGGACAGGAGAGTACTGATTAGCCCGATAAATTCGTTTTTTTTTTTATTCGATAGGCTTACGCTTAACCGCCAGTTCGCCTGATGTTAAGCAACACTGCGATCTATTGGAACCGAAACACCAATTATAATTGGATTTTCGGTTCAAATTATAAAACACATAGTAGGTTCATTTTTTTTATGGGATAGGAGGGCAAACGAGCAAACGGATCGCCTGATGGTAAGCGATTACCGCCGCCAATGGACACCCGCACACCAGAGGAGTCACAAGTGCGTTGCCGACCTTTTAAAAGGGGTTTGGGCCTCCGGTAACCTCACTCACTCGGCGAAACACAACGTAAGCGTTGTTTGACGCCGGTTTTCTGTGAGGCCGTGGTATCACTCCGGTCCAGCCGGCACATTCGTGCCGAACCATGGCTCTCCCGCGTATTCCAAAAGTATCTCTGGAGGAAATAATTGTGCGTGTCTGAAGTAAGTCATACCAAATAGCCGAGATAAAGTTAGATAAATAAATATGTTTTTAGACAAAACTACCAAAATTAGGACAATAATCATGAATGCGAAATATTTAAATGTTTTTTTTTAAAGGATATTATTATTTTATTATCAATAAACTATATGCATTATGAAAAGAAACGTATTAATTTACACTATTTACATAAAATGTTTCATTTGCTTCTTTTCTTTTCTTCTGATGATGGAATCTTATGTCAACTATAATTAGGTACAGGTACTTATGTAACTGCCTGCATTTAGTCTAGAGGTCCACAGTGCGACTGTGGTCTATGGTCGTATGTTACGGTATCTAATGTTATAAGCTAACCAAAACTATACCTAAGTACTTTAAACTGCTGAAAATCATGAAACAATAATGTCCCTTACTACGGACTGGCGTTTTTGTGGCGCAGTGCCAAGAACTGCTATATTTAAAGTAACTACTCGTTCACGATAGCAAGCAATGTATGAACAGCTCTCAGGTCTATGAATCAGTAAGGCTTGCTTCCAAATAAAACATAAAAATTATAAATGGTTATGTGTTTACTTAAATATATAGTATTATTCTTCCATTTATTTATTATTTTAACTTATTTTTATATATTTTTATAAAAATAAGTAAAACATTTAAAAATATAAAAAATAGTAGCCCATCGGCATCGGGAGCAGGGTCCAAGCCACCGATGGTCAGGGTCCCAGAGAGAGAAACCTCCTAACAATGCGGGCCGTGTCCAGAAGTACTACTTTCTGTATCAAACCCTTGATCCAACCACCTAATGAGAGCCTCCTTAGGTGTCGGTCGAGGCTCTTGGCTATTAAACCATTGGCAGATACAACGATTGGTACTATGATCGCCGCATCCACGCCCCACATGTCGACAACCTCGTGTGCCAAATCAAGATACTTTATTTCTTATTATTATATTTTTTTCACACTTCTGTCTACATTTCTCATTCAAACTCTCCTCTCGCAGGTCTGCTGGAAGAGATTTATTAGAAATAAGTAGTACCTTTGTACTAAGTAGTCTTACGTTATTTATTGTATTATTTTGTATTGTTAAGTGTACATAAATTAATTAATAAATAAAATGACGTCACAATCGTTTTCCCAGAAAGCTTAGTGTACGCTAGTATGTGCCCTCAAAATTACTCGACGATGCGCTGTACGTTTCCCCGGCCGAAATTAAAAGTCCAAACAAGCTGGTATTGAGATTTTGCTAAGCAGAAAATCACAAAAAAAAATTTAGCATACTGCGGAATCGAACCTGTAATCGCACACCCCATAACTGTGCCACGATCATAGATATGTATTTTTTTAACTGAGTCGAAATACTTCTAAATACCTCACTCGTACTGAAAAACTAATCCCAATTTTTTAATTCCTTGCTGACGCAATTTTTATACCGTTATTTACTCACAATATTCTCATTAAAAATGGGCAGAGATTATTTTGTAAATAAAAAGCATATACCTTAAACACTTTCGTGTCAAACTTCATACGTAGGTGTATATATCCAGCCAATATATATCTAATAGTAATGACGAAAATTAGATATTTTCGTTGATACCTTGGTAATAATATCAGGAGAACATTAAGTGAGAATAAGGTAAGCCTCCAGTTGCAGCGGGGACGTAGGCTGGCGCCTCGCTTCCAGAATTAATAACTTTCTCGTCCCCCGCAGACGCTCTACCCCAAACTCCTACCGCGCCCACCCCCTACCAACGGCACCCATCTCGATTAATAAAATATCCCTTACATCACAGTTTGCCGTACTAAATGTTCTTTTAACACTCAAATCCAAGAACCAGTGTTGGACATTAAACAATTAAAAATAATTCAATTACAATTAAATTGATACAATTAAATTGAATTCAAAGATTTCATTGATTTAAATGTTATTTGTTTCATGTCCAATGAATGCCTAACACTGGTAAGAACTAATAAAAATGAAACAAAACCATACTCTTAAATTCTTGTCCAACTTGTTTTATCCCTGTTTAACGATATAAGGTTGATTTTAGATTGACACAGAAAACAGCTGCGAATGAGACGTGTGTTAGCTTCAATGAATTTATTTACACTACTCGTCATAACATTACATACTTAAGAGTTAAGTTTTATGCATAATAATATATAGGTATAGAACCATCGCAACATACCGCCCACCAAAAAGACCTTTAGTTCTTTTTAACCAAACTATGATTTTAATTCAATTACATATTATAACAAGGATGTAGTTCTATACCCAATTGCTTCTCTACTAGTACAAAATTGTATAATAGTCAAAACTATAACAAACTGTAACTAATTGAATAACATGCCAAGTAGTTATAATCATACATTAGCAATACCTTAAACCTTGGTATCTATAGGAAGAAGACATAATTTACCAATAGATCGTTTAATTATGTGGTTGCCGGTTTTTACACTGTAAACTCTAGTTACAGCATCAGGACCAGGGTGTTTGTCTACGATACGTCCCAATGGCCATTTCCCAGGAGCAGCATTGTCCATTTTTATGAGTACTATCTGTCCGACTTCTAAATCTTGTACTGTTTTTAACCACTTCGGTCGTTGCTGCAGTCTTGATAAATACTCATGTTGCCATCGGTGCCAAAAATCATTTAATAGCTTTTGACTGTGATGCCATCGAGAAAGCTGGCTAATGGGTATGTCTTTGAAGCTAGGCGAAGGTACGGTGATTGGTGCTTCTCCGATCAAGAAGTGTCCGGGTGTGAGTACATCCAAATTATCTGTATCGGTTTCATCGATGGGACACAGCGGTCGAGAGTTTAAGCAAGCTTCGATCTGGCATAAAATCGTAGTGAACTCTTCAAACGTCATGTTACAGTTTAAAACTCGTTTCAAGTGATATTTCATGGATTTTATGCCAGCCTCCCAAAGGCCTCCAAAGTTCGGACTATATCCCGGAATAAAATGCCACTGTGTGCTATCCTTAGCCAAATCATCTCTAATGTCACCTTGGAATTCTAATTTGGCGTTCTTCCAGGCTTCTGCAAGCTCTTTATTCGCACCAACAAAGTTACGACCTTGGTCACTCCACATGTGATTGCACCTTCCTCTACGTGCAACGAATCTTCGGAAAGCTCCTATAAAAGCTTCCGATGTTAAATCGCCAACAAGTTCTAAATGTATGGCTTTAGTTACCATACATATAAATAATGAAATGTAGCCTTTATTAACCTTAGCTCCTCTACCCTTAGACATTAGGATATTGTATGGACCTGCAAAGTCGACCCCACAGTGCAAGAATGATCGAGCTGGTGTGACTCGTTGCTTGGGTAAGTCTCCCATTAATTGGTTTCTAATATCTGCCCGCTGCTTTGCACAGATCAAACATTTGTGTACTTCAGCTTTTACTAAACCTTTGCTTTTTAATATCCAATATTTAGAGCGAATGTAATTAAGCATTAACTGTACACCTCCGTGCAAAGTTGATATATGTGCATCAGCAACAATCAGTCTAGTCAAATAGGACTTATCATCCAGGATGATTGGGTGCTTCCTATCCTTGTCTATATTGGCGTGTTGTATTCTACCGCCCACCCTGAGGATATGGTTTTGATCTAAGTACGGGTTAAGTGATTTCAATACACTCCGATTCTTAACCTTTCCATTATTCTTCAGGTCCTTTATATCCGCTTCAAAATATTGTCGTTGTACTATTTGTATACATTTGTGTAATGATCTTTCTAATTCTTCTGTGGTTAAACTAATATTGTGTGTTTTGTCTTTTTTCAGGTTCAAGAATCGTCTGCAGTACGTCACGGTATGAGTCAACTCTTTCAATGTATCACAAACCTCGAAGCGGGTAGACAAAGTTTTCCTTTGGTCGATGTTGGGTTCTGAAACCAAGTTCACAATAATATTTTTCTTCATTTCTAAATCAGTTTTAATGTTTATGCTTTTAAATTTTATTTCTTTTTGTTTCAGCCATTCAGGCCCTTCCCACCATAATCTACAATTCATCAAATCGGATAGCAGCATACCTCGGGATGCGACGTCGGCAGGGTTTTCTTTAGATTGTACATAATACCATTTGCTGCCTATGTTATCAATAATGTTGACTACTCTGTTTCTTACAAACGTTTGCCATCTTGTAGGATCTCCCTGCAACCACGATAAAACGATGGTGGAGTCTGTCCATGAAAAGATTTGAGTAGCAGGGACTCGCATAGCTTCGCTTACTTGTTTCAATAATTTTGAAAGCAGTTCTGCGCCACATAACTCTAGTCGTGGAAGAGACATGGGTTTCACAGGTGCAACTCTAGATTTAGCAGCAATGATGGTCGTCTTGTACTGATGGTCTTCTCCCAGTACCCTCAGGTAAGCAACAGCACCGTACGCCTTGTCAGAAGCATCACAATAACCGTGGATAGTAGCTCGCTTAATACTTTTGCTTGTGCATTGTAACCATCTTCTTAGTTCGACTACCTTTAAATGTTTTAAGCTTTGACGTATGCTAATCCATTCTTTTTCTGTTTCAGGGTCTACTTCCTCATCCCAGCCGCTTCGTTTAAACCACAACCTTTGAATTAATATTTTCGCAGGTACTATCGCAGGAGCTAACCACCCCAGTGGATCAAATAGCCGGTGAATATCAGCCAAGATCTTCCTTTTAGTGACAACTCCAGACATCAGAGCATAATCAAGATGGTAATGTATAGTATCTTTGCCCATATTCCAGGATAAACCCAGTGTTCTAACCGTGCCATGCACCTTCATGTCAATTTGCACTTGTTTACTACGCTGTGCCGATTCAAATTGTTCCAAAAACTTGGCGCTGTTTGACGCCCACTTTTGTAAAGTGAAGCCTCCCTTTTTCAGGATGTGGTTAATATCTTTGGCTAATTTTATAGCCTGTTCTGCTGTGTCTTGTCCTGACATTAAATCATCCATGAAAAAGTCTTGCTTAATGGCTTCAGCTGCTTCAGGATAGTCTTTGCCTTCATCTACACCTAGTTGTTGAAGTGTCTTTACAGCAAGGTACGGGGCAGAAGCCGTACCAAAGGTGACCCTTAGTAAGCGATAATCCCTGATGGGTTCAGTAAAATTATCGCGCCAATAAATGCGTTGATAGTCAGTGTCTTCCTTTGTTACCAATATCTGTCTGTACATTTTTTCGATATCAGACACAAAACAGACTGGTTTCATTCTCCATCGCATTACTAAATATCTCATTTCTTCCTGAAGCTGAGGCCCTATAAGTAATTCTTCGTTTAGAGATATATTATTGCAACCTTTGGACGAAGCATTAAATACTATTCTTACTTTCGTAGTCTCACTTGTTTCTTTCAGGACTGGGTGGTGTGGTAAGTATACTGCTGAATTTTCTATTTCGTTTATTGGAACAATTTCCATGTGATTCATGTCAATATACTCTTTCATAACTTTTTTGTATTCTGTCCTTAATTGTATATCATTTTCAAAGCGTCTTTCTAGTTGCATGTATCTTTTCAGTGCTACATCTCTAGTGTTTCCTTCTGGCGACTTTGGTATTTCAGTTTTGAATGGCAATTTTACCACGTATCTGCCTTCAGGTGTTCTTTTGTATGTGTCTTCATATATTTTCTCACATATTCGTTCATCCTTTGTTAACTTTTTCTTACTGTCATCGTCTACTTCCCAAAAAGATTTCAGCATATCTTCCATGTCGATATGATGATGCATAACAGTAATGTCTTCCGAAGAAGTGTATTCTTCTACCTTTCCAAAAAGTATCCATCCTAGGCGTGTATTTTGTGCGCTTGGAGAGCCTAATGGACCTTTGAGTAGACCACCTTTCAAGATAATGTCAAAAACTTGCACACCTAATAAAAGGTCAACTCGCCCTGGTTGATTATAACTTGGGTCTGCCAGGGTTAGCCCTTGTAAATGTGGCCAAGTGTTGGTATTATTAGTAAAATATCTTGGTGGCAAATCGGAGGTTATCTTCGTTGGTATGACGTATGCCTTCATGAAAATCTTGAAATCATCTTCGCATCGAGAGAAAAGATCAAATTCTATGACGTGGTTTATGTGTGTTTGTTTTCCTCCTACTGCTGTAATTGTTCCTTTGCTAGACTTTCGCTTTATTTTTAACCTTTGAGCTGCTCTTTCACTAATAAAACTTTCATGTGACCCTTGATCTATTAAGGCGCGCAATACTGTTGTTAGTCCATTTGCATCCTTTACATACACTAGTGCTGTCGCTAGCAAAGCTGTGGACTTCTTCGAAGCGAAGTGTGATGACATTGCAACGTCTACATTGGCCTCTTCAATATTTTGTTCCTTTCCTTCGATATGACTGTGTGGAGTTTGTGTATTGTTTGATTGCTTGGTACTACTCGACTGGTGCAACAGCGAATGGTGACGGCGATTACATCGGCGGCAGTATACGGGTACCCGGCACTTCCAGGCTGTATGACCAGGGGTCAAACAATTGTAGCAAAGGCTATTCTTCTTTACAAACTCACTTCTCTCCATAGGTTGAAGCTTTACAAAACTTTTACAATGGCATAGGGTGTGATCTTCCTTGCACATTGTACACGTCTTCACAGGCGTGGTTGTAGAAACATGACATAACTTATCTTTGGTATTTTTCTCCTTTGAGGCAGATGTGGAACTAACAGGTGCCACCAACTCTAATGTACGGAACTTGGACTCCAAAAATATATTGAGCTCCTTCCAGGTGGGTAACGTATTAGACTCCTGGGTGTATGCTTGCTCCTCCCAATCCTTATGGGTCTCAGGATCTAATTTCTGAACCACCAAATATATAATTATTGGATCCCATGCATCAACAGATATGTCAAGATTATGTAGACTATTTAAACATTCAGTGGTAGTGTCTAGTAATGACTTTATCTGATTTGCAGTTGGTACCTTGATTGTCTTCTGTCCAGTCAGCCGTTTTAATAAGGAATTCACAATCACTCGTTTATTACCGAAGCGATGTTTTAATATGTCCCATGCTTGTTCGTAGTTATTTTCGGTAACCTTAACATGTTTCAGTAGTATTTCTGCTTCCCCGGTGACACTTGATTTCAGATACTGAAGTTTCTGTACCAGACTCAGCGACGAATTATTGTGGACAAGTGATATAAACAAGTCATGATAGGTAGGCCAATCTTCATATTGTCCGTTAAATTCGGGAAGTTGAATCCTTGGTAGTTTAACTTGAGATGTATTAAACGTCGCCATGTCTGTTCCTTTTAATGACAATGCAGATAACATGTCCTTTAAGTCACCTTGCAAGCATAAGTACAAGTCCTCAATAACGTAATAATCTTCATTTACAAAATATTGGATATTTGTCCTTTGTTCTTTCAGTGTACATTTAACCAGTTCTTGATGAGTTGTTTTAAAGGACTGCCAATATTCTTCAATACATTGTAATCTTGTTTCGATGTAACCCTTTGTCAATCTTGCCTTGGGACATTTTTTCAAATTAACTTGCGCTTTTTGCATCTTTCCGGCTATTTCTTCTAGAAGACTAAGTAATTGACCACTTGAGGTACTCATTTTTGTAACAATGTGCTTTTAAACTATTAATTTAGATCCCAAAATACCACTTAGATCCTCCGAGTAACAACCTAATAAACTTGTTATTTTATAAATCGTCACTAATGAGCGTAAGTTTCTTATCGCTGTGGAATGCAATCCTTTGTCTTCGATCGGCCGGTCGTATTTTTTATAACTATAATAATTTCACTGGATCCGGCTCGAAGGACCATATGTTTAACGATATAAGGTTGATTTTAGATTGACACAGAAAACAGCTGCGAATGAGACGTGTGTTAGCTTCAATGAATTTATTTACACTACTCGTCATAACATTACATACTTAAGAGTTAAGTTTTATGCATAATAATATATAGGTATAGAACCATCGCAACAATCCCATTAACTTAACAGTAGCATTACATAGGACAAAAAACATTAGTAACACTAAAAGTAACGGATAATTATTAAAATATGCTTACTTTAATAAAGGCAACTTTAAAATCACGAAGCATGTTTTTTATGCCTAACTATATACTCGTATTTCCGTAATAAATTTGTTTCAAACTTTACCAATAATGAACAAACTAACTTTCTATACTGGTTCAATACAAAAGAAACGAAACGCTTTAAGTCCACTTTTATAATGCGTACTGCTGAAATATGGAATGCACTTCCCGAGTGGGTCTTCCCTGATCGATATAATCTGGATGTCTTTAAATCACGAGTGAATCGGTTTCTTCTAGGCAAGCGCGCTCCATCGTAGATCGCAGTATCGCTTAACATCAGGCAAACTAGCGGTCAAGCGTAAGCCTATCACGAATTAAAAAAAAAACAATAGGTACTTTTAATTGTTCAAGTACGTAATTCTAAATAAAGTTTCGTATGAATCTTAAATGGCAAGTGGTACTCTCCTTGGCTAGAAAAAATAACGCCTAAACAAGTAATATTGTAATGAGAGCGAAAATTAAAGCAAAGGTGACACTTTAGACGTGTTTGAAAACGAAACCAGTTTGAAACTGTATTATGGATATTTTTAATATCTAGTTGATAGTTTATAAGACTATAAAACATGCGTTACAAAAATATCAAATAATAATACAAAATATTGCAAACCCGACAGCATCGAGATTAAATTTCAAAAACTTATAAAAAAAAATTTAACAAAAAGGAAACCGCCTTCAAAAACATAGAAAAAAAATATCTTTTTGTGATTTTGTTGCATTTTCCATGCTAAGATTATTAAGTTATATTTTATAAGTCATAAGGTGACGTTTTATATTAAGTTATATAAAACATCACCTTATGGCGTAAATTCAGAATGTGAAGGCAAAATTTCAATCATGCGGGTAGGGTTCGCGGTGGCTTAGAGGTCAGAGCGTCTGGTATATCAAACCAGAAGACGCAGGTATCAGGACGCAGAATCCTGCCCGCGATTGAATTTTGAATTTTTTTTTGAAAATAATGTTATGTGCAAAACAGTTTCGGAAGTCGGTGGCGTACGTAAACAAAAGATCCAACCAAATCGATGGCACCGACTTCGGAAACTCTTCTGAAACTGTAGCTGTGACTTGAAACTGTTTTGTACATAAAGTTATAATATTTCAATATTTTGAGTGGCGAGTAAAAGTTGACATACCAAGACGATGTCTTGACTTATTCGGTTAGCAGGTGTTATTGTCATTTTGTTCTAAATTTTGTAATCAGATCTTTCCAGATAATCAAATTTTAATGGGACTACCTTGGGAGTATAATAGTCACTCGTACAAAAAAAGAATTTTTGAAATCGGTCCACAATTAACGGAAATATCGGTGAACATACATAACAAAAAATACATACAACCATAACATAGAACCTCCTTCTTTTTTTAAAGTCGGTTAAAATAGAATATGTACCTACTGAACTAAAATGGAACATCCCTTCAAGATAACATAAAACATGCGTTACAAAATAATCATCATATCAAAACTACAACCGAAATAATATTATAATCCCAGCCATAATCCTATAATAAAATAAATCTGGCGTCGCGTCGTAGGCTTATGGTAGGGGAGAGTATCTTGCATCTCTCTCTGGCGGCCGGAAAGCCTTCGGAAGTTTCAGGAGTGTTTCGGTTTGCCTCTTTGACTCTGTTTGGGTGTGTAATGATTTGGCGCGCGTGTAATTTGCTGAAAAAATGTCCCCGCCGTCTTTCAGGGCAGTCTTGTTACATGTTCATGATACTCATGCTCTGATTATTACTGTTATTACCAGTTTGCAGCGTTATTTTTTTCTATTATTTACGTAATACTACAGGATGGGTTTGTATGACAGTTTATTATTATGTTTGGTTACTTTGTCTAGTTGACAAAATTTTTGATGTTCTATGAATTAAAATTTTATTAAGCATGATTTGAATAGCGATTTAGCCTTAGATAGCAGTGATAGCCTAGTGGTATGACCGTTGGACTGCCAAATCAAAGGTCTCGAGTTCGAACCCAAGGCACGCACCTCAGACTTTTCGAAGTCATGTATTAATAGTTAATTATCACGCGCTTAAACGGTGAAGGAAAACATCGTGAGGAAACCTGCATGCCTGAGAGATTTTCTTGATGGCGTGTGAAGTCTGCCAACACGTACTAGGCCAGTGCGGTGGGCTATAGCCTAATCCCTCTCATTCTGAGAGGAGACCCGTGCCCAGCAGTGGGACAGTATAATGGGTTGATGATGTTATGTTATGAATGCTAGCCTTAGAGAAACATACATAACATATAGGTCTCTTATAATAGGAGGCTGGTCATTAACTGGTCGCAAATCCAAACTCCGTGCTGCTACTGACAATTTTATAAAAAACTCAACAGCATTTTGCTGGATTTGGCAATTGAACCCAGGACCTCACTTGCTCAGTAGCCACGTTTGTGAACTATTGCTACAATTAATACTAATTATTTATAATACGAGTGAATCGGTGTCTTTTAGGCAAGTACGCTCCATCGTAGATCGCAGTTTGCCTGATGTTAGGTACATCAGGCAAACTGGCGGTCAAGCGTGGTTTACGCTTGCTTACTCACGAAAAAAAAAGAAAAAAAATACAACTTATAGGATTTCAAATTAAAATATTTTTTTGAGTTTCCGTAGCGTAAACAATATTCCCATGTACCAATTCCTTTCCTCTTAACCGTTCAATTACAAAATTAATCGATTATGTAACAAAATTGGTTTTCCGTTCGGCCCGCTTTATAACGTCGGTGAAAAACTTTGTTACACCATCGCGGAGTAACAGTAGGCAACCCCGCGACGTCCCTCACCCTAATAAATCTACCCCGAAGGTTCGCCACGCGTCCGATATTTGGGAACGGCGGATCAATGTTTCCTACATAGTTATTTTAGGGTAAGTACCGCTATCCGCATCGTAATGCAAGATTTGGGGTAAACTAAATAATAGTTCTTATCGGGATACTAAAATATTGAGTACTTTTGAGTAAGAATTTGTGAAATCTCGTAATTTTTTATACACCTTTTAGTTTACAAATAAAAATCTGTTATACTTTACCCTTAAACGTGGAGTCGAACCTACAACCCGTAGTCCAGAATTGCGCAGAAGTGTTTGTGCACTTTCAAATTACCAGTTCCATACCTACACTAAAATTGTAAGACATTTTAGTACAAACATAGTCTCAGACATATTCTTTAAACCGTGCAAGAAGTATTGCCGTACCAAAAAAAGTACACACAAAGAATAAATAAAAGCAAATTCTAAAGAAAGTGATATGATATGACCATATTTCGCGATAATTTGACAATTATACAGGTGCACTTTCCACCTTTGTACTCGAAACTCATTGTTTATTAGCTTCATTCCATCTAGGATATCCGATTCCACCCGCAGCTATCGAAGTCAGAAATCATTGGAGCTGTGGCACAATGCTGATTTGTCCGGACTTTATTCGGTACTAGCTGTGCGAATCTCGTAGCATTCGTAGCGTTTGATGCGGCGTAGCGGACAACATTGTAGCACTGTGTCGGTCGGGTGCTACGAACTGGGATTTACACCAGATACTATCCCTTTTTAATACGATGGAAAGCTTTGTTAGATCATACCATCACGCCTGTTTTCCCTAAAGGGTTCGGCAGAGGTGTTCTAATGTAGAACAATTTATCGATGTTTTATTATATGTTTTAAGTCCCATGTAATGAAGGACAATGTACATAATGTAATTAATTGGGCACAAATCCAAACAGCGAGGTGCTACTAAGAATTCCAATCTTTTGAGCTAGAAGTTATATGAAGTAAAGGATCTTTTAAGCAGTAATATGACCGTTAGACTGCCAATTTAAGTGTCAAGTTTGAATTTAAGGCACGCATTTGCATATTAATTATTATTAATATTATTAATTATACAACCAAAATTATAGGCGTCGACCGGCGGCCAAGTGCGTAACACCTAATCTAAATTATAGAAAACTACAGTCACCGGCGACCAGTCGACAGTGCGCAATGACTCAGGTCAAAAATACATTACCTAATCCTACATTATGTAACACAATATCCCGGCAGGTTTCAATCTGGAAGCTTATCGTGAACCTCAACTTCTCACATTCAACACTGAGATTGATATTAATACGTAATAACTA
This sequence comes from Acronicta aceris, assembly GCA_910591435.1. Taxonomy (NCBI): domain Eukaryota; kingdom Metazoa; phylum Arthropoda; class Insecta; order Lepidoptera; family Noctuidae; genus Acronicta; species Acronicta aceris. The sequence goes on from OU342768.1 coordinate 10,842,087, forward strand.
GTGCGGTTTGGGAGTTACTACTTGTGTTTCGAAGTGGAGTTACTAAGACTAACGTGTACGTATGTATTGCTATGTTTATGTTCAACCTAACTTAGTTAAGGCGATTAAAATTTTGATTAGATACAATTTCATTATGTAGTAAACATCGTTGGTCTAGTGGTTACAAGCGCGACTGCTACGCGCATCCTGGTTCGATGCCCAGGTCGAGCAGTGTTATTGGGGTTTTCAATGAAATTCTCAATAACAGCTCGGAGTTTGGTTCTGGCAATAGGTTCGCCCTCTATTATATAGGACGTAAATATACCAGCAAACTGTGGGTGTACATTAGTATGACTCTACCTAACCCTTCGGGGAATACAGGCGTGAATGATAGTATGTTTGAAAAAAATCCTTAGGAATTTGTAATATCCGTGTATAGTGCGTCTTAAAACTTGGCGATGCTTTACCACACACCAAGATCTGTTAAAGCTTACCGCTTCCTTACCTTAGAAAGCCCGCTACGCAATATCGCAACACGCAAAAATAAAACAATGAAACGTCTGTTTTAAATCTTAAAGGGAAACTTAGAAACAAAGAGCTCTTAAAGCTAGTGACGTGTAATCAAGCTTCTTTTGAACAATGTACTCGTTCTTTTTTTAATTTCACTGCTGCCACACCAAGGAGGTTTTTAAGATTTTTTCATACTAGCTTGCGTGGCTTTATGTACATGGCAGAATAAGATTTGCTTACGCCCCAGGTATTCCATTGCCGAAAATGCCTCGTAGTGATGTCATGGATCTCACGAATTTCACGATTAATGTTACAGTTGATGACAGCTTCGATACCAATTAGGAAATTTTTAATTCTTGATCACCATGAAATAAATTGCTTACTAGCCTAACTATTTTTGTCTCGTATTATTCGTCTAATTGGTTAAAAAAGTAAACTGTATAAAATAACTATTTGAAAATTCCACTAATAAAGAAGCAGGCAAGTGAAAAAATGCAACTTGCTAAGCTAATTTACTTACACATACCTAGTAGTATCATTTCAAACAATGACGTCTACGGGAGCCCACCACGTGACCTAGCTTTCACCGGAATACGATGCCTGTTGTCCTTCTAATATGCTTGTATCGAGTTTCCTTTCAGATGAGCAGCATATTACTTCGGAAATCATTGCTTTCTGTAGCACTGTTCTACACAGTAGAGGTCCCAGAATCTCTAATGGAAGCTCGGAGTTTGGATTTGTGCCCGGTAATGAAACCTAAATATACCGGCAAACTGTGGATGTACTTACTAATGCTATAGAAGCATGATGATAAGTTATGTTATTCACTATGGAATGGTGTCTTAGAGGCTACTACCAAGCATCCAATTCCAGGATGCGGAGCATATATTCTTAGTCAAACTAACACAGGCAATAATGATTGCACTATTTTAGCAATATTGGTAGAACAAAAATTCGAATACCAACCCGACATATCTTCACCTGACAAAAACAAAGCTTTTCTCCCCGCATATTCCTGACATTATTTTTTGGCTACCCTCTAGTATGTTATTTGCGAAGATGCATTAGCAAATCATACGATGTGTACGAGAGAAGTAAACATAAATCCCATCTCCCCTGAAGTTCTCATCTACCCAAGCTATATTATTACCTGATACATTTTCCCCCGAACAGAAAAACACCCTTTAATTTTACTCACACAACATCCAAACCTAAAGAGCGTAAAAACAAGACCGCGATTCCGAAATCTCAAACTTATTGTTAGTGACAGAAAGCTTAGACTTAAATGAGGAGTAATATCTTTTTACGGCGTGTGTTACTAAGTGCAAGTGATATTGCTATAGAGATTCAATGCAAACCATAGTGTCTTTTATTCTGTTTTTAGATTATAGTGGGAGTAACACGAATAGTCTTTTAAAGTGAAAAGCTGTTTGCAATACATCGACTGTTTTGAATCGGTCGTACGTAATTGGCGAATTAACTGCATATCGAGTAATTAATCGTTCAAGTTAAAATAAGGCACTTAATGAGGCTGCGACCAGATTTTTGAGTAATTATATAGAGTTCGTGTATTGACATCGTTGATTGATTAAAAAACTCATTGCCTCGACGTTCAATACAATTGAATGAAATAAACTTCAATCATCATATGCTGTTGCAGTCTTATTATGAGCAATCGTATGAGAGAGATAGTGTAATTGTCAATGGGTTTTGGTTCAAAAATAGACTGCTGTAATCAAATTATTTTAGTCTCTTTCCGTATCTTGCTAAGCAAGGCTGATAATCTAAATTAATATTGTAGATGCGAAGTAATTTTATCTATCTGTTTGTTAAAAAAAAACACATAATATATAATATTTGACCTCAAATCTAGGCCTCCAAATGACCGCAACCAAATTTCTACCGCCGTGTCAAAAAAAAATTATAACCGACAAAAGAAAATTCTCAGTAGCAGCTCGGAGTTTGGGATTTTTGCACGGTTAATGGCCATAGCTTGCCCCCTATTATATATATACATGGGATCTAAACATACCGGTGAACTGTCGTTGTACTTAGTACGCCTCTGCCTAACCCTTCGGGGAATACAGGCGTGATGGTATGTTATGTTAAGTTAAAAGAAAATTACATACTTTCATTCTCCTATTTTATTGTGCCAAAATAGTCAGAATTGATTTGGAACTTACGTGTATAATCACATTTTTTTAAATTTTAGCGACACGACCATACATACATACACTCACGCCTTTCTCCCACAGGGGTAGTAGGGGTAGGCAGCAACTGTAGACCGCCACTTGCTACGATTCTTGCATACTTCTTTTGCTTCTTCCACATTTATACATGTTGTTACACAAATGCGACGGTTGAAACAATAAAATGAGCATTTTGATATAATTTAAATAACAAATCCTCCCCTCCCCCCTTGGACGATTGTAATTGTTACTTGTTACTAAATTGTATTATACGATAACGCTAGGTACTACCATCTTCTTAATGTTAATGATTAGAGAACTTTGAAGAAAGGGGGGAGGGAAACCAGATACTTAGGATACCAAGGTAGGTATATCAGAAAGAATCCTGTTTAGTGAAATAAAACATTAATGTAGCCAAAATTAAACGATGTTTCGTAGCACTATAGCTACGGTAGCCGGTAGCCGCGCGTTGAACTCTTTCATACGGAACCCTGTTCCTTTAACAAAATACTGCTGAGATCCTAATAAATAATACGATTTATATTACATTATTATTTCTATGTGGTATTATTACTATTATGAGTAGTTATGATAAATAATTATCAATATCTAAGTGTGTGTGAATTACATTAAATTAAAATGTCACGATCTAATAAAATCACTTCGAACTTAAAAATGGAGATGACAATTAAGAAAATCAAATATATTGAATGACAAGTTGTTTTGTTTTTTCTTTTGATTGAATCCTTATTTGAACCAACGTCTAATGGTTCAAATAAGTATTCAAAAAGGAAAAGTACCTTTCCTTTTTAAGTACAACATTCAAAAAATGTAAACAACTTATTATTTTGCGGTGTTCTGGTTTAAGCCATCATTTCTCTCATTTTTGTAAAACAACTGACTACTTCATAAGTCCCAAGTGGTCCCAAGTGCAACTGCTACGCTGGAGGTCCTTGTTTCGATTTCCAGTCCAAGCAAGCTGTTATTGGATTTTTCTATGAATTTCTCAATAGCAGCTCGGAGCCAGGATGTGTGCCCGGTTGATGAGAATAGGCTCACCTCCTCCACCTATTACATGGGACCTAAACTTACTGGCGCACTGTGGGTGTACAATAGTACGTCTCTGCCTAACCCTTCGGGGAATACAGGCGTGATGGTATCTATGTTTATGTTAAACAACCTCCTCATATTTTTATACTGAGCAGGTACTAAACGCACAAATTTCTATGGAGTATTAAAAATGTTTTTCTACTTAAACGCTGAGGTATACGTTTAGGCGGTAGTCTCTGTTCTTTTATATCCGTTTAAGTATAATGAACAAAGACAAAGACGGCAGGTAGCGGTGCGGGGCCCGGGGTGGGACGGGGGGACACATATGCACCACCATAAGTACAACGATATGCATCACTGCAGTCGCAGAGCTGCATTCCTGGTGCTGGCGAACGATGGAAATGTGTGGACATTACCTTGTTACATTTAAAGTACTGTTTATCCATTTTTGTTCGTTCTTACTTCGTGGATTTGTAACCCCTTAACCCTTTGAGGGCCACATGAAAACAGAAACAACATGCCCTAGGCGCCAAGCTCCAAATTTCTTTTAAAAATCTGTCACCAAGTCGCGACCTTGGCGTGCCGTGCACATTTAAACCACGTCTGTGAATTTGGTAAAACATCCCAATAACTGCATGAATAAAATCCGCTATGCGCTACGAAATACTTTTGTCGTCTTATCTCAGACCTAAAGTAAAACGGGTGACAAGATGATGTAAAGACAAATTTGTGTCGCGGCATGCGTGTTACTGCACTGATAATCGAAATCAGGAGGAGTACTTGGAGCCACTAAATCAAGAATACTTACGAATTAAAAAGCAAAAAGGCAAAATATTAATTTAGTTGTTCCTTTTATCGTTTTAGAATATAACCGTGCTAATGTTGTGTTCCTAACGGTGAACAAGGTCGCTAGAGCTCCACGAGGAAGCGTTGTGTTGGCAGTGGGGGGACCGGTGATGTTTTGTTACCGCCGCGCTGTCATGCATGGCAGCACGTCTCCTATGCTGCCAGTCCAACTATTCCTCCATAATTTACAGGGTCGGCAAAGCGCGAGTGATACCCCTGGTGTTGCAAGCGGCTATGGTGATAGCTTACCATCAGGCGGGCGTTTGCCACCTTAGTGGTAAAAAGAAAATTAGTTAGTTGAAAAATAGAGGAATAATCCTCATTCAGTCCACCACCCCATCCACGCTAGCCTTTCGTCGAAGAGCATCAGTTGAACTCCTCTTAGTTATAGTCCGGTCGCTCTCTAATTTACTTGCCGGCCGCCAGTGGACTCGATGCCACAATAATACCGCCAAGTATTAAACGTCGGCGTCGCACAGTGGGCCAACACGACGCATATTTTGGCAGGAAATATTTTACGCTCTTAGTTTATGGTAATTTTTCGGCACTAATTTTGGTTGAAAGAGTGAGGGTTATCTTGAGAGTAGGGATCACAATCGACCGATTACGGTCGCAGTGATATGGTATAGCCGTAAAAACAGACGGTCATCTTAACAAAATGTTGTACACTAATTCATCTTTTGCACCTCATTATAAATGGCATAAAAATAAACTATACCTACAGTAAATAACTGAATTATGATTCCGTAGTCTTCAACTGCTGTCTTTTAATTGAAATTTTTCATTTGTCATTTTTTATCTTGTTCAATCTTTTTATTTCCTTTTTTTTTATTTTTATAAATTAACTTTTACATATATTGCGCAAGCTTTTAACAAGAATAATTATGATTACTTATATCAGCATTAAGGCGGATCGTTCAGCTGAGCCCGCGAAATTCAAATTTCAAGTGATTTTTCGCAGTTTGTAGGTCTATAATAAGTTCTGCATTCATGGTAATGGTAATTGCGACATTAACTATACAAAATTCACAATTTTTATCTAAAACCATTGCTTAAAAAACATTATTGTAGCTAAAAGTAATGTAAAATGTCAATTTTGACCAATTACACAGATTGTGCCAAGTTTTTGGCTTGATAAGGATTTATAAGTAAAGGTTTTAGTTCTCAGTTGTGAATGTTGTATAGTTAATTAATGTCGCAATTACAACTGCCATGAATCTAGAACTTGTTATACACCTGCAAACTGCGAAAAATCACTTGAAATTTGAATTTCGCGGGCTCAGCTGAACGATCCGCCTTAATAAGAATATTGTTGGGCAATAGGATTTTATTTGTGAAAATGGGGAGTTAGGAATATGGACTTTATTATGACATTATTTAAGGGTCACAATGAAGGAGGAACACAGACAAAATGAGAACTTATTTTTTGATACATATAAATATAAGTAATATTAACAAATAAATAAATTATGATGAAATATATTTTTGAACCGGCAAACTGTGGTAACCCGAAGGGTTAGGCAGAGGCGTACTTAATGTACACCATTAAATACGCCTCTGCCTAACCTTTCGGGGAATACAGGCGTGATGGTATGTTATGTTATATTTTTGAAATCCATATAAGTACCTAATTAAATTTCATCTTAATTCTAATAACAATTATTATAACCCTCTACATAAAGTTAGTTTGTAGCTAGTTAGGCTATACTGCTGCTAACTTATAATTTACAAAATCATAAATAAATAATGTTCGAACTGTTGACGTATCAGATTAACCCTAACAATGCTTACACAATATCCCGGAAACGTGTCCTACTACCAACTACCTCCCATACATGACCGTTTTGACCTTACGCAACCAAAACTACTGATAAACATTTTACATCTCGTACATTCCATACAAACACCTTTTATTTTAATGTATGTACTCATTCGTTGATCAGTAACTTACTGAATAAAACCAGCTAATCCTAAATCTATCGAAAAAAATCAATTTAGTAGTTGCTATGTTGTCAACTAAAAAGCCATACCGCGGCCCACTCCAAATTGTGATTAAACCAACCTAATACACACAATTACAGGTCATGCGACTACCGACACCAGTGTTTTGTGCCAAATAGAAAGATTGTAACCCAACTAAATAACACACTCCGATACGCTGCCTTACACATTACATTTTAGGGTTGAGTTTCGAATGGACCGCTTCTGACGAAACACGTTTCGCTTGTGTGCCCTCGTGAAAGCTACACATTTCATTTATAATATTAGGTACAATAGCAGACGTCATACTGTATACACTTCTACTACTGTACTCATGAATGTTTCATATGTGTGAGCGGAATCGATTACAGGAAGGTCGTAAGTACCTGGTAAGCAGAATTGAGTTTTAATATTATGAACTTGTGGTACAATTTCCTTTGTTTACAAAAACGTATTAAGGCAATAAATGTTTGTTTGCGTATGTGTGCATCGCAACGGCTCAAGCGGAGTATCGAAGAATGCGGAGCGTGAATTACGATGTTTAGGGAGTTGTCAGTTTGACAATTTGCTCTTATAAGGATTCGCGCCGCTTGTTGAGATTAATAAAAGATTAAATGCTGGTTGGCAATTAACACGTTTTAAGACTAATTCAATTAAGTCTCTCTTTGTAATATTCTGTTTTCTAATCTAGCCTAATTATCTATCTTTCAAAACAAGTTTATAGTAAGTAAATAATTTCTTTAATTAAAAAGGTAGGTATTAATATAAATATATAGATAAATAAGTATTACTTAAAAAAATACAAATAAAATCCCAAATAACAGAGAAATAATATCTTTAATTAGGTGCATTACAATAGGCGTTACGTGAACGTGGATGAAAAGTGATAAAGTCAACCGACAAACGTATCAATTACTAAATTGAATTAAACGCTATAAACCGCGCGGCGCTCCACAATAAGCGATCACAGCGCATCGCATTAGCTACTGACAGCTCGCGTACGTGTGTATACCACGCTCGTTACGTTTACGTGACGCGCACACACTAATACAAACTTAAAACTACTAACAACACAAACAAAAATACACCTAAACTCTTTGAACATAAGTACACTCTCGCTATACCTCAAACTCGCCAGTTTATTGCTTGCTCCCGCCACCACACCGGGTGGCGAAGTCCGGCAACGTCGCGCCCAAATTATTGTGACATTTATGCCATACGGCTCGCAAAACGGAACTGCTAGCGACATCTATCCACACTCTCGGAACTACGCACTCGGCTTCTAGAAAGAGACGGATGTACTTGACAATATCACTTTCACGGTCTCGTACTTAAAGCTAAGCGGTTTGCTGTACTGTTTGTTTGTGTCTGTAAACAGCGGGCTGGCGAGGTGTATCGCGCATGAATGAAATGGATGACCGCGCGAAAGAGACAGCATTCTACATGATGAGTAGGTGGAATAAGGATGGGCGAAGAGCGCGAAGCGTGCAGAATACATCGTTTATCAGATTACATGCGAAGTATCGCGAGCGTGGCGATGTTTTGACACGCGATAATCACGAGATAATGCGGGCGATCTCAGTGGCGTTTAGGTTTATATTGGCTTTTTATAGCACTGCGTTAAAATGTAGTAGTGGAGAATAATAAACATAAACATACAACATACAACTTTCATAATATTTGTTACGGCTATCTCTCCGAACGAGAATTAAGCGCGCCACTTTCGAATTTTCAGTTACACCTTCCGATTAAATAAATTTGACTTTAAATATTTCTCTTTGGTTCTGATTGTAGGTTAATAGGTAGGTAATAAAAAATAAGTAAAAGATTCCATGAATAAAATAAAAAACAATGTTGAACGCGTGTAGTTACTAAATTTAAAGAAAACTAGTGGGTAGTTTTCTTTATCAACTGTTGTCAGATAAAAAGCAAAGAATAATATATATTTAATTCTGTTCTCTAAAATACGGGTACACACGTAGTTTAGAGGACAGGGTTTCAATTGTATTATATCTAGAATAAGCCTCTTAGTCTATATCTATGTAACTACTAGTATATCATTGTATTTATGTAGGCTTTAGCTTCAAATAAAAGTTTTCTAGTTTTAAATTTGAATCCTAGAATTAAAAGTTACCAATAGGTAGGTACGCAACAGCTCAGTATTAAACTAAGCAATTAGTACGTCGAAAGTGTTGAGCTTTCGCAGAAAATCCGAGCTTTCCAAACTTGTTGGGGGCAGCTTGCCAACCGAATGTAGTGTGAAAACTTGGTACCAACTTGTGAAACGGGGGTGGGGCGACAAATTGATACTGAACACACTACTAACGCCATCTAGTAGGGAGTAGCGAGAGCTCCATTTTCAAATGTGAAATTTATTTTACAATAATTTAAACAGGATTAGGTACTGGTTTGGATTTCAGTCAGGATAAATTCAGTCAATTATTTTACAACAATACAAGTTAGGCTCATCTATTATACTTACTTAATTAAATATCTTAATAATAGTGTAGGAACTGAAAACTCATAATCCACCAAAAAAATCTGTTAGATCTACTTTTACACAACAAATTTTAAATAGAAATCGTAGACAAGGTGTATGCATTCTAAATACCTTGACCAAACGTTATTTCTGGAGGGGCAATGTTTATCTTATGGCAAGCGTTAACGCTGCGTGTTATTTCAGTATCGGATTCGTTTTCCTTTATTTTGGTAACTTTAGATGACTTCGAATCTACTAATCGATTTTTAATCGAATCAAAATATATGTGAAAATATCCCTGCTGAGTTACAAACAGCATTTGATGTTTATTTTCATAATATGTACGCATTTAACCTGCAGGTAATGGATTTCTCAATGATTTAATAGATACGTAATAGAAAATAAAATGTGCCTAATTTGATTCAATCTAATTTAGCAATTCTTGTGTTGTACATTTATATTCTCTTATCGCTAAAAATAAATGTGCCAAATAGTTAAAATAAATAAAATAAAAAATAAAAATCTAAAAATTATTTATAGTTCTAAATATCTTTTCTTAAACATAAATCTTTAATATATTTATTAAAACCTTAGCAACGTAATTTTATTTTATAAGTTAGGTTTTATTAGAAGTAGGTATACTACAAGATATCTCTTTAAAACGAATCCAGGATCCGAATTATATACCTTAAACATTATGTATAATTTATTTTTATAATTATTTAAATAATAATTACTTAACTTAAACTTTCAAACTGTAGTCATTGGTTTACTCTGTGGTGAGGATAGCTTCTATAACAATAATTTAAAAAGTACCAAACGACAAGGTAACTCTAGTCGCAGCTTTATCGTTAACACACACAACGCGGACGTAAATCTTCCTTTGATTTACGGAATACGTAGGCATTTTAATTTACAGCTAGACCATTTTAGCCGACTTTCATAAGTAATAAACACTACACAATTGAATATATTGTAGGCGTGATTTTATAGTGCGACTCACGACTGATGCAGCAGTTAAAATGTGACACTTTCATACTTCCAATCCTATCTCTGTATGTATAATTTGATCGTTACAAAAACGTACCACTGATCTGGTATCGTCGTGCGATGGGTTGTTTAACTCCCTAGCCTATGGTCGAGCTATCGAATGACTGATGCATGCGTACCATCAGATGGCACTGGTCTACAAAAGCCGCTATAGCTCTTTCTTCAAAAGGCCATTTCAGACATTGCCTTACATTGTAACTCACATAATTATTGACATAAATTATTAAATACTATGACTGGACTTTATAAGAAACCATGGTTTTCTGCAGTGAAAGCAGTGATAGCCTAGTGGTATGACCGTTGGACTGCCAAGTCAAAGGTCTCGAGTTCGAACCCAAGGCACGCACCTCTGACTTTTCGAAGTCATGTGCGTATTAAATAGTTAATTATCACGCGCTTAAACGGTGAAGGAAAACATCGTGAGGAAACCTGCATGCCTGAGAGATTTTCTCGATGGCGTGTGAAGTCTGCCAACCCGCACTAGGCCAGCGTGGTGGACTATAGCCTAATCCCTCTCATTCTGAGAGGAGACCCGTGCCCAGCAGTGGGACAGTATAATGGGTTGATTATGTTATGTTATGTTTATGGTTTTCTGAGTTTGTTTCGGTGTTTCTTCTCGTCAGTTAGGAAATACCGGTGTCATTTAGTTAATAAAAATAACAACATTGACTTGTTAAGAGTCCGAATTTTCCTTACAAACGTAATACCAAATTAAATCTTAATTAAAACACAAATTCATCAAATTCTGTTATTTTTCGGATTGCGATACCGTTAATCTAGGATCCTACTCTACCATTTCGTTTAAAATAATTCACTGGAAATAAATCTAAGCGAATGCAATTCTTGATAACTTTACCCAAATTGGAACGATTTTCCGCGCTTTTATTTCCAGTGAAGTAGTAGTAGACGAAATAGTACGGTAGGGACCTAAATTAACGGTATCCAAATCCGAATAATAACACAAATTGATAGAATATTGTCTGGATTACAATTTATTTTGGTATTACGTTTTTGTGGGCAATTCAAGCTCCGCCGAACCCTTAAAGTGTCCACATTATGATCTATTTACACATATAAATATCATTTAATCCTACCTACATTTTAAACTACCTTCCTCCCGTCGTCAAAGCTGTATGATGTGTAACAGGAATGTCTCATTCTTCAACGAAGTTTAATTTGAGAAGAATTACGAAAAGGTAAGGTAATAGTAAATACCTATTAAAAATAATAGTAATTTCGGTGAGCAATCAAATACAAAGCAAACGCAATACTTCGGTGAACATAAAAATATAAAATATGTAATAGTCTAGAAGGGAGGGAGAGAAAACAAATTAAAAAGTATAAGTAGAAGACAGTATTTTGCATAGTTTTCTCATTACAATTACGTTAGCTACTCCAAACAAGATAAAGTTAATTATCATTTCATTGACTGTGTGCGATAAATTATCATTCTTAAATTAGAACGCGTACCTACTTACTTCAGTGTCAGAATGTAATTTCAAAACATTCTTCTACACTTAATTTTTCACGCATGCACTCCTTCAAAATCAACATGTTCATTTTTCCTGACAGTTCAATCAGAACTACAATTAGTACCTACGTAGTCTCTTGAAGCAACATTAGCAAATGTAGTTGTGTTTAGAATTTGATATATACCCCTGCTCCGGATTGCATTACAAATTGATGAAAATAATTATCCTTGTTGTGGATTTTTATCTCATTTTAAATTTAGTTTAAGTTATGCTGTTATCTATCAAATGCATCTTCATTTTTTGAACATATTACGTATGTTACGAGTTTGAGTAAACATTCAAAACAGGACCATTAAACTCCTACACATCGGCATTCCGTAAAATAATCCAGAAAGCTGTAAAAGAATTGAGGTGAAAACCAATGCGATGTGCTGAATAAGCGCGCCGCCCGACCTACATCGACACTTCGTTAGTGTTTTTCGATATTCCACTGTGATTTATTATAGGTATAAAGTCTACCAGATGCCAGATCATACCGACCACATATTGGGAATACGCGGCCGTCGCTTGGGTGGTCTAACTATGGATCATTGTTTACGTAATGAGACGAGAAACATTTCTTGTGTGACGTTTAGTTTTATTGCGAAAAACACGTGTGTCTGTGTGAAGAATAAGTGCCGAACAAACATGAGTCTAGCGGTCATGTAGCACAGACTACGAATATGTATATACGTATCTGCCGCGCCATTGAAGGTCATAGAATGAAGATTTAGGGCAGTATATATATGTGTGTTTACTTAGGCCTATTCAATAACATCAAGAGATAATCGGTTCAAATGTAAAGTCTATAATACACGCCACCTTCAGGGTTGAAGTATTTAAAACAGGTATTTGAATTTATTTGTGTAATTATGTCATCGCAATGTTTAGGTTTCAAAGTATGTGTTTGTTTAATTTACCCTAATATTCGCTGCGTAACCGTGTTTTACCGCGACCTCCCATTTGTAATTTTCGTTTACATTTCCAAATACGCTAACAGGTATAACCTCCGGGGTCGGACCGCGGTAGGGGAATCGAAAAATTGTAAAACACACCTCAGGCATTGTGGTGTGAATAAATTATAAGTGAGCACAAGTTATCCGCGCCCAGCGCTACTTGACCTCCCGTGTCTCTTCTACCCGTAGAAAACACTTCAGCTGCAGGGAAATCGTGAATTTACGTGAGACCTAGATACGCTGGTTATACGCGACCCACTTACGCCTGGTAGTCTCAATATTGTTGTACCAGATCTGTACTAGGTTAGCGGAACCCTAGTCGTAGGATTATTAACTTGACTTAATGGAAATCATTCCGAGTAAATATGTTTCTATAACATAGATCTAATTTATTGATGTTGTTTTGTTTTTACAGTTTCAAAATTACACTTTAGCATGATACGACTTTTTAGAATGGCAAAAGGGTATTTTTAACACATGTAGGTACGAGTCATAAGTAGATTATAATAAGAGAAATGCAAATTTTTGCTGATTTCAGCTCGTTTGGCAAGCGTTCTCGCTGAAGTTTGCGGGCAAATGTCGTCGTATGGATGCCACTATCTTCTTGTGAAATCATAGAATTTAAACTTTAAACACTTCTAACTTGCAGTTAACCTATTTAATTATATTATTACACCCGCAGTTTCACTCGCGTCCTAAAAAGATTAACATACTATAAGTCCGATTCTAGGCGGCGTATCAATATGAAACATGCACCAGATTTTAAGTTAGACCTCTAGCAGTACATCGGTGAAAACTGCATTCAATTCCATGAAGTAGTTTTTGCGTGATGCGCGTACATACATACCTACAGACAGACAGACAAAAAATAAAAAAAATATTAGTTTGTCTTCTGTTGCTCTAATAAAGACCCCGCATATTAGTTTTACTTTAATATCTATAATGTGCAGACATCGACCTGTTACAATTTTATTATAGGTAGGTATAGATAATCACGTGAAACATTTGAATAATACCCAATTTTAATTATCGTGTCACGGTTTTTCCTGCTTATAATGCATTACTATCATATAACTATATGCATTATATATATTATCTTCTGTATTGAAATTTGTCATACATATTGCGACATAATTGTGAAAGTATTCGGTTTCAGTATGTAATCCAGTAAATTTAAATGAAAAATTAATGTTTAATCGCTTTACCCTGTAGTAGTAAAAATGCTTACAGATATGAAAACCTCCAAATTTACCTAGTCCATAAATATACAAAAAACACTTGAATAGGGACTAACCATCCAACCTACGATAATTTTGTACCATGAATCTTGCCAACACCTTATCTTATCACATAAAATGTGTAACGTCATCGAATGCGTAGAAACACCCGACCTATTTATGTCGGTTTTTTTCTAATCTTAACGAATTATAGAAATGATAAAAAGACGACAGCTTCCCCAGCCACTGACTTCTGGAAAATATCGTTAAAAGTAAAAAAATAAAATTCACGATAGAATTTTCGAGTTTTAATTGTCTCCATCACGTTTTGTATTAATTCCACGCAAATTCCACGTCTATAAATTGACAGAAACTAAAGTTTTTAGTAGACGTTTTCTACATTTGATGATGATGATGATGATGGGTCGATTCTATTAGGTTGATGAAATAAAACCGTCCACTTTGAATGTTAGATTAACACTGATTTACTGTGAATATTTTTGAACATAGCTATTTGCAATATTACGTGAAATGCTGACATGCGCCGAATGCACGGCGCGTGATTGCTAAATTAATGTACGGTTCCGTACATCCTGCCGCCCAAAAGATACAAACTAAGACTGATAAACAAATGACTAAATAAGTTACAGGATTACAAAGTATAGCAAAACATAGTAAACTTTATAAAGTTATAATAGATTATAAAACATGTCCGTGTCAATGTTATTTTTATGTCCTAATCATCACTGTCTGAAGAATGCACTGAACGCAAAAACGTTGGCGAGGTAGCCTTATCTACACCACTGATAGTAAAAACTTCACTGCACTTTTGCACTGATTCCGATGACTGTGATACCGGCAGAGGGTTTGCTGGAACGACTGAGGCCAGCCCTGCCTCAGAAGCCTCATGGCCCTGCGGCGCTGTCACTCCGCCCGTAGGGCGACGTTTCTTGATGAAGTACACAACGATGCCTAGCAAGACGATTACCGAAGCAACACTGATGTACTGCACTGTGTAATGATGTACGTCATGAATACTCAGATCTGTTGATGACTGTCCCTTAACCTCGTCAATTTGGGCCTTTAGCCGAGTCCAAATAAGTTGATGATCTTCCGTTTCGCTAAAATTATCTGGTGCAGTTGTTTTCATAATTTGATTGAGCACAGACACCTCTGGGACTTGAATATGATGATGAATGTTTAATTGATTTACAAAGTTGTTGTGAGCATAAATACTAAAGGTGTCCCCTTTCAATGTGCATCCTTGACCTAGGGTAACAATTCCGTTGCCTGCGAGATTGACCATTGTTACTCCGTCCTTACAAATAATGCGAGCTTGGCATTCCGAGCAACACGTATACAACCAGCTGTTCGGCCTGTGCAATTTGATCCACTGTTGTTCACACGGTGATTTTACCGACTGACATAATGACAAATGCATGATTTTAATATCACAGATAGACTGCTTTATTTTTAGGTCGTATATGGGCGTGTTCAAGGAGCATAAAAATATATCATTGGGAACATGAGTGCACGATTGTAAGTCCGCTTCTGATAGAAGAATTGCGGTATCCTTGCGTAGATTGTAAGCTATGAATGGTATTGATGTAAGGAGGTTATAATACTCTAGTCCCCTCCTTTGCGGAATAGATATGATTTTGTTCAGCTCAAACAATTCGTTGCTTAAGAGTGGAACCTTGATCTCTATGATTAAATAATTAGCAAATACTCTTGCTGATACTTTGAGTAATCGATACAAGTCCTTGATATTTTTTAAATCCACTGGTATCATAAGTTTACCATTCAGTTGACTGGAGATGATGCTCAGTTGGTACGATAACTGCTCCGGCGATAACAAATGACTGTCAATGCGTCCATTTGCGATATCTGTTACGGTACCAATCAAAGTTTGCTGAATCCAGCGAATATTAGATACAATTATGGATGCTGCTAGAGCCGATGATGTGATGTATAGACCGTCCTCGCTCTTTAACTGTACGCTGTTCACTTCGATTGATATGTTTTGGAGTCGTTGTTTGATGAAAGAAAATTGTTTATTCATGATGTCCTCATTACGGCGTATGATATTTAATTCTGACTCTAAAATACTAGTCTGATTTTTGATAAGGTTTTGAAGATGATTTTCATTATGATGGATTTGCTCGATGTCATCCTTGTATTTTTCGGCAAATCTCTCATCCAATACCCCGAATAATGAATTGGCAATATACCCCACTCCGTTAATTAATCCTCGTTTTTGCCTGTTGGAACCTTGATATTTAAGTAACATGTCATAGTGATCAATTTCGTTGATCTCGTGCTCTAACTGAGAAATTATACTCTCATATTGTTTACTTGGTTGTGTATTGCACAATGATTTTATGTGGTTGACGTAACCTTTAATGTCTGATAAGCCTTTCCAGTAGGTCGTCATGTTGTAGTATACAACTAAACGCCATTCATCTTTGATGTACTGTAAGTTTGATACTCTGTCGAAATAAATGGCCTGATTCTCCTCTAATGACGTCAAATTATAGGATTTATGATTACGATATGTTATGTTTTGAGAATTAGCGGGCGATAATAACATAAACAATAATAGTAGGGAACTGATGAAAAGGTTTGTAAATGATGCCTTGTTTCGAGGACGGCGTTTTCTTTTATTATCTTTGTTAAAGTTAGGTGATGATAATGATGGAGGAGGTGACGTGTCTCGATTGGGTCCGATTGGGTCCTGTGTCGTGTCCTCTTTAACCGGTAACAATACAAGTCTGGTTACAGGACGTTGTATAACGTTGTTGCTAGTTTTCAACGTGGCTACCCGTACGTAGCCATCCTTTCCGGGATGAATAGCTTGAACTCTTCCTAAAGCCCACTTGCCGGGTGGCAAGTTTTCTTCCTTGATTAGAACCACGTCATCGACCTCAAAGTTTCTATTTGGCTTACGCCATTTTGATCTAGCCTGTAGTTGCTGAAGATATTCGCTTGACCACCTTTTCCAAATCTGTTTGTTCATTGATTGAATGAGTTGCCACCTCGATGATTGAGTCATGTGATCTGGATCCGTCTGTGGCCTAGACAAAAGTGGGCCGCCGACTAAAAAGTGCCCAGGCGTGAGAATTTCGTCCTCAGGGCTCTCTGTCAACTGACAGAGAGGCCGTGAATTAAGACATGCCTCAATTTGATAGAGCAACGTAGTGAATTCCTCGTACGTGAGTTTTTGATCTCCGATAATACGCTTCAGATGATATTTGAGACTCTTTACTGCAGCTTCCCACAGTCCGCCAGCGCTAGGCCACGCAGGAGCGTTGAAGTGCCATTTAATATTCATGCTATTGATGTTATTGACGAAATCAGTATTGATGGTAGCTAAAATATCTTGGTACTCCTTCTTAATGATGCGATTGGCTCCTACGAAGTTCCTACCATTATCACTGAATACATGACTGGGCGTTCCACGGCGGGCCGAAAATCTACGGAAGGCTGCTAAAAATGCTGAGGTAGTCAAATCAGAAACTAATTCCAGATGAACAGCCTTGGTACACATACAAACAAACACGGCTATATACCCTTTGACTGTTTTGATTCCGCGTCCCTTATTGGCCTTCAACTCAACGTGTCCGGTAAAATCGACACCGGTGTGAGAAAAGGGTCGTGACAGAGTGACTCGAGGCTGTGGCAGATCAGCCATGATCTGATGATATTGTGTTTGGCTGAAGCGCCGACACTTAATGCATGATCTCAACTTCCTCTTGACAGTACGGATTCCGCTGATTATCCAATATCTATCTCTGATGTATGAGAGCGTCAGTCGTGGACCTCCATGCAAGGTAGTTTTGTGAGCTTGATCAATGATTAAATCGGTGAGACGACTATGGCTTGATAATATGATGGGGTGCTTTGATGAATCACTGATGCTTGCGTTTTTGAGTCGTCCCCCTACTCTAAGGATACCGTGCTTGTCCATAAATGGATTAAGGCATGATATTCTGCTCCTTGGATGCACGTGTCCTTTTTGATTGATAGATAAAATATCCTCATTGAATTCATGCGACTGATTATATTTAATAATAATATATAAGGCATTTTCCATTTCTGTTAACGACAAAATTTCCGATCTGGGTGAGTGCTTACCTCGCGCTTTTGTAATGAAACGCGATATCCAAGCGACAATTTTTACAATGCGAGTCAACGAACTGTAATTCTGTAATAACTCGAGTATAAATGAAATATGATTTTGATGTAAGGCCACGTTCACATTAAGCGTCTTGAGTTCTAAGTCTGGTGATTGATATTGGGTATCAGGTAGAGAGTTATGTTCGAAATTGGTAATCCATTTCGGCCCCTGCCACCATAACGGATGAGTTAATAGCTTCTGTGATGTTAGGCCCCGAGTTGCACAATCTGCAGCATTTTCCTCTGACCTCACATGATGCCAACAGGATGGTGGAACGATACTAATGATTTTGATGATTCTATTAGCCACGAACTGCTTCCACTTCTTCACATCACCTTTGATCCATCCTAAAACTATCATGGAGTCAGTCCAGGCATAGATCTCTACTTCCTGATTTGATAAAGATTCCATCACTTTCTTGATAAGTTGAGTAAGCAGTAGCGCGCCACAAAGTTCAAGTCGCGGCAATGAGACCCTTTTTGCTAGAGGTGCCAACTTTGTTTTTGCTACCGCGAGCCTTGATGTGTACTCGCCCTTATTGTTTTTAGCTACAACATACACGACGCATGCATATGCTTTTTCGGAAGCGTCACAAAATGCATGTATTTGATAATGTTGCTTTGTGTTACCTAGATACCGTGGTATGATAAATTGGTCTATGATTTTGAAATCATTCCTAAGTTGAGTCCAATCTTCTTGACAAGACTGTGGAACTTCTTCGTCCCACGATAAATTTGATGACCATGCATTTTGAAAGAGTAGTTTTGCTCTGATTGATAATGGGGACAGCCACCCTAAAGGGTCAAATACCTTGGAAATTTCTGATAGTAGCTGTCTCTTAGTGATATGTTTATTATGATGCTGTAATTGATTTTGAAAGCTAAAGCTATCAGATGATGGATACCATCTCAATCCGAGTGTTTTCCTTGATTCTGTGCATTTGAAGTCTAATGGGCTATCAAGTTGATCAGATGATAGATCTACCAGTAGTTCTGGTTCATTACTGGACCATTTTCGAAGGTTCATGCCAGCACCCTTCAACATCTCAATGAGTTGATGCTGCAGTTCTCTAGCTTGATGAATGGTATCTGCTCCACTAAACAGATCGTCCATATAGAATGACTGATTTAATGCTTCCGCAGCTAGAGGGTACTTCTCGGCATCGTCTATTGCCAACTGTTTTAGTGTTCTCATAGCTAAATATGGAGCCGCTTTAGTTCCATACGTCACGGTAGTAAGATGATATTCACGGATAAGCGCCTGAGGTGATTGTCTCCACACGATTGACTGAAGATGACGATCTGACTGTCTGATGAATATTTGCCGGAACATTTTCTCTATGTCGGCAGTGATAACATAGCTATAGGTTCTCCAGTTTAAGATAAGTGTCATGATATCCCTTTGAAGATTTGGTCCACAGCACATGAGATCATTTAGGCTTTTACCTGATGACGATTTTGCTGACGCATTGAAGACGACTCGAAGTTTTGTCGTTGTCGAGTCTAATTTCATTACGCCGTGATGTGGTAAATAGAAGGCACGTTTTGGTTCATTGACATTATTGGCATTACACATATGACCCAGTTGTTGATATTCTGACATAAACAATTTATAATTTTCTGAAAATGATGAATTGTTGCACATTTTTCTTTCCAATTGTTTGAGTTGTGCAACCGCTTTTGATTTTGATGATCCAAGTTGATTTTCGTACTCGGGCTTCATGGGTATACCAACTTCGTATCTACCAGTGTCCAAACGACGAGTAGATTGATGATAAAACTCTTCGCAATACTGCTCTTCACTGGTTAGATGAGATGATGATGATGATTCAACGTCTTCTATTTCCCAGTATTTTGATAGATCCGATAAATCGTTTGTTACGATATGACAATTAAATGTACGAACATTGCCAGATAATATCCATCCGAGAGTAGTCTGCTGCGCAATCGGAGCATGCGCTGGGCCTTTGATAAGCCCGTCCATGATAATTTGTGAATAAATGCTAACGTCTAAGAGAATATCAATAGGCTTCGACACATTGTATTCCGGATCTGCTAATTGCAGATGTTGGAGATGCGACCATGATTTCTTTTGGAATGGTATGTTAGGCAAGCTGTTTGCGACTTTTGATAAAACTAGTGCTTCTGTAGTAAACTTATAGTCACCGTAGATAGATTGACAGTCGATTAGTACGCGTCCCTTACTCTGCCTAGCACCCGAACCTATACCGGACACTGATGCGTTATAACGCCGTCTCTGCAAACCTAACCGTTGTACTGCGTTTTCAGAGATTAATGATATTTGTGACCCCTGGTCCAGGAGAGCCCTCAGGGTCACGTAAGTGCCATCAGCGCACCTAACATTAATCGATAACGTAGTCAGCAATAACTCTTCGTCTTCCCCTGCGACATGATTAACATTAGGTAGTTTGTGTGATGACTTTAACGATGAAGTGGGCACAGCAGCCGATGATGATGAAGCTGCTTGAGGAGAAGATTTTGATGATGATGAATATGCTTCATGAAGTATGGTATTATGATCTCCTTGACACGATTTGCAACGTTTTGTGGAAGTGCATTGACTTCCATCATGACTGAATAGGCAGTTTTGACAAATATTTGATTTTGTCATTGTCCTCAATTGTAGATCTGGTGTCATGTTCATAAATTTTTTACACGAAAATAGATTGCGAGTATGATATAAATTACACACAGGGCACTTAGAAGATTGAGTAATGATAGCTTGATAATTCCGATTATTGTAGCCTTTATAATAATTGTGTTTGTTATTATAGTTAGACACTTTAGGTTGATTTGAAGTTCGCTTGTTTGACGTTGAAGGTTCCTTATCACCTTTATGAAGAGGTTCGAGAGCGGTGAACTTACTCTCAAGAAATGACATCAGTTCGTCCAACATTGGTAAATCCCGGGGTGCTTTACGTGCTTCCTTGTAATCGGTATAAGTTTCCAAGTCTAATTTTTTGCAAAGTAAGTGAACCAGCAAGGGATCCCACGTATTCGTATCAACGCCAAGGTTATGAATCGCGTGAATACATTCTGTGGTGGTGTCATATAATCTTTTAATTTCAAATGATGATTGCTTTTGAATGATTGGCTGATTTAGGAATAATTCAATTTGGTTTGTGAAAAGAGCTTGAGTATTGTTGTACCGATGTAATAAGATCTCCCATGCCGTATCATAGTTTTCTGATGAAATATGTAGATGATAGATGAGACGCTCTGCTTCACCCTTAAGTTTTCCCTTAAGGTGTTGCATTTTCTGAGCTTTTGTGATGGAGTTGTTGTTATGAATTGTCTCGGTAAACAAATCATAGAAGGTTGGCCACTGCGTGTAGTTTCCGTTAAACGAGGGTATTTCAAGATGCGGAGTTGATTTTTCTAAATGAGTGGTAGATGAAATTTTCTTATTCAACTCACGCTTGATATTTTTGTAGGCCAGTTCATGATGATTAAACTCCTCGTCATATGATATATCCCCACCGGCAAGAATATGATCTATTTTTAAATGTTGGGCATCGATGATTTTCCATTTAGCTTGCACGTTCTTGAGCTCATCCTCAAGTTCCCATTTATCCGTTATGATATCGACTTTTATGCCCTTGATTAGCCGATTGAATGCTCTAAAATTAGTCCGTTGCAATGCTAACATTTCATCTACTTCTCCGTCTGGTTGAGTAGATTTTGATGATTTACGGTAAGATGATAACAGACTACGAGTAGATAGATATAGGTCTTTTCCTTTTTGATAGGTATTTTCAAGGAAATACTCAACTGCCTCACTTTTATGCTCTGAAATTTTTTGATGATTTTGCTCAAACTCGCCCCAGAGGTTGTCTAGTGACTCTATCCGTTTTCTAATATATTCGGCATGTTTCCGTGAATCGGAGTCTTTATTGAAGTTGACCTTTATTGAATTGATGTTGGAGATGATATCAGATTGACGAGCAATAAGAGATTCCATGATTAGAACAATAGGAACAGTCTTACTTGATAAATGATGATCCAGGAGTAGCACAACAGTAGAGTCTGAACCTGCTGCTGCTTCCAACGTAGCTGACAGCGGACGCTAACCCTCGCGCCGACAAGAAGTATAGAATGATTGATTGATGATAGGTGTAGCACTTCACTAAATGAGTCCACACTGGATTGATGATAATAAGTCCACGTCACGTTTTCAACGTATGTACTTCTGACCAGACCGCGCGCTAGGCCAAAGTAGGTACCCGAAAAACCGTACGCTCGAAGGACCAAAAAAAAATGTAGACGTTTTCTACATTTGATGATGATGATGATGATGGGTCGATTCTATTAGGTTGATGAAATAAAACCGTCCACTTTGAATGTTAGATTAACACTGATTTACTGTGAATATTTTTGAACATAGCTATTTGCAATATTACGTGAAATGCTGACATGCGCCGAATGCACGGCGCGTGATTGCTAAATTAATGTACGGTTCCGTACAAATGAGCTTAAAAGCGTTTTCAGATTTCACGTAGATTAGATTTCAGTGGTTTCACTTGACCTAGAAAGAAATTTCCTGTACTTTCAACTGCAAAACGTTATAAAAAATGAATGTTTCAAAAATTTTACAGTTTTCTTGTCTAATTCATGAATTCCACTTCAAATTTTAAATGACAGCTCAGCAAATTTCGAAATTGGAATCCTCCGCATTTGCAAACTGCTAACGCCATCTAGCGGTCTTGAAATAAATCACAATGAAAACTGGAAAAGGGTTTACACTTTTTTACGGAAAATTGATATATTCTTTTGGAATAAAATTGTATTAAGTAATAGATAAATGTCTAATTTATCAAATTTAAGAAAATCAGATTATATCCAACCATATTTCAGATACAATTCTGCCCTTGAGGGCACATCCCTCATATGGGACAAACTTTGTGATCCCTCCGCCCTTCCATCGCACTCCGGGGTCCCGGTAAGAGGAATATCTAAGACGAACCCATTTGTATGTAATATTTAACATAACGGCACCTTCACGAAACTACAATAAAGGTGCGTCCCGGCCATGTCACAACCTACCTATTTACCGAAAAGAACGTAATGAATGTAATGAATACTAAAAAATTAGTATTTTATGAGTTATGTACAAAAATTGTGCATGTTTTAGATATTATTATCTGCCCATTGTAGATTTGTGTATGAATTTAGTAACACTAGCAAACTGAATATAATTAAAAGAGACTTGTATGAATAAATCCCCCACATATAGGGAGTTTAGTCATTATACAACCAACACAACCTTAATTGCTCACATAAAAATAAAACACAGATAACATCAACGAACTAATTCACTATTATTTTGTGACATAAGCTCGTGTCATACTCACATGGCGTGAATAGTACACACCATCACATTAAACTTTCAGTGAGTTTACCAACAACGCTACCTACGTGACAGCCTAAATTGGGTCCGAAATTACTCGACAGTAGAATAATGGCGTCTCTAACTAATATACGGTTATCCGGAAGTGGTCTGAGCGGCGGTATTCGTACCACATTATGCAGGTAATTTATTCGGGGCTATCGTATTGGCTGTTACCGCCACTCGTCAATAGATGGCGGCGTACTCAATAAACATGTTGCCGTAATAAGAGGGGCTTGATAATTTAAAAGCACCCGTAAACAATTTGCGGTGGTAAGCTGTTATTTCCGAGGTCAGTGTTTGAATTGTTGATCATTCTTCACACGAACGGATCATGATATCCCGTGCATAACTTTATAACTAGATGAATCCTTTCAACCTCCTCCCTGTACCTATAAAATACATTTTACAGGTCATGACAACCTGATAGATGGCAGTTATTTCATGTAACTATATTGCAGATTTTTAGCCGTATCTGGCTACAAAGGAAACCGACTCCATAACTGGAAAAAGGTTAGGCAGATGATGTAATATTAATCTAGTGCAATCCTGTACGTTTGTGTACAAATGCATTAGTGATTACACTGCAGCGTTGCTATTGTGGTGATGATGTAATCGTTAATGTTCTATTAACAATATGGGGGCGTAAAATAATTAATAACATCGGAGTGTGTGGTAACTACACTTGCTATAGATACAGTGAATAGGATCTTTATTTGTTTGACCCGGTAACACTAATCTCTAAAGGAAAAGAAACTCTGAATTTATGTAAGCTAGGTACAATAGCCTAGCTGGTTTAGGCATGAATATTTTTTTAAAGACTATATACCTAATCTCAAGTATTATACCCGGTATGCCACCATTTATGTGAAAACATATAGAAACTGAATATTTAACCACACAGGGCAAGCAGAGTACCTACATGTCAGTAAACTGTGAAGTTTTGCAATCATGCATAGTCACAATATTTTTACAAACGCAGCCTAGAAATCCTGCAAGTTCAGAAAATGTTGCAGGAAAATCTATTGATTTTACAGTGTGCCAGTTTTCCGCTTCCTAGTATTTCTGCATGAAAGTTCATTGTGTGTATTTCCTGTAAAATACACCGGTCGTAGTACCTCTCTCTAACAATGTTCGGGGAATTAGTACGGAAGTTCTTTCTCGTGAATCTAACTAACAAACTGACCTTAATTAAATGTTATACGAGAAAATAAAATATTTTAATACCATACCATCACGCCTGTATTCCCCGAAGGGTTAGGCAGAGGTGTACTTAATGTATACCCACAGTTCGCCGGTATGCTTAGGTCCCATGTTATAGGGGGCGAGCCTATAGCCATTAACCGGGCACAAATCCAGACTCCGAGCTGCTAATGAGAATTTCATAGAAAAACCCAATAACACTTTGCTCGACCTGGAGATCGAACTCAGGACCTCTAGTGTAGCAGTCTCACTTGGGACCACTAGACTAATGAGGCAGTCAAGTAAAATATTTTAATATGAAGTACATATAAGTTATTAAAAAATAGATATTATAGCAGACAATAGAAATGTATCGAGAGACAAAGAGAAACGCCAGAAAAAGGTATCTAAAGTATCTCTTTATACCTACAAGACTATTATGGAGTATCAGGCCTTACCACAAACTACCAATTCAAACGTATGGATCTAGCTAAATTCTGAGCGTCTAAGGGATCTTGTTCTAAAAAGCAATTAATTTTAGTGCTGACTTGCAGTAGGTAGGTAGATGTATCTACGTATTAATATAGTGGTCAGTCGATAAAACCAAATAGAACCAAATTATTAACACAAAGAAGGTACGCACTAATTATAAAATAAATAAAACTTCCAAAATATTCACCTAATCATCTAAGGTAAAGAAGATACTCGGTTATTTATAATGCACTTAAACTCTTTGTTTATGATGTAGCTAATTCCGTATTGAGACAACGCGGTTGGAATTAGGATGTTGAAAATAAACATCACCACCGAGGAGGACATTTTAATTATCTCAATACTTCTTTCAAACGAATGAAAATTAAAGATACGTTACGTTATAGGTAATACGTTTTGAATGTTTGTCTGATACTGCAAAATGCTAAAGTGGTATTCCCAAATAATCCCAAAACTTTCCAAGATATGCTAGATGCTCTGCAGAATTATGTAAGATAACCATTTGAGATTGATTTGGTAATTATATATCCCACATGCGCCTGCGTCGTTCCTAGAAAGTCAATGCACTGTACCTTTCTCTGGATAAGAGCATAAACAAATTAAATTCCGAAGCATAATATGTTGAAAATGTTCGTAAATAAATGCTCAAACTCTCCCACTGCATCAAGAGTAATTGAAGGAGAAGCATTCCGGTTGCCATGAAAGTTTTTGCAGTTCCAGGGTTTTATACTTACTCTTCTTAGCTAAAAAATACTACACCTATATTAATTAACTACTCAATTTACTTAAGTAGGTATGCTTTTATGTATTTCTACACTGTTTATAATCATTGATTAATCTCCAAGACAGTTTGAGGAAATCTGTGGCAAGGATCCAATATTCAGCGTTGGACATTGTTCAACAGAAATGTTTATGATGCCAATCTACTTGACAATTTTTTATTTCTCCAATTTGTATACCAGTTTCAGGAAAACTAAATGGACAAAGAATTTTTCAATGGACCTCATTTCATACAGTATTTTTATGGAATTGAGTCGGCAAACGTGCTGACGAGCCACCTGGTGCTGTGTAGTCATCGTGACCCATGGACTCCTGCAACACCAGAGTTGCTGAGTTGCTGATGCGTTGCCGACTCTCAAGAGCCCCTACGGACTGCCACTGCCAGAACCGAGGAAAACTGGCGCAAAAGACGAAACACCACACTAAGGTGCTTTACGACAGACTCCGACGTAAGGGTGGTCGCCAGCCATTCAGACCCCAAGAGGTCCTACCACCGAGCAAGTCGGATATTTTCACGCCTCTTACGGGATGGCTATCTGAATGGCAGTAAGGAACAGTAATTCTAACCCGTCCCCACACGGAGAGTTCTTTGTTTGTGTTTATATAGTTGAAGAATCGGTCCGTAATAAGATATATAGAAACAATAACCGATCCAAACTTATTTCATTCATACCTTATAAGTATTCCCTCACTACGTTCAGTAGGGCTTAAATCAATTAGTATACAAACAAGGTATACAAAGAGCGACGTATCTAGTATAATGACGTCATCGGTACCACGCTGCGCCGTCGCGCACCCTCGCGTCATCTCTCTAATCGAAAATACTGTTCAGTAACTATTCTTTATTTATATCTCCGTCAGTGTCTGGAAATGTATGGAGCGGTGCAAATAACCGATTGTCTATCTATAGACGCACTGTTTGAATCATGTTATGCTCTTCTTAAAATTGGAAGATTACGAAAAGGAGTGTGAGTATTTTACCCGCGTCGTGATTATTACTGAAGCTTTAATAGTAGTTATTACATCTTCAGTCTCATCAGCAACGATTTTAGTAAGCTTTTGTATATTTTCAAAGGTTTGTTACACCTTTAAAATCATCTTGCATTTCTTATAAATCTTCTACGTAGTGCTTCTAGGATACCAAATCTGTATCTAAATCATTATTCTATTGATGATTACTTGAGACGATAATAATTCAGAAATAACTCCTATTATATATCTCCATTTACTTGGCTTTATTTACTGTTATAACAATTTGTTGCCGGGAGTGCTTCTATGTATGCAAATCGGTTGCTTATGCCACATTCACACAGTAGGGGCGTCTGCTCTTTTAACAATTAAAATATGCAAATGGGAGATATTACCCACTACTTTTCATTCCGGCTCGATGGAGTAGGTATCAATGGGGTTGCGAGTTACGAACCACCCTAGCTGTGATGACGATGTCAAAAAATATGGATTGAACAGCACTCCCACAGGGCGCGTGGCGAGACTGTTTATTTGTTTTATCACTTACTTAGACACCTGTAGTTAACGAGAGCACCAGGGATTTAAATTTAGTATACAGTTATGTTTTTGTGAGGTATTTGATTATGTTTTACACAGAACTTTTGAACTCGGAGTTTTGGATATATTATTATTAAATACAGTATGCGTCTTGTTGCTTGTCTTTCATTCATCTTTTGTTTCGAAAATATAGTTTGAGGTACCTGACGATATAAATGGATCTAATTATAATGTCATTTTTACCTATGCACGCATTATTATCACTTTACTTATTACTTTACTGTTGCTACAGTCTTGACATACCACCTCTGCACACTGCCACATAGTCTATTACTAACCGTCATACGTCATACGTTTATTATTATTACTAACCCTCTCAAGCATTCTCGTTAGTAGTGCTCTTAACCAAAACTTTTTTGAGACACTGTGTGTCGAATAAACCGATAAGTATCCAAATGTTGTATGTAGTTCGTCTGAGATCTTGATAGCTGATGATCAAACGCGCCAAAAATAATCACTAATGGACAGAGATTGTTAAAAAATTATGTGGAAGCGCACAACAGTAGGCAAACGACTGAAGGAGAAGGAGGAATTATCCAAACGACGACTCTTCTATAGTTTTCAAACCATAACTCATAATGCGTCAAATTACTATTGATCCTCTGTCGTTGACCATATAACCGTGTCACCAAATGTAGTGATTACATAGTGGGTCGGACAGCGAGACAACAGCTAAACACCCAAATTACACAGATTGCGCACCGTAGGGGTTATGTTGCCATGTAAATTAATAATATGTAAATTTCCACACCCGCCGAACACTAGGACTAAGCTGGCGTTTACACACCACTCCGAAGCGAGACATCCTGCCTATAGATTAATTTGAAGCATCGCCCTTTTAATTGAGTTCTTTAGTAAACAATTTTGGAAAACCCTTTTCCGTATGAAGACTAGACGTGTGATAGCTATATAAACGCTGAGTTTAAAGAACACCTATTCAAGTTTTAGTGTGAGAAGTCTCGTCGTGCTAAGGAATAAACACTCATCCTTAGATTGACCACGGTATGCGCAGCTTAACCTTGCAATTCGATTGATCAATCTGATCATTCCGTAGCCACGAACCCCTCAGGTTCTTTATTATGTTTACTCAGTCATTGATATCTAGACTTGCTCTTTATTCCACCATATTTTATCAATATTATGCTTCAATTTACCTAGTATTTTCACAATAATTACTGCTTATTATTCTTAATATTTTCTTTAACATTATTTGATGAAATGCTTCTTGTACCTATTCAATAAAAGCGCGCGTAGAAATTAAGGAGGCAGTAGTTAATGCCAGATAAAATAGATGGCGTTACTTGTATGTAGATCATGTGAGACGCTCAAATGTGGAGAGGATAGAAAATTATTTTATGTAAGTACATTTAATCTTTTAAAAAAATTGAGAAATTTTATAACTTTCTTGCAGGTTTACCTGTGCTATGCAATTGCTAACGCCATCATGTTTGTGAAAGACAATTGTTTCAGCAACTAAGCTCCGAGTCCAGAATACCGAACTGAAGAATACTGCTTGGAGAGTTTCCAACGGTCGAATTTTTATTATAAAAAAATCATAAATTAATAAACTAATACTTTTAACTTACTCTCTTTAAAAATATATAAGCACATCCAATTTACAAAACTGGCATACCTATGTTTATTTAAATAATCGTTTAATCAAAACTCAGTACTCGGGTGGCGTCGGCGCTCCCCGAGGCGATCAATTACTGCAAATCAACTGCGAATCAACTTTCACGCGCCACCCCTAGCAATGACATTGCGCACTTGAATGTGAGTCAGTCTCCCTAGTTACATGTAAATGTAGTGTAAATTATACTGAATAATAATATGAAAAGTTTAACGTATGAAAGAGAATCTTACACTTAATTTCTTTTGAGGGTCGAACTAGTCAAAGGTTATTCTATTCTATTAGGTATATTAAAATAGAAACAAATATGAGCCTCATAAATGTAATTCAATTCAATTCAGTTGAACTATAAAGGTGGCTCATATTATTTGCCCCTAAATTAAAAAAATATAAATTCATATGTTGATACGTCGTTCATAATGTTAACGTACCCGCACAACATGTGTTAGTTAGTTAGTTTATTAGATAGTTATTCGTCTAACCACTAGTTATGGACTCCAAATATGAATATAGACCTAAAATTATTATCTACTTACGAAGTTAAAAATCGTCATCTTTTTAGTTGTATTTTTATCGTTATTTGAAGATAATATGACCTCGAGTAAAGAAAACAAACAAAACTAAATCGAACAGCACAGGGGGCTCTGCTTTTCGAGCTTAGTTGATTTGTTATTACGATGCATCGCTAGTTCGCTAAGTCCACGTTAGCTTGCTTTTTCCATGGTTTGCTTTTTCAGATCCTGTATTAAGCTTTGATGACGAGTATAGTAAATTTTTCAGCATACATTTTCAGCAACACCTCTAGTGTTGCAGACGTTTATATGCTACGGTAACTGCTTACCATCAAGGGGGCCGTAAGCTAGTTTGCCACCTCAGTGGTATAAAAAAAATACCTTTTCTGCTACATAAATGACTAAAATCAATCGTTAATAAAGTTTTTTCATTCGTGAATAAACACCTAATATGGTAAAATGCCTCAGCAAATATGGGTCTACGTATTTTTATTACGATTCTTATTATGGGTTTCAGTTATAATTATTATTAATTATATTTCGGGTATAAGCCTTTAATTGTAACTGGAGTGTGTACCGCCTCAACAAACCTTGTACGACAACCGGAACTGGATGAATTTAAATTTTACAAAGCATTGAGCGATAGATTTCACAGAAAACAAATAGAAAATATATACATAATACAATTTTAACACAAAACTATTGTTACAATATACAAATGACTTAAAATACAATTTCAGAGAATATATTTCCAAAATGTTAAGTGTTTATGTATAACAACGCTTTTGAGATTTGTTGTGGCTCCCATGGCGGTGCGGTGCCTCGGGCATGTTCGGCGACCACAGCACGGACGGCTTCCAGGCGGTGCTTTGCAAAAAACGGCCTCTCTGTGGTCTCGAGTATCTAAAGGGTAGCGCCAACACGCTTCCGGACGTGGCATCGGACAGAGTGGACAGCCAAATCCTGAGGCATTGGTCGCTCATGCATGTCCAAAATGAAATAATAATTATTTTAAATTTTACTAACATAGATATAAGTTCATACCTACCTACTGACTTATTGTGGACTAGTATGTGTTTTGTCTGAAATAAATAATTTCATTTAATTTATCTATTAACATATTTTATACGTGAGATTTGAGTTTTTAAACGCACATAAGTACCTACGATACCTACAGGTGGAATCCTAGTGTGGGGCAAGGTCTTATTTAAAAACCGGCCAAGTGCAAGTCGGACTTGCGCATTAAGGGTTCCGTACCATTATCTATAAAAACGGAAAAAAATAATGTGTGTTGTATGGGAGTGCACTTAAATATATATTTTATCATATTTTTTAGTATTTGATATTATAGCGGCAATAGCAATAGGTACATCATCTGTGAATATTTCAACTGTCTAACTGTCACGGTTCATGAGATACAGCCAAGTGACAGACGGACAGGTGGACGAACGGACGGACAGCGGATTCTTAGTAATAGGGTCCCGTTTTACCCTTTGGGTACGGAACCCTATAAAGGATACAACCAGAAAAAGCGTAAAGAGAATTAACTAATCCAATTTTCTTTGTCAGACACAATTCGACAATTGTCGACGTAAATGAAGATCAATAAAAGACGTGACATCAAATTAACAGGAGACTACGTACCTAAGGAAGGATTAACCTTACAAATTTATATAAACAAAAGACCGTGTTCCCAATTCGGCAGGAGACAACGCTTAATTACGTTCGCCTGATACAGACAAAAAGGGTAAGCAGTTATTATAAATAATTAAGCAAACAGCCCACCCGGGCCCGCTATGATTACACGAGAAATCTATGTATTATAACGTTTATAACACCCAAGTTCTGGCCGTTGGGAACTTGAGCTTTTAAACCCGATATCTGATGTACACAAATCGGTCTAATGGACCGTCCTGTGGTCTCACAAAAAATGAAACAAAATCAAAATAGACTCCTTAGCTTCATAAAACAAGGGAAGATCATCATTCTTACATACAAACACTCACGCCGTTTTCCCACAGGGGAAATCAAAAAATACAGACTACCGCCTGCTACGGCTCGTCTTGCATTCTTTTGCTACTTCCACAGTTATACATCTTCTCATACACACGCGTCGGTTGGAGTACGATGCACTTGACCTTTTTCAAGGACCACGCCAATAAGATCGGCTTATGTCCTTCAAAGATGATCTCTCCCTACGCTGCTTATAGATTAGGGTATCTATAAGCAACTAAGAAAAGGTTCTTAGTCGTCTTTTATTCATTCTTTCAATATGCCCAAAATATCTCAGCTTATTCTTTTCAATTCGTGTCACTATATCTTGCAGCCAGCAACGTTGTCTTCCCACTGTTTCCCAATCTATCGTTCCGAGTTTCACTGCACATAATTCACCATTCTTATCTTCGCCGTAATAAAATCGATTAAAAAAAACTCAAAGCCGTATTCGTCCATCACTCTTATAATACTACTAGTTCAAATACCGTTCACAATGCAAGGCTTTCGAAGATGTGTCGAGCGTATTCATAAATTGATCCGCAGTGAGGTCAGTACTCGGAGGGTTGGATGCAATATGTCTGGGGACAGAGCTCACGTGTCGAAGGGTCATAATCCGACAGAAAATATAGTGTCGTGTGTCCGTTTTAATTGAAAAAGTTAAATACATTGATGCTTTGTGAATGAATTGCTTAGATTGCTGTGCAATAACGCTTGAATATTTTTTAGAACGATTTTTCGCATCGAATTATTCAGCGTATTTTACTGATGTTGCTGGCATCTTTGGATTTCGGTTGCCGTTTACCATACTGCTCGTATGCTTATCGTCATCTTGTTATAAAATTTAAGGCTACATTCACTCATATTCATCCTTATAGTATAACTGGACAACTACAGGGTTAAAACGTCTAGACGCTTATTGCACGACACACTTACTATATTAACATACTAATTACATTTATCCTATCCGTATGTTGCTCTGACGTTCGCGAAGGGAGCCCTTGCTTGATACATTTTTAGATCAGGTTATTGACCAGAGAAGACATATAGTGTATGACCCAACCGTAGGTACCTACATATTTTTCTTTGAGATAAGATGATAAACATACATACATGGCATACGGGCCACCTGGTGGTAAGCGGTAACCGCAGCCTTTATTTTGGTGTGCGGAAAATCCTTATGAACCGTCGTCGTCAGTTGTAGTCCAGCATTCGCAGAAGGTCAAGGTCCATCAAAGTAACCGCAGCCTATAAAAATCAGCAGCACCAATGGTTTCAATGGCGCGTTGAAATCTTAAGAAGTAATTTTCCCTGTAATTTAACTAACTAGCTCCATTCAAACGGGATGGGTTCCAGTTTGAAGGGTTATGGAGCTAGTTAGCACATTATTGCTTCATCATCATCATCTATAGCTTGACTTCACCCACTGCTGGGTATAGGCCTCCCTCAGTTTGTCATTCAACACGGTCCTGTGCTGTTCTCATCCAGGTACGCCCTCCGACTTGAATAAAATCGTCGACCTATATCGCTGCTGGATGTCCGACACTCCTGATATGTCGGGAAAATGTCATTTCTCGGCTGCCATTCTGTAGTAGTTGCTTACTGACACAATATTTGGCTTGCGGTGGTACCAACCCAGTCGGTCTCGGTACCAACATACTCGTATATTTAAATGACCATAAATAATTGTTATATAAAAAAAATAATCACCGAAATGTATGTACGCGCATAACTTTCGAATGACTGCACTAAATTGGATAATTCTTTTTCGTTGTGTTTATGTCCAGACAAGATACCTAAGTATAAAAATTAGGTATTTTTAAATACACCTGATATGTCGGGAAAATTTCCGCAAGCGAAGCTGCGCACGGGACGCTAGTTCTATACATTTTACACTGACTTCGCTCACTTTATTTCTATCTCCCTGGAAATTTTATCGAAATCTGTTCAGCGGTCCAGGCGTAATAAGAATAAAAAAAACAAAGCTTACTACACTTAATTTTATATTATTTTGTATGGATAATGGATTTTATTAATATTTAATATTGAAACATTTAACCACCAAACGGCTACAAATCTCCACTAGCAACACATAATCCATTTACAAACACACGCACGCGTAAAATGACTGCATTAACCCAATGAGGTTCGATTGCAGACATTAATTACCGTTATTAATATCTGTTATTCCCGTTCGATGCCCACGTACGTGTAATTAACTCGAACTATGTAGTACATCTACTACTAGGTGATCCGCAA
Organism: Acronicta aceris; assembly: GCA_910591435.1. Lineage (NCBI taxonomy): Eukaryota > Metazoa > Arthropoda > Insecta > Lepidoptera > Noctuidae > Acronicta > Acronicta aceris. Next base: position 10,875,850 of record OU342768.1, read on the forward strand.
ACAGAATAGTGGAAATTAGCATCGATCTGTGACGTAAACATGTCCATGGTCACATGCCGTTACAAGTAGCTACGTCCCAGAAACTAACGCGCTCACCTTGTTTCAAAATTTTCTCAAATTGGAAGTAATAGTCGTATCAGTGATCGGAATCGCTAGGTATAGTGCTAATTTACCTAAACTTAGCGGAACAGAAACGAAAAGTGAAGACTTTATTTTTCATCGTCGGCAAACGACAAGGCACCTGATGGAAGTAGTCATCGCCGCCCATGAATCTGCAGCATCAGAGGAGTTGCTGATGCATTTCTGAGCTTTAAGAGCAGCCCATACGGACTGCAGACTGTCAGAACCGCACACACAAAATGTCGAAACACACACCAAGGTGCTTTACGACAGACTCCGACGCAAGGGTGATCGCCAGCCAGTCAGACCCTGAGAGGTCCTACCACCGAGCAAGTCAGATACTTTCTCGGCTCTTACGAGATGCCTATCTGAATGGCAGTGAGGAACTGTAATCTAACCCGTCTCCACACAAAAACGACTTCCTTACGACAATTTTTTTTCTGGGTCGAAAATGGTCCCATGCTTCAGTAATTATTTTTAATTAATTCCTGTTAAATACCAGGTACTTAGCAACCATGTTTTAGCAACGTCACTATCGTAGATAACGCCTATATCTGGAACCGAACTTTTAATGAATTCGTACCGTAACGATATTGATTACTGTTTCATTTACCTGTTTATCGAACTTCCGTACATCCAAATGGATATTACTATCAATTTATCAATACATAGGTACTATCTAATCTGCTTGAATTGAAATATGTCGATCCAAAGATATAGATTTACTTACATGGAATTCCCCGATAACTCATTAAAAACATTTATCTCGCGAATTATTTTTTTGTACTTTAAATCTTCCACTGAAGAAAAGAAAATTAGATATTTTGTCGCTTAGGTATCTTGCGTCGAAACTATGACTGGAGACAACTTATTGTCACAACAAAGGTAAGGTACATGTTACTCCGATAGACATCAATTTTACCAAACTAACCAACAAACAAATTCACTAAAGAGGTCATTATGCATGTAAAACCGTCGGTCCCGGTTGTCATAAGGACATGACAATTTTTAGTGGCAGTCAGAAGCCCAAAAAGGTCTGAGAACCCTCCGGATATCGGTATTTCCCAGAAATTGGGCTTCAGAGGTCTGATGGCAGTCGCTTCGCGTAAAATATTGATGTTCAGCCGCAACTGGTTAGACTGGAAGCCAACCCCAATATAGTTGGGAAAAGGCTCGGAGGATGATGATGAAATTCACTAAAGAGGTTATGAAAGCATTTGGTGGAATACTGTCGTACCTTTAGGTACTTTAAACAGCTATTACAAGTACTGTATAAATCAGAATTCAGTGCCGCCCTCCATGTGCAGATAGTAGCCACTGGGGTGGTTTTAGTGAGTGAGAATCACACACTCCCCGGTCGTAACCTCGAAGACCGGCCATTTAAAGGATTCCCCTTCTAAAAAAAATGTGCAGAATTTTACCCGTTACCAAATTTCTTTGTCAAATATTACAGAACTTAGTAGGTCGATCTCAAGCAGGTTTCGAACCTACGACCGCTTAAGTACCCCGGACGCTATAACCAACTAAACTGCCGAAACCACAAAAAAAAATCCATTCTCTTAGATCGAACTTTTCTTATCTTTATAAATGTTTAGCTCACATTATTGCTAAACATAATAAAAAGCAACTAACTTAAATTAACTGTCCATTTAAAATAAGAAATGCGAGTTCATTAAAAATAAAACAACTGATTGCAATGCCACATCTAGTTCCAATATACATCAATGTACTATCCGATCCATCGACAGACGGGGGCCAATCGAATTACGTTCCCATTATTATTTGGGGACGCTTTGCACCGTCATAACAGGGGTGACATGTGTAGTCAAATCTGCGAACCGTTTGCGTATTAATTAGGAAACCAATTTATAGATTGACTACGTATACCTGATAGTGTAAACGAATATGTTTCGTGTTCTGGAGCTGTTTGTTTTGTATTTATAATAATAATAATAAAGAGGCTCTCATTGGGTGGCTGGATCAAGGGCTTGATACAGGAAGAAGTACTTCTGGACACGGCCCGCATTGTTAGGAGGTTTCTCTCTCTGGGGCCCTGACCACCGGTAGCTTGGACCCTGCTCCGAATACCGGCGATATTTTTTAATATTTTTCTTATTTAGGTATTAAAAATATTTTAAAATGTATACAAATAAGTAAAATTAATAAATGAATGGAATAATATTATTTATTTGCAGACCTTGAAGTCCATTGTGTTAGTATTTGATATATTTACATGAATAACTTAAATAACTATTTAAAGGTACCTATATAACGGTTATGAAATTTCTCCGTCATCATTCCATTTACACGCCCGCTGCAGTCCATAGACTCATACCGAGGAAAAAATAAATTACTATAAATATATATATATATATAATAAATAAAAATAATATGTGCGTATACTTAGGGCCAATTTAAATAGAAGCTTATACAGCTATTACCAACCGATTAACTAAAACAACATAGTAATGTGAGCATTTGACAAAAGATGTTAAAGCTAATACACGTCTTTTAATAAAAAAAAAGTGTCAATGTGACGGTTAACTATTACCAACCTAATAATATGAAAGTCTACAAACTTCTTAGATAAATAGATACTATAAAAATGCTGCTGATACCTCTACTTACGACACACAATAAGAAAAGAAAGAAGTTAGAAGTTAAAGGGGTTGCGACACCCCATGAAAAAAGTATTCATTACCAGTGAAAACGGTTATGTACAATTAAAAACTTTACATTTTAACAATACAGTGACGTCTTTCATAAATCCCAGCAATGAAAAAATCGTGAATTTCATTTTTTCAGAGCACGTTTTTATACTGATACGGCTTCCTATAAGTTTTGTAACAAATCTTTTGTTTATCTTACAATAATGGCCATATTGTATACGTTACGGTTAATATGATGAATCAGTCAAACTTTCGCATATTCTTTTTATTTTTCTAAGTACACCCGAAGCCGAAGTTGTAGGCAAGTTTGTAGTAATCTTACGCTTTAACCTAATTACGAACAATAGAATAATAGTTGAACTACGCCAAAGGGAACCGAACGTTTGGAGAGAAGGTGTAACGCTTTTTCGTTACATGATCCTAGGGCAAGCCGCGTTAAAAACTTAATTCTAAAAACAAACGCAGATGCATAAGTACCTTTCGACATAGATTCTTGACGACCCTTGGATTTATATTGTGTAGATCCTACAAAATATCAATCCAAGGGTCTCCAAGGGTCGGTCCATACGCAAATTTATAATATATTGTAGGATAAGTTGGCGGTTGGACCAGCTCCAGCGATAACATTGGTGTTGACTGTGACTTTTGCTGTTATCCAAAGCCGGAATGTTGGTGCATCGGAAGAAATATAATGTTAATAGCAGAGGTGGCAAAATCGATTATTAGTAAATTATACCAAGCGAGAAGTCCAAGGCTATGGTGAAACTGCATGGAAAAAATGGTGTTTAGTGATCAAAGTTGAGGGAAAGTATTACGAATTTACTACAGTACCCTGCAAAGTTAAGTCTTTTCTGCTGTCCAAAAGAGGTGCAGATTTAATATTCTTCTATTTAGCTTTACTAATTGCAATATTTTTGCATACCTATCTAGCTTTTTCGGCACGAATAGGCCGGCTCGACCAGAGTGATACCACGGCCTCAGAGAAAACCGGCGTTAAACAACGCTTACGTTGTGTTTCGCCGAGTGAGTGAGGTTACCGGAGGCCCAATCCTCTTTATAAAGGTCGGCAATGCACTCGTGACTCCTCTGGTGATGCGGGTGTCCATGGGCGGCGGTGATCGCTTACCATTCAGGCGATCCGTGTGCTCGTTTGCCCTCCTATCCCATAAAAAAAAAACTTTGATGATAAAGCTTCCATACCCAGATTCCATAGGGTGGACTAAGGCAAAATAAAGTACCTATATCAACGGAAATGTATCCACCGTTATCAAAATAAAGTATACCTATTTTACAACCTAATTCTCGAATAGGTAACTCATGTCAATGAACAGAAAGAAAACATAAATTAATTAGGTATAAATAGGTATATTCAGTAACATTTTACTAGTTCATATTCTTATATTTTACCGTAACTTACAGAAAAAATTAAGCAACTTAACATTTTGCGTCAGTTTATTGTGTTTAGGAACAATAAAAAGAAATTCTTTTAATTCTAAGTATTACCTACCTACAAACGATCACGTTTGCTTAAGACAAAGGTCTTGCTTGCACAACTTAGTTTTTGTTTATATTATTTTTCAGCACTGTTAAAAGACGCATTAGTAGGCCTAATGGAGATCATTTTTTAAGCAGAGCAAGTGAAAATGGCTTAGTTTTTAACACTATTTCAACTGATGTTGAGAAATACTGCGATCGACCGATTCACTCAAGACTACCTTGACTTGTAGGTACGTAACCGGAAACAGACTTTAACAGAGTTTAATTCCCTAGCAATATGCATGAGAAAAGAGTAAACATAACGCTTCGTCTGTATATGTAGATGGAATATGCTGCTTTTCTGGTGGTCTGGTGATAAAGTCTAATACCCACCCGCCGAAATGTATCCGATAAAAAACCGATATACTTGCAACTTTGAATCGCAACTCTCGGAGATTTCATCAGCGCAACATCATTGATAACCCTATTAGCGCGCCTTTCAATCATCTCCAGTACCTCAAACTGGTGCTTAGAGGTACCATACCAAAGATGCGAAAAGTGCTGCTTACACGATCGGATTTGTGCTAGGTATAAATTTAGAAACAGTTCTGGTGTAAAATACTGCCGCACTTTCGTAAGTATACCGAGCTTTTTTTGAAGCCTGTTGAATTTTAGAATATATGCAGGGGCAAAAATAAATGTGGACGTGATATAAACACCAAGAATATTGAAGGGATTAGTAACTGACATGGAAATATCTTGGAAATATCAGTTGAAATTGACTCCGTTTTTTTTTGCGAAAAAGGGCCACCTTTGTCTTGGCGTTATTGAATTTGACCAAATTTACTTCTTTCTGATACTTACGTGAATATTAGACATTTATATAAAACTACTTTTTACGGATTTTGCATTGTATGGATATTATTTAATTCCCGACATTTCGGATCCTTTACAGCATCAACTATTTACAGCACCAAAATGGCAATACCCCACTTGGAGCCCTCAGGGTTGAATTCAAACACTCAACTATCAAATCTTTGAGACTGGATCTGCTAGCTACGTGTCCCAGCATCTTCCATCGTCCCTGTACTGTGTCTCAATAACTGTACTGTCGTCTGCGCATCCAAAGTTTAGCAAATCAGTAAAATGAGCGTTGCATTGAGGAACCCCGGCCTATAAACCTAATGGGTTTACGACCTACTCGCTGATTTATGCAATTGAAAGTAGTCCATATGAAAGAACCTTGCTGAAGAGAATCGTGCCAGACCCTGTCAAAGGAAACAACAATTTCCCTCTCGAAATATCAACGGAAACAGCAGGGTGCCTCTGGATAGCATATGCAGGATGATCTATAGTGGACCGATATGGACGGAATCCATATTACCAATTACTGAGAAGGAATTATAATATTGCCTGTTCAAAGATAACCGCTTCTCTTTTCTCTTCACTCCTTTTGTATTCTCCAAGTTTTTGTATATTATATTCATTATCTTAAAAATCAAAATCAATATTTTTATTCGCGTTCTATTTTTTTTCAATATCCTGTTATGTTAGGTATCTACCTTCATCATCGAGTCGACTTAAGGGTATTACCATTGCCCAATGACCTTGAGGATTTAGTCTTTGTGCTTACTAGTACTACTGTACTTGTTAGTCACAGGCATTGCGGGGGTGCTTCACGCGGGGTTCTAGTGAGGTTTCGGGTATTTCTTTATTATTTCAAAATATTCAAAGAAATAAGAAAATAAAAACAATACAAATTGTTAATTATTTATTACGTCATTACAATTTTTTTGTTTTTTTTATGTGATAGGAGGGCAAACGAGCAGACGGATCACCTGATGGTAAGCGATTACCGCCGCCCATGGACACCCGCATCACCAATAACCTCACTCACTCGGCGAAACACAACGTAAGCGTTGTTTTACGCCGGCTTTCTGTGAGGCCGTGGTATCACTCCGGTCGAGCCGGCCCATTCGTGCCGAAGCATGGCTCTCCCACGATCATGACATCATATGATCATGATATAAAATTCATGACTAACTATTAAGCCGTTAAAGAGAAAAAATACAAATTAGGGTAAATAAGGCCTATTATTAACCAAAATTGGGACAAATTTATATAAAAAAATTATATAACATATATTTTTTATATGGCAAACGCACATAAGGATTCCACTAGAAACTTCATTAAAGCTAGGGTTTTTTTTTATTTAAGCAATGTAATGCCCTTAATTTTCTCTGTTCTGCACTTGTACATAGGAGATTTTTAGATATCTCCTAATCTCTTAGTATATTCTCTTTGTCAGGGGTTCCCAAAGTTGCCCCAAGTGAAGATTGGTGTTGTGAAGCGATTAACTAGTATCATTGTACCTATCTATTTCGACCAGTTATATAGGTTAGGGCGCTGAGACAAAACAGTAAACACTGTATGTGCGCCGCGGACTAAAAAAGATTGGGAACCCCTGCTCTATGTTTTTGTTCTCGGTTATAACAGTTGAGTTATTCAAGAAATCGTCAACTTTACTCAGTTATACCTAAGTATCGCCTCAATGAACCTGTTATAGTAACATATTTTTACTTATAGGTACACTCATTCACTTTCTTATAAGGTATACTTTTATTAAATGTATAACCTTAGATAAAGTGTGCGTCAATCTGTTATTTATATTTACACCCTTTAGTTTATTTCCTAACTTCTTATTTATCCTATAAATTATTAACATTGTAATTTCAAATGTTTTATTTGCTTGGAATGTCATGTTTATAACCAAATTTTCCCGCGTAAGGTCAAAGTATAGATCTTTCGTATCATTCTTATTTAGAAACCTAGACACAATTTTTAGAATACTTACTCAAACACAGGTTGGTAATATAATAAAATGCGGCTTATGAGGTAGATTCCCCCCTACGGGAAGAGGGTTAGATAACTCTTAAGCCTGTGACCACATGTTTTGAAAAATCGGGACAGGGGAATGAAAAAAAAGTGTATTTCCATATTTTTACAACGCCTTTTTAATCGTCAGTTGTATATAATATTTTTCTTGAACTTTTTTCTTGGACTTATTTACATGAACATTATTTTAAATTAAAAAGTCAAAGCAAGAGTAATATGTTTTTTTATTGTAGAACAATTACAAATGTGAGTTAACTTATTTATTTTTAATCAAACTTTGAATTTCATTTCACTATCTAAACGTAAGCTACATGGAGACTAACTCAAGTACTATCTAAATTACAATGTTTCTTACGTCAAAGCAAGCGACATAAATCACTGTTCAACATAACTAAAACTCGCCTAAAGCGCCCTCAATTAGATTAGTCAGTCGAGTAGTGCGTAGTGTAGCGACTCAGTTCACCAAAGTAATGAAGAAGTAAGCCCCGCATCGCGTGCCTTCAACCACCACCGATACCGACGTCAATAAAAACAAATATATCACTAAACACACTACAATCACCCCCACCACCCACCACATATCGCCACTACGGCCTAAATACCTTATATAATTACATATCACGCTTCATTGTCGTGATAAATACTTTCTCACAGTTATCATTTACCAAATCTACGCCACTGTCCATTTTAGATAATGGTGCGAGCGGGACATAACATACGGAGTGACCGCGCGTAAGAATGGAGTAGATATAAAATAACATATATTATTATAGTGTCCACAAGCCAAGCGGATATTGATTATCTGCCACAGCTGAGAGCCACGGAGCCCCCCGCTTGCCCCTACCAGCCTGGGCGCCCACAAAACCTATGTTGCCGCCACCTAAACGAAAATTTCCACCCTAAATCGGGTTGCAGATGGTGCTTTTTCCCTCTGCTTCTCTCGCGAACATAACTCGTTTTCGCAATCTGCGCGATATTCAATATTTGATCTCTGTCTAACCGACTGAACTGCGTGTGACTGCAATATCCCCGTCTCCTTCAAACACATTCCATAATAATTTTTCGATGCATTCCCTTGCCATGATTTTTCAGCGAAACTCGGAGTGCGATTTTACTAGTGAGCACGGGAAAATGTATAAGAAATTGTTTAATTTATTTTCCGTTCAATATAGGTACCTACTGTACCGGTATGTAATGTAAGTTTTTAAATATGTATTCTCTGGTTAATGAAAATAGGTTCGCCCCTATTACATCGCGAACTGTGGGTGTGCATTACTATACATTTGCCTAACCCTATTATTGGGAATGCAAGCGTGCTGTGATATTATTTTGATGAAATATTTTAATGCCAATTCTAAACTAGTGAAAATAAACAAAGGCTTTTTGTAAAATTTATTTACCTATTTGGCAGGTACATCATTTAATTATATAGTTAGTTTCAAATTCCCAACTCTTAAGTTATTTATCAATCCCAATTAAAAACCCTTTTATTTTTAAAAGTATAAAAAAATAATAATTATGTAATCAAATAATTAAAAATTCAATATTTGTTTTATCAAGTTCATAAAAGCGTGAAAGGATTCACCTTTAACTTAAAAGCATGGCATGTCTAGACACTACTAGCGAACAAATTCTGTACTACAAAACTTTTCGTGGGGCAAAGGACTCACTACATTCGTCTTACTATGCTTGTGTGCGTCGGTGTAACCTGTGAAAAATTGCTTTTATCTATGTGTGCGCCGCACACCGACGCAGAGGTGGGTGAAATGGGAGGATTCTGTGCATGTGTGCTGTGGGGGCAAGGGCGGGAAAGGGGTCCGAGTCGTGAACTAAATAGCTTAGTGTTAACACATATTGACATCAAATTTACCGCGATGTTATCATTTATTCAGGTAGCAATACACTCTTTGTTCTTTTAGTTAACTTTAGAATACTTTCGCGTGGTCAGCAACTTTTTAACTTTTGGTTGTATTGTTTAGGTACGTTGGCTTTGAGGTAATTGCGAATTTTAATTATGCACGGGAGCTTCTTACATGGTCTACTGCTAAGAAAAGGCCCTCTCCACAGATTTTTATATCGTTTGGCTATATTCGGCCGCAACGCAATTATGGACAGAGAAAAATTATACACACAGAAAAATATTCTTGATTCAAACATTTCTTATCTAACGTCTTAACATAACCATACTTTTATTCCTCCTAATTTCTGATCGCGTAACTATATCCAACTAATAGTTAAGAGACCTTTTTAACCACCAACCTTTAAGTAATAAAGAGATTTTAACAACGGCTGAAGTTACGTGAGCCTATTTCAAAGTTAACGCAGAAACAGTAGCTGAAAGTATAAAAGATGTAGACTGCCCGCTTGTTGGCAATAGGCTAGTTGTGTGATTTTTTTTAATTTCTCATAAAAAAGTTGATCATAAACAGAGCCGAACAACAAAACCAAATTTAAAATCGCTTCAAAAATAAGGAAGTTATAAGGATTTCAATTTTAGGCTAGACAGAGAGCGTACTATAGCTCGTAGTGACGTCGAACCATGCATGCGCCATACAAATTCTATATTATTATTCGTTTTTCAATAAAACTTGAACATCTTAGAACTTTATGACCTGATATAAATATTTTTTTCAGTCTAGTAATGATTTTTAATTACATTTTTCAATAGGACCATTATTTTTAATAATTCAAAGACCAGTCAACTACCATATTTTAATTGCGAACAAAGTGCTATCGACTATGGCGTAAAAATAATTATTTTTTCCAAGACAGTGGCAATAGCATAACATCACATCTTGACATATCTTTTTACTTCAAATCTAAATCTCGTCTTGAGATTCCCTCAATTCAGAATACGTATAAAATTTTATGTCCTTTCATTACATAGATAGGTACCTACTACAACTCGTAAAACTATGATAATTATGTTGCCCTTTTGTTTCGTTTATCAAAACTTTCACTCTCCTTGCTGCCTCTAGGTACTATCGGAGGAAAATCTTGAAGACGCAATATATCAGATTCTTAACTAGGTACCAACCACACTTTAACATACTTTTATCATTTATACTGATAATGCAGACAAATATACATGACCAGTATCTCCTTTGATGTTGCAAGTGGCGATGTACATTTCACAAGCAATGTTTGAATTTGGACCTAGTGCCAATGACATGCAGTCATAAAATTCAACAACTATTTGCATGTAACATTCGCCAATCTAATTCTAAAGTATATTATACGCTTCAAGTGCATTAAGTGCTGACTTTGCTGTCCTTTGTCGCTATATAACTAAAAAAATATACCTATCCTATGAAGCTGTATTATGCGTTATCGCTCCATTGATTTACCACTCCATGACACAATGGCATATTTACAAGAGCTGATAGTACAGTCAACAGTATCTTAGTATCCAAAAATATCAAATTTCTTCAATCGATTTTAATTTATAATTATTTAATCCCCAAATAATAGAGTTTATTATCGATTGGGGAAATTTGACAGTTTGTCGTAACTTGATGTGCCTAAGTATACAATTATAGTCGATTTTCAACGAGCTTCGAAAGATTCAGTTTTTGTTTTTTTTTTTTGTTAAACTGTCGTCTGTAAGCTTTTGATAGCATGTAGAACTGCATTACAACAAACAAACCTGGGATCATGCAATTAATTTGTTATCTTCGAAATGACTAAAAGAAGAAAAGTAAGGTTTCTCGGTTAGTTTATATTCTATAAAAGGATATGCTACGTAAGGTAACTTCGTGCATGAAAGGCGTGGTTTTGCCAATACTCACCTATTATAAACTTACAGTCTGTGGTTCCAAACTTGCTGTCATAATCTCCCCTAAAATGCCATCGAGTAACTTGACAAACGCCATTGCTTCAATTGTATTTGAACCTTATTGCAATTTAATAAAGATTAAAATCATTTATAGGTAGAATACACTCGGAAGTCGACGCGTTTATCTGTCATAAATATGAGCAAAGTAGTGACAAGAAGAAAAAGTTTGATAAAGAAATTAGTTTTAAAGTTTGTTGAAAATACTTGACTTACATAAACATATTCACTGGAAACATGAAAATGAGTCACCTCTTAGTAATTTTTCATTGCTCTTCGAGCTTCATAAATAGCAACGTACTGGTTACAAAATTCAATTGTGGAAAAACAACGAATTCAATTGTGCGATCATGATTCTTGTGCGATTCACACCGTGGTGCGAACCGGCGAAGCACCCACGGGAAAAATTTACCGTTAATTTAAATCATTTTTATTGAAAGCTAAAATTTTGAAAACATGTAAATATTCCTAAACAATTAACTTCGCTGTCCATTAATGCCACAAGGTCAGTATAGATGGCGTCACAGTGCCTATGTAGGCTCGAATATAGCTTTGCTAAAAAGATTATTTTCAAATATTTACTACTTATACATATTATTAGAGGTTTGGGTTTCATTTGAGCCATCTAATTCTGAAGGTCAAGAATTAAACGTTTGACGTCTATCACCATCTGCAGAACGCATTGTTACTTTGTTTGCACATTGACCCAAATAGATAGCTTGAGCGATTTTAGTAAATTGCTTTGATTTAGCAATGATTACTCCTTGCAGGTGGGATAAAAACTGCTGAAATACTGCTGTATTTCATAGAGTGAAATATGCACTATGCAGTTTTTAAATTTTTGATAATAAATAAACTATTAATGGCTTGTATTATTCTCTCGCGGCTCTATATCTACATTGCGAGTGGCTCCCAATAGTCTATAAAATAAACAAAGACCAAGAACCTCTTAACTAGCCTCAGAACTATAGCCAAAGGAATCTTTAATCAATGTTTTACAGCTAATAGATAAACAGCTACGGCCCACATAAAACGTTTATTTTATGGCGAACGTTAAAACCTAGTTGTCGGTGCTTCAGCAATTTCATCAAACTAACGCTACTTTAACTCTTCAACAGGAATATCTCTGATTGAAGATTCACATCAACTAATAAACTAAATAAGGAATGGTGAGTTGACGGCCGCAACGGGGTCTTAATGAACTTGTAATAAAATTATTGGCCACACACAGGGCAGCTCAGGCAACGCCCCAGGACGAGTTAACCTGCATAGTGACGTAACATGTTGCAAATGTCGATGAAGATTGTTATGTTTGTCCCTAAAATGTGCAAGATACTTCAACGGATTCGAATCACCATTTTCTTAAATGTCTTAATCTTATTTTAGTAATTATATAAACAACAAAATAATTCTATCTGGTTGTGAAATAACGTACGGCAATAAGAAAAATAATTACCTACATTTCATTATGATACGTGAAATTTTAATAGTTATAGACCAGCAATAAATATAACATCTACTAAAGAGAGTTTAACCCCATTTCCCAACTTTATCGACGTCTTTAAACATATATTTACATTAAAAGTGTTCAACTTCAAAGCTTTATTTAAACCCAAACTTAAACTGTAAACGTAACCTATTAAACTTACTACCCAATCCGGTAGCAGCATACACAACCAGAAAAATAACAGCGTCATTTACTCAGTTTATATCGACATCGATAAACCGACTCCACTCACAGTCAGTAGTATCTAGAGAGGCAAGCTACAATAAAATGTACCGAGCTAGCTACAAGCCTGAGCAGTTACTCGGGTATACCCCATCGCTCCCTCCCCCACCTCCACACGCCATATGCGCAGTTCACGCACACATATATAACACACGCAAACACATCACCTGAAATCGTGTCTACACATTAGATTATCAATAGTGACGTATGCAACTGGCAATCTGTCGATAGAAATGCTAATAGTGTTCGTCCATGGGCGATTATGCGACTAATTGATTTAGCTGTCATGCAATGGAAATTTTATTGCAATAATTTTGGGAAAAATAGGCATTTTTAATGGAAATCTAAAGTAAATTGGATGTGACAAGTAACTGTTTAAGTAATTAAAACATAAATCATGTAGGTAAAAATAAACCTGTCTCGACTTATCTACCATTCGGTTCAATCCCACTTTTTGTAGGTCTTCCTGTTCGCCTGATCCTATGCATTATTGATGTGGTTAACTTCTAGTGTTTTATTTAATTTTTTTAAATTGTAGGAGCTGCTTAGTCGAAATTATATTAATGTTATTCTGAAAAAAGAGTGATCGATCACCTATTAAATTACTTGGAGACAAAGAGTTAGTACCGAAGACCAATCTTCTGTCATGAATAGAAACTATAGCATTTTTAAATAGAGCTAAGTATTACATGATAAGCTACTCCGTACACAAACTTGTCTCGCTGATAATAAACTGATAAACTGTTTATCTTTTAGTGTCTTTTTTTGAATTTTCCATGTTTAGATTATAAAGTTATTTTACCTACCAGATCGAAATTCGTCACCATAATTCAGAATGTGAAAACAAATTTCGATCTGGCGGATGGGACTCGCGGTGGCTCGATGTCTGGTGTATCTAACCAGAAGACGCATATTCGAATACTGCGGTCGAATTTTTCCTTCACTAAAATAACTTAATAAGCTGCTTATTTTATTTTTTATTTGGTCATACAACAAGAAGGAGAAAAATAATTTGAGTTCTTGAGATACTAAAGGACTCCTGGACTCTGAAACTCAATCTGGGCGTAAATTGATTCATATACAGATGATTATTTATGTTATCGCGTACTGAAAATGTTTCTTCTTTAAAATTCTCAGTACTACTTACTCTTACGAAATAGATCTTGGTAGGTATATCTGAAAGTACCTTTATTAAAACTTAATGGTTTCGAATCTGAATTTTATGGGTTACACCCATACGGTTTAGAACTCGTTTCAAGCTATAAAGGAAAATGAGCAGAAGATAACTAAGTAAGCTAAAGTTTAGGCGGAACCACGTAATGTTGTTTGCAACTAAGAACAACAGTAACATATCGAGTTTGAAAATCACGGTATAGCAAAGACAGGATGTCGGCTAATTACGAGTGAAGATCAAATTAATTTGCTCATAGTATTTTTCTGATATTCCGCTGTATCTGGATGAATTTTCCTATAAGTTCCCATTACAACTAATTGACTGGCTCATTAGTCTAGTGTTCCCAAGCGCGACTGCTACGCTAGAGGTCCTGGGTTGGATCCCCAGGTTGAGCAAAGTGTTATTGAGTTTTTCTATGAAATTCTCAGTAGCAGCTCGGAGTCTGGATTTGTGCCCGGTGAGTGGCAATAGTCTCGCCCCCTATTACATGGGACCTAAACATACCAGGCGAACTGTGGGTGTACATTAGTACGCCTCTGCCTAACCCTACATCACATTATCAGTGAGACATAACATTGTTAGTGAATGATAGTTTTGATTTATTTTTTTAATTATTTATTAGGTTAACCAACGATTGTTTCCAAAATACATTTTAACTTAATTACTAAGGTAGATGCATTTCCATTTGTAATAAACACTGGCTAACACCGCATGCACAATATACGGACAGAATACAAAGATATAATGAATTAACTATTGATTATAACATTATTATACAATTAGATTAGATTATAAAATTAAGATTGAGACAAAAATTAATCATAATTATGAAATACAACTTAAGTACCAAGTAAGTATATTAGTTGACCGACTACTTAAATATATTCTTTAGTTTTAGTTACCTGCAGTTACCTTATATTAAGGTTTATACTCAAAATCTTCCTTTCAGTCTCCAGTGAATTCAATAAAAGGTAAAGAATATTTTACATCACCGAATATTTTGTTTACCCTACTGTCTAATCAAGGTTCATAGCAAATCGATACGACAACAGAATTTACGAGCACCTACATCTTTTCTTATTAAGATTGAATAGGCAACAATAATCCCAAGTAAAGAAATTGCGACAATTTATTGACCACTTATTACCAACAAAAGAAAGGTCGCGGCTTTAGTTTATTTTCTTCGTCGTGTGGGTGGTACGCCCATCAGACAGGTGACGTCATTGTTACGTGCCTGTACGGTTTATTAAGGAAGGCAACTACGGTGTTGTATAATCTGGTCTACGTCTATTACCTATGAGATCGATATTACTTAATATAAAATTATTAAAGCCTCTTGGACGGTACTTCAAGAAATGTTTCAAACATGTTTCGAAACAGTTCATGAACATTTTTATCGTCATATTTTCATGTATTGAAAGATAATGTATCTACACTGTATAATAAGTATTAGTCGAAGGTGCTGTCTTTTGTGTAGGAGATGGTACTCAATGACCACACCCCGAAAGCTCTCATCCCTAAATTCCCTGGTATTATTACGTAAACAAGACTGTGTTTGTATACAATGCTAATTTACTAAGTGTGCGTGAATGGGTAGGGCTGTCCACGATACATTTGTGTATAACAAGAAGATTTTTACGACATTATATTACCTGAAGGTAATAATATCTTGTAATCAATCATAGGAAATAGCATGTTCTCATGCGTATAGCCAATATTAGTAATAATACCTCGGTATCTTATTCTTGAAACAGCTCACAATTTATCATACAGCACCTAAAAATCAAGTATATAAATGCTTTCATTATGTTACAAGATGCCTGATGGTCAGTAGTCACCGCAGCCTATAGACACCAGCAACACTACGGGTATTACTCGCGCGTTGTAATCTTGATTTGCCCAATAATTTCACTGCCTATGTTGCCCATCAACGATTTAACGATTAGTTATTGCTAACGGCGGAATATTTATTATGACTGCCTCATTAGTCTATAGGTCTCAAGCGCGACTGCTACGCTAGATGTCCTGGGTTCGTTCCCCGGATCGAGCAAAGTGTTATTGGGTTTTCTATGAAATTCTCAGTAGTCGAATTCGAAGTTTGTGCCCGATTAATGGCAATAGGCTCGTCCCCTCTTACATAGGACGTAAACATACCGGCGAACTGTGTGTACCTCCCAGCCCTTCGGGGAATACAGGCGTGATGGTGTGGTATGGAATATTTATTATTTAATGTAATTTACCTGTAAAATATCGGTGTTTTAACTTTACTTCAAGATGATGCGTAAATTCAACTATATCATGTCCTACATCATCATCATCATCACCCTATACAAGTCCACTGCTGGACGTAAGCCGTCCCCAATGTGCGGCATTTCGCCCTATCCTTGGCCTGCCACATCCAGTTTCCTCCAGCAACCTTCCGCAAATCATCACTCCATCTTGCCGGAGGGCATCTTACACTACGTTTGCCGAGTTGCGGACTCCACTCGAGAACGTCTTCCCCAGCGGTTGTCGTTACTATCTATATAGACGTTATTTATTTTATATATGTTAGTGTGTAAGGTAGGTATATATCTATGGGCCATAGATGCCTAAAAATAAATGATTTTGATTTTTGATTTGATTTGATATAAAAGAAATTCTTTCGAATTGTGCTACTGATTTTAAATATTATCTCTCCATAAAAAACTTTCAACTTCTCTATTTTCTTCGCGCTGGCGCCGTGTAGGAGCACCTCTCATTCTGACTTTAATCCTCTTGCAAATAATATATACAATGACATTGGTTGCTCGTCGCATTCTTTCTGTCTCGGGGTATGTACTGAGGGTGCACCCACCCCTGGTAGACGGTTCGCCGGCCGTAGGACGGAGGCCATGCACTAATAAAATATGAACGGTGCAAAAAATAGCATGACTGTTCTATATTTAAAATGCTCCGAATGACATCTGCGGACTTTTATGGATTAGAAAACGCGTTTCCCGAAATAATAGGGCATTATGAAAAGATTGAAGGTGCAAAAAAATTATGAGGTTTACTTTAGCCCTGGGTTCGATTCCAAAGTCGAACAAATTGTTATTGAAATTCTCATTTCGGAGTTTGGACTTGTGCCAATAGGCTTATGGCAATAGGCTCGCCTCCTATTAGGTACATGGGAACTAAACGTACCGGTGAACCGTGGGTGTACATTAGTACGTCTCTGCCTTCGGATAATACAGGCGTGATGATCAATACATAATTGGTAAGTTTTAGTAGGATGTGCACACTTGGTAGAAAGATGCCGCATCCACATTTTGTAAGTTCTATGTTCAAGCTATTCGCGAGTCTGTAAGTGGTCAGTCCAAGGTGACATTATTATAATACAAGGTGTTATTCACATAGAGGTGAACCTCATACATTCATCCATCAATGCGTTGTCTTAACTTTGAAATTCAAAGATTACCATACGCCCATAATCACCATTAACTTAGACTATGTAATGTAGTTACTGTCAAGTTATGTGTCAATAACACAAGATTTAGATCAAATTAGGTTGAAACACCAAATAAAACCTACTTTATAAAAGTCTGTGTTTTTCATATTTTGGATTTCTGGAAGTCGGTGAATGAATTACAACAAGAAAACAAAGTTGGAAAATAAAATAGTTAGATATCTATAAAATGACTTTCGTTTGTTGCGATATTATAAAAAAAATATTTGAGTCAATTTCAAAAAAATGTCCCGTAACGAAAATGAAACAAAAAAGAATATTTGCCATTGTATCAAAAAAAATTAACAAAATGGTCCGTTAGGTTGGAACACACAAAGAAAAACAATTAATGTCCTTTTAATATCCACAATTTTCTTTAAACCCTTTGATTTTCAGATAATTTCGATATACGTACGTAGTTACTTTTGGTCCTCTCTAATTTTTTAGCCTCATTTGCTCATGTATTTCTGGATTATTTATTGTATCTCATAATTTTATCAGTGGTAAAAGATTAATACATACTAAAATTAAACGAATTTTTTTAACAAAATGGAAGAAAATTAAAATGTGCTACAATATAATATATTTTTTTTAAGAAAAATATAATAACGGATTTATGAATACTTTTATTTTTGTTTAAATATGTATTTAATATTTAAACGTGTAACATCAATTATTTCATATTAAACTATGGTACAATATATAATTGTAATTGCTAAAGTTCAGTTGCGGTTCTAACACGGGACAAAATGTTTTGTAAGACATCGTGGATCAACGGTACTTATTTAATTATTAAGTAAGATATCTGCAAACGTCTGATCAAATACTTTTTTCACCAATGAGAAAAAAAAAATATTCTGGATATTTTAAAATAATGTGTTCTTACTTACTACCTAATTATTTATAAAAATAGTTCTGCTTGGGACAAGATTTTTTTTTTTTTAATTCACCCATTTACTAAAAATCGTCATATCATCATCCCCACCACACCTATAAGGTTCATCCACTGCACAGATATTGTTTCCACCTACACAAAATACATATAAGTAAAAAAAATCTGATGGCAATGCGCTGACGCACCCTATTACCACAAGTCACAACTGAGGTTGACAAACTATATCTACTTACAAAGAACACAAATATCTACTTATTTGTTCAACGCTGTAATAAAATGCTGGATTCACCATTAATTTTTTTTGCATCGGTACATTACCTGGTTAAATTGTATTTTTTATATCAAATCTCACTAAGTTAAACTGAAATAATCTACAATCAACATAAATAAGTAAATAAAATAAAACCTTACTAAAGAACGATTATTCTATGTATGAAGAATACAGGGAAATCAGGAGGCAAATACACGTGAACATCGCTATCCACTCTACTGACAAGTGCTATCTACAATCAAAATGACATTTGTATATTTGTTGCAAATTCTTCCATCCTCGCGTAAACCTCGGATCCCTTTCATCGTACGATCCAACCATCATTTTGCGTTTTGCATCACTCGAAGTACCGAAGATGAAAGAAGTTCAAGCGCTCTCGTAGAGGCCACGTCCTTGGGGAGGGCGAAAAGGGAAAGGGGAATCATCGCCGGATTCCAACCCGGAAAAATAACTCGAAACTGAGCGGGGGTGGACGCTTAATGATCAAAACGCCTTCAATATTGCGAAGGCATGAGACTGATCATTATAATTTATTCACGGCATAACAGTTGAGAAACGTCTTCCGTCGCTCCTCCCTAGGACAGCGAAATTTTGAAGATGAATTAATTTTCTTTACGCACAATTTTTAAGGGATTTTAGTCAAAAAGTCCTGCGGGATCCAGATAAACTCGTCCAGATATTATTGAAATTTATCACTACAATAACATTTGGCGATTTTGGGAATCTAAGTCTCTTTTTCTATTTCTCTGGAGTCAAAGGAAGGACAAAAGCATTTATTTTTCCTTATAGGATTTTAAATTCTTAACAATTATTCTGATTGACCTTATTTGGATGATCAGAACTCTTGTATATTATTAAATAGGATTTCAACCACTATATTTAAGGCAATGTCGAACACTTCAAGGCCAATTTATTGCAAGCTTTTCAATATTTTCACTTGAAGCCAAACTTTCCCATCATGTTTATCAACTAACACAAGCGTGTCACTTTCGATCTATACAGGAATATAGAGTGTATCGTTTTCACCACAAAGGCGAAAGTCGATTGAATGGTATCGGCAATGCTTTCCGTATCTGTATTCCATACATCACAAAGTTAACGTCAATAAATCAGTTGACTACGGCACACACTCCTGCGGGAGGTTTTCCTCTAATAAAGGCTGTCCTGGTCTATAGGTAGCCGTTTTGTCTACATTGCCTCATCGGTCCAAACTTTCCTTTCCGCAGTCAAACTTAGATCAAGCTCGGAATCTTAGTCTTGGTAGTATTTGAGGTGGAAAACGGGTGTGTTCGTTATCATTTTTGTATGATAGTTATTTTTGTCTTTTATGGAACGAAAATTTAAAATTATTTATATTTAAAATTATTGTAAAATAAATTGGTCATTATATCATTTTTGATGCAGAGTTAGGTTCCTAATTAAAAAAAACTATTGAAATAAAACTACTTTTTACGGATTTTATCGCGTTGTATTGATATTATTTGATTCCCGACGTTTCGGATCCTTTACAGCATCCATGGTCACGGGTAGACTAAGTTGTTGGACGTCTTAATGTTACAATTACTAACAGCTGCCTTACATTTTTGTTAATTATTGGCGATCCGATTCACGCAGAACGAGCTCA
Organism: Acronicta aceris; assembly: GCA_910591435.1. Classification (NCBI taxonomy): domain Eukaryota; kingdom Metazoa; phylum Arthropoda; class Insecta; order Lepidoptera; family Noctuidae; genus Acronicta; species Acronicta aceris. Next base: position 10,896,001 of record OU342768.1, read on the forward strand.
CCGTATCCTTCGGTCTTGCAGTTTTGGACTTGGATTTTGATTTTATGGAATCTATAATGGGGTTCCAAGCAAGTGGTAAGACCCAGCCATCTTCTCTATTGAAATTTGGATGTTTTTTTAATTTCAATAGCCTCACGGATCATCCTGGGAAGGAATCGGTTTTCTTTTGCGAGGACTTGTGGTTTATCAAATCTGATGTAGTGCTGGGCCTTGTCTAGAGTATGTTCACAAACTGCTGACTTCTTGAAACGGCGGTGTTTGACATCAGCGATGTGTTCTTTTACGCGGGTCCCTATACTTCTTTTAGTTTGGCCTATGTAAGAGAGACCGCAATCACAATCTAGCTTGTATACACCTGCATCTTGCAGAGGTATGTGGCACTTGACAGGTGGTAAAAGAAGTATAGGGACCCGCGTAAAAATCCAAGTCCAAAACTGCAAGACCGAAGGATACGGTGAGCTCGTTCTGCGTGAATCGGATCGCCAATAATTAACAAAAATGTAAGGTAGCTGTTAGTAATTGTAACATTAAGACGTCCAACAACTTAGTCTACCCGTGACCATGGATGCTGTAAAGGATCCGAAACGTCGGGAATCAAATAATATCAATACAACGCGATAAAATCCGTAAAAAGTAGTTTTATTTCAATGTCTAATATTCGCGTAAGTGTCAGAAACCAGTATAAAAAAAACTATTTTCCATAGGTATTCATCCACAGCTGAAAATACCAGAGTACTTTACGAATATTTACTTTTTATATATTTTATTATTCTACAGTTAAAATTAAGATATTCTCGTTTAGATTAGAAAATTATCTTCCCAGTAACCAAGAGTAAAGCTAATCTTTCTAATTCTAATCTTGTTTTAGTAGCAAAATCTAAATTACACTGAATTATTTCATTCTCATAAACAATGCACGCTAACAGAACTGCGAGGCGTCTTAATTAAAGTTGCTCTATATACTTACGTACTCAATCTCACTCGTGGAAGTTAAGAAAGGTTAAGGGGGTTCCTCCCACCTCCCGACATTCCCGAATTTTCCCAAAGTATCGTTTAATGCAAGTTTATTATCTACCATCTTGGAACGTTAATTAATTCTTGATTTTTTCATCGTTTTAATTATCTGATTTCATTATTAAATTCAACTTCTGATTTTTTCGCATTATTCTGTTTTTATTGTTTATTTTTTTAATTAAATGAGCTTTTGTATTTATTTTTTATTGTAGCCGCCTTTTTTTGAAGAGAATTTGCCGTTCCACATAAAAACATAAAAGCGGATTCTTCCGCTTGTCCTTTTGTAATTCATTTAGATTTTTCATACCTACACAACGACCATAATGGTTTACAAACTCCTTTATCCAAATAACGCCAAAGCAATAAGCTGGGGCAATACGATTATGAACCCAACTGTCATAATTCATTAACATTCTAATTCCATTTATAGAACAATACCAATTTAATTTATTCACTTCACTCTAAACCATTCAACTAAACATTTATCCATTAATGTTGATTAGATAATATTCGATTGTATTTGTCGTCCCAAAAGGTAAACAATAGCGATACAAGTGAAAAGCGCTAAGCACTCATTGGCGTTTACAGATTATAAAAACTTTTATACTTGTTTTACAAATAATTACATATATATGAGTAAGTAGTAAACCATCAATTCTTATTTAACTTCGTAGGTCAAACTGACTCGATTTGAAATACACTGACCAGACTCTCAAATGCGTTTTATTTGCTCTAAATTTGAAAAATAAAAAATACATATTTTGTTATTCCTATGCAGTTTTTTCGGAAATACCTACAGTACACACACAATAATCTACAAACTCTGTAGGTAAAACGCAGAACAATCAATTGGTACGTTAAGGACTTTACATCGTCGCTCAAATCCAAAAAACAAGCTTTAAAGAAATTTCTAGTGGAATCCGTAAGTGCCATATAAAAATATATGTTATAGTGAAGGTCATCACAAACATGTGTTGTTTAAATTTTTTATAAATTTGCCCCAACTTTGGATAATAATTAAAGTAAATATGCTTTTTTAAACTATTGTACTGTATTTTTTCTCTTTAACGGCTTAATAGTTACGTCATGAATTTTATACCAAAAAATTGTAATGACGTGATTATCAATTTATTGTTTTATTATCTTATTTCTTTGAATATTTTGTAATAATAAAGAAAGAAGTGATGGCGCTTAACTAACAAATACTAGCACAAAGACTAAATCCTCAAGGTCATTGAGCAATGTAATACCCTGGTATGTTACTCGGTATTATTTTACGCACCCTTATTTTATGCAAAAGAATTTCAATTTAATAATAATTTACAGATACACGCGATCACTCGTGACTCAAACCAAACATATCACCGACCCCTATTAATAACGGACAGCGATCCTAATTATTATTAATACATCTATCGATGTCTGCGATCGGCCTAATTTGTATACAACAGCAGCATAGGTACATATTAGTATGGTATTGTATTTATTAGACAATAAATAATGCGCCGTGTTCGCGCCAGCCCCAACACTATTCTTAGAACGCTGGCAGATAGGTGGGGCTCTCCGATCTTGGGGCGGTGGATACGACTGCACGGAGTCAAGTAGACATTCCTCAGGATCGACGGTTGGCGATTGGCGGCGGCGGCGGATGTTACTAACACTTATATTTAACTGTTTTTTTAAAAAAACGTTGCCTTACACTAGGATTTTCTCCTGTATCGTGGGTGCATTTACAAACACAAATTCTCAAATACACAAACGTACCAGACCCGGAACAACTACCTGAGATCATACAAATATTTGCTCCGTGTGGGGATCGAAACCATAACACGTGACGCAAAAGCCGATCCCTCAGCCGCTTCGCCAAAGGTGTCGTCAAACACTAGTTTATAAGTTTACATTGTAACTAACAAATATGTAATTCCAAAATATTTTTTTATTATTATTATTTAAAAAAAACTGCCTCATTAACCTAGTGGTCCTGAGCGCGACTGCTACCCTAGAGCTCCTGGGTTCGAATCCCACGTCGAGCAAAGTCTTATAGGGTTTTTCTATGAAATTCTCAGTAGCAGCTCGGAGTTTGGAATTTATGTCCGTGTAATGACAATAGGCTCACCCCCTATTACATGGGACCTAAACAGGTATCGGCGAACCGTGGGTGTACATTAGTACACCTCTGCCTAACCCTTCAGGCAGCATTGGCGTGATGGTATGTATATTATTATTTAGCATTTTCACAGGCTTATGATGGATCGGTACCATTTAATTGACAAAACAGAAGGAAAACTAATTACAGTACCTTATTCATGTCTAAAACCCGTAACTTATATTTTCACCTTTTGCAAACATCAGCAAAAGGCATACACCAAACTGTCCAACGATAAAAGTGAGGCCATTTCGTCAATAAATTCCCGTTTTAATTTTTTTACAGAAAAAAAAAATCTAATTTTAGACAATCCCGTAGTCTGAGTACATACTACCTATAGGTAAATGCCAAGCTGAAAGCTACGCTAGGAACAATGCTTGCTTACATGAAGGCACCTAGCGGAGCGCAGCTTGCGTGTGCGCTGCGATAGTTGTCAATATGTTTCATGTTTCTTCAATAGGATCGCTCACTAAGGCTCTTATCATTAAACGAGAGGCTCTTAGTAATGTGATTTTAGACTTACTCTGTATTCCAACATCATATACATAGACTAGCGGTCCCAGCAGACGTTGTCCTGCACTGAAAAAAAGAAAATAGAGATATGAAAAATAGATGTTGGCCAATTCTCAGACCTACCCGATATGCACACAACATTTCATACAAATCGGGCCAGCCGTTTCGTAGGAGTATGTTAACTAACATTGTGACACGAGAATTTTTTAAATAAGATTTAAGCTGAGATTCAATGTCACTATATTGAAATTTGACATATTTGAAAGCATAAGTTTACACTCAGAATCGTCTCTGAATCTCAGCCTCCAAATCTCTAAAAACTATTTATACACACTTCATGCTCTATTAGGAGAACAATACATTTTGTATAGATAAATGTGAAGGTCACACGTGTAAACAGTCACACGTGATACAAATTACACGTGCTCATGCTTGCACGCGTTGTATAATTATTGATTGGTGATGAATGAAATTGTTCTATTATGATCAAACGAAAAATTATGCAACTGAATTCATTGCCATCTATTCTTCCTTGTCCATATGTCGCATGGGTCTTTCTTCTGAATGAATGCAGTCAACAATAGAATACGTAAATATTAACGACAAAATACTTTTAACAATTAAGGTGATAATGAAGATACAAAAAAAAACAGCATAGTAATAGGTGTTGCTGCATAGCCTGCATCAGTTAATACATAAATAACGAAGCCCAGGACAACGCAACGCTACTTTATGGATTAAGTCGGCAAACAAGCTGACGAGACACCTGGTGCTAAGTAGTCATCGTCGCCCATGGACACCTGCAACACCAGAGGAGTTGCCGATGCGTTGCCGACCCTTAAGAGCCCCTACGGCTGCAGACTGCCAGAGCCGCAGTAACTGAGGGGAACTGGCTCTTACGTGCAAAAGTCGAAACACACAACAAGGTGCTTTACAACAGACTCCTCGACTAAAAGATTTCTATGTTTTATTCCATTGATCTCTTCTTCAAGTTTAGAAGATTTGCTGTCTGTCAAAAGCCTCCTGTAGAAGCCGATGCAGCTTTACAGCGACTGACTTTCTTTTTTTATTCATGCAGCACATTCGATGCATTCCTTTACAGGAAGAGAAAGCTCTTCGTATATCCTTCCTGCAATCATAGTTGTAATGTAACTATCAATCATAACGTAGGAGACGGTCTATCATCTTTCCTATTTCCTACCCTACTCATCCAAAAAATGTAAGTGAACAAAATCGCCAAAATTTTAAGCATCTTGTATCACTTCCATTTCTCGTTCAAAGTTCATCAAATCCTTTCCTTTATATGAAACTCCCCATAAACATCGGTGGGTCTATTCATCCCATGGGAATTATTATAACCACCCGCTTTGCAGACAGATCTGAAGTCTGAACATAATAATATTAGTATGGTTTTGATTCTACTGCCCCTTAGTTAATTAGAATGAGTGTAATATAATGCCTTTAGTGCAACTTTTGGTACCAGTCTTTAGTTTATGCCAGTTTATATATTTTTATTCTACACCGGAACCTTCGTTAATTCTTAGAGATTTTTACAAAAACATGTATTTGATGCACGAATATGAGATTTTATCTTTTCAGACTTATTGACTATACTATGTGAAACATGATTACTACATATTTAATGCAGCTTTATTTTCGTCTCATGGAATCTATACAATCAAATAGATATACATCTTAACATCCTGGAGAATTAGCTTTTTGACTTAAGGTTCTTGTGTAACCGTCTCTATATATTAATTTTCTATAGTGATTGTAAAAAAGCTGCAATTCTGAAAAAAACTTAAGCATCAATACCCTTTAGTTTATCCCAAATACAAATCACAACTAATCAAATTAATCGGAGGGCCGACCGATATCAACATTATTAATGCAAAGCGCGCCCGCCAGCCTCCCTCTCATCCCACGGACCAAGCCCGTCGTCTTCCATCTTTTAAGAAAGAGGACTGCCTTAAAACTCTTGTGTTGTAGAATAAAATATGCTATAATCTGTAAGCGTTTGTTTCTTAATATTTGTGTGGTTTGCATTGTCTATTGTCTCTTGACTCGATTGTAATAGGTGATAAAAAGCTAGTGAAGACTGGGCTTTATAGCTTGGATCACAGCCGTAAGGTTGCCTGCTTGTCGGTCTTTTACAGGTTGTACTTAGGAGAGTGTGCACAAGAATTCCATGAGCTCATACCACCTTCCTCTTTCTACCATCGGAGCTCCTGATGCACCGCAGGATATCATTCCTACTTGGTTGATATTCGACAGATTCGCACACAGCGCTACACATCTTTTATGTTGCGCACAGCCAAGGAGTGGAACACCCTTCCTGCGTCTATATTTCCGAGTACGTACAATCTGAATCTATTCAAAAGTAGAGTGAACAGGCATCTTCTGGGTGTGCTCGCTCCACCGTAGACTCCATCTTTTCCCCGGAGGCAAGATTGAAGTCAAGAGCATGCCCATTTTTTATTTAAAAAAATTGATTTTAGTTTCAGACAAGAGTCATTTTGTTACATTTCACAAATGCGCATAAGTTATCAATTTACTATTGAATTTAAATGTTGAACTACAGTTTATTTATTTGCACATTGTCATTGCTATTGGAGACAATAATCTATGTGCTTAATTAGTTTTATAGCCCTCCTTACATAGTTTCTACTTGACTGATTTCATACATTTTCATAAGGAGATAATAAAGGCCCTAAGAAAATGTGTACCTACTGTAAATAGAGCCCATCAACCAATACAAAATCAAAATCGGTTCAAAAATAAGGAAGTTATAAGCGTTTTAATGTTATGCTAGACGGAGAATGTACAATAGAGGATTATGACGTCACCACTCACTGCGCCGTACAAATCCTACACTAACACTCGATTTGCAGGAAATCTCCTCTCAATTCCCACCAAAAACTTTAAATGTTATCTTGGAACTTTATTAGCTGATTAAAATATTTTTTCACTCTACAAATTTTATTTAGTTAAATTTTTGCACTAAGCCTGTTATTTTTAATAGGCCAGTTAACTGTCCAGTTGCGGGCAAAATATTTACAGCCCTTCGCTGCAAGAATACCTTACTTCGCTGTAATAATAATCTCTAAAAGCATTATCCTAATATCACTGAAAAATATTATTGAGAACATCGATAGAATAGCATTGTAATTAACTGCGACAAATCATCTAAAAACTTAAACATTAAGATTAACAAACCGTGACAAAAGTTTACTAGTCTACTCCTGTTGCGTGAGCGTCGAAATCCACTCTTGTCTGTTACCGTTATTCTCCAAACCAATTAACTCTATCTACCTTTTTCTTAATATATTAGGGGTGTTTATTGTGGAGAAATGTGTTTTCAAACTGCAAATCTAACGTTGGCTAGATGCCACGGTCGCTAAGATCCATTTATATATTACTCTCTAAGCTTATTTCCTTATTGTAACTCATGAAGGTTGATATTTGAATGGATTTTATTCATTGGACGGTATTTAGTCGTGGTATACAAACAGAGGTCTGGCCACCCGCGCCCCTTACCCCAAACTCCACATGTTATTTACGTGTGAACACAACACCGTGGAGGGTTCAATTTATCTGACCTACTGGGCCTCCCACTAATATAACGCTCGAAATTGCTTGTACCCCTTTTTGGTGGTCATTTTTATTTGTGATTAGTACCTACCTATATTTAACCAAAAAATCTTTGTTGCTAAACATATCTCTTGTGTTCTTTCTTCTCAGTAGGGAGAAATAATATGCATTATTGAAATAAAAACTTCTTTAAGTGAAACCAAAAAAGTACCTATGCAAAGTTTTTCAAGAGTTCCACAACATGCAACTTGTAAACTCCATGCTCCAAGACTTATTGTTTACCAAACAATATCGTCAAAACTTCGATATGTATTTTTTTAATTTTAAATACCTACCTATAAAACAGCTTTATTGTGTCTCTAATACAGTATTCCTTGACCTATCCAATCGACGTGAACAACACAAAAACATACAGAAAGTAGCAACGAAAACTCCATTATTATGCATAACAAAGAAATAATCCCTACACAAAAATATTGAGTTGACATCGAAAGTGAAGGGGGCAACGCGACACCTCCATCTATAGTAGAGCGGCCAAGTGGCGGGGCAGATTCACGATTACAGCCATTTGAGGGGACGCGCCCCGAACTGTATGATGGACTGGAAATATTCCATAATATCTAAAGCGTCGTTACAATGCCTTAGCAGAATATTTTTCTTGGGCAGAAAGCCGATATTCCCCCAAGAGTTACGACATTTCAATTTGCCAAGGCGGGCGGAAAATGGAATTACGATTGAAGCGAGAACACCCGAATGTCGACGAGGGCGTCCCGCTCTTCACCGATCGTACCCGAGTGGCCCCGAAGCGAAACGAGGGAACAACGCGCCCGCCGCGCCGCACCAAGCCGTGTATTGATTAGATGCGGGACGTCCGATGCCATATAAATTAGGCCGCACAGAAAAACAGACTTAGTAAGTACATATTTACGTAAACACTAATCTTTAACTTGAGCCATAACTGACACTTAAAGTATCGGTTAGAAATATTCTTAAATAATTTGAATTCAGAGTAACTGCTCGCTTTCGTTAGTTATGCAAGCGTAAATAGAAAGTTTAAGCAGTAATCGATTTCGCGCTCTGTAAAAAGCGCGGCAAAATTAAAGTTCAGTTTTATGATAGTTATCGTGTCAAATTGACATATTAATGAAAATTTAATGATTAATTTATGGTAACCCTTCATGCGTACAATGGAATTTACAAACTCATTACGAAGTGTCAGTATAAGAGGACAATAATAATGGTTTCATTTTCAGCCGTAATTAATATAAAAGCGATCCTATTTGATGCAAGCCGACATCGAGGCCAAATAATGTAGACGAATAAATATACATTACATTATTAACGAATGTTGGCCTCGTTTCTCGCTCTCTTTGTTCGTTTCACGATTTTCCGTGAGAATTAATTGAAAATAAGTTTTCCTCATTGCGGTTTCAAGGTTCAAAATAATTTGTTGGGTGGAACATTTTGTTCCCCGTGATCGAGTGTGGAAGTTTACCTGAAAATCGACTTTACTGTACGAAACATTAAGCAGAGAGTTGTGTGTAGCTCATGCGATGGCGCTTTTCATGATTTGTGAGTTTATAGCAACGGTGAAGTGTCGGTGGTTAATGGTGGCAGCGCGTGGCTCTCGCCGGCCGCCATATTGAAAAAGTTTGGCGCGCGAAAAAAGGGCGGTAAAAATATAAATCGATGATGACAATACAGTTGCAATTTTGGTTGCAATTTTTGGATTGATCGTTTATTTGCTTTGTGGCAAGATAAAATCATGTTTTTTCTTTGCTGCCTGAAATATTCTTAGTTAATTATTAATATGAATTATTGCTGTTATAAAAAATCTCAAATTCTCTATTTACATTATTTTGATAGGACACCAAATACTATGTTCACAAATACATTTGGGAAAACAGAAGTTTGTCTCGGCCCGACATCTTTTCGGTAATTCACATCAGAATCCCTCGTTCGGGAGATTTAGATGGAATACCGCCGCCCTCTTCTCCCCAGGGTGACCCAGAGGTAAACCCGTTGTTTCTTGGAGGAGTTCCACTTCAACCAACATTTTCTCTGGTTAGCAACATTTTATATTAATGAGAAATACAACTTTAATGAAACAGTATAAGGTCCATATTCAATTGATATTAATATCGCATGTTACCTTTTGTGGTATATTATTTATTGGCACCTTTTCAGGTACTTAAGGTCGGATCTTCGCGTAGGGTTCGCTAAAGGTTCGGTCTCACATTCGTCAACAGATCCTCTACTATGTGTTTTATAAATATGTACAACAGGAAAATTATGCATAAGATGCATGCAAATGCAAATATGTGTCAAATATTTTTATTTGTAATCATTATTCCTATGGAGATGTCCATGCCGTAATTTTTTGACGTAATCGCCTTTTCAACAAGATTTTTATAATTTAAAAGTAGAAAAAGTGCACGGCAAATTTAACTGATCAAAACTTACGTCAAACAACGCTTTAGTGACGTCACCGTAAACATTTAGGTTGGTAATTACGAAGTATAAAATTGATTTCAGTCTTCTCCCATGTTCGAATTAGTTAGAAAACTTTAAAACATTCATTATCCATTGGATGAAAGCATCAATAAATTAACAAAAAGATAAAACAGTGACTGTTTTTACGGAATCTGACGTTACATAACACGCACCCATGATGGCGGCGTCTAAATCTCCGGAATCTGATTGTAGTTTTAAATATTTATTTTTATGATAAAATATTAATATTTTTATCAAAGAAATATTTTTTATGGTCCTTTAATAATGTAAACAATTGATTAAAAATATAAAAACGACATGAATTTCCCTATTGTCACTTTTTTTTTTTTAAAAAAAAAACGTTGCCCCACACTAGGATTTTCTCCTGTATCGTGGGTGCGTTTACAAACACAAATTCTCACATATACAAACACCCATTTGCTCCGTGTGGGGATCGAACCCACAACACGTGGCGCAGAAGCCGATCGCTCAACCGCTACGCCAATCGTGTCGTCAACTTATTTCAACGGTAGAAGAAAAAAACGCTTAGTGTAGGACTTTAATTAAAGTTATTTCATGCCATATAGCGTAGATCAATGCCATTTATTCGTTACGACCCTTAAGATTATTTATTTACTGTGAATTTGATTGACAGATTGTTTTACAAAACAATGTAAAACCGCTTAATTCCGCTGAACGACTAACATGAATATCTTATTATAATACAAATATTAAAAAAACATTGACAAATTAATATTTAAAAAATTCGAGTTGTAGAAGGTACAAAAAATGAAAAGAGTGTAATAAGTTAATACTACCTACTTAGAATAATATCCAAAGAAAGCCATCTCATAATAATGAACAGACATGATCATACTTTCAGCAGCATATAAATATGACAATGTTAATAAGAAAAATCTAACGGGATAATTGATAGTTACGATAAATTATATTCTTTTCTTTATAAATTATGTCTTTAAAATCAGAGATCTGAATAAAAAAGAAGGTCTACCCCAAGGAAGTATCTTCGCGCCCATTTTTTTATCGTATTGAGAAAGATTCTAATCCAGACAAGGTTAACTTGGGAACTCAAATAAAGACTGTCTGTGACTGACTGTCCTCCGCCCTAGTGGTGTAGTGCAGGCGGGAGATATACACCGGTGTGTTCGGCTTGGCGGCACGCTGACTCAGGTTGAGCTCCGTAGGAGCGTTGCCGCAGCGGTTCTTATTACTTCGCATTCGGCGCTTTCTCGTTTGCACCGTCACGAAACCATCATCCTTATCAGCCTTCTCTGTGCCCTTGTGTGGCCCAGGCTTCATACTAGCAGCGCTAGGAACGCTCGCGGTGACACTAGCAAAATCGATTTGATTTAATGGAATCTATAATGGGGTTCCAAGCAGGTGGTAAGCCCCAGCCATCTTCTCTATTAAAATTTGGATGTTTTTTTAAATTCAATAGCCTCGCGAATCATCCTGGGAAAGAATCGGTTTTCTTTTGATTTCTGTTGAACACATTTCGGTTGCTCTGAACGGTCGGGAAATAAATATTGATATAACGCTATAAAATACACAAAAAATAGTTTTATTTCAATTAGTTTTAAAGACACAAACACTAGCATTTTTCAGGTAGTAGGAGCAAGTAGATAATAATATTAATATTACAGTTGTGTAGATTCAGGTTTTATTTTTAAAATTAAGCGTATCAAACATTTTTAGTAAATATTAGCATCCTTCTAAGAAACAGCCTGTGCAAAGTTTGAGACTCTTGTGTGAGTTTCAAAAAGTTAGTGACTTGTACCTATGGTAGGGCCCACAGCCGATCAAGTACTGAAGGAATCTGTGAAATAAGTTAACGAAACCGATTACGAGTCTACACGTACTCTGCAAGCTTCGGTTACAATTAATTCGTTATTATTAATTAAATAGCCTGCTTGAGACCGTCCAGAATTAGATATAAGGTGACATCAATTTCCATACATACTTAATTAAGTTAAATAATAGGATTGCACCTCTTGAGCTATCAATGTAATCCTAGCCGTGAAGGTTTAAAGACGTTGAGTATTTTTCAATCTTGCCAAGGAAATCTAAATGACTAACGGCCAGTTTCTATATCCAATCTGTCGGTAGATTTGCTTACTAGAGATAGAATTTTGACATAAGCTCCATATAGCTACTGTCAAAATCCTATCTCTCGTAAGCAAATCTACTGACAGATAGGATATAAAAACCGGCCGTAAGTAAATAAAGAATGATCAGTTGATCACACATAAAAGTAAAAAAGGGATTTGTAATTTTACATGTAGGTATGTTTACAGTTTTCACATTGTACATGAACCGAGTTTTACCATTATATTTTTATCTGATGGGTTATATTTATATAGGTGCCTACTTATTTACAATTTAGTTAGTGTCTAAACCTTGGTGAGTGCCTGTCACTAGACTAATGTCGAAGCCTGTAGATACTTATTAAACGGACTGCACGATTGATGTAGCGGTTAAGGAGGTCAAAAAGCAATAATAATAGTAATATTATAAATGTTATGTGAGTATATTATTAAAAATCACGCAATTCGTGACTTATATGATTAATTTATAATCTTTACTAACAAATAGGATACATTTTTATCCAGGTTGGACCCAAATCTGAAGTCCACGAAGTGGCGTTGGCGGGCAAAAACTAGTAAACCACATTAGTGAGCCGTAGAATTGGTTCAACGGGAGTGCTGCCATCTGTGTGTTGGCGTTGCAGTTACATGTAATGGGCGGGTGGCGCCACTCAACAGTGTCGATTAGATAAACCTGTGTGTTTACTCTGTCCTAGTATTCAACATTCAACTAATCTTAGCTTGCGTACCCATTATGGAAAAACGCGGCTTCATTACTAAACAATAGCGTAATTTGTATAATATTCTCTAGTGTTGTGATCTTAACCTTATACCTGTTATCATAGACATACCGACACAACATGATAAGTCCTCTCATAACAGTCATGTGATTAATCTTATAATTATAAATACGTATTAAGTACATACGATACCGTCAATCGTGAACTGAGAAAAACACAAATACCTACAATTATAGCGACTATAAACTCTCCGAAAGGTATTACTAAGAATTTCATAGAAAAATTGTTATTGATCACTGCGCGACCTGGGAATCGAACCATTGACCGCACACTTGGCAGCAGCTCTTGCCACGAACCAAAAATGTATAAGTACGTAGATCTACAAATTGCGAAATATAATAATATAGAAAATATAATTTGGAACACTAAAATTAGTTATCTCTTTAAATCAAAAACATCCGTCTTTCGTAGGAATATTTGCACGGGTCCTAAACACCACGATACCCCCCGAAAAAACACAAGGATGTTATAAAAATGTAGGATCTAGGGAAAAGATCATCCTTGCCGTGGTCGTGGTAGGGGGCGAGGGTGGCGACCCCTTCTGATTTATGGTAACATGTCGCGAGGAGCAGCCGCGCGCGTACGCGAACCTCGCTTTTTGTCATTAACTGATTTTTATTCTATTCTTTTTTCTTTTTTGCTGTATTCTGTAACGACTGGAGGACCTTTTAAATGCCATCTAAGTATTTTTTTATTAATGTGCAATTGTTGTAAGATGTATCTACTTACATTATCTGATTCACCGTTGCGCGTTGAAGATTCGAAGCTAAGTTTTATAATTATTTATGTAGGTACCTGCTGTAATTTCATATCAGTTTGTATGTTACGCTATACAAATGCAATATTTAATATTTATTGGAAATATGTCATTGAAGTTACACATAATTATTAAGCATATCTATTTAAATTGTTAGTTCAAAACTTTTATAAAAGTTTTTAGGTACCAATTAGGATTCTACTAGCGCCATCTATTGTCGAGTAGCTTTAACTATAATGCTTCAGCCAAGAATAATAAGCTGAATCTTGAAAACGTGAACCATAAATGTAATTTTGCAAGGCAAATTTTCTTAAATATTTTATCCCTATAAATAATTAACGTCACTGAAAAATCTATACTACAGCCACCTTGTGAACATTTTGAAACTATAACGAAGTTACTAACACTACTGTTTCTAAACGTCTACCGATAGATGGCTGTATTCCAAAATCTAAATAGGACATTAGGTACAGCCTGTTTTACAAGCTTTTTGGTTATGATCTCTAGCTTCTTATAAATGTTCTCGTCTCTTTTCTCTCCATTAAAGAATAACTAGACTAGGGCAGCGATATATACTTACGACTTACGTCACTGTACTTACACTTACAACGTCATTGAACTCGCTCGAACTATATCTACTAGCTAAGTACCTTCTTACATAACATAAACTAATCTACGAGTATACTAGATATATAGTAACTTTAGATGACTAGCTGTTGCCCACAGTTTCACTCACATCTCAAAGGACTTTTCGTAAAAAAAGGTAACCTATGTCCTTCTCGGTAACCTGTCCTTCTCCAAGTTATCCAAGTTCCAATTCATCATAAATGGTTCAACGGTTTAGGCGTGAAAATGTAACAGACAGTTACTGTCGTATTTATAATAATGATAATATATTAGGGATAACGTAGCTACAGGAGTTTAGTAAACGATATCTTTCGTATAACTACTGAAAGGGTCTCCGAGAAGAAAAAGGATGATACTTGAGAAAAAGAATTCTGCATCGCTCCCAACTGCCCCGTTTAACTATATCTAAACGAGTGTTTTTAATTCACGTGGAAACTCGATTAAGTCGGCAAACGAGCTGACGAGCCACCCGGTGGTAAGTAGTCATCGTCGCCCATGGACACCTGCAACACCAGAGAGGTTGCTGATGCGCTGCCGATCTTTAATTAAGAGCCCCTACGGACTGCAGACTGCCAGAGCCGTAGCAACCGAGGAGAACTGGCTGTTACGGGCAAAAGTCGAAACACACACCAGCAGTAAGGGTGGTCGCCAGCCCGTCAGACAACAAGAGGTCCTACCACCGAGCAAGTCAGATATTTTCATGCCTCTTACGGGATGTCTATCTGAAAGGCAGTGAGGAACAGTATTCTAACCCATCCCCACACAGGTTAGAATACCTACTGCCCCCACAAAGAGTATAAGACAAAGATAAGGACCATTCGATGTGGTCACATCGAATGGTCCTTATCTTTGTCGATATCTATCAAATATTTTGCAATATGTAGTTCCACAGGTGACCGCTAGTGTCGCTGTATGTACCTTTTTTTTGTGGTGCGTAAAATCCTCACGGTGCGTCTGCCTATCATTCATCCCTGGGTATCTACCGGTGCCTACTTTATACGTAAGATTAATCATGATAAAAATATCTTGCACACAGCTCACAAGCCTTTTGTAAAACCAAACATGTTGTTTCGATGGATATTAGGTAAAATTGTGTACCTATGTACCTCTGTACCCATGTACAGAGTGATGATCTATCGTATTTTAAAAAGTTGTTCATGATCATGAGCACTATTTAGTTTCATACACCATTTCTGAATGACCCTGTATAAATCGTTAACATAATAAAGAAATTGAAGTCTTATTGACAACAAATAGCAAGTACTTACTTAGCCTAGTCTCAGGAGAAAAGACTTATGAAGCTTTCATACTTATGCCAGTGAACTTGGCAGATCATTGTCCAGCAGATCAAAAATAAATGAGAGTTCTTTTCGCATGCAGCAGAGTTCTATAGTTCCTGATACTTTTCAAGAATAGTTCTGCCGTATTTCCGAAAAAAAAGTCAGTTAAAAAAATGATCTGCCAACTTCCCGTAGCATATCATTTTGCAGCAGATCAAAAATTAATGTGAGTTCCTTTCGCATGCACCTGAGTTCTACAGTTCCTGATACTTTTTAGAAATAGTTCTGGCGTTTTTCCTATAAAAAAAATTAAAGGAAAAATGATCTGCCAACTTCCCGTAGCAGATCAATTTGCAGCAGATCGGAAATAAATGTCAGTTCCATCCGTATACAGCTGAGTTCTACAGTTCCTGATAACTTTCAAAAATAGTTCTGGCGTTTTCCCTAAAAAAAACCAGGTAGTAAAGAGTAAAAGAGTATAAATTTAGATCCAATAGAATGCAAGTTTGATTTTTTTTTTCGAAAGATTCATTACCATTCCTAGAGGCTAGACCTCTCGCTTTTCTAATAAACACAAATGAGAGCTATAAGATACAACTACATTTGAGACGGGAACTCTCTTCGGAATACCAGCAGAGCATGGTAGAATAGTAGAAAAGTTAAAATCGAAAATATTTTTTTTAATAGACTCCAGCATAGTTAGAGCCGGGAACTCTCGCGTTTCTAATAGACACAAATCACGGCTACAAGATACAATTCCAATTGGGACTGGAACTCTCATGGGAATACCAGCAGAGCATGGTAGAATAGTAGAAAAGTTAAAATCGAACATATTTTTTTTAATAGACTCAAGCATAGTTAGAAACGAGAACTCTCGCGTTTCTAATAGACACAAATAACAGCTACAAGATACTATTCCGATTGAGACTGGAACTCTCTTAGGAATACCAGCAGAGCATGGTAGAATAGTAGAAAAGTTAAAATCGAAAATATTTTTTTTAATAGACTCAAGCATAGTTAGGGACGGGAACTCTCGCGTTTCTAATAGACACAAATCACGGCTACAAGATACAATTGCAATTGGGACTGGAACTCTCTTAGGAATACCAGCAGAGCATGGTAGAATAGTAGAAAAGTTAAAATCGAAAATATTTTTTTTAATAGACTCAAGCATAGTTAGAGACTGGAACTCTCGCGTTTCTAATAGACACAAATCACAGCTACAAGATACAATTCCAATTGGGACTGGAACTCTCTTAGGAATACCAGCAGAGCATGGTAGAATAGTAGAAAAGTTAAAATCGAAAATATTTTTTTTAATAGACTCAAGCATAGTTAGAGACGGGAACTCTCGCGTTTCTAATAGACAAAAATCTCAGCTACAAGATACAATTCCGACTAAGACTAGAACTCTCTTAGGAATACCAGCAGAGCATGCTAGAATGACAGAAAAATTTAAAAATAGAAAAGATTTTTTTTGATAGAGTAAAGCATTGCTAGAGACGGGAACTCTCGCGTTTCTAATAGACACAAATCACAGCTACAAGATACAATTCCAATTGGGACTGGAACTCTCATGGGAATACCAGCAGAGCATGGTAGAATAGTAGAAAAGTTAAAATCGAACATATTTTTTTTAATAGACTCCAGCATAGTTAGAAACGGGACCTCTCGCGTTTCTAATAGACACAAATCACGGCTACAAGATACAATTGCAATTGGGACTGGAACTCTCTTAGGAATACCAGCAGAGCATGGTAGAATAGTAGAAAAGTTAAAATCGAAAATATTTTTTTTTTAATAGACTCAAGCATAGTTAGAGACTGGAACTCTCGCGTTTCTAATAGACACAAATCACAGCTACAAGATACAATTCCGAATAAGACTAGAACTCTCTTAGAAATACCAGCAGAGCATGGTAGAATAGTAGAAAAGTTAAAATCGAAAATATTTTTTTTAATAGACTCAAGCATAGTTAGAGACGGGAACTCTCGCGTTTCTAATAGACACAAATCACAGCTACAAGATACAATTCCAATTGGGACTGGAACTCTCATGGGAATACCAGCAGAGCATGGTAGAATAGTAGAAAAGTTAAAATAGAAAATATTTTTTTTAATAGACTCAAGCATAGTTAGAGACGGGAACTCTCGCGTTTCTAATAGACACAAATCACAGCTACAAGACACAACTCCACTTGAGACCGTAACTCTCTTAGGAATACCAGCAGAGCATGGTAGAATAGTAGAAAAGTTAAAATCGAAAATATTTTTTTTAATAGACTCAAGCATAGTTAGAGACGGGAACTTTCGCGTTTCTAATAGACACAAATCACAGCTACAAGATACAATTCCGACTAAGACTAGAACTCTCTTAGAAATACCAGCAGAGCATGGTAGAATGACAGAAAAAAATAAAAATAGTAAAGATTTTTTTTAATAGACTCAAGCATAGTTAGAAACGGGAACTCTCGCGTTTCTAATAACAAAAATAACAGCTACAAGATACAATTCCGACTAAGACTAGAACTCTCTTAGAAATACCAGCAGAGCATGGTAGAATGACAGAAAAATTTAAAAATAGAAAAGATTTTTTTTGATAGAGTAAAGCATTGCTAGAGACGGGAACTCTCGCGTTTCTAATAGACACAAATCACAGCTACAAGATACAATTCCAATTGGGACTGGAACTCTCATGGGAATACCAGCAGAGCATGGTAGAATAGTAGAAAAGTTAAAATCGAAAATATTTTTTTTAATAGACTCAAGCATAGTTAGAGACGGGAACTCTCGCGTTTCTAATAGACACAAATAACAGCTACAAGATACAATTCCGACTAAGAGTAGAACTCTCTTAGAAATACCAGCAGAGCATGGTAGAATGACAGAAAAAGTTAAAAATAGAAAAGATTTTTTTTTGATAGAGTAAAGCATTGCTAGAGACGGGAACTCTCGCGTTTCTAATAGACGAAAATCACAACTACAAGATACAATTCCAATTGGGACTGGAACTCTCTTAGGAATACCAGCAGAGCATGGTAGAATAGTAGAAAAGTTAAAATCGAAAATATTTTTTTTAATAGACTCAAGCATAGTTAGAGACGGGAACTCTCGCGTTTCTAATAGACACAAATCACAGCTACAAGATACAATTCCAATTGGGACTGGAACTCTCATGGGAATACCAGCAGAGCATGGTAGAGAATAGTAGAAAAGTTAAAATCGAAAATATTTTTTTTAATAGACTCAAGCATAGTTAGAGACGGGAACTCTCGCGTTTCTAATAGACACAAATCACAGCTACAAGATACAATTCCGACTAAGACTAGAACTCTCTTAGAAATACCAGCAGAGCATGGTAGAATGACAGAAAAAAATAAAAATAGTAAAGATTTTTTTTAATAGACTCAAGCATAGTTAGAGACGGGAACTCTCACGTTTCTAATAGACAAAAATCTCAGCTACAAGATACAATTCCGACTAAGACTAGAACTCTCTTAGGAATACCAGCAGAGCATGGTAGAATGACAGAAAAATTTAAAAATAGAAAAGATTTTTTTTGATAGAGTAAAGCATTGCTAGAGACGGGAACTCTCGCGTTTCTAATAGACACAAATCACAGCTACAAGATACAATTCCAATTGGGACTGGAACTCTCATGGGAATACCAGCAGAGCATGGTAGAATAGTAGAAAAGTTAAAATCGAAAATATTTTTTTTAATAGACTCAAGCATAGTTAGAAACGGGAACTCTCGCGTTTCTAATAGACACAAATAACAGCTACAAGATACAATTCCGACTAAGACTAGAACTCTCTTAGAAATACCAGCAGAGCATGGTAGAATGACAGAAAAAGATAAAAATAGAAAAGATTTTTTTTGATAGAGTAAAGCATTGCTAGAGACGGGAACTCTCGCGTTTCTAATAGACAAAAATCACAACTACAAGAAAAAATTCCAATTGGGACTGGAACTCTCTTAGGAATACTAGCAGAGCATGGTAGAATGACAGAAAAAGTTAAAAATAGAAAAGATTTTTTTTGATAGAGTAAAGCATTGCTAGAGACGGGAACTCTCGCGTTTCTAATAGACAAAAATCACAACTACAAGATACAATTCCAATTGGGACTGGAACTCTCATGGGAATACCAGCAGAGCATGGTAGAATGACAGAAAAAGTTAAAAATAGAAAATATTTTTTTTAATAGACTCAAGCATAGTTAGAGACGGGAACTCTCGCGTTTCTAATAGACAAAAATCTCAGCTACAAGATACAATTCCGACTAAGACTAGAACTCTCTTAGGAATACCAGCAGAGCATGGTAGAATGACAGAAAAAGTTAAAAATAGAAAAGATTTTTTTTGATAGAGTAAAGCATTGCTAGAGACGGGAACTCTCGCGTTTCTAATAGACAAAAATCACAGCTACAAGATACAATTCCAATTGGGACTGGAACTCTCATGGGAATACCAGCAGAGCATGGTAGAATAGTAGAAAAGTTAAAATCGAACATATTTTTTTTAATAGACTCAAGCATAGTTAGAGACGGGAACTCTCGCGTTTCTAATAGACACAAAACACAGCTACAAGATACAATTCCAATTGGGACTGGAACTCTCTTAGGAATACCAGCAGAGCATGGTAGAATAGTAGAAAAGTTAAAATCGAAAATATTTTTTTTAATAGACTCAAGCATAGTTAGAGACGGGAACTCTCGCGTTTCTAATAGACACAAATCACAGCTACAAGATACAATTCCAATTGGGACTGGAACTCTCTTAGGAATACCAGCAGAGCATGGTAGAATGACAGAAAAAGTTAAAAATAGAAAATATTTTTTTTAATAGACTCAAGCATAGTTAGAGATGGGAACTCTCGCGTTTCTAATAGACACAAATAACAGCTACAAGATACAATTCCGACTGAGACTGGAACTCTCTTAGGAATACCAGCAGAGCATGGTAGAATAGTAGAAAAGTTAAAATCGAAAAAATTTTTTTTAATAGACTCCAGCATAGTTAGACACGGAAACTCTCGCGTTTCTAATAGACACAAATCACAGCTACAAGATACAATTCCAATTGGGACTGGAACTCTCATGGGAATACCAGCAGAGCATGGTAGAATAGTAGAAAAGTTAAAATCGAAAATATTTTTTTTAATAGACTCAAGCATAGTTAGAAACGGGAACTCTCGCGTTTCTAATAGACACAAATAACAGCTACAAGATACAATTCCGACTAAGACTAGAACTCTCTTAGAAATACCAGCAGAGCATGGTAGAATGACAGAAAAAGTTAAAAATAGAAAAGATTTTTTTTGATAGAGTAAAGCATTGCTAGAGACGGGAACTCTCGCGTTTCTAATAGACACAAATCACGGCTACAAGATACAATTGCAATTGGGACTGAAACTCTCTTAGGAATACCAGCAGAGCATGGTAGAATAGTAGAAAAGTTAAAATCGAAAATATTTTTTTTAATAGACTCAAGCATAGTTAGAGACTGGAACTCTCACGTTTCTAATAGACACAAATCACTGCTACAAGATACAATTCCAATTGGGACTGGAACTCTCTTAGGAATACCAGCAGAGCATGGTAGAATAGTAGAAAAGTTAAAATCGAAAATATTTTTTTTAATAGACTCAAGCATAGTTAGAGACGGGAACTCTCGCGTTTCTAATAAACACAAATCACAGCTACAAGATACAATTCCGACTAAGACTAGAACTCTCTTAGAAATACCAGCAGAGCATGGTAGAATGACAGAAAAAAATAAAAATAGTAAAGATTTTTTTTAATAGACTCAAGCATAGTTAGAAACGGGAACTCTCGCGCTTCTAATAGACACAAATAACATCTACAAGATACAATTCCGACTAAGACTAGAACTCTCTTAGAAATACCAGCAGAGCATGGTAGAATGACAGAAAAAAATAAAAATAGTAAAGATTTTTTTTAATAGACTCAAGCATAGTTAGAAACGGGAACTCTCGCGTTTCTAATAGACACAAATAACAGCTACAAGATACAACTCCAACTGAGACTGGAACTCTCTTAGGAATACCAGCAGAGCATGGTAGAATAGTAGAAAAGTTAAAATCGAAAATATTTTTTTTAATAGACTTCAGCATAGTTAGAGACGGGAACTCTCGCGTTTCTAATAGACACAAATAACAGCTATAAGATACAATTCCGACTAAGACTAGAACTCTCTTAGAAATACCAGCAGAGCATGGTAGAATGACAGAAAAAGTTAAAAATAGAAAATATTTTTTTTAATAGACTCAAGCATAGTTAGAGACGGGAACTCTCGCGTTTCTAATAGACACAAATCACAGCTACAAGACACAACTCCACTTGAGACCGTAACTCTCTTAGGAATACCAGCAGAGCATGGTAGAATAGTAGAAAAATTAAAATCGAAAATATTTTTTTTAATAGACTCAAGCATAGTTAGAGACGGGAACTCTCGCGTTTCTAATAGACACGAATCACAGCTACAAGATACAATTCCGACTAAGACTAGAACTCTCTTAGAAATACCAGCAGAGCATGGTAGAATGACAGAAAAAGTTAAAAATAGAAAATATTTTTTTTAATAGACGCAAGCATAGTTAGAGACGGGAACTCTCGCG
This sequence comes from Acronicta aceris, assembly GCA_910591435.1. Lineage (NCBI taxonomy): Eukaryota > Metazoa > Arthropoda > Insecta > Lepidoptera > Noctuidae > Acronicta > Acronicta aceris. Next base: position 10,917,966 of record OU342768.1, read on the forward strand.
TTTCTAATAGACAAAAATCTCAGCTACAAGATACAATTCCGACTAAGACTAGAACTCTCTTAGGAATACCAGCAGAGCATGCTAGAATGACAGAAAAATTTAAAAATAGAAAAGATTTTTTTTGATAGAGTAAAGCATTGCTAGAGACGGGAACTCTCGCGTTTCTAATAGACACAAATCACAGCTACAAGATACAATTCCAATTGGGACTGGAACTCTCATGGGAATACCAGCAGAGCATGGTAGAATAGTAGAAAAGTTAAAATCGAACATATTTTTTTTAATAGACTCCAGCATAGTTAGAAACGGGACCTCTCGCGTTTCTAATAGACACAAATCACGGCTACAAGATACAATTGCAATTGGGACTGGAACTCTCTTAGGAATACCAGCAGAGCATGGTAGAATAGTAGAAAAGTTAAAATCGAAAATATTTTTTTTTTAATAGACTCAAGCATAGTTAGAGACTGGAACTCTCGCGTTTCTAATAGACACAAATCACAGCTACAAGATACAATTCCAATTGGGACTAGAACTCTCTTAGGAATACCAGCAGAGCATGGTAGAATAGTAGAAAAGTTAAAATCGAAAATATTTTTTTTAATAGACTCAAGCATAGTTAGAGACGGGAACTCTCGCGTTTCTAATAGACACAAATCACAGCTACAAGATACAATTCCAATTGGGACTGGAACTCTCATGGGAATACCAGCAGAGCATGGTAGAATAGTAGAAAAGTTAAAATAGAAAATATTTTTTTTAATAGACTCAAGCATAGTTAGAGACGGGAACTCTCGCGTTTCTAATAGACACAAATCACAGCTACAAGACACAACTCCACTTGAGACCGTAACTCTCTTAGGAATACCAGCAGAGCATGGTAGAATAGTAGAAAAGTTAAAATCGAAAATATTTTTTTTAATAGACTCAAGCATAGTTAGAAACGGGAACTCTCGCGTTTCTAATAGAAACAAATAACAGCTACAAGATACAATTCCGACTAAGACTAGAACTCTCTTAGAAATACCAGCAGAGCATGGTAGAATGACAGAAAAAAATAAAAATAGTAAAGATTTTTTTTAATAGACTCAAGCATAGTTAGAAACGAGAACTCTCGCGTTTCTAATAGACAAAAATCACAGCTACAAGATACAATTCCGAATAAGACTAGAACTCTCTTAGGAATACCAGCAGAGCATGGTAGAATAGTAGAAAAGTTAAAATCGAAAATATTTTTTTTTAATAGACTCAAGCATAGTTAGAGACGGGAACTCTCGCGTTTCTAATAGACAAAAATCACAGCTACAAGATACAATTCCAATTGGGACTGGAACTCTCATGGGAATACCAGCAGAGCATGGTAGAATGACAGAAAAAAATAAAAATAGTAAAGATTTTTTTTAATAGACTCAAGCATAGTTAGAAACGGGAACTCTCGCGTTTCTAATAGACAAAAATCACAGCTACAAGATACAATTCCGAATAAGACTAGAACTCTCTTAGAAATACCAGCAGAGCATGGTAGAATAGTAGAAAAGTTAAAATCGAAAATATTTTTTTTTAATAGACTCAAGCATAGTTAGAGACGGGAACTCTCGCGTTTCTTATAGACAAAAATCACAGCTACAAGATACAATTCCAATTGGGACTGGAACTCTCATGGGAATACCAGCAGAGCATGGTAGAATGACAGAAAAAGTTAAAAATAGAAAATATTTTTTTTAATAGACTCAAGCATAGTTAGAGACGGGAACTCTCGCGTTTCTAATAGACACAAATCACAGCTACAAGACACAACTCCACTTGAGACCGTAACTCTCTTAGGAATACCAGCAGAGCATGGTAGAATAGTAGAAAAGTTAAAATCGAAAATATTTTTTTTAATAGACTCAAGCATAGTTAGAAACGGGAACTCTCGCGTTTCCAATAGAAACAAATAACAACTACAAGATACAATTCCGACTAAGACTAGAACTCTCTTAGAAATACCAGCAGAGCATGGTAGAATGACAGAAAAAAATAAAAATAGTAAAGATTTTTTTTAATAGACTCAAGCATAGTTAGAAACGAGAACTCTCGCGTTTCTAATAGACAAAAATCACAGCTACAAGATACAATTCCGAATAAGACTAGAACTCTCTTAGGAATACCAGCAGAGCATGGTAGAATAGTAGAAAAGTTAAAATCGAAAATATTTTTTTTTAATAGACTCAAGCATAGTTAGAGACGGGAACTCTCGCGTTTCTAATAGACAAAAATCACAGCTACAAGATACAATTCCAATTGGGACTGGAACTCTCATGGGAATACCAGCAGAGCATGGTAGAATAGTAGAAAAGTTAAAATCGAACATATTTTTTTTAATAGACTCCAGCATAGTTAGAAACGGGAACTCTCGCGTTTCTAATAGACACAAATAACAGCTACAAGATACAATTCCGACTGAGACTGGAACTCTCTTAGGAATACCAGCAGAGCATGGTAGAATAGTAGAAAAGTTAAAATCGAAAAAATTTTTTTTAATAGACTCCAGCATAGTTAGAGACGGAAACTCTCGCGTTTCTAATAGACACAAATCACAGCTACAAGATACAATTCCAATTGGGACTGGAACTCTCTTAGGAATACCAGCAGAGCATGGTAGAATAGTAGAAAAGTTAAAATCGAAAATATTTTTTTTAATAGACTCAAGCATAGTTAGAGACGGGAACTCTCGCGTTTCTAATAGACACAAATCACAGCTACAAGATACAATTCCGACTAAGACTAGAACTCTCTTAGAAATACCAGCAGAGCATGGTAGAATGACAGAAAAAGTTAAAATCGAAAATATTTTTTTTAATAGACTCAAGCATAGTTAGAAACGGGAACTCTCGCGTTTCTAATAGACACAAATCACAGCTACAAGATACAATTCCAATTGACACTGGAACGCGAGAGTTCCTGTCTCTAGCAATGCTTTACTCTATAAAAAAAAATATTTTCTATTTTTAACTTTTTTGTCATTCTACCATGCTCTGCTGGTATTCCCATGAGAGTTCCAGTCCCAATTGGAATTGTATCTTGTAGCTGTGATTTGTGTCTATTAGAAACGCGAGAGTTCCCGTCTCTAGCAATGCTTTACTCTATCAAAAAAAATCTTTTCTATTTTTAACTTTTTCTGTCATTCTACCATGCTCTGCTGGTATTTCTAAGAGAGTTCCAGTCTTAGTCGGAATTGTATCTTGTAGCTGTTATTTGTGTCTATTAGAAACGCGAGAGTTCCCGTCTCTAACTATGCTTGAGTCTATTAAAAAAAATATTTTCTATTTTTAACTTTTTCTGTCATTCTACCATGCTCTGCTGGTATTTCTAAGAGAGTTCTAGTCTTAGTCGGAATTGTATCTTGTAGCTGTTATTTTTGTCTATTAGAAACGTGAGAGTTCTCGTTTCTAACTATGCTTAAGTCTATTAAAAAAAATCTTTACTATTTTTATTTTTTTCTGTCATTCTACCATGCTCTGCTGGTATTTCTAAGAGAGTTCTAGTCTTAGTCGGAATTGTATCTTGTAGCTGTGATTTGTGTCTATTAGAAACGCGAGAGTTCCCGTCTCTAACTATGCTTGAGTCTATTAAAAAAAATATTTTCGATTTTAACTTTTCTACTATTCTCTACCATGCTCTGCTGGTATTCCCATGAGAGTTCCAGTCCCAATTGGAATTGTATCTTGTAGCTGTGATTTGTGTCTATTAGAAACGCGAGAGTTCCCGTCTCTAACTATGCTTGAGTCTATTAAAAAAAATATTTTCGATTTTAACTTTTCTACTATTCTACCATGCTCTGCTGGTATTCCTAAGAGAGTTCCAGTCCCAATTGGAATTGTATCTTGTAGCTGTGATTTGTGTCTATTAGAAACGCGAGAGTTCCAGTCTCTAACTATGCTTGAGTCTATTAAAAAAAATATTTTCGATTTTAACTTTTCTACTATTCTACCATGCTCTGCTGGTATTCCTAAGAGAGTTCCAGTCCCAATTGGAATTGTATCTTGTAGTTGTGATTTTTGTCTATTAGAAACGCGAGAGTTCCCGTCTCTAGCAATGCTTTACTCTATCAAAAAAAATCTTTTCTATTTTTAACTTTTTCTGTCATTCTACCATGCTCTGCTGGTATTTCTAAGAGAGTTCTAGTCTTAGTCGGAATTGTATCTTGTAGCTGTTATTTGTGTCTATTAGAAACGCGAGAGTTCCCGTTTCTAACTATGCTTGAGTCTATTAAAAAAAATATTTTCGATTTTAACTTTTCTACTATTCTACCATGCTCTGCTGGTATTCCCATGAGAGTTCCAGTCCCAGTTGGAATTGTATCTTGTAGCTGTGATTTGTGTCTATTAGAAACGCGAGAGTTCCCGTCTCTAGCAATGCTTTACTCTATCAAAAAAAATATTTTCTATTTTTAACGTTTTCTGTCATTCTACCATGCTCTGCTGGTATTCCTAAGAGAGTTCTAGTCTTAGTCGGAATTGTATCTTGTAGCTGAGATTTTTGTCTATTAGAAACGCGAGAGTTCCCGTCTCTAACTATGCTTGAGTCTATTAAAAAAAATATTTTCTATTTTTAACTTTTTCTGTCATTCTACCATGCTCTGCTGGTATTTCTAAGAGAGTTCTAGTCTTAGTCGGAATTGTATCTTGTAGCTGTTATTTTTGTCTATTAGAAACGCGAGAGTTCCCGTTTCTAACTATGCTTGAGTCTATTAAAAAAAATCTTTACTATTTTTATTTTTTTCTGTCATTCTACCATGCTCTGCTGGTATTCCTAAGAGAGTTTTAGTCCCAATTGGAATTGTATCTTGTAGCTGTGATTTGTGTCTATTAGAAACGCGAAAGTTCCCGTCTCTAACTATGCTTGAGTCTATTAAAAAAAATATTTTCGATTTTAACTTTTCTACTATTCTACCATGCTCTGCTGGTATTCCCATGAGAGTTCCAGTCCCAATTGGAATTGTATCTTGTAGCTGTGATTTGTGTCTATTAGAAACGCGAGAGTTCCCGTCTCTAACTATGCTTGAGTCTATTAAAAAAAATATTTTCGATTTTAACTTTTCTACTATTCTACCATGCTCTGCTGGTATTCCTAAGAGAGTTCCAGTCCCAATTGGAATTGTATCTTGTAGCTGTGATTTGTGTCTATTAGAAACGTGAGAGTTCCAGTCTCTAACTATGCTTGAGTCTATTAAAAAAAATATTTTCGATTTTAACTTTTCTACTATTCTACCATGCTCTGCTGGTATTCCTAAGAGAGTTCCAGTCCCAATTGCAATTGTATCTTGTAGCCGTGATTTGTGTCTATTAGAAACGCGAGAGTTCCCGTCCCTAACTATGCTTGAGTCTATTAAAAAAAATATTTTCGATTTTAACTTTTCTACTATTCTACCATGCTCTGCTGGTGTTCCTAAGAGAGTTCCAGTCTCAATCGGAATAGTATCTTGTAGCTGTTATTTTTGTCTATTAGAAACGCGAGAGTTCTCGTTTCTAACTATGCTTGAGTCTATTAAAAAAAATATGTTCGATTTTAACTTTTCTACTATTCTACCATGCTCTGCTGGTATTTCTAAGAGAGTTCTAGTCTTAGTCGGAATTGTATCTTGTAGCTGTGATTTTTGTCTATTAGAAACGCGAGAGTTCCCGTCTCTAGCAATGCTTTACTCTATCAAAAAAAATCTTTTCTATTTTTAACTTTTTCTGTCATTCTACCATGCTCTGCTGGTATTTCTAAGAGAGTTCTAGTCTTAGTCGGAATTGTATCCTGTAGCTGTGATTTGTGTCTATTAGAAACGCGAGAGTTCCCGTCTCTAACTATGTTTGAGTCTATTAAAAAAAATATTTTCGATTTTAACTTTTCTACTATTCTACCATGCTCTGCTGGTATTCCTAAGAGAGTTCCAGTCCCAATTGGAATTGTATCTTGTAGTTGTGATTTTTGTCTATTAGAAACGCGAGAGTTCCCGTCTCTAACTATGCTTGAGTCTATTAAAAAAAATATTTTCTATTTTTAACTTTTCTACTATTCTACCATGCTCTGCTGGTATTCCTAAGAGAGTTCCAGTCTCAATTGGAATTGTATCTTGTAGCTGTGATTTGTGTCTATTAGAAACGCGAGAGTTCCCGTCTCTAACTATGCTTGAGTCTATTAAAAAAAATATTTTCGATTTTAACTTTTCTACTATTCTACCATGCTCTGCTGGTATTCCTAAGAGAGTTCCAGTCCCAATTGGAATTGTATCTTGTAGCCGTGATTTGTGTCTATTAGAAACGCGAGAGTTCCCGTCTCTAACTATGCTTGAGTCTATTAAAAAAAAATATTTTCGATTTTAACTTTTCTACTATTCTACCATGCTCTGCTGGTATTCCCATGAGAGTTCCAGTCCCAATTGAAATTGTATCTTGTAGCCGTGATTTGTGTCTATTAGAAACGCGAGAGTTCCCGGCTCTAACTATGCTGGAGTCTATTAAAAAAAATATTTTCGATTTTAACTTTTCTACTATTCTACCATGCTCTGCTGGTATTCCGAAGAGAGTTCCCGTCTCAAATGTAGTTGTATCTTATAGCTCTCATTCGTGTTTATTAGAAAAGCGAGAGGTCTAGCCTCTAGGAATGGTAATGAATCTTTCGAAAAAAAAAATCAAACTTGCATTCTATTGGATCTAAATTTATACTGTTTTACTCTTTACTACCTGGTTTTTTTTAGGGAAAACGCCAGAACTATTTTTGAAAGTTATCAGGAACTGTAGAACTCAGCTGTATACGGATGGAACTGACATTTATTTCCGATCTGCTGCAAATTGATCTGCTACGGGAAGTTGGCAGATCATTTTTCCTTTAATTTTTTTTATAGGAAAAACGCCAGAACTATTTCTAAAAAGTATCAGGAACTGTAGAACTCAGGTGCATGCGAAAGGAACTCACATTAATTTTTGATCTGCTGCAAAATGATATGCTACGGGAAGTTGGCAGATCATTTTTTTAACTGACTTTTTTTTCGGAAATACGGCAGAACTATTCTTGAAAAGTATCAGGAACTATAGAACTCTGCTGCATGCGAAAAGAACTCTCATTTATTTTTGATCTGCTGGACAATGATCTGCCAAGTTCACTGACACTTCATACTTGACCTCGATTCGAAATCTCGGCTAGCGCACATTATAGCTAGACGTATTAAATATGTCACTTTGCTTACCACTTTTCCATCGACGCTACAAACCTTTGTGGGTCTTGTCCTCCTAAACGATCTTCGATTTCGCTCTGTCTCTGGACTCCCTACCCCAAGATATTTCCCTGCCTAGCTCCTCAATCATCCTCGATATACTCGTAATACTTCCAATGCTTCCTGTGTTTCCTCTGAGTATACCTACTTATTAAAAATATTGAGATGGGAATTTGTTAATGAAAAGCAAACTGTAGAATGTCGTTTAGCTACTTTATATATTAATAGAATCGTATCAAGTAGTGGTCTGTAGTTTCTATACACACGTCCTATGAGTAAAGGTATCTATATTTTTTTTCTTAACTACGTAATAGGTAACATAATGTGTTATGACTTACGACCAACTCGTTAGAGATTATTTATTTATCTTTGAAATAAAAGAAAAGAATCACAAGCTATAGCCTCCGGACTAGCAATTTCATTGCCGATTCACCATTATTACAAAAAACAGCTTTCCGCAATATAGGTACCTGCAGCAGTCACTCGGGTACCGCTTGCAAAACTTTCACCAACAATTTGTTAAACTGACCATAACTTATTTAAAATTAGGCAAGGTCGGCTGGTGGTCACAATAGGCGGCGACCCTTGAAGAGGTCCAACTATTGCGATGGACGGTGAACCACGGCCTAGCGGGGTCATGCGTGACGTATGCAAGTGCCGTGGAAAGAGTGGTAGAGTGGTGGAAAGAGTGGAAAGAGAAACTTTTATTTCGTACCCTTCACAAGAGAAAATAAGAACTACAAAAATAAACAATAAAAGATAAGTTTTACAAAAAACATATGTGAGGCCAAAATACGATGACAATCTCAGCTGATGCCGCAGCAACTTAGTTAATGCAGTGAAAAAAAAGACAGAGCATAAAAAAATGGGTTCGGTTCGGCTCCCGCATGCAATTCAATGAAGGACAGTAAATGATGTCTTCAACATGAATAAGTTCCTACTTCCTACTCCTTCTACCAAAACCCTTGAAAAGACAGACTAGCAGCTAAGAAACGCGTGTTGCAAAAGGAAATAAATTCTAGCACGCGTGGTGGTAGAATAGAATCTATTGATTTGCGTAGCATTTAACACCCTCACATGATAGATCGGTGACAAACGGGTTTATCGAGTGGGTGTTATCGACTGTATAGTAAGGCCAAAAAAACTGCGCGTCTGAAATTAGCTGTTCCGAACTACCACGCAGGTAAAATCTCTTTAATCGTACCGTAATCAGTAAGGGCAATAATCACAAATGCAAACCATTTATGATACCATTTGTCTTTACACCGAATTTTTACATCAGAATTGATCGCTGAAAACCACTTGCACACAGCTATTATGACCGCAAATACCTACTACATGTGAATGCCAGAGCCCGAAGTGTTATTTAGGTACTTGAATTTCGTTCTCCATCTTAAACCCTGTTGTGTTTTTTTTTATTCGTGATAAACTTGACCGCCAGTTCAAAGACAACTGCAATGGGTTAAAGTCATACCATATACTATCACTCTTTTTCCCCAAGGAGTCAGGCAGAAGCATACTAATGTAGGAACACTCACAGTTCGCCGACATGTTTAGGTCTCAAGAATAGGAAACGAGTCTAAACTATGGCAACTAATAGCACATACTCAAACTTCTAGCTGCTATTGATAAAATAAACACTGCTTGACCTAGGAATCGAAACCAGGATCAGTAGCATAGCAGTCGCACTTACCACCACTACACTAATGAGGGGGTTAAAGTCAACAATAAAGAGAAGTTATCATTAGTTTTCTTTTCTTCCAGGTTTTGAAAAATGGGAGTCGAAAGGATGGAAATGCAATCATGGAATTGTGGTTGCAGCTTCGAGTTATGGATGAAAGAGTATAGAATAAGGTAACTATGTCTAGATTAAAAAAAAATAGTTTGAGTCCCACTAAAAGGCAGACGCCAACGCGGCAGGCCCAAGCGGAGATGGCGGAGTGATCTGGAGTCTATGCAATGGAAAGCGAGAAGTGGAAGAAGAATGGGGAAGCCTTCGCCCTGCAATGGGACACTACAGGCTTCAAATAATAATAATTAATTATTAGTTTAGTCATGGTATGTACCTTCGTTATGTTTCCTCCTGTACCGTTTAGGAACACTAATCTCAAACCCGATATAATGTAGGCCACACAAATACGAATATTTGCCTGGTGCAAATCGGAGCGGTGATTTGTAACGCAGCAGACAATCGAATAGGTACATATTCGACCATCCGACCCATATTCTCACAACTCTTGTCCTACTTCTCTCAACTTTCAATCCTCTCCCACATAGGAAAGGTGCAGACGTATCTATACTTAGCAAAATACTCGACCACTACACCAATAGAGCAGATGGAAAAGAAAAACATACTCGTAATAAGATAATTATTTTTTCGGATCTCAATCAGAGTGAATTAGCATACTGCTAGAAATCTGGAAACATCAGATTAATTATGGGAAATTATTTTATTCTTGTACTGTCCAATGCACCGCAAGGCTGCTACACGCATTTATCATCGAAACAGTTAATACCTCGGAAAAAGCGTTTTTTTTCGATACAGGTAAATGTTGGAGACCATAACGACAGGTCTACTTATCAACTTTCTGTGTCGGTGCCCGTGAAGCGCATGCGCGAGTCGGTTGCGCGCGCCTCAACGGTGCGCACGCGAATACGATTCGAAATTTAAACTTCACTGTGCATTCTATTCTTTTGTTTATTGCGACTTGAATTAAATTGACGTGATCTTAAGATGTAAGTATTTGTGTTGCCATTATTATCCATTAATCTGTGTTTTGCATTCAAATTCTTCGTAAAATTAATAAAATAGGTCTTCAGTTAACATGACAAGTTTCACTCTCGTACCTACTTGGGATCTGTAGATCTCACGAACTTTTTCTAACATTGATCTATTGAATGTACAACCTTTAGGTTTACTAACAGTAAGACTTAGTAACAGTAATTATAGTTACTGTTAGTAAGCGAATATATTAGTGTACCTTTTCACACAATCACTTCATTGCATGTCACAGAAAAAATATTATTGGCGCCACTATCGAACTTGCGTACTCGGTTTTATTAGAACGGCAAAATCTTTACCGAAAACAACTCTACACAGACTTTTATCAACTCTATCGATATAAATAATGTTACAATATTAAAAAAAAAATTGAATCTGTTAAGACATGAAATTCGCGTTTATTTTCAAACTAAAACTTTTATTTCGTTTACCTATGCACAGTCAACAGCACATGATATCCAAAACTGTCAAATTTCTTTAATCGATTCTCAATGTAATCTCCAAATAATAGAGTTTATCATCCAATGGAGAAAGTTGACAGTTTGTGGTATCTTAAGGTTATAATTAGTTCATGGAATTTATGGTGTTAATTGTATCTAATTATATACATAGTTTAAATAGTTGCAACATTAAACCCAAGTATGGGCATTGCAAAATGTATACGTAGGTTTTTAGGCAGGAAAATGTAAAGTGCACTTTGTCGGTTTTATATTATTTTCCTAAACTTGTGTTTCTCCGAAGTTTAATCTATAATTGCAGTGGATAGTTAACCATTAAGTGTTCGTGAACGTGAACATGTGCGTGACTTTTGTGTTCACTCCTAAACTCCATCGAAGCCTCAGTGAAGTTTCTACTGTTTTACTGGGGATTATTCTGTATACTTGACACTGGCAAACACAAAAAGTGTGGCGCCATATAATATAATCCCACGACGGGAACTAATAAATATTACTTGTTTAGGTACTACATAAAGGTACTTGACACTGGCAAATAAGTACACAAAAAGTGTGGCCATCCATGACGAGATTAAAAAAATATATAGGTAATAAAATAAAATAATGCTAATAATTATTAATACCTACTTATTCGTTAATTATGCAAATTAAAAAAAAAATATTTTATAATAAACATAACTTTACAAACATCATATTCATTATAATAAAATATGTCTAGAATAAAAATAAGGCGCTCAGATAAAAAGAATCAAACAATTGATTATGCGAATAAAATCTAATCGGTCTAGTGGTCGCTTGCATGACTGCTGTGAACGTGAGATTCTGGGTTCGATTCCCATTGTTAGTGGATTTTTCTATGAAAGTAGATACTCGTTTATACTTACTTTGATAAAACATGTGATTATCTGTCTAATATTGTGTAAAGAAGAATTCATAGTAAATGTTGATAAAGATTACTTACCGATAATGTGTACCTATTGTATGTATTATGAATATTACCTACAGGGATGCATTGATTTTTATTTTACTTTGATCAATTATTGATACTGATGTATAATAACATAACATAACATACCATCACGCCTGTATTCCCCGAAGGGTTAGGCGGAGGTGTACTTAATGTACACCCACAGTTCGCCGGTATGTTTAGGTCCCATGTTATAGGGGGCGAGCCTATAGCCATTAACCGGTCATAAATCCAGACTCCGAGCTGCTAATGAGAATTTCATAGAAATACCCAATATCGCTCGACCTGAATTCGAACCCACTAGGCTAATGAGGTAGTTTCAATAAATAATAAATTATTATGGATAATTAACCACTATGCTTAGTATTTCAACCGAATCAGAAATAATTAGATCTGTAAAATAATTATGGTTCTAGGAAGCTTAACGTAGAACTGGTGCGGTGAAGGTTCTTGAAAGAAGACCATGAACCGGAAAACAGTGTACGATGGCTTCCAACGAGATGGACAGACGACCTAGTGATGGTCACTATGATTCGTTTGATGTACCTACAGTAGGCGGGTGAATACCTATGTATATGTTACGGTAAGAGTGAATAATTGAAGATTATTAATAATTATCTATTATTATTAAGTCGAGGTTAGGTTATGTTATGTTATTATTAATAATTTTGTAAAAATATGTGTGGTTATTATTAATAATTTTGTAAAAATATTAATAATTTTCAATTAATCAGATTTACCTTAACATATATATTTGAAAAATATTAGAACGTCATTACCTTAACCCCAAAGCTAAGAATGCAGATGTTTAAAACTACAATTATGATAATGAAAACTTAAACTACACCATTGCAGTCAAGCAATAAGATAAACATATTCAATAATTGTAATTTTTTTTTTCAATGTGGTAGGTTTACATAGAACTACTTACGCAGACGCAACTGATGCTAAACTGGTAAACTTTAGATATATGGTAATACCCATATTCCTAGCAGTGATAGCTTAGTGCTATGACCGTTGGACTGCCTAGTCAAAAGTCTCGAGTTCAAACCCAAGGCACGCACCTCTGACTTTTCAAAGTCATGTGCGTATTAAATAGTTAATTATCACGCGCTTGAACGGTGAAGGAAAACATCGTGAGGAAACCTGCATGCCTGAAATGTTTTCTCGACGGCGTGTCAAGTCTGCCAACCCACACTAGGCCAGCGTGGTGGGCTATAGCCTAATGCCTCTCATTTTGAGAGGAGACCCGTGCAGTATAATGGGTTGATTATGTATGTATTGTGTATGTTTATATCAAACGTTATGGAATATCAGGTTGCTAGTTCATTGTCGGGGTCCCGGTAAATATTATAACGAGTATTTTGTATAATACTTGGCACTAACACACACTAATTAAAAAAACTAGCTGCTGTCAAGCTTTTAAGACTTCTGACTAGTGGCATAGCTATCGTAGGGCCAGGTGATGCAGAGGGCCTGCCAAGCTTTAAAAATAGATGAGCAGCGAGCTTCTGAAACTAGAAATTCTCGAGTCTGGTTGTGCGAGCACCCTCACATGTAGATTATATTTATTAAGTATCGGTTTCGTAGGAAAACGGCGCACGACGACAGGTAAAATCATACCTTTAGCGGTTGCGTAGCAGATGACTAATGACCAGTCCCTATATCAAATCCGTCGATAGATTTGCTTACTAGAGATAGGATTTTGACATAAGGTTCATACAAGTAATGTCAAAATTCTATCACTAGTAAGCAAATCTATCAACGGATTTGATATAGGGACTGGCCATTAAACGGCACCTTAAACAAAGTGTATCTGAATAAGCGCAAGACTTCGAACAGGTCGATTAGAATATCGAGTTATTATAATTGATTAATTAATTAACCGGAGTGATACCGGATGATATTCAATTATTGAATGATATTCACAAAATCGTCAAATATACTCATAAAAAATGTAAAAAAACGGTCACAGATTGGCTGCTTGGACTAAATTATGATGCGACGGAAGAACTATTCAAAATTGCTGAGTGACTGTAAATGTTATTATGAATCAAAATTATTGGTACATTCTTAAAATTCTTCACACACACACACACACACACACACACACATTACAAACACACATGAACATTAACTCATACACGCACACAACATATGCACACAAACTACTAATATTGCAACTTGGGAAATGCTTTTGGATTTCAGTACGTTTTTTATTTTATTCTATTTCTGTTTGTTACTATATTTTTGTTCTTTCATATATATTTATATAATAAAACTAACAAAAAGTTAATGTAAGTCATACAAAAGAGCCTAGACCTCACGACACAGGGAATCCTAGTGTGAGGACTAGGATCGAAAATCTTATGTACATCACCTTTTTTGAAACAATATTTTTTTTTTTTTTTATACCACGGCCTCACAGAAAACCGGCGTTAAACAACACTTACGTTGTGTTTCGCCGAGTGAGTGAGGTTACCGGAGGCCCAATCCTCTTTTAAAAGGTCGGCAACGCACTTGTGACGCCTCTGGTGTTGCGGGTGTCCATGGACGGCGGTAATCGCTTACCATCAGGTGATCCGTCTGCTCGTTTGCCCTCCTATCACATAAAAAAAAAAATTATAAAACGAAACCCGAAAGTAATTTTGGGACCTGTAAGCGTAGTTATTTTTTCAAGAAAGAGTCCGGCGGACCGAATTTCTCTTACAAACGTAATACCGAAATAAATCGTAATTCAAACACAATTTAATCAAATTCTGTTATTATTCGGATTCCGATACCGTTAATCTAGGTAACCTACGTTACCATTTCATCCAAAATACTTCATTGGAAATAAATGCAAGCAAATGCAATTTTTGATAACTTTACCATTTTTGGAACGATTTTCCGGTCTTTTATTTCGAGTGAAGTAATAGTAGACAAAATACTACCGTAGAAACCTAGATTAACGGTATCCAAATCCGAATAATAACATAATTTGATAGAATATTGTCTGGATTACGATTTATTTCGGTATTACGTTTTTGTGGGCAAATCAAACTCCGCCGGGCCTTTAAACATAAAACTTGTGGCTGTACCACAATCGTACTCGCAACGACTACGAAATCGATGCGCACACGCACACAGTAACTATTTGTGCAAATAGGTTTCAGTTTTCCATACCTCGACCCACTGGTGGATCAGGGGGCCATATTTCATGTTTTCAAAAATACACAGTATACGTACATTATTGATTGAACTTAAACCCTAACAATAAATATTGATGCAGTAACTGGGAAGTGTTACGCCTCAAGCCACAGTTTTAGAAAGTCAAGTCAGTGCACCGACACATTGTTCTGTTCCTTCCTTTGATTTCTTCACGAGTTCGGCGATCCGTTAATAAATCGATATAACTAAATCTAGGGCACGCAACTAACAATGGCTTCATCTACAGAATGAGTTTTTATGCGACATAAAGAAGGTAAATATTTAAGTAAGTTTATTTATATTGGTAGATAGGTAAATATAATTTTGTATTGTTCATTAACATTTATTTTTCAGTTCTGATTTCGGATTTCTTCTCTCAAAAGTTTGTTGAAATTCACTGGCAATAAATACTTCATCGATTTGACGGATTATTCTATTTTTTTAATAAATATTACTTTAAAAAATGTGGTATAACTGAGTCGATCTCTGAGTGTTGACCGCTTTATAATTAGTAGTCAAGGATATTTAAATATTATAGAAGCAAATAGTAGATAATTAAAATGTCTACTTATCCATCAAGGTTGTGAAAGTTTGCAATGAATTAAACTTAAACCTGTGGATGTCTAAAGGCTATCTTACATTTAGAAAAGATTCCCTTGCCTTAATTTTTTATTCCTATGTTTGCGCCAGATCCAAAATGCGAAAATGTATGTACGATATTAGATTACATAGTATGATACCAAATTACAAAATTGCTCAGGAATTGCTATTTTAACGTATTTATTCATAGATTTTTAGAAATACGTTACAATTGATTAAGAAAAAATGCTCTCATTGGCACATTTAGCAATTCCTCTAAATCAATTAATATTAAAACTTGTAGTTCCAAGCAATTTTCTATTGTGAATCATTATTATAATTCACCAAACGCCTTTTTATCCTGTCAGTTGCGGTATTTAAATTAGAATATCAATATTCAAATTAGAATTTTACTCGAAGCGACTGCCATCAGACCTCCGAAATTTTTGGGCAATGAGTACCGATACTTTAAAAATAATAAAATGGCTTTGAGGCATTTCGGGCTTCTGACTAGCACTAACTGTCATAGGAATACGTATACGACGAGCGAACATCAACAAAAAATACAATTATTAATTCTTTAGTTTTTTTTTCAAACACACACAATGACTAAATAAACAAGCATAATAATAAAAAAACATCATTAAGTATATGAGGCTATTCCATAAATAATCATAGATACTAAAATAAATTTAAAATTTCAGTTCTAAAATAGTTCAGTCAATCGACCGTGAATCGTGATGACCACAAAAGTATGATAATTCTAAATTCTTTAATTCATTAAAATAAAACTACCTTCTACATATGTATTTATGGATTTCCGTGAATAGCATTTTATATCGTTATCTAATTCAATGCCAATATTCGCGTACCTAAGTGTAAGACATATTAGGTAATCTTGAATTCATTAATATTGAATTAGGTAGGTCAAAATGTTAAATCTAGTTCTTCAACCAAGTCATTCTACATGCGAACTTTGGTTGATAACCAAAGTTGTTGTTGGAGATGGAACATGTCTCCAACAAATCCAATTGTTTTCCCAATCCACGATCATAGAATGGGACAATAATACAACAACGATGGCTACTATTGACAGCATTAAAAAAGGAGGAGGTTCTCAATTCGAATCTGCATTTTCGTATGTGTTTCGCAATATTTTCGCTGATCGTGAACCGATTTCCATGTTTTGTTTAGTCTGATCATCAGTTCTAATTTTGAAGCTGACCTAACCCTGTGTGGGGACGGGTTAGAATACTGATCTTCACTGCCTTTCAGAGAGGCATTCCGTAAGAGGCGTGAAAATATCTGACTTGCTCGGTGGTAGGACTTCTAGGGGTTTGACTGGCTGGCGATCACCCTTACATCGGAGTCTGTCGTAAAGCACCTTGATGTGTGTTTCGACTTTTGCACGTAAGAGCGAGTTCCCCTCGGTTGCTACTGCTCTGGCAGTCTGCAGGGGCTCCTTAGGGGCTCTTAAAGATCGGCAATGCATCAGCAACTCCTCTGTGTTGCAGGTCTCCATTGGCGACAATGACTACTTATTACCACGTGGCTCGTCAGCTCGTCTGCCGAACAAGCATACAGGCTATTCGATACTAAGCGATGATCATAGCCTATGCACGCTGACATGACGACGCTAATAACGACATACATCCCGCGACAAAATTTTTATGGTACCTTTCTTCTCTTATGCGACGACAAAATTATTTAGCGGCGCGCATGTTTGTATTAGGGGTACATACGCACGTATCTCAATAGATGTTACAAATCTCATGGCTCCGATCACAGGTAGACAAGTGCAGTTAATCTGCTTAAGTCCGATATAAGCCGCGGTTTTTACGAGCGGCAGAAAATCCGTGAGAAAACCATACAATATATTTTTAGGTATCTAATAATACCATGAGACATATTATCTACCATTACAATGAAGTAAATTAGCATGATTTGTGTAACCGTGTGATCTAGCTAACCTAATCGCTCTCATTCTGCGAGGAGACCCGTGCCCAACAGTGGGACAATGTAATCGGTTGATTATGTTATGTTATGTGTACCAGCTAGATAATTGGCAACTTGACTGTTTTTATGGCCTTATGAATAAGTTTACCATAAATACCTATTTATGAAGATAGGTATTTATATAAGGAAGAAGAATAAATATATAAACAAAGTTCAAATCGGCCGTCACAACTCATGCGCCATACCTACAAATCCTATACTAGCACTCGTTTTGCGAGAAAGGGACAAAACAACTACATCTTGGAACTTTATTAGCCGATTTAAATAATTTTCTCAGAATATCTTTGGATTTAATTAAATTTTTCACTAAACCTGTTAGTTTCAATAAATCAAACACCAGTCAAGTACGTACCCAATTGCACCTTGTAACCTTGCTGCAGTTATAAAGTTTCTTTGTCTTAGTAATTGGGTGCATTATCATTCATGCAAACCAGAATAATATACTTAATGAAAATAGCTAGTACTTACCTAACTAGTTTAAAATTGCTAGCGGAAATGTCAAAAGTCAAAAAATCAAAGTGACGAACAAGTTTATCCAAGCTAAGTAAGATTATTTATTAATGTTCAATTCTGTCACAAGGCCCATCTTAGTTTACAAAAAGGATTAAGGTACAAATATTAGGTCATCATCAGCCTAAATTCGTCCACCGCTGGACGTAGGCCTCTCCTAGTGAACGCCACAGTGCCCGATCGTCGGCTTTCCTCATCCAGTCGCTGCCAGCTGCCTTCCGCAAGTCGTCACTCGATCTGGCCGGCGGACGCCCTACACTACGTTTGCCTAGACGCGGTCTCCACCTGAGAACTCGTTTGCTCCAGCGTTTGTCGGTTCTCCTACAGATGTGACCGGCCCATTGCCACTTCAGCTTGCTAATCCTTTGAGCTATATCGGTAACTTTAGTTCTCTGTAGGATAACTTTGTTTCGGATTTCCTCAGAGAGATTCCGAGCATAGCTCTCTCCATAGCTCGCTGTGCAACTTTAAACTTGTGGACTAGTCTTACCGTGAGTGTCTACGTTTCGGCTCCGTAGGTCATGACTGGTAGGACGCACGCATTGAAGACTTTCGTCTTAAGGCACTGTGGTATGGGTGACGAGAAGACTTGACGAAGTTTGCCGAATGCTGCCCACCCCAACTGAATCCTGCTTTTGGCTTCCCTTTTTTCGGCTTCCCTCTATATAAGATACTTATGATTAAAATTGAATTGCCTCATTAGTCTTGTGGTCCTTAGAGCGACTATTACGCTAGGAGTTCGTCCTATGTTCGATTCCAATGTCGAGCAGTGTTATTGGGTTTTTCAAGCTTTTGTACAAGCTTAAGAGTTTGAATTTTTAATATGAGCGAAATTATGAATTATTAATATTAATATGAGCGTGATGTTATATGATTAGAATTATCAGTATTATCCCCTCCGCCGCCTAATACCATACCAACACAACACGCCTGTATTGCCCTGTAGGCTTGAGAAGGCAAGTGCGGATTTTTTAGTCCGCACAAATCTGACATGCGCTCAGCTTTCCGGGGCGCGCGGGCGGTAATAGCATCAGTAGGTACTTAGAACCAATGGTTTATTACCTACCACTGCTACATTAGATAAGCCTGTTCAACACAAAAAATATATATATAGGTACTTAAAATTTTGTCTGTTTTTACTTTATTTCTAACAATATAAATTCAGCTCGGTAATTGCCGGAAATATATTTAAGTAAGTATCCTATTGTCTTCCTAACGATTGCAAGTTAGGTGGATAACTTAATGAATGGTGTGTTAGCGTACATTAATTAATATTATGTTAATGTCATTGTTATCTACTATATTTTTAAATGCCTCTTTTTGTTTTTTTTATAGAGATTCTTTGAGATCTTCTCATTCAGACAAGGGCTTACAAATTCACGATACCTAATATGACAGTTATTATCGTAATTAATTAAAAAACAGAAAAAACCCAACTACCAAAACAAGATGAGCAATCTCATGCAGTCGAAGACAATAGCTCTTTGGAGTTTAATTTGAGACGATGCCTACGACTGCTTGAGATGCTGCTTGTTTCCATCCTTTTATGCAGTTGGGTTTTTGATGTTTTTAATCAGCTTTTTTTATTTTACACGTTTTAGTTAGGAATTTTTAGCATTTCTTATTCCAAATTACATTATATACATATATATTTTATTCCCTACCTACTAATATGGTTGAGTCGAACCACGCCGACAGGTTATGCTCGTGAACGGGTACTGTCTGTCAGGGCTGGTCAATTCTTTCTTGCTGTGGCAATCCTTCTTTTTTTTATATATAAGAAATATATCTTACACATCTAACTACATTATTCTCAGCAACTATTTAAAACAAAATTGTAAAGCTTAATATTGTAATCACGTTTTTTTTTTAAAAAGAGTATCTATGGAGTTTCTTGGCGGCTCTTCTCCATAAGACCCACTTTTTGGAACCGTGCAACTAGTTTTGACTTTTCAAAAGTACTTATTTTAGTGGTCTAATTGAAATAAAACATTTGTCAGTGTCACTCGCAATTGAGACTAATCTATCAAACGACACCTCTCAAGCTAAAATCCATCAAGCCGTTTAGGCTGCAGAGCATGACAAAGAAATATACATACATACACTCGAAAAACATAACCATCCTTCTGGCGCAGTTGCGTAAAATTAATCTAAGTACTTAA
This sequence comes from Acronicta aceris, assembly GCA_910591435.1. Classification (NCBI taxonomy): domain Eukaryota; kingdom Metazoa; phylum Arthropoda; class Insecta; order Lepidoptera; family Noctuidae; genus Acronicta; species Acronicta aceris. Next base: position 10,937,869 of record OU342768.1, read on the forward strand.
AGATTAACTTAACTTAAAGTTAACTTGCCTTTTTGTGAGAAATATAAGTAAGCGTGCATAAAGCATTCCGTCTCTCTGAGAGAAGGACAGAGGACGGACGAACGAACTCGAGTTGTGCTAAGCACCCGCGTCACACAATCAGTGCCTACATTCGCAGTGGCACTGTCAATAAAAAAGTTAGCTCTGTTTCTTGATAGATTTTGTTCTAGATAATAATCCGTCAAAGGCTTTGTTAAGAAGGCATTTGCAGCTCCGTTTTGACGCATATTGCGCGATATATTATTACACAATATTTTTCAAACCACAAATGTCTTTACTTGCCCGTATATGTAACTCTTTGTTGGCTGTAGGTACATTGATAGGAACTCGGTGACCGATTTTCATCAAACATAGCTAAGAGCACTCCCGACTCATTCACCTTTCAAACAAAATCACAATCGGTTCATCCGTTCGGAAGCTACGATGCCATAGACAGAGACACACACCTACACAGACACATCAGACTTGTAACACCCCGTCGCTTTTACGTCGGGGATTAAAAAAGATAGTTAAATATACTTTCTTTAACAATCCGTCATCCGTTGTAAAGATTACCGTTGTTTTACTTCAAATCATATCTTTTATCTAATGATTAGTGGCCAGATTATTATTTAATTAAATGACAATCAGAAAACTAGAATGCCTTCCATATTATCCGGAAAACAGAATCATCTCAGACCAAATAATAAAATCTGTAAGCTTTTGCCCATCATACATGGGAAAATTCAATAAGTACTCGAATATTCAAACAACACTATAAGCTGTGATATTTTCAAACAAATTCCGACTTCGAAGTCACTAAAAATGAATTTGGCGTGTCGGCCAACTCTTCAAATATCGAACGAAATGACGCAAAAGAGTCATCAGCAAACAATTCTACTGTTGATCTATCCCCAAGTGTATGTAATTGAGAAAACACTGGTAGTTTCGAAAGGCAGCCTACCTCAGCTTGACCGACTCGCTTGCTTAGCAATCCGATTGCTACACAGACCCTACCTTACTGCGTAACGTGGTTTCCTTGCGATTTATCTACCAAATGGACTAGGGTATGTGACTTAAGACTTAATGGCCTCTAAAAAAGGTTCTGGTAGATTTGTTTAAAATTTCACACTGACTTTCATAACTGATTTGAATAGAACTCGAGTGCCTAGTAAACATAGTTAATACCAGTATGTTTTGTAGTAAGATTTTAGTTAGAGTAGATTTTACAAGGTTATTGTATTAGAAATATGAAACGATTTTTTTAAGAATCGCCAGTAGGTGAGTGAACATTAAAAGTTTTTTTTTAATTCGCCAGTAGCTATCTTCTTCTTTTTTTGGTGCCTCTCGATTACTGAAGGTTGGCAGTCATCCTTTAAAATTCTTCCTTGTTCAGAGCCAGTCTGAACAGATCTTCGACTTTCCTTATCCCAGTCCATTGTCAGATATTGCAGAGCCAGGATAATTTCTTTCTTCCAACACTTCTTTTGCGCGGAACTTTTCTCATCGTTATTGTTTGCAGCAGTTGGTTGCGCTTATGTCTTAAAACATATCCAAGGTGCGCAACTTTTCTCTGTTTGATGGTACGTACAAGTTCGGGCTTCTCTCGTCTCATTCGTTTAAGGACTTGGATATTTGAGACCTTATCTGTCCAGCTTACTTGGAGCATGGCGATACGCCACATCTCAAACGCTTCCAGTCTCTTACGGAGGTCTTTGATGATCCAAGACTCACAACCATACAGTAGGACTGGCCAAGTGTAACACTTCAGGAGTCTATTACGGAGACTTATAGATAGTCTTTTTGTGGTTAGAACTACTTCTTTATTTTTATCCCAATATAATTACATATCTAATAATTTGCCTTGAATTATTATCAGTATTCTGCGGCTTATTTAATATCTTGGTGCATGTGACAGTCATCTTGTCATATTTCCAATTTCCATGTACTTATCAGACAACCCCACATGTATAAATTAATGTACCTACTTAATTTTAACAAAGGCAATCACATTTTTCTTCTACTAAAGTTAGGTATAAAATTGTAACGCAAAACGCACACGCACATGTTCTAGTTCTAATAATAGAGATTTGATGATGAGGTCCTTTGAAAATCTGAAGTTTCTAATCTAAAGGCCGTTCGAATTTGCATTCCAGTATACTTCTCTGCGTATTTTCAAGAGTGAGCCTTGGATAAAGAAACTACATATATATAAAATATTTTACATGTAAATAAATACTGAAAAGTTATAGGCTCATAACCAAACGAAAATTTACTAGTCGTATTTTAAGAATGTGTGTGGTTCATTTGATTTTAAACCTTAAACTAGTCACAGTTACAAGTCACACCGCTCGTGATTTGCATGAACTATAATTTTCTCTTCTAGTTTGTGCTTCAATTTATTAATATAAACTTGTAATGCATTTTCCATGGACAGTTTCCAACGTGCACTAGAATGTCTCGGTAACATAGCTGTTTACAGACACACTTACGACATGACAATAATCAATGCGCGAATTTATAACTTCGCCTGCTGATTATAAGGCTGTTTATAGATTGCTAAGCATTAGCAAATGTGCCATTGCCATAGACATGATAATCACTGCGGTCTAACGGATCCAGAATCACTGATTATTAGTAGCAGTTACATTTTCTACACTAAAATTAACGTTGTCCGACTTTACGGAATCATATTTTTTCTCATAATAATATTATTTAGGAGTGTAAGCGAATGCTTTGTTGTAACTTTCTCATGTCGCATGTTGATTTTCTAATCTCACGAGAAACAGTATCATTTGTAGCGATAGTCCACCCAAGTGCAACGATCCCAAGTGTCAGAACCAGAACCGTAGGTATCTCATTAAATAGAACAGTTATACAACTATAATTTTGCAGTTAATGAGTGTTGTGAATAATTTTAATTTGATCCTTAAAGTAGTGTTTTTAAGAATCGTCATTAACAAGGAATATATTACGAAAATTTCTGCTGATTAGAAGTTCTGTCTAAAATGAAGAAGCTAGATCTTGCATCATCATCATCCATCCACTGCTAGATGTAGGTCACTCCTAACGCCATAGAGCTGCTTTAGTTTATCTCGTACCGTCATTGTCGGCCTCATTTTGCAAGTAGTTGTAACACCTCGTGGAGAGGCGGAGAACTACTCATCCCTAAAGTTTGATGGACCTTCCAGAGATATGACCGAGTCGTGTACTTGATAGGTATCTACGTGTTTAGCAAATTCAAATTGAAGTGCTTAAAACACGAAGCTCTGCACACAATTGGTAGACGAGATTCATATCTTGCGCCCCTCGTTGAATATGCATGAATGTCAAACCGATTACCAACTAGATAGGTAGTTAGATTAGTAAATACCATATTATGTGTATTTGTCAACACAGTATGTTAGAGATAAATCAATAATTGTGAATCAGTAATGTCGTACGTATTTGACCGTGAAGTTTGTGTAAAGATAACATCTGCACGTGCACAAACTACTCTTTGTTTCATATTATGACGGAAGGTTCAAAAGTCCATTACGTATTTTTGCAGATCTCTTAGTAGCCTTTTTACCAACTATATTTGTATCGGGTAAATATAAGAGTATTACATAATTAATACCTATGTGATACCTAAATCAGGAGCGATACCGCTCGGTCAAAAAAAAATACTGTGCGTGAATTTAATAATTCCGGACGGACAAGCATGTGAAAAAAAACACATAAATGTTCATGGTAAACAATATAGATTTTTTGTAAGGACAATAATCACGAATACGAAATTCCACAATTTTCTACACAGAGTTTTAATCGTAAAAATTACAACTGTGTTACCACTTGCGTAGAAATTCAGAACCTAGTTTAAATAAAATCAGTTTACGGATTCTATCGCGTTATATTCGAATTTGGTTTTACTTCAATATGTCTGATATTCGCGTAAGTCTCAGAAATCAGTATAACCGTAAAGTTATTTTTGCCGAACTATAAGAAACGATTGTAATCAGACCACAGTGATCCAATTTATAGGCAAATCTGATATCCTAAGGTTAAACTCATTGACCTCGTGGTCAGTTAAGGCCTTCCAGTCTTCTGACTACCATAAGCGTTTATTATAGGCAGATGTATGAGTTTACCGATCCATTTTACAAAATTAAAAATAAAATATAGTTTTCGGCTCGTATATCGAGCATTGTGTCACAAAAAAAGAACCTAAAGAAAAGGGTGGACAAATTAATATACCTAATGAACAAGAATCGAAATCCTAATAAGATAGAATATTGAACTCAATCGGGATATTTATATAGTCCTTTTTTTAGCACAGAAAATCCTCATGGATCGTCTGCCACCTGTGGAGGCGGCAGGGTATGTCGAACTCGTACCGACTAAAAATCCATCTTCTTTTTATACAATAGGCTAGTCGACTGTAATTTTTTATCGCCTTATAAAAAATTTGGCTAAATAACAAAACAAAATCAAAATCAGTTCAAAAATAAGCAAGCCATACGCATTTGAATTAGGTACACAGAGAACGTACTTATAGCACGTCGTGATGCCAAACCGTGCATGTGTCATACAGATTCAATACTGATATTCGATTTACGTGAAAGGGACAGAGCATCCCCACTCAATCCTCACCAAAAACTATAAAAATTTATATCTTAGAACTTTATGACTCGATATAAATATTTTTTCAAAAGGACCAGTATTTTTAATAATCCAAAGGTCAACTACCCTATTGTCTTGAGCATTCAATGACCGTCCACAATCTGCTAGGTATTATTAGCTAAGCACACATTAAAAATATAAAATACGAATCTTCAAGACCATTTTTATCAGTAATTAGTGGCAAGTATCATACGAGTATACGAGTATCGACTGACCGGGATACCGACGGTGAGGCAAAGCAGTAATTATTGTTGTGTAGTTAATCGTCAGGAAATCTAAGCCTTGAGGTTGCGCGTGCGTTGCGTGTAATGCATGTCGCTGAATTAATATCTACCTATTAAGTATTAGCGGAACTTCTCATTAGCTTAATGATCGCAACTGCTATGCTAAAGGTCCTCGATCCGATTCCCAGGCTGGGCAGTGTTATTGGGTTTTTCTGTGAAATTCTAAGTGTTGAGTGTCAAGCTTGGAATTCGGATTTGTGCCCGGTAGCAATAGGCTTGTCTATTTTATTACATGGAACCTAAACATAACGACTAACTGTGGATTTACATTGTACCTACATCTCTGCTTTACCGTTCGGGGAATACAGGCGTGACGGTATGCATGTATTTTCAGTAGCATCTCAGAATTTTGATTTGTGTCCGGAAGCAATAGGCTCGTCTCCTATTACATGGGACCTAAACACAATGACAAACTGTATGCTTACATGCATTAGTGCACGTCTGGAACCCTTCGGTGAATACAGGCGTGATGGATTTTTTTATAATAAAACGAATGTTATTTATATAATACTGTTTATTATTTCTATTGATCACTTCCTGCTCTATCTCCAAGCCAATATTAATAATTATCATGTAATTAAACATACAATGTGTTAAGAAAATCCTGTCCGACCCGTGAAGGTATTGTTAGGAGATCGAGATCCGGTTCTATTCATATAAACATTTTCAGTTTTTTAAGAAATAAAAATATCCCCGAAAATAAAAATTATAAAGCGAGGAAACTGAAATGGCAATACTTACGGTGGCAGCGACACCTTCCTTTAGTGCCGAACATAATAAAGACCTGTGACATTTTCAAAATTTTGAGGTACCTAATTGTGGCAATTTGGACACCACGACTTTGAATTTTAAACTTCATTTAAGTAATATGTTTACATTCATGAATATTTGATGTTTCTTATTTTATTTCATGATGTGATTGGGATACCCATAGGCCCCTTTCGGATCGGACAGGGTTTTTTTTAACATAGTGTATATCTACATAAGTAATTTTACCTGCGCATCCGTTCGGAATGAATCATTCCACTTTGCCCCACCAAGCTGCCGCACCAGTGTGGGGCAGATTCCACTCCCTTGAAAATTGCTCTAAAGTGCCGAGCCTACTAGTGAGGCAGATTCCATCACATTTTTAGCTAGTGAAAACAGTCCGACTAAATTCTATTTAGTGGAGCGGATTCTACTGCAAATTTGAAGGGAGTGGAATCTGCCCCACTGGTGGGGCAGCATCGTGGAGCAAAGTGAAATGATTCTTCGGAACGGCTACCTTCAGGCATGCACAGTTATTTTTACGGTAGCTAGGTACTGTACACACGCGTGCACATTGTGCTGTTATGCGAGGTCACCTAATACTAGCAATGTACCTAAAATACGATATTGTGTCGTCGTTTGTCCATTTTTATCTTGTTATAATTTGAAACTTACAGATAATGTAAAAATAAGGCCATCTTATCTAACTCTTCCCGTCAATGTTGTAATCATACTTTTTATAATAAAATTGTAACAGGCTGGTGTCTGTACTGTATATACCTACTCGGATATGCTTACTAATATTATAAATGTGAAAGTTTGTGAGTATGGATGTTTGTTACTCTTTCACGCCAGAACGGCTGAACGGATCTAGACAAAATTTGGCACAGAGATAGATTATAGTCTGGAATAACACATAGGCTAGGAAGAAATAACTTAATATTGTCCCTTTACGTATAATAATAAGTTTAATATTATACAAATGGGTAGAATTTTAATCCAAGCATCGTTGTATCAGGGGACGGCTAAATATATAAAATAGTAGAAAATATAAAATAGTAAAATAGCAGCTATCCTAACCCTTAGCGTTTATAAAATCGTGCTTCAAGACCGATTTAATATATCGTACCATCACGTCTGTTTGCCCCGGAGGGTTAGGCAGAGTCGTACTAATGGACACCACAGTTCGCCGGTATGTTTCGGTCTCGTGTAATAGGTAAGGTGCGAGCCTATGGTCATTAACAAGGCACAAATACTCCGAGCTGCTACTGCGAATTTCATAGACCCAATAACACTGCTCGACCTGGGAAACGAACCCAGAACCTCTAGCGTAGGAGCCGCGCTTGGGGCCACTAGACGAACCTTACTTATAAAGGTAAAAAGTTATTTTTACATAGGAAATATAATTTAAAAAAATAGAATTAATTTGTGTTTCTAATTATAAAGAGAGAAGATGTGCAAAAGAGCATCAGTTTAGACTTCATGGTTGTAAATACCTAATTCATTTAATATTTTTGGTATTTATTTAATACCAAAAAAACGATGACTTCCGTTTCCGTAAAAGTTAACCTTGTCAAAATATACGTACTTTGGTAAAATTATCAATTTACAAAACAATGCGTAATATAAACAAAACATAATCACGCCTGTATTTCTCCGAAGAATTAGGCAAAGCTGTATTAATGCACACCCAGAGTTTGCTAGTACATTATGGACCCATGTAAGAGGCAAGCCTATTGCCATTAACCGGGCATGAATCCAAACTCCCGAACTCATACGAATACTTATGATAATCGTTAGTGGCAGTCAGAAGCCCAAAAAGCCTGAGAACCAGTCTATACTCAGGATATCGGTGTTGGCTAGAAATTGGGTCGCAGAGCTCTGATGGTAGTAGGTACTGATGATCACCCGCATCACCCGTATTCACCATGTTGTGTATAACATTGTGTATAGCAGACTAATGGCACCCATTGCACTACCGTAACACAAACATTTAGCTTAGCCAGGTTAGGTTAACAAGAATACTAGTAATGTTTGACATACATTGCTAATAAGCTTTATAAAAAAAAATACGAATATTATTTAACGTAATCTGTTCTCACTTCTCAGTAGGATAATTTACATTTTTGACGACATAAGAAAACTGACTGATTAATAACGATAAAAAGTTAATTAACCTAATTGTGCACCACACAGAATTCGTACCTATATTGAATAGACTCGTATTATCGTTTCGTGGGATTAATCAGCGCGTATGATATACAAAGATACATTTATTATTATTAATGTTTAAATAATTACGTCTAATTAGATACAGGCCTACAATATTATAAATATTCCACTACATTATCACTTCTTTGGTAATTAAAACTTTATGAGATTAGTGTATTTTTAGATTTGATGAATATAAAACCTATGAAATAAGTAAAATGATAATCATACGTGTTAACAAATCGTGGTAGGCAGTGGAATTATAAAAAATGTTTTGATATAATATTTTTTTTTCCCTTCCGTGATTACTACTTCTTTCTTTTTTAAGTGGTTTTTAAATTAAATTTACAATTTAACCTCCATTTAACTTTTAGTGAGGTACATAAGTACCTACCTAATAATGATGTATTTTTTCACTTTTAATTTCTTTAACCTAAAATGAAGAAAAATACCATCAAACGCTGGCCACTCCACAAGAAATCTACTGGAGTACTTTCTTCTTAGAGAAAGTTACGCGATTTTCGATAGTCGATATCAAGCAGCAGTTTTACTCCGGGCAGCACGTCGCTCGGTGGTGTAACTATAACGTAATACAGACGCGCGTGTAATATCTTCATTTCGATAAAATAATAATCTCTAAACTGTCATTAGCGTAACTTAGTATGTTATCGGATGCACGTAGGACGAATGACCATGATAGGGCCAATTGTAGCTCTATACATCTCGTGTTTCAATGCGACAGTGAATTTTTTCACCCGTTTAGTTTTGATATTATTGTCCGCGTTTGTGTACCATGGTTTTGTTTTGGCTGAAGTGTTTTTAAACAGCTATAATTTTGTGTACCCACCTTATTTGGCTAAACCTTTTGCGAATGTAACAAGTGTTGTTTCTGATGTAGTGAATAATGTCATAAGGATTGTTGCTATCAAGGTAATGTACTTACATATATATAGTATAGTATATACACTTTATTGTACACCAAAAACACGATATACTACATATTGATAAATTGAATAGTTTAAAACATTCAAGACACCTACGGTTAGTTCACAAATAGTGCAGAACTGCCTCATTAGCTTAGTGGTCCTGAGCGCGACTGCCACGCTAAAGATCCTGGGTGCGATTCCCAGGTCGTACAAACTACAAACTGTATGGCTCGCCCCCTACTACATGAGACCTAAAAATACCGGCGAACTGTGGGTGTACATTAGTACGACTCTGCTCTGCCTAACCCAATAAATTTCTTTTCATTCTTTCTAACCCCTCGGGGAATACATGCGTTATGGTAGGTACCTATGGTATGTTATAGTGCAGTATTGAATGGCGGTCAATTCTCGTAATTCGTGAGAGAACTGTTAGTAGCTATCTCTTTTTATACACGCATGATATGACCGTTGGACTGTAGAGTCATAGGCCTCGAGTTCAAATCCAAGGTCAACTTTTCGCAATATTGTGCGTATCTATTTATAATTATTAAATTACCGGGCACATGAGACTTTATAATTAGGTAAGGTCTCAACACTCTTGTGATAGGTACCTACTATTGGTGTTGCTGGTGTCTGGTTGCGCGTACCATCAGGCGACCCGTATGCTTGTAAAAAATATTAGAAAATTCATCGTAAGGAAACGTACCTACTTGATTTTCTCGATGGGGCGTGTAAGTCTGCCAACTCGCAGTAGCCTAGCATTGTGGACCAACTGTCTGTAGCTCAACCCGTATCCGTAAATCAGAGTAGCAGAAGAACAGTAGCTAAATGGGTCGATGGTACCGCAACCGATGACTATAAATATATTATTTCTTTTAATAAAAGTTCATCGCACGATTACTGCCTATAGTGCACCTAGGTACCATACATTTTACTTAACTGGAATTTAGTACCTACAGTAAAACAAGTTTGGTGCATAATGCATGTAAATTATAAGTACTGTAGTACCCAAGAGTAAAATAATAAAAGTGAATATAATATTATATTATACTGATGTCTGGCATACAAATATTTGCCGTATTGAAATAAAACTTTACGAATTATCGTAATTATGGTTTTATTTCAATGTTTATGTTATCGGATGCTTATAAAAGTAGCCGGCAATAAATTCTGTCAATCTACCCATCACCTATGTGCCTAATCACCTGTGAAGTTCTACCGGCACTAAGACAACCATTTAAGGACCTGCTACGGTTTTATGTAGGTAGTAACTATAATATTTTTCTCGCTAAAAATAGCACATAATTTATCTTTTGCGAATTCTCTCTAGGAAATGCAATGTAATTTTTTTATGATACGCATAGTGGGATCACCACTGCGGATGTCCAATGTTGAACCCTCTCCGAGGGTCAAGTGCAATGCCCTCTTTGCGGCGGGACAGATTTGTAGCCCCGCTGCCGTCCACTCCTCGACCGTAGGGAGTAGTAGACCATACCGACACTTCTCTCCCCCTGCGGCTCCACCATGTCCGCAGTCCTGCGCCTGCGACCCCACCGAGGTCGCGGAAGGCAGGGAGAGCGGCGCATCGTGATACCGGCTCTCCTCTTCGCCGCAGTGTCGCCCACACACCACCGCGGCCCGCCTCAGTTGCGGTGCCTTCCATACGACATCGCAACCTATAGTAGCCGCTCTAATGCAGGCTTCTTACTTACTTACATCGGAGGTTCTACATAGCTTCACTGTGGTGCGTCTCTCCACGGTTACTAAGCCACCCGCCGCGACAAGGCTAGAGAGAACCCCCTGGGGGGGATGGTTGACTATAAGCCTAACCCCTTCGTATTCTAGGACGAGACCCGTGTCCAGCAGTTGTATATTGTTTGTATGGTGTACAGTGATTTCAACAATATAACACAAAATAACTAAGATACTACTAATCTTACCTAAACTAAACCTAAAGTTATTTTGCCGATATTTGAATAAACATTTAAATAAACTTTTACGAATTGTGATATTTCGTACTAAGTATTCTAGTTATATTATATTATATTCGTATATTCTACTTAGTCCATTTTATTGTTTTACGTTTATCGGTAGAATGATAAATAAAACATATGAAGTATAAATGTAAGTAAATGCAACTGATTTAATTAGCTGACAAATGTTTGCGGTACTGGTGTTAATTAATGTAAAGTACTGCTCGTTTTTTAATTAAAACGATTTAATCATTTGTGTCTGACACTTACGCGAATGTTGCATATAAAAACAGAACTACTTTTTACAAGCATTTAATGAGCTTGCAATGTTTGTTTCTTTATATAAAATCTTGCTAGTTGAATTAAAACCACATTATCCTATCCTACGGAGTTGAATTTTCACATGCTGATTCAAGGCCAAGACATTTTTATTGTAAGCATGACCTGAATTGTCATCCAGGATTAGTACCAGATAAAGGAACTCTTGCGTTCACAAGGAGAGGCCTAAGTCCAGCAGTGGACGAATATAGGCTGATGACGATGATGAAATGAAAGGAACTATTCATCGGTCAAGAGCAGAAACATGAAATTCTTTATACGCATTTAATTATAATAGCGAGTTTCAAGTGTTACTACGACATGGTTTCTACACTCAAGGTTGACTCTTATCGAAGGAACTCCTCAACGGTTAACACCACAGACATGATATCTTGTAGATACGCATTTAATTATGACAGCTTTAGTTTTAGTTTTAAGAGTCCGGCGGACCAAATTTCCTTTACAATCAGTATTTTATCAAATTGTGTTATTATTCGGATTCGGATACCGTTAATTTAGGTTCCTACCCTACCATTTCGTGTTCTATTACTTGAATAGAAATAAACAACCGGAAAATCGTTGCAAAATTGAAAAATTTATCAAAAATTTCATTCACTTAATTACATTTAAAATATATATTTCCAGTGAAGTATTTTGAACAAAATGGTATAGTAGGAAAGTAAATTAACGGTATCGGAATCCGTATAAAAACAAAATTTGATTAAATTCTGTTTTAATTACGATTTATTTTGGAATTACGTTTATATGGGAAATTTATTCGTATGACGTAATAGATATAATTATGTTATTGCATATGTATTCGTAGTCATACAGTGCTTCCCCTCTCCTATATTGCTATGCACGGTGGGGTCCATAATTAACGAATTTATTGAAAAAAATAACATCCATAAGTAAATGTACGACATTGCAGGCTTCCCTGCGATATCTCTTATAATATTAGTGCCTTGGTATCCTTCACACCTTTATAGTGACCCAGTTGTGTGTCCATTATTGCTCATATCACACGTACTAAGCTCATAATACGCAAAAAAATGTTATTCTCGTAAGTCTTTGAAAGTCGCCGTCACACACGCCAAGTATTAGGTAAGAAACTTGTGACAGTTGCAAAACAGGAGAGGCTGGACATTAAAAAAAAATATTGTCGTAAAGATCTTTGTCTTAAAAATGTTACTCAATAAATAAGATTGTTGGATTTGGATTATTAGGACCTATATTTTTTTAAACACCCAAAACTGCAGTCTGTTATTTACCGAATTTGGAACACCTACCCCAAATGGCAATTAGTTAACCCAGCGTTTGAACGATACAAGTTTTTTTTTTAATTAGTGCTGATGCACTTAAAATTTTAACAAAATAATGTTAATACATGAAAAAACATGAGATGATCTTAATCATGGAGTTCTTGGTTCCGAATCGATAGCGAATACTTGAAAACCACTGGTGGATATTTTGAATCCCGGTGTGGAGACTGTAGGACCGCTACCGGAGGTAATTCTGGTTCGGAAAAAAACTACCTACATGTTTTTTTTAATGAAATGAATGACAATATCGACAAACTTTCTTCGTAAAGAGAATTAGGGCTTTATCTACACTCTAGGTAAGCACAAGTGAAAATAAATCCGACTGGCTTTGACCTTATTACGCGACAGAAACTCCCGTGCAGACTAAACTTTCACGACAGTTTTCCATAGAGATACCTAATTTGAAGACAGGTCATTCATAAGCTTGAATCTATGCCTTGTTTATGCAATTCCTTTTAGAAACAATTGTTTTTAGATTCTTTGTTGCATTCAATAGCGTGCGTTGACAGCACTATAATTCTATAGACGACTAGTTTTTGCCCGTGGATTCACCCGCGTTCCAAAAGGACTATTTAGTATTATGCTATTAGAAATAAGGTAGCTGTCCTTTCTCAGGATGCAATATATGTTCTTGTGAAATGTTATAGAGATCGGTTTAACCGTTTAGGGGTAAAAAGATAATAGACAAACAAAGTTAGTTTTACATACTGGAGAAAAAACCAGTGTCGAACGAATTTAGTCACTAAAAAAATATTACTAGGAAATACATTGTTTATTTATTATGTTTTGTCGTCCAAGGACTTAGGGAACTACCTACGGGGTACCTACTTACTATAGCCATAACTATTGGTTAATTAGGTAGTTATCTATTATGTTTAAACTTAAATTATTTATATACTTAAATTAATTTAATTTATTTTTTAATTTAGAAAAATATGTCATAATACTAGTAGAATATTTTATTCGTTTGATTTAATTTAATGCTAATTCAGACTAGTTTTTGACTAGTTTTCGGGCAGGTTTTTAATTAGGAACAAGTTTTTCTTAGCTGTCGGTTATAATTATACTTGGGTACCTAGTTAGATACCTACTATTGATTAATCTAATACCAATGTATAAATGCATTAGTCAACTATTCACTACGGACACTTAAAATAAGGTGAACAACTTTAAAGGACAATTTTGTACAGAACATGAGCGGATATAATTATATTTATTAATTACTAGCGACCCGTTCCTAAGAGGCGTAGGGTGATGTTATAACCTATAACCTTCCTCGATAAATGAACTATCCAACACGAAAAGAATTTTAAAATTCGGTTCAGTAGATCCAGATCCCCTACAACCTCACAAACTCACAAACTTGCAGCTAGTAATAGATACATAAACATAACATATCATACTTAATCAATACATAATACTGTCCCACTGCTGGGCACGGGTCTCCTTTCAGAATGAGAGAGATTAGGCTATAGTCCACCACGCTGGCCTAGTGCGGGTTGACAGACTTCACACGCCATCGAGGCATGCAGGTTGATTTCTCAGGCATGCAGGTTTCCTCGCGATGTTTTCCTTCATCGTTTAAGCGCGTGATAATTAACTATTTAATACGCTATTTTAATACGCACATCACTTCGAAAAGTCAGAGGTGCATGCCTTGAGTTATAACTCGAGACCTTTGACTTGGCAGTCCAACGGTCATACCACTAGGCTATCACTGCTTATAGTAATAGATATATCTTCTTTATAATAAATAGTATAGATATATCCTCTTTATCATAAATAGTATAGATATACAATCACGCTTAAATCCTCAAAAAGCTAGGCAGAAGTTTAGGTCCTGATGTGTACACACAGTTCGCCATGTTTAAAGTCCCATGTTATAACATTGGACTTAAAAAGGCCATTTTAACTGGGCACAAATCCTAGCTCCGACTCGCTACTGAGTGTTTCCTAATGAGAAACCCAGTAAAATTTTATTCGATCAGGGAATTCAACCTACAGCAACCGCGCTTACGAACACCAAAATCCCCAATAATACTTAACTTGACATGGGAATCAAAACCAGGACCTCATTCTCAGTAACCCTTCCAACCACTAGATCAATGAGGTATTTATTTATGTATACTTATGCACTATTTTTTATGGTGCATTTTTTGAAATGCGGAATGTGCCAATGGGTCGTTTCCACCTGGTGCAGACGATGTCTGTACTTAAGGGTCCGGCGGAGCTTAAATTGTCCACAAAAACGTAATACCAAAATAACTCGTAATCCAGACAATATTATATCAAATTATGTTCATATTCAGATTTGGATACCGTTAATCTAGGTTTCTACCGTACTATTTTGTCTACTACTATTTCACTGGAAATAAAAGACCAGAAGATCGTTCCAGACTTGCCAAAGTTATCAAAAATTACATTCGCTTACATTTATTTCCAGTAACGTATTTAGGACGAAATGGTAGAGTAGGAACCTAGATTATCGGTATCGGAATCCGAATAATAACAGAATTTTATTAAATTGTAAGAGAAATTCGGTCCGCGCAACTCTTAATGTCGGACTCCTCCCAACTAAAAACCTTACTTGCCTTCCTTCTATAGTCTCAGCCATGGGATTCCTGACAATCGCCATGTCATTATAATCCGAAGCTGATTTGGACCGGTTAAAAAGGTTTTTGTATAAAAATATTTTACATAGCCTTTGTAAGCTGACAAACCGAATGCATGTATTATTCTTGCACGAAGGACATAAGGCGACTTTTTTGGAAACTGTTTTGCATAGAACACGGAAGGAGCCTAACTCAACAAAATATTACTTAGTTTTTTTGGCATTTACGTATGCTAAACATTTTTGAAGGTGTAAATTAAATCCTTGAAAATGTAGAAAACCATAGCCATAGTATTAATTTTTTTTAATTTTTCATGTCCTCACAGAAAACCGGCGTTAAACAAAGCTTACGTTGTGTTTCACCGAGTGAGTGAGGTTACAGGAGGTCCAATTCCTTTTAACCTTTAAAAGGTCGGCAACGCGCTCGTGACTCCGCTAGTGTTGCGGGTGTCCATGGGCGGCGGTAATCGCTTACCATCAGGCGATCCGTTGGCTCGTTTGCCCTCCTATCACATAAAAAAAAATCTTTACTAGGAAATAAAATCCATTGCACAGTTTACACCATTAATTAATTATGGTATTCCTTTCACGCAACCTTTTGAGAGCCAAGGTCGGATATAACCGATTATTGAGGATATGAAATGTTTTCTTGGTCGGCTTTTACCCGACCGTGGCATGGTGGGCACATTTTAATTTGCCGGCTATTCCCGACCACAATCAAAAGTCTAAAATCGTCACGTTTATTGTAGGGGTGTGCAATATTAATCTCTAAGACCTCTACTTTTATAATACGATGTGTTACCTATACCTATAATAAAATTGTAACAGGCCGATGTTTGTACCATATAGATATTAAGGCGGACCGTTCAGCTGAGCCCGCGAAATTAAAATTTCAAGTGATTTTTCGCAGTTTGTAGGTCTATAACAAGTTCTAGATTCATGGCAGTTGTAATTGCGACATTAACTATACAACATTCACAACTGAGAACTAAAACCTTTACTTATAAATCCTTATCAAGCCAAAAACTTGGCGCAATCTGTGTAATTGGTCAAAATTGTCATTTTACACTACTTTTAGCTACAATAATGATTTTTAAGCAATGGTTTTAGATAAAAATTGTGAATTTTGTATAGTTAATGTCGCAATTACCATTACCATGAATGCAGTACTTATTATAAACCTACAAACTGCGAAAAACCACTTGAAATTTGAATTTGGCGGGCTCAGGTGAACGATCCTCCTTAAGGCGGATCGTTCACCTGGATGGGTGTACACAGCGCAAGCATCCCAGGCAAAGATGTAGAAAATATGACAATTATGTACTATGCTTTGGTAATAAGCCATATCTTTTAGTAGATGGATCTAAATACATCCTCCACCTTTTCCGATCTAATTAAATAGGTACTCACTATATAACCTTTTTTTTTTTCAGACAATCATGATGAATGCGTTCGTGCGACGGTTCCTCCGGTTCATGGTGAAATTGCTGGCGATAATTGTCGTGCCTCTGACGTACCTGCTGAACATAAGGAGGAACAAGAAATGCCCGCCACCCAGCAATCCCTTACTTTTCAAGTCCGCTACCACGTTAGCGGCGATGATAAGGACTAGACAGGTAAAAAATATTGTTTTTAATGTTTCTGACCTGAATTTAAAAAACCATACGGAGAAAACTATTTGATGCCATTAATCTATTTTACAGCATCAAAAGATATAAAATAAATTGGTTTACGTTGACATGGCACACAGAAAATTTAAACTAAATAAAATTGCATCGATTTACATTCAAAATGCACGTGCAAGTAGTTGTTCGATACCCATAGAATAAAATCAGGATTAGAAGATAACATTTAGCAGAGTTTAAGTAGCATTTCAAAGACAATTTTGTTACTTAAAATCATAGACGTAATTTCGTCTATGCTCGCAATCAAACTGCTGGCTGGATATTTAAGAAAATTATTCAATGATAAAAATCTAAATAATACAATGCAGTACCACGCTTATAACGTCTACATAACTACCTTCTTTTTATAGTCAAATAAATGTTTAATTTCAATTATTATATTATTACTTAAACTACTAGTATTATATTATCTGTGCTTATACTTACGATTCATGTGTACAATAACTTTTCAGTTCTTATTTTTGTTTTATATAAACAACTTTTGTTGATTTATTAAGACGCGTTGGATTTTATTATTGTTAAAGTGTTTTATCATGTTAAAATTCTAAATAATTAATAGATTATTGTAATTATTAATTGCCTTTCATAACATTTATTCGGGACGATAACATAACTTCCGACTGTCAATAATAACAGGAAGGAAAAAATCACAGACTTATACTTCTTCGGTTGATCGAAAAGAAAGGTCTCGCCTTGAAGCGAAAAGGTTAATGTTTTTAATCAACCTTTGTAGTAGCCTTGACCCTCCCATCCTACGGTAGTGCACCTATAGGGCCACTGACCAGTGTCATCGTCCAAGCGGGTTTGTGCTATATCCGCATTCTTGTCTTGTGTACGGTACTGGGGCTCTACTACGGTAGGTAACTTGAAATTTTGATCGAAACGAAATAAGGACGATTATCTCACGATTTATCTTCTGAGAGCGTTAAAATGGGTGATGTTAGAATTAGCGTTCTTTTGACTTGGTATTTTATTTAATAGTAGATAGGTATATAATATAAAAAATATACTTACCTATGTTTGTTTGTAACAGACAAATAATTGTAACAGTTGAATAATTTCCATGGGAACTTCAGTCTCTTGGCAATTTTCAGGCCACAACTTTCAAGAATCGCAGTTGCGAGAACTTAATGTTACGGACTTTCCCTATTTTTACAGTAAGATAATAACTAATCTTTATCTTTTAGATCACGTCAGAGCAAGTTGTAGAAGCGTTTATAGAGAGATGCAAGGAAGCAAATCCCTATCTGAACGCTATCGTCGAGCCTCGATACGATGCCGCGCTGCGAGAAGCTAGGGGTATCGACAAGATGATAATATCCACTAACAGGACGCCAGAGGACCTGGAGAAAGAGTACCCATTGTTAGGCGTGCCGATGACTGTTAAAGAAAGTATAGCAGTTGAAGGTAAATATCTCTGTTTTATGGTAATAGTAATAGTTTTTTACATTACTTTTTACAGTATTTTTTTAGATAGGTACTTATATTTTTAAATAAATAAAACAACAATTAATTACCATCTAACGTGATCTAGGTATATATTAATTAACTTTAAATAAATGTTTCACATTATTTAAATAACCACAAATCATAACTTTCCGCATATTGTGTAGATAGTGCAATCTTGAAACGATTTGATGAAAATGGATATTAATCTGCAATTAAATATAGGTAATAAGTATTGCAATTAAAATAACTTTGAGGAGCAAACAATTATATTTTAAAATAAGTTATCATCAACCCATATAGTCCATCCATCCATATAGTCACGGATTTCCTCTCACTCTGTGAGGGACTAATTAAGTTGTAGTACTTTAATATTGAGGATTAATCTGCAGGTACCTACCTCCTCCTCCCCAGGTCCCCACCTCGTGCCTCTATACGATTGATTAGTGTAGGCATGGCACACAGGCATAGCGGCACGGTGGCCGTACCGTAGTGCTACAATTGCCACCGTGTCTGTTTGTGTACAAACGGCCTAAGGGGGACCCCCATACGTATGAAGACAGTGATAAAATTCGTCTGGGCTGGTCAATCCCAAAGCTGCGTCGATTTGATTAGGACTACATGACAAGTCGACTCCTTAAATTATATGGCACTAGTTACGCTGTTGTGCCCTATTGTGAAGGCTAGATGTATCTACAATAAACTTAAAATTAGGTCATTAATTAAATTCATTACTTAACAACTAATTTGTAGCCGCAAGACACCCATTATACATTTTGAATGTCAATCATTGTGTGTGCTAATATCAAATCATTAAAATTCCAGGCATGAGCAACGACTGTGGTACAGTGTATCCATATAGAAATCCAGCGAAGAGAGACGCGGCGATAGTAAGGTTAGCCAGGGCGGCTGGGGCTATTCCCATAGCTGTGACGAACACACCACAGCTGTGTATGAACTGGGAAACTTACAACAATGTCATTGGTATTACGACTAACCCTTACGATCAGAAGAGGACCACTGGTGGATCTTCTGGGGGAGAAGTAAGTGACATTCTCGTTTAGCATCGCATTAGGCGTTTCGATGAATGTACTCGAACCTTAAACTATAAAATAAATAAATTACTTACATCGTTCCCACGCTTTGAAGATCGCAGTTTTTTTTGTATTAGCAAACAGAAGGTTACCAAGTCTTCTGCGGAATCATTGTGAAGTACCTATCTACTTATACCTATTATAATTTTTCCTTTATTTAATTTAAAATAATGTAGGAAGGTAGGTACATAATTTAATAAAAGAGACTGTACAGACAGCCTATTTATTTTATTTAAAGGCACACCAACAACTTAATTGTGTTTTTTTTTACAAAATGGTAATATTCACAATTGATATAACACAACTTTTTCCGGATTGTATCGCGTTGTATTGCATGTACAACTTTCACAATAAGACAGGCTCAATAATTAACTTATAACGGGTTTTAATTTATAATTGCTGTTACTATTTTTGGGATACAATATTTGCATACCGACAAAGTAAATTTAAAAGGAATAAGGATGAGATCTTCGATACGAACGACATAATTATAACGGGTGAAAATCTACGGCTTATAATCATGATGGAGATGTTGATGCAGTAAAAACAAAACGTGTGGACAGTTTTTTTTACACCACTAAGGGAGCAAACAAGCATACGGCCTGCCTGATGGTAAGCGGTTACCGTAGCCAATAGACGCTTGCGACACCAGTGGTATAACTCGCGCGTTGCCGACCATGTAAATTAAAGGGGAAAAGTTGGGCTGGCACTGGCACTGGAGACATGTTGGTGTTTTGTTACCACCAGCCCCCCCTACTGCCAACACAACGCTTCCTCGCGGAGCACTGGCGACCTTGCTCACCGTTAGGAACACGACATTGCACGGAGCTATGTTATTTGGCAACGATTTTCTGCAAGGTGGAGGTACTTTCCCAGTCGGGCGGCTCCAATTGTGAAGAATTATTCGATTCCACTATACCTCTCTTAAAGAGTACCATTAATTCAAACAAACGTTGAAAATAATTACTTATTTTGAGCTATTGACACTTAACAAAGGCATGTAAGTGCTTACCTACTTATCCATTACGAAGTAAATGTTTTTAAGTGTTCTGTAAATTCAACTAAACGAAATAGTCACGAATTTGTTATGTAAGAAACTCATTGAACTGTGCAATGTAATTTAGGTAATAATAATTTAGTGAAATTGATACTTATGTAATATTAAAGCTGCTAAACATAGCAGAAAATGCCATAAATGTACGTGAAATGCGGACGCCATCAACAATATTACAAAAGATATTATACCCTGAATCCCTGATGTACCTAAAAACTAAAGAAGATATAATTATTATTTCCTTTATTCATTATGTACATATTTAAATACATTTTCAAATATTTGAATTTAAAAATAAAAATAAAAACATTTAAAAATATAAAAAAATAGTAGTCCACCGGTATCGGGAGCAGGGTCCAAGATACCGGCGGTCAGGGCCCCACAGAAAGGAACCTCCTAACAATACGCGCCGTATCCAAGAGTACCGCTTTCTGTATCAGGCCCTTAACCCAGCTGTCTAACGAGAGCCTCCATAGGTGTGAGTCGAGGCTCTTGGCTATTAGACCATTGGCGGTCACAACTATCGGTACAATGATTGCCGAGTCAACATCCCACAGGTCGACAATCTCATGCGCCAAGTCTAGATATTTTATTTGCTTATCTTTTTAGCTTTCACGAGATTCTCGTCACGTGGAACACTGACATCAACAATAATTGCACGGCGCTCTGATCGATCTATCACCACTATATCAGGCTTATTGGCAATAACAGTCCTGTCAGTGATGATAGATCGATCCCAATACAGAGTAACACAACCATCATCAAGAACTGGGTCGGGCACATACCTATAGTATGGTACCTCTGAGTCCACAAGTTTATATTTTAGAGCAAGTTGCTGATGGATAATCCTAGCTACTAGGTTATGTCTGTGCAGGTACTCACTGTTAGACGAGAACACCCAGAAATAATATGCCAGATCGATTCTCCTGGGCGTTGACACGCCCGACAAATGTCAATCGTGCCATCCTTTATAATATATTTCCGGTAGTTGTTCGTCATTATAACTTCGTCCATAATTGCACAGACAAAACCCTCGGTTTCCCCGAAGAGGTTCCCGAAGCGTAGCCAGGACACAGACGCTAAAAAATCTACATCGGGTCCATGAAGGGCCCGATAAAAGCGTCCGTGAAGTTCCTTGCTTTGCCATATCTGCTTGCGGCCAGCAGTATCAAGTGTTATAGGTTTGCGCCAGTTCTCATTAGCCAAGGATAGCGGGGTGAATCCTTTATCCACTGCAACTACATCTCGGTGCATGTCCCACGCCAGTCAAGGAAGTACTGTCTAAGCCTGTACACCTCGCGATTGTTAAGGGTTTTAGCGTTTAAATAGCCTCGCCCTCCACATTTCCATTATATGTATTATTATTTATCCCGAATTGAGCAAAGGCCTCCCCCCGCTATTTCTAGCTTTTTTGCCAGTCGGTTGCCCGCAACAGTAGACCAGTCTAATTATAACAAAGATACAAAATGCGGAATAAAAAAATGGGGGATGCGATGGGGAATTAATGAGAGCCACTTGCATAAGATCGGTGATAACAGTGCATAACAGTGGCGGAATAGTTAAGAAGTCTTCACTCAACAGTGGGTGATATCGGTCATTTATTTAGAAATAGTAGATATGAATTACACAACAGCGGCCGGGAGACTATAGAGGAGATGCAATTCCTATCTGGGGGCTAACATGGCCACTTTAAATAAATCACAATGTCATTCACGGATAGGTGAACTCACAACGCCCATATAAGGTGCGCGTTGTGGAGCTGCGTGTTCGCCGAATCACATTCTAATTCATCTTAAATGACGATTTTAACTCCCCTGTACAGGAGATGCAATTCCTTTCTGTCAAGCATACACACTATAACGGCCGAAATTAATAACTTATCTCTAGATTGTTTTCATTACTGAAGATTTAAATTTGACACAAGATCGATAGAAGTAAGTTTAAAATTCGATCCCCAAGGGAAATAATCCAGAGATAAGTTATTAATATAGGATATGAATTTCGGCTGTAAATAATTATATTGCTATACTCTGTAGGTAATGTGTTATGTGTATGTAGATAGGTATTATAACTGGGTGTAGTGACTAGAATGGTTATAAAATAAGGAACGAATAGCTTGGTATATTAGAGGAAGTTTGAAAGTAGTGCCAGTAACAGAAAATATTGTTTGATATGGACATGTGATGAGGAGGGATGAAACGCATGCGACTAAAAGAGTGGTGAATATGAATGTGGAGTGTTATAGCGGAGCAACGAAAAGATGGGTGGATTGTGTTAAAGCTGATATGATGGGAAAGGGAAGGATGAGGTGACGGCTGATAGGGATGAATGGAAAAACAACATAATGCGCCGACGCCTATTAAATTGGGACAAGGGCAGTAAGATGATGACTCTATAGGTATTATATTGTAGGTCCTCTTCCTCCTTTAAGTTGATCTAATACTGTTTCAGTCGGCGTTGATCTCAGCAGCAGGATCCATCATTGGTGTGGGATCAGATATCGCTGGTTCTCTCAGATTACCGCCCATGTTTAATGGAATATTTGGACACAAACCAACGCCCAGACTCCTCTCAGTTGAAGGTACCTTAATTCTTGTCACTGCTTAAATAACACAAAGCACCCTATTGTTCCTTTGAGTCTCATAACAGGCAACTAAATGATCAATGCACATTATCATAGTCAGAACTTATAAGTTATTAACGACCCGCTCGCGGTTTCACCTGTGCTGCTCCGTTTGTATGAGGCGTAGCGTGATGTTATATAGCCTATGTTACTCAGTGATAATGTAGCTTTCTAACGGCAAAAGAAATTTTGAAATCGGTCCAGTACTTTTTGAGCCAATTCGTTACAAACATACATACATTACATACAAATCATTCCTCTTTATAATATTAGTATAGATTATAGATATAGATAAATATCATTTATGTTGTTATGCTTATTCTTCTAAATGATGAAGTGACACCTGACAGGGATGAATGGAAGAAGGGAAATGTTGCGCCGACCTCAAATAAAGTGGGACTAGGGCGGAACGATGATGATATTGACTTTTCTATTAAAATGAGACAAAAAGATTCGAATAAATGAGGTTAAGACCTTGTATTTTGTCTAATACTAACGTTTAGGCCGCTAATCAAACCTTTAATATACCATCACACCTGTATTCTCCGAAGGGTAACGCAGAGGTGTACTAATGTACACCCACAGTTCGCCTATAGGTATGTTTAGGATCCATAAAATAACCCCTTTTACCATTCTAGCCTTTTATTTTATGAAATTACACTTTCAGGCCATGTTCCGGACTCCTTAGATCCTGATTTTGAAGAATACTTTGCACTTGGACCCATCGCACGGTACGCAGAAGACCTCACGCTACTTCTAAAAGTTTTAAAGCAGCCAGGTGGGCCGGAAGTACCTTTGGACCAGCCGGTGAGTTGTGAATGAAACAACTCCTGGAATTGTGAACCCAACAATCCATATGATATAGGGAAAAAAATCCAGTCAAATCACTTCTTGCGTCTTTACTTACCTCAGAGGCTGTACCATGACCTGTTATTGCAATCATTTTTAGTTTGAGAGAAAGAAATGACGCTATTTAAGTTAAGAGCAGCACCTCTTTTTTTCTCAAACGCGCAATCGTTTTTATAATTTAACAGGCAATAATTTAACAGGTGGACATATCAAAGCTGAAGTTCTACTATATGGATGGAGATGGCAGCAATGTATCAGATCCAATCGGCCCTGATGTCAAGAGAGCGATGGAAAAAGCCAAAAACCATATCAAGAATACTTACAACATCGAAGTTAAGCCGGTTAGTAGGTACATTGTTGTATAAATGATATATTATTCTCTTATATAATCTTGGATGGTCTAGCGACCACGAGCAAGGCTATATAACAGGTAATGGCTCGAGATAAAGGGATCTTAAAACATACATAACGTTTCGGGGACAGACTGAGAGATGAGACTACAGATTGAGAGATGATAAAGTGAATGATGATAACGTTAATGTTACAAAAAATAGTACAGTAACGTTTGAACCTGCGAATTGGAATCGGCGAGCCTATTGCCATTAATCGGGCACTAATCCAGACTCCGAGCTGCTACTGAGAATTTCATAGAAAAACTCAATAACACTGCTCGACCTGGGGATCGAACCCAGGACCTCTAGGGTAGCAGTCGCGCTTGGGATCACTAGACTAATGAGGCAGTCAGGATTGCTTTTATTTTTTTAATTTCCCCAACCATTCTAGTTTTTATTATTTAAATTTCTATATCATATGACAGTTATTTTTTTTATATTTCAGCTCAAAATCAAAAACATCGAGCACATGTGGGAAACAAGTATTCGAGTACTATTAAATATTAAACATGTTCGCAACGTTTACACCGACCCAGAAAAACGCGACCAATTGGTGTCGGTATGGCCGGAGGTGTTAAAGTCATTAGTGGGTTTTTCTGACCATAACTTTACCTGCATATGGTACGGTCCACTAACAAAATTCTTCGGTGCACTACCAAAGAGTTATTATAGAAAACTGCTTTCCATTTTTGATGAAATTAAGGCTGAATTTGAGGTGAGTAGGTATTTAAAATTTACCTAAAAGTAGAAGCCGTATTATCAAGTGATATCATAGATACTAAAAAGTATCAATATTCTGTTCTGTAACTAAGAGAGTACAATTGATCATGTATCTATTTCTCTTCTACAACGATTTAGGTAGGTATATCCAGCACCTGGCCGACTTGTTACTAAAGTCGTTTGTTTTATTTTGATAGGACCATATTATAGGTTCATGGATAGCCAAAAACTATGTAATTCTCGGCAGTAGGTAGTACTTAGTATAAGTACTTTCAAAAAGTTTGTCTTATGGAGAAGAACCGATAAGTAACTCCATCGATTTTCTGGATCAAAATGGACCAGTCCAAGTAGTGTGATAGTATTTCGTAAAGTCAACAGGGCCAGAAATTTAATGACGAATTCAGTAGGTACTCTCACCTGCAATATCGGTATCATACTTTTATATCAGGTTTCTGAATATCTAAGTCAACAGTAAATAATCTAAACCAGTGCCTTGACTAGGCAAAAGGCGCAGAGCCTGGAGGAGGGTCGAATTTTTTTTTTAACCTTGCCGCACTAGTATTTTATCCTACATCGTGGGTGCGTTTAAAAACACAAATTCTCACATACACAAACGCCCAGACCCGGAACAACTGTAGATCATACAAATATTTGCTCCGTGTGGGGATCGAACCCACAACACTTAGCGTAGAAGCCTATCGCTCAACCGCTACGCCAAATGTGTCGTCAATTACCAGACCAGAGCATTTTTCAAAGGCATAGTTATTATACAGAAGTCCGCCCAGGCCCATAACTAGGGATGCCAGGTTGCCAAACCTAATAGCCGGACAGACCAGCCAGTTTGGCCGGACATTTGGGTAGAAAGGCCGGACACCCTACATTATTGAGGATTGTGTGTTTCAGTATTAATAGGTACGACAAAAAAATTGTATGTAAAATCAAGCTTTTTTGATTATTATCATAAATCTTGTTATATTCTAATAAATTCGCGGGCGGCGGGCGGCAGTGCCGCCTGCGGACGGGCACGTTCGGCGCTCGCTCGTTTGCGAAATGTAAAAAGCCTAACAAAAGCCGGACAAGCCGGACACCGTTTATTTTGGCCGGACACGCAATTAAAAAGTCTACCTATGTCCGGCTCTATCCGGACGCCTTGCAACACTACCCATAACGGGCTAGTTACGGCACAGATTTGAACTAACTACGGTAATATTAGTATAGGTATTGGTATCAAAATACTTTAGCTTATTTTACGATTTACGATCATTTTGATTATATTAGTAATTTTAAAAGATTTTAATTGGATAAATTTTCTTCCAGACTGTATTATCAGATGACGCAGTATTACTACATCCAACGTTCCCGTCACCGGCACATCTGCACTACAGAATCTACTACAAATTCCTAAACTGTGGTTACCTGACGATATTCAACGCACTCGGTTTGCCCGTCACGCAATGCCCAATAGGCCTGTCAAGGAATGGACTGCCCGTGGGCATCCAGATAGCCGCCAACAAATGCAATGATCACTTAACAATTGCCGTTGCAAGAGAGTTCGAGAAAGCATTCGGAGGGTGGATACCTCCGAATAAAGAACACGTGAATGAGATAAAGACTGCCTAAGTAACATTATTATTTATCTTGAAGAAGAATAATTTAAATTGAACTTTCTATCTGTACCAAAAAATAAGATGGAATGATACGCAAAACAAATAGGTAATTAGGGCGACTGTTTTATCGCCAAATAGCGATAGTTATGCGTATCGAAGTATTTACAGGATAAAGATTAGAGGTTATGGGATGAAATAAGAACCTATTTTATGGTTTTATAATGCTCGTGGGAATTAACACATACTTGTCGGCATTTATCATAAATGTACTTCTTTGATTTGTTTTGCTGGAATGCCAAAGTACATATTTCAAATATTCTGACGAATCTTTATTTTTAATATTTGTGACATAGTACAATAGGACAAGTACCTGAAGAAGAGATATCTAGTAAAGACAGATAGATACGTCACCACTCTCGCATTAAAATATTTACAAGTAGATATTATAGGTAGTACCTCCCTACATATTATGTTTATAATATTTTTGGCACCTACCTAACATTATCATTACCGGCACAATTCTAGAATAACGGGGTCGGGCCGTAGTAAAATATACATCTAAGTATAAATAAATAGATATTTTATTATGCATCAATAATATTTTAATTGTTGTACCTATTTTAAACAAATAAACTTGGCTGTCGAAGATATATTGCAGTGTATTTTGGAGCCGTGTCGTACTGGCAAACCTAGTTATATTCGTAACTTTCTAAAAAAATAAGGTATTAGGTGTCCGGAATCCGGGACAATAAGGTCTAATTACAGGACACGGGACAAGACCCGAAATATCGGGACATTCCCGGCCATCTTACAAACTTTTTTTTTTTTTAAAAAGAATCTTACTGTGGACCTATGAAATTTATTATTACTTTTTAAAACGATAATGTTAAGACAGGATAGTCATGTGAAACGTTCAACAAATGATTAATTAGCCTTTTATTCGGAATTATAATTATTGAGATTAGGTACCGTTTGGATTACCTATAAGGTAGTGTTTTATTGACGTGATATTGATGTAAATCATATCCATAACAATATGTATTCCAATAAAATATTTTACACACTTGAGTTCATTTGTTTTATTATTAGGTACTGCATTTTCACTCGCATCCCAAAGGACTTTTTGAAACAAAAAGTAGCCTATATCCTTCTCTAAGAGTTTAACTCTATACCAAAACGTTAATAATTCTATCGAAAGAAAAATTTGATCTCAGGCAAGATTCGAATCTGCGTCCCTCCGGTTTCCAGTACACTGGACGCTTTAGCCAACTAAGATTTATCAAAATTGAATCGGCAATTTAGGCGTGAAAACGTAACAAACAGACACACAGACAGTTACTTGTCCGTTCATCATAATTATGTATTAATAATCCAAGCCGATCTGATTCCTCATGCTGATTTTTTAGGGTTCCATACATCAAAAGGAAAAAAACGGGACCCGTATAGGATTACTTTGTTGTCCGTCCGTCTGTCTGTCAAGACCCTTTATCTCGGGAACGCGTGGAGGTATCGAGTTGAAATTAAAATCATATACTCAAGTCTAGAGTCCCTTGAAGCTGTGAAAAAATCAAACTTCGAAGTTAACGTAAAAAAAGATACGGCCGTTTGTGCCGCAAAAGACGTATGTTTTGACACTCTCAATGGAATAATAAAGAGTATTTTCCGTTGACCTAGAACTATGAAATTTGGTATCTAAGTAATACCGTCTTATACTACAAATATAGGGGAAAATCTGAAAACTATACCATTATATACCATTTGTAATTAATTATAATAATTATGTACCTGAATTTGTACGAAACCTTCGGTGGGCGACTCGCGCTTGTCAGGTTTTTTCAATAGCGCATTTTTGAAACATTAACGTTTGTTAAATGAAAAAGAATTTGTGTTTACAAATTCTCATATACCTCCACAGATACCCAGACCCGGAACAAGTATCTGTAGGTCATACAAATATTTACGCCATGGTTGTGGGGATCGAACCCGCAACCCGTGGCGTTGAAACCAATGGCTCAGCCGCTCTACGCCAAACGTGTCGTCAAAATTAAGCATGACATTTGTTCATTTTCCAAAGAAAACTGTAGATGTTCCGGGTTCCGTACGTAAAGGGTAAAACGGGACCCTATTACTAAGACTCCGCTGTCCGTCAATCTGTCTGTCTGTCCGTCTGTCACCAGGCTATATCTCATGAACCGTGATAGTTAGACAGTTGAAATTTTCACAGATGATGTATTTCTGTTGCCGCTATTAAAACAAACACTAAAAAGACATGATTTATTGGCATTTTTATAAATAATGCGTGCGCGAGTCGCACTTGTTTCCATTGGCCATTCTGGGCAAGTGTTTTTACCTTTTTTTGCGTTTGTTATTAAAATAGTCCTGTGACATTATTATCATAGCCATGGGATCCCGAATATTCCAGAGTGCCCAAGTCTAGGACGATTAATTAACAACATCGTCTTAGGCTCAAGGCCTTCAATAAGTTAGACGACTACACTTTGATTAGTAGGTACCTACCTAATTTATGCACACAATATTTTGTATAGGTGCCTACCATAATTATATTAATTTTGGTTTAAACTTTCCTATCATCATCTTGTCCCCATCCCCTAGAACGCCGTTTCACAAATCTTTCCCTAAGTAGTTCTATATTTTGCCGTTAATGAAAAATAAGCTGGGCGCACTGTACAGTACTTGATTTATCTGCGCTTGGCTTCAATTGCCGTGCCCCTAGCGCGCGGCTACAAATCGATAAAATAATAAAAATTTGATAAATAAAATATTGATAAAAAATTACGTCATTATTGTAAATAATAATCTCTATTTAATAATGGGTTTAGTTGTACCACGCAGTTATTAGGACGAAAATAGAACGAAAAAATCATGCATGTTCTTTGTCGCAAAAGTACGAGACGAGCAGCTAGGGCACGGAAATATGTGTTGCATAAATGCGACACAAGCGGTCAAAAGGTTAAATGTAAATCACACCATACCATTGACACTTGAATCAAGCACCAGAAATCTAATACTCATAGGTACAGATGAAGCTTACTACTCGACTAGCAACTACACACATTATAGTTTTTCGAACTACCTTCATCAAACTGTGTTTCAAGGTTAATCTCCATTTCTAGGACAAGCACACGACATTGTGCGGTAGCCGGGTATTACGTGAAGTTTGTAGGGCTTCTTCGTGCATCACTATTGGAAATCGCTGTTTGGTAAGTATGTCATAATCAGTATGATGTAGTACATACTTAAGTACCTACCTATTACAAAATTTATCCAGGGTGTCGGTAAAATAAAAAAAAAACTATAAGTAAAGTGCGAAAAATCGACCAGTTTATCGATAGAAAAGAAACTAAACTTACTGTAAAAAAGAAATGTTTTATAGCGTCACTTGGTTTTTACCATTTTCAACCGACTTCAACAAAAAGGAAGAGGTTCTCAATTCGTTTTTTTTATGATTGTTACCTCATAACTTTCGACTGGGTGAACCGATTTTGATGATTCTTTTTTTGATCGATAGTTCATACTTCAGAGGTGGTCCCATAAAGTCCCATTTAATCAAGATCTGATCACAAAATTTAGAATAAAATGACAATAATGCGTAAGTGATAACGTCGTATTGGTATGCGTAAAATTATACTCGGTACTAAAAATGTTGAAATTTAACAAAAAGTAAAACCGCCTTTAGAAACATAAAAAAAAATGCAAACATAAAATAACAGTTTCGGAAGTCTTGATGTAGAATAACACTTTGCTTGAACTGGGGATTGAACCCAGGACCTGTAGCGTAGCAGTCGCTCTTGGGACTAATGAGGCAGTCTTAGTCAGTACTTTTATTAAATGTAAACAAATTTTAAAGTAACACGCCTCATCAATGACATTATATAGTTAAATAGAGGTAGACACGTTATCATCCTTATAATGCGAATATTGTTTCGTGGGCAATGTGTTATTTGTAGTGTCACTTATGCGATTGACCGACCTAAGGCGCAGAAGTGTGTTTGACAGCGCCATTGACAACAATAAATTTTAATTTTATTTAAATGTGCCGTCTTGTGCTACGATACTACATAAATTATTATACTAAAGTAAGAAAAGAGCATGGATTATCTTATCACAAATAAGTTAATAAATTCTTAGCTTCCGTAGAATTCATTTAATTTTTTTCGTTGCAAAGAAAATTTAAAATGTTCGAATGAGTCAGCGCATGCCTTATTAATATGAGAGAAAGGGACCCAATACTTTTCATGTCACACGTAACTATATATGGACATACTGGACATATCAAATGTGTCATATAAGACAACAGCTTAGTGCTATTTCTTTTCATCTTAGGCTGCCTGTATCTATGCGCGCGCTCATTAGGAAAGCCTAAAATGTTTAGGATTCTAGGTATGGACATGTAGCGCGGCTCAATTTTAAATGACATTTACTATGGACATGGCGTATCTAATACTCGTAGTATTATGTCATTGCACCTCATAGTCAAAACCATACAGCTCCGGCCAAAAAAACGTGGTGGCGGGGTGGCGGGAGCGGTGGCGGCCTGGATGACAGTCAACCTGAAGACGTTCAAACCAACGCGGACACGGTGGCGGACGCGATGACAGGAAGTCTGTCATTCAAACAAAGGCATCCAATCACCGATCAAGGTGGCGACCGCCATGTTGAAAAAAAAATAATGTTAGATTCTGCAGGAGTAATACTTACTGAAAAATGTTTATATTAATATTTTTCGTTATTTGTGTCCATTATTTTTTTCCGATCTTTTATGGATAATAAATAAATAAATTATTAAAGCTTTCATCGTCACGTTAAAACAGAAAAAGCGTGCCCTTAGCGCCAAGCTTCCGAATTTCTTATAGAAATCTGTCATCCAGTCGTAAGTCGTGACCATGATTGTCGTGATGGGCACATTATGTACATATGTACCCATAAAATAAAAGTATATAATTTATTACATACCGCAAGCTTAATTTATTTTATTCAATACTTATTTGGATATTTTCCGATTCCGTCACATTACGCTTTACCTTTTTACCGGCAAATTAAAATTGTTGCCGAGTTTTTAGGCACTGAGTAAGTTATGCACGATCGCTAAAGCATAGCTCAAGAATTTTACCTACCTACCTTTAAGCTCCGGTCAAACCAACGCGGACAACTTGTAGTGGCGGGCGCGGGCGCGGTGGCGGGCGCGGAACTGTGGCGGGCGCGGGATCGGTGGCGTGCGCGGAAGCGGTGGCGGGCGCGGTAGCGGTGGCGAGCAGTTCCTATTAGTGTAATTTGTATTGAGGTGATCAGATGACATGAGAGGTTCACACCAACGCCGACAGTTGCCCGCGGCGAATATAGTTTTTTTTTTAATGGCATGTTTGCCAATGACGACAATTCAGCCAATATCATAGCTTGATACGCGCGACACCTGTCATGGGATAACGCTTGTTTTATTTGACCGTCAAAATTTGAACGTAACAAAATGTCATGTACTATAATGACAAAAAGGAATGTTCATTGTGTCATCTATCATCTGACTGTGCTAAATCGATCATGAAAATATCAGTCACTTCATCAGTCTTGTTTAAAATAATTATGATTTAAACAATGATCATTTAATTTCAGTATCATACGATAATCGTTGTTTTCCAACGTCCTTGGTTTGATACGTACATACGTCGCACGTATCAAACCAAGTTAGGTTTAACAAAATAGGTTAGCTATAGTGCACTAACTGCCAGCCATCGGGCTATAGTTATAGTTTCTTTCTAGTACTTTGTGAGTATCAAAGAGTCGAATAGCTTTATGGCTATTATTACATACTAAATAATAAATAATTATGACATGTAGTATTAGAATAAAATTGTTTCTACCTAATAACCTTTTGAGCGCCATAGTCATATGTAGATGACATACCAAAATGTACATTTTATTACTTTCACTGTTGCACCTAAACACATTATTATTGCTGGCAAGAGTGGCAATAGTGGCATTACGAGCCTGAGTATTATCTCATCACGTTACAACAGCGTTCTATGGCCGAAAGCAAAGACAACATTATTATTTTTATAAAATGTATCGTGTTCAAGCATTTGGTATTTTAGTGTTAGTCTAAAAAAAACAGTAAAAAATTAAACTAGTAATAATATTTTAAATGTTGTTTTTTTTTTATAAACTAAGTTTCATTTACCTACTTATCGTATATGTCATTCAATTCAAGGAGGAAATAAAATAGGTGACAATTAAGTTGACAGATTCTGTCAACCAGTTTGACGAATATGAAAATTAGATTGATTTTCATTTTCAATAAATAAATTTTATCGAGACTTGATCAAAATTTACAATTTTACTAATTTTTTCAACGTTCCATTCAATTTTAGTCTATTATTTTTTATTTGCTAATACACGAACAACGCACGCGCAGAACACCCATCGCCCAAAAATCTCCGAGCGCCATATTGAGAGGCAGACGTTGTATGACTTGAGTGAGTGATTAATCGTGGTTAGTGCAATAATTTGAAGTGGAATATTTGATCTTGCCCTATGGATATACTCTCGGGTACGTAATAAGTGGAAAAGTGTATTTACAAGGTGTTACTACTCACCCAGTGAGCTATAACAAATCACATCGTAACCTAGACATAGGCCGTTCTAGTTATCAGTAGATTACCTAGGTATCATCAATCCACTGTTTGCTCACAGTTTTAATCTTATTAATAACACGTGTGTGGAATAGCCATAGGTTTCTTGAATCTAGTTACATTAACAAGATTATGCGATCGCTTCGCAAGGTTCCACGCTCGTATATAAACGGATTTCGATGTGTTTATGTCGGCAGTTGACAGAAGCGTTTATGTATATGACCGATCATAAGTCACCACACCCAGTGACCGGATTGTCGGTTTTAGTATTTGATCGTTTTTATTTCGAATGGTTGTTCGCGCGTTGTCGCGTCGGTGCGTGTTATGTGATATTAGTGGCGTGTGTTAACGTGATACAGTGAGTGTAATTATAATGTAATTTCTAGGAGTGGTGTGCCTCGGTTGAAAGGCCTGCCGGAAGGACAAGGCTCCACACAAGAGGAAGTAGGACTGCGGCACTCCGCTCTTGGGCATCATGGAGTGCTGCATGTCGGAGGAGGCGAAGGAGCAAAAACGAATAAATCAAGAAATCGAGAGGCAGTTGCGAAAGGACAAACGAGATGCTCGTCGCGAACTCAAATTGCTGCTGCTTGGTGAGTGCTTACTTTAACTTTATAAGTAGCAAGTAATGAGTAAAGCAACTGATTTTATCATATAGACCATAGAAAATCTCATCTGTGCCTAAAAAAATCAACTGTGTCAAGCTCTGAGTTTTCCGATAAGACAATATTTCTAACCATACATTTGGCCAAATTGACCTACTCATTTCAACTGCCTTGCATTTTTGTCTGAGTTCAATATTAGATATGTGTCAAGTATGACTTATTTAATAATTCCAATTATTTTGAGAAGTGAGGTGACTCAGATGGTACCGTAACAAAGTTCCACACCTGGTAAATGAGACTCTGTAGGTACATGCAATATTGTGATATTAGTATTTTTAGGTATTCCAATAATTTAGGATTTTTGTAGTAAGCAAAATAAAATATAAATTATGCAGAGAGTCTTACTACACCCTACTTTAGTATCTTACTACACCTTTTTTTATCATAGTAATGTTCCCTTGAACTGCATTTCAATAAAATTGTTGGGTGTAGATTTCTGTTCTCTTTCTGCAAAAGTAAATTCATTAACCCATTTCCAAAAATACCACAATGATAGGCACTTGCATTCCTTTATCTTTATGGACTACATTCCTACTGGGTAGGGGCATTCATGTTCATGCTGCCAGTTATAATATTGTCTTAAAGTTATTGATGATTAATTCAGCAGATTGCATAAGAACCCTGGGGAACAATAACAATAAATTTTGCATTGTGTATGTAATTTGTTACTTGAGGAGTTGATTGCTACCTATAGTGTCCCATGACATACCTCTACATGTGTTTTTATTATTTCGATCAAATGTATGTTTGACAAATATCATTCTTCTAACCACACCGCTGGGTGGTGTTGGGATCGGCTTCCAGTATAACCAAATATCCAATATCACATAATATCAGTATTTTACACAAAGCAATTGCCATCAGAATGAATCATCATCTAGTTTCCTGATATTCTAATGTCACCTCACACCTGAATGTCAGGCTTGTTAGAATTCTGACTACCACTAACAATTGTAATATTTAACTTGAGTCCAAGATAATAGGTAGGTATATTTTTTAAGGTAAACTTGTCATCTGATGACGCTTGAGGGATCTGAATATGTGAATGTACCACATATGTTTGTTTATACATGGCACAATATGTTGTTAGGCATCTATCATAATTTGTGCCCAAAAATGCAAATTCCTAAGTGTGTTGAGAAATATAAATATAGAACACACTCATACCTATTTAGATCTTAAAACACAATATGATGATTGCTAGATTGCTACACAGTGTCTGCAAATGCAAGCTATGTAGATATGATGAGATGTTTCTGTACCTATTCTGTTAGTAATTTTTACACACAGTAGGCAGGTAATTGTTCATGCTGTTGCTAATACTATGTATACACAAAACAACATATCTGACACTTTGTCTGAAAAAATATTTGCCATTTTTTGGCTTCAATAAATTCAAAAAAAAATTATAGGTTTTATATATCTTATACCACAGAATATTGGTTATTCCATGACCTATCTAGAAGATCATTCATTATGTTACTCTTCATTTACTTACAATAACACCTTTTTCAATAGGGATAGACAGAAACTATAGAATGCTATCCCTTCCTGTTCCAACACAACACACATCCTGTTTTTGCACTATCGTATTTTGATGGTTTGATATAGTTTCATGCCAGATTCCTCTCCATAGGATCAACTTTTTGGGATCATTCAACTAGACAATCAAATTTCATAAGCACTTGTAAAAGCTTATTTGAAAGAAAAACATTTGAACTTGAACTTACTGTGATTCTTGTCATAACATACTCCTTTGCTTTTGTGGTAAAATGTATACAGAGTGGATACTCTGTATACACACTGGTTAAAAGCAATGATAAGTGTGTAAAGTATAGAAATAAAGGAGTGCACACAGCTATCTTTGTTGAGCTGGATGCTTTCCAAAAAGACTAGTAAGCAACAGGCAGAGATGACAAGAAGAGCATTAAGGCCTTTGCTGCAGTGGGGCACTACAGGCTTTAAATAATAACATTAATTTCTAGGTACCTATATGTTTCACTTTATCTGTCTCAAAGAATTTTTAACTTGAACAATTTCAAAAAGATTTTTTAGTATTCAATCAATTCAAATCAATTTCAAAATTTCGTTGCATTAATTCATTAAGCATGCTTTGATAAAAACATATACTCCTTTAAAACTTGAAAAAAAAAGGGTTTTATTTAAATTTTAATTTCTTTACACCTGGTAGGTGTGCCTGTGACATATTTTTTTAATTTATTGAATTCTGCTATGGGCGGGTCATAATATTATTATTATAAAATATTTAATAAATATTTTAAACTAGTTTTGTTAACCTGTTTAAAAAGTTGATCACAGTCATTACTCCCAACGACCCAACTACAAAATATTTTTATGGTCTCCATAAGTTTTAATAAGTAGTGGAACTATATTGTTACAATATATTATAATATAATATTTGCTACATTATTATGGATTAAATTTCATATTAGGATTGCTACTATTTGCTATGATTGCACCATTAATAGTTAAATTTATTAAGTTATCTTTGACACAATTACTGGTCAGTGATGCTAATTGAATTTAATTTTAATAATAACTGAAAATTCTGCAGTATTACAGCTCGAATGAATTGAACCTAAAGTTATTTCTAGTTATGTATAGAATGGCTACTATGTTGTTGCTATGCAATTTTGAGTAACCTAAATAAACTATACTATTATTATTTAGTAGGTAGGCATACTATTATTTAGTAGGTATATTACTGAGAAGAAATAAATTTTGTGTTCATAGTAAAAAAAAACTATAATTATACAGTATTATTTGTGTACTTAATCCGTTATAATCAAAATTATTTTTCTTTTTTCAATAATCTTAAATTGAGTGAGTATTATTTTACTCTATCTTGTGGTAATTACTTTGCTGTTGATTAGCTTATCAAATTTTAGATTGATAAGTGGGTATAATTCCATCATTAGTATCATTCCCAGTGAAGATTTATTCCCAATGCACTGATTTACTGTTATAATAGCTTTGTTATTATTGTCTCACTAATTATGGTTGATTAGTAATTATTCAGGTAGTCAAAAATTTTTTTATAAACATATTATACCTATTTATTATAGGCATGTATTTAATTGATCGTTTTTAATTTTGCAAAAAACAGTAGGCAAAAAATCTAAACGGTCATATTTTTTAATTATTGATCCTCTTTCTCTGACATGTTAAATAAATTAAATCAATCGATATTTTAATCTGTTTAAAACTACGCAAAAAATGTTTGAGATGTAGTAAATGATATCTGGTAGTTACTTGTTGGGCCACAAAACTAAAAGAATATTTTTTTAAATACGATGCCTACAATTCGGTTCTGTCAGTAGTTCTTTATTGTGTGGTCATAGCTCCAACATAACCTAACCAATGTTTATATTTTTTTTGTTACTTTGAATGCAGTTCATTTATAATTTATCCGTAGATCAACTACATAATATAGACACAATAATTAATATAAAGATTAAACATAAAAAATACATCATTTATGAGAGAGTGCTCATTTACAATATATCAATTAAGATTTTAGAGAATAAAATAATATTGTCCCTTTATTATATACAATTTATATATAATTAGATACTTAATGCTTTGTTCCAACAACTAAGTAGGTTAGGTACCAATTTAACACTGAACTTAACATTATTTATTAATTTGTGCAGGCAGTTCGAATCTATCTAACGACGGCAAGAAATGGAGTAATTTCTCTAAAAATTCTTCATTTCTTCTATTATGGTTGTGTTCTAGATCAATTGATGACTTGATTTTTTAAATTAACTTTTTTTTATTTTATAGTTAGAAAGATTTTTTTAGAATTCCGAATTGCATTTAAACATATAAATTGTATTTATTTTTATAAGCCAATTATAGAACCCTTTATTTTGATATTCCACTCGATAGAAGATACTCGATAGAAGGAAAAAACTTTTTCAAGACAAGTCTTGAAAAAGTTATTTCCTCAAAACCTTTTGAGGAAAATGTAATATGGCGTCAAAAATCTGTCGATTCAGTTTTCAAAGTTTTGATATAGGTAGGTACTCAGTATCACTCTCACAAAAGACACGAATCTAACGAGGCCTCTCAAGCTGAAATCCATCAAGCCGTTTAAGGTATCGATTGTATAGCGTGACAAAGAAAAATACATACACTCATACATACAATACAGTCGAAAAACATAACCCTCCTTTTGGCGCAGTCGGTAAAG
Organism: Acronicta aceris; assembly: GCA_910591435.1. NCBI lineage: Eukaryota > Metazoa > Arthropoda > Insecta > Lepidoptera > Noctuidae > Acronicta > Acronicta aceris. The sequence continues at coordinate 10,975,936 of OU342768.1, forward strand.
ATTTTCTTTTACCTAGCATAATTATGGCAGTCCACAGCCTAGATATCAAATGCGATTTTTAATCTTACGAGACCGACATACCCTTCCTCCTCTCCAAGTCTCCAGGAGGCAGAAGATTCGTAAGCCAAACAAATAAGGTAGGTACCTACTTTTAAAAACAAACGTTGCCCCACATTAGGATTTTTTATTGTATCGTGGGTGCGTTTACAAACAGAAATTCTCATATACATACACAAACGCCTAGATCCGGAACAACTCACTGTAGACCATACAAATATTTGCCCCGTGTGGAGATCGAACCCAGAACACGTGGCGCAGAAGCCAGTCACGCAGCCGCTACGCCAAACGTGTCGTGTTTGGAGACATTGGACATATTGCAGGTCCAGAGCTTAGCACTATAAAAAGAAAAAATAAATCATAACACACTTTTTTCTTTCTAAATGGAGCCCAAAACTCGGTTATGCCTCTGGATGACCTAATACAGCCCTGAATGTGATCACGGGAGGGTCTCTTCCCAGTATTTATATAAGTACCTACCAACATAAATATTTGTTAGTCGATGTAAATCAGTGTTCTTTAATTGCTAGGCCGGCTGCGCCGAAACTAGCGCGCCGCCTGTCTCGTGACAACCATCATTTTGCACGCGATAGCCCACACCTAATAACTAAATAGTCGCTACGTAAAGAAATTCTTCAAATAATTATCAAAATAGGATAATAACTTATGGCCTTATTCCATAAACGATTGTAAACCTCTGACACTAAAATATATGACCTAAGTACCCGTCTGTACCATTTCATCTAAAGACCGATTTTTCTATCGCTGGATCACTTTATCTGAGGAATAAATTCGAATTTTGACAGTTGTTCTATACATTATAAACGTTAATTTTATTTCTCAGTTAAAAGTTATCTGGCGATGGGAAAATCGGCCCTGATACATAGATAGAATGAGATTTATATCCTCATTCAAATCCTTTTTACCCGACTGCGCCCAAAGGATTATTTACCGGTTAGTTTAAGACAACGCCCAAAAAGGGCTGACTACACTTCTACTTCACCCTTTACATATTTTAGCTTTGGAGAAGCTGTTCATCAAACTTCCCACCAGTAACGCGATCAGATATGTTATTCAGGTTTAGGGTTAGGGCATTTGCTATGTTAATTACGAGCGTATTTATCCAATTGCCAACTCGGCACAATGACGACAACCCTGTCTTATAAAATTATAATAACAATAGTCTCATATCAGTGTCAGGAAGTCAAATTTTTAATTTCTTAAGTTCAGTAGCTCCAGTGCAGCAACTCGCACAGTATGAACGCGTCATACGAATTAGCGTTCTTTTTATTTATTGTTTTTTGTTGCCTACTCGCCTGCCCCCACCAATCACATGGCAGTAGCTCATCAGTCGCGAGAGATGATGCAAGATCAACTAGCCAGCACAGAATTCGCAGTAAGAGTAGGCGCCTAGTAGGACCTACGCGCATTGTGGTAAACAGCACTGGCGAGCCGAGCTATTGTCATGCAATTAGCGTGCATTTAAACTGGCGATGTTCTCGTTTTTCCCAATCCCGTGGGAATTTCCCGTTTTTAAATCCCGTATATGTTCACCCTCGTTTTACTTATAAGGAAACCCTGTACAAAACTTTACGCTTCTACACTTAACGGATTATTGACTCAAACATCAATTTGCATACATGGCAGTATTTTTCAATTTATTACTCAGAATACTAAGTTAATTTTATAAAGCATACAGATTATAATTTATAAACGTTACATCAAGATACGTCTTATACCTATATTCAGTAGTTTTATTTTATGTGAAAACTTGCATCCTACTCATTGTTTATATTCATTAAGGTCACCAGTCTAAATAGATGAATAAACAAAAAAAACTGATAAAACGTACCAGGATAATTACAATTGAATTGCATATTTTGGATTGTTTTGAAACAACATAATATATCCTGATGCAATGTATTTTAAATAATATTGACAATCCACGGTCATATGGGACTTTCCTAAAGGCCATTTCACAGTTATGAATGCATTTTCCGTGATCAGTGTTTTAGTTCAAAGTTATTTCTACGAAAAACCTATGAATAAAAATACACACAGTGTAAAGCTATTTGAACCCAGTGTTACATATGAGCGTGATTGCTAGCTGGGCGCATAATTTGATCCCACCACCAAGCTTCCTTGATTTTGTTGACTGAACAAAGTCAACTTCTGAGCGTGCAAATAGGACAGCATATCATGGTATCCAAAACTGTCAAATTTCTTCAAGCGATTTTCAATTTAATCTCCAAATAATAGAGTTTATTTAATTGGGAACATTTGACAGTTTGTGGTAACTTCATGTGCTGTTGACTGCACGTATTCTTAGCTGTTCTGCAACTGGCAAAATTTTATTGCACTCGGCAACTTACAATGTCATATTCTGTGTAAACGGCTCGATCAATAATTGGGGATTACGTGTCCTGTTTGCAGGAAATGACCAATGACTCGAAATTTAACCTTAGTAACCTTGGTACTCATTAAAATCCGATAGGTATACCATCAAACTTGTATTCGCTAAAAGGATAGAGTAGTCATAACTTAAATCCCGTATTTCTAAGCAGTATGTAGACTGAAGGAAGAACCATTCCAGAAATGAGATTTCGGCTTCTACTACGCCTAGGATTGTTAGTTCGATCGCCATATGGACCACATATTTACATGGTGTTGGTCTTTGTCTATGAGTTCATATAAGCATCTAGGATGCAGGAGAAAGGCCAGAGTTAAAAAAAAGCGTGTTACTAATATTTGTTTTATAATGGTCTCAGGTACTGGCGAGTCCGGCAAGTCGACGTTCATCAAGCAGATGAGAATTATCCATGGCTCCGGCTACAGCGACGATGATAAAAGGGGATTTATCAAGCTTGTCTACCAAAATATATTCATGGCGATGCAGAGTATGATACGCGCTATGGAATTACTATCTATACAATATGGAAATCCGTCCAACTCAGTAAGTGTTACATTCTGCGATTAATTGTGTTATTCTAGAGTCGCAGACCACTGATAGTCTTCCATTACTTTTTCCGACCCTAATAAAAGCAACCTTAGGAACAATTCAAGTTCGTAAATTGTAAGCTACTTTTCTATCTATCTACAGTACCCACACAATATCATGGCCCACTATTTTGTGTCCAGTTGTAAAACAATAAAAAAATCACGTATTCATTTACATTCTGTAACAAAACTTGAAAAGTAATCCATAGCTATTGTTTACTGAATAGGTATTATAGATCTAGTATCTATGTATCTACCCAACACAAGGACACTTTACAATAGTAACAGTCAGTCTAATTTGTATTGCATAAATTGCCAAATTTATAATTTTATTTTGTAATATTTGGCATATCAATCGCGCGAAGGCAGTTTTTTAAATTTGGTATGTGAGTGTGTGTCACTTGTTGAATTTTATACTTTATGCTCTTATAAGTCACACATAATCAAACATAATCAACCCATTATACTGTCCCACTGTTGGGCACGGGTCTCATCTCAGAATGAGAGGGATTAGGCTATAGTCCAGCACGCTGGCCAAGTGCGGGTTGGCAGACTTCACACGCCATCGAGAAAATCTCTCAGGCATGCAGGTTTCATCACGATGTTTTCCTTCACCGTTTAATCGCGTGATAATTCAACTATTTAATACGCACATGACTTCGAAAAGTCAGAGGTGCGTGCCTTGGGTTCGATCTCGAGACCTTTGACTTGGCAGTCCAACGGTCATGCCATTAAGCTATCACTGCTGCCAGTCACACAACACATAATTCTTAAGCTAGTTCTATGTGTCACTATTAATAATGAAAAAATCTTCGTTCTTGGCGACATAGTGTAGGTTACACTATTTATTTAAGCTATGTGATGACTAAGACATAATAGAATTACATTATTTATTATTATTAACAATGAACAATAATAATAATGAATAGAACCGACAATTAGTAACAAGTTTTATTATTATATATTGTCCTTTTATGACATCGCGAAGGGAAATTCGCATTAAAGTTTATTCATTCCTAGACTGCATTCCAAACTATTTTTTTTTAAAATTTTCAGGAAAAGGCGGAGTTGATATCATCGATCGACTTTGAGAGTGTGACAACATTTGAAAGTCCTTATGTCGAAGCCATAAAGGCTTTGTGGGCCGACGCGGGCATCCAGGAGTGTTACGATCGCAGGCGAGAATACCAGCTCACTGACTCGGCCAAATAGTAAGTCACATTACTTATAAAAAACTTCCCTACAAACCTTAATAGTCATAAATACTCATGTATTATATCATCAAGATTATAATAAGGAACAGTGTTTACAATTTCGCATTATGATTAGTAATTGAATAACGTATTCAAGCATTGGTATTGTATTAATTCCAATATACTAATGGAATTGCAATGAATAATCACATCTCTTAAATATAGATCCTATAATGCCGGTAACACTGACTCATAAGCATATCTGCAAATCCCGGTTACAGGAAACTCTAAATGATGACCGGGAATGTCGAATCAACTCGCGAAAGATAGCTACTATATAAAATGATGTCATAATCTGAATGATTATTAATTATGCTGTTGTCTTCTTTACCTATTTTCTTGTTAATGCTTGGAATCACAAATTACACTGCAATACAAGTAAACGGTGTAATGCCTTTAAAAAACAAATCACCTGAGAACAAAGCTACGGCTAGCGAAATGATGCATGTATTGTGTACTGAAAATGACATCTTGCTTATTTAAAAGCCATAGATATTCAAACTGCAATACTTAAAGTTTGTCTGTTCGTCCCCAATTCAAACAAAACCTAATGACAGATTTTGCGTAGAGACTACGACGACCGCACTATGGTACGTTTCGGATGGGTAAGATTATATACAATCTTACAGCCGGTCATTTTCCAAGAGGGCAACCTCTAGCAAAACTTGTTCAGTCGACCTTAAAATAAAATCAACCAAATATTTTAATCGTAAAGTCAAAACACAGACAAACTTACATTCAAAATACTAATCAATCGATAGCAGAAAATCAAAATTGTCATATGGATGTTTCTTCAAAATTGTGTGAAATTGGATCAACACTGAGAAAAGAATTTTCTTTAGCTACTTGCAGGAGATTGACCGCGTGGCGGCACCAAATTACTTACCAACTGAGCAGGACATACTACGCGTCAGAGTCCCGACAACGGGCATTATAGAATACCCATTTGACCTGGAAGAAATACGATTTAGGTAACATTATAACGTGTAAGGGCTGTGCATGTCTCGCTTTACAGGTGCATGGGGACTTTGTTGTACTGTCTCTTCTAGCAACTTTATTTTTGTGTACCCTGTGTACATTATGTAGCAGGATATTCTTATGTGCATTTGTCTGTATACTGGCTGTTAGCGCTGCATGATATATATTTCAGCTATTTAAGTGATTTGGCGAGAATCGAAAAAGACGATTACCTCCCGACCGAGCAGGATATCCTGCGCGCTCGTCAGCCGACTACCGGCATCCTTGAGTATCCTTTCGATCTTGATGGGATCGTGTTTAGGTATGTTGTTAACAACAGGATTGTTTGGTGCAATTGAACGACGCTAGTAGTATCCAGAGAGCTATTTCCCCTTTTAATATTGACGTAACTATTATATTTAATGTAATTATAAAATATTGTTCATTCCATATTAACGCTATATGTTTTAATTATAAATAATGCACCTACAATGCAAGAAAGGATTGCTTAACCATAATTATGTAAATACAATTTACATTTAGACTAATAAATTTTCCCTTTCCTGAAGTGGGGTTTTGATAAAAATAACGAATTTACTGTAGGATGTGCTTGTTTATTGGTAAACGCTGGCAACATTTTGACGGAGTAGCATTTGACATATTATAGCATTTTTTAAATGTTGCCATTATTCTCTGCTTTTGAGCACAATGCTTGGCTTATTAATTGCTTGGTTTTTTTGGTGGTGGAGGCTATTTTCATGTAAACTACATGAATTGTTAAGCGTTTTATTATGTGGTAATTTTCAACTTTGGTTTTGGCTTTGAAGTTAAAATTCATTAGTAAAGGTCTTTTTCTAAGTGCCACATTAATGTCACACGGCTGGCATTAACAATCAGTAATTATTATAGCCTATATTCAATGATTTATGCACCGCAAGACAATAGTAAATTAAGCTACAGCAAGTTGTTGCTGATAATGATACTCATTAAGAGTCCGGCGGACCGAATTTCTCGTACAAACGTAATATCGAAATGAATCGTAATTCGAACAAAATTTAATCAAATTCTGTTATTATTCGGATTCCGATACCTTTAATCTAGGTTCCTACCATTTCGTCCAAAATACTTCACTGGAAATAAATGTAAGCGAATGTAATTTTTGATAACTAGCAAGTTTGAAACGACTTTTCGGTCTTTTATTTCCAGTGAAGTAGTAGTAGATAAAATAGTATCGTAGGAACCTAGATTAACGATATTCAAATCCTAATAATAACATAATTTGATAGAATATTGTCTGGATTACGATTTATTTATGTATTACTTTTTTGTGGCCAATCCAGATTAGAAAGTTCTCCCAAATAACACGTGTCTTTTGCTTAATGTGTAAAACTCGAATACAATGAAACAACATCTAATTTATTTGCTAACACAAAGCACCGCCTAATTGATTCTCTTTAAAATGGCTACATAGAATCTGACAACTTCGTCACATCAATGTTGCCATTATACTTTATCTCACATAACTAATACTATCGGCCATTATTTTATTAGTATGGTGTGTGTCTTGTTTGCTGCTTGTGTATTGGTATTTATTGTATATATCTTTGTGTTTGTAATGTTTACTATGGTCTGACAATAAAGGTTTTATTAATATTATTGTAATTGACATCCAAACATTAAATTCTAGCATTTTTGGTGGTGTTTCGAAGCTGTCAGTTCTGTTTAGGTCAGCAATATTTTTAAGCAATTTCAATCTTATGCTAACAGTTTTTGGAATGATTATAATTATTATTTTTGCTATTTCTAACATTGTATTTCTGTCTAATAACCTGAATTCTAATATCCTTTGTTATTCGTGATTTTGTTACTTATTTGATTTTTAAATTTCGATCTGTTTGAAGCGGCTATTTAAAAAAACTAAATTTTTTACTTGCTCATTTTTGATGAGCCTCAAAAGCGTCCGCATCGACCTAGAATTTTCCTTTCCTGTGCTACTACAACACAAAGTCCTCAAGATTTTCATGTCAAGCTGGTTGGTAACCAAGTCACTTTGGTGATTTTCCTAAAAGCGACTAATGATTTAGCCAGTTAAAGGAGTGATTTTACTTGTCATGCTGACCAACTTTCTTTATGAAACTCATAACTGGTATGTAAATGATAGAAGACTTCATACATGCCTAAATGTGGTCTGTCTACTTTTGTACAGGAAGATGATTACCACGGATAGAATCATCCCTTTTACGGGTAATAATAATAAATGCTTTATTATTTCCTTTACATATATAGAAAGTAATAATATTAATTTATTTTATATTTAATTATATTATGGTTATTCAGTTAAGGCCACTGACAGGTATAGTACTAATAATCTTCCAAAAATTTCCTTTAACAGGTACAGGTAACCAAATTAGCACCCTATATGTCCTACAAAGTTAACTTACTGTCTACTCAACCACGTATAGCAAAGGAACAATAATGTCTATGTTGTAACATGTCCTGCACTTTAATGATAACATATTTTTTAATCTTAAACAGTTTCTTACTAATTATGTACTTTCCGAACAGAATGGTCGACGTGGGCGGGCAAAGATCCGAGCGAAGGAAGTGGATTCACTGTTTCGAAAATGTGACCTCAATCATATTCTTAGTAGCGCTTAGTGAATATGATCAAATTTTGTTCGAATCTGAAAATGAGGTGAGTAATTTTAATTATTTACTGCTAAGGGTCATGATGTTAGCCTATAATGCTCCTCAAGAATTAGGCTATAAATGCAAAAAGATATAATATAAAATAGGGGATGAAAGTTTGTATGAAATTTTGTCAATTTTAAACCGATCGGGCTGAGACTTTGCATGCATATAACTACTATGACGTAGGCATCCCCTAAGAAAGGATTTTGATAAATTGGATGAAAGTTTGTCTATCTAATCTAAATATAAGATATAATAATATATATATAAAACTCAAAGGTGACTGACTGACTGACATAGTGATCTATCGACGCACAGCCCAAACCACTGGAGGGATCGGGCTGAAATTTGGCATGCAGGTAGATGTTATGACGTAGGCATCCGCTAAGAAAGGATTTTGATAAATTCAACCCCCAAGGGGATAAAATAGGGGATGAAAGTTCATATGGAACAAAGTAACTATTCCACGCGGATGAAGTCGCGGGTTAAAAGCTAGTATTCATATAAGTGTTTAACAAGTTTATCAACAAATAACAACAAAAGTTTATTTATCTCGGAGCAACATTTCTTTGCCTTTGTTTCCTGCAAACCATGACACAATACAATAGATACCATAGAACTCACTGGAAATATTAGCTTGGAATGTAGCTGTTTGGAAATCACATTACAAAGGTGCACAAATTCCAGGCTCTTAAGAATGGGTCCTGTGTTTATCTGCACCACAGCCTGTCATGGTCGGATGTCACGAATACCATGACCTTGAGTAAAGGAAGTGCGTTTTTAGCCTGTACCCGTCCGATATACCGTACCACCTCCCCAGTTGGAAGACAATTCAAAAAAACCTAAAATAAGTATTTATGTTTTGGTTGAAAATGATAATTTCGAATAGGTACAAGTTACTCGACAAAACGACTCGTGTTTTATAAATCATTGTTATGTAGAGTTCACGCAATGAATTCTCTTTTCAAAATTTGTAATATAACTGGCGTATAATTTCAACATAAGGCTTCTTCTTAGATTCGGTTGACTTTCAGCTCGGTTGAATTACCATCGGCCGGACATGTAGACATTATTGGATTCGGTAGCATCTGCTGTATCCTCTGAATGTAACCAAACTCCGCAATATTTTAAACTAGCTTCTGCCCGCGACGTTGTCTTCGTAGACTTCAGAATTGGGTCCGACCTGGATAAAAGTAGCCTATGTATTATTCCAGACTATAGTCTATATCTCGGCTAAATTTCTTCCAGATCCGTTCAGCCGTTATGGCGTGAAAGAGTAACAAACATCCATACATCCATACTCACAAACTTTCACGTTTATAATATTAGTAAGGATAGTACTACAGTAATTCAACTCGTTTGAATTAATTCCATTTTTAAATTCACAGAAGTTGCGTTCCTTCCGATCAGTATTTTACCTTTACGTAGAGGATAAATCCAATAAGTACCAGAATATTCTACGAACAAATTCTATTTTAATGAGGTCACACTTTATTTTATGACGTGTACAAACTTTTGTATGACGTATTTGTCAACCAGCTTACTTCCTGCAGTCCGTAGGTGTTTCCATATTATACTTACATAATGAAATGCATTGACACAAAGTTCCTCTTTGTTATTTTCCGTCAAAGTGCTTATCATGTTCTAGCTAATTAGATGTGGCAATACTGCTACTTTTCTATGTCACTAAACAGTTTCTGAGTTCCATGTCCATACTGAAAAAAGTGTTGGTTTAGATGCGGGACATATAAAACTGCCAATACAGTAAAGCCAGAGCCTTCTGCCTGCGAATTTGTCTGTGTGGACTTCAGAATTGGGCCTATGTGTTATTCCAGACTATAATCTATCGCTGTGTCAAATTTCGTCCAGATCCGTTCAGCAGTTCTGGCGTGAAAGAGTAACGTAACAAACATCTATACATCCATACTCACAAACTTTCACTTTTATAATATTAGTAAGGATTGTCACTCTTCATCAAAAAAAGGTTCTTTTGATGCACCTTGAATGGGTCCAGCGATTACTGGACAACATCCTGTATTGGTCGCGAATTTCACAAATCCAAAGGTCATGACTATAGAGCAGGAGAAGGCACGTGTGGATTTTAGTCGGTACGAGTCCGACATAAGACAGCAGATGAGTTTTCCGCAACCCAAAATAAATGCACCTCTTCTCCGTGATAATTTCCCAAAAATTTTAGGCCTTATGTAAGTTCCCGTTTACCAACAACGCAGCTAGTAAAAATCATATTTGATGTTATTCTTTCACAGAATCGAATGGAGGAGTCGAAGGCATTGTTCAAGACGATCATCACGTATCCATGGTTCCAGCATTCATCTGTAATTCTGTTCCTGAACAAAAAGGATTTGCTGGAGGAGAAGATTATGTACTCGCATCTTGTTGACTACTTCCCTGAATACGACGGTATGTACACCACTTTATATTGCAAATTATTTGTCGAAAAAAGCCCGATATTATTAATAAAAAAACTTATGTCTTTTCTGTGCAGCCTCTTTTGATTTCATGAATTGAAATTCGCATTTCATTTTTTTTCATTTGCATTCATTAAAATAAAGAAATCATCAATATTAATAAAAATCTAAGATATTAAGTTTATTTACTTAGGTAAACTCTTTTGTTTGTATGTTAAAAAGTGAAAGTGAAGTAATAATTAACTATTTCATGATGTCTTGGCATTTCTCAATAGAAATAGAAAGATAAACATTTTTGACAATTGCCCCATAACATATATATAGTTTTTTTTATAGTTATCCATTAGGAGGACTATATTCAAACAAAGTATATTTGATTAAGAAATGAGTAATACTCGTAATCAGATTAAATTCAAAATAGTGAACAATTGAATTTAACAAATTTTAAAGTCAGATACTTTATCACCACCATCTTATCATGTGATAGCGATAAAAAATATAACTCGAGGTTATTTACTTATAATGCAATAAGTAAATATTGTTTTGTGTAAATGTTGCGTGTGATCTTATGAGTTTCCAAATACATTCGAAAGACATATATGTAGCTAAGAGATAGTAATTTTTAATTTGGTAAAACCAAGATAGTTTTATCTAGAATTTAATTTCAAATTACACAAGCAGAACTCCGTACATTTCTTGTTATCAATGTTTGATTATAGAACATAAAACTTGAATGAAAATGGGATCTCTAAATTATTACGTCACTGCCTCTGACCGTTTTAAATAACGAATTTATCCAACAAATAGGTCCGAAATGCGATCCAGTACCAGCACTGGACTTCATTCTCCAAAAATATTTGAAAGAGAACCCGGATCCAGAGAGATCGTGCTATTCGCATTTCACCACAGCCACAGGTTGACGAACATATCCCGTGTACATGACGCTAGAGTTGGCTAGACACCGTGTGATATGCTAGAATCCAAATAATCTTCATTGGTTAGAACATGATTAGCATAAACTTGGAAATAATTAATCTCAAGTCAATAATATTCACTGAGATATTGGGCACTACGTATGACGTTTCTATTGGCGCAGCTTTCTGGAGCAATCAAAGCGTTGAGCGTTTTTCGTCCTATCAAAGAATTACGTTTATATGCACTATAAAATTTTCTTGAAGAGATATGTGCTGTTACAAGTTTTAGTCATGTTATCAACGAAGATTATTTTGCTACTGTATCATGTATATCGTAGTTGCTAGATATGTTTGGGTTTTCCGAGCACAGGTCCGCAGCGCGACGCCAACACAGCGCGCGAGTTTATACTGCGAATGTTTGTGGACCTCAACCCAGACGCGGAGAAGATCATCTACTCCCATTTTACCTGCGCGACAGGTTTGTTATACATAATATTTTATGCTAAAATTAGAAAAAGAAATGTTTGGTACCTTCGATAGTTGTCATCGAAACCATTCGAATGAGTGTCACTCACGATAGTGACACTTTTTTGTAACACTAAAATTAATTATAATAATATAATAGTTCGGTCTAGTGAGCCCCATTAGGGCTTATGTTAGAAAAAAATCGTGTGTCGTATTACGAAAAAGAAACAAAAAATATAAATGAAACATCATGACTGCATTCCACTAAAACATAATTTATCGATCTATACCCGGCCACGCCTAAAGCCATTGAATTAGCCGACATCGTCTCATATTACAAGTTGATAACACACATTGACAACTTTCGCAGGTATGAAACTATATTGCAACTGTGAATATGTCATACAAAGTTTACTGCATATAGTTGATCATAATTTTTTATATTGATGGTCATATTTAGGCTATCGTATCGATATAAAGTTCAAAGCCTCGAGCATAATTTACGCTCTTTAAATTTTCTTTAAAAGACTCCCAAGTCTCGTGTATCCTTCCGATGGTCGATTATATGGAGTAACGTAATATTCTTTATTGGATTAGAATCAAAGTCGCCTAATTTGTCCTTCAAAAGATTATGACTGGGTTTACGTTTGGTTACGTTAACGTTGACTGAGTTTAATTTTAAAACTCGTTAAAATGTGTTGTTTATAACAAATTAATTTAGGGGTTTACGTTTTGGAGGACATGCTAATTAGTTGACTTTAATTGCGCCTTCAACGAGTTCCATTCAGGATTCTAATTTGTTTAAATCAAACTGTCTCATCCTGTTCCTTTATTTTACGGATTCGTTCAGCTGGAATGTGTAGACCCAAACGACATTCCCAGACTAGAATGAAGGAACCAATCACATCCTTAAATCATTTACGACAGGTGTTGGCGACTCATAAGGTATGTAATGTAGGTATATCAAGGTTTGCCAGTCGATGCGCTGTTATCGAGGTTATCGAAAAAATATTCGAATGCTCTTATCTAAAAAAATGCAATATAGTTAAATATAATTAAACTATTTTCGTTCAATAACTTTAGCCTTCCATATAACATCATAAGCTTACAACAACAACCTTCTGTATAAAATGTTTTATGGAGGCTGAAAATTGTTTTTCGGTTTTCAAAAATGGCAGCCTTGCTATTTTATTTGTTTTACTATGGTTTGAAAGTTGCTGCACTTAGATTAATCTATAGGCTACAAAACTTGCATTGAAATTTGAATAATTTTGCTAGATACAAAAGTTAGTTGAAACGCGGACTATTCGGATATTTCTACGTTTTACTTGTTATCGAAATGTGCTTATTGATAGTTTAGCTAAGTACACCTACCCTAATATTTACACATATCCGAATACAATTAGGTTTTTGTCTAGTGCAATGCTGTTTCTTATTTATGTGCTTGATGTGTTGCTTTTCTTGTCCTTTTTGTAGTTTTGTGTTTGGAAAACAGCTCAGTAAAGTGTAGTATGTTGAAACTGCTAAACAGCGATTAATTTTAACATATTACTTCATCAATCGAATGAAACTGAATTTATACACCGTGAAGTTTAAATGGTAGTTTTCCCGCAGCATGACGTAATAATGAAAAGGAACAACTTTTACTGTGGGACCGACCCTGAAATAAGAAATAAAAAACTGTTGTTCCATACATTTTGATCGTGTAGGTATTACACTTGAGTATGGTACAGCAATGTTTTTTTTTTTTCATATTTCAGGGTCCGTCACATAGTAAAAGTTTAAGTTGTTCGTATTCATTACTACGTTCGTTTTACTGCGGGATAACAACCATTTAAGTTTCACGGTGTATAGATGCTGGTAACATTTTACAGATTAAATTTTTCAGCTTCCCTGTATCTGCCCGCATCTGATTGAACCAAGATTTTTTCTTTTCACCCTTTATTATTGTAAAGTTATTAATATTTTCTCTAACAGCACTTTTTTTTCTACAAACAATTTGTATTTGGTCTATTTTTTTCTACAACATGAGATTTAGATTGCCTCATTATTCTAGTGGTCCCAAGCGCGACTGCTATACTAGAGGTCCCGGGTTCGATCCCCAGGTCGAGCTAAGTGTTATTGGGTTTTTCTATGAAATTCTCAGTAGCAGCTCGGAGTCTGGAGTTGTGCCTGGTGAATGGCTATAGGCTCGCCCCCTATAAAATGGGACCTAAACATACCAGGGAACTGTGGGTGTACATTAAGTACGCCTCTGCCTAACCTTTCGGGGAATACAGGCGTGATGGTATGTATGGTATGTAACATGAGATTTTTGCCTTGCGTATACTTTTATTTATTTTGTTCATTTTGCATGCTGCCTCGGATATTTTTAAAGACACCGAAAACATTAAGCTTGTATTCTGCGCTGTGAAGGATACAATCATGCAGTCAGCTCTAAAGGAATTCAATTTGGCATGAATTGTTGCGTCATTGCATCTATCAGAATTATTATTAAATATACCCTGTTGAATAATGATTAAACATTTATTTTTAATACTAACTGTATCTTTTATTAATTCATAACCTTTGTTTGTGCTTTTGCTGAATTATTTTTGGATTGGCTTGTGTTTTGTCGTTTAAGCTTTTTACATAATTGTATATGTTCTAGGTATTATATTTATTAGATATATAAAGTTTACATTATCCGACATTTCATTAGCCAATTGCATTTTTGACAGCCTAGACACAATTTCGCGAATCAGAACTGTAATTTGGTTTTCGCTTTTATGAGTAACTTCTTTTATCTAGTGATAACTGTTAATTATATAAATTAGTATGAGCACTAAACACAACTAACAAATACTACCTTGGGAATCCCTATCTGTCCCTACATGAACAGTTATGCTTTTTCGTGTTTCTGTCTTAAATATTAAAGAGCTTTATTTAGGTAATAGACAACGTATGTAAAAAAAACAAATGTGACATATACACTAAAACTAACAATGCGAATGAACACTCTACATACATACTAAGAGATAACACCAATTGTTACAAAAGTGCAGTAAATTTTAAACCAAGATATTTTTCACGTTTCGAAGAATCAATGCATGTTAAAAGTAAGAAAGTGATAAGTATATTTAGACATAAATAAATTAAAGACAAAATCACAATCGATACAATTTTGAATTTTCAATAATGTATTTAATTCCAGACACTGAAAACATCCGGTTCGTGTTCGCCGCAGTCAAAGATACGATCCTACAATCCAACCTGAAGGAGTACAACCTCGTCTAAGCGAAACCAACAAGGCCCTGACACCAATCTGTGATTGTGTATAACACATAAATTAAACATCATCACTTCACGTCAGAATGTGTATTTAAATTCGCGAACTGAGATCGGATGGACGAACTAATTTCAACTTAAAATGTTTAATGAGAAAATAAGGATAGATTGTAAGTCATTTAACCCAAAAATAGAGTTAGGAGTGCGGCTACAGGCCCTTGCCGGCCGCATTCCCTCCGACAACATTCGTTCTCGATCCGTACGGATCGTTTCACGACTCGTCAGGTTTTTTGACATGTTTTTTTATGATGAAGTTATTCACAATTTATGTATGTGTCTGTATTGGTGAATATTAAATTGTGCATTTTAAAAGTTATGGTGAGTCTTGGCCTTACCATGAGCTGCTTTTAGTCATTGTTTTAGGGTTTTTTTTTGTAAAGTTTGTTGCCATAATATCTTTCTACATTAGTATACATTTTATTATGTCCAGACGGATGGATTTGAACAAACTAGTCCAATGAAACGCGTGTTTAGTGTCATCCTCGTGGGTCGAGACAGGACTTCCTACTAAGGTATTGATCGGGATGCTTCTGTTACTATTACGTATTTATTTTAGTTGTGGTAAGTTGTCTGGTAAAGCTGCGATCGACCCAGAGTAGCGCGTGTCGGGCGTTCGCCTTGCCGGCACTCTCTCTACCTACCGATTAAATTCACTAGGCGTAATTATAAATCGGTACCCTATTTTCTGTTAAATTGAAAGATAATAACTTTATTACTGTATTTAATATTTCGTTACTTTTGTACATTGGAATTTTTGTTACTTGAATATATGTTAATATTTAAGCTGTTTATATTTAAATATGGTGTTTTTCTACACGAATTGACTTCACGCAAAATGTTTTTATGTTAACTGTAGGCTTTGTGTACGCTGTGGTCTGGTGTATTTGGTTTCTTCCTAACGTTATCCGTGTACAATGGTTCATTAATAAACTGTATGAAATATAGGAAGTTACTATGTTAGTTATTTAAGGAATTTTTGATGCATTTGATATGAACTTTTTTTACTAGAGAAACCCTCGGATTAAACAAAGCGAAACGTGGATTGTAAAAACCGAAACCGAAGTTTTTTGCACGAACGCTTTTACCAGTATGTAATATATTGTACATTTGGTCTAAATGAGCTGAGTGAATTGAGCTGACAGTTCAGTGCCAAGTTTTGCTATTGGCATACTTTTATATCGTAACGTGAAGCACAAATATATAACTACATTTTATAATTGTTTTCCATATATTAGAATATTTTATTGTACCATGCTTAATTAAGAGTGTTGCTTCGTGTTATTATTTAGTTTTATTAATGTGTAAGAAACCAAGTTTCGTTTTGAAGATATATAATTATTTGTATTATTTGTTGTTGTGTCTTAATTTCTCTTCTATTCGAGTTTCAATATGGACCGCTAAGCACAAGTGACACTGTCAATAGCAAAACTCCATGCTTTAATTAAGATACAGCTGTCTGATGCTCAAAGTAATGTGACGTTGAAACTTAGCGCACAATATTGGACAAATTTCTATTTGATGTTACCCACTGAAGTGCAATCTGTGTATGCCGTGTACATAGAAACTATATTTCTTTTGTGCATTTGTACAGCCATAATGTCGATTAATTTGAGAGCCGACGCGGGTTTTGTTCATACAGTGACGACACGGCACCTCTAGTGTAAACAAATCGACGTGTACTGTACACGAATACTTCCAAACCGTATCGAATTGTTGTCCCCAATGCGACGCCATCGATGCTCGTCTTCCTACCCGCGTACCCATGTACATAACTACATTTTGATATGTTCGAACCTAACATTAACTATAATAGATACGATTGTATACTATTACTGGTTCACATTGACATTCAATGCATGAGCTTGAATTTATATTTATTTGCAGTAGTATCAAAACCAAACAAAGCACAATG
Source organism: Acronicta aceris (assembly GCA_910591435.1). Taxonomy (NCBI): domain Eukaryota; kingdom Metazoa; phylum Arthropoda; class Insecta; order Lepidoptera; family Noctuidae; genus Acronicta; species Acronicta aceris. Next base: position 10,992,938 of record OU342768.1, read on the forward strand.
AAATGATACATTGGTGATTAGTTACATCTGAGACGAGCGTCGAACGATTGATACTTGTGTCGTCCGAGTTTTAAGTGCTGCCAATTCGTATCTTCCTTACGAATGGACTGAATATCGTGTACTGGTGTGGTTCTTACTTATTTGTTTCTACGGTTGGGCTACACAAAATATTGCTATAACTATATTATAGTCTAACGTTGCTTTACCTTTTGCGTGAGATTGTGAGAATTTTAGCTTAAGTTCCGACTGAAGATGGATGCCTGAATGAAATATTGTAAATTATAATTTCTCATAAAATATAATTTTTTTCAGCTATACGAGTCGTTTTATTTTTTATACTCCTTACTTACCTGAAAAAAAGTTTGAAACGAAAATATTTAAATTTGCTGTGATTCTATGCTTTCTAGTTAGTCGTATAACAATTACCATATAATTCATTTTACAAATGATAAAGTGCCACTGATAAAAATCTATTACGTGACAAGTTCCAACGTTAATTACAGTGGAACATCAACGCGGGCCAAATGTGTTTGGGTGCGGTCATTAAACAGCAAAAATGGCGATAACTGAGTTAAGCTTTAATCTGTATTCAAATACCAATGCCGATGGTAAATTAGGCGAAATGGCTGCAAAAGTTGCCATACAAAATTTTGATTTACTCTACGCGACATTGTTATTTTTCAATACTACTGTTTATTATAGTGTCGAAGTATTTTTGCGCGTATTCCATTATAATTTAGTGGTGAATAGGGGCACATTTGACCCAACCCTTAATAATAAAACACGGCAGATTGTATTATTTGCGAGTGATGCTGCTGATATAGAACTTTTGCTCGATGTTATAGTTGATTTTGAGATGGACAATACTGGCAAATTCATCATAGTTTGCGAATCGCCTGTGTCGAACGAATGCGATGAAGAAGATGTTATAGAACTATGTTGGAGTTACAGAATCCTTAATATTGTATTCGTTAAACTAGAAGCCGAAACAGTCGTTGCCTTCACGTATTTTCCATACGTAGATGGTAATTGTGCTAATCTCAAACCAATAAGCCTGGACTGTCGTCATCAATGTGTAAATACAACTTACGGAGCAGTATTTGAAAAGAAAATGGCGAATCTCAATTTATGTCCCATAATAGTTTCAACATTTAAGCAGAGACCTTACATGTACATCACGAACGGAACTCCAGTAGGTGCTGATGGCGATTTACTTCGTATGATAGCTCGTGGTTTAAATTCAAGCCTCAAAATGGTGACACCATCGCGCGGTAGCGGTTGGGGCTTTCGCCAGGACAACGGGACTTGGGTTGGGTCTTTAGCTGACATTGACGAAGGGTTGGCTAACTTTTCTATGACTTCAGCCGCCCTTACGTTGACAAGGTTTTCCGATTTTCAAATATCGGCCAGTTATTATACTGTAAGAGTGGTGTGGGTCACTCACCCAGCGCAGTTGCAAAATGTTGCAATGAAATTGTTACATCCCTTGAGCCCGGATACCAGAGTTGCTCTAGTCGTCAGTTTTTTGCTCGTTGTGCTCTGTGCGTTTATGATTAAGAGTGGACTTTGGGCGACGCTTTGTCACCAAACTGCCGATCTCCAACCTACCAAGAGTATCGTTTTTTATGCCTGGTTGATATGCATGGGCCAGGCAGTTATTAAATTACCCACAAAATCATCGTTCTTACAAATGACATTGATGTGGATATGGTACTGTTTCTTAGTTAGAACTATATATCAAGTTTATCTTATAAGCTCGTTAAAAGGCAAATTTTACGAAGATCAATTTACAACAATAGAAGATGTAATAAATGCTAAATATCCATTCGGTGGCGGTGCGGCGCTCAAGGATTATTATATCGACTATCCAATTGTTTATGATAACTGGGTCAATGTAGACACATTCGAGATCGCACCAACTGTCTTAAATATGTCGGAAGGCATGAAATTTGTTCTCGCGATGAATTTTGATACTGCCCAAATGGCTGTAAAGAGCGATAAGGTCAGCTTACACATATTACCTCAGAGAGTTGTCACGAGTCCTACAGTAATATTTTTTAAGAAATATTCTCCTCTTTCCGAGTCGGTTGATTTGATCCTTGGTCGTCTAACAGCCTCTGGATTTCCAGAAAAATTGCATAAAATGTATACCAGTACAAAAGTTCGCAAAAAAATTGACACTGAAGGCGAAACTTTGAAAATTGTACATTTTACCGCCTGTTACTTCATGTTAATATTGGGCTGGACAATATCAAGTATCTTCTTTCTTTTAGAAATTTATTTCGGAAAAATATATCGACATCCTACATGCATGTAAACATAATTCTGTTAAAAAAATCAATAAATGTTTAAAGTGTTTTAAACCAGGTTTATAATTTAAAAATGTAATCCGTGTTCATATCTATTAAAAGATCGACAATGCATTACGGAGCTAAAAGTAATAATGACATACTAGGTAGATGCATGTCCATAACATGTAAATAAGCAATTAGTGTAGATATATATATATGCACAGTAAATTACACAGTCGTGCACTTTGAGTTTTATGTTAGTTTGGAATTAGAATTACAACGGTCCTATCACGAACGAAGATGGATCTCCTTGTCAAGGGGTCACCCAATCAAACGCAACAGTTTTTATCCGATAACCTAGCGTCGAAGCTTGGAGAACTTGCAGCTAAGATTGCGTACTATAATTTTGAATGGCGTTTTGTGACTCTCGTCATGTTCAATACGATTCAAGCACTGGGCTTAAACACATTCTTGATGGGCTACCAACAGCTTGTCATTTTGAAACTAGGCAGATTTCTCCCTACTCATCGAGTTGCTGTGCCGCAGTTCGTGATTTTTGGCGAGGATTCCTCTGAAATTTCAAGCACCCTCCGGTGGGTCATTAGATCCAAATATGACAGTAACGCAAAATTTGTAATCATTTGCGCAGACCTCAAGCAAGACTGTGACGAACAGAAAATTTTTCAAACGCTAGAAAAGTTATATATATTGAACGTCGTGCTGCTGAAAACATCATATAAAACTAATAAGCCCTTAGCGTATACGTATGAGATTATTAGTCGACATCAATGCAACAATAATGAACCGCACAAAATTGATTTGTTTACGACTTGTGAAGATGGCGAGTGCTTCAAACAATTATTTCCAGAGAAATTAATGGATTTTCGTAGATGTCGCCTTATTATGTCAACTGTGGAACAACCGCCTTTTATGTATCTATATAATGGTACCAGAAGTCCATCTGGCATTGATGGTGACATTATGAAGCTCGCAGCAAATATGTTGAACGCGACGCTAGTTTTGGGAGTACCCGCGGTGGATTCTTCCGACCCGGGTCACTTTACCAACAATAACTGGACTGGATCTTTGGGTGAAATTTATAATAACCGCAAACACGCTTCCGTGTGTTCCGCGCCGTTAACTACCTATAAATATGGTAATTTTCAAATATCTTTTACATATTATTCTATGGACATCGTGTGGGCCACCAGACTGCCAGTACAAAAGGCTTCATGGGAAAAACTTTTATATCCTTTGAACATTTACCTTCGAATCATAATATTAACCATATTTATTGGTATTATTTTGATAAATGTATTTTGCAAAACGAATATGTGCCATGAAGTTAAAAGAGCTTTTAATATTTACCCGCCGAAATATAGTTTGTTATTTTATTCGTGGATACTATTTCTTGGCATGCCTATACTGAATACGCCTGCGAATAGAAGTTTTCTTATTACTGTTTACACTTGGATATGGTTCTGTTTTATCATAAGGAGCGCTTACCAAGCGGCTCTCATTAATTCTCTGAAACAGCCGGCTTATCTCGATAATATAAAAAGTTTTCGAGACGTTCTCAAAGATGGGTATCCCTACGGTGGACTAGCTGCCCTAAAGGAATATTATTATGATGATCGTGATATTTATGACAATTGGGTAGTTGTGGACTCGCGTCAGATATACGACACCCTGGACAATATATTGGATGGAACCTCTAATTTTGTTCTAGCTTCGAACAAGCAGATCATAAAACATCATCTTTTAAAATATAACGGTACAAAAAACTTGCAAATAATTCCTGAGAAAATAGTGAACAGTCCTACAGTGGTGTATTTTAAGAAGTATTCACCCTTGACCGCTCCAGTGAGCTATATTTTGCGAATTGCCTTCGAAGCAGGTTTTATACATCGAACATATGAACGATATTTGGATCGAGATAAAGAACTATTGCTACGTTTTCGAAATCACCAACCTGAGCCATTGAGTATGCAAAATTTCACCGGGTGCTTCGTGCTTTTGATACTAGGGTGGTTGTTGTCCGCTACATACTTTTCTGTAGAATATGTTTGTGGTAATCTTAAAGACAAGTAGAATGTATACTTATATATGTATTTTTGCATTCAAACTATTTTCTCTCAGTTCACTGTATTCAAATATACAACTTTTTAATAAAATTGTACTTATGCACGCTTCAATACGTTTATTCTTTGAAACACGCAGGTATTTACGAAATACCTTCATATTTTCAATACAATATAGTTGCCAGCTCCCCGAGGCTCAAACAGCCATCATGGCTGTTGAAACCTCTGGGAGACTGAAAATCTTTATTCGCTTAGGCAAGAGACGTCGAAGTGTCGACAGCTTCAGTGGATTCTAGATAAAATAAAAATATACATTTTGATAAAATAAAATAGAGTAACGGGACGAAACTTAAGAGAGTCATCAGCTTTGAAACGTACAGGTCCCTAGGAAGGTGGTTTTTAAGTAGGTAGGTATCTACCTCCTAAATTAGTAGGTGGGAAACCTAAGTTAATAAGTATCTACCCAGAAACTAGCAAAGTAAGTAATAATTCGCTGTTAGACTTGCGATTTTAACGTACCTAAGTAGGTTATTGTAAGTAGATACTATCCGGGACTTATCTGCATTAAAAGTTTATTTTTAATTTACCTCGACATTCCGATCAACGTCACTCACACTCAAAGCTGTCATTTTTTAATGTGGCAACACCGTTGGGAAGAACTTGCGTCTTCCGCGCCTACCCGCACTTGGTCTTATAAATTTTACGAAATGTCAAATAATTCTAAACATTCCGCCTACCGTGAGGTCTGGCTTACGGTAACAGCGGCTAGAAACTCAGTAACAGGCAAATGTTGGCACAGTTCATGGTTATCCTACGATACCTAAATAATACAAAACGTTACTTTAGTACAAGACTATGTATGTAAGCAGGGCCGGACTAAGAGGTTTGGAGGCCCTGGGGAAACAAAGGAGTGGAGGTTCCTAGTCCTTAATTATTCTCCAAATAAAATGATCAATTTTTTCAGAGGAGTTGACGACTTTTTTCTACTATTGTAAGTTATTAATTATTATTATTTTTTAAATTTATTAGGGAATTTGAAAGTTTTTTTTTCAAATTCTCTATTGTGGGAGTCCCTCTTTTGTGGAGGCCCAGGGGCTGTAGCCCCGGATCCGGCTACAGGCGATTGCCCCCCTAAATCGGGCCCTGTATGTAAGAATAGGTGCAGAAAACGCCCGCTTTTCCTGAAGATCACACTCGCATTCTTCAGTCTACTCGATACTATGATCAACAACCGGGAACAAAGCAATAACTCTGCTCGAACTGGGAATCAAATCCACGACCTTTAAGCATAGCAGGTGCCTACCCATGTTATGATTGCTCACATGGAACGTATACCTACCTACCTTTCACTTGCTTAAAGATAAGTACTCATACAAAAAAGTTAAAAGGGTTATGTATTTAAATGGCTTTTATGTATAAAGCTTACTACTCTTACTAGCAATGTAGGTTCCATATTACTAGTATTCTTCCTTCTATCCTTCATGCTAAGCTTTTGTTACGAGTGGGTTCACGTCGGTAGTAAAATGGGTGGGTTTCAAACCGGCAACCACATGATTGCAAATCCGACGCCCTAGCCATTACGCTACCGCCGCTTCACTACCCCTTTCATCTTTGTACCTACATAACTTTGTAATGAGATTGTTCTGTTGAAAATAGGTCAGGGATGTAATAGTCTTGTACAGTTTTTTCTTTCGTAATTGCATAGTATTGCTGCCAAGCCACGTTATTCGAGCCGCACGATCACAATGACCGATTGCACTACATTCCTGTTAGGAATTCAGCCAAATGCATTATTTTTATGAGACACGAGGCCATTAAGTTGCTTCCTCTTTCAACGCCTCGCTTACGTAATGTGAATTTGTCATAAGGCACATTGCACTGATTTTTTTCATGCACACCATCGCAGCTATAAGTATACCTACCTAATATCAGATGTTAATAATAAGAAAATTAAGATAAAGTATCCGTGCTAGTGATATGACCATAGGACTGTTAAGTCAAAGGTCTCGTGTTCGAATCCAGGGCACGCACTACTGACTTGAAGTCATGTGCGTATCACGCGCTTAAACAGTGAAGGAAAACATCGTGAGGAAACCTGCATGCCTGAGAGATTTTCTCGATGGCGTGTGAAGTCTGGCAACCCGCATTAGGCTAGCGTGGTGGACCATAGCCTAATCCCTCTCATTCTGAGAGGAGACCCGTGCCGAGCGGTGGGACAATGTTGATTATTTATGTTATGTAAGATAAAGTAGATTATAATATTATTCGAAGTCGCGGCAGCCCTAGTGATCATTAAACCAATGAGGCAGTAACCTTAAACGTTTTAAAAATAAATGAAAATTAATAGACAGTAAAAATTAAAATATTGAATAGAATAGATGTACGAGTATATCAGTGTTGATATTTCTTGATAAATACAACTCGAAAATTAGAACCAGTACCTATATTAAATGCATAGTAATAATCACGAGTCCCTTGTAGCCAATGACATTATATAGTTAAATAGTATTATATCATTGCTTGTAGCCCAAAAAGTGCCAAAAAAACTCGCAACTAAAATAAGTACTTTCCTTAGAAACCTACTGGTTAGGCTTCCTAATAAAGGCCAGGAAGAGAAACGATTATTATTTCTCCTAAAACATGCCTGCCAGCGTTTTCAGTTACCTTGGGTACATAACACATGCATAGAAAATTCCTTTCAATGTTGAAAAGCTGAAATTTCATTTTTGAGGAGCTAAGCTGGCGGAATAATCCGAGAGCCTCGAGTCCTCGACACGAACTTAAGCTGCATTAAATAAGTAATTCAAACTCCTTTTGTAGGGGCTCAATTGTTGAGGTTGACCTGAAATAGACTTAGGTAGGTATACGAGGAAGTACGTAGGTACGGCTATATGCAAGATTTAGTATAGAACCCAAACGTAAAGCTGAAGTGAATAGGTAGATTCTAGTGTATTAGGTAATTGTTGTAGAAAGTTATGCAATAATGTTAGATTATTATTATCATATAGGCCAATGATATAATACTATTATCTATATAATGTCATTGATATAGGCACATTAGAGGCTATAGTTACTACTGTTGTTGCTGTCATCTATAAGCTACGGTTGCCATTTACCATCAGCCGGCCAGTAGGTATGCTTGTTGAAAAATGAACAAAATAAGGTAAGTAGGTTCTAGTTATTTTTTACGTAATGCAAATCATAAAAAAATTGAAAACAAGTTGACATCAACTTAGATAATTTTAACAGGTAACATGTACCTATATGTGAATGCTTTGAATATATAATTCAATTTTTCTAGGACTTCAATTATTCGAAGAAGTATTTACAGCCATAGTCAAAGTAATACTAGTTTATAACCAAAATTTAATAAAGAAATAAAGTTGGCGCGTGCGCGGTAGTAGGTACCTCGATCTACTCGCCAGCCCGGAATTTCGGGACGGCCAGTATCTCTTTTGAACTCAACGAACATTCTCGTCGACTGTACAGGCTAACATTTCGAACGAAAGTTTACGTCGGTACCTATAAACTATAAATTATTGAAAGTGCAATTTGTTTAGAGTTCTTAAAAAGTTTTCTGTGCTTGAGTGTACTTTTGTTTTGCTCTAAAAATGAATGTGGTGTATTGGACTGTACCGGTATTATTGTTTTGCATAGTTTTCGCAAAAGGTGAGTTGTAAATCTCGCTAATAGTTTGTTGTAGCAAAAACGTTTTTTGGACTATTTTTGCTATGGGTTACGTGGAGAGAGAATATTGATTTGACTATATAGCAACTCGTAGCCAATAAATATCTCTTCAGAATTCTGATTCTAAAAAAGACTCATCGACTGATTTAAATAATAACCGAGTGACTGAATTCGTGTTACTACGTAGGTACTTAATATTCATAAGTTAAGAAAAAAACTAATCTTTCAACAAAATTAAGCAACATTAGAGTTAATGAATTGGACCTTAACTCGTTTTGAATTATTTTGATTTTCTACGTTGGCAGCAGTATTATAAATATGGATAAAAATAACTCTTTACGACTGAAATGCTTAAATTTTCTACTAAATTTGATGGATGAGCATTAAATAATGATTGAGCATAACATTGATTTGATTGCAGCTACTATTGCCAGGTAACTACTATAAAAATAGATATAACTTTATACAGCAGGTACCTACTTAAAAGATTCCGTGATTATCTTCTATATTTATAATAAATCTGTAGAGAGGTCAATTCTGTACATGAAATATATTTCCAAAATAACTATCAGCGGGTAATTAGTGATCGATACTGACGCCAAAAATGCAATCAGTAAAATTTTTGTCTGTCTGTCTGTCTGTCTGTCTGTATGTTCGTTATAGAAACAAAAACCACTCGACGGATTTCAACGAAACTTGGTACAATTGTTCTTCATACTCCTGGGCAGGTTATAGTATACTTTTCATCACGCTACGATCAATAGGAGCAGAGCAGTGAAGGAAAATGTTGGGAAAACAGGAGAACTTACTCCATTTTTTAAGCTTCCGTCGCGTGTGCAGCCTTAATGGTTAAAGCTACACAAAAATCATGTATGACGGAAATGTTCTCCTTAAAATTATATAAAAAATATTCCACGACAGCAAATGTCTATCTTTTATGGTTGACTCACAATAACACGTGTAACTCCCGATAGCTTAGCAGTACGGAGCTTTCTGATTATATTTGTCTACTATTACGTTAGGTGACTGACTGACTGACATAGTGATCTATCAACGCACAGCCCAAACCACAGGTTATAGTATACTTTTCATCACGCTACGATCAATAGGAGCAGAGCAGTGAAGGGAAATGTTGGGAAAATGAGTGATTCATGAGAAAGGTTTCAAGCTATAAAACATCACGCTACAACCCTTAGGAACGGGGCAACGCAGGTGAAACCGCGGGCGAAGAACTAGGGAACAAAGTAACTATTCCACGCGGACGAAGTCGCTGGCAAAAGCTAGTTCATTATAAAACTGCCTTGTTAACCTAGAGGTCGTGAGCGCGACTGCTACGCTAAGGGACCTGGGTTCGATTCCCAGGTCGAGTGAAATGTTATTGGGGTTTTCTATGAAATTCTCGGTAGCAGCTCGGAGTTTGGATTTGTGCCTGGTTAATGGCAATAGGCTCGCCCCCTATTACATAGGACCTAAACATACCGGCGAACATTTGATGCACATTAGTATGCCTCTGCCTAACCTTTCGGGGAATACAGGCGTGATGGTGATTTATGTTATGTAATTATACATTATTTAACCAGACGTCACCTGAAGCTGTAAAATGTGGGAGATAAATTCGATAACACAAACAGTGGTCTCGGTAGCTTAGTTGGCTAAAGCGTCCGGTGTATTTAACCGGAAAGACGCAGCTTCAAATCCTACCATTGACAAAAATTTTCCTTCGGTAAAATTTATAAAATAACATACACCTCTTGGGGTCTGATTGGCTGGCGACCGCGATACCCATGCTCACTACTGAGGACCCCCCGACACAGGACGAATCTCGGCAAACATTCACCCATAGTTAGGTTAACCCGAACGTATAAGGATATATCAAATGCCTCGGACATCGATATTTTTAGTAACAAGTTGCAGAAATTTAAAAGATTAATTATAATGAAATTAGAATCAATGTGAATCTTGTGTTAATTCAAAAACTACATCTAAAAACTATCATTTTTATATTTTTATTCATATTTAATTTCAACCTGTTGTTCTAGTTGAGTAAATACTTTTTACATTACATTATAATACTAAAATCGTAGGCATGATGTGGCCTCCTGTAATTAAGGAAGCATATTTACTTAATACTAAGTTGATAATTAATGATTTGAATGTATAATGTATTCCTTGTTGGAGACCCAATAAATAAATAAATACAATAAAATGAATTTCTTAAGCAATTCCAATTAGACCATTTTACCAGCTGATTAAGTTCAGCTGATGTAGCCATATAATAACTTTATAGCTGCATAATTATGTAATTTGTATGGTCTCGCATTACAAATTCACAAAACTTACACTCTTATGAGTTCGTAGCTTCGTAGCCCGTAGCGGTCGTAGCAACCGTAGCACTTAGAAAAATTGCTACACTAAACGCTACTTTATGAATTTTATATTTTTACAAAGAGAAACATTTCGAATTCCATTATATTTGGTTCTTCTGTACGTGTACATAATTAAGAGTCCGGCGGACCGAATTTCCCTTGCAAACATAAGATTAAATAAAATATCCGAAATAAATCGTAATTTGAACACAATTTAATGAAATTCCGTTATTATTCGGATTCCGATACCGTTAATCTAGGTTCCTACGACTGAACTGCTTAAATGTATTATATAGTATGCTGGAATGCTTAAATGGTGTACTGTCCATTTCGTCCAAATACTTCACTAGAAATAAATGTAAGCGAAAGACATTTTTGATATCTTTACCGTGTTTGAAACGATTTTCCGGTATTTTATTTTCAGTGAAGTAGTAATAGACGAAATGATACGATAGGAACCTAGATTAATGGAATCCAAATCCGAATAATAACATAATTTGATAGAATTTTGTTTTGATTAGGTTTATTTTGATAATACGCTTTTGTGGACAATCCAAGCTATTATTTTACGGACGTTATTAGCGGATATTTGCTGTTCATACAATCTCGCTGATATCCACTTATAGTCAGAAAGTGTAGTGTTCTGATATCGGGGTTGTAATAAAAGTGATAGCGATACAGAAGAAGAAAAACACCGCGATAAATAACTTCATTACTATTTGCGAGTGATGCTTTAGGAGTTTGGAGTTATGTCCTGATAATGACAGCAATTAGGCTCGCCCCCTATTACGTGTCACCGTACCCAATATATTATGTATAGCAGTGCACCTGTCTAACCTTTTGGGAATAAAATTATGATGGTATTTTATGATGAAGAAATAATAATAACGCACTTAGGTATTCGTCAATTAATTATCTTGAATTTATAATATTAATTAATAATATTTCCTACCATCTGTACAGATCCCACTAGGTTGTTGTCTTAATGCTGGATTGGCAGACTTCACACATCCTCAGAAACTATGCATTCCGGGGATCCCTTAAGTCTTTAGTAAGCAGACCTCACAATTTCAATATAATTGTTTTAACCATTAGTGTTATACACTAAGTGGTATTCTATTAATTAATCAAATGAATAAAAGTACATTTTACCCAACTGCGCCTGAAGAAGAGTTATTAATCATATTATTTCGTTATTGATATTTTCGGATCCTTGAAATCATATTATAGTCTTACTTAGTCATTTTTTCTCGAGACCTGTGGTACGTCGGATAAAGGTGGTCTTTTTCTTTGGTCGAGAGCAAAAAACCATTTTGTATCAAGTAACAATGACATTTCCTTCAAAGAAAAGGAAATTCAACGACACCTCAAAGGCAGGTATTTTCAGGATTATGTGAATCCGTACATATTATGCATAAAGTTCACAGGGCTAGAGGCTTTGCTAAAGGTATTTGTGATTAAAGAAAAAGAAGCTGGAAATCCTCAAAAGGGCTACCTAGATACTTCAGATTATACCTACTTACAGGTTGTTAGTAAAATAAAAATATATAAATAAACCATAGCTAGAGGGATGATTCGGTATGTATCAACTAAGTAAAACGAAAACATCAATAATAAAAAAACATTAAACGGTCCTCTATACTGACTTCTGAAGAATCCATAATATAAATAACTACTCAAACATAACAATATCGTAATTATTTATTAGAAAAACCATACAAACTATTGTACCAACATTTGATCCTTTTTGTAATCATATTGTGAGGTCAAGGAAAAAAAAAATTACTTAACGAAACAATGCAGTCATACGTGTATTATTATTTTATATTTGTTCTTTTATTTACCAATATGTTACCGAAAGAAATGAAGCCATACCATATTTTCTTGAAGATCATATTTGCTTCACCGTGCAAGGCAAGGAAATAAGTAATGGTTTTTTTTTTGTTTTCCGCAAGTAATGATATATTATGTGACTGTGTAGGTGTTCATTCGTATTACTTATCGTCATATCAGCAAAGAGCTTTATAGATTTCAATTAGCTCATCAAGAATCAATTAGAAGAAAATAGAAAATCAAGCGATTTTGACCCTCACCCTCACCCTCATACCTACATATTTTCACGCGTGTCTCCCATTGGGGAAGGCAGAGACTATAGATTTCCACTTGCTACGATCCTGTCACACCACTTTCGCTTCATATACGTTCATTAATCTCCTCATGCATGATCGTCGGTTTAAGGTGCTCTTAACTAGGATATTTTTTGAGAACGTCCACAATTTGGTTGTAGTACGTTCGCTGAGGTCGGCCCTTCCAACTCTTCCATCCAATTTTAAAATCGTTATAAATCATATTACATACTGTATTGTGTCTGTTAATGGCAATTGGCCCGTTTGTTATGACTGGGATATAAATAAAACTTACCTGCGTACTTAAGGTATAAACTATACACCTACTGCCTAATCCTTCGGTATGTAACATAACATACCATCACGCCTGTATTCCCCGAAGGGTTAGGCAGAAGCGTACTTAATGTACACCCACAGTTCGCCTGGTATGTTTAGGTCCCATGTTATAGGGGGCGAGCCTATAACCATTAACCGGGCACAAATCCAAACTCCGAGCTGCTACTGAGAATTTCATAGAAAACTCAATAACACTTTGCTCGACCTGGGGATCGTACCCAGGACCTCTAGCGTAGCAGTCGCGCTTGGGACCACTAGACTAATGAAGCAGCCTTTGGTATGTATCCTACAATATGATCCTACAAATGTATGTATTATCTAAAGTTGTAAATTTGCCTTTCTTGTTCGAGAGTTTCTGTTACTAGTAGATATTTACACAATTTAATACATTTAAAATTGATAATACCCTATCGCATAATTGTTGAAGAAACTCTAATGGTTGTAGTTTATGTAACTTGGATCGCTAGTTTATGTTACTTTTGTAAGTTGAGGATGCGAATGCTAAGTTTCCGAACGGTTCCAAAGGACAGTTTAAACGGATTCTTAATACTTTGGAACTAAAAGAGTTCCCATAGAGAGCTACACGTATAGGTACTCCAAGGACTTGTTTATTTATTTATTTATTTAAGGATTGCCAACAAAGATACATTAAATTCTACATACATTTAACAAAATAAATAAGACCAAATGTACCTTTAATTATAGGCAACCACAACTTACAAGACTTGTTCACTAATACACTTTTTTGGTATCTTATCAATAAACTTTTATTCTAGAGTAAGTTTGTCACTTGTATTACAGACATTTGTGACGTGTGTCACAGAACTCACAGACCTATGAAATAGGGATTAGAGCTTTGGATTTTTTTTCTTATAAAGAGGGTGGTAGTCCATATAAGGTTGGGTACCTATTCTCATGATGGTTCCCGTAGATATACGTTCCAATTTTAAGATTGTTAAAACATACATACCATCACGCCTGTATTCCCCGAAGGGATAGGCAGAAGCGTACTAATGCCGGTATGTTTAGGTCCCATGTAATAGGCGAGCCTTTTGTCATTAACCGTGTACAAATCTAAACTCCGAGCTACTTCTCGACCTGGTAATCGGACTCAGGACCTCTAGCGTACCAGTCGCGCTAAGGACCACTAGACTTTGGAGGCAGTTACGTATTTTTTATCTATTTATAAAAACCTTGAAATATATAAATAAATAAAAATACGTTGCCCCACACTGGGACTTTCTCCTGTATCGTGGGTGCGTTTACAAACACAAATTCTCACAAACACAAAGCCCAGACCCGGAACAACTACCTGTAGATCACACAAATATTTGCTCCGTGTGCACTTGAGTTTTTACAATGATATTGGAACCATGAAGACCATCACATTTTATTACCTTTTTTAATCCAAGATCAAAAATTACCTCGTTCCACTGCTTAATTTTAAGAAAGCACTGTTAATCCTCTTTTTGAACCACTTGAACATTAAAGACACTTGTCCGTCTGAAGTCTATGATAAGACTGATAAGTTTATGAATTTTTATTTTTTTAATAGAATGTAGGGAAAATTGAAACGAAGGGAAAAGTATCAAACAACGTATTATTGAGACTAGTCTACTTATAACTACCCAGAAGCTAGAAGAAAAATACTCCACTTTTATTAATGATTCCGCCTAGATCCCTGAGTTAAGTCTGAGGAGAGACTTTGCCTCTCTGTGTTCTACCGTTTGTAAAATGGCAGTGTTCTGAGGAATTGTTTGAAATGATGCCAACAGCTACTTTCTATCACCGCACCTCTCGCCATCTTATAAACTCTGGTCTCATACTGTGCGATTCCAGAGGAATTTTCTCCCACGCCCACTCAGGTTGTGGAATCAACTCCACGTCAAGGTTTTCCCTAAGGACTACAGCATGGGGTTCTTCAAAAAGGGTGTGAAAAGATTTTTCGGGTCGGCAACGCGCAAATAATACCCCTGGTGTTGCAAGCGTCCATAGACTACGGTAACCGCTTGCCATCAGGCGGGCCGTATGCTTGTTTGCCACCACATGAGAGAATTTCACTGAAACTCATAATTTAATTGATACGAATTCCAATTAACGCGTACCAAAATCAAATTGCAGCCCAAAGCGCGCCCAGCTAAGCGCTCAGCCATTGTGCCAAAATCCCATCTTAATAAGCAGCTTACTCTTTATGAAAAACTAACTATGGCTTGCGGTTTCACTCGCATTTCAAAGTAATTTTCCGAAACAAAAAGTAACCTATATCCTTGTCCAAATTCCAATCTATTTCTATACCAAAATTCATCAAAATTGGTTCAGCGATTTAGGCGTGAAAGATAACAAACAGACAGACAAAATGTCATACTTTGTTTTAACTTATGTCGAAATCCTTATGAATACCCAATGGTTGTGTTACACGAAACTTAGAAGAAAATAATGTTTATTAAGAGATATCAATGCGATGATAAAATTCTGGAACTCTGACTTCAATTGTTTGAAACTGACACTTCTACTATCGTACTGAAATGTTCAAATGTCGACTGTACTGGCTACCAATTAGGCTTGCCAGATGGCCGGGAAATCTGGGAACGTCCCGGAATTTTAGGTGTCTTGTCCCGTAAGTATCCAGTAATTAGAATTTACTATCCCGGATTCCGGACACCTACAATTTTTTACGTACAAGTTACGAATATGACTAGAGTTGTCAGTATGACACGCACGACATACCTGCCGACTACGCTACGATCTATCACCGACTGAGTTATTATATTTGAAAATAACTTGCATTTGTTTTTACCATTTCAAAAGTGTCACAATGTATCCACAAATTAA
This sequence comes from Acronicta aceris, assembly GCA_910591435.1. Lineage (NCBI taxonomy): Eukaryota > Metazoa > Arthropoda > Insecta > Lepidoptera > Noctuidae > Acronicta > Acronicta aceris. Next base: position 11,008,657 of record OU342768.1, read on the forward strand.
TACAACTAGTAAAAACATTGTTGATACATAAGGGTCCAAAATAAATGGTAATCCAGACAATATTCTATCAAATTGTGTTATTATTCGGATTTGGATACCATTAATATAGGTTCCTACTGTACAATTTCGTCTAATACTACTTTACTGGAAATAGATGACCGGAAGATCGTACCAAACTTGGAAAAGTAATCAAAAATTGCATTCGCTAACATTTATTTCTAGTAAAGTATTTTGAACGAAATGATAGAGTAGGAACGGGAGTCGATATTGGAATCCGAATAATAACAGAATTTGATTAAATTGTGTTTGAATTACGATTTATTTCGGTATTACGTTTGTAAGGGGAATTCGGTATCTTAAATATAGCCATCCATTTATTTTCATAAATTTTCCTACGAACCGTCACCGTCGACACACTAGAAATGTCTCGGTAATGATAATAAGTCTGTATCTGGCAACCCTACTGCCAGTTAGCCACTGTGAGGCAAGCCAAGTGGAAGATTACTTGGACGATGTTGGACAATCAATCAGAGCTAGCTCCTCTGTTATCTTCACCTTTGTAGTTACTTCATACGATTACGTCACTTACTACGATGGAATTTCATTTTGTGGTGAACTTGCATGTGATACCTACTTTAGTAATAAACCAAACATTTTTTTTTTATTTTACAGCGTAAAGAAAAATCCTGTAAAAGGATTTTACATACATCGACAGTGAAAAAGTAAAAATGCTACGCTTCTCTGGCAACTGAGGTTTTCTTCTGAAGAAAATAATAATAACTAATGAAATGCTGTTGCTGCCAAAAAATCTTTAAACATTAAATTAAATTCTCAATAAATCATTGAAAGTTCTAAAAGGCCACATTCAGCAATTCTTCTGGAATCAATTCATTTCCTGAATTCGCAGTAATCCTTAACCATTTCTATACTGGTAATCTTAATATGATAAATGATTCATCGAGAGTAGCCTCAAATTGAATTTATGAAACGCTGTATTGTTAATATTTAATATCTTGATGTTAAACAACAGATGGGCCGTCGTTTGTCGGAAAGGAGTCAAATGTCACCGTGGTTCTCGGCAGAGATGCGACACTCACGTGCAAAGTGGAAAATTTACAAAGTTATAAGGTATACTTTAGCAATAGTTATTTACTTATTTCGTTCAGGGCGTAAGCCTGCAATTTTTTGCTTTATTTGTTAAATATTATAAAATGTATTATTTATTATATTATGTAATAAGCCGTCCCCCTATAGGGATGTAGGTATAGCCTGCCTAATTAGTCGGGGAATTTATTATGTTAGGTAAATAAATAACTTTAATATTTTTTGTCTAGTATGTATATCTAACGTAATTTTGACACGTTTGGCACGTGTTTACCTCGCTATTAGTATTGCGCCGTGCGTCGTTTCATTCCCATCCGAGAAAAATATTTGTGTGGTTCACGGATATTTTCATGGGGTCTCATTGTACTTTATGTCCGTAAATTGTACGTGTGTGAACTCTCCCGCGACAAAGGGGTTCTTCCTTAGTGAGAAAACTGTGTTAAATAATGAATCACACTTCCACTCTCGAGACTCATTGAACATGTCCGTATTACCTAGTTAAGGATAAGAAACCATCAGATACCTTCATGTTTTATATATTACACCTCGGAGACTGGTTAAGGCTCCCTCATTAGTTAGACTAATAGTCTCCATTACTCATTTACTCTAGTAATGCGTTACCATTCACCAATGCCTGTTCATGGAAAAGGTTCTCATAAATATTTGGGGAAATGCCGGCGCGGCATTTGTGCTTCCCGAGAGCAATAATGAAGGTAAAGTTACTTTGTATAGCAGGCTGTTGCTGAAATATGTCACTGTTCTAGCATTAATGAATTATTTGCAGTCCTTTATGCTGTAATTTTGTTCATAAGAACGCTTGATAGTTAATCCTGGGGGTGCTAAATAGCTAGTTTTGATAAATCAGTAATGTCAAAATCCTATCTGTAGTAAGCAAATCTACTGACAGATGTTTTATAGAAACTGGTCATTAAGCGGGTCGGCAGTCGGCAGATTTGACTCGGCAAAAAGCAATTTCTGCATATATTCTACTTTCATTCAGCTTGTGATCAACGGTAAGGGGTGTACTTACAACCTACATTTCATTCACAGTAATAAAAAGTGAACACAATGAAGATCGAGTAGGTAATGGCGAATACTTAGGTATCTCATTTTCACGCTGCGACGAACTCGGTGCCAAGGTCCCAAAATCTGCAAAATATATATAGCTTTACACCCATAAAACATGGCGGTGCTCAACGCAAAGGAAGCAATTGTCGCATTCAAGTACCTTTGTTAGTCGAGCACTTGATTTTGATACTTCAAAACCCGCTTCTCATCGAAGTTAAAAGCTAATCGTCCATACGAATAAAACATTTAAAAATAAATGAACTAGAAACAATTGATTATAAGTAAACAAAGAAATAAAGTTTATTGATGCCTAGTTCAAACAACAGAATTTCTTTTGGAATTAAAATCAATCAAATTAAATTGTAAGTACTTACCTATAGGTACTCTTAGCGCGGTAAGAAACTGAAAACAATAAAGCTACACAGTGAGTGTACGGGCAGGTAAATTGACCGGATTAAATTGCACTACCAATTTAACATATATATAAAATCGGTCTCCTTACATGGGATCTAAAAATAAACCGGCAAGCTGTGGGTATACATTAGTTAAACTCTGCCTAACCCTGTGGCTTATTCTGTGCCTAATTCTGTGTAGAGTCAAGTACCTATGTATGTATCTATCACTTTTTTCTACCAAAACGAATAAAGTGACGTCTTGTCTTTAATTAGCAATTGCAATTATGCAATTCCGAGAAATACCGATCTTTTTCTCACGTGGGAGAGTTTTTTTTTTCCTCACGTGGGAGAGCCATGCTTCGGCACGAATGGGCCGGCTCGACCGGAGTGATACCACGGCCTCACAGAAAACTGGCGTTAAATAACGCTTACGTTGTGTTTCGCCGAGTGAGTGAGGTTACCGGAGGCCCAATCCTCTTTTAAAATGTCGGCAACTCACTTGTGACTCCTCTGGTGTTGCGGGTGTCCATGGGCGGTGGTAATCGCTTACCATTAGGTGATCCGTCTGCTCGTTTGCCCTCCTATCACATAAAAAAAAACTTACTATTTTATAGGAAAATTCAGGGAGTACCTGAGGTTATTCAAACACATTGTGTAATTGGATTATTCTAAGGGATTTATTGAAATTATTTTAACAGTTTAATTATCATTATTTAGTAACGAATAACCTCTACTGCTATGTAAAGATGATCACTGAAGATCTCCAGCCGCTCTACAGCTATAATCTTTGGGAATTTTGGCCACTAGAGTCATAATCTCTGGAGATCTCCGACCACTTCCTACGGCCCTCACTATCACGGATAATACTGCAATTTATTTGAACCAGGTGGCATGGCTTCGTGTAGATACGCAGACTATACTGACTATCGGCAACCACGTGATTACGAAGAACCACCGTGTCGCTGTCTCTCGGGGGGACCAGGCCTGGTCTCTGACACTACGGGACGTCAGACCAGCGGATGGCGGCCGCTACATGTGCCAGATCAACACCGAACCTATGATAACGCAGACACATCACCTACATGTTTCGGGTATGTATATATTTGCTCTTTATACTTTTATATACTTTACTGTACTTATAAATACTCTATACTACTTACAATATGTATGAAACGTTCATTTATCATAATAGTACCTAGTTTATTCCTGGGATACGATTGATAAAATGAATTTTCGTCACAGATATAAATTCAAGCTGTGATTTAAAAAAAATAGTCTCACTATCATTCTAGTAATCCCAAGAGCGACTGCTGTGAGCGAGGTCCTGGATTCGATTTCTTCGCAGAAGAAAGTGCTATTGAGTTTTTATATGTTTTTTTTTGCTATAGGCTCGTCTCTCTTTTATATGGGACACCAAAAAACATGTCAAAGGTTTCGTCAGTAGACCTCTGCTTAACATCAGGAATCTTAACAGCCGTGCATATAACCACTGAGACAGAAAAGTAATAAGTAAGATGGCACCCTCTAACATGGCATCTAAACATATTGGTGAACTATGTGTACATTAGTAAACCTCTGCCTAACCCTTCGGGGAATAACTTAAACCTACAGCTTATCCATATGATTCGCTAAACTAAACGGGAAATATTTCTTAACAAACTAAGTACTTCAATTTATTTAATTCCAAAAGAATGATATTGCAATGAGTTATAACCGCGTGGTGCCTGACGTTTATTATCTTGAGTTTCATTAATTACTCGCGGAGCTAGTGCTTAATCCACCATTCTCTCCCAAACAAAGGATTGACAATGCACCAGATATTAATATTGCTCTTAAGTCTTTAGAAACGGTAATTCAACCTCTTTTGTTATTTTAGTACAAAACACATCATTATCTAGTTTTTTCTTAATTATCCTGTATCACTGGCTCATTGGTCTAGTGGTCCTAAGCCCGACTGCTACACTAGAAGTTCTATGTTCGATTTGCAGGTCGAGCAATGTTCTTGTGGCCGTGTTATTTATCTATGAAATTCTCAGTCGCAGCTTGCAGTTCGGTATTTGTGCCCGGTTTATGTCAATGGGACCTAAAAATACCAGCGAGATGTGAGTGTACATTAGTAACTGCACCTCTGCCTTAACCTTCAGGCAATACAGGCGTGATGATATTAAGAACAACGAACCTACTTTGTACCTTTCCTGCAAAACAGCTGTTAGTAATTTAGTATATCATTTGTAGATCCAAAAATTGTTTTGTATAGTACCGCCGGATATCGTGGACTCTGACAGCAGTGGGGAGGTGATAGTGTGGGAGGGAGACAACGTGACACTCCACTGTGCTGCCTCGGGAACCCCACCACCAACCATCCTGTGGCGGAGAGAGGACTCTTCTACCTTCACAGTCGGGAAGGATACTGGTAAGTCACTCTCCGGTGTATTCAATTCAAGATCTTCTGGCCACATCTTGATGTGCTAGAGATGGTGTATTTTAAGTAAGAGTGCGATTCATCCGAGTTGTAAAAACTTTGCTTAATCGTCAGCATCTAGAATTCATTATTGTCCAAGGAGATTTATCACACTAAAAAAGTTTATTTATATTTTTTTATATGTGATTGTTCTGAATCTGGTGTATGCAATTCTTGGCTAACCAAATAATTATAGACATAAAAATTTCTATGCCTAAGAAATCAAGTAACATTCCAAAATACATTAATACCTACATGGCATGTATTTATTCGTGCCATATATTGAAAGCTTACACAGCAATCTTTCTCAAAGCGAATTGCAAAATGAAATTGTAGAGAACTGCAATATTGATATATGTATTACTTTTTTAAATACCGTTTCTCCGATACTAACTGCTCGATTCTTTTACGGAATAAAACACAAGCAACGCGACTTATTTCATATCCTGTCTTTGTCACTGGCGCCAATATATCGCCGTTTGTCCGCGTGGCTGCACATTGCACTTTAAGAGCTTTATCATGAGCCCGACATTCTTTGCAGTCAACAAGTGGAGTGGAGCATGGTTGAATATGACTACGGTGACGCGAGAAATGAACGGAGCTCTCCTCTGCATAGCAACCAATGGAGTCCCGCCATCTGTCAGCAAAAGAATCCTTCTCCATGTCCTCTGTAGGTATATGATCGGTTGGAACTTGACTAGGCACAGTAAAACAAACCTTATTCCTCAAGAATACCACACGTACATGCAACATTATAGTTTGTGATGGTGAATTATAGTTTGGTGATGTCTACTGATCGACTTGGACCCGTAAGCCCGATTTCTCACGTTTTCCTTTGAATATTGAATGAGCGCGTTTCCATTCATGACCGGAATCTAGTTCCGAATGAAATATGTAGTTTTCGGATCGTGTCCGCTATCACAGACCTAAACATATCATTTAACACGTATTCCTACGATCTTTTACTTATTGCGGCAGAATGTAAGAGTGAAATAAATTAAAAGAATTGTATTATTAAATAAAAAAAATAAGCTACATTTTATAGGTAAAAATAAGTATAATAGTACGTACTACAATGCTATCTTGCTGCGCAGGCCTAATATTCAAGATAATTATTACAAAATCTGATTTTTACGACAAGAATTTTTTTAAAGTAGATTATAGTTCGTGCTTCTAGAGGACTATTTACCATCAGATGAGCCTACTCATAAACCTTCATCCAACCCACCAATCCATCAAACGTTTATTGATCAATAACTTCATTATAGTAACCTTATAATACCTTCTCTAGGCTTTGTAAATGCATAATACTACAGAGAATCCTATGATATTAAATTCTCTCCAACGGAATTTCAAACAGATCTATTGATTCTAATAACATTGATAGTGACCCGTTCTCTCAAAGCTTGAGCTGATGAAGTCTTAAGCTTAAATTTAATTACGCGCATTCTCTGGCCTACACAGTCTTTGCCCCCTAAACATAGCGCCGAGAAACTTCTTTCATTGAAAGACTTATGATTACTGAAGGGTGTATCAATTTGACTTGTTTTAGAGCTTAACTAATCAAAGTTCAAACTATCAAAGTCATGCTAGGACTAGGCATCTAAATTAAATTTAATGAGTACGAAGTTTAGAACGAACTTTGTACGTCTTTAATAACAATGTTATTAGAATTAATAATCAATAAAATTATCAACAACCACATTGCACGCTCGTATTGTTTTGAATTCTAAAACCTGTATTAATTACGGCTCTCAACATAACGGTTAGGGGAGGGTTAGGCCCAAAATCTGAATAGCCGTTTTGAAAATGCTTATGGCATTAGTATTTTATACTTACATCTGCTTTTATCTTTTAGACAGGTATGTCTTGTCCTCTTGTCTAAGAAATAGTGCTGCCACTTGCCGATAGTTAGGTACCTACCTTAATATTATATCGTTAATATTTTTTATTGTCTTGAATTCTGGGCTTTGGTCACAATGGTGTGGATGGTTTTCGTTGACCTTTATGTATTTGTATGAAAGAAAGAAAAAATCGGTCAAAGGCAGGAATCGAATATTAGGTAGGTACGGATTTTTTTGTTTTTTACTTATTCTACAATATGAAAAAAAAATTCTAATGAATATTAAAGATTTTAATCTGCTATTCTAATCACTTTCTATCTGTATAGGTAAACCAACCGCTCGAATATCACACAAGATGATGGGTGTTTATGTAGGAAACACGATGCTTCTGAAATGCAGGATCGAAGCCAATCCACCACCGATAGTGTACTGGACGCACATCGATTTCAATAAACTGTACAATGGTAAGTGACGATTGACGATATATTTGGTGCAGTGGCTGAGCGATTGGCTTCTGAGCCGGGTTGTCTATTCAATCCCCACACGGAACAAATATTTGAAAGACCTGCAGATGGTTTCTCAAACAAAAATTTGTTATACAAATAGCAAACTTTTATTTGTAAATACACCCACGATAAAGGAGTAAATCATAGTTCAAGGCAACATAAAAAAAAATAAGTTTCTATTAGGAAATGATAAATTCAGCAATGACAATTTTCGTAGTATCCGCAAATAACGAGGCAGCAGTTCCATCCCCATTATCTTGATGGTTGGCGACTGCCTGCCTGCCTGCACAACTGTGCATTTCTCTAGAAACTTTCTGCCTCGCACAACAAAACTACGGGATGAACTTTCGCCCGCAGTATTTGCGGACCAATACGACCTTCAAACCTTCAAGAAAAGAAGGTTCTCCCTTTTAAAAGGCCGGCAACGCACTTGTGACTCCTCTGGTGTTGCGGGTGTCCATGGGCGACGGTAATTGCTTACCATCAGGCGATCCGTCTGCTCGTTTGACCCCTATTCCATAAAAATAGGTGTTCCATGCTCCATCACAAACATATTTATCTAGGACGGCTAAGACGTCGGACTTGCGATCATGTGGTTGCCGTTTCGAAACCCACCCATTGCACTACCGACCTGAACCCACTCGCATGTATTTTTTTCTAGTTACAAGCATGTAACTAGAAAAAAATACACAGAAGTTTGCTAGTAAGTAATTTATTTATTAAATACTAGTTTCTGCCTGCGAATTTGTCTGTCTGCGTGGACTTCAGAATTAGGTCCGACCTAGATAAAAAGAAGTCTATGTGTTATTCCAGACCATAATCTATCTCTGTGCCAAATTTCATCCAGATCCGTTCAGCCGTTCTGGCGTGAAAGAGTAACAAACATCCATACATCCATACTCACAAACTTTCAAGTTTATAATATTAAGTACGGATCATGAGCTTGTCAACCCTATGCATCGTTTTCTCTAGTCAAATAAAATACCAAAGTACCTACATGAAGACAAACATAATATGTAATGTCCTCCTCGGTTAAAAATAATATAATTAATGGCAACACCGTCACGTTATCAGATTAGTTTGTTACACTATATTCTTCTATGAAAGTAAATTATTAAATTAGTTAATGTATACAGGATCAAAATATCAGATGGTCTTAAAGTCAGAAGGTTACAAGTACACGGCGATACTCAGAGTGAGGAACATGTCCCGAGAAGATATTGGATCCTACTATTGTTACGCGGAGAACTCAATGGGGAGCGCGAGCGATGACGTCACAGTTTACAGTAAGTATCTATAGGTACAATGTGAATGCTCCAGATAACATTAAAAAAAATTAAGTGGTAAACTTGAAACTATTTTTGATAATAGCCTTTTTCGAACTACTTCTCGTCTAACCATACGCGGCTGAATTTCAGTATTTTAGACTGTGTGTGTGGGTAAACTGAACTAATGATTATTTAGCGTCTTAACTAATGATTATTACCAGGCATTATATACGTACATTTTCTAGTACTAGGCAATATAATTTAGTTGTAAGGTAAATCGTGCGTTATCTAGCTGTGAAATATACATAATGGGCTTTAGTTCTCATATTTCAATAAAGAATGCTAATTTTGTATAACTCGATGACTAAACTTCATCATTGTCCCACTGATGGGCACGGGTCTCAGAATAAGAGGGATTAGGCTATAGTCCACCACGCTGGCCTAGTGCGGTTTGGCAAACGCCATCGAGAAAATCTCTCAGGCATGCAGGTTTCCTCACGGTGTTTTCCTTCACCGTTTAAGCGCGTTTTGCCAAACTTCTTACAGTATTACTGTACAGTATTTGTATTCGTCTCCTTGCTTCTGTGGTGCTAATATGGCTTCTAGTTGCGTGAACCATAATCTTGGTTGGTCTTTCCAAAATTCCGGAATGCGAGATAAAACCGAGGTGCCAGCAGCTACTTCAAGTGTTCCTTGCTGATTTATGTTCGCCTTGCATGGTGATTGTGCCATGTTTCTTGCTGCGTATTCGTTCGTCGGAGTCACCAATTTGCCAAACTTCTTGGCAGTATATAATTAGGTATAAATGAGACAAAGTTGTAGTATAGTCTGGTTATAATTATCCAAAGGTGCATCTTATATACTAACGACTACGTGTTGATCACGGATAGTAGAAACATTTAATAGATATTGAACGTGCGATAAAGATCATAAGATTGCGATGTAGATTGTAGATACAGCACAAAGATATTGTACTGTAACACGCGTGATAATTAATTATTTAATACGCACATGACTTCGGAAAGTCGAAGTCGAAGTGCGTGCCTTGGGTTCGAACTCGAGACCTATGACTTGGCAGTTCAACGGTCATACCACTAGGCTATCACGGCTTTTGTTATCTTATATACTGAGGCATAAATAATGCGTATAGTAGGTACCCAACATCAATTACAGCAATTTTATTGGTGGTTGTAACTAATTAGGATACTGCCTAAGTAAGTAACCCTATAACAACGTTAATTACATGAACTTCATGAAATATTTCAACATCTGGCCTACATTGAGATACTTTTGTAATTAGTTTTAAACAAGGGATTATACATAGCTGATAAAACGTAATATTATGAGAATGCAATAAGGGTTTTAGCGATTTTCACCGATTTCAACACTAGCGACCCGTATGCAATTTCTCCAGCCTAAAATTTTCCAAATTTTCTTTCATACAAAGCAGAGCTGACAATTACAAAAACACAAAATATGTAATTATAGTTTAATTATGTTAATACACTCTTACAAGTCAATATTTTAGTAAATATCTCACTACAGAATAGGTAAAACCGCATCACAAAGACGCTACGAAATTCATCTAATGAATTTAAACAACCCTTTTTGAAGTTAAATATTTCAAGGCTTATTATACCAATAATAATTATTACATAACATACCATAACGCCTGTATTCCCCGAAGGATTAGGCAGAGGTGTACTTAATGTACACCCACAGTTCGCCGGTATGTTTGAGCTGCTAATGAGAATTTCATAGAAAAACCCAATAACACTTTGCTCGACCTGGGGATAATAATTATTGTTTAGACATATTCACTACACTATGTAGAAGTAAATCAAGAAATACTAAAATGTTTATTGAAAGTAGTAAATAGCTGTACACTACGGGAATATCGAGACATGAAGTAAAATATTCGAATTTACCTATGTTTTTACGGTTTTATACTTAGAAGTGAATAAAATATTTATGTTATAGCTCTATTGACTACTACGTCGACATCGACGGAGGTTACGACTGCTCTAGATGCGACTACCACACCACTCCAAACATGTGAGTACCAATAGTAAATGCTTCTTTACGCTTTGCCATCGTCATAAATATTTTTGTGTTATTTCAATGTTCGGTTCCAATAAAATAAATATCGTGTTCATCATGATATTCTCTCTCGTAGATCTCATCGAATCGAACAATCTCATGCCGTCGGACGTCTTTGTAGTTTTTAAGACAATGCCTACGACTGCATGAGATTTTTCGATTTAATGAGATGTTGGCTTACGGTGTACGTACGGGGTGTCTTTTTCTTTGCTTGCTGAGATCTCATTCATTCATCTCATTGAATCGAACAATCTCATGCATTCGGAGGCCAGAGGTCTTTTTTAGTCAAATTTAGGACAATGTCTCCGACTGCATGAGTTTGTTCAATTCAGTGAGATCTCGGCTTAGGGTGTATTTACAGGTGTACGAGTATTATTTGTTTCCATGTTTTTTTTATTTTTTTTATTTACTTTTTTATCTTCGATGAAAATCACGTCGATAAACATGGTTACGATAAAGGCACTGCGAGACTTCAACGGTGACGCATGGCACGTGAGCAAATGTAAGTAAACTTGAACGCACAATGTGAACGCGGAACGCTTGCACAGTTTCTGAAGCCTTAGGCATCGACCGCGTTCGGCGCTCTGATTGGTGAAGGTCGATCGATGCATAAAATCGAGTTGGTGAAATGTAACTTACCTACTAGTGCCTTGAGTCTACAAAATCCCTCATTAACAAAAGTGTTTTGTGAGAATGAACGGGCTGTGTTGCCTAGACGAGCACAATGATACTCGTATAATGGAACCGTCTAATTTAATTTCAACATGAATACGAGGTAGCTAGCTATTGTAATTTTTTCCTTGTAAGCTTTGTGAGCTCCATCACAGTAAACATTCCCAAAGCGAAGTCAAACAGCATTTAATTTTACTCGCGCACGCTTCTTTGAAGTCGGAGCTAAAGTGGTGTGTGTGTTTTTAAAGTTACCGTAGCATTCGTGGGGTTGTACTATTTTATATTATTATTTTTAGATACCTATATTTAGTTTTTCTTAATAAGAAAGCAGGTGCTCACATCATAACATATTTTTACAAAACGTTTTTGTTTGGTTTTAACAAATCAATCAGGATAATATGTATAGTAAATAGGAGTGCCGCAATTTGAAGTTTTTAAACGAACAACACAGAACATAGTCTGCTGTTTATACACCAATACCATTTTTTTTTCTTAACTGCAACATGACATTTTAATTTTTAGTCATCATATTTCTGTAAACTTGACTTTTGACAAGTTTAGATAAAGCTTTAAATTCTTTATCAGATGCAGAACTAGAAGTTAAGGAAGACGATACCGATCTCAGTTTCCCGGACGAGGACCATATCGTAGTTGTGCTGAGCCAACATCAAATGCAGAACTTAGGTAACTACTAACAATGTTTATCGAACTGTAAACAGTTGTCTTTCAATCTCCGTAAACTTGAGAACTAACGAGAACGGGTTAACTGGAATTACGTCTTCGGTCGAGACATTCATACAATGGAACATACAGAAACGGCTATAGAAACAACTCTATTTTATCTTATCTATGAAACCATAGAGCATATAAAATAATATCGGCCCCTTTTAGACCACTTTGATTTTGATAAATGAGGTTTAACTAGTCTTGCAAAAAGTAAAAATGTCAATAGCATGGGATGGGATCGGAAATAGGTACTTATCATGTGAGTGGAAGTGTACCTAAAGAGTATTATAGAGGTCAGTGGTGGAATCGGATTGGTATATGGAATAAACTGAAACGAAGTGACGTTTTGTAGTGTTTTAAGGGCTGAAATCAGTTCACGTCCAGAATTCATAACAAATAATCAGAATTTCGCATTTTGAAGCTTACTAATCTCTGTTTTAAGGGTCCGGCGGAGCTTGAATTGCCCACTAAAACGTAATACCGAAATAAATCGTAATCCAGACAATATTCTATCAAATTATCTTATTATTCGGATTTGTATTCCGTTAATCTAGGTTTCTACGATACTATTTCGTCTACTACTACTTTACTGGAAATAAAAGACCGAAAAATCATTCCAAACTTGGTAAAGTTATCAAAAATTGCATTCGCTTACATTTATTTCCAGTGAAGTATTTTGGACGAAAAGGTAACGTAGGAACCCAGATTAACTGTATCGGAATCCAAATAATAACAGAATTTGATTAAATTGTGTTTGAATGACGATTTATTTCGGAATTACGTTTGTAAGAGAAATTCGGTCCGCCGGACTCTTAAGATCTAAATAAAATGTCTTTTTATTAGATTTCTCGCCAAGCTCGTGACCGGAGGACAGCTCAGACCAGTCGTCGCTGTGGTCTACCGGACCAACAATACGGCCTCCGACGCGCATCACTATTGCTATACTCTCTGCCACACTTACTTACTTACTTAGTGTGTAAAAAGGGACTGCTTAGATAATAAATTAAGTTATAATACTTTGTAAAAATAATATAATAGTGCTGTTTCCACAATGTTTAGTTAAGTCATTGCTCAAACCTACTCCAATGGGAAACAGGTTTGAAATATGTATATAAAAATTAAATGTATATCGCATGCGTACCGACTATAAATCACACTTTCCTCTCGTTGTCCTATAGTCACGGCAAAGGGATTTGCGACATTCGCCACCGTGACAGCCTGTGGTCCAGCCTTCGCAGGACAAAGGAACCCTTTCTAACCTTTGATCCCCTTTCAATATCTGTTTATCGTACATTGTAAATTGTGTACCAATAGGGAAAATAAATAGGTAATGGTCCTAATAGACGGTGCACGTATTTACGACACTTTAAATACTCAACTCGTCTAAGTACTGGCTCCATTATCTGGTCGGGCTGCAGACGCTCCAGGTCAGCTCACAAGCCATATTTCTAAAGAAATCTGGCCTGTGGACGGCTGCAACCAATTTATAAAATAGCTTGTATACCTACGCAAAATAAAATTGTGTCCAACATTTTTTTTGTAAAATAAGAGCTTACTAGTACATAATAAAATTGTTGCTTCTGAAAGAAATAGGAAATCGTATTTTTAAGACTATCATAACTTAATGTTATGTGTAAATAAATTGTTATAAGAGAATTGTCGACTTTGTAAACAACCTAAGTGTTATAATACCATTAACATTTACAACTTTTACATTTATGAATATACCTATTTGTGCAAAGTTCTGTCTATCGCTATCATTCAAACTGTTGAAGGAATTCCCTCCTCTCTAATAAATAGAAAAAACTTGAAAATAGTCTACTTATGTTAGATCGAAGTACATCTCAGTTGTGAATTTTAATTTTAATATTCCGTTCTATAAATACAATATATTAACGTATTTTTAGTTTTATTTTATATTACCATAATAGTGATGAACCAGTTAGCAGACACAATAGAAAAGCAATTGATACTACCGACGCTCTGGACGGTCATGATCTCTAATGAAATAAGTCCTATTTGAACTAACTGTCTCGTTTGTCTAGTGGTTGTATGCGCGATTGCTCCGCTAGATGTCCTGGAATCAATTCCTAGATCGAGTGTTATTGGATATTTTTATAAACCTCTCAGTGGTTTTATTGATAATAATAAGCAATAACTAATAGGTTCGCCCCTATTACAAGGGAAACCTAAATATACCAGCGAACTATGGGTAGCTAACTACCACATTAATACACCCCTGCTTAACCCTTCGAGGAATACAGACGAGAATGAATGTTAAAAAAAAATATTATTCCGGAAACACATCGACTTAAGTTAAATTCCTAGAAAAACTTCTGAATCCCAACGAGGCGTTTGGTTTGGTAGGTAGGTACGTAAATTCAGGGTAAAATTCAAATAAATTACTACAGAAAAAGTTTCTCAATAATAATTAGTAAAACATTTAGATACATTTTACACGAAAGGCTGAGGCATACCGGTTTTTTATTGAATAAAATTAGTGAAAGTTATAAAAATTTAAGGACTTTTATAGCTAGAGTCACAGATGGCAAAGATTGATTACTTTGAAAATGTACGATCGACAACAGAAGTGTCACAGATATTATTTTATTTTATTAATTCATACATAGCTAGTTTTCACCAAACAATTTTTGTAACATTTCAATTAAAAATAGTAATAAATTATCGCGTCTTTTCTGCCAAATAAACTGTGATAATCTTATGAAATGCATACAAAATGTTGTGTGTAAAGTCATTAATTGTGTTTTGTGACAGCCCTATCAAAGGCTTTTTCTATAAAATGATTGTCTGTCAAAACACAGAGTTGCTATTCGAAAAATTACTGTATACATTATGAACTTTACACGCGTGAGATAACACTTTTAATATTTTTTTTATTTTATAAGGAAGGAATAACAACATCTACAAAATTCTTATTAAATTATCAGTATTTAAATATAATGTACCTACCCCACAACGTATTTCGCTGATTAAATCAGTATTACTTACATAAAAACCAAGGATTATTCAACACACACCTACTCTACAATGAATTACTTTAAAATCTCGTGGTGTCCGTGGTGTTTGGGGCTAGTTTCAAAATTGATTGATCAAAAATGAATGTAGGTGAATAATTTTAATTTCTGTAGTTATTTTTTTATTTTTTATAAATTTTTCTAATACAATACTGCCTCATTAGTCTAGTGGTCCCAAGCGCGACTGCTATAGAGTGTCATTGGGTTTTCTATGAAATTCTCAGTAGCAATGGCTTGTCCCCTATTACATGGGACCTAAACATAACGTGGAATGTGGGTGTACATTAGTACGCCTCTGCCTAACTCTTCCGGGAATACAGGAGAGTTGGTATGTCTTTTTTTATAAATTGTCGTGGGCTTCAACTGGTTGAATCTGCACCTGAAGACCGTAACCGTAGACCTGTTGTTGAAGGATGAAGGATGCCACTGTTTTCTGTGTCTCATTTTCGAACTTTTTCCCAAGAACTTGTTAGTGATTGTGTTTTGAAGATTGTGAAATATTATGAAGACGGATCCAGATCTTTCAAAGCTACGACAGTCAAGGTAAATTGCTTGTAATTGCTTGGGAGACAATTTTTAAGAAATTTTATATAGAGATAGACTAGCCCTTGGAGTAGGACCTTCACTTATCTTATGTCTCTCTCCTACCTTATATTCTCTTTTACCTTATGTCTCAAATAAGGTAAAAGAGAAATAGTAAAGTTCTTCTGAGAACCAAATGAACCACGGGCGTCAGCTAGCTAGATATATGCTTAAGGTGAATCCTTCGAAAACCCAGGTCATAGTTATTGGCAGTCCTAGATTATATGTGAGGATAGACTGGTCTCAGATTCCCCAAGTTACTTTTGATGGGACTATCATAGCAATCAGTGAGACGGTAAAAAATTTAGGAATTTTGTTAGATAAAAATTTTTCGTGGGATCCTCAGTTACAAGAAGTCAGCCGTAAATTATTCGCATCATCTGGGTCGCTAAGGAGACTTCGCAACTTTTTGCCTACTGCCACCAAAACTGCGTTAGCACAATCCCTTCTTCTTCCTATCCTTGATTATGCCGATGTCAGTTATCTCGATCTCACTGAAGTACAGCTAAATAAACTTGAGCGTCTCCAGAACTTCTGCATAAGATTTATATTATATTTGGCTTGCGCAAGTATGATCATGTATCGGATTTTCGAAAAAAACTCAAGTGGCTTCCAATACGTCTTCGCCGGAACTTACACGTATTGTCCCTTCTTTACAGTATTCTGTTCAGTCCCTTAACTCCCCATTATCTCAAAGAACGTTTTCAGTTCCTTCATGACACACATACCAGATATCTAAGGTCATCGGAAAATTTGAGGCTTGGGATGCCAATGCATTCCACAATATTCCTCGACAAATCTTTTACAGTGCAGGCCGCACGGTTGTGGAATGCTTTACCTGTCTCAGTTAGGCATGCACAAACATTGCCTACTTTCAAAAAAATGGTCAAGGAGCATTATCTAACGCTGTAGTTGACTTGTTTGCATTATTCAATCAGATAGTATCTATGTATTTTTACGAGTATATATGCAATATTTATTTATATGTATTTGTTTATTTATTTTTATTTATATTGTAAATTTAGTTAGTTTTAGTTAATTTGTGTAACTAATAATTTGAGAAACCTGTTTCTTTTTAAGTACGCCAGACTACCTAAATATCACCTTTCCTTTTTCTCACGAGTCCATCCAAAGGTTGTCTGTAAGAGATCGCTTTTAGCGATAAGACCGCCCATTGTACCATTATGTGATTTATAAAATTGTATTTTACATTAATTTTTGGTGTGCAATAAAGAATATTCTATTCTATTCTATTCTATATGTATATTCAATACATAACATGAGCCAATTCGATGAAACTGAAATTGCATTGTTTAGGCAACACTCAATGGATTCAATATCCCGGAAAAAGCAACACGTTTGCCGCAAATATGCGTTTGTACCGACCAAAACTGAAGTTTTGTAGCTAACTGAAATTGAGCTGCTTTATTTGATAAGACAAACCATCAGGCCTTTATTCTCCGAAGACTAGGCAGAGCCGTACTAATGTACAACCACAATTCACTAGTATGTTTAAGTTCCATGTAATCCATATTACATGGAACTTGAATTGTGGCGTGTAAATTTTAAATTCAGGCTCATGACGAGCCTGAATTTCAAAGAAAAACTCAATAATATTTTGCTCGTCCTGGGAATCGAACCCAGGGCCTCTAGCGTAGCAGTCACGCTTAGGACCACTAATGAGGCAGTTTCGTAGTTTCTGTTTATTTTGTACAACATTATTAGCTCAATGTATTTTCAATGTAGAAACTTAGGTACCATAATATTATCACGCTTGTGTACCCAAAGGGTCAAGCAGAGGTGTACTGATGTAAACTTACAAATCTTACCGTTCAGCAGTAGGTATATTTTTTTGTGGTACCATGTAATAGGGCCGACGCTACTGCCATTAACTCGGCATAAATCAAAAAGCCAGTTTCCAGCCAGGACCTCACTATACACAGTGTTTGACAAGATACAATACAATCAATCATAAAATTTATCCTATCATAGCCTACTGCTGAAAAATCGCCAAATAATGATGGCAAGCTTATTTTTAGCTTATTACATAAGTTAGAAATATTACATTGTCAGAATAATTATTTTTTTAATGTCTTTTATTTGAGATCGCATATTGTTATCTCTGGCGAGGGATTGGACAGCGTATAGCAGTTCATGCTTACCAATATTGATATTCCCTATTCAAATATTGCTTGTATTTTCAAAGTCCAACAAAAGCTTGGCTTTCATTCATATCTATCGTTATCCCTCGGTTTTTTTATCTCCAACCCACAAAGATTGAAGATTAAAAACAGTAAAACAGATGCTATTTCCATCGCCATTGAATACGTACCTACTACTTATTTTCTATAAAACATACGTGACTTAATGTGTATAATCTTTATTCAAAATATTTTCTCAGTCAATTTATAACCTTAAAATACTTATACAATTATTTATGTGGACTGGTTACATTATGCATATAAGAATATTATATTTTAACCAATGTATATAAAGTGTTATTACTTCAATCCATTCAAAATAGGTCTGATTGAAAATGACACATGCTGAGTGACATGCATGTGTCACATATTGACAAGGTCCTTCAGTCAGTTTTTCGTCTAGCAGTAATTGAGGATGATGTCGGTGGTACACGGCTTAAGGCAGCACTCGTCGACCAGTCCTTCTCTCTTGTACCGTGACCAGTTAGCACTCAATGAGCCGCGTCGTCCGCCCCACGGCCACTCGATCTCATTCGCCTTGTCCCCGGCCAAGAAGTCTGCCGCTGTGTTTACAATATCAAAGATTAATATCGATTAATTCAAATTAATAAAAATAATAAATAATGCAAAAAAATATTATTTTTTAGGAAAAAATTACAACTGGCTTTAAGCATCTTGTCATGCACCAACCAAATTTATTTTGGATCAATTAGAAAAAAACAACAGACTATACGAGACAACTAGAGGAAATATAGAAATCGGTTCACGATTGGTGAAAATAACGCGTAACATATACATAAAACACAAGCTTAACATAAAAATAAAAGTAAGCAATCAAGTTATATTTGAGTTAAATATAAGTATAACAAATTTTCGAGTGTTAAATAAATGATTAACTAGCAAACAAACCGAAAAAAAAGAGTCGTAACTATGAATATACAATATGAGGTTGATTATCTACATAGTTGAATACCGAAAAACAGATGAATGAATATAAAAAGAAAATAATCTTTGCAAATATGGACCATCCTCACTCCAAAATAAGGTTTTATTCTTTTACTCCTTAAATTCCACAAATAACGCCATAGTAAAAGGTGCAGTCAATCTTTATATCATTCGGAGGAATAATACAAACCTGTCATAGTCCTGGATCTCTTGTTGACGTATTCGGCTCCATAACAGAGAAGCACTCGTGCATTGGCGAGCTGTCTGCCGCAGAGGATGACGGGCGTCTGGTCGGATGCCGCGTACGACAGCGCGACGAGACAGGACATGATGATCAGCCTCATGGTGGAGCCTACGGTGAATTCAAGGGCAAAAAATGTCAATAACCAGCAATATTATGAGTATGTAAGATTGCTATGAGGTTTAAACATGCGTACCGCTGAAATATGGAATGCACTTCCCGAGTGGGTCTTCCGTGATAGATATAATCTGGGTGATCCTTTCCAGTCGCGAAAAGATAAATGGATTGTAGTAGTGATGATAATTATATGGTTACAAAGAATGTGAATGTAAATCTCCTGAAGAGATGAAGAGATCCTTACTAATATTATAAACGCGAAAGTTTTGGATGTATTAATGTTTGGATGTTTGTTACTCTTTCACGCCTAAACGGCTGAACGGATTTGGATCAAGTTTGGCACCGAGATAGATTATAGTCTGGAATAACGCATAGACTACTTTTTATTAAATTTAATAAAATTGTGTTATTATCCGGATTCAGATACCGATAATCTAGGTTCTTACCATTTTGTCCATTTTACCACCACCACCATTTCGTCCAAAATACTTCATTAGAAAGCAAATGTAATTCATGTAATCCAAAATGTAACTTTTCCAAGTTTGGAACTATTTTCCGATCGTTTATTTCCAGTGAAGTAGTCGTAGACGAAATTGTACGGTAGGAATAATGGTATTCGAATCCAAATAATAACACAATTTGATAAAATATTGGTTGGATTACGATTTACTTTGGTAGGTATTACATTTTTTGGGCAATTCAGGATCCGCCGGACCCTTAAGCAGTGGCCGTCTGATATGATGATGTTATTTATAGTTAGACTGACCAACCCCATTCCCCAACATAGTTGAGAAGAGACTAAGAAGATGATGACATTGTAGTAAAGGAAATGTTCTTACCGTTGTTGAAAGATGTGGTTTAGTAGAAAGTTTGTTGGTGTATGTTAAAGTTTGAGAAAATTCGTCTTATATACTCACCATGGGGTGGAATAGGTTAGGGCTTCATTATACAAGCGAGCGGAAAGTCTGTTGAAGAAATATATTTTCAGGTTACTTACTTACAACCAGTATTATTGGAAGGAAGCTAAGCCGGAATAGCAATAAAGTAAAATCACTAAATAGTATAAAACGAATTCGCTTCCCGCTGTCTGTCTGACCCTATATATGCTTAGTTCTTTAAAACTACGCAACGGATTTTGATGTGGTTTTTTTAATAGATAGAATGATTCAAGAGGAAGACGACTACGACTCTTAGGAATGGGGAAACGCGGGTGAAACCACGGGCGGGTTGCTAGTAATTTATATTTAACATCATCATCATACCATTACGCCTGTATTCTCCGAAAAGTTAGGCAGACCTGTACTAATACACACCCACAGTTTGCAGGACCCTTGTAATAGGGAATGAGCCTATTGCCATTATCCAGGCACAAATCCTAAACTCCGAGCTGATACTGTCACAGGTGACAGTCAGGTCCGAAATAGCTCTGGCCATATAAATATTTATTTCGTAAGGGAATCGACCCCGTGACCCGTGGCACAGAAGCTAATACGCCAATCGTGGCATCATGAAGTCTACGTTACCTAACCTAGCTAGCTTTTCTCGAGTTCATGGTTCAAAACACTATTAAAATGAGAAATTGATAGAAAGACCCTCTATCATAGCAGTCGCGGCTATGACCATTTATAGTCTAATGACGCAGTTCTCCTTAGTCTAGTGTTATCATGAGATGATTATTAGTATTAAGAAAAATTACCTGGTATAAATAAATATCATTGCATTACATAACGCATGCTGCAAAATTCGAGTCGATCCTGCTTCCCTCCGATTAAGTGCACCGGACGCTTTAACCACTGAGCTACTGAGACCATTAACGGCCAGTCCCAATATTAAATCAGTCAGTAGATTTTCCTTACCAGAGATAGGACTTTGGCATCCATCAAGTCCATACATGTAAGTAATGTCAAAATTCTATCTCTAGTAAGCAAATCTATCGACGGATTTGTGGGACGTAAGTGGTACATAGTGGCGGAGTACCTGAGATCCAATTTTCTAAAGTTTATAATTTTAGCATGGAAAATGCAAAAAAAAATACAAAATAATCGAATTTTCTACCTTTAAATTATCTTTATTCTCACTATATCCATACCCTTACTCTCATGTAAATGCTTGCGTTAAATCTTTTACCTGAATGATTTTTGTTTCTAATATCATGTGTCATTAATTAATTCATTCTCTATGGTAATACATGTACGTAGGTAATGCGTCATATGTTTCCCGCGTTATTTACGTCTCAGTTGATTTAACCTGTATTTCAAATATTTATAGAATACCTATTTTGTTTGAAATCTCCGTATTTTTGACTGCTTCATAAATCTAGGTAAACAACTAGCGTTACCAAGCTTGTACCTGCCTCTACCTAACCTCCTAGCCTACGTCTGAGCATGAAGTCTTAGATAGATATAGCGAGGTTAATTTCAATAGGAAATTCTCAGTAACATTATTGATCGATTCAAATTTGTGTTAGGGTGCTGATGTCACCGATATCGACAAGAAACTGATCAGTTTTCATTCCCTGGACATGCCATCACACCGGCAGAGAAATACAGATTCCCCGGAAGGTTAGGAAGTGTAAGTACATACACAGTTCGCTGGTATATTTAGGTCCCATATATTCCCATTAATCGGACACGGTTAAAACTCCGAGCTGCTTCAGAGATTTCATAATTATGAAAACCCAAGAACACTTTGCTCTCCTTATTCGTAATAGTCGCGCTAAGGACCTCTAGACTAATGAGACAGTTTTGCTGAAATGCCTCCAAAATTTTATTGAAGCCCAAAATGTCTTATTAAAATCATTATTTAGCCAATTCACCCAAGCATAAATTAACGTAACGCTATTTAGAGGTGGCTTTTGCATTTATTTGCCTCATTTTTAATAAAAAAAAACATATTGCCAACTTCCCTATGATATTCAAGTGGCTTACGACACTATATATCGATACAAATTACATATATTTATTTATATGAGTAAATAGATATATTCAAAAATGACAAGAAAAGGTTTTACATCAAAATTAATATTATAAATACGAAAGTTCAAACCGAAACATTGTTTGTTTGTTACATTATCACGCCTAAACCGCTGAACCCTTTTTTAATTTTGGTATAACGATAGATCGAACCTTGGCGAAGAACATAGGGTTTCTTTTTCTCTAAAAGTCCTTTTGCATTTGCATGCGAGTGAATCCACGGCTAACAGCTGTGGATGTGCTCCACGTTACCTTTTCACATATACCTTTGAACAAATAAATTTGACAAGGAGATAGGGATCCTGTGAGAACAGTCCTCCCCCAGGATGCCTATCTCTAGCTACTTTTTGACTAAAAAAACCAATAATAAATAGTCCTTTTGGGACGCGAAACAGTGGGCAACTGCTAGAAATCAATAACTTTTAAAATGGATGAAGATACCTCAGTATAAATGGTCAAGTCTGCAGAAAAAAGCAGGAATGCACTCGATTGGTATTCTAGAGTGGTTCGACTTATATAACGAGTAAATTAATATACTTCGGGTCGAGAATATTATACGAAAGCGCTGACTAGAACACCGGAAAACGTGAATTTTTACGATTACGTATAAAGATTATGTATATATTTATATACTATACTATAGTATACTATATCTATATACTTCTTTAATGGATATATCTATATACATAAAAGAAGAACCTGACTGACTGACTGATTGACGTATCAACGCACAGCCGAAACTACAGGAGCTAGATCCCTGAAAGATTGCATGCTTCCTTTTACACTGTAGACGAGCACTAAGAAAGGATTTTTGGAAATTAAATACCTAAAGTAGTGAAAAGGGGGTAAAAGTTTGTATGAAAGTCCACACACTACCATGCGTTTAACATACACACACATTTACACATATTATCATAAACGATTAATAGTACAGCTGTCATTCGCTGTTGAAATTTTGACAATTGTTTTCTATCTTTTTGTGATTTTTTGCATTTTCCATGCTAAGATTATTAAGTTATTTAATAGTAATTTTTTTCTTAATAATTTCTTTTTAATTAATTGTTTTCTTTTAGACTGAACACATTTTATGATATCAAACCTCTATGGTGTAGGTACAGTGGGTTCAGTATATTATAGAAACGAAAATTACCTAAGTACGCAGGCGAAGCTGCGCAGGGGAAGTCTAGTTTTATATAAGGAAGAATTTTACTTGAAATAACTAAAGATCATTTATAAAGAAACAAGTAAATGCTTATTGTTTCCATTATCATGCTTCACTAGTTAAGGGTTATTCACCATACCGTACACCTTACCGTAGTACCACCATATAGCCAAATGTATGATATGACGGGCTGGCGACTCGTACCTACATCGAA
The DNA here is from genome assembly GCA_910591435.1 of Acronicta aceris. NCBI lineage: Eukaryota > Metazoa > Arthropoda > Insecta > Lepidoptera > Noctuidae > Acronicta > Acronicta aceris. The sequence goes on from OU342768.1 coordinate 11,032,270, forward strand.
GCCGATCGTAAAGCACGTTGGTGTATGTTTCGTCTTTTCAGACGTTCCCCTCCGTGTTTCCAGCTTCTAGAAGCTCTTATAGCTCGGCAACGCATCAGCAACTCCTCAGGTGTAGCAGCTGTCCATGTGGTGCGATGACTACTTACTATCAGGATTCAAGAGGCTCGTCTGCTCGTTTGCCAACTTAATAAAAAAAACTACATACTAAAGCCAAAAATCGGTCTTTCAAATTTTTAACTCACAAAGATATACCGCATTTCAGGCACTAAAATTATTTTATATTTTGTACTCCTAGATGTACTAACATGGCAATAAATCTTATGTATCCGCAATCACAAGCATTTTTCAAAAGTCCTGCTATAAAGGATCGTTTTGCTACCGCCAGTGGTCCGTAAACCTGAAGTAGGTACTTACATTAAGAACAAAGTTCTAACGTCGAAAACAGTTTTTTTTTCTATTAAATATATTTCTTTAGGGAAAATTTTTCCGTGTTCAAATAGTTTTTTTCAGATTTTCTGATGAAACATCTTACTATTAAACTTATCTGATTGACTTATCACCTTTTAGGTATCGAACCCAATTACGCGCGAACAGGTATGGCCAAGCTTGACTTAACCTTTTAAGAGTTTTTGTTTAATAAAAATGGACTGTAACATAAATTAAAGCAAGCATGTACCTAACCAAAACCACGGCCCATTGGCTGATTTTCATGGCTCTAAATATCGAGCCTTAATTTAAATCGATCCAATCCAATCCATCAAACCTATCCTATTATCTGTCACGCGCATGAAATCGCATTGCCACAAATACTCGTATATAGGGATGGCGATCGTTTTTGCGTCCACGTGTGATTGATTTTTATATCGTTTTTTTTGCATTCAGATAGACATCTCGTATCTGACTTGCTCTGTGGTACCTACCTCTTGGCATTTGACTAGCTGGCGATCACTCTTGCATTGGAGTCTGTAATAAAGAACTTTGGTGTGTGTTTCGACTATTGAGCGTGAGATCAGCCAGTTCCCCGTCATTTGCTGCAACTCTGACAGTCTACAGTCCTTAGGGGCATCAGCAACTCCTATGGTGCCCATGAGCGACGATGACTACCTAACATGAGGTGGCTCGTCTGCTCATTTGTCGACATAATGTTCAATGAAAAAAAACCGTCGACAAAATTGAACTTATCTATTAGAAACATCCGGACAAATCTATTTCTGTCGCTCGTCGAATATCTGCGATACTAATGAACTTTTTACGACGACTCTTGACCTCATAATGTAGATTTTTAAAAAAATTCGGTTGTACGAGAAATATATTTTAATGATGTCATTTTGGTAGACGACAAAGTAGATATCTAAGACAAAAATAAAAGTCAAAAGGTTTCTCTCAAATTGGCCCAATCTCACGTTTATTCCAATCATTAAACTATTCATAACTGTACACTTAAATATATTTATAAATAATAATACTCTTCTATACAATTAGCTAGTAAGTGTTGCCTTCAGTCAAATATGTCTGGGTTTTCTTGCAGAAGCTTCGCGTCGTTGGGACAGTACATGATGATGTCCGCTACGGTGCAGGGGTGGAGGCAGCACTCCGTGGCCACTTGTCTGCGCACGCGCCGCCAGCGCCCTTCGTCAACCAACCGCCGCCTGTTTGTGTCTTTCTGTAAGTCTTTTGGCGCCATTTTTTCTACAAAGAAAGAAATATCGAATTAAATACGAAATTCGAGAAAAATGTATTTTTATAGTTAAACACTGTTTCGTAGTAACAGATATCGAACGACACCTTTGTTATAAATAATTAACAATACATGCGGTTTGACGCATTTGCGTGATACATTATTACACAATCTTTGTCAAAACACAGATGTAGTTGGCCTGTAACCTAATCTCTTTTGTCGACTGTACCACAAAATGCCTAGTTGATGTCGTGAAGTAAGGTCTTTTGTAGTGGGTATTTACACTTAAACAAAATACAAAAAAACGGCGATATTTAAAAAAATGTGTGTAATACTTAAAATACTTTTTTATTTACGCAACTTTAAAGCTACTTTTTATCATTTTAAGAATGTACACACTCTTATAAAAAGAAAAAAAAATATTTTTATTAATCCTTTAATAATATTATGAATAAAGCAATATTTGTTTTCAGAATTATATAGTTTTTCGCGAAATCATGTAGCCATGTAGGTAATGGTTTTATTATTATATGAACTCGCATCCAATAAAGGCTGATATTAAATTAGCTAAAGCAGATAGACGTACCTACCTACGCAATTTTGATCGTTCTGTTTTAGAATAAAGAGGTTATTCATGAAGGTTATTCGAATCTGAAAAGGGTTAAGGTACCCAAAATAATAAACAATTTTGATCATACAATTTGTCCGCGACTTTAGGTTTGGTCCGCCGGAGCCTGAATTACCCACAAAAAAGTAATACCAAAATAAATCATAATCCAAACAATATTTTAGCAAAGAGAGAGATTTAATACTACCCACTTTGTGAAAACTGTAACATGTACTACAATCTGTGTGTTTCTTTTATATAAATAAAGATTATGATTATGATTATTACCGTACCATTTCGTCTACTACTACTTCACTGAAAATAAATAACCGGAAAATCGTTCCACACTGGGTAAAGTTATCAAGAAATACACTCGCTTACCTACATTTATTTCCAGTATTTTGGACAAAATGGCTCTATCATTTCGTCCAAAATACTTCTCTCAAGGAACCTACATTAACGGTATCGGAATCCGAATAATAACACAATTTATTAATTTCTGAGACTTAATTAAGCGAATACCTATTCTATTAAACCAGTTTATGAATTCTATGCGATATAATCCGTAAACTGATTTTGTTTTAATTTAACATAATTTTATTAAATTGTGTTTGAACTACGATTTATTTTGGTATTACGTTTGTAAGTATAGGAATTTCGGTCCGCCGGACTCTTAAGACTCTGGTCTTAGAAGTCGAGTGTTTGTTTTAGCTTTTTTTACCGACAAATATACAGTATAAGAGTGCAGTATATATTTTATATTGTATGCTTTTGTGGTTATTCATTAAATAAATTATATGACATTATTTACCTATCATTAATGATGTATCCCTCTTGACTATCTTGTAAGTATTATTGCAAAAGTTAAATATAATAGTGGATAGCCATCCGCTACAACTTAATACTTCGTCGTTTATACTGTAGATTCTAACGTTATCACCATACACCAGGCTTTCATTACTGTACAGGATCATCACGACGTACATCTGTAACAAATACAAAATTATCTTTAATGAAAAGGTTCATTCAAAATCTTTAAAAAGTTTTCAACACACATTATTAAACAATGTCGCAGAATACGATATTATCTCCTATCGTGGATATTTTTTGAAATATAACCACTTAGTTAAGTTTAATTAAACACACAAATATTTTGTGCAGAAATTGATCCTAAATTTATTTTCACCAAATTGTTTTGAATGTGCAATAACATGTCAATACAACAACATATTAACATATGCACAATAAGTTTACTTTGCTGATAACATTTCGAAGAAGGAATGGGTTTGTTTCGGTATGGTTATTGACTTCACTCACGCCTTTGACACTAGTGTCGTTGGTGACAAAGGACCAAGAATACTTACTTGGGGTACGCTGACCCTGGTCAAAGACATAATTATGCCGTTATAACGAGTAAGCCGTGTAAAGGATGATCATTCATAAACAGACTGACCTTCAGAGTCTGATCCATTTATATTACTAGTCAGTTATTTTTATTCCAAACACCAAACTGACACTATCTTGAGATATACTGCTTTTTTTAAAATAAACGTATGATTTCGTGAAAAATAGCATAATTATTTTATTAAAAAATAAGCCACTACCAGCTATCTTATTGGTCTTCACCTTCAAACTACTGCCGCATATTATAATTATATCTGTCTCCGAAGTACAGTCTGGGTTTCTCTAGTATTAAAATATAATAAACAAACAGGAATCTTTTATTATTTCAATCTCAATAAAAGAGAATTAGTGAAACACAGGTATACACAGCACCTATACGTCAAAACGTCAAGATCATGTTATTGACCAGGGTCGGCGTCCCCCAAGTATGTATACTTGGTCCTTTGTAGTTCACCTAAGATATCAATATTTATGACTTGCTAAATGCAATACAAGTATATGATTTATAGTAGAACGCTATTAATTTTCATCTGGTCGGAGCAAATATTAACACAACGATAACTTGTGTAATTAATACAACAATAACAATAACAGATACGTAAAAAATAAACAAATTAGACACTTATATTCAATTAGTACTCAAATAATCAATATAAGAAAAGGAGAGTGGAAATACACAGTGCTCAATTAAATAATGCTAATAACTAAATCACATTCTTTAGAAAGAAATAAACATTTTACAGTCCTTAGAAATTAATACCGATTAATATGAATGGCGACTAAAAAGAAAGTCATAATATACTACAATAGTAAGTTATAGTAAAAACAAGCTTTGACGAACCCGCCGCAGTAAAAAATACGTACACAGATAGAAATTAGTTTGTAAAGACAAATAACTATCTTTCAATGTATAAACTATTATCATCTCTTCCTCCAAACCTTTGCCTCCGGACCCACTCAGATGCAGCTGAACATCAGATCTCCACAATCCAATATCTAGATAATACCGATATCCTTACGAGAAACTAGAGGTTAAGCTTTTGTACTTCTAGCCTGAAGTACAAAAGCTTAAACCTCTAACGAAACTAAAATTAAACTAAACTATAATACGAGTACCTAATATCATCTACAATAAAATTAAATCACCGTCTCTCAGATACAACGACCATATCCTATACTACCTATCTACCTTACCTAACCTAAAAGTTGACAAATGACTTGCTTTGATTAACTTAATAGTGTACCAAAACATTCACCTATCATATCCACCATCCATATGCTATACACACTTTATCGAACTCGGCAATATCAGCTTAAAATTGCAAAACAAACTATCTTCTCGTAACTTTAATTTCGTATTCGTAACTTTATTTTATTGTACACCAAATATTATTTGAATCGTATCACAATCATTAACATACATACACTTACACCTTTCTCCCACAGGGGTAGGCAAATACTATAGACCGCCACTTGCTATGATTCTTGCAACGCAATCAAATCAATTCTTTCAATCAAAATATCGCATAAAAATAACATAATTATGTTGTTCTATATAATATGTGTTATGTAATTAATTAATATTTTATAAAACACAAATTCAATGTAGGTATGAGTAGGTAGGTACTGCAGCAAATTTAAAATATTTAATTCATTTAAAACATAAAGTGTACTGCTTTAAGTTTAGAAGAAGAAGCTTATTATTTAGGATTAAAGTTTGTAATTATTTATTATTATTATATATTCTGTAATACGTATCTACAACCTAAAATAATATTTATATATTCTAAAAAAATACTAATTGGGCCACAAGTTATTGTACTAGTTCGTAAATATTCGCAAATACAGATTTTTGGATTTAGATATAATTCCTATAAAATGATATCAAATTTTTCAGCTAATATACATGTCATTTTAATTACATAATATTATTAAAAATAATGCATTTTTAATAAGTCATGACAAGAATTAGTTAAAGCACATGCAAGTTAAATAAAAAATCATACGATTTAAAATTATACGCTTTTTTTTTAATCTTTGAAATAGTTCAAATCAAAATTCTCACTCCCAAATCTAATATTTTTGCATAATAAAGGGACAATAATTACGCCATACAAGTAATGAATCTCTGACCACACTCCTGTAACTATCATTTAAACTTTCGTTAATATCATAGAAACTAAACCACTTAACGCTAAAAGCCTAAAATATAATTGCCATAAAATAAAAAATCAACGTACGGAATATTTCAAGTTCATCCTTGTTTAAAATAAATTCACAGGCACAGCACTGGCTTGGTCACTCAAACAGTCACCTGATGAATGAAATTGTCACAACACTGCAGCTCTAAAAATAAACCCCACTGGTCCATAGTACGGAATTACTTAAAACTTATTGACATCGATAAACACGTTTACAAAACATTGTCATGGCAATAAGATAACGAGATTCTTCTAAACAACACTTGATTAATTAGACGTTTTAAAATGAGCTTCGGTTCATTTAGAAATAAATGGTAATTTGTACCCTTTTTATAAATTATAATTATTGATTTTGTTTGACCTTTGCTTAATTCATTTGTTTTTAAAACGATTAGTTAATATCTTTTCATTGGTTAGAGAGCTTTTCACTTCAGTATTTAGTTTATTTTCTTTCCTCTAAAATGTTTTAAACTGTTTTTTAATCACTTGACATAATTTACTGTATTAAATTACTTTAATATTTTTTCTTATCAAACTTGAAAAAAAATTATTTTAAACAAGCACTGTGTGTGTTCAATTCAATTCTTAAACAGTACTGCGACTTTTGCCAGCTGTTTAAGTATTTATTCTTTTATCATTAAGTGCAAACTAAAATGTATAATAACAAACAACATTCTATTTTATCATTTCCGTTATTCTCTCTGTTCTAAATACTAAGTTAAAACAAATAATATGAACGTAATAATAATTTTCTAGTATTACAAGACAACGAAACATTGTCTCTGCTATTTGCATTTGTTCGAAGCAATGTTAGGTATCCTTATGCTTCCATTGTAACCAGTTGCGGAATCTGGTGTGTCCTTTTTTTTTCTTTAAAAAAAAAACGTTGCCCCACACTAGGATTTTCTCCTGTATCGTGGGTGCGTTTACAAACACAAATTGTCACATACACAGACGCCCAGACCCGGAACAACTACCTGTAGATCATACAAATATTATCGCAGAAGCCGATCGCTCAGCCGCTACGCCAAACGTGTCTTCATCCTTTGTGCCCGTACACCTGCACGAGGGACGATCTCTACGCGGCCACACCTAACGCCATTGAGATCGCCTCATACGACTCGAATAGTTTAAAATTGACACGAAAAGAAGAAGAAGAAGGATCATACTGATGTTCCAGCTACTACTGCGATGGCAGTTACCGCAAGTAGGTAATATCTTAACACAGAAGTAATTACTGTCATCTGACCTCAGCAATTTAATCATTATCATCTCAACTTAGAATCATCCACTGCTGGGTAAAGGTCGCCTTTCGTTTCTGTCAGTATCCAGAGTTTTCTGCCGGCCCTTCAGGTATTTGCTCTCATTTTAGCGTCAATCAAATGCGATTTCAGGATCCATGTTTGGCAAGGGGTAAGCTCTTGGTGGGGTCTGCTGTTTGTAACGAACCACGCCTGTCATGGTTGTGGCGACGGTTATGAATCCTATGGCCGTGAGTGACTGACAGGGCAAGGGGTGGAAAGTGCAGATTTACCCGATCCAGTATACCCAGACGCGTCCTCAGGTGGCTCGTGGCAGACGTTGATACCGTACGCGTTTGTACAGTGTGCACGCCACGCCTACGCTGCGCTTTCTCAGAGCTTGGCGGACGTCGTTGTGTACACACGCGTAAAAAAGGAGTCTGATTTAGAGAGAGAAAACCTTTATCCAAGAAATACAAAATCGTCCTGTGATATGGGACATGACAAAACGGGAGTATAGTGACCGTATTGTAAAAAAAAACGCGTAGGAAAAAAGCGCGAGCTCAGTGCGCGCGCAGCGTTCTCGCTGTACGCTGGCCAAACGCGATGCTCTCGCCGCGTTGGCATGGCGTGGACGCGGCGTTAGCGTCGTTCACACGCTCGAGGAACGAGCACGCCCAATGTGGGGTAAGCGGTAATCTAACGATCGAATAGACGAACGAATCGCAACAAATAATATATATATAAATAAAATAAGCTTTCGACTACATTTACTTGCTTCGATTCGGTTTACATTTTGCAACTTGTCTACAGGATACGGATTCTTTGATCTGACTATATTGATATACAATCCCAAAATAATATGATCTTTAGACACTTTAAATATCAAGCCTTAACTACAGTTTCATATTTATTAGGATGACAACCAACCAACTGTTTTTAACTTACTTCCTGAGATAAAAACGGTCCTCTCAAAGGAATGTTCGTGGATCTAGATATAGACTGAAAGATGAAATAAAGAATGTGCATCCATCCCGATAAGCGCAGTTAAGCTTAGCAAATCCGCTAGGAATCTATTGCGATGAAAACAAGACGTTTTTCAAAAACAACCAGTAAATTATGTATTTTTTTATTTTGCGAATTAAAATAATAATTTACATTGCTGTTTACAATTCCTAAGTCTTTAACACGTTATCTGTATACATTACGTGCACATAGCAACTGACACGATACCGAGATGGAGGCAGGAAGTCATCGGTACACATACGAACTAAAAATAACGAGAGGGTTCACAGGTCATTGTTTACTCACTAGTCTGAACATATCTGTTGTTGTGTATCTTGTCGTAATGCCCCACATACCGACAAGGATACTGATTTACTTGGCTGGAAACTCGATTTGTTTTATAATTATTGTAATTTGTGAAACCTTGTTGTCTTTATGAAAAATACAGACAACCTGACAAGACAATGCAACAAATCTGAATACCAATATATTGTTTTTTTATTTGTACTAAAGCGAAAAACAAGAAGCAGTGATAGCCGAGTGGTATGACCGTTGGACTGCCAAGTCAAAGGTCTCGAGTTCGAACCCAAGGCACGCACATCTCACTTTTCGAAGTCATGTGCGTATTAAACCGGCATGCCTCAGATATTTTTTCGATGGCGTTTGAAGTCTGCCAACCCGCACTGGAGGCTTGTACACAAAACAGCGATGCGGCGTTGCATCGTAAAAATCTACCTCAAAATTTAATGATTAATCTCGTAGATTTTTACGATGCGACGCCGCATCGTAGTTTTGTGTACAAGCCCTAGGCCAGCGTGGTGGACTATAGCCTAATCCCTCTCATTCTGAGAGGAGACCTGTGCCCAACAGTGAGACAGTATAATGGGTTGATTATGTATATGTTTGTGTAAAGCAACAAACAAGCATCGGTAGGTACGGGTCGCTTAATGGTAAGCGACGACCGCAGCCTAAAGACGCCAGTAGGTAACGCCAATGGTATTACTCGCTTGTTGTCACCATGAGACCTCGATTGTTTAGCCTCATTTGCCCAGTAATTTCACTGGCTACATTACCCTTCAAACCGGAACATAATAATGCCAACACATTATTGCTTAGCGGCAATATATTTGGTAATTCAGTGGTATCGACCCAGGCGCAGTCAGCAGCAAAGTTTTAATACAAAAAAAAACAACAAATTTACGAAAATCTATACCTAACTTACACGAGATATCTATGAATAAATAAAAACAAACAACATAGTTATTTATTAGCACGCTTATAAATAATAAAGTGAGTGCAACAAACAGACAATAGACTTATTGTTGATCATTAGTAAATTGACTAACCTTAATTTGTTGTTGTTGTTGATAACGAGTGAGACATCCCCAGTACGCGGCGCCTGATAACGTCAACACATAAACAAGTCGATCGAAGCGTATGCGACGAGTATAAAGTATACAGATAATAGATAAATGTTTAAGGATCGATTGACACACTTCTCGGCACAAAATTATTATTCTCATCGCACCCGATCTGCCATGACCCCAATGATAAAACTGTTGACTCATTTGCGAAACATCCTTGTATTCAATGATACTGTTTTAGGTTGCTCTTGAAAATAAAAAAGGACTGGTTTTTCACGAAAATATAGTAATATCTAGATAATATTATGATGCAATAAAATCGGTAAAATTTTGTTTTATTTCCTAAGTATGTGTTGTGACAAAAAGTGGAGGACTATAGCCTAATCCCTCTCATTATGAGAGGAGACCCGTGCCCAGCAGTGGGACTGTATAATGGGTTGATTATGTATGTTGTGACAAAAAGATTTTTTTAAGATTATTAATTTATATAAACACGGGTTCCGCCACGACATCGCACGGTTCATTTTAGCCTTTCTAGATGGAAGAAAGGATTAAGATACGTGAGGTCATAGAAACAATTAGAAACCTAAACCAAAATAAAGCCCCAGGATACGACTTAATTACTGCAAAAATACTCCGTGAACTACCTGAAAAAGCAGTACACTTCTTGACACACCTTTTCAACTCCATATTGATCAGAGGCATCTTCCCACCGCAATGGAAGGTAGCGCAAATTATAATGATCCTTAAACCCGGCAAAGCTCCTGAAAATGTATCCTCCTACAGACCAATCAGCTTACTTCCCATTCTGTCAAAAATTATGGAAATACTGTTTCTAAAACGATTAAATATAGTAATAGCAGAAAAGAACATCATACCTGACCACCAATTTGGCTTTAGAAAACATCATGGCACGATAGAACAGGTGCATAGACTAGTAGAAGAAATCCATAAAGCCTTCGAAAATAAGAAATACTGTTGCACAGCGTTTTTAGATATTTCTCAGGCCTTTGACAGAGTTTGGCACGAGGGTTTACTACACAAAATAAAAAACTTATTCCCGACAAACTATTACATATTCTTAAAATCATATCTCGCTGACAGATTTTTCTGCGTTAAGCAAGGAGAAAATATAACCAAACTTCATAGAGCCCAGGCAGGAGTGCCACAAGGAAGTGTACTTGGTCCGGTACTTTATCTCATTTTTACCGCAGACCTGCCCATGACAGACGGCGTTGTGATTGGTACTTTTGCTGACGACACAGCAGCTTTAACATCCCATGACGATCCAGCGCAAGCAAGTAACATGCTTCAACGCTCTCTAGACAACATCACGGATTGGTTAAACACCTGGCGAATAAAGGCTAACGAAACTAAGTCGGTACAGGTGACCTTTACGACGCGACGAGAAACATGTCCTCCTGTGACGCTCAACAGAGTACAGATACCCCAAGCAAATGAAGTTAGATACCTTGGGCTTTACCTGGATCGTCGTCTAACCTGGAGAAAACATATCTTTACAAAACGAAAAGCACTAGGAATCCAACTAAGGAAAATGTACTGGTTACTAGGCAAAAAATCACAGCTATCATTGGGAAATAAACTGCTTCTATACAAATGTATTTTGAAACCAATCTGGACTTATGGAGTACAACTCTGGGGCACAGCTGCCAACTCAAACCTAGAAATACTCCAGAGATTTCAGTCCAAAATGCTGAGGATAATTACTAATGCTCCTTGGTTCATAACAAACCAACAATTACATCACGATTTAGGAATAAGAACAATCCAAGAAGAGATTAAACACTCAATGAAATCGTACAGAAACAGATTGGACTGCCATCCAAATCCACTGGCTATACACTTAATGGATAGTAACTCAACATTAAAGAGACTAAAGCGAAAGTCACCTAGAGATTTATAGGGAATACGAGATACAAAGGGCGCACGTCACTGGACTGACTGCCCTGCAAGACAATCCATAATTACTTAACCTTATGCTAAATGTTCACGGAAACAGATTGCAATAAATAATATAAAAAAAAAAAAAAAAAATATAAACACGGGTTCCGCCACGACATCGCACGGTTCATTTTAGCCTTTCTAGATAATCTCGCTTTCTCTTTTTTTGGAAAGCAAATGATGTGAGTCATGAGTCTATTAAATTTATCCTGACCATCACATTATAAGAACAAAAATGTAAACAAAAATGAAAAAAATAACAATGGGAGGGCGAGGGAGACATTATAGAGTTTCTTACAGAGTATTCTCCTTATTTAAGACCTGCTATTTGGAGCCCTTCACCTAGTTTTTACCCGACTGCACTAGGAGGGTTATTGGTAATTCAAAAGTACTTGTGGTCTAATTAAAATAAAATATTTGAATTTGACTCTATTGGAGAAAACCTGAATAAACACAAACTTAGCGCGGCGGAAACTTTGATTTGTAAAATGTAGTAATTTTTATTTAAAAAAATGTTCAAAAACTTGCCTTTAACTTGATTTCGCGGTAATCTTTGGAGGTGGTTTAAATTCTAAGTAACAAACAGAACGCAACAGTTGGTTATAAATGGATACGAATCTAACATGGTTCTCATAACATCTGGAGTAGGTACCACAAGGATCTATCCTGGGCCCCATGCTGTTCATCCTATTTATTAATATTATACATAGCTGCTTTCAACATTGTACATTTTTACTGTATGCAGACTACAAGATTTACCGTACTTCTACATGATACTAATGATCAGCGTGAGCTCCAGGAGGACCTACATCGATTTACCATGAATGTATAAAAAACAAAGTGCAACTCAGTCTCGATAAATGTAAAATTGTAATATTTACTTATTGAAAACTATCGATTACCTGGTACACTTATTCCATAGAAGCCATCTAGACAAAGTACAGAGTATTCGCGATTGAAAGTCATATTGGATGTTAGTCACATTGGCACTGGATGCACATGTTGATAACATCTGCAGTAAGGCTTACAAAATGTATGGTTTTGTCTTGCGAGCCCGTAATGATTTCATTCGCCACACGTACATATCTGAAAACCTTAATCCGCTCGCAGTTGGAATAAGCTATATGTGTTTGGGACCCACTGTACACTAATAATCAGATAACTTAGAAAGAGTGCAAAAGAAATTCCTGCTTTGTATGCACTATAAATGCTTTCATTACTACCAATCTTACCCACAACTATTAAAAAAGTATAAGCTCTTAGATTTAAAATCCAGGAGAACTCAAATACAATCTATGTTTTCGTATATTTGCCATAACAGGTAGAATGTATCGATATTGTAAATAACATTAACTACAGAGTGCCCATCAGAGTATACACGAGCTTGTCGTAATTATCCATTATTTGGGGGTGAGCGTTCGCCAATTTACCGTTTACTACATTCTTACAACTGTAATTTCCAACAAATTATGCGGCTTTATTGAGAACAAAGTGAATACACAGTTACATAAAAGCACTGCCTCCTGAACTAGGTTGTTAGCATGTATCACAGAAGACAGTTTCCTTCCAGTTTATAAAATAACAAAATTCTTACAGTGTTCTCAATAATTGGACTATAATTATAATAAAACAGAAAAGAAAACTCACATATTAATGCAAATAGTGTGAGTGCCTATAGAACGTATAATTTAGAAACTACATGATATATTAACTAACTACGACACTACTAACCATAAATAATGTACAATTTCTACACTATAACACTACTTTATTTTGTAAAGACAAGTATTACTTACCTACCTGTGACAAACGGTGTGGATGTCACAATCATTCATAATGTATAACATATTATTTTAAGCTTTTGTTATTGTGATATCGTTTGTTTGTCCAATAAACACAAAAAAAATTACGACGCACAATTTAATGATTGGCAAGATTTCTTCAAGTTCCAAAGATCTTGTTGAAGGCCATCGCAATATGCGCCAGAGACGAAAGCTCCTTAAGTACAACGCGATTTGAGTGAAACTGCGGACAACAGCAACTAATAATATTATAGTAAAAAGGTAACAGACAAACAAAGTAACTTAGTCTGTCTGTTACCTTTCACGCCTAAACCGCTAAACCAATTTTGATGAAATTTGATATAGAGATAGATTAGACCTTGGAGAAGAACATAGGTGTTTTGTCTGAAAAAGTCGTTTAAAGAGCGAGGGAAACCGCGGGCAACTGCTAGTCATACATAAATCTATGACAATGGCTACTAACAATAGGTACTGATTAACATTACTACTATTTTTACTACTATTATATATATTATAATTAATATCTATTATTATACAAAACAGCAAGTCAAGGTAAGTAGGTATTTTTACCATTTCATTCTTAAACTATAGTATTGTATCTACTTAAATGAATGATATCTTAGATCGAACTGTATTACTATAGACCTATAAATTTTGGTTACATAAGGTAAATCGTCTAGTAGGTAATATTTAAGTAGAATGAATAAATATGTTGACAATTATTGTGTCAGCGATAAGCAATTGGAACAAAGTTTAAGTACCTACGGTGACTATGAAAGTGCATTGATTCTAGATTGTTTTTTTATTCTGGTTTTTTTCTTGTCAAGTGTTTTAATTTCTGCAGAATATTTGGTAACATCTAAACATATAATAAAGTTGTAACAGGCCGATGTCTGTACATTATAGATATTGACGATTGACAAGTATGGGGGATTTTTATTAGAGCAAAAACGTTAAAAAAATAACAATTTTTAGAATTTTTCTCTTAATCTAGACATCAATACGATATTAACAAACTATTTCCCAAGGATGCGTATCTCGGTTACATTTCGTCAACTTTTACAAAAAGATCAAAACAATTGCACAGCTTACACCATTAATGAACTGTGGTTGAATTATATGTGCAGTTTTCCTTCAACACTTTACAAAGTTTAAAATAATGATTTGTATGCATTTGGCGTACATTTAAGACTATAAGCACTCTATTTCTATCCTTTCAGCGTATTTAAACTGCTGTATAAAAAAGCTCTCCGAAAGCAATATCCGCATATAATATAAATGATTCTGTACGTTACGTACCTACAGAATATGTACATAAATATTTAGTTCCAAATTTTATTGCAAGTGCAGCATACGAAAAACGTCGTGTGTCGTGAGTACAAGTCGCTACTTCGCTAGTGATTAATGTGAACGTCAGGAGACGATCTCGTATCGTCGTGGACGATTAACTTGAGCGCTTTGAACGCCCTTGCCTCTCAAACTAATGTCACCGACACTGAGAAAGCTATGGCAATCGCTATTTTTGTAGCGTTGAAACTATTAGTTGATAAAATGGATTAAATGAAATGATATTTATTTCTGTAAATAGTTCTTTTATGGACACTTTCAAGTCAATATTTTAAATTGCTTTTTTAACTAGACGGCGCCGGCATTTCCTAACTGGCGACGTCTGCGAAGAAATGCCGAAATAAATTCAGAGAATCATGGTTTCTTTTAAAGTCCAATATAACATACCATCACGCCTGTATTCCCCGAAGGGTTAGGCAAAGGTGTACTTAATGTACACCCAGGGGGCGAGGGGGGCGCCCAGGGGGCGAGCCTATAGCCATTAACCGGGCACAAATCCAGACTCCGAGCTGCTAATGAGAATTTCATAGAAAAACCCAATAACACTTTGCTCGACCTGGGGATCGAACCCAGGACCTCTAGTGTAGCAGTCTCACTAGACCACTACACTAGGCAGTGTAGGCCAATATCTGAACAGGTATTTGGAAGACAGAGTCATAGCACCTTTGAGCTGACCTGTCCTAACTGACGGCACGCATCATCAGTCACCGTGTAGGTCAACCATTATTTAGGGAGCTCAACGACCCGTCGCACGACGATACCAGATCAGCAAGACATTGCTGAACGGTTGCTCGTTTGGATTACATCGTAAAAGGCTGGATTGGCAATGTTTGAGCCATTGAACGATAGAGCCGCGAAATTGATTAATAAAAAAAATAAGGCCTACTTACTACTGCTAGTTTTTCTAGGTATGGGTGCGTGTGTGATTTGTAAATAATTTTACAAATCCATCATCATCAAACCATATATTATCCCACTATTGAGCGCGGGTCTCTCTCAGGCTTAGAGGGATTAGGCTATAAGTCACCACGCCAGCATACTGCGGGTTGAGACACTTCACACGCCTTTGAGAAAATCTCTCAGGCGTGCAGGTTTCCTCACGATGTTTTCCTTCACCGTTTAAGCGGGTGATAATTAAGTAATTATTAATACACACATGATTACGAAAAGTCAGAGGTGCCTTGGATTCGAACTAAAGACCTTTGACTTGGCAGTCCAACGGTCATACCACTAGGCTATCACTACTTCCAATTTAACAAATTAAAAAGTAAATAAAAAAATAACACTACACTCATCAATAGGTACTAATATTATAAAGCTGAAGAGTTTGTTTGTTTCTTTGAACGCGCTAATCTCAGAAAATACTGGTTGGAATTGAAAAATTATTTTTGTGTTGGATAGTCCATTTATCGAGGAAGGTTATAGGCTATATAACATCACGCTATGCCTCTTAGGAACGGAGCAACGCGGATGAAACCGCGAGCGGGTCGCTAGTCAATAATACAGACAAACTATGTGATCCTATTGTTATCCCATAGGCAATTAAATGCAGCTTATTGGTCAGTTGCAAGTAGAGGTAAGAAATGAATTAATTCTATGAAAATTCAAAGTAGCACCACAAACATGATATTAAAAGTCATACAAGTTCATATTTCAGGCGAATATGTTATATCATCATAATATATTACCGCTTTATGAAATACTGTGTCACCAAATCTCATCTCCTCAACTAAGCCTTGAAGATGGAAAACTTATCTAAATTGTCCGACCTAGCTTGACTTTCAGACTTTGCTCTAGATTTTTGTACAAAGAGCTTTCACATTGGACTTTGATTGACGATTACTGCAGAATGAATAATAATTTCACTAAATTTTGTTGGGTTCGTTTCATTTCAATGGCTAGCTTCGTTTTTCATTATCCCAGCACCTCGCGATCGTGTCGGCTTTCTATTGTTCGCTATGTCTCTCTATTTACTGGCGTAAAATATTAATAGTAGATACTTATAAATAGTGAGTACTGTTTATTATTATAAGCGATGGTATCCAAGTCCAATTTGGAAAAGATCTCTTTTGACGTGGTAGTACTTTATTGCTAAGTTGGTCAAGGTTGGTACCAGGACATTGCAAAATATTCTACAGCTAGCAATAATATGCAAACATTATTGTATTCAAGTTTAAAAGGTAATAATGTAGCCAGTGAAAATACTGAGTAACTAAGTTCTCACATGTAAGTAAGTAATTCTTTCTTTCTGTCATGCATTATTGTCAATTTTATTGTCCATTAGTTCTTTTACAGATAATATATTATAAAATGTAACAACGTACACTATATTATTATATGCTGTTTTCCTGTAATTTAAATACGCTCAAGATCAAACCTGCAAATTGTAAAATATACTAGTTTATGTATTTAGTTGGTATACCAATAAATAAGTAAAAAACGTCTGTAGAAGGGCCGTATTTCAACACGCAGCTTAACGAAATCTCAATTATCTAATGCCGCTTTACGTTCAATCCGTAACCCCTGTACCCATGTGGTACAAAGTTCTCAAGTCTCCACATTAACAGACACAGGTGCTTCACGAAACAACGCGGTTTAAAAACAAAACCCTTCATCGGCAGTTGGCTAAAAAGTAGTCAAAATGAACGATCGTCTCACGAATAGATATTACGATCGAGATGCGGTTTTAAATCTTTTTAAAAGTTTATTCGAAGTCGATTTCAGTTCAAGTTCGGAGATAACCTAGATATTTACTTATTATTTATTTTTTAGTTCTGCACCTAACGACAAAGTCGCTATATGAGCTACTAAGTATATCGTTTCTTTGTAATCCTACTAATATTATAAGTGTGAAAGTTTCTCGAATACGCAAAAACTGCTGAACGGATTTAGATGAAAATTCGCACACAACCAAGTAAGTAAGAGCCAGTTCCCCTCGGTTGCTGCGGCTCTGTCAGTCTGCAGTCCGTACGGGTTCCTAAGGGTCGACAACACATCAGCAACAAGTCTGGTGTTGCAGGTGTCCATGGGCGACGATAAATAATTACCACAAAAAAAATACATTGAAAGCAGCATTTGCATGAATTGGTTCTAGAAATTTAATTATTACGGCTATTTTCAAATGTAAATCATGATACGTTTAATTGATTACGGCCTTTTTACCTTTCCGGGTCAAAATTTAGTTACGTTTTTCTCCCACATACCTCTCGCTTTTTTTAACTACAACCACCTGCATTATTCATTCGTCTATGTTATGCAGATTCAAATTAAGATTCATCCGACATAGTCACGTCACTCATTTGCATATTTAAATAACTCCAGCTTATATTATAAGCCGTCTCTAAGCCACCTCAGGTAATACTCGGTAGACCTCTGACATCAAAATTCCTTTTGAGAGACATAACTTAGTAACAAAAGGAATATGAATATAATAACTCTGCGTGAAAAACTATTTAAAAAAAATTAAAGGTGTTTGTATTTCCAGTAGTAAGTAAAATATTTTCTAGTGAACCTTTTTTCTACTTGGCTACGTGAAACTTAAAATGTTAATGTTATTTTTTTTTAATCATAGCATAATATACAGCGTTATAATTAAATTGTTATTATGATAGAAATCTTTAGTACTAAATTATATTTAATTAATGCTAAATGTAATAGGGCTAAAACTAATATGCTAATGAGTAAGTAGTAAAAAAAATAAAAAAAACAGTACAGTCAACAGCATTAAGTATGAAGTTACCACAAACTGTTAAATTTCCCCAATGGATAATAAACTCTATTATTACTACTACTCTATTGTTAAAATCGATTGAAGAAATTTTACAGTTTATATACTATGATGTGCAATTGACCGTACATAACCGTTAATAAACCGTTTTAGAGCAGTTTCTAAAATGGTTAAAATATAAAATTACTCTCACACTCACTCAATCTAAAAATTCCTGGTATTTAAAACTATATTCGGATTTCCTATTAGCGTACTTCCTCATTATTTCTACTTCTACACAAACTACACTGGTCTACGAAATTTTGCCACATGGGTGAGACATATAATTTCTTGTAGATTTTTGGACGCTAAATTTAAATCCGGCAACAGAATTGCTCAAGCACGTCAAAATTTGGAGATATGTCAATCTCAAAGCGCTAAAAACGGTATTTTTTTGAGGTCAGCAAATATTTTATGGTCATTTCTAACTGAAGCATTCCGTAGTACTTTACCTTTACCCTTCTCCTTTCAAGTCCATTTTAGTTTGCTTTGCTACAAGGTTTTTTTCTCAGGATATACCATTTTATTTTCATAATGTAGTTTGTTAGTATTAAAATCATATAGGGAATATCGGAGTACCACAGCTAAAAATTAATATCTTGAGAAAGAAAAATTGTAACGAAGCAAACTAAAATGGATTTGAATGGAGAAGAGTAGTACTATAGGATGCTACAGTTAAAATTTACCGTCAAAAATTTGCTGTCCTTAAAAAATACTTCAATTATCGCTAAAAACATTATTGGAATTAATTAATCTCAAAGTGGTAATCTAATAAAAAATTATTAGATTAGCACTTTGAGATTGGTATATTTCCAAATTCTGACGTGCTAGAGCAATTCTGCTGCCGGATTTAGATTTAGCGTCAAAAAATCTACAAGAAATGATATGTCTCACCCATGTGGAAAAAAAATGTTAAATTTTGTAATCCAGTGCTATTATTCTAATTACAACTATTTATCTAAATATTTATATGAAATGAAATGAAATGAAATTATTTATTCTGCAAGTAGATCTTTAGAGATACTTTTACATGTCATGGTTTGAGTTTTTTTTAGCTAGCTATATGGAATAAAAACCCTCGAAGTTTTTATTATTTAAAAAATCCTATGTTTCTTTGGCTTAATCTTATCGAAATCTTTGTTTTAAATAATAATAATAAATGGTTTATTTAGAAAAAATAACAATAAGCCTTGTTACATATTATTGTAAACAAAGCTTATTTTTAATAACTTTTACCTACTGCATAAATTGTACTCCTCGACTTGGTTGTTCTACGTAGAGATCCGTCGGTTACTCAAAGTTTTCTTTCTAGTAACGATATTTTTTTATTTAATTGTGGCACAAATAACAATGAATTGCTCGATTAAGTGATTAGCTTAGATACTCCCTACTTATTATTACTACTTATACCTAAAAACACAATATTTAATGAATCCATACGAGAAACAATATTCCTTTGATTTCCATACATAGAATTCCATTTAGAACCGAAAAGATTTTTGGCAAGGAATCAGGAAAAATGTTATTTGCCGCACGTCCCTTGTGTAATTTCAAATAAGCAAGACCCGCTGAAAGAGAGCTTCAGGTAAAAAAAAAACACTTTATGTAAAAGGATCTACCCGAAACTTTCTTCGCTAGCCCAGGGTATTATGATTATTGAATTATGATTATATGATTATCTTTTTTTCTTATGTTTCTCATCCGATATGCCTGGCGGATTTTTAAGAAAATGTGAAAAATAACCATATATGGTAACTATATTAAGTTAACTATGTAAGTTTTTGTTATATTAAACTGAGACAAATAAACTGCTTCGTCAGTCTTCTGGTCGTAACCGCAAATGCTGGCTGAGGTCAAATTCTTGGGTTTGTTTCCCAGGTTGAAAAAGTTTTATTAGGTTTTTTATGAAATTCTCCGTAACAGCTCTAATTTTGGATTTATATCCGGTTCATGGCAAGCCGCCTATTGCATTAACCGGGCAAAAATTCCAAACTATTTAAAAAGCTGCTACTGCGAATTTCATAGAAAAACACAATAACACTTCGCTAGACCTGGGGATCGAACCGAGGACCTCTGACGTAGCAATCGCGCTTTGGTCCACTAGACTAAATCATAATTATGAAACTTTTTCTAAAATTTCAACCAGAAAATCTCCGGGGTCAAAAAGGTAGGCTTAATTCCACGAGCCATAAATATAGTCTCACAAAAATATCCTATAAGAATGGGAATTGTACGACCTCGTTATTTGGGGCTCTAATAATATTACCATTGTCTTTTCAATGAAAATATTATTGGAGGCGCAAGAGGGGTCGTCCCTCAAAGTGTAGATAATAATTATGTCACGTCACTGGACAAATAGTCATCTAAATTCCTTCCTCTAATAATACGTACTTAATAAGTAGCAATATTATATTTGTTTAAAAGAGGTACATAATTATCCTTATGTAACAGCAAATAGTCAATCTGTGATTATATCTACATAACAAATGAAAGCGGAATACCACTGACATACTTATCATGAAATTGGTCGAATTACATTTTACATAACATACCATATCGCGTGTATTCATTTTTAGATTTCATGTAATAGGGTCGACCCTCAAATCCAAACACCGAGCTGCTCTTTATAATTTCATAAACAATTCAATAACACTAAGCTCGACCTCGAAATCGTACCTGGGAACTCTAGCATAGTAGTCGCGCTAAAGACCATTAGACTAACATACATAACATACCATCACGCCTGTATTTCCCGAAGGGTTAGGCAGAAGCGTACTAATGTACACCCACAGTTCGCCGGTATGTTTAGGTTCCATAATTATAATAGTGGGCGAGCCTATTGCCATTAACCGGGCAGAAATCCAGTCTCCGAGCTGCTACTGAGAATTTCATAGAGAAACCCTAAAAATAACGTGTTGCGGATGTCCATGGGAAGCGGTAATCGCTTACCATCAGGCGATCCGTCCGCTGGTTTGCCCTCCTATCCCAAAAAAATGGAGATCGGACCTAGGACGTCTAGCATAGCAGTCGCGCTAAAGACCTCTAGACTAATGAGGCAATATTTTATAATCTAATATGTTAGCTTTAAAAAAAGCAATCAGAAGCACTATCAAATATTTCCATCGCGCGACACTCGGTATTGCAGTTCGTAATTTGATCTCGATACAATAAAGTCGATTGTTGGAAACACGTACGACATAACGAATATTACACCTCCGAACCTCTTCTGTTACCGTAACAATCTCTTCATCACTTTCCTGTGCTAGTCACGTTCCACTCCAAATGAGAGAAAATCTAATCTTTTTTTCCACCCCCTCTCAAATGATTGGGGCCGAACTCTGAAATACCTCGTAGATGGACGTTTATATAATGCCATTTGACTGCGAGGCCTTTTACAAAGCTGGATTAGATCTCGTTTGCATAATCAGTATCAATTTGGACGAATTCATGAGGCCAACTCAAAGTATTAATGAATGATAAACTCATTCAGAGGGCAATTTCAATGCTGGAATTTATTGTGTCCCTACCGATCAAGTTTTACTTTAAAGGATTTTTTTTGTTAAAGAGCTTACTAGCAATGTAGGTCGCACATTACTAGTATTCTTGTTAACCCCTCGTCCTAAGTGCTTGTGTTACGAGTGGATTCACGTCGGTAGTGCAATAGATGGGTTTGGAACCGGCAACCATATGATCGCAAGTCCGACGCCCTACCCATGAGCCCTAGCTTTTAAAATTTACTTTAAATTAGTTAGAAATAGTCTCAACTATCCAAGAAAACTGGCTGGCTAATTAGGTAATTAACAAATCTATACTTTAATTCAACAGCTCAAGTTTTCGTCCTGAGAGAAATAGACAGTAATTATCAGGCGGTATGATATATATGGCAGATATGATCTTTTCTTATAGAATTTATTTTCACCGGCAAAGACCTAGTAAATTTTTGTTAGTTGAAAATAAAAATTACAGATTCATGAAAAAGCCCTTGCTTACCTGATCTTACTAAGTACATTTGGTGAAATCACTCAAATGACAATAATTGTTTTTTATTAAGATTGTTTAGTAAAACGTCGGAGCGTTACTGAAATACCGCAGCATTGCCGCCCGACAAGTTATAGAAGCTTAGCCAGAGATTAGCATAAATTCAGGTGGCATCTGCAAGTACAATCGGGTATGATCTCTGTGGCTCTAGAAAGTTCGATGCCGGCTTTCCGCCTGCTCTGTTTAATAAAAAGCTAAACTTGAAACACAGCATTTGAAGGATATTATAGACAATTACTTAATTAATTTTAATTCGGACTAATAATGATTTAGTATCTGTTTTTGCTGATCACCATATCACCGAACTTGGAATAAAGGTTAGGTAAGTACACAGATTACAGTGTGCTGTTATTACGGAAAAAAGGAATAGATCTGTTAGCGGTGAAGGTCTTAATGACCAAATATAATAACTAAAAAATATCTGTCACCACAATAAGTATAATTATTATAAACTAATGACCAAAAATAATTCCACAGCGGCCATTTATTAATGTTTCCTCGTCGGCCAATGAGTAAAGAAAGCTTAGCGTTAGCGGAGTAAAGCTCACCCAAAGTGTAAATTAACTCGTACGAAAACTAATTAGTAGGTAGTTTAATGTGAATTAATTTAGTTCCAGTTTCCAAACAACTAATGAAACGTTATGATAACTTAGTAATACAAAACAACAGATGGTAGGCACATACCTACACACATAATTAATTTTATTAGTTAAAAAATATTTTGTAATCATATCACATATACATCAATCTCCAAATCTTAATAGCTAAATAAATAGGCATTTTTAGCTATATATACATATATAAAAATGTGGCCAAGCATATAAACCTTGTAAAACTTATCAATGTAAATTACCAAAATAGATCACAGACTTCCTTAAACTATGTTTGCATTTATTTTAAGGTTTCTCTCAAGGTTCTTATAAAAATACTCGTAACTAATAAATTGATTTTATTTTTAAAGGTTAATTGCTACATCTTGGAAGAGGGTATTGAATGAAACTTCAGATGTTCTACTGAAAAGCTTTATTGAAACATTTTGAGCGTAGAATATTTTAATAACATCGACGTTTTTAATTTACCTTGAATCAAGCCAATTGTAAGATCATTTACTTCACATGAATACTGAATTCAAAGCCGTTGAAGTGTCTAAGATCAATTATGAGTACGATATTCAATGGAGGATGATAATGAAATGAAAGGAAACTAGGATGAACTCGCAAAAATGTAAGGCAGCTATTGCCACATCTGAATCCGCAGCAGGATGCAAAGGAGAAAGGACCAATTAGGCTAAATTGTTAGGTATAGCTAGCATACTCAAGCAAGATCATTAATTTCCTAGCCACAGAGTACTTTCCTAGCTATAAATTAACTTTCAATATCACATGATTAACTCAGCTGCATATTGTCAGAAATACGAAAGCTGCAAAATATAGCGACATTCTATCAGCGGGTTGCAGGGTTCAGTACAAAATTCATGTGCAAAGTGTCTTCCAGCGAGGGATCAGGGGGGTTAAATTGGCATAATATTCTGATATGTATAAGTATGCTGACCTTCACTGTATAGGCTTTTCTTACACATAGCTCAGTTTATCAGCTTTTACTGGAAGACGGACAGAAAGAAAGAAAAATATTTTAACGTAAACGTATGACACGTCACGTATTAAACTTATGACAGGCCTTGTGTCTATGTATCATAAGATTCAGTATATGTAGTCATTCTAGTCCCCAGACATTTTCTAACAACATACGGACTAATCTTGCATTAATTCAGCCTTAGCAGGAAATTGCCACACACCTGTGTTCAGTGGGCTAATCTCTCACTTATTACCCACCGGCCGCCTTGTGCTTATTATGACTACCTACCTCCTTCTTATCCCTGTGATTGGAGTACTAATATAGGCAGAATATCTACAGGATAAATACTTATTCTTACTAACCTCAAGATAATAATGGCATATCTTCGTAGATATGCCATCTTTCATTTCATTTCAACCCACGAGGGTTCCACAAAGATCTCGAAGGTGTGTGAAACATAAATGTATGTTTTTTAATGAATTTCATTTTGTTATTCTCTGGAAAACGGCTGAACTTAATTATATAGTTATAAGCAGATGTCACAACCGAATCCATCTGTTATTTACTTGAGCATTTATAAACTTGCTATGTCATTAACTAAAATAAGCACTAACGATAAACTAAATACGAGATAAAATTATTAGTTACCTTTTTTATGGATTAAGTCGGCAAACAAGCTGACGAGCCATCCGGTGGTAAGTAGTCATCGTCGCCCAAGTACATCTGCAACATCAGACGAGTTGCTGATGCATTGCCGACCCTTAAGAGCTCTTACGCACTGCAGACTGCCAGAGCCTACATACCAAACTCACAAAAAGAACGAACTCATTGCCGTAGTTCGTTTGCCAAATGGAGTTTCCAAAGTGCTTATCTCGTGGATTTCGCAATACTAAAACACGTAGATACCTTGTCCAAATATGTATATACCATAGGTACATATACATCGTCTGACATTAAAAGGATTACATAGAACAACAGTCTTTCTCAAAGTGGGTTTTCAAGGGGGAGTGGAAGACTGAGAAAATCAGTAGATAATAACGTACGTGAAAAATTCATACTTGCAATTATTGCTGTTTTTGAAATGAACAACGACTGCCAAGTTGAAGGGTCCGGCGGAGCTTGAATTGCCCACAAAAACGTAATACCGAAATAAATCGTAATCCAGACAATATTCTATTAAATTATGTTATTACTCGGATTACGATACCGTTAATCTAGGTTCCTACGATACTATTTCATCTACTACTACTACTTCACTGGAAATAAAAAACCGGAAAATCGTTCCAACCGTAAAGTTATCAAAAATTGCATTTGCTTGCATTTATTTCTAGTGAAGTATTTTGGACGAAATGGTACAGTAGGAACCTAGATTAACGGTATCGGAATTCGAATAATAACATAATTTGATTAAATTGTTTTTGAATCACGATTTAGTTCAGTATTACGTTTGTAAGAGCAATTCGGTCCGACGGACTTTTAAAACATTTTGGAGGGAAATAAAACTATTTACAAAGTGGGCGGCGAATATCAGTTTGAGAACCTATGACGGAGAAAGGCTAATAGAGACACCTGCAAGTTAGGCGACAAACTTTAAGTCCACGTACCTTCGTACCCCACTTTTTGTTTTATGTATTTTGTATTTGCGAACCGTAATCTTAAATTATCTCATCCCAGACGTGACAACATTACGCGATTAGGTTAAGAGACTCCTTGAAAGGAAAAATTCTGCAGAATTGGAAATATACGAAACCACACGGTTATTAATTTACATGTAAGATAATTGAGACATTATTTTGTTTAGTTTACGCTACGCTAAAGGTTGGAGACGATACAATGAAAAATTCAATAAGCACAAAAAAATGCTGCCATAAACAAACTTAAAACGAAATACCTACCCATTTAATTATTTAGTTGATATAATGAAATTCTAATCATTATTTAATTCTAAAAAAAATCTTTTATTTACGAGAGCATTCGATTTATAAATAAGGGTCCCCAGACCACAGTATTTACTGGACTAATTTATTACTACTAACTTGTGACGTAGCTCGTAGCACCTCATAGCAACAGTGTAGCACCTGCTATGAGTCATATAGGTTGTAGATGAAGCTGCATATAAACCAAGGACCGTGTCGAAGAATGAATGTAAAGAAAATTGTAGTTAAATTAATATGCAAACATACGCTTAATAATAAATAAACTGACCCATTGGGACATATGGAAGAATCGAGTCATTCATCGCGACACTCTTGCAATTTCAGTTTTTTTTTTGTTACCGTTTTTTTTAAAAAACATATCCCACATTAGGATTTTCTCCTGTCTCGTGGCTGCGTTTACAAACAGAAATTCTCACATACACAAACACCCAGACACGGAACAACTACCTGTAGATGATACAAATATTTGTTTCGTGTGGAGATCGAACCCACAACACGTGGCGCAGAAGCCGATCGCTCAGCCGCTACGCCAAACGTGTCGTTAGTGTTTATACAATAGGTACTTGATATACTTACCTATATGCCAATAACTAGACCAGAGCCTTGGTTATAGATTACTTTTTCGCGGTCTCCCAAAAATTTTTTTTTATTTAAGTCACTCTATATCGACTAATCTTTCGTAAATGATTTTTCAATACATTTTGTTCCGATTTGCTTGTCTGTGACAATACGGCAATGGAAGGCAAGTACGGTTTATAGTCGGTACGAGTCCGACATACCCTGCCCCGGGCGGGGTTATCCCAGGTGGTAGACAATCCATGAGAATTTTCCGTGCTAAATAAAAGGCCCCTTGTAGATAAATTATGTTGTAATACGTAAATACATATAGGTATTTATACATATATAATTATTCTAGCGCGACTACCACGCCAAAGGTCCTGGGTTCGATCCCCAGGTATATAGCAGCTAGAAGTCGGGATTTGTGTAATGGCAATAGGCTCGCCCCCTATTACATGGGACCTAAACTTATCGGTGAACTGTGGGTGTACATTAGTACGCCTCTGCTTGTACATAAACATTATATTTTCCTGATTTGTCACAAGCTTTCAGAGGGATGCGCTACCTATATTTATATATTATATTATGCTTTATACTGTTAAAAAACCCTATACTGTGTCGTTGCAATAATACAATTAACGGACACAATAGGTATGCGAAAGACATCATCATCATCATCAGCCTATATTCGTCCACTGCTGGACAAAGGCCTCTCCTAGTGAACGCCAGATCTGTCTGCGAAAGATATGGCATCACTAATTACTAGGTATTATTATATAATGTACTAGCTTTTGCCAGCGACTTCGTCCGCGTAGAATAGTCACTTTGTTCCCTAGTTCTTCGCCCGTGGTTTCACCTGCGTTGCCCCGTTCCTAAGGGTTGTAGCGTGATGTTTTATAGCTTGAAACCTTTCTCATGAATCACTCATTTTCCCAACATTTCCCTTCACTGCTCTGCTCCTATTGATCGTAGCGTGATGAAAAGTATACTATAACCTGCCCAGGAGTATGAAGAATAATTGTACCAAGTTTCGTTGAAATCCGTCTAGTGGTTTTTGTTTCTATAACGAACATACAGACAGACAGACAGACAGACAAAAATTTTACTGATTGCATTTTTGGCGTCAGTATCGATCACTAATCACCCGCTGATAGTTATTTTGGAAATATATTTCATGTACAGAATTGACCTCTCTACAGATTTATTATAAGTATAGATAATTAGATATAAGATTAATTAACGTAGTAATAATATTAAAATTCTATAATTTAATTTTAAGCTATTGCTGTGCCCTAACAGGGTTCATGTTTCATACCACATAATGTATTGACCTACCATCTCTGTAAACAACATGAGTGCAAAATAAATTAATATGAATATGAAAGACAAAATATCTGTCTATAAATAAAACGCCTACATTTGTTCTGAGAACACAACTTATCTAATACTGAAGAACCGGTGATTGCTATGATAAAAATAATCACAATCAAATATGTGGATAGTATTAACTTATTATTTATTTATTTTATTTTATTTATACACAATACACAATAATCATCCTCCGAGTCTTTTCTCAACTATGGGGTCGGTTTCCAGTCTAACAAGATAAGGCTGAAAATCAGTATTTTACACGAAAAGAGTGCCATCAGACATCCGCAACCCCAATTTTTGGACAATACCAATATTCTGAGTAAGTATAGACTGGCTTGATGATGAAAAAAGCTTACTAGCAATGTGGGTCGCACATTACTAGTATTCGTGTTAACCTCTCGTGCTAAGCTAAATGCTTGTGTCACGAGTCGGCTCACGTACGGATGGCATCGGACTTGCGATCATGTGGTTGCCGGTTCGAAACCCACCCATTGCACTACCCACGTGAGCCCACTCGTAACACAAGCATTTAGCTTAACTCTTGACCCTGAATTAGTTACAGTAATTCAGGGTCCGTTATAAATATAGTCATTCTCTTTTTTATTACTTCAAAAACATCAGAAAATGAGTTCAATAAACCGCCCTACGAACACACGCGCAGGTAAAATACCTACTTAAATACCTATCTGGTTTTTGTAAGAATATCGAAATCAGTAAAGACAAAAATCACGAATGGGAAACATTTACGACCACGAGGGTTGCCGTTTTTAAGCTTACCAGATGGCGTCATTGGGGAGTAAGGTCCAGAAGATAGCTTCTAAAGGTTTTTATTACGCTCGTGAAAAAAAAGTAATACATTAAATCATATTTAATACCTTTTAATCGTACCGTAAATATATCTAGCATGTCGCACAGATATGTAGTCCCGTTTTGTTCGGAAAAAGGACGTTTTATATTTTTAACTCGTACTCGCAATAATTAATTTATCAGGTATACATGTAATAAACCCATGTAGCCCACCCACAAGCAGTGTAATTTGACATCTCGGAGACCTCTCGCTACACTACCGCCTCTATCCGCGAATTCACACGCAATAGCCCTCATTGTGTATCCCGGGTGACTGCGAAACCAGTTGCGGATATCTTCAGGAACGAGCACTTATTTCGACCGAACTATATCTACACCAAACCTGCCAAAACAGTCTGGAGTACAAAATCAAATACTTTCAATTTGACTATCGCGCTAAATAACATTTCCAGATAAAAACTTGAGAGGTGCCAAGGGACACCCGGATGGAACGAAGTTTAAATTTATAAATAGTTGAAGGCTCGATTAGCGCAGTGCCATAGGATACAAGTTCAAAATCAGCACGGAGCGAGTATTTATACATATAATCATAATTATAATCATAATCATAATCATAATCATAATCATAATCATAATCATAATCATAATCATAATCATAATCATAATCACAATCACAATCACAATCATAATCATAATATAAACGTATGCTAGCATATGGCAAATTAATCGAAAGGAACTACTATCTTATTATCTTATTAATATCTTATTATACAATAGCTTACTATAGCAAAAATACAACTTTTCGTAAGAATTTTCTCCGTCACAACGCGCGATAAGGAAGTTCGTTCCAACAACAGTCAAAATAAAACAAAAATTTTTACCTTCGGAAGTAGGTACTTCGTGTTTATTAGGAAGGTAGGAATTATTCATATTCTCTTTAGAATAACGTAGTTAGTTCTTATATTTTTATGATAATTCCAAAGTCAACCAAGTATACCTATTTATTAGGTTTTACTCTCCGAAGCAAGGTTTTTGAGTTAATAAAACACAACCTTATTTATATTCGATTACGAATATAATATGCTAAGTACGAGTATATATACATAACATTTTGATTTTAGAAAATAAAGTAAAATATTTCAATCAAAACCAGTTTTTTTTTTCAATATAAAAAACAGAAGATTGATGGAAATATTCTATGACTTACAGTAAAATTAAAATCTCTTCAGCCCTGGACCAGATCCATTTCACATTTCGTAATATTTCTTTTTTTTTGTACAGATATCATTCAAGTTGGACGTGTATTCTGAATGTAAATGAGTTGTATAATAAAATTTAATAAAAGTTTTCTTTAGGCAAAAAGTGTGAAGTTGGACGTAGATATTATAAAAGAAAATAGTTACTAAGGCTAACGGCACCTAATTCATTTATGTATAATACAATTTTGATTTTATATATGAACTTATAAAAACAAATTTCTGCGAAGACCTCTCGATGGAATAATACGAGTATGATAACTATCTCTATAATAGTTATTTAGTAACCAAATTGCAGGTTTTTAATAAAAAAAAATACACTGATTTTGTTTCATTGTGTTTAAGGTGACGTCAGAAACATAACAAATGTGAAGGCAAATTTCAACTTGGCGGACGGGACTCACGGTGGCTTTGTTGGTCATAGTGTCTGGTATATCAATCCAGAAGACGCAGGTTTGCATCCTGCACCGCAGTCCAATTTTTCCTTCACTAAAAATAACTTTGTAATCTTTAGTTGTTATCAGAAGTCTGAAGAGTCACATACATTCAAAACAGTTTATCTTTAGGATATCAACTCATTACGGGGTATAGCACCATAATGAGTTGATACAGAGGTCTGATGGCAGTTGCTCCGTATAAAATATTTATATACCGTCGCATCTGTTAGGCTGTCAGCCCACCCCAAAATAGTGGGGAAAATACCAGGATTATCATGATAAGAAATCGTCGTCAGTGGCCTGTGGGAAAGCTTTCCTAAAATAGATTTTGCTTAACCCGCTCGTTCGTATGGATTAAGTTGACAGTTCCATTCGCGGCTAAAACACCGTAGTTTTGTCTTGTTATGATTGTTTTGAAAATAATGGCGATGGGGAAACTCGCCAACAACGTACATAAAACGAAACAACTTTTCCGCTCGCCGTGATGAATGTTCACACAATTTGTATGGATGCGACTTTTCTGTTTATTGTCAAATTGCTTGCGGGATTCGAAGGTTTCGATTCGAAGTGGTAGGTCTTGGTCTTAGTTCAGAATACCTTAATAAGTAATACCTAACATAAAACGGCCTTATTCCAAAATGATTCAATGAATCAAAATATTTACTTTTATTTTTATATTTTTTCTTTTTAAATAACGTTGCCCCACACTAGGATTTTCTCCTGTGTCGTGGGTGCGTTTACAAACACAAATTCTCACAAACACACCCAGATCCGGCACAACTACCTGCAGATCATACAAATATTTGCTCCGTGTGGAGATCGAACCCACAACACGTGGCGCAGAAGCCGATCGCTCAGCCGCTACGCCAAACGTGTCGTCAATATACTGCCTCATTCCTTAGTCTAGCAGTAGTAAATGCGACTGATACGCTAGGGGTCCTGTGTTCTATTCCTAGGTCGAGCAAAGTGTTATGGAGGTTTTGTATGAAATTCTGATTAGGTACCTAGATACTATTAATTTCTACGAAATGCTTTAAAGTTTGAATTTATGCCCGGTTAATGGCTATAGGTTTGCCCCTTTTAAATAAGACCTAAACATTAGAGTAGCGTTATACGACATCCGGCAAGATGGAGTGATGATTTGCAAAAGGTTGCTAGCGGAAGCTGCGATAAGCCAAGGACAGGGTGAATTGGCGCACATTGGGGAAAGCCTACGTCCAGCAGTGGACTGCTATAGGCTGATGATGATGATGATGACACTGAAATAAGCGGCTGAATGTCATTCTAGACGGTTCTACTTAATTAAATAAAGATGAAAAAAGTGACTGCCCAAACCCAATTTCTAGGCAGTACCTACTGATGTCCTAAGAATAAATTGATTCTCGAGCTTTTCCGGCGTTTGGCTATTTAACCCCAAACAAACGTTTTCTTGCAATTGATGATAAAGTACCTTCCAAATCTTAAGGGACTTTTCGTCTCCTAAAAACTAATACTTATGTTTTGTTTGCTTTTTTAGGGTTCCGTGCCTCAAAAGGAAAAAACGGAACCCTTATAGGATCACTTTGTTGTCCGTCCGTGCATCCGTCCGTCCGTCTGTATGTAAAGACCCTTTATCACGGGAACGCGTAGAGATATCGAGTTCAAATTAAAACTATATATTCAAGTTGACTTAAAAAAAAAAGATGCAGCCGTTTATGCCACAAAAAACGTATATTTCGACACTCTCAAGGGAATCAAAATTAATAGCGTATTTTCCGTTGACCTAGAACTATGAAAATTGGCAAGTAATACCGTCATATACTATAAGCTAGGGAAAAATCTTAATAGTATACACTTGTAATTCATTATATTATGTACCTACAAATTTGCACGGAGCCCTCCATGGGCGAGAACGACTCGCGCTTGTTTTTTCATGTTGTAACTTTGTAACTGAAACGGAATACGCAAGTCATATCGCACCATCATCAATCGTCGAGAAATTAACAACTCACGACAAGAAAATAAATTTCCACCTGTCATTACTCATGATAAAATAATAAATCTTCAAAGCATTCATAGAAAATAAAAATAACTGTAGATATTACACAGTTTGCGTCAAAAGTAGGTCATCAAATGTTGTTCTTAAGAAAAGACTCTTCGTCGTTCTTCTGAAAGATATTGGAAAAGCTTTTACATTTTTACCACATAGGTGCATAAAGTCCGTGAACTAGCTACTAATTCAATAATTAACATACCACGTTATAACCCACAGATCGTCGTATGTATAATTATTATTATTATGTCCCATGTAATAGGGGGCAAGCCTATTGCCATTAACCGGGCACAAATACAGACTCCGAGCTGCTACTGAGAATTTCATAGAAAAACCAGATAACACTTTACTCGACCTGGGGATCGAACCCAGGACCTCTAGCGTAGCAGCCGCGCTTAGGACCACTACACTAATGAGGCAAATAAACAATCAAATATTATTTCCAATCTTTGGTGCCCATTGAATATCTTGAATATCTTACTCTAAATATAAAGCAACAGAAACTTTCAGTAGGTGCCTTACTACCTACCTACCTACTGAGAATAGAGACTTCCAGCAAAAAAATGCCAACTTATTATTACTAAAGAGTTCCCTTATTCCGCGACGCTTTTATCAATAAAACAATTAACTTTGCTGCATTCAGGGAAGTAACACAAAACATTAACAAATTACCTACTTGTTTTATTTATCACTAGCTGACCCGACAGACTTATTTTTAAACCTTCTCTGGACTTCCACAAATAATTCAAGACCAAAATTAGCCAAATCGGTCCAGCCGTTATCGAGTTTTAGCGAGACTAACGAACAGCAATTAATTTTTATATATATAAGATATAAGATATTGTGTTTCGTAGAGCGGTGGGCATTCCATTACATTCCCCTAAGGAAGGTTTCTTACGAAATAACTGAGATTGCGCGTGTGAAGTTGTTCACGAGACTGTGTCAAATGGTTTTGCAGTGGTAAGTTTTAATATGAAACCTCGGTGTAAAGATTATTGAGGTCGAAAATGTTTCGCATTAGTGAATATTGTCACTACTTACATAATAAGGAACAAATTCCCCGCGAAAATTGCCGCGTCGGATTGTCCGTCTGTTCGCGATAAACTTAAAAACGACTCAACGGATTTTCATGCGGTATCCATCAGTAGGCAGAGTAATTCATGAGGAAGGTTAAGGTGTATAATTTGTTAAGGTTTTGTGTAAATTGGTTGAAATATGACGATAATTGCTGAAAATGTCGGAAAAAGTCAAGCCACCTGGGAGCTTTTATGGAAAAAGCTGCCTTATCCCTTTGAGATACCGTACAAAGCCGAGACGGGTCGTTAGTTCTTACTAATTTCGAAATGTTTATACAAAATCATTAAATCAAGTGTCACAATAAAAAAATCTCCCACTGTAACAATCTATGGTGAGCCTGTGTGTGAGTAAGTAATGTTTATGTGATACAGTCACTTGCACACATGCACGCAAACATTAACACAACATCTCTAATTAACATCCATGGAGCACAATGGCTCCAGTAGAATCGAATCAGCGTCAGGTACTAAATTTTTGCTTGATATTTAGCTGATCTGAAACCCATTTGGTCAGCCGTGAGACACATGCATTGACAGTTCACAATTAAGTTACTTTTTTAGTAAAACAAAAAAAAGGATTATAGTTTTTACCTATAATCCTTTTGTTTGTTTGTTTATTTTATTGTGTTATTTGTGTCTCGGTGTTCGTAATAGTTTTTTGGGCGGCCCTTCAGAACGACCAAACAGTTATCACGTCCAGGGAGTGTTTACTTTGTTTTCAGTTTTTAAAGGACCGGATTGCCCGTACAAACGTAATACCGAAATAAATCGTAATTTAAACAGACATAACATTATTTTTTATATTTTCGAGGGCGGTTTTATTTTTTCTTAAAAGTTATTTTATTTCAACACAACATTTTTTAGTTTATTTTACGTATACCTAGAATACGTTATCATTTTATCATTTACTCGGTCGTTACGTGTCATTGTCATTTTGTTCCAAATTTTGTGATCAGATCTTGACCAAATATTTATGGGACCACCTCTGAAGTATAACCTACCGATCAAAATAAGAATCATCAAAATCGGTTAGCTGACTGTCAACACGTTCACATCTCAACATTTCTAAGTGTAAGTAAAGTTATAGTAATAAATTAACATGGGTATTACTATCTTAATATATATAAAACTCAAAGGTGACTGACTGACTGACATAGTGATCTATCAACGCACAGCCCAAACCACTGGAGGGATCGGGCTGAAATTTGGCATGCAGGTAGATGTTATGACGTAGGCATCCGCTAAGAAAGGATTTTGATAAATTCTACCCCCAAGGGGATAAAATAGGGGATGAAAGTATAAATGGAACAAAGTAACTATTCCACGCAGACGAAGTCGCGGGCAAAAAGAATATTCATTTGTTTAAATATTTGCTTACAAACCTCGATTGCTTAATTGAATATTTGTTGTTTGTTTATATAATACATGAATTGCAAAATACCCTCCGCATTTTTGATTTAAACAATCTTTCGTTCGACTGTCCACTTACAAAAATTACACTTACGAAAATTACAATAATGTAACCCACATTACAAAATACAGCTTACTCGCTGATAATGTAGCTGTCTAAAAAAAATTAAAATCAGTTTAGTGGTTTCGGCGTGAAAGCGTAATAAACAAACAAACTCACGTTCGCATTTATAAAATTATAATAGTTAAGGATATATAATAATCATCTTACTAAACAAGAAGCCGAGCCCCCACATAGTTGGGAAATTATTAGCATAGATATACATAGCATAAGCTAAGTATTGTACCTACTTATTTATTTTTTTACTTTAATTAAACCTACGTGTTCATATCTACAACTAAAGTAACTCCATAAACTCACAAGTTCTTAGATATATGCGCAAAACGAGAAATACAAACATAAATATCACACGATAAAAAAAAACGCTTTAGGTACGTGAATAATACAATTTATACACTTCAAGTCTTTGTGTGTCAAATGTCTAAAAGTCGTCAAAGTCAGCATTATTCACTGAGACAGTACCAGTGATGGCCATTGTCTTCAACTCTGTCACTCCCAAGGTTAAATGTAAATCACTGCTCTTGTTAATCGCACCACTACTCATTATTATGAGTGACGTAAACTAGCGATAAGCATATATCGCACAAGTGCAGATCTTTGATAACATATCACCATTACTTATTTTAACGTATCAAAAATGTTCACAACGTAGAACTAGTGACTGAGTTCAGTGCGTCTAAATAGAAATAAATTTATAACTATTGCAAAAATGATTGTAAGGTTATAAACATGTTGAACCGGATCGTGTTTTGCTGTGTATTTTTTGTGCTAGTGTGTGCCCAGGCCAGTGATTATGAAGGTAAGGTTGTTACGGCGATAAAATTAAATAATATCGATATAAGCAGGTTGTTGGCTATAAATAATATGCAAACAAAATAAAAGGATGATAGAAAGAACTACAATATTACAGATATTTCGAGGCGTGATTTGTGTTTAAAATTTTTTGATGTAGGTAGGTATGGCTTTTGATTTACATACTTTATCAACAAGTCAACGAATCAAAATCCCTATGTGTTTTGTTGGTTTGCATCACATCAAATAAACTTACCGGGGGAAGTAATTCATAAATACCTACCTACAATAAAAACATTTATTTAATGTTTATTCAATACCGAAAGTACCTACTTAGAACCTTCGCAAAATAAGGATAGGAATTGCGCAGAAAATTGGTAGATACTTCTCAGAATATGTTACCTACGTAGGTATATTATAACAATAATAATATAACTACCTAATTGATCTCAATATTTCTTAAGTAGCTAATGTTATTATGTAGGCTGGTAGGTCCAGGTCGTATCTACTTCAGGATTTCTATTGTTTTTTCGTTATTTCTGCTCTTGTTGCTTGAATTCCGTGCCGTGAACGACAGAGTCCACGATTGATACTTTCATATTTATTTTCACATCTGATAATATTGTGAAGTGCAATACCTAAACGAATTGAGTAGGTATTGGGTATGTTAATGGTATCACTACTCTACAAAACAGGACCCTTCACAATTATTATGCCTTCCTAGTAAGTAATCGTTGATAATACAGTAGGTCTTGTATTCTACAATCCCTCGTACATCATAGGGATGGACGCAAAAGCAATTAATGATCTCTGACGGGCTCATTGCAAATGTGATCTAAAATCCCAGGACACGAGGTCTACATACCCTGCCTGGTTTTTGGTGTGGAAAATTCTCATGGATCATTAAAGGTAGGTCACAGTGTATGTCACTCCGTACCGACTAACAACCGCACCTACCTTCCCATAGTCACGGCCATGGCATTTTTGACATTCACCACGACCGCGGCACATACCCTGCTACCACCCCTGGCGGACGAAACATGAGGATTTTTCGCACCATAAAAAATGTTAATGCTATTATCTATTTATTACCTATAATAAAATTATAACAGGCCGATGTCTGTACAATAAAGATATTAAAGAAAAACTAATATGGGCGGTATTTATTAGAGCAATAGATGCCATAATAACATTTTTTTGAATTCTGGTCTGCCTGTGTGTTTGTATGCGCCATCACTCAAAAACTACTGCATGGAATTGAGTACAGTTTTCATCGATGTAGACCTAGAGACCTAGAGGTCTATCTTAAAATCTGGTGCATGTTTCATCTTGGTACGCCGCCTAGAATAGGACTTATAGTATGTTAATCTTTTTGGGACGTGAGGGGAAACTGCTGGCAACAACTAGTAATAAATAACATTTTTGTGGGGTATTAATCCTTTGTAATGCCATTCCGATGATATCACTTCACGACGTCCACTGCCGAACATGAACAAAAGTCCTCCCTCATAAACTTCCACAAGGACCGGTTACATGCCGCCTTCATCCAGGGAGTTCCAGCGGTCTTTACCAGGTCGTCTGTCCTCGTTAGATGTTAATCGACACTGCGTTTGCCAGTGGGTTAGTATTAACAAAATAAATGTGATATTTCAGAAAAATGTTTTGAAATCAACTGCATTGGAGAAGAATATGAATGCATCGACGGCACGTGTTATTGTGCCAAAGGATTTATACCAAACCACTTCCAGAATAAATGCATACGATGTCCAGGTAAGTTATAATGTATCATTATTTGCTTTTTAATTTTGACACCCATAAATGTGTAATTCACCACTCACGTGTACCTAGGTCAGTGAATTCCTCTCGAAGCGTGCTATCTCACTGATATTTCCGTAAATACTTACATAAATTACTACAGACCTACGAAACCGAATTTCTGAGAAGTATTCGGAAGATCCGAATTATTTCAGCCAGTAGAGGTCCACTGCTGATCCAAAGCCTTCCCTTCTCGTAGATTTCAACAAGGACCGGTTATATGCTGCCTACATCCAATGACTCCCAGCCACCTTTACCACACCTGCCCATCATAGCGATTTTCGGTGCGAGATCTCAACTCAAGAACCTGATTGCACCAGCGCGGTTCTATGAGCTACGTGCCACACTCAACCACGTCACCTTACTAATCTTTTCCCCTATGACAGCGACTTTGGGACCACTATGGATCTCCTCATTACTGATTCGGTCGTGTAGAGAAATACCAAGCATACCGCTCTTCATAGCTCACCGAGGGGGCCTCTGGACTATATGTAATGAAAGAAAACTTGTTTCATCACTATAACATGGAAATATTCAGATATTTTCTGAGAAATACCTGGATATTCTATTATTTCTCTAAAATTCGTTTGCGCAGGTCTTTGACTATAACGATTATTTTATTTATTATATTTTAGGTAGGTACATAGTATGACATAAAATAACACAGTGTCCCACAAAACTGTACGAACAGTTTGACTGTAGGATTAATATAATCTACATAAAATATAATCGTTACAGTATTTAGGTACTTACCTTAATTACTTATTGTGGTAAGTTACCTAGAAGGACATACGCCGATCTTATTGGCGAAATCCTCCAAAAAGGTCAGGTGTGTAGCACTCGCACCCGCGTGTATGTATGAGAAGATTTATGAATGTGGAAGAAGCAAAAGAAGTATGCATGAATCGTAGCAAGTGGCAGTCTATAGTTTCTGCCTACCCCTGTCGGAAAAAGGCGTGAGTGTATGTATGTATGTTTTAAATCTACTTTTATTAAGTTCAGTTTTGATGTCTGCAAGTAAACTGTTGAGTATTTACGGAATACGTTTCCTTAGTCCTATTTCCACTCAGGTTTGTAAGTCTTGAAACAACAAATTTACACGGGCTCATTGTCCTTGCAGATCATTTTTAATCAGCGTAATTGCGTTTGACAACATTCTAATTATTTTTCTTTACTCAAAGTTCCGCTTTACAGTAAAACCTTATATAGAAAGTGGTAGCTTAAAAAAAACAATGGTTTGCTTGTGCCCCACTAGATAATGGCTAAGTAATAGTGATACCGAGGCTCTAGTTATCAGCACAATAACCATTCAGTTTCATAAAAATTGAAGCCTTAAGCCTGCCTTATTCATCATTGGTATCTATGACAAGTAGTTAATCTACTCGTAAAAGTGTTCGATCGTTTTAATGTAGGTACGTACATACATATCGATCCTTTTCAGGAAAAACATTGTTAAGCGCCGAAATTTTCAAAATATTTATTTCCAGCAACTTTTCGATCAGACGGTTCTGCACATTATAGCTCACTCACTCCTTTGTATTATTTCAAATTTATACAACTTTTATAGCAGCAAAAAGTTTTCATCGTAAGTGACGTCAAATTATTTTTTTATCGTATACACATTTTAGGTGATTGCGTTCTCAGGTCCTTATGGTATGCTTCGTACTCGGCAGTTACGACAACCTACCCTTGTCGCTTAAGATAAAAAAAACTGAGTTTTGTATTTTTTTGTTTCGGTTATCAAACATATCTATGCAATAATTCTCTAAAATACGAATTCTGAAATTTATTTTTTGTATTTTGGTACTAAAAAATAAAACTATTAAGTACTAGCTGCTGCAGTCCGCAGTTTCACTCACGTCCCAAAAAAAATAACATACTACAAGTCCGATTCTAGGCGGCGTATCAAGATGAAACATGCACCAGATTTTAAGTTAGACCTCTAGCAATACATCGGTGAAAACTGCATTCAATTCTATGCAGTAGTTTTTTCGTGATACGCGTACAAACATTAGACAGACAGACGGATAAAAATTCCAAAAATTGTTATTTTGGCTTCTGTTGCTCTGATAAAGACCCCCCATATTGGATTTTCTTTAATATCTATAATGTACAGACATCGGCCAGTTACAATTTTATTATAGTGTAGCGATATCTACCGCGCTACATAGAAAATAGACGGACAAGTCCTGAATCGCGCAAGTGAAGTTTGCAACGCAACTTGGATATATACAACCGCCCGACATGAACCGTCTGGCGGAGGATTCTCCCTTTGGTGTGAGGGGCAACACTCCTTGCCTCTCGACAATAGAAAAAAACATTTGTAGGGAAAACACGTCATCAATATAGACATCAATTTCAACGTAACCGACATATGTAGGTATATTAAATTCAAGCAAAATGGCACTAAGTTACCGACTATTCTATTAAATCAACAGTTATATGAATAATAACTTATAAAAATATCAGTATCATTGTCATAAATACATTTTAATTGAAGAAGTAGTTAAGAATCCCTTCTGTGAAATTTGCAAATAGTCGGTTGCGATGTTCTTCCTGAAAAGGCTCGATATTTGCAGTATAACTGACCTCTCACTGTACAAAAGGTCTCTAAATAGCGAGGTCAGTAATGGAAAACTTGAGCTTGATTTGTCGCTGTGTTCAATAAATAAGGTTTTCCTCACCTGTCTCGTAAAAAATATAGGTACATCTATACCTGTTATAAAAGTTAAAAGACTTTTCCCCACTCTAGAATATTCGTGTGGATTTTATTACTACATAATACAAAAGACGCACACTTAAATTTTTTTTGACATGTTACCTACCTACCTAAAGTTTTACTCAATAACATTTAAATCCATTGTGTTCATTCCACGGTTTATAAAACGTGCTAAGTAGGTAATAACTAGATACTTACCTAAGTAATTACTTAAATTACCAATAAAATATTTTTGTTATTATAAAAACTCATAATTATAGATACACAGCTGACTCGACAAAATTATACAATTGCATTTTTATATCGTCGAGTAAGATGTCTATTCAACGTAGAACCATTTACGAGAAATGTGATCTTATTTGGACGAGAAACCTTCTGGTTTTTTATGTTCCGTTCTGTGTTGGTCGTGGCGAATGTTACAAATATTACATACATACATATCTTCACGCCTGTCTCCCATTGGGGTAGGCAGAAACTATAGATTTTTACTTGGCACGATCCTCGCACACCAATTTCGCATCATCTCCGTTCATTAATCTCCTCATGCATGATCGTCGGTTTAGGGTGCTCTTAACCTGACCTTTTTTGAGAACGTCCGCAATTTGGTTGTGGTACGTTCGCCGACGGAAGAGTTGGAAGGGGCCGACCTTCCAACTCTTCCATCCGTACTGGCCATGTACTCGTTTTGCAATCTTCGTTCATCCATCCTCTCTACATACCCAAACTACCATAACATACCTTTCTCAATCTTTGTTATTACATCTTCTTTCACACCACACCGCAACTCCACTTTCGCACCAAGAGTATCACGGCTATGATTCTAGGGTAATGAAAGGTAAATGCGGTTTTTAGTCAGTACAAGTCCAACATTCCTTGTCAGCTCCCTTGGCAGACGATCCATAAAGACTTACCGACTTTCCGCAACCCAAAAAAAATGGCGATGGCGCTATATAATGTGTATTTTTACTATGGAAACAGTACCTATCCCTCTCTTCCTATAGCAAAACGATAATAATACGATGTGCTACCAGGCACTGTGCAATGATTGTCGACATCAGCGTCCCGCACGATATGAAAGTTGAGAAAAAGAATGAAAATAATAAAGTAGGTAGGCTTATCTTGATTTGGTGATTTGGTACAGGAGGATGTCAACCTTTCTGTCAATCGGAAGTGAATAAGTAATTCAGCAATCATTGTACCGATAGTACAATGAGGAACATAAGATAACAGTGATACGATCATCGGACTGCCAAGTTGTATGTCTCAAGTTCTAATCCAAACCTCTGACTTTTCGTAAACATGTGCTCATTAATTAATATTATCACTCGCATAAACGGTGAAGAAAAACATATTTTATTTTTATGAAACGCTTACTAGCAATGTGGGTCGCACATTACTAGTACCTATTCTTGTTTACCCTTCGTGCTAATTTAATGGCTTGTGGTTACGAGTGGGTTCACGTCGGTAGTGGCATTGGTGGGTTTCAAACCGGCAACCACATGATCACCAGTCCGACGCCCTAGCAATTAGGCTACCGTCGCTTTTTAAATGCATGCCAAAGGGATTTTCTCGATGGCGAATGATCTGCCATCCCGCATTATGCCAGCGTGTGGACAGCCTATCCCCTCTCATTCTAAGAGGAGACTCGTGCACAGCAGTGGGACAGTTTATGGGATGATGTATCGATAGTTGAGTCAGGCAGCGGTCTAATAGCCAAGAACCTCAACCAACATCTAAGGAGGTTCACGTTGGGTGGCTAGAAACAGAGAACAATACCTACTTACTCCTAGATAAGATTCCTAGGTATTGTTAGGAGGGTATTACCTAGGTACATAAGAACTGCCTCATTAGTCTAGTAAGAGTCCTAAGCACGACTGCTACGTTAGAGGTCCTGGGTTCGATTTCCAGGTCAAGCAAAGTGGACTTTTCTATGACATTTTCAAAAGCAGCTCGGAGTTTTGCATTGTTCCCGAAATCCCGATTAATGGCAATAGGCTCGCTCTATTACATGGGACCTAAACATATCGGCGAACTACGGATTTACATCAGTACACCTCTGCCTAACTCTTCGGAGAATGGAGGCGTGATAGTGCACAAGTCCCAAACTCCGAGCGACTACTGAGAATTTCCTAGAAAAACTCAATAACGCTGCTCGACCTGGGAATCGAACCCAGAACTTCTATTGTAGCAGTCGGTGTGTTACCTAAATAAATAAAGGAAATAATATAATTAGTAGATAATATAAAAAACATTTTGGACGTCTATCATTATCTTCTGTTTTGCGGAAGTAAGATAATAGATGTATGATAAAAGAGTCGACATTCAAATTATGATTAGGTAAGTACCTAATTTCCTTGACACAAATTTTTAAAACATGATTTGACTCAACAAAATCTCTTTTTATAGTGAACATAACACACCAAGTGGTGCAGTTTACGTATAGCTTGTGGGAAACCTATATACATGTATGTACTATGTACATTTACACTGAATTTATTAGATACTAGCGTGTCCGTGGTTTCACTCGAATCCCAAAGGACTTTTTTAAACAAAAGGTATTCCTTCTCCAATCTACTTCTACACCAAAAAAATTGGTTTAGCAGTTTAGGTTATTAAAATTTATATTTTTAAAGATGTAGAAAAATCAAACAGAGTACAACCTACCTAACCAGCTTAAATAGTTTTTTTTTAACCTATAGGATTTTCTTTATATAACATTACACACACCAAAAAATCAACGTTCGAAAAGTTAAAACTAGCGTAGGGCCTTAACTTATAATAATAATTAAAAGTACGCTCATATTTCAGGATTAGGAGAGAAGTGTTTCGGGCCGTGCTGCTCGGCGCCCGGGAACGCGAGCCTCCAGTGCTGGCAGGGGATTTGCCAGCCATGCTACGATAACCTCGGTAAATGGACTTGCAGGTTCGCAAACTCTTATATAAGCAGGATATTACCGTATAGCAGAAATGGGGGAGGAGTAGTTCGGGATTATTCAGAAAAATAGACGGTGTATCCATTAGCCTAGAGGTTCCCAAAGTGTGCGCCGCGGCGCTCTGGAAACCCGTAAAGCGATTCTCTTAACCATTCTCCTCATTCATTTTTGTATATATCTACGTAACTAGTATCATTACCTACCTATCTATTTATTTCGACTAGCTACATAAGTAGCTTAGGGCGCCGAGACAAATTAGTAAAAACATGTAAATGCGCCGCTGCCTGAAAAAGATTGGGATTGACGCCTGCATTAGCCTATAGTACCTACGTAGTGGCATTTTAGGAGGCCTCATCGTTAAATATAATTATGTTGAGTTGATGTCTGAGTTGAAGCTACCTTTAAATATCTACATATTCAAACCTTACCACAGTTACCACATACCTATTGGGATTGTAGGATTCTCATAAGAAAAAGTTTTTACATGAGACACATAAAATATGAGCAGATAGTTACCTACTTACTAAATTAAAAATATTTAAATTTATCGTAGGTACTAGAATATTAGTGCTAATAAACAAACAATCAATTAAAATTTTAGAATCTAAGTTTAAAATATAAGAATGGAATATAGGTACCTGGAATAATTACATAGAAAAATATCTATAGGTAGGTTACCAATTATTACAATTAACACAACGTAAAGTTTTTTTTTGTAATAGGTACGTAATTAGAATATTGTAAGCAAAAAAAAAACATTCTGAAAATTAATTAAGTAGGTAAGTAGGTACCTATCTCCTGGTGATGAACACAGAAGAAAATATTCAATATTTTTT
The DNA here is from genome assembly GCA_910591435.1 of Acronicta aceris. NCBI lineage: Eukaryota > Metazoa > Arthropoda > Insecta > Lepidoptera > Noctuidae > Acronicta > Acronicta aceris. The sequence goes on from OU342768.1 coordinate 11,076,360, forward strand.
TCAAATATTTTAATATACCGAAGGCGAACGAATGAAATTAGTTTCGTTTCTGACATTCTTTATACTGATAATAACAACTCTGTTTTGAAATGGTCTCGTGTTAGTACCTACAGTAGGTACCTACGTACATACCTAGGTACCGACCGACGACTCTTTGGTATTTTGTCTTGATTTCAAAATATAATGCTAGAATCATCGATATATATGTACTAAGTCAATGGCTAGAATAAATTAAAATATATAGGTATTATGTAGGTAAAATATGTTTTTACTATACCTACTTACTTACTTAATATTATTAACATTACTTTCATAATAAATAGAACCGCTTTTAACGTGGGAGAGCCATGCTTCGGCACGAATGGGCCGGCTCGACCGGAGTGATACCACGGCCTCACAAAAAACCGGCGTCAAACAACGCTTACGTTGTGTTTCGCCGAGTGAGTGAGGTTACCGGAGGATCAATCACCTTTTAAAAGGCGAGCAACACACTTGGGACTCCTCTGGTGTTGCGGGTGTCCAGTCCACTAGATGGATCGCCTGATGGTAAACGGTTACCGCTGTAATCGCTTACCATCAGTTTGTCCCCCTATCCCATAAAAAAACCAACCATTATGAAGACGTATTTTTTACCCGACTACGAAAAAGGTAAGTAATGAATGAGTTTAACGGTATGTATCGTATGGATGTTCGATCCTAGATTAAAAACTTCTCATTAGATTTTAACAAACGAGATGACGATTGATTCGTGTTTACAGTAAGATGAGTACTTAAATGCTATAAATTTTTAAATTATAATCTTCGAATTTGCTATAGGTAGGTATCTAGATATAACCTCCCAAATTTTATCGTTTCTGTTCAGCGGTTTAGGCATGAAAGATTAACAGAAAAACAAAGTTGGTGGGTATCTAACTCTGTTACTTACTTTCGTATTTATATTATGTATTGTACTTATAGTAGGCAGGTATGGATTGAAGATTTTATAGGTAATAAATAAATAATATGAGTTGTAAATATTGACTGACTGCTTCTGATAAATCGAGTTTGTGTTACATTCCAGGGAATCCCTAGAACAAATTCTTCTGATTTCCAGTACGCAGGTGGTAATGGGTGCAGCGCTGATCCTCGGGATTATAGCCACGTTCATACTACTGTACAAACTTTGCGCTACTACTGATTTAAGGTAGGTAGGTAGTTGCCTACAAACAACTACCTAAGTAGGTTTACGTACGTATTGCTTTTTTTTTAAAGACAAGACCAATTAGGCAGTCAACAATTAGCAAACAAACCCTGTGTTGCAGGGGACTTGACAACAATATAATTACGGATATTAATGAATACAAAGAACACCCAACAGGCTCAAAACTAATATCTATGGCCAGACATTTTTTGTCACGGTTGGAAATCGAAACCACGACGTAATTATGACAATTAGGTACCTATAGTCCATTATCATATCAGCGAAAATAAGTACCTAAGTAAGTACGTCCATTGAAAAACTCTAGCTAATATGTAAAGAATATAAATATAGTTTCGGTGTATTTTTTTATTATAGTTAAACCTAAGTAATAATAAATATTTGTAGAGCCTTTGGAGCGGGGTCTAATGGAGACGGCAGACTTTCAATCGGAAGTCTTCAATTGTACGTTGAGGAAAGATTACGAGACGCACCGCCAAGGTAAACACGAATTTTAACTGAACATACCATCACGCCTGTATTCCCCGAAGAGTTAGACAGAGGCGTTCTAATGTACGGTACACCCACAGCTCGCCAGTATGTTTAGGTCCCATGTAATAGGGGGCGAGCCTCAAACTCCAAAGTCCAAGCTGATAATAAAAAAATCATAGACAAAACGCAATAACAATTTGCTCGACCTGGGAATAGAACTCAGGACCTCTAGCGTAGCAGTCGCGCTCAGGGCCCCTAGGCTAATGAAGAAGAATTTTAACTTGATGGCGTAAAATATCATAGGGAGTTTTTCCTAGGGGAAGGACGTAGCCGTCCAGCTGAACGAACCAGAGCCATTTAATAAGAACTCCAAGAACTTCAAGGAGCTTTTTATGACTTTAAGTAAAAAAGCTTCTTGGGTGGGCGTTGCCCCCCTTGCTACGCCCATGACTGGCGTATAAATATTTACTGGGTCTAGGTGTGATTAATAGCTGCCTAGCGGCAAAAATCATACGTTTTTTATACGTAATCATACGTTTTTGAATACTTACATAATAAATAATCTGGACTTTGAAAGAGACCATGCTAAGTTTTAGATTTTCTTCTCAGAGGGTGTCAGTTAAAATGCCAGCGCCATCTAGTGGGTACTCAAAATCAAAACGCACAATACAGGATGTGGAATGAGTTACCTGCCGAGGTTTCCCCAAAAAAACTACAGCATGGGGTCTATCTATAGATTGGCGGAGCAATTCTATCCATGCAATAGATGAAAACTAACAGATATCATTCATCTAGATCAGTCTTTCTCAAAGTAGACGATAACGCCCGCTGGAGGCCTACAGGGAGGCGGTAAAGGGTCTATAGAAAATTGTGATTACATTTTGGGGGCGCTTCTTGATTCTCAAGTGAGCGGTAAACCGAAATAAGTTTATGAACATCTGATAATAACTGTGATAAGTTACCTAATACAATTTGATAAATTTTCAGTTATTCACGAACGCCGGCTGCAGGATCAGCAACATATCCTGCCATAGCATTCCTTAATGCTGGATTTGTAAGTACCTACCCAATTCCTTTTTATTATCACGCCTCTATTCTCCAAATACTAACCCATTTGTACTAAATTATTAACCAGGGGTAGGTATGACCAAATAATTTTTATTTAGTGATACCCCTGGTGTTGCAAGCGTCCATAGGCTACGGTAAACGCTGACCATCAGGCGGGCCGTATGCTTGTTTGCCACCTTAGTGGTACCTATAAAAAACCTTCGTAATTGTGACTTAAAAACAGTAGACATCAGCAATACAAATTAATAAGTAGGAAGATCTAAAAACTTTTTATTTGATCAGCAGCACACATACGGCAGGTACCTACGTCCAGCACAAAACTTCGTCTTCCGCGGTAGTGGGCACAAGTAAATTTCCACAAGATATTCAAGCTTTGTTTTACAGCATGCACGAGTCCGTAGACAATACTTAGGTGACTTTCACACCAAGCAACTTAATTTTCACATTACTAAAAATACCTAACATTTTTATCATTATGGAGTTTCTTGCCGATTCTCCGGGCTGATCGTTCGAGCTAAGCCGCCAAATTCAATTAGGTACCTAAGTATTGTTTTTTGCAAGTTTTAGGTCTATACCTACTAGATAACTAAATAGTTGTCACGAAACTGCCTTTAACAACACCGAAAAATAAGAAGTCTAACAATTGTATTACTAGCTTCTGCCCGCGACAGTCTGCGTGGACTTCAAAACTGGATGCGACCTGAATAAAAACTAGCCTATGTGTTATTCCAGCCTATAATCTATCTGTGTGCCAAATTTTATCCAGATCCGTACAGCCGGCGTGAACAAAAACGAAGCAAAACATCCATACTCACAAACTTTCACGTTTATAATATTAGTAAGGATGTACCTAAGTCATTGCAGTCATACATTCAATTTTTTTAGATACACGACAGCAGTGTGCCACCTCCACCATATACAGCAGAAGCCAAAACCGAAGATACCCACAATAGAATAAACCACATATGAAAACGATCAGTATTGTATTAAACCTTAGTATACTGTAAATTAAGTAGATAATTGTTTGCAAGTGATAATAAAGTTACTGTTCTTATTTTATATGTTTATTACGTATTCATGTGTGTATTATTTGTAACCCTGGGTGCTTGATAAACTAAACCTAAATAGCGACACGAAATTGATTATCAACTAATGCCGCTAATTCCCGCCATCGTCACAGTACACGACAGCAGTGTGCCACCTCCACCATATACAGCAGAAGCCAAAACCGAAGATACCCACAATAGAATAAACCACATATGAAAACGATCAGTATTGTATTAAACCTTAGTATACTGTAAATTAAGTAGATAATTGTTTGCAAGTGATAATAAAGTTACTGTTCTTATTTTATATGTTTATTACGTATTCATGTGTGTATTATTTGTAACCCTGGGTGCTTGATAAACTAAACCTGAATAGCAACACGAAATTGATTATCAACTAATGCCGCTAATTCCCGCCATCGCCACAGTTCAATAAATCGTAAGTCGATCTATACATAAAACTGTAACAGGCATAGAGAGAACACAGAAACAAAAACATCGTTTTTTTTTATTTTTGTCTGTTGGTCTGTGCGTTTGACGCGTATCACGCAAAAGCTACTGCGAGCTGCGTGAAATTGGATGCGATTTTCATAACACACTTTTTGTATTTTTACAGCGCAATTGGTGGTTGTTGAGCTACTTCTACGCTGTAGCTCACTGATTCTAGCACGGATCAAATAATTGTATGACCTACAGGTCCAGATTTGAGTGTTTGTGTGTGTGAAAATGCACTCTCTGGACCTGTAGGTCGATACCCATAGAAGAGAAAATCCTGTAACAACATTTTTTATAAAATATTATCAAAAATATCCAGACAAATTTAAATGAAATAAATATTATGTTTTTCTTTGGATAGAAAAATCTATTCACATAATTTCTGACAGTCTGTGAACACTGCATATACTATAGTATATTTTTTATTAGTTTGTAAGAGTTGTCAACGCTGCCACCACATCTCCTCGGTGTTCTCTTAAAGTCCTTTCTGCTAATGTTCTAGATATTTCCATCTCTTTTACCTGAAAAATATAAGAGTTTACATTAGTAAGTATATAAAAATAAAAATTAAATGCAGTTTGTAAACATCGCTTAAGAATAGATGGATCGATTTGGCAATTTTTTATTTTAAAATAATTATAATAATCTTAATAAACATAATTTCTAATTTGGTAAAAGTGCATGTGCAGTCCTTTTTTCTGTTTGATTTACTAAAATTTACAAAGGACAAAGTTTATCAGGTAAACTAATTAGTAATGAAAATGGCATAAATAATGTTTGTGCAATAATTCACCCACCCAGGTCAATTAGACACAATAGAAAATTAATTGCAAATTTTGAAGGATAACTCATATAAGAACATTTTAAGTTTATAAAAACTTGTAAAAACATTTATCACAGCCCTCAATAAGGTTATTATTCTTTAATGAATTAAACCTATGATGCAACTCTATGTGTCATGATTACATCACACCATGAAGGTAATAAAAACCAAGTCTAATCAAGTCTAAAAATCGTGAGGGTCCAGAAGTTGGAGTCGCACCACAAAGTTAATTTTAAATCTTTTGTGGTGAGAGTCCTGAATAGTCACTTTGAGACATTCTTAAAAGAATAAATGGAATTAAGAATTTGGCTGAAGCAAGTCATGTATCAGCATTTTCGCAGAAGGTTACATGACACCATGGTGTGCCATGGTGTCATGTAACCTTCTGCACAATACGTTGTTTATAATTGTATGAATTAGTGTATTATTATGGTTTGTTTTGTATGTGTTTTTTTTTCTATGGGTCTTTGTTACCTGAAATACAGTACTTATATTTAGACTTACTTAAATCAAAATAAATAAATGTTTTACTTTAATATATTATTTCTGTAGATACCTACATAGTTTAAATATTTTAAAGAAGCCAAATAAATCTGTTCCATAGGTAATTCAACAATTTGGGTTTTGTGCTTATTATAATTATGCTAAAACATTCAGCAGAGGCCCAATTCTCGCTTCTGAATTTAAAAACACTTAAAAGATAATACGTAAATTGTTTAAAAGAATGCTACTGCACTCCACACTTATCAGATTAATGTTTAAGTTCACAATAAGGCTTCACTTACAATTAATTCTATGTCATCCTTTTTGACTGAAACCTTTTGTAGTTCCTTTTCCTTTTCAAGGCGCTCAGCTGCTTCCTTGTTTCTTCTGTCGCCAATTAACGACAAGGCCTAGAATTATTACAATGATAAATAGTTATACTTTTTAACCTTTCAAGTAACAAATAACAGAATGCAAAATGCTCTTGAATGACGAGATGCAAATACAATTTGGTGAACGAAATGTTCAATCATAATATCGAATTGGTAATTGAATTTCTCATAATTTCCTGCTTGTTTTTTGATTTACCACTATAGAGTACATCTGATTAAAAATCAACCAATTTAGCATAATTTAGCAATATCCCTCTAGTTTTAAGAGAAGCCATCACTACAGCTACAACTGTTTTTATTAAGTAAACACATGCAAAAGCTATGAAAATAAATGATTCTTATGAATAAGATTGAGCAAAATTATGGAATAGTTCTAAAATTGGTTCTATTTTAGCATATGTTCAGATTGTAATCCTACCCCAGATATATCCTGAGAAGATATTTCCTTCTCTTCTGCATAGTCGGTGACCTTCTCCAAGTCTGCTACTCCACTATCATGTTTTGCAGTCTTCTTTTGTGTTTTGTCTTTATCGTGCTGAATATCATCAGTGTCACCATTAATTTCTTCGTCAGCCATTCTGATCTGTATTATTACTATACTATGTTACAACTTCTATAACGAATACCTACACAAATCGCCACTAATTAGGCATTTTACAGAAAACAACTTTATTGTCAATCGAAAATGAAAACGAGTTGATCGTTCTTTTTTGAGGTTATTTTTTGGTTTCGTTCAGAAATGACGGGTAAAAAATTATCAAATGTTATTCACAAAAAGCATGCCCATGACCAGTCATTATTATTTTTTATAGATCATGTCCGCGACTTCGTCCGCGTGGATTCTTTAAATTAATATACCTGTTTTATTGAAGAACTGACTGAAATAAAACAAACACAACATGAAAGTATAAATAAAATTCGAAATGTACAAATTCCTTTGTACAAATAAATAAATTAATTAAAAAATAAATAAACGTGAAAGTTTGTGAGTATGGATCGCTTTGGTATGGATGTATGGATGTTTGTTACTCTTTCACGCCAGAACGGCTGAACGGATCGATATAGAGCGCCTGGAATAACACCACTACTTTTTATCCAGGTCGGGCCCAATCCTGAAGTCCACGCAAACAGTCAGTCAAGTCGCGGGCCGAAGCTAGTAATACATAATATGTGAAAACCAGACCCAAATCAAATAAGCCGTTTCTAAGATTAGCACGCGCTAACGCATAACAAACACACAAAAATTAAAACCTCCAATAATCGTTTTTCTCATATTTTATAGCTTTACAGACAGCGATCAGTTATATTTTTATTATATGTATGGATATTGATGTATGATCGCTTGATCACCACTGACCTCTACCTATAATTGTTGGGCATTAATCAATTAAAATTACACTCAATTACTTTTTAATTAATTGCAATTGAATTAATTTTAAGTTGCAATCAAATCTCATCAAAGCAGAGGTGTACTAAATGTACACCCAGAGTTCGCCGCTATGTTTTAGGTCCCATCCCATGTAATAGGAGGCACGAATCCAGACTCCAAGCTTCCACTGAGAATTTCATAGACAACCGAATAACACTTTGCTCGAATCGAACCCAGGACCTCTAGCGTAGCAGTCACGCTTGGGACTTCTAGACTAATGAGGCATTCGATAGTATTTTTATGCAGTAATTTTTATTAATCGATTAAATTGAAATAAAACCAATTTCTTCACCAGTAAACATTATCTTTCATTTTTCAGGCAGTACCTAATTAAAGGTTATTTTACTTATTAATTACTGGACTTGCCTAAATGTTTGCAAAATCGGATAACCTATCAATTTTCTTATATATCAAGCTGTTCATGTTCTAGATATAAAGTAAATACGGGCAGCAAAGTGTCAGAGAGACGCAAAAACGACGTAAAATTTTGATGACCTACAAGACAAGACATGAAGGCAGAGATAGGTATTGTTGGCCCCACCATCGCATTCTAGAGAGCGAGGGTATTCCTCACTCCATTCTCTATGTTTATGGGTTGGTCAATTATGAAATTATTAATCTGTGGTCAAATATTTTCTTCTAATTTCCGAACGATAAACTAAAGAGAATTTCTAGATTTTTTTATTGGATGAATTTCTCTGAGGACCGTCCTGGAACTTCTAGATGATTAAACTTACACGCCTAAACGCTTTTGAAGATGATTAAACAAAATTCATTTACGGCCGATTTTTTCATCGCCAGATAACTTTTAACTGAGGAATAAAATTATGTAACGTTTTACAGATTTTTTATAGAAAATCTGTAAAAAATTCAAATTTATTCCTTCGTTATAGTTATTTAGCGATAAAAAAATCGGCCCTTTAATTTTAATTTCAATTAAATTTTACAATTAGAAGAAAACATTTTGTAAGTGCTATCACCGATAAACTTGCTTGATTGACAGTCTGACACTTGACACTTTGACAGTTTATGCAGGCTGTGCATTACCCCTTCCATTACACAGTGTGGATATTTCTACTTCTTTTGTTTTTAAATCCCTAATTATTAGTTAGGACATAATAATTCACGATTTTTCTTTATGAGTTTATCATTTTATGTGTTCTGTGATCAAGAAAAGTGAGGAGAAAACGGCAGAAATTGGTAAGTGGGTAATTTTAGATTTTGCGAGTTGTCAAACTAAATTTGTGGTATGTCGCCCTTGACGTCTGCCTTTTATTAAAATTTTATATATTAAGTAGGAGCCTATTTTGTAATACAGAATACTACATTTACCTAATGTTTTATTTGAAAATCGTTTCTTGAAGTGTAGGTAGATTGGTATTTCATTCAACCACGATGTGACGTCAAGCCAATATGGAGAATAGCGTTTTCCTTTGCTTACAGTAGCTCGTGTTCATTTCAAACACCTCTGTCTTTTTAGTGTTAGCACCAAAGGTTCTGGCTGAAGTATTTGTTTAATTTAAATGGTAAAAATTTATTTACTGGGTTCACAAGTACCTATGAAAATTGATAAATTTTCGGGGTACTTAGTGACCTTGAATCTTGATGTTTTGAGTCCCTAACTTTACCATGTGTTTGCAAGTTATAAAACCTTACCAGGTAATCATCTGCTTTATTTCTCTGAACTTGGATCGACCGACACTTATTATACTGATATTTATTTTCCTAATTTTCACTATAATAGCCATATAATGTAATCAAGCCTTTATTAAATGTTTTTTTTTTAAATAATCATTTACACCTGATATTCAATAAAACCATATAGAAATCTTATAACTACTAGACAGATACATACATATAATATGTTTACTTCCCAATTATATTGTAGGTATGTTACTATTATTTGATATAATTCTCATGTAAGTGAATTGTAATTCTTATGAGAATAAAGTTGTCTCTAATCCAAATTATATTTAGGTAATTATCTTTTACCTGTCAAGAAACAAATAATGAACACTAGAAAAATCTATTGTTCTTGAATGCTACCAATGTAGTAAGTAAAACAACCTCATACTCAAGCAGGCTTTTTAAGTTAAAAGACTTTTGGTGTAATTCATGTTACATACATATTATTATAACAAATCATGCAAAAGCTGGGATGAGAGTGAAAGGCAGCAGTTGATAATAATATAAAAATGTCTAATAAACCTATTAGGTCTGATGAATTTTGTTGTTTTGTCATAAATGATATTTTATGACAAAGGAATAGAAGACAAAACACATTATAGCTATACAACATATTACTTTAGTATCACTTTTTCTCATGATTCCGTCCAAAGGTATGTAAAAGATCGCAGTTAGCGATAAGATCACCCATTGTACCTTTCTATCCTTTTAATATTATATTATAAATGTGAAAGTTTGTGAGTAGGTATGGATGTATGGATGTTTGTTACTCTTTCACAACAGAACGGCTGAATGGATCTGGATGAAATTTGGCACAGAGATAGATTATTATCTGGAATAAGACATGGGCTTTTTGCCACTTTTTATGCTGGCGGGACTCGATTCTGAAGTCCACACAGACAAAGTCACAGGCAGAAGCTAGTGATTTATAAAATTGTACTTACATTCGTTTTTTGGTGTGCAATAAAGAATATTCTATTCTATTCTATAAGGGAGTCATTTGATTCAGGTGGCATATAACCAGTCTTCATGACAATGGGTAGACCTCTTTTCGCTGATATGGTGATGATGATCTCTGTTACTTAAACTCCATTCAATTCAGTATAAGTATAATAATTCATATAATCCAGAGTAAGTGTTTTCTAAGGTGTCTATAATTTTATTACTTGTATACACACCTGGCATAGCAAAGTGGTTTTATTCTCTTTATATTGATAGGATTTATATGAGTCGAATATGGAAAAAAATTTGGCTAAGCATTTCTTTACTAGAATGTGGTGTGTATGTGTCTTATTGATAAACACTCACTATAATGGATATCACCATGAATATTATTATTCTTTGGCATGAATATTAAACAGAAACAAATACCTACCTCCCTGTTTTAAAGCATTATAGTTAGGTTTTTGTAAATAAAATGGGTATTTTCGTTCTTTCACATATTATCTGGAGTACCATATGGTCCGATATTGGGCGACATAAATTGGCCGGACTGAAGTTAGCTGTTTGTCAGTTTTTGATTGCGCAGTACACAATTTTTAACGTAAACAATCCACTGCGCATTAAAACGGCGAACTTCACTCCGGCCAACTTATGCCGCGCGTACTGTAATACACTAGCTTCTGCCCGCGACTTTGTCTACGTGGACTTCAGGATTGGGTCCGACCTGGATAAAAAGTAGCCTATATGTTATTCTAGGCTATAATCTATCTGCGTGCCAAATTTTATCCAGAAACGTTCAGCCGTTCTGGCGTGAAAGAGTAACAAACATCCATACTCACAAACTTTTACGTTTATATTATTAGTAAGGATAATATTACTAAGGATTACATATTTATTGCGAGGCACTATTCAATACACAGTTCGTTTTATGCACTCCCCAATATTAACTGGTGTTAAAATAAATATAAAGGTATCAATCGTGGAGCATGTCGGGCACGGCAATGTCGGCAATTGATGACATAGTCGTTACGTAAATTCCTAGTAGCCCTATCGGTGGTTGATCGATCTCGATAAATTATTCAATATTTTTTCGTAGTACCTACCCAGCTCCATAAGGACCAAGTGACACAAACGAATCTACTTAGAACACCGTGCATTCCTGAATCTGCAGGCAGGGCCTGCCTGAAGAGAGGTAAGAAATTCCTGCTGCCTTAGCAGGCAGGGCGTGTGTTTGCCATTTGCCCCATGCGCGTTTTGCAATAGGAAGTCAGGCAAGGCCTCGTCCCTTGATGGGGTCCGGTGATTGTACCGGACCACAATATGTCATGGTCGTGGCGAATATCACAATCCTATGGCTGACTATCAGGCAAGGGAAGGCAAGTAAATTCGACGTAACTTTCCGCCTGCCCTGCCAGATGATCCACGAAGTTTTTCCGTACTATAAAAAAGTGATAGCAATGAGAAATAATCATCTGCAATTTCAAACATCCAGTATTGCATATTTTCCCTATGACGTCTGGAGATGATCGATCAATAATTTTTATTATAGGTTCTTGGAAGTTTCCATTTGAACTGCGCACCGATAATTGTGTTACAACGCATGGTGTTTGTGTACCTATGTGTGGATTTGTCTTTGTAAACGAACCCATGGTTCCTTCTCGAAATCCTTTTGAGGGACAAAAAGCCATAACAAGCATTAGATTATTTTATGTACTTCTCACCGATTATAATGTTAAACAATTGTTACGATGTAAATTGGTTAGAAGTTTGTCCAGAAGATAGCGTTGCGCGCACCTACATATATAACTTAAAATAATTCTTGGATACAAATTCATTGAGAATGTGACGCGTAGGTTGAGCCTTTTATTTAATATAAAACGTTGCCCCACACTAGGATTTTCTCCTGTATCGTGGGTGCGTTTACAAACAACAAACAACTACCTGCAGATCATACAAATATTTGCTCCGTGTGGGGATCGAACCCACAACACGTTGCGCAGAAGCCGCTCGCTCAGCCGCTATGCCAAACGTGTCGTCAAACACGACATCTTTATTTGTAACTCGTCTTTAAACAACAAATGAAATTGAACTGCACTGTCTCCAGATTTCAATTCAATTTCATTTGCATTTTTGTCTTCTTCTATTGCGTCACAACTGAAAATAGTTCTCTTTTATTATTGTACCTCTGTAATATCTATGATTCATAGCGTCAATACTTTCAACTAATATAAAGCTTTCACAGACAGAAAATATTCTTTCAAAAACCAATATTGTCTTCTATAAATAAAAAGTAATATAACGTTACTAACGCGGAAGCTTGTTTTTAACGGACAGGGGCAAATTCAATTCAATGCCGCCACTACTTTGTTGAATCACTGTTTTTATTTAATTACCTAGGACACGCGTGATGTGTTGCTGACATTGTAAGATTTTTTATAATTAGCTATCTAAGTATCTACCTATATTATTATTTTATTTGTACCGGTCTCATAATATTTAAATACAACTTCGTCTGTCGGCAAGGATTTGAAAATGGTTGAATAGTGTTCAATAGGTTTATTCAATGTATTATTCAAAGAATAATAATAATAATTTACGTATTTCAATTAATATCCCTTGTAAAATACACCGATACCCTATACGCAAACCATACCATAAAAAATAAAATAATTATACTACATACTTATAGATTAATAATAATGGTATAATGGTCGCAAACGCTATAAATGGCAATAGGTTCGCCCCATATTAATATGGGACCTAAAATCATTGGCGAATTGTGGGTGTAGTACATCCGTGGGATACAGACGTGCTGCGTGATGGTTGGTACGTTAGGAATATTGCCTGTTGGCAAACAAACAGCTATTGATAACCTTGGACTTTTTCAAGGACTGCGCGGAGCATGCGCGACTGAATCTCAAGGCTTACTTACTTACATTATTTGGTAAGAGAACGACACAACCCTAGCCTTCTGAGGGTACTTTGGGAATTGCTACCGATCAAGAAAAAACCGGACAAGCGCGAGTCGGACTCGCACTTGTCGACACACGTTCCGTACAAATTTGTAGCTACATATTACAATTAATTACAAATGTGATATTTTCAGATTTTTCCCTATACTTGTAGAACTGTAAAATTTTGGCAGGTAATAGGTTAACGGTAAATATCTTATAAATTTTGATTCCCTTGAGTGTCGAAATATATGTTTTTTGCGGTATTTATGTATTGCAAAACGTATGCGGCGATTACTGCCGCCCATGGACACCCACAACACCAGAGGAGTCACAAGTGCGTTGCCGGCACTCCGGTCGAGCCGGCCCATTCGTGCCGAAGCAGGGCTCTCCCACGTTAAAAATTAATAATTCTTATCATACTAATCCACTGAATATATGTATACCGATTAAGTATACTCTGTTAGTACCTACATACTGTGACAATATTTCCGTCCTTAACATTAAAAAAAATCCAGGAAGGTGTATGAAAAATAGACTTTAGGGTGTTTGATGAGTAACGGTCAAATTCAGACATACAATACGTAATTTTCTAAGAAACTGTATAAATCTTCTGACACACGCATCTTCTCACGAGAACTGACCAACTAATTATTATGCACTGCGTCTCAAATTGTAACTTGCATTTACATAAATAAGTATTTCAAAAGTAAAACGTATTTTATCTAATGCATAAATATGAATGAGAATATGTTTGCATTTTTTTATATTATATTTTATACTTGTTTACTACTATTTCAGATAATAATTCAGGTTATTTGTGACATATGCATTGAGCTACCCAGTTTCGGTCGAATCGGTTAAACTTAGAGCTGATTTTAGTCGACCAGGTACGGAATTACGGACGGATGGAAACCGGCAACCACATGATCGCCAGTCTGACGCCCTAGCCATTAGGCTACCGCCACTTCTATATTGTTGCTTTGGACCCCAAATCAATCGCTTCCATCGCTCTTTTCTATAAGAAAGCGTCTTGAATCTAACAATTGTCATCACTTGCTAAGTGTCCTGCCCAACTCCACTTTAGTTCCATGATCCCTCTTCAAAAGTTTTGAACCATTCGTTTCGTTCAACCAGTTCGTTTTCGAATTTTGATGTTTGGAACTCGAGTTTCTTAGTTTTGAGCATGGCACGCTCCATGGCTCTTCTGTATTCTTAATATTCTTCTTTTTTTTATACCACTAAGGTGGCAAATAAGCATACGGCCTGCCTGATGGTAAGCGGTTACCGTAGTCTATAGACGCTTGCAACACCAAGGGTATCACTCGCGCGTTGCCGACCCTGTAAATTAAGGAGGAATAGTTGGGTTGGCAGCATAGGAGACATGTTGCCATGCATTACAGCGGCGGTAACAGATCACCAGCGATCCCCCCCACTGCTAACACAACGCTTCCTCGGGGAGCTCTGGCGACCTTGCTCACCGTTAGGAACACAACATAGCATGGAGCTATGTTATTTGGCTAAGATTTTCTGCAAGATGGAGGTACTTCCTCAATCGAGAGGCTCTAATTGTGAGTGGAATTATTCGATTGCACTATGCCGTACCTCTCTTTGAAGATATTGGTTAATAAGCGAGTCTTCCGACACTTTTTTTTTGCCAAACACAGCCCAACCAAACTGCAATCTTCTATGTAAGTACCTCCTTTTGCATATGTTTTTTCCCAAAAGATTCAACATGTCCAAGATAGAGAGGGCTTTGCCCGAATACCGACATACCCTTTAACCTTTTTTCTCAGAAGCAGCAGATGAGACGCTCTGCAGTTTGATACAGAATAAACTTATTAAAATATCAATCAATACTGCTAATTTTGTTTAAATTAGATACTTAGGTAACTATTTTATTTTAATATTTAGAAAGAATACTAATAATATAGGTACAAACTGATAATGATTATAACATAGTAATAGATTACACGTGTAAAAAATCTAGATTAAAAAATAAAAATCGATTAGTTTAGGATGCAACAATAAAATAGGGAAATAAATCAAATTTGCCAACCGTTGGTTTACATAACATTGTTTTTAGATAGGTATCATGTAAAAAGAACGATTTGCAAGAAAAAATGTTGTGAAACGTTTTTAGAAACATGTATCTAGATCTACCTAGTTTAGTTAAAAAGATTCGGTCGCGAAACGAAGTTTTGTGAAACGTTTGTGAACTGACATTTTACCAAACGACACGAGAACCCCTTTGCAAACACTTTTTGTGGAAAACTCCGGGAGTACTTGCTCAAAACAATTTTTTTTTATGGGATAGGAGGGCAAACGAACAGACGGATCGCGGATCATGGCCACCCGCAACACCAGAAGAGTCACGAGTGCGTTGCCGACCTTTTAAAAGGGGATTGGGCCTCCGGTAACCTCACTCACTCGACGAAACACAACTTAAGCGTTGTTTAACGCCGGTTTTCTGTGAGGCCGTGGTATCACTCCGGTCGAGCCGGCCCATTCGTGCCGAAGCATGGCTCTCCCACGTAAAATGACTTGGTTAAACATTATTTTTAATATAAACCGCTCGGTACGGTAGTATCAATAAATATTTTTAGTGAAAACTACTTTTGACCAGCGTGTTCGTCAAGTGTTTTTGACGAACACGCTTTTCATCGGTTATGAATTTTAACTGTAACCTAATCAATCGCTTGTGTTGCCAATAAAAAATTGGTGTGACCGCACACTAAACGCAGATCAATTTTAATTGAGTGGTATTTTTTTATTAAGTACCTACTGTTCATATGGGATTTTTTTTTATAGGTAATCATATTTCGTTCTAACCCTGAGCCCGAATGATCAAAACCCTGAGTAAGGTCGAAAGTCAAACCTTAGAATTTAAAGGTACATTTAATATTGCATTTGATTACGTACCTACAAGTAGAATGAGTGCCTACAGCCGCACTCACCCCCTAGTTATGACCTTGGCCTTGTATTCTGTCAAGTACTTCGTAATAAAAGCTATTTCCATTTCATAGCTTCGACATTTCAATCATCAACAGAGTGACCTTGGTCAGTAAAATATGGTCAAACTTTTCCAATTAAACATTCCTACAAACCATTACGGCTTTATAAACCTCAAAACCTGTAGTCCCGAAAGGTTAGGCAGATTTATAGGTACTTAGTATACACCCATAGTTTGTTCCGGTATGTTTCGGTCTTATGTAATAAAGGTCGAGCCATTATTGCCATAATTCAAACTACTGTGAATTTCATAGAAAAACCCCAAAAACTCAATTCCACTGCACTACCCGGTAATCGAACTTTTCTAATTATGAAAACAGAAAAAAATAACAAATATTATCCCTACCTATGAGAATTAGAGAGGAAAACCCTGAATACAGCAGAATATATATTGAATACTACTGTTTATTCATGAATATTATTCTGAAAATAACCTCGGATTTGAAACAAACTGCAAAGCCCTCAATGAATTGCTCGTTAAATCCCGTACCCTTGGCTTCTGAAATATTTTTTGTAACCTTGTTACAGAAGCTGTATCCATAGACTGATTGTGCGACTGGTCGACCACATCCGCATTGAGATGACCTTGTGTTTCGTAGCTCCAAGGACTTAGCCGCTCGAAGGATATTATGTTCGAGGTACCGACCTTGGGCAACTTTTGTCTTCAGGCTCCCAATGATAAATGACATCATTTCAGTTTCTAGGTCAGTTCACCCACTAGCCTGAATACGGAGTTTTTGTGTCAAATCCAATATCGTAAATATCACACTTGGGTACATATCAGTATTTTGTGACTCAGCTTAGTACCTATTTTTGTTGTAATCCTTTATAGGTACTTATAGGTTTAATAAATGTGAGGGTAGGAATAATAGTATTTAACAATAGTCATCTTATTCTAATTAGTCTCTCTGCAACCGAGTTTTTTCTTTTTAAACTCGGTTGCAGTTTAAAAAGAAATGAAAAATGCTTTTTTGGATTATATTCCACACCCTTAGCACATACAATGTAAAAAAAGAGTGAATAATTATGATAGGTATTACACCGTATTTTTGATAATAAAGACGTTCAATATCGGTACTTATAACAACTAAAATTATTCTTCATATTACGCACTTATAAATATCAAAATTTCGCATTAAGCTCAATCAAAATTTGTGTACTATGTAAACATAAGTTTTAAGCTTAACTACCTAATCGTTCTTTGGGTAAAAAAGAAAAGTTTTTACAACTGTATTTCTTTCAGTAGAAAATCTAGAAGCTCACGGGAAAATAAAACGTGAGTTGAAGGGGTTTTTCCGCTATGGGTTTTTGACATACAAAAGTTGTTTTGAGCTACAGACGTTATTGTTTCAGGGGTAACTTAAAAAGCTTATTTATAAACGTTTTTATACAAAGTGGACATAAAAAATATTGACGTGTTAAATAAAAATTGCATATTTAATTTCTGTTGTTATAAGTAAGTATAATTAATTATGTTTGCACCTTTGGGTGCGTAATTATACGTACATAGTATATTATTATTGTGTATACTACTTTACATTATTTATGATACCTCTGATACTGATACTTGCTCAAACCTACTTATTCAGAACCGGGGACAAAGCTAATCTTACTAATACTCAGTAATAATATTTTTATGTAATTATCCTTGTTACTAATTCACACTATACGCTGAACGTGTAAAACATAAGGTTAAAATATTGATTTAATATCAATTCGTGACGGCAGATGACCCTGCAGAACGTTCAGTGTGAGATAACAATGTTAAAACAATACTTCCTTGTATGCTCAACTGATACTTGTTAATAGTACCAATAAGTATTTAGTACCTTATTGTTAAAGCTGTTGGAAGCAAACTGTTTCGTTACTGCTAGATAAGTTATCGCAACTCGTTATCGCGTTGTTCATCGCTTTACCTCGATCTAATTTGGTACAACGGCACTACATATCTAATAGATGTTTTTAGTTTTTAGGGCTATCAATCGGAACTAGCGGTTAACTGAGACGTCACTTAACTGTACAATTTTGGTGAGTCGGATGAAAGCATGTAGATGTTTGTAGGCAATGCAACTCTTGAAGTAGTTACGCCTTTCAGGAAACGAAAGGCGTACATACTTCAAGAGTTGCATTACTTACCTACCTACTTAAAAATAATAATAAAAAAATTTTGCCTGTCTTAAGCCGGGACACGTACGCAGTGGCCTACTTTGCCTTTAGGCTAATCCGGCTATAATAAATCCTGGAAATACGATTAACCAAAACAAACAGAAAAGCCTTATTAACCAGCTGGGCGTCATTTTTAATAAAACTCATAACAAACTGAATCACTAAACGGCTTGTACATGACGTGGTGCAATCGATTTTCCAATGCATTTCCATACCAACTGCGTTATATTTCCTATTCATTAGTCATTGAAAGTAGGTATATTTACTCAACAATTTAATTGTGTTTAGACGACTGGTATGACGATATAAAATCTAGGGCTAATGCTTACACCCTAAAGATATTACGGTAAATTACAAACAGCTCTATAACAAAGATCTAAACTTTTTTAGAAGAATTCATGATTATTCTTCTTGGCATCCCATGTTTAAAATACATTATATAAAAGTAATAATGCTTAATTGATGGCACATCTAAAATATTCAATACGCACGTTACTTCCTGTATGAATTGCCGTTGATATCTACTCATATTTGAACTTTCAAGTTGTGGTTATTCTAACCATTCGTGGGCGCACTGTAAACTAGTCTCTATCCTTATATGTATCGAGTCGCAAGTGTATTGTTGACAGTTGGGTGCGAGAGGGGTCAGTATTCCGCGGTTAACTCGTCCACCGGGAGGGCGTCGACCTCGGATTGCACGCGGACCAAGCTCTGGACACTTGCATTGTCCCATCAACTCGCATCGCAATAGCCCTATCTACACATAAATGGTATAGTAGCCATAAGCCAACAAAGAACAGAATATTAATGAGATTAACTGCTGCTTTTTGGAATTCTCTATTTTATAATTTTAGCTAATGTCCACTTAGAATGAGCGGATGCTCTGAAAAACACAGCACGATATGAGTAATGTGTCTAAAACAATCTAGGTACGTATCAAATTTAACCGAATGTCTTAATGTATATAATTTTAACAAATTAGATAGATAACACAGGGATTGCTGGCGCCACTGAGCCCCAGTGCGAGCAGGACAGTGTGGACACGCATTGAGATACGCGAGGTAGGTAATTAAACATTAGTTAATTCGGTTATGTATCGGGTGAATCATGGGTAGTGGTGTATGAGTACTTAGTGCAAATCAGGTTATCGATTGGCAGTGTTAGCGACACAGGCCGGGCATCGACCCTCGTGACTGCAAGGCATGCCACTTGTACTGAAGCGCATCGTGACCCAAGGAGGAACGACGATGCCTGCCTGGAAACCATAAACAACATGTCCGAAGTGTGTCGCTCATTGTGAATCTTGGTGCGATCTTTTATCGATTTGATTATAATAACAAAACTTTTTTTAATGCAACGATAATTGAGTAGAGGCGGTTATAAAACTTTATTGTTTTCTTTATTTCAGCAAAGCCTGATTTCTTTGAATAGGAAATAATTCCCCGATTAAAAACGGAGGAGCTTCTCGCTTCACACGCTTAACTTTGATAGATTGATCCGATTTAGCTGATTCTTTTTTTATCGCATTGAGTATACCTCGAAGTTGTTACCATTAAAATTTAAAAAGGAAATCAATCCCTAAGGAATGTTTGTTTTTTCACGTATTGAAAATTCACTTGTGAACCAATTCGCTTATCTATATTTTGGCGCACATAAGATGTTCCAATGGCCCTACAACATAATGGGGCCCTGCAGTTGATTTACCAGCAAAGCTACTTATTTTTTATACTTAGCAGTATGTAACCTTTCAGCCTTCAGTACAATTATCATTAAGAATCCCACAATAAACTTGATAATTCACATTTATTATTCGAACAAATAATATTAATTAATGATTCGTCGATGAACGATAACCACTTCCGAATTATATCTATTATGTATTATCGAACTGGACATATTAATAAAATGATGTAATGGGTATGACATTGCAAATTTACCTAGTTTTTCTTTACAAGATTTTAAGAAACCATGTTGACTCACCTCACCTTTTAAGTAAGATAAGTTTCGGATGTCCACGACTTAGTGCACGTAAAAAATGTCTGTTCCATATCCCACTCGCAAGAACTAATTACGGTAAGAACACTTTCATAAGAAGAGCTTGTCGATCTTACAATATTATCAATATGTCTCCTTCCAACTGTGATCAAACCATAGATGTATTTCACCTTTCTCTGCCAAACTTTAAGAATTTAGTATCAAAATTTTTAGCCTCTAATTTATGTGGGTAATTTTGTATACTTAAGAGTAGTTAATATCTCGGTTATTCTCTTTTGTAATCACGCCATCTTTTAAATCTCTTTTTTTATTTATTTTATTGCTATGTTCCTTAGTTTCTTTTTTTATCATTTTGTCCGTCGCAAATAACTGAAAATTATTATGTGGAAACTGTTTTTGGATTATGTGTTGTTAGCTATATATTAACTTTATTCAATATTGTATCTGTTTGTTTCCCAAAGAAATAAAAAAAAAAAAAAATTGTAGGCCTCTTAAAACAATAACGTCAAGTTTTCATATTTGAGCCTCCGTGCAGTGATGCAAGTGCCTATTCAGAAAGTTGAATCTAGAATTCTGTTATCTAATGTTTGAAATAGCCGGGCTTCAATACAACGAGAGGTCGGATGGGAGGGGGCTGGGTCACGAATTTTACGGGTCCGGGTGCTCTCGACCCCAGCCTTGTTGGTGTAAGTGTGCCACCGATGTATGTAGGTTAACATCGGACGCGCTCGATACGCCACCGCTGCTGCCGCCGATGTCGACCACATAACCTAGATCAGGGTGCGGAGAGAACGCTAATGAAATCTGGCGCACGTTCGCTGCATAAATGAAAAGCCACTTTATATGTCCGTTTACGTTAATTTGATATGTCATTCATTGCATTACGACTGCAATCATCTTGACGCGTGTAATTTTTAATATATTCAACTATCTGTTTGTAATTGATCGGTGTTAACTGTTAACAAAAGAGTTTCACTTGTTCGTTTCGTAACTCCTTTCTTTTGCTGTCGAAGTCTGAATACGCTTGTATGCTAGTGATAGCTGCTTCATTACTTAATATGAGGTATCTCTCATTTTCAATTATCTAAACTATATTTGTTCGTTGTTCATTTTGTAACGCTGTTAATAGGCCCACGCCGCAAAAATAGCGAAATTATGTCACATTCTCTATGTAGCGGTTAGTGTTACACGAATTGCAAAACTGCTGAGGCTTGGCTTACAAGCACGACCGACGCCTGCTCATTAGACATTTTACTAGAGTATACCATCAGGGCCTTTCTGAACAGTTTTGTCTCTATATTTTGTCCATAATTATGCACAGGATTCGTAGAAATTAGGACAGTTTGTGCAAATACTACCAATGTAGTTTCTTATTGTCAATATTTAGAATTGCTGCTATAACATTATGTAAGATTCAATTATCTTTCTTCTAAATACCGTTTTGAAAGTTGTCACGATCATCGATCACAAGCAGTAGAAATTCTTTTCATTGCTAACTTTCAATAGTTTTAGGAAAAAAATACTTCAAATGAAAGTTTTTACGTGGTAAATTTTATTTTTAAAACCTACTCCATGCCTGTTTTTATGTTTTGGTAGTTATCGATTACGTTGCATGAAAGTTTTTTGACAAAACGATATTTAATTTTTATAAAAGTAAAAAAATATCTTTGATTTGGGATTGATGGCTATTTGAACTGGTCTTCATTCCTCTTCTGATTTGCGATCGCAGTTACTGAGGCAAATAGTATTTTTATCAGGAATAATTAAACCCACTGACCTAATACGGGTTAAGTAAAATTTTGAAACACATGGTGTCGGTGAAGGGTGTGTTAGAGGCATAGGAATGCGCGGGCGAGTGTTCGGCCGAGCTGTGCACAGTGCAGCTGGTCCGCTTCTGTCTCGATACGGCCAATTGTGCGCGCCGATTTCAAAACGAAAGTACCGCGCATCTAGGACGGTGAACGTATTTCTCGCTGAGATCTCTTGCAATTTACCAGCAAGGTAGGCACTTTGTCAGAGAATGCGGCATAGCCAGATTGTTAGATATTCATAACTTGCAACATATTACAACTAATCAACAGCATTAGAAACTTGCAAAACAACTGAGTTTCTAATCTAATGCGTTTGTTTATTTAATGTGTGAGCTTTTAGCGTTATCGATGGACCAGTTACCCATCACTAGAGACAATCATGATAAGTAGGTACAAACAAGTACTGGCCCTATCCTCGTTCGGAACAAGTTTGCTAAACATTTTGAAAGTCAACTAAGTTACTGTACCAATATTTACACTACAAAGTTTGATTGCTACACTACATTAAAATGTAAATCTATGTTAAGCTAGTTTCTGGTACCTGATCATTAACAATTGCCTGAATAGGGCAAAATAACAACCAAGAGTTGGTCCTGTTTAGTTATGCGTCACCTGAAAAGCGAACAAAGGCACACAAAATCTAGTTATCAATTAACAACCCGACCGAAATATCCGAGAGCTTGTCATGCTCGGCGCTGTTTGACCGTGTCAAACTCAGCCAATGCACAGAACTGTGTATGCGGAAGCCAGTAACATTAAGGTGAAGCGAGCGGGAAATACGAGGTCCATCCCTATTAAGTACCGGAAAAATTGCCAATATAAATAAAGTTTCTTGGTTATACGTAGAAAATTCCGAAACCCTAGTGGCTTCCCATATTATAAAAGGCTCCATTAAGTTTTTCTTTCAATGCGTATTTGCTCTATAGTCCGTCTCACTCTATTGACATAAAAAAGACGAAATCTAGAATACCTTTGAAAGCGTCATACCATATCTTTGGTTGATAAATGCGTATGAAGGCCCTATTTATCATCATTTTAATAAATGAATTACCTTTGATCTGCTCTCAAGGAGTAAAACTAATGATTGTGCAGAATAGGTGCAAATTTTAGAAGGGTGTTATGAAAGGCGAATGGGGCGTGAAATCGTATCGCTCGGTTATACTGCAATGTACAGTGCCATTCGGTT
This sequence comes from Acronicta aceris, assembly GCA_910591435.1. Classification (NCBI taxonomy): domain Eukaryota; kingdom Metazoa; phylum Arthropoda; class Insecta; order Lepidoptera; family Noctuidae; genus Acronicta; species Acronicta aceris. Next base: position 11,099,514 of record OU342768.1, read on the forward strand.
ATATCACACGAGATATCGTAACTTTTGCTCGTTACTTTTGTTCCATGTTCTAGCTAGTAGAAAGTGCACGAGCCTCTCTCCTTTCTGATACCATTTATTACTTTGGCTTGGGATCGGTACATTTTCACAATCATTATATTTAAGCACCTGAATATTATCATACACATAACATAATCAACCCATTATACTGTCCCACTGCTGGGCACGGGTCTCCTCTCAGAATGAGAGGGATTAGGCTATTAAAATATTATCATGATTTATGTTAATTCAGGGTTATTTATATTAACTGGAAATTAAAAATAATGCATATACAATTGAATGTATAATATATGGTTCTATTAAATGTGATAAAATTAATAGTGTATACTTAAACTGTATGCTGTAACTTATCGTTACAATAGAAATAAAATGCAAAAGTTAACTGGTTGGTTATTTTTAGAATTAATGATATTTCTTAAATATTTATTATATTCAGTGATATTGACATTCGACATGGATTTTTATAGGCTACTAGATCATTTTTGTCTTGTATTCATGTTTTTACAACAAATTAAAGTATTTAAACAGGTACAGTTAAAGCACAAATAAATCATTTTAGTATTTACGTGCTATACTCAAGAGTAATTATTACATTAATTAATAAATCATTAATTGTGACATCACTTCGATGACTTTACGTCATAAAACATAGAGTTCATTATTGACAATCACAACACATCTTACACCGATGAGTTAATGAGTCTTTGTGATATACGAGAGTACTAGACGTGCGTTCTCTCAACCTACTTCTTGAATGCCGCCATCTTGTAAACAGAAGTCGACTCTATTTTAGAGGATATAAAGATTAAAACATTATATATTCACTAACGTTCTCAATCCTACATTTAGGAACAGCTTCTGGTGTGCCACTGCGATATGAGCTCTATATTGGTGGGGAAAGGTGCAAAATAAGCTACAACTGACTGTTTGAACACAGTACATGTTCCATTCAACCATGAACTCCTTTGAGGAGCGTCCCGCGTTGAGACCTCAATTTTTTAACTCTCTCACTTATTGGTCAATCGGCGTGACATTTGTATGGTATGGTATGGTATGGTTATTATGTGGCTATAAAATGATTATTGCAAAAATACCTTTACTGGCCGTAAGTATAATTCTATTAACTCTGCAAATCTTCTAGTAAATTTGGCTATGGTTCATTTAAGATTTCTATACAGCTTAAACATTATGGAAACGCGCACAAGGTCCAAATGTATTTTATTTTTAATGTTGAAATTAGTTTGTGTATATTTTTAAATTTTTTGCTAATTTTATTTTATGAAATATTTTAGCTAAAAATACTATGTCATCTACTTTTACTAGTAATGTCCCTCAAATAATCCGTGTTTTCAATTATTATTATCATTGTAACACATTTTATACTGACACACGCATCCGTCGGTCTGTAAAAGCAAACAGTGTCAAGGCGGCTTATATTGATTTCAAGCTTGTAATGAGTACAAATGAGTATATAATTGATTTTATTATTATATTATATTAGCTTTGGAGCTGAATGATAGTTTATATTACCTTATAAATAACTAAGGTGCAGCAGGGAACGGTAGTGGCAATTTTCTCAATTTTTGATGGGTTCCAACACTAATGGAAAGCAATCTACTTACCTTTTACCTATCTTCCTAGTCGTACAAAGCATAGGTACCTCCAAGATAGATATTTTGATGCAGGCTCGGTTGGACTTTAGTCAGTAGAAATAACGTTCTAATACTTCATTTATATCTAGCGACCACATATTTATTATGGTTCGCGGAGTGTTCGGTACCCGCCATTCAAAGAGAGTATTTGAACAAGCGGATATTTTGTCTGGACACGGCCTAACGGTATATCCGGGCTTCTCTATATCTAAGTTGCGTTGCGAATATTGCTTGCGCAATTCAGGATTGGTTTTGTCAAGTCCGTATGTAGCGCGATAGATGTCGCTAAACTATTATTAATATTATTAGCTTGTCGTGTCATATCGTTGATTATATAAAAACTTCCCAATATGATGATTGTCATAATATTAATACCCTGTTTTTTTTTGTTAGCAATGGTATTTGTAAACATTCTCTCGATAATGAGCACTCCGGTAGCTTATTGAAATATTTTAAAAAAAGTATTGGTAGAATTTAAAAAATACGCAGTGTCCAATCAAGACGGATTTTTACGTCCTTTTAATTATTTCGTCTTTAGGTTACCAGTTCTAAATATTATCTGATAAAATTATGAAAATATACTTTGATTACCTAATTTAACGTAATGATTTTTATTTCAGGTATTTCTACAGGTGTAGAGCACAATAAAAGTGTAAGTAAGTATAAAATATTATACATATATAGTAACCAACCATTAAATTTTGAATATCGGCGTGCTAACATTATAATACATATATGAAATGCATATACGAACCACTTCGTCCACCGTGTCAATGGTTGTGCAAGCGCATTGTAAAGTTGATTGCTCAATCAGATGCATCTTGTTTCGTGAAGCCATGCGTGAGAGTTGAATTTCCCAATAGTTAGATGTGTAGAGAAGTCGAGTGCTTGGCGCGGCAGTTTCCCAATGGAAAGTCCTCCAATGCAGGAAGTGCAGCACTGCAACGCACGTGCATTTGCTCGCCCGCGGCGCCTGGTGGGGCGCCGGCCGATGCACTTTCATGCTGGTGACGTCACACCTTACCTTTCGTCAGCGTCACACCGCAGCTCGTAAGAGCTGTTACGCAATGGACGCACACCGCTCAACTTTCCAATTTCGACAACGCGCTATTGTGTAGCGCTTTCAAATTTTACTATACCTTCGCCCGCTTGAGCGGCGCTTTCTTGCATTTCTCTCTTTTTAATCACGACTGAAAAATGCTCTAAACGCGGTGCGCGGGCGCAATGTAGAGATGCACTTTCACTGTTGCGTTCCGCCTCTCGTCTCTAATAAATAATATGCTATTAAATTATTAAGATTTTTCTACAATATTCTAATGAAATTAAAATCAATTACGTACTTTCATAAAGTAATTGATGCTTTCGGTAGGTATTTTACTATTATTAAGTAGTATTTTTTATCGTTATCTAACTTACAGTGGTAAATATATTTTCTGCTAATTAAAGTTTTTATAAAGCTTTTTAATATAAATATGAGAGCATAAACAGCTGGTTGCGATCTAAATGCAAAGGTAACAACGACAGTATTGTGGGATTTTCACCTAGGAGATAGCGAGCTTTCCACGTAGCGAGAGTAGTTGAGAGTGAACCATGCTCTCTCCTTACCTTTAATTCGCATACATACATATTCATAAAATAATTTAGAACAAAATCATTTTATGCTGATAAACAATTACATATGTAGGTAAATAAATATCACATCGTTCATGAACTTAGTGCTCTCTATAAAATATGTATTTCTCAACGGCCTCCTTTCGTTTTTATGTAGGTTATGAACTAAAAATGTAATTTCCATATTAATCAATATGATTACTCATTATTTTAAATGCATTAGCAGGTCATATCCGTATGTTAATTTTGCCAATAATGAAGAGTCGTAATTAAAAATTTCGAAACGGCAGTAAGTTCTCTTGTCTTTTTTAATTTTAATATCTTTATAATCTTACTTCAGTTTCTTATTCAAAATACACATTATAGCATTTCTATGCTGAATTTAATTGAAATCACAACAGAAATGGGAATGGCAGTCCCAACGGAATTTCTTGTAGATTGTAGAAAGTATGTGTAGGTAGTCATTTAGTCGGGGGTGTCGAAAATGTTATTTAATCCTTTAGCCATAACAATCGTAGTGGGTTTTTTCAAAATTTTTAATTTTGAGTTTTATTTCTATAAGAAAATTCAACAACTGAAGGTGGAAAGGTTTAAATTTACATTTAACACATTATAATGCCGATTCATGTTCGTGTATTTTATTTAAAAACTATTAGCATTTGCACGCGGTTTTACTCGTATCTCAAAGGGATTTATGAGACAAAAGGTAACCTATTTCCTACAATCTATCTCTAGTCCAAAATTCAACAAAATTGGTTCAATTATTTGGATGACACGTAACAAAGACAGACATTTACATTTATAATATGAATATATTTTTTTTTATTCTGACCGAAGTCTGACAATGCATCGACATCTTTTTATTTAAATATTTAAACGCTACTGGAAATCCCTGAAAATCAATATTAAGTAGGCTATAGATCATTTTCTGCTTCACCCGTTTAAATCTACATATAATATTTTTTTATAGATCTACCCTTTTTTTGGTGTAAGCGCCATAGAAACGAAAGGTCAACTCGTATTGCAAATGAGAAAGTTAATCGTGGAAAGTGCGAGCGAGCGGATCTTTGGCACCTGGTGCAGTTTCTAAAAAAATATAATGTAGGTACCAGGTAGCCTTTCGCCCCGCTCTGGTTTAAATTACCCGTTGTCCTTATCTAGACTAGTAAGAAAGCCTTAGGGGAAGTTTTTACCTTTAGCTTCCTGAACAGACGCACAGAAGAAAGCGTGCGTATCCTAAACTTTTAAAGTTGTGTCAAAGAAGGAAGGAGAGTATGAGAACTAAAAACAATATAAAAAAAAACTATTAAAAATATACAAATTAAATTTGAGACCTATTGGGCTAAATAGCAGTTTTTGATTAATTGTAATAATTACGATTCACATTAGAATATTGAGTTTCTTTAGCATCTAGAATTGATTCCAGAGGAATTACTGCACATACAATTCTTGTAATTGAATTGAAACTCATATTGCAAGCGCTGCTGAGCGTTAGGTCCTGGGTGGGTATGGCTCTGTCAGGCCTAGGTGTGGCTCTATTAAGTTTTTTTTAAATGACCTGTAGCAGCTCCAATTTTGAATTTGTGCCCAGTCAATTGCAACTAGGGCATAAATCATACCGGCGAACTGTGTACATTAGCACACTTCAAACTATCCCCTCTGGGAAATAAGCGTGATGATTTGTTTTCAATTTCCTTCTATCAATCAAAAAACAAATTTTTTGGTGACCCAAAATTTGCTGCCACTAAGTATATTGATTCGATAAATGAAAGTCGATCCTGTTTATCGGAACCATGACGTTTTCCTCACGCATGTATTTGTGTTACGCGTCACCAAGGTGGTAATTGACATAAATTGATAAAAAAAGAAACAAAACCTACTGGTAATATTGCTGAACAAATAAATGTTGTTAATGATAAACTATTGAGCTAGAAAATAGATTGTAATGATAGCTTTCTATTTCATTTAACCGTATTAACTAATTTAGTTGTGTATACTAAATAAAATTGCGTTATACATATAACACGTATTGATGTGTTTTCTCCGTTTTAAATGACATCGATTTGAAACAGAGTGCACAATAAATATACTTTCCCTTTAGATATATATAGTCTTAGTATTCAACAACAACTGCTCAAGCGTATCATGCTGCCAATCTTCACCTACTATGGGTACCCACAGCTTTTTCGTTAAGTACATAATAAGATTTCTGATTTTTTAGGTACAGATCACATACAAGTCAATTTAGCGCCTATCCACATACAAGCAGATGATATTATGGTCGTATGGACTTGGTTAAACATTATTCAACTTCTAAATGTCTCCACCATCTACCGAATCACCATGTAAGATCTGGTGAGGTCCAACTTTTTGAAACGGTACAACTAGACTTCACAAAGTTTCATAAACGCTTGTGAAAGCTTATTTGAAATGAACTTGAATCTACATATATTATGAAATAGACAGGTTCAGTGGTTCGTCCTGTGCCAATTTCGGCCCATGGGACGAAACTATAATTTTCAATAATATTATAATTTTCATTCATTAATTCGTCCTATCGATTTAATTTTAAAGAAATCTAAGTTTTTAATACGGTCAACAACGCAATCTTAGTTACTTTAATAAAATAAGTTATTACGTATCTTTTTGTGATTTTTTTTTGCATTTTCCATGCTAAGATTATTAAGTTATTTAATAGTAAAGGAAAAAATTCAATCGCGGGCAGGATTCGAACCTGCGTCTTCTGGTTTGATACACCAGACGCTCTGACCTCTAAGCCACCGCGAACCCTACCCGCATGATTGAAATTTTGCCTTCACATTCTGAATTTACGTCATAAGGTGACGTTTGGTGACATCTATGAGAGGCAAGTTACCTTACCTCTCAACCGACACGACTTACTTTACAGTCAGTTCAGTGTGGCTTAGAGGTCAGAGCGTCTGGTGTATCAAACCAGAAGACGCAGGTTCGAATCCTGCCCGCGATTGAATTTTTTCCTTTACTATTAAATAACTTAATAATCTAAGCATGGAAAATGCAAAAAAAATCACAAAAAGATAGTTAAAAGGTAGGGTGGCATCGTACGACACTGAACTGACTGTAAAGTAAGTCGTGTCGGTTGAGAGGTAAGGTAACTTGCCTCTCATAGATGTCACCAAACGTCACCTTATGACGTAAATTCAGAATGTGAAGACAAAATTTCAATCATGCGGGTAAGGTTCGCGGTGGCTTAGAGGTCAGAGCGTCTGGTGTATCAAACCAGAAGACGCAGGTTCGAATCCTGCCCGCGATTGAATTTTTTCCTTTACTATTAAATAAGTTATTACGTACTTACGTGAACATTTTAAAACGTTAATTTTTAAAATTTGATGTTATTATATCACTCATCTAATACAATATCATTGCATGAATGTGTATGGCTGGTTAGAGCTTGTAATTTTTTTCGTATATTTTATGTTTAATTTCTAATTTTTATGTCACTGCAATGTCAATATTTGTCTCCCTATCTATTTTAGCACAAATATAATTTTAAATTTAAAGTGTTATATTTCAATTAAAATGGGTTGTCAGATTAGCCTTTCTTATTCCCCAAAATTATTGACGTACTTTGAGACCTTAATAAATCGCTGGAGGAGATTCAGATGATCAAAAATGTACTAACACATTTTGTTTTAAAGTCTCAACTTCATAAATTCAATATGAGATCAAAGACTTTTTAACAGAATAATTTCAATCAATTTCGTCGAGTTAGCGGTGTGTGCCTTAGTGTGCCCTCTATTGATCTACATATGTTTCAAAGTGCGACAAGTCTTCGTAAAAAGCAATATGACGGTCGCACCACAGTCCTAATCTTACTAGCCCTTTGTCAATAATATGTCAGGCATTTTCCTTGCTGACGTTACTTCATACAAATTTTGTTTAAAAATGAAAAAAAAAATGAAAAAAATAGATGTTCGGGACACTGAAGGAAAAATTAAATTATTTTTAATTTCTATGCTTTGTCCTGTTGGGCCGAACACCTATAGGAATAAACACTGAACTTGTAAAGGAGTAAATACTTCCAAGTATTGAGTTCTTTGACAAACTCGAAATTCCATTGGTTCTTTTTGTACCATACCGTTTATGAGGTGAGAGGTTCATAAATATGGCAATATAATATGGCAATGGCGTGGTAGCACGCCCGATGATAATTTATACAATTATTATCAATCGCAGAGGTTCTTACAATGCATATCTCGTAGTTTAACTGAGATCTATTATGAATTCCAGATTTCCTTTCACCTATAACTATGTCAGTATCAAAACTATATTAGGCGTTTCTGTATAAGTTCACACCTTTGATTTGGGACTAGATGATCTCTAACACAGGTAACTGAAACTAGACCCTTGTTCAATTAAAAAAAAAAATCAGCATCAATCGATACAGTAGATATCTTTTCCTCAGTCAGCTTACTAATTTGACAAAAACGACATGTTTGTTTACACTCTTAAACATTCAAGTTTTATTCTATTGTATTGATACGTGGGTTTTTGTAAATACTAGTACTTCACCCGATTAATTTCGATCTGAGCTGTATTGTAGCGTCCTACATACATACATGAGAACCGTCATAATGTCAGTTCTCTACCTTCCCAGTCATATCAACTGTTAATCAACAAACCATATTGAATTTCGTATTATTACACTAACTTTTGCGGTCAAAATTAGCATTTGGGCAAATACTGCTTGAAATTTGATCAAGACTCAAAGCCAAAAAAATACTTTTATGATAATTAGGATATTTCACAAAGTAAACGTTTAGCCTTAAAAATAAAAACAAACAAATTAAAGTTCCGTGATTAACTACGTTATTATCTTAATTATCCTTAATAATTGTCTCGTTATAACAAACGAGTATCCCGAATATTTTCTTAGAAACACAAAACCGTAGCGATTGAATTTAAACAAAGAGCAAATAATCTGAGCAGGTAACGTGGGCTGTGGCATCCGAGGCCGAGGGCTTTTTCCTTCGGGAGGTTAACCCTGGAGGCTCGAACCAAGGTCGACGAGTGTTTGAGCCGCCTTTGAGGGCGAGATGACTCGATGACTTTGGAACGAACCCTTGCGGTCATATTATTTATATATTCTGTTGTGGCAGCCAATGCACGCATTATGAGTGCATCTAACCTCCCGGCCTTACTAATCGACTTCTTTCCTTTGCATATCTCTCTACCAACATGTTTTTATTGTTTTTGTTGTATTTCGTACGTCTGCCTTCGGATTTTTTTTTGCTTTCAATTAGTGAATAATCGTTTTGACTTATTTAAGCTTTTTGAAAATCGCAGTAATAAATCATGAATTAAAAAAAAAGATAATTAGTAAGAATGAGAAAAGAAGGATTGAAAGCAATAAACTTTTTAAAACCGCTAAAACTCAAATAAAAAATAAAAATATTTGATTTATAAACATATAATATCCATGTAAATGGCTTAATTATTCTGTTTTTAAATGCAAAATTTATTTTATCTGCAATTCTGCATACATACTTAATCACTTACCTACTAGAAGAGTGAATTTTGATACTAAATTTTATGTTCGTTTTTAGGAAAATATACCTATTTTCCTAAAAACTAACATAAAATTTAGTAATGTACCCACTACTGAGATAAATATAAATAAGTAAGTAGGTACTTACACTGTTCCATGTTGTAAAGATATATAATTATTGTGTAGTGATTCGAAATTAATGGGCTAGAGCATAAGTATGCAAATCTAAGTTTTAAATATTTCTTTTCTGTCGTTGCAAACCATCACGTGTTACATTAGAAGTTCTAATACGAAAAATTATAGTTGTTTTGAGTAAAAATTCTCTTAAAAGCATTATAACATGAATGTTATTCATTTCTATTTGTTAGCCGTGTCGAACAGGGCGGCTCAAGGCTCTACTCGGGGGCAACAACTTCTCCCTACGTGCACTGAACAAAGCTGCAGTCAATGTTCAAGCTTGATATCTCATTGTTCGGTAGGTTAAATATAAAGTAGCAATAGCTGTCTGCTATTGTAGGTATACAATACTAAAGTTTTACATTATTGTGACTTCTTACTCATTATTTAAATCTTACTTGATTGACACAGTAAGATTACTTAGATTAAAAAATGTCAACCCTTAAACCTTCATCGGGCCATTGTTAAATTACACCGTGATATTTTTTTGTGAAAAACGGTTAACAGCAGACAAAACAACCGAAAAATGTTGTTATGCAAAATTAGGTGGTTGTCTACATTAAACTTGTAATCTCGAAGCTATCAAAAAGCCGTGTTAAGCATATGAACAGGCAAAAGCTTTCACCATTACAATGGAGACTGAACGGAGAAAGGGTCTGTGGTGCGCAGCTGTCCCGCGGGCGCCCGTTGTCGGGCGCTCCGCCCTCGCTGACCCCGCGCCTCCGCTCTCCGCGAGCGGCGAGAGAAGCGCTCACATTCACATTACAGTCGACTCCCCGAGTCGCGGCATTTGTGAGTCCAATACAGTCACGGCAGTCGCCCGTCATTCGCCGAGCGCAGCATACGTCTGTCACGTCACCGCGCGCAAATTACCAGCCATGTGGTGAAGTGAAACTGTCAAACGTGATACACTTTCGCATACCGGTGTTATTCGGTTTTAGTGGACTATTGCACTTTTCATTAAAACTTGATTTGTTGTTGTTTGTGTAAACGAAGTGGTGCAACTATTTTGGAAAATTGGATTATACGAACGTATAATGGCCTTAGCCAGGTGAGCTATTTTGGTTGTTGGAGTCAACGCGGAACTAGTTTATTTTATCATGTTCTTCGAAGGACTTTTCGTCGGTTGGGTCGTTACATGATTTAGAACACTCACGTGTACGATCATCAGTTTGCAGACGGTCAAGCGACGTTTTCCTTGTATGATGTATTAAGCGTTGACACTGATGAATTAAGCATTGTCAGGTATGCTTTCATGATCATTGAATTGTGTTGATTTCATTTAGTACTTACTATCTCTACAATGGGCGAAAGTTGCTTTGCCCCGCACGCGCATTTAACTTTCCTTGTTGTGTAAGCTGAACGTCAAACGACAGGTAGAGGGAGCAACTTAGAAATCGAGTCACTTTTACTGCAACCATTATCATTAGTAATAATGAGCATTTTCTATACCATTTCATTATTTATTGGAGTTGCTTAATTGTTGAAAATCAAACTTCTCTACTCCCGCAGCCCCTCGAGCGCGTTCAGTTTATGGTGTTTCGATGTTTTATTTCTTGGCACCCTCATTCGTCACGGTTACCCCAAACAGTTGAACCCCACTGTTGCTTGCTTGACGGCGTGTTTTATTTGGAATGTTATGGGCTCTAAGCAACATAACATTTCAATATCTATGCAGTTTTTACTGATAACATTATAATCGATTCTACGACTGTGTCCATCCTTATCCACAGGATCCTTATTTTTTTGGTTTGCTTTGCTATGACCTGGTAACTGTTATGGCTCTTAGTTTAATATGGATCTTTACAGCAGATAATTTGGATTTATTATTTTACCTGTTTTTAAATCAAGATTTACCAAACAAGATCTGTTTCAAAGATAACATAACGATGAAGCTATAATACAGTATCATAATGCATGGGTTCGATTCTTTCCTTTAGCAGGTAGTCTGTCAGCCGAGGCCGGAAAGCCCTCACCTTCTGATGTTCTAATAGCCTTTTTTTCATTCATCGATGTCCCTCTTTTTGTGAGGGCAAATGTAACGTTCTAGCTTTTGAATACATCAAAGGATTTGTAATTCATGTTTGTAAATCTTTGTATTCCGGTCTGTAATATTATTATTTACTGCTATGACATTATGTGAACTGTTCCTATTATATTAAAAAAAGTATCTTGGGCAAATCTCTTTCTTATACAAAGTATATTATACTTACTCTTCAATGCACCATTAAGAGCAGGCGCTGCTTCAATTTCCAGCAAATTTCCACTTCCATGTTATGCAAGCACATTTAGCACAATACAGCAGAATTAACCCACATGATAATGTAATACATAAGCACTTACATTGACTACTAATTTCACAACAGCTCCATAATACTCTATACTCATTATGAAACCAATATACTTATCCAAATACGGCTTTGTTGTTATGGCCGCTGAAAACGCACCGTTATTTTACAATACATATTTATCGTCGCAGCCATCTTAAGTCTCCCCCAAATCGTGACATCTATACAAAGTTAGAATTGTGTGTCGGTGGACAGAAAATAAAGATTTGCGGAGATGCTCCTCCTTGAGGTCGACGACCTTCCTCCGCGCAGAATGCACGGAAGAGCATACAAGTGTGGGTAGATGCCTTCGTCTCGACCCTCTTTACTCTTATTTGTTACGAACACCTCAAAGCCCTCGCACCCCATATTATATTTATAAACGTGCTCTTAAAGTTCAATTCAAATCTCATCGACTTATCGTGGTCTTCAGTAATTCTTTAGCTTATGCCTTCGTTAAAATGTTCTAATTACCATGGCTAATGTATTTAGTTACTTATTTTGATGTTAGTAACAGAACTCTTTCTTTTATTTTGAAAAGACTTGCTACGAAACTTTGCATGTAATACTTTATAATATGATGTTTACTTTTCGGGTAAATTTTATGTGATCCATAGAAGAATGAATGGATTTCAAAATTTCATTAAGGGTCATAGTCAATCTTTAAATGCCAAATGTTTTGCTATGTTTACCTTTAATGAATGTTAATGCAATTAACAATCACCATTGTGCCAAATTACAAAATCATGCTAAGAAATATTTTATATACCCAGCTTTTATTAAGTAACGTAGCTTAAGAGTCCGGCGGACCGAATTGCTCTTACAGACGTAATACCGAAATAAATCGTAATTAAAACACAACTTTATCAAATTCTGTTATTCGGATTCTGATACCGTTAATCTAGGTTCCTACTCTACCATTTCGTGCAAAATACTTCACTAGAAATAAATGCAAGCGAATGCAATGTTTCATAACTTTACTAAGTTTGGAACGACTTTCCGGTCTTTTATTTCCAGTGAAGTAGTAGTAGACGAAGAGATTAACGGTATCCAAATCCGAATAATAACATAATTTGATAGAATATTGTCTGGATTGGGCAATTCAAGCTCCGCTGGACCCTTGAGCCAGGACACTAATGGAGCAACCGGCTCAAGCAACGACACCCATTGTACATTGAACGTAAAGTACTGCTTAACTATCTAGTATGATTGTTTGAATAAATTGGGCGAGGTTATTTCGCAAGAATGTATCAATTTAGTCCGAGGGCCAGTGAGCGTTTACAAAGCGAAAGATTGCGGCCGAGCCCGCACTCGGTGCTCCTGTTTCGTTGACAGCGGAATGCGATAACTAAGTGGGTTTTCGGCACTGACGCTGAATTTTGGTTACGATAACGCCAGGTTAATCATAACTGTCCGTTACTCGAATAGAAATGGCGCTGCGCTTCAAGAATGAAACGTAAATCGAAAAGAATGTAGTCATTGAAAAGATAAGCTTGTTAGCTCTGGCTTTAATCCAACTTGTTTAGTGCCTAGCACGTACTGACGTTTATGAAATTATTTACGGTATATTGTATAACTTTTAAACGTGGTCACGTGTACAACCGTTCTTATTCGACAAAAAAGAAGGTTATATACTTAATTGAATTTATTTATTTGAATTTCATTACTTTAAGTGTCATTGCCAAAAACATTATCATACTAGATAGTAGATTGTTCTCTGGCTGTGACTGACTACTCAATAATTTTGTTGACCTAACAACTTTTGACCGACTTCGAGAATCTTTGAAATGTGTCTTCACTTTGCAATTTATTTAATGAACAAAAGATTGCTGAATCGGTCGACAAATTATAAAATACAGTTTGCGACTGTGGCCACGCCTCGTTACATAATGATGTTGATATAAATAGCAAATTTATTGATACAGCGATTACATACGTAGTCAGTCTTCCTTATTATCGTGTTGTATATTACACAAGGCCAAGGCTATCAAATGTACACGACTGAATCTTGTTTGGGAAATAAAATTTATTCTTTTCCGTTTTTATGCCATCGTTACAACTTTTACGGAGGAAAACATGATTTCATATTGAACAGTTTCCGATATTAAGGTTGTTTAAGCATGGATTATCTTTAAATCAGTGTTACAAATCTCTTCATGATCGATTCTCGGAAAATATCTGGCTTTACGCTATGAAAAACTGAAATAAGAGTCAACCAAAAAGTGGTGCAGATTATTATTATACGTAAGTATATTTTGAACGTAATATTTCAATTTGTACAACATGAAGAAAGCTTGTTAGTATTTGTAATAGGATTATAAATGAAATCGGGACAATTTCTTGCTCTACTAATATAATTGAATTATGAAAGAATTAAGACTAACAGTTTAGTGGCGCTGCGTAACGTAATAAATCTGCTCTAAGCCACCCACTTTCGTAGAGAGACATTGCCGGTACCGCGACATAAAAGACAAATAAATGGATACTGATGCCAAGCCTGACGTTAGTCCTTATTTGCTTCTCACAACATGTTGCTCACGGAGTAAGATTAATATTCTTATGGGTATTCTTAGCGAAGACCATGTCGAGATTCTATTGTTAAACTCTTGTTTCAGTGTTTCTCTTTTGTAGAGAATGGCTGTAATTTGTTTTGTGGCCATCTCTGAGGTGAAACCTTATAATTTGAATATAGCGTCTTTGTCGATGGAAAGTACGTTGTCTTTCTTCGGCACGGTGCGTGGCGCTCTTCTTTGTACGATGATCTCGATAGTTTCACCAACATACGACTGAACAACTCGGATTTCTTTTAATATCGTTCATGTTTTGTTATGCTAGTTATGTTGAAACGTAGTTAGTTTTTTTTTTAATACCACACTTTTAATGTGATATTTAAATTCGGTAGATCGGGTTAATAGAATAATGACGCATTACTAAAATTATAAAATTTAAATAATGCAGTAGTATTTTCCGCTAATCCAAAACGCTCACTCGCTATGAGAACTGAAGTACTTATTATCTCTATCAGTTTCATTTCTTTACATCTAAATGACGAACAGTTTTTAAACGTTAATTTTAATTGACATCGCCTTAAAATTTACTGACTTGAAAACATCTGAAGATTCAGGTGAATAGTGTCACACAACTCCTCTGTAACTCACGGCTGATGTCATTGCTGAGATGAAAATGTCTCATGAAACTATGACAAGACCCACTCACGTACCTAGATCTAAATTATATGCCCACGCTGCTCCGTATAGCTTTCGAAGTCTATACAAAACAATAGACGTTCATTAATTATTTTAATATTTGTGAGCAATAACTGTTAAAATTATTATGACCGGATTTTACGGATTAATAGTGTTGGCTTTTATGAAACTGCGTAATAAGTAGGATTCTACAGGTGTATGTGATAATCCAGTATCAAGTATATAGCTACTATTAATTATTTTATCTGTTGCCGATTTAGAGCACAGTATCGTGTAGCGTTAATTTGCTGAGGGACCAATTCGGAACGGGGACATCGCGCGCACTCCAACTTGGTCGGAGAGCCGCACGCGTTGACCCATTTTGTGCGTAAAGCCGCATGGTGCGTGGAGGAATCGATGATATAGCAACTGAATCTCGAGGCCTTCGCCGCTTTACTGATGAGTTTGGATCTGTGTCAGGGTCCTCCCCCGCTCGACGTCCCTACGCCTTCTGCGCCTCTGCCTCCCTCCGGTAGGCAACCCCTGCCTCGGTTGACCCGTAAAACTCTAGTGTTTGCGTGCTTGCCGTGGGCGCTTTAATGATTTGGGGTCACTTTTGTTAGCGTTATCCATACCTACCATACATAGATATATCATTTTTTGCTGGTTTAATTTACAACACAATGTGTCATATCCTACTATTTCAGGTTAGTTTTTCAATGCAAAAAGGTTTTATCATATGTTATATTCGTTATTATGATAATATACAGAAGATTATAACAAAATTAATTATATAATCCAAGTCATAATAGATGTAACAACGTGAATATTGCGTTAGTATTGTTTAACTACCCATAATTCTTGTTGAGAAGCTTGAGTTAACAGAACAGAGGTCACTTATTTTGGGGCGATGTATACTTGACCAAGTTTTTGATATTCATAATTCTTCCATAAAATACATAGAATAATCAGTTGCAAAGGCCTTAAATTTGTAAGTACGTGATTGTATTTTTATCGGTTTAACTATTATGTAATAATTCTCGAGAGCAATTAGTTATTGTTGATAATTGAATCGGAATATGGTCGGTAAAGTCATGCTTCAGTAACTCGATCATGACTAATTTGAAACAATCTAGTGCGCTGAATGTAATCGAGCTTCGGGTTAGCTATGGAGTGGTGATCGACCTTTGCAGCTCCGTCACCTTCGTAGCGTAGCAGCCGCCAGCGTTGGCATTGTCGCCTCGACGCCAATAGGAAGCAACGCGGCCACAGATTGCTATTGGGCTTAAGGCCATTTTCAATGCACCATCTTTTACCTTGTGCCCCTTACTATGTAAAATGACCCAAAATCGACTTCAGAGGTTGTAGAGCGCGACGAAGATCTACATGTCTGGGTTTATCACCCAGTTTTTACACTCATTAATAATCGTAACCTGTTTTATTATCCGAGACGTTAATATTTTACTATACATTCCAATGATTACATAAGTATAATTAGTATACTTAATGTCTGCTCATTACAGTGTCTGCTTTTTAATAAATATGAATCGTGCACAAATAGCATTGATTCTGTTAACCAAAGAGCCATGTAAACTATTGCCCTACAAATATAAAGCATAATACACACGTAGGCCTTGCCCAATTTTTTCAAATGCCACTCTTTACCATGTAGGTCAAATGCATTACGATGTCTAAATTGACCCGGATTTTGTGTTGAGAAGAGGGCTTTTGAAAGTCGTCAAAATTTTATACAACGTTTTTGAATCAAAATTATTTGTTTGAAAAATATAAATTATGACATAATTCACACCTGCGCCAATTTGTTACTTCCAAACATATGGTGATTAACGAATTGTTCAGATGTAGGAAAGTAGAACGGGGGCATCAATTTCAAGGTCGAACGTAGCTGAACAAATTTATTTTAAACGGTCAAATTTAGCGTTAACGTTAAAACACCTTGGAGACATACATCCTATGTGACACACGCGGTTAGATTTTATTGAAAAAGTTTGGGTAGGAAAATATCGAGGTCACCAAATTATTGGACTGGTACTGAAATATAAAGAACAATGTCTAACACTCATCATGACAAGGCACCTACTGCAGAATGCCAATGGCGATGTGTTTATACTGAATTGTCGAATTATGGACATTGTAAAATGTAAATTAACCGATGTTTGTTTATGCCTTTTCGTAATTGACGAACGCTTTATATCGTTTTTGTCTAGTGTTTCTTAATATACGCACGGTGCGCATACGAAGACTGAAAGCGTACGTCCGCCTGGTTGTGTGCGCGGCCTCAACCGAGTTTTGTCGATGCTTTCTCGAGCGGCGAACCGGGTCGCGTTCTCGATGCCCCGTGCTGGGCCTGCTGCCTCGCACCAACTGCTGCCCCGGTCTCGACGAGCTTGACACACGCACACCAGCGCACGCCAGATATGATACACACACCCACATTTATCCGAGATGTATTGTGTCAGGGCTAGTAAATAATTTTCATAAACGTGCTGAGCGAGAGCTCGCAATAAGAATAACTCAACCTACCATAGATAGATTATGCTGCACAATAAGTAGTAGCAGCTTGGTAAATTGCAAAAAGGAGGGCAGAGATACTACTACATTTACATATTTTAAGGTCAAAGGTAAAGATAGAGTTTGCCTGTAGATGTCGTAGACAGATTGCTTGTTTAAGTAATATGATTGGGATCGATGTGTATTTATTACGCGGTGTCTTTTATTTAAATCAGGCATGTAAATTAAGTATTATAAATTATTGTATGTATATTCAAGATTATTTAAAATAGCCCCACGGGTGTACCTAATAGCTTGTATTTGCTAAACAAAGCACAAGGTTTTAGTTTAGTGTTCCGGTTCGCCGTATGTGTTGATGTGCCGATACTGCCGACTTTGTGTTCTTAGTTGATACCGAATCCTACTGGATTCTATGTAATTCTTGCCTTGCCAAATTTTCAGTAGTATTTAAGTCCAGTTTTAAGTGAAACCATTTAATTCGATAGAGACATCTGATTAACGATAGTGATTACACCGCTTTTCCATTAAAATTACAGAAGTGAATTAAATATCCATTAAAATAGGTACCTATCAGATTCTAAATGACCATCAAAATAGTTAGATAAAATAAAATTAAAGGCAATCAACAGTGACGACCCTCGCTGGTGTAGGAAGTAGGGTCATGCAATTTATATTAGGCTGAAGTCAAGGTTTCGCCAATCATTTTGGCCATCTAGTAATTCATAGGACAATAAAGTTGAGGCCGAATCATTCAGCCTTCTTTGTCATTTTATAATTACACGAGAGGACTTGTAGCGCTTCCTGGTGAAAACGTGTAGACAGTAGTCTCTTATATAAAGCATTTAAATAAAACCATAGATCTTTAGTATCCATCTGCGATTGCATATTCATGGCAAAATAATGTAGAACTCGTAGGGCCGAGGTGGCACAGTTTCTTGTTTGAGTTATAAATCAATCTGTCCTAGTTAGATTACCGTCTGCATGTGCTACACAGCCATCGATGTCTTCGCTTTCCAATGGCAGTGTTGCCAAATACTGATGGTGTGTAGTAGTTAGGCGAGGTGAGTTGCGCGGACCGTGTATCGGTTTCGTTTCCCATTCGCCAACATCAACGTATGTCGCGTTATTACATAACTGCCTTCGCAAACTCTTGCTCACGTCACTCTTTGTATTTAAAACATGTTAAGTGTCGTTGTAATCATTTCAAAATGATTTCCCCGAGAAGTTGGAAACTTTCACGCTTTGTTTGGGCTTGGGTGTTGGGTTGTAGGCTATTTTTGCAACATTATGTAACCTTTCGGATTATTTAACTTCTAACAATATTTATGGTTGCAACATTCATGTTAAACAATAATTATTGTGTATTGGCGTTAAATAAACACCGCTACCTACGTGGGTTTATGGTCGCGAGTATAACCGCTTCAGTGTTCACATGCAAGGCATTCTGTTTGATTCAGAATTGGCCGTTCGTCCTCGGCCTCGCTCGACCGCTTCCGCCTTACAGCTTATCCTCGCCCGTTGTGCCCATGATAATCTTTTGTAGTATGAGCCTTGATCCTAGGTCTCTTCCAAAGTCACCCGTCTGTTCATTACTATAACAATACTGTCATTTCCTTTCTAGGTATAATCAGCAAACCGCGCGCTCCTCTTCGTTGAAGTACGTAATATTTTTAAGTAATTTATTTATCTTAACCATTTGATTAGTTGGGTGTATAATACATTATATTAACATTGCTGTACTTATAAGTTTAATTATATATTAGTATGCAGTTTATGTAATCACATAAAAAAATAATCAAGTAGGTATTACAAACCAATATTAGGGGTGTAGTATGTATAATTAATAATTATGTTCTAAAACCTTGGTAGAGACGCATCTGAAAACAATCACACAACGACAAATAACCGTTCCTTTTTCTTCAATTGCAATTTCCATGTGAACAGTTTTAATAATAACGTTGGTTTTATTGAGCCACGTGCAAACAGGTAGGCGTGAGTGCGTCTACGTCACAACCCAGCCTATGAAGGTCATGACGTAACGGCGTAGTCTCACCATTATTCAGTTTGTCGATCCATCGCTCGATTCCTCACGAGGCCAAACGTTCTATTACTTGACAGCAGAGGTTATGCGCGCTTTTATAATTCTGTCTCGTTTCCTTAACTTCAAGACCGTTGGTTGGCGGCAGTAGCTCCCGACATTTAAGCCTAATAGCAGCCTGATTTACGACCAGGAAATGTAGTATCACATACGTAATAACACAAAACACTAATTTAGTACCTACCTACTCGATATTTTGTGAGTTAGAAATCATAAAGGTGATAATGGATTTTGGGTCACGTCATATGTCAGGGTTAGGTATTTGCAATTTGGAGACTATTTTAATAGATTGATGAAATTGAAGTTTTTCAGAAATCCATTTTATAAACCTTTTGCATAAGTCTTGTTTGATATCATGGGAACTATATTTTTTATATTTGACTTGGTGTATCCTTTCCTAACCTAACCCTATAGGTATAATGTGTGAATGAAGTTGTAACATAAATATTGTGTAGATAGCTTTCGTAATATTTGTGTGTAAGAAACTAAGAGCCGGTTGCTGATAGATATGGTGCTGGAATTCCGCCAAGTTCATAAGTACGATGCGACGTTGCTTACTCTCTAGAAAAGATCTTTAAATTTAGGTAAGTAAATTGTACAATCATACCGGTAAGTTTCCTCGATAACGTGCCTCTAGACTTCGCAGATTGCTGCGAACGTACGAATTCAGCACACGTAGATACGAGATATAAATGAACTTGATACCATGTACCTATTTTGTCACTAAAAATATTAATGTAAAAGATCTAGTCTTGATTACTGAAACCTTCGTAAAAGTGAATGAGTGAATGTTATTTAGCTGCTGACTTTTCTCATGCTAACTTCAGAATTATCTTTCGTTCTCCACCGTTTTTCAACGCGCCTCATAGAATTTATCGTCTTGAATTTTCTAGATTATATTATTATTTTATAAT
The DNA here is from genome assembly GCA_910591435.1 of Acronicta aceris. Lineage (NCBI taxonomy): Eukaryota > Metazoa > Arthropoda > Insecta > Lepidoptera > Noctuidae > Acronicta > Acronicta aceris. The sequence goes on from OU342768.1 coordinate 11,119,576, forward strand.
CTTTCAAAATGTGTACCTCCACATATTAGGTATCTACTGTTTAACCAGCAGATGTCATTTTCAACAAAAACGTGTCATTTTCCTGAATTTGCCAGCTCGTGACTACGTGTGCTGATAAGTGCTTACTTAAATTGTTAGGCAGGTAGGTACCTATACGTTTTCCGTAGAATTATATTGGTGGTGACTTTCATTGATTAATTTTATCTTTCAATGTCAACGATAAAGCCTCGTTTAAACAAACCCGATACCGTCTCTTCGCATACAATTTTACTATTAGTCTTTACAAATAAAATAGGTAAATTTTACTTGCGCAATATTGTATGGCAATTGGATAAGTGGTAATTTTATCTTGCAATAATGTTTTACTTTCAAAGGGCATAGTTAATTTTATAAGAAAACTGAAGGTTAAAGACCCCGCTACGCGCGCTACGAGATTGCCTACGAAAAGCGTTTACGTTTTAGAAAGCAATTATAACTTGTTTTGTTGGCAACCCTAATTTACCACATACTTATATCTATCTAAGTATATCTATTTGAAACGATAAGTTAATCATCGAGTAATATATATAACTTATGAACGTTTTAATGAAACCATTTAATTACCGACTAAGTACACGATTTTATCGTAGTATCAGCATTACCTATTATTGATTACCCAGCTAATTTATTTTCCGGGTTTCGATCTTCTAGACTACCAGTTTTAGCAAGTTTCCTAACTTGTGCATGTTCATAAAGTTTCTACTTTCGAGATTTTTCTTAGTAATTCTTATTATTTCCACACACTTGCTCACGTAGGCCGATCTTTTGAGGTTGCACATGTCATGGCACCTTTGATTATGTCTCTTTCGCCTGACCGGACAAGATATTACTAAAGGTACGTGATGATTGACCTCTACTTACGGCATTCTACTTAATTGTCAAGTTGCCACACGCATTTGCACACGTACGACAATCATCTATTAAGATGACGTAGCGCGGTCACCTTGCGCGTCCTCGCACATCGCGGACAAATAAAGGTGGTGAGCATTTAGTTCCGCGTTCGCATACACGCTCCAACTGCGAAATATTTTATTTATGTAACATCAGTAACAATTATCGAAATTCTCATACACACGTGTCAAAGGATTTTGAACTTAGTGACCGCTGTATGTTAATCGCGTAGACCTAAGTTTTTTGTTTTTCATCATCATAAAGACTGTGAATGTGATTGTCCCCAAGTTTACAAAATTGGTTCTTAATACGTCTACAATAGTATACTTTTCATTATGATTATAGTCAACAAAGGCGAATAATAACAAATAATGTGAAGCGCGAAAACAGGAGTCTTAATAAAGTTGAACTACCGGCTGTTCCATTCTACAGTGACACTTATAGCTTTTGACATAAGACTTAAACTCACGGTAAAGAATGTCGTTGTTTTCAGTGTCTCTTCCACCCCTCTGTCTATTGGTGCTATAGTTGTACAGTGTATAGCTATCTCTTTTCAGCTCCATCTCCTCTTTCTACTTAACGGAGTAGCTGAGATAACTGGACGAAATTGAAGTAATATTTTATGCTGTTATACTTTGTAAAACATACACTTCCACAACTCATTTATGTTTTGTCGCTTGCAGAGGTTTTACTGTTTACTTTCCCATATTGCGTATAACGTTACACAAGGCTTGGTTGCAAAAGCACTTTGGAGCTGTATGAGGAATATTGAAGACTTTTTCTTTTGCCTTCAACAATGACTCTGATAGTTTCGGTAATAGAAAATCTGTTCAAATACATGTGCTTTCGAGGTCCCATAATAAACTTGAAACGGTATACGGTGAAGTGAAAGTCACGCTTACGTTTTGACGGGCGGTAACATTGTTAAAAGGTTATATTGTTTCAGTCACAGTCAACTAATTACGTGTCAATAAAATATGGTACTTTTCCAAGTTGAAGTCGGTTTTATTGTTATATTTACAACGGGTACGGACGATGACGGCTACCGCAACCTTGAACACATCATGTGTTTGATTATTCTACACGTCACGCGTACAATTCGAGCTGGCTCTATTCTTCTGTGAGCCTTTTATTTTGTTACGTATTTCCTCCTACCAAGCATTGATTTGTATTGCAGCCTTCGGTCGAAGAAACTATTTTAATTTTTGGCACCACTGCATTTTCGATCAATAAACTGTACTGAGTGAGGTATGCTTACAATTTGACATTATGAATTTTATATTCATAAATTCCCGTTTTAATGAGAACACTTGTGGTTAAAACATGGTTAAAAGAAGCCCTCTTAAAAACTATGAAATCCCAGAAAATTGTTATATCGCAAACGCATAAGAGTCCTTTCATATTTTCGCTTCAATTGTGCAGTCTATGTAAAGAGGTCGAGTGTTACGACTAGAAGCATATCTAATATATGTACATATATAAATGTGACTTTAAAGTTTACATGCGCTTCACTGATTTACAATATAGGTACTGCATATCCAACGTAAACATATCTAGCAAATACCTGAAGCACATATATTTACGAAGCAAATAATATAGACATAAACAATTACTTTACATAGTATAACCACGGACTCGTAAAGAATAATAAATAATGTTTACTAGTTTATCTGCCATCGTTTCAAACGGCTTATTTACGAGCATATTAGCCGCAAACCGCTTTGAACGCCTGACCGCAACGGAGTCAGAGGATATTTAGAACAACAACAGAACTGTTTATTGCACATATGTATAGATATATTGCTACCTTTATTTCCCTGAACCTAACTAATTATCCATATTTAGAAATTATTCAAGACAAAGGACGCGTTACCATTATGAGGGCGGTCATCAGTAACCCAAATTACTCACTACCTACACCGGAATATGGTCCGTAATTTGGAACAGTAGATGTTTATTGTACTCTTGTGCGGCATAAGTAACCTCGACATCTGCACTTGTTGCGTCATCACCGGACATGATACAATACCTCTATTATTAAAATGTCACAGCACAGAGAATCGCTTAGCCGCTTTGTACAAGATGAGACGACCTCGCGTCCACTTAAACCGTCTTCAGCTCGACGCAGACTAGACTTGTGTAGGAAAACTGGCACGAAATCAATAGCACGTACTGCATAATACGCCCCCTTGCTAGCTTCCAAAGATACTTACGTGTACATTCCTGAAAATCTCATAACAGTTAAGGCAGTGACGATTGTCGGAACGTGATAAAAACATAAAGATATAGATAGGTATTTTTCCTGTAAACCTTATATAGAACGATATGTACGTAAATGTACATGAAGTATTGTTTAACATTATTAAATCTATGATATTGCAAATATTTCTCATAGTTATTGTTACAATTCCCAACAAAATTATTGTAAAAAATTCATGGCAATAATGATGCTGATATCGTAGGATTATTTGCTCGATGTAAACAAGGCGTCCTTCAGATCCCAGTCGAGGACCCTATAATGTCGGGTCGTCCTCAGGGCGTCTGAGTCACAACACGCAGTCATCGTTAAGAGGGCATTGCTCACTTGGTTACTCCCCCCTTGGCACGCCCGCTGCATTAGTGAACCACCGATTGAAAAATAAAATCAGACATAATATGCGTATCAGTACATTCATTGTTCTATCGTCCTTATTCCGATTCTATTGTCTCGACAATCGTCCGCCATTATTATTATTGATTGCAAATTTATGGTTGTACAGCCTTATTGTAAACCTTTCAGGGTTTATCATTTAAAGGACATGTACAACTAATTGCAAATAACAATGTACCTAATGGGTTGCGGAAAACAACATCATTGGGCTAAATACATTATTTAAATGTAATAATATTACGTACAAGAATTAATTCTAAATAACAGTGCAGCCACACGCTACAGCTAATGTAAGTTTTAGTTACATAAAATGTAATCGAAAATGTATACAAATCAAGATAAATAGAGAAAATTCATTGCGTATAGAAATGTGAACGCTTTAACTACATACGCAGTGATTGTATTATAATGTTTCTTTGTTATGTTAATTATAAACTTTCACATGACCGTACAATATTTGAAATACGTAGATGATTACATAGATAGAAGCATAATTTATCTTTTAATATACTCAGCGGCCGTGACACAACCGAAATTGATGTAAATGTGTCGAACGTCACTGCTAAGCTACCAATAATTCAGTCAGCTAAATGAGACGAAGTCTTCGTTCCCAGTTTTTATGACACCTACTTACGGCTTGAGATTTACCAACCGATCCCAATAATGTAGTGAACCGACGTCGGGAGGACTTAAATATAGAAGAGGATGCGAGCTGGTCGGGTGACATCTATAATAAGACCACGGGAGACCGATGATACGTACTACGTAGATTGCTCAACATTTCACGGGTTGTTGACTCCTTAATTTCAAATCGAATTTATTTTTAACTGTTAATGTAAATTATACAATTTGACATTCATCTCTATAAAAAAAACCTGATTTCTGATTAATTGAAAAACTGATTAAGTAGGTACATGAAATCAAACAATAGGTGCCTTTTGCAACGAAAGCACCGACGATACTTTCTGATTAATGACTTTATCTATATAGTCTGTAAAAAAGTCGTGTTTGTAATTGCAAGATAATTGGGAAAAAATAGGTGGAGAAGACTATACTGGAGCCGAATTAATGGTTTTTGGAAAAGTCTGCCTGTATGTATCTATGTATTTCTGTATGTTCGTTTATAACTCAAGATCTACTTGACGGATTTCTATGAAATCTGGTGTATACGTAGATTATGAGCTTGGTCAACATTTAGGGTACTTTTTATCTGACTACAACTGCGCAAAAAAGAGGGATATTGTTTTTTCCATACTTTTCTTAGAAATACATTAGCAGTATTGGCACTATCATAAGGTAACTTTTAGTTTAATTTTATTTAAATCTATTCAGTTTATCTAAAGTTATTGCAATATTTTACTACCCATTGAAAACGAACATTAAAAATAACCATTAAAATTAATTTCACATATAAATATGTACTAGACTTGCAGAGGTTAAAATAAAATAAAGTTAGAATTTACATAATTGAGAAAAAGTATATCTAAAAGTAACGCATTACACTTCGGCGATCAGGTATGAACGAAAATTCTCGAGATTGGGAGAAACATTGATAGTAGCAAAACTGTTAGGAATAATGCCCAAAAGCAGAAGCGAGAAATAAGCAGTAAGTACCTACTAATAATCTTCAAGTTTCTTTAATAGTTGATCTGGTAATAATGTCAACTGGTACTTCTATGCAAATTTTTATCTTTATAATCAAAACACATAATATTCTGCCAAATAGTAATCAATTAAGCAGGATTTAGCTTACGACTATGCAAATTAATGTAAGTTGTGTCATCTATTAAAGCCATAACTTCTTAAGAATTGAATTTAACATACGAGTACGTATTCTACCTATTATAATTAGTTTGTAAAGTAAACTCGGCGATAACTGTTCCTGTAAAAAAAAATCCGAATGTTTAAAATGACGTTATTTCAGTAATCAATCTTTTTTGACAAAAACGCTATCGTTTAACAAGACATAATAGTTTTTTCTATCGTTAACAAGGTGGTCCTACCGGTGGGTGGTCCACCGCAAGGACCATCCGGCCGCACCGCAACCTTCCATCCATATCCTACAAATCAAAACGGAATCCTGCTCATCTTACACAAAGAACCTCGGAGGAACACTGTAGTTGTTATTACATTATGGCTACTTTTTTAAATGTAGGGCAAAAGTAATAGATGAGTTGATATGATGATTCACCTATTGTTAATCGTCATAGGAGCGGTTTACTGAAGCTGAATGTAGGTCGGTCGGGCCGCTCCATTTGCCACAGTGGCAAATTGTTGATCGACCTCGCAGTGATCGTTGCGCGTACGATATCTTATCTACAACCCAACGCAACGGTATGAAAAGTTATCCACCTATTAAAAGTTGTCATGAAACAAATATTTAATTTAACTACATGCAATGTTTTGCTAAAATATTTAACTTCTGATTTGAATTTGTAAATTCATGTTGGTTTCTTAACGAAACACATTTGTTCAAGCATTTTGCAACGGTGAGATTACAGCCAGCAAGGTATAAAGTTCTATGCATATACGTGGCGAGTAAAACTTAAAAAGAAAATCAAATGAAAATTTATCGGGTGTTAAAAATATTAGTCTTCTTCAACATCACATCACTAGTGAAGACTGGCCTCTCCACAGTCGCAGTTTCTGGGTCGTGTCGATTAATTCACTTAGCCTACTTTTATTTAGTGCTGTGACACTTTTTTATGTTTGACATACTTCATTTCATTGCTCAAATGCAGACCTGTACTGACCATTTTATTCCAGCTATTCCTACATATAGGTACCATGTCACTGTTGCCCTGATTCAATTTAATTTGAATTCTGTTTAGACTTTTAGTTAGTTATAAATAAATCATTGTATGCAATGATCTGGAGCAGCACGTGTTTACTAATATTCCAGTTAAACGGTAAGAGAACAATCTGTTGGTTTGTTTTTCAATGGAATGATTATGTAGAGTTCACTAGAAGTCCAGAGCATTCTTTTATCAGCAAGTCAATATACAGTGACACACGTTCACGAATAACAATGTTAGTGATGATAGGTCTCGTTACGATACATACCAGCTTGTAGGACAGTACCTAAAATACAATGCTTGGTTCTTCATATTCTACCGACATAAATAAAAACAATTTGTTACCTCATTGCTTCTAATTTTAATGTTGTGTACCTTTCTGTTCGCAGAAAGGGATGGAAAATAATTTGTTGGTTTCCTTAAAGCGTGACTTAGCGGACAACAGAATAAGAATTAAAATATTGCTCACGGATCCAAAATAACCGATAAACAATTAGATTCGCATAGTCATCAATTGAATAAACTCATGAACAAACAGAACTATTTTTAAAAAATGGTTCAGAGAAGATGATGAAACTGGGTTCTTCCCGAAATAAAAACTCCTCCCAGAATATAGAGCTGACAAAATACTTATCCAGTTAACCCACGTGATACGATTATACCTTCACAAAAAGCGACCGCACGCGGACTGTGAACGGATGCAGTGCGGTGATGAAACTGACACAGATTCTAACGCGTATTTGGTAATCGAAATACAGTTCGTGAAAGTCTCGCAGGACGGTCAAATCTCGCACATTGTAAGTGTCCCACTTCGACATACTCTCGACATTTTGACGGCACCGAAACCTAAAAGCCGAAAGATACTAAGTGTAACTCTTCTTTCGCCGAGTCGTCATTGTTCAGCAAACGTCCTCGGTGCGCACGTACCGGTACATACATTTATAAAGTGTGTATAATGTATTGTGTTCGCGTCCCAGATTTGGGAAGCGAAACTACGATCGTTGATTGGCGTATTACGACGTTGCTACATTTTCGCCTTGCATTCAATTCTATGAGAATTTGCAGGTATTGCTTATCGGCCACTAGGTCACTAGTTAGCGTATTGTATTTGTTACATTTGGTTATCAACGCAATGTACCTAAAACACTACTTTTTATCCGTGTTAGAAATTCCTAACGCAACACCTTACCCAATTTTATTCTAAGATCTATCTATCTCACGATTAGATTGGTCAATGTGTAGAGGGTTTTAGCGAAATTTGTAACAGACGTGGTAAAGGAATTATAAAATAGAAATATACATATTATGAAACTGTTGGGAAACTTCCTTAACATCTCTGATAGGTGACAGTTTAAGGCATAAAATCCCTCATCAATATAAATCAATCACTCTCAAAGGTATTCTGTTACTAGATTTATTGAGTGGTAACTCGTACTCACCAATTATTAGCTTTATATGCACATTGCATATCTATTTGTTTCTGTTATACACAGGCTATAAAGATAAGAAAGACTAGACAAATGCTAAATCAGTATTCGACTGAAGCCTAAATGCCAAATTACCAATTGGTGACATCATTAACGCTCGTCCTGTTTGACTTACTGGTTTCGTTTTTGTACATATTTATTTTACTTAATTCAAGTTGCATCATCGATTAATGACTTTGAAACTGATATTATCTACTATATTTTGGAATATATTGTAGTGACCTGGAGATAAATCAGAATATGTTTTTATATTATCGCGCTATTCGATTTTAGGACTAAAAAAACTTGTTTAACATCTTCTTTGTCTATTATTTAACAAGTATGGAGCTATTCATTAGCATGCACATCCATTATATTAACGACGATCTCATTAAGATAGTGGATGTACAAATCGCCATTAAATTAATTTCCTGGTCCATTGTGATTGTCGTTAGTTTACTACTTTACTGCAATGTCCTCCATTCCATTAGTCCTGCATTAAGCTGTATGTTTGTTCCGTTATTTATTATTTTTCTGTATCCTTTTGCGTGCAGAAGAGTTCATCATCGGAATTAATATTTTAATTTCTACAAACTTATTAGACATTCTTTGCTATAGGTAGTATATATTTGAAGTGCAGTAGTTTTTGCATTTAACCAATCAGTCAGTATACGAATGATTTACATGAGCAAACAATAGCTTTGTGAGTTGCGGTTACTTTAGTGTAATTATGTATGTGCTGCTATGAATCTCACCTTCTTTTCCTTTCGGGCCAGTTTTTTTGTAGTTTTGAGTTTATTAATGGCGATGTATTATTGTTACATTGAAAAATGTAAAATAAAGTATATATATTTCGTTAGTGTTATATATTTCGTGTATATAAGTATCAAATTCATTCTCATCAAGCCATTCGTCCGCCTCACCGAATTTACTCTATGTAAGCGTCGAAGAATTTTCTCTTTACGAAACTCATCTCATCTAAAGTCGAAATAAATACTTTAACACACTCCTAGATAGTTACAGTTCCAAGCCTTTTTCTTGATTCACCTAGGTAGTTCCTCATAGAAATTTCTTGAGATTAATCTCGCTTGCGATGTGGTGCAATAAGATTTTATATGGATGTTTATGTGTTGTTGCAGGCTCGGGTCGGGCAGCGAGTGCGGCGGTGGAGGGTCGGGCGGCGGCGCGGCCGCTCCGCAGTCGGCGCGCGTCTCCTCCAACGGCGCCGGCGGGATGGCGGTGAGCCGCGTGCCCAGCCCGCTGCACGACGGCAACACGCCCGTCGCGGAAAACTGGTGCTTCACACAGGTAATGTATGGTATCAGTCACATCTTATAACCAACACTAAGCCATAATGTGCATTTAGCGTACTCATTGGCCATGATTCATTTTGTGACTCCGATTTCGATTCATGGACTATTTTCCCTATTTTCATGACCCTCGAAGCCTGTTTCTATAAGTATGCCATAGTGCAACTATAATATAAGATTGGGCTATAAAATGATGATTAGTCAAGCGATATTTGAACCTATTTTAAATAACCTTAAACAAGTCGTATTCGGAACATGAACAAAGAAGCTTTAAAATAGCGAAACGTGATGAAGGTTGGTTTGAGTGGCAAGGGCAATCCTATGAACGACTTTGAAATTAATTCAGAAAATGAGCCCTGGAAACAGCTGGTATTAGTCACGCAACTCAGAAAAATAACCTTATATAACAAATCCGTTAAAAAAACGTCTGAAACGTACACAGACATGGAATGGAATCGTCAAACAAGTCATCTGTGGATGTGGTACGATTTACGAATAGCGATAATAATTGTTTACCAAGGCCGTTATCGGTGAACTTGAAATATGTTGCGCGCATATGCATATTGTATTAACATGTATATGCATATTTATAAAGCCAGTAGTAGGAAGAGCTGTGCACGTGTCCGTTCAAACTGTAGAGGTGACTCGTGCGTCACGTTGCGAAGCTATAACTACTATAATAGACTCGTGGCATGGCACTAACGATTTAGCGATATAAAAATGCAATTTCAAAATTAGTTCTCTGATAAACGAAGACGTGACAAGTTTGCAATGCCAAGTGAAATATTTACTAACGTCACATTCTCGCACGTTTACATAATGGTTGGTTCACTCAGACGTCAATAAAAGGTATTTATAACAGTACACCTGTTGCGATAAGAGTCTGTAGCCATTGTAGAGGCTTTATTTTATGCTTCACAAATGTAGAGTAGGTATCACTGTGAAAATGCTATTTTTCCGGCGGATGGCCATCGCTAAAGTAATTGGAACGACCGTTGTGCGACATAGACACACCGATCTGGTATTACCTTTTTGATACTTTTTGGCCAAAAATCTATTTAGTTTGCAATAACGGTATTTTTTGCTTGCTTTGTGAGTCGCTGCCGCATGTACCTACATTTATTAAGATCTGTCTCAGGTTTTAATCTTTAGGAATCTGTGTGATCGTTCTTTATGTATTTGTACCGTTGTTTAACGGAGTCGACTTTAAAATAAATGGTTGTAACGTAAATATGGTGAATTATATGTACGTATCGATAAACGATTCATATTAGGGAGACAGACAGCTGCACTTCCGTGTGGGTTTATTGAGTGCAGGCCCAGTTGTAACACGTGTTGTCGTCCGACGCTTCTGCTACAGAGTAATACACGTGCCGTGCCGATAATCACGTTCTTCGTTAGTACTCGGAAACGCGTCAACAATAAACTTCGCATGTTATCGCTTCAATTAGAGCTCTTTTTGAAGTGAGCCATTACATCAAGACTTTACTATGAAACCATTTAAGGGTGATTTGTCATTTAAACTAACACCTTTAAATGGTTTTAAACTCCTTTAAGAACGCCTGGTCTAATAAACTAGCTTAACTTAATACCTTTATAAATAAATACTATAGGTACACGCTGATAGTTCGTCGTCATCCAAATCTGGAGCCTATAAATTCTCCCACACGTTGTTATTAAAACAAAACTTGTTTCTGTAAAAGAGAGCTACATTGCTAGTATAAAGCGCACGTATAAGGATTTTATGTGGCGGTAGAATCTGCAAACGGATGTTATCTATGTGTCCGCGAATGCGCGGGGACCGGGGATGATGCGGGCGGCCTTGGCGCGGGTCGGCGACCGGGCGAAGACCCCAGCAGCACCGCAAGCCAAGCAACGGTCGAGGGCAACGACCAGCGGCGGCCAGGTTGCGCCCGCAACTTGCTACGTCTGTCCTCCTGACCGCCGCCGTGGCCCAAGTGTCCACCCGACGATGTTCAGGGCCCCCGACAATGGGCCGATCACGTTCACAGTACACGCACCATGCTAATTATATTATTATTAGTGAATTATAATCGTCGTACACGTATTCAAACTAACAAAGCTACCACGAGCTTTAACAATACATACCTACTACACAGAAAAAACGTGTTATAGGTACTTATTGTAAATTTCTGAAACCAAGATCAAATACGGTCGAATCTGATAATGTACAAAAATGCACAACAAACGACATCCTAACCTTGAATCATGAATAAAATGATAAGTGCTGTCCATTTTGTTCATGAAGTCGTTAAACTGCCTGTTTGTTTACCTCGGTGGCTGTCAGTAAGGCAATTAGGGACAATGCAAAAAGTACTAAGCTGAATAGTTAGGGATCCGTCCCGTGGAAGATTTATTGTTGCCCGCTCGGGGACACCTTGTGAAAGTCCGCTTCTCTTTTCCGTGGACTGATTTATACTTTTCCATTATTTATAAAGCATCGTACATCTGCTTGATGTTTCATGATAATTATCACCGCATATTAATATTTTATTTTGACATCGGTTTTTATTGATACTTACCTACCCTTTTATGTATTCATTTTAATTTCTTTTGTTTCAGGTCAAAGTGGTTAAGTTCAGTTACATGTGGACAATAAACAATTTTAGTTTCTGTAGAGAAGAAATGGGTGAAGTGTTAAAATCATCGACTTTTTCAGCAGGTGCTAGTGACAAGTTAAAGTGGTGTCTTCGTGTTAATCCTAAAGGACTCGATGAAGAGAGCAAAGACTATTTATCGTTATACTTATTATTAGTGTCGTGTAATAAATCAGAAGTGCGTGCAAAATTCAAGTTCTCAATATTAAATGCAAAACGTGAAGAAACTAAGGCGATGGAGTCACAGCGCGCATACAGATTCGTTCAAGGCAAGGATTGGGGATTCAAAAAATTCATAAGAAGGTGAGTCATCTTTTCCTCATTACACAACAATAGAACTATTATGACGTCATTCAGAGACTTTAAATGGACGCTGAGACATTATGTTCAGATACAGTCACATCCAGTTACCACAAACTGTCTTATTTCCCTAATGGATAATAAACTCTATTACTTGGGGGTTAAATTGGAAATCGATTGAAGAAATTTGACAGTTTTGGATATGTTAACATGATACGCAGTTGATACAGCCATGCTATCTATAGAACAATAGTTAATAACAAATAGACAATATAAAAAAAAACTAAATATATAGTTGTCTAATGTCTACTTACGTCTATTTCGGAGAAAGTGGCTTGACATGGCGCAGTAAGCTTGGGGGGCGGACCCCATAAAACGACGCAGTTCTGTAATTTTATTCCCTACTGGTGAAAATGTGTGCTCGCGAGGGCTATAAACGCCACATTAACCAGACCTCCGCCAACACACGTGTAATCTTTGTGCCAACAGCTGTTATGAAACGACCATACATTATCAGGGGTCTCGTTTTATTGGTCGTGACGTAAATCAACCCCTTTGGACGTCACGCAGTGAATCTATCCGAAAGTCATACAACTATTCACAATTTTGTCCCCGAAATCGTTATTAACTATCTAGGTACATACCTACCTAATGATTCGAATATTATAACTACGCAGGTTAAAATTTAACCAACGAAAATAACCAACCTATTTCATTTGTCATACAAAATTTGTGTGCTTTGTACAGAATATCATGCCCTCTTAATACTTTTTGAGTCAAGGTGCCTACGGTGTTCATTAATCTATTTAATTCTATCAGTACCTGTTGCCCTCGACCGCGAGCCTTTTCTTTATGTTATGGGTTAGACCCGAAATATTTTGTTTGTATAGTCCCACTTTTAATTACTTTAAACTCAGGATTAGGACAGGACTGTCTTCCGATCTACCATTCTGTGTTCTGTTTCAGCTTATGTGGTTTTAAGTTTTAAAATCAGTTCTTTTACGTTCTTGTTCGTTTTAGATTATCCAAAAATATATCGATCAACAAAATAGTCTATTCCGGCGCACTCGATATATCGTGGGAAATATAAAAGGGAGCGAGCGCCGCTAACGACCGGCTCGGGGCTAACTCTACCATTGCGGTGATGCGAATACCGCAAGGTTTACTCTAACTTTACTGAGTGGTAACGTTTTTACGACACCGTAAAAGATGAGAACAAGAACGGTCGTCTATAAATCAATTACTTACTGTAGCTAGAAACTATCGGGTATTCTAAACATACGTGAAATGAGATTCTCCTCATCAAACGTAATTTGTTAGATCTGATCGTTGTATGACTCAAAAGGCAGATCCAAATAGTTTCTTTTGTTAAGGGTGCTTCGGGAGCCTAAAATCGCCACTTGATGAATCACAATATGATTCACGGCACAACTTGCTATATATAATATATATTTCCACTACCAGTGTAAGCTGACCTGGAAATGTATTGGCTTTTCGTACGTTAAAGCTTATACTATAAATTGTATTGCACGTTGTGAAGCAGTGTTATTATATTCACCCTGTACTTATTTACATAATTATATGTATTATATAAGATGATAATGATCTCCCATTACATTCCATTTCTATTCTGTAGCATAAATCACCAATCCCAATATATTTGTACCTATGTCCTCAAATATTTTTCGTGAAACTAACTTTACTTTTCTTCGAATTCCAGAGACTTCCTACTAGACGAAGCAAACGGCCTCCTACCAGAAGACAAACTGACGATATTCTGCGAAGTGTCAGTTGTTGCCGACAGTATCAACATTAGCGGGCAGAGCAACGTGGTACAGTTTAAAGTGCCCGAATGTCGACTCTCCGACGACTTAGGGGCGTTATTCGACAATGAAAGGTTTTCTGACGTCACATTGGCAGTCGGGGGAAGGGAGTTCCAAGCACATAAAGCAATTTTAGCAGGTAACTATTTTATTTTTACCTGTAAATGTATTGTAACAGCATTAAGTAAATTCTTAGGAAATGTTTCGCCAATGATAAGTGTATGTGATAATTTTAAGTATCTGATAGATAGCATCAACTTTTTTAACGTAATGAAATTACATTTTATCGTTCAGTCCATTACCTAAGATCTTGGAACGTTATCTTAGAACTCATGTCGATTGATCCTTATTATTTTCTTTTATACGGGAATTTTAGCATTTAAACATTGTTTTTTTTTTAATTGTAAATCGTCAAGCTTCACTTCCCTTCCAAATCTATTGGGGCCTAAACACATGTATTTTCCTTGTGTTAAATTTTAATGGCCCTCCCGAACCCCACACAGAAAACAAATAATATTTTTAAGTTAATTTGTTGACACTAATAATAATCTGTAGCAAAATTGGAATAATAATGTTTTTTCCGCTATGACGTAAGCTTGTCAAGAGAATGACTGTAATTCAACCACAAACCTCACTAATAAAACACAATGTGGACAATATTGTTTTCATAATTAATAGGTTTAGGTTTCTAATGGCAAGTGATAATTAGGATGGATATTAATATCAATTTTGAACAAAACTGAATCATTCAGTTATTAACCTAAAATTCGGTCATACCATACTGTGGTTATTCAATGGTATTTTAATGTCCCTAATTAAGTGGTCAAGTTAATAACTCGCGCCTGTTTTTTCCGTAGTGTAAGGCAGAGGTGTACCGTATTCTGATGTCAACCCACAATTTTCCGGTATCTTTTATGTCAAAGAGAGCGAGTATACCGGGCACAAATCCAATCTCTCGAATTGCTACTAAGAATTTCCCATTAGAAAAAGACGAATAATACTTTCCCGTCTGGGAATCAAAGTTTATACTTCAAATCAGAGATTCTAAAGAGCTCTGCAACTTTAAAAGAAACTATCGGATATCCAAAATAAAAATCTACCCGAAACAATTTCATATCCGAAGCGGCAACTAAAATCGATCAAATATTATCCATATCTAGATCCGAAACATATCCAAACACCCCTTTTAAAGAGGTTCATAAAAAAACTGTGCAATTCTGAAAATATTAGAAAAACGGGTCGAATTGATAGTTCCTTTTTGGAAATCGGTTGAAATATAATACTTTGAATCCAGATCACGCGATTATAATTCGTTAAATAAATTACAAATTAAATTTTCGTACCTACGTATTTATGTAGTTCGTGATAACAACACGGTTAAGCTGACCTAATGGGATTTCCGCTATGTTTTTCCTTTTGTGAGCAAAATTGGACTCGTGACTATTGTTGTATTTATAAAGCTGACATCAAAAACATACAGTTACAAACAGGTTATTTTTCAAACCGATGCTGATAATATATTTCGGAACTAATGATAATGTCGGGGTGTAACGTTCGTTAGAAGATGCTTACGTCTAACAGTGGATAAATATAGGCTGATAATGGTGATGATGGTGATGTGAACGTAATAATTACTATTAGGTTTAGGTGTAGGTACGTGTAAATCGATACCTTTTGTTATTCACAGTCAAATGCGAACCGATTCAAATTATATTTGTCAGAGACATTTTAATCAACTTTGAACCAAATTAAATGTTTTTTTTTGCTATTATTTATTGATTGTTTTCCACTTTCCAGCGAGAAGTCCAGTGTTCGCGGCAATGTTTGAACACGAAATGGAAGAGAGGAAACGGAATCGAGTGGACATCACAGATGTGGACCACGAAGTGTTGAGAGAAATGCTACGTTTTATTTACACGGGACGCGCACCCAATCTAGACAAGATGGCCGACGATCTCCTAGCAGCCGCTGATAAGGTAACATACCACGCCTGTATTCCCTGAAGGGTTAGGCAGAGGTGTACTAATGTACGGCCACAGTTGTTTAGGTCCCATGTAAGGTGTCGAGTTGCCATTAACCGGGTCCATATCCAGAGCCCCGAGCTGCTACTGAGAATTTCATCGAAAAACCCAATAACACTGCTCTACCGTAGGTCTACCTTAGGACCACTAAACTAATGATGTAGTAAAGATAAGGTAATAACCTTATAATATTTACTACATCAATAACAATTACAAAGTGGAAAATTAGCACTAGATCTTCACCAGATCTAGTGCAAATTTTACAGTTTGTAATTGATATTTATCCGTCCTCTCATTCTGGGAGGAGATCCATGACCAGTAGTGGGGCAGTAAATGGGATAATGATGATAAATCTATCATCATTCTAGAACATTTTTCATAGACAAATATTGGTTATGAAAAATGACCTAGAATTAACAATATTTAGTGTATTTAATTACGTTTTATCATCACGTAATAGAGATAAAAAACGTTGACTAGTGATAATGGCGCTATTGCAGCCACGTGTATAGAAATTGATAAAGTTTACACTTGCACGATAACGCACAACGTGATTCTAATGGCGAACCGTAACCAAAACGTAACGGAAGACTGTTTTTTCCTAGTGTTAATTGAATATCGTTATGCAAAAAGAGAAATTGACCTAAAAATATACGTTTTCGTTTAAGTACCTATTCAGATTATAATAGTTCACCCCGTGTGGGGACGGATTAGAATACAGTTTCTCACTGCCATTCAGATAGGCATCTCGTAAGAGCCGACAAAATATCTGACTTGCTCGGTGGTAGGCCCTCTCGGGGTCTGCATGGCTGGCGACCACCCTTACGTCGGAGTCTGTCGTAAAGCACCTTGGTGTGTGTTTCGACTTTTGCGCATAAGAGCTAGTTCCCCCTCGGTTGCTGCGGCTCTGGCAGTCTGCATTTCGTAGGGGCTCTTAAAGCTCGGCAACGCATCAGCAACTCCTCTGGTGTTGCAGATGTCCATGGGCGGCGATGACTACTTACTATCCGGTGGCTCGAGTGCTCGTTTGCCGACCTAATCAATAAAAAAAAGTATTCAAATGTATTCTATTCTCATCTCTATCTCTTAATACTTAATCGTCATTAGTCAAATGAAATCATAATACATACTATTACGCCTCCTCCCTAGGGTTAGGCAGAGGTGTACTCCTGTACACCCATAGTTATCCATTATGATTTAAGTCCCATGTGATAGGGGGCGGGCCTATTGCGATTAATCAGGCATAAATCCAAACTCGAGCTGCTACTGAGATTTTTATAAAAAAGTCCAATAACATTGTTAATGAGACTAATGGGGCAGTAATAATCAAAATACAATATGTTTATTATAGTATAATATGTTAATTATTTTCATTTTCTATTTCAGTATGCATTAGAGCGGTTAAAAGTGATGTGTGAAGAAGCGCTATGCCTAAGTCTATCGGTGGAGACGGCAGCAGACACACTCATACTGGCGGACCTTCATTCTGCAGACCAGCTCAAGGCGCAAACCATCGACTTCATTAACACGTCAGTTCTTTTTGTTTTACCTCCACCAGTGTTCTGGGCTAAAGTTAGCAAAGCTGAACGATTGTGTCCGTTTGTATGTTTGCATTTTATTAGAAATGTTTTTTTATTAGGTTTTGATGTTGTCATAAGCATCAAGTAAGTTGACACTGAGTCACATACTATATTGTTCTTTTATTTTAATATGATGACGAACAAGCTTACGCTCCTGATGGTAAACGAAAACCGCAGCTTAAAGACGTCGGCGAAACTATATCACTTCGTTTTTCAAGTTTCATAAACCCAGTAATTTCACTAGCATGATTATTTCGTTGCAGAATATTTGGCAATGCAAATAATGCAAGGTCAAAATAGCCCAATTAAAGTCTATAATAAATAAAACAAACGATTTAGGGCATAAAAAAAATGTGCTTGTGTGTTGTATTTTTCAAATAAAATGTAGTTGGAAACACATCGTAAGTTTAATCTCTCTTTTGTGGCAATTCCAGGAGTCATGCGACGGACGTGATGGACACGGCCGGCTGGAAGAACATGATCTCGTCGCACCCGCACCTGATCGCCGAGGCGTTCCGCGCGCTGGCCACGCAGCAGCAGCAGATCCCGCCCATCGGGCCGCCGCGCAAGCGAGTCAAGCAGGTCTAGTGCCCGCCGCCGCACGCCACCCGCCTCTATACCAAAGACACGCCACACGGCACACACATATTCGAATTCTATACCGGCTGAGGCCTCCTCGCCACGGGTCGGCTCCGGTCTACGCCTGAACAGTGTTGAACATCTGCACCAGCCATCAGATATCAACGGTGATATCGGTGTTGGACAGTTTCACCAGTAGCAGTCGTCATTTTGCCGTGAACGTCTGACAGACACGCACGTGACAGCCGCGGCTGACGGCGTCACGTACTCTTCGAGGTACGGAGAGGTCTCGATGTGTAAAGAGCGGAAGTCTCCACACCATCGCCCGGTAATTTATCACACGAGAAGGCTGCAATAATATTACTATTAGAATATATACCGTGTACCATAGACTGTGAGATTCGGAGTGAGAGTGGCCGGTGGATGTGTGAGTATGATTAGTAATGAATCCACGGATTCAGCCCTTCGTTTTACTATGATTGATCTCAAGACGATATTCGATCCTAATGTTTTTTGTCTCTTGCGGTTAATTAGTACCGCTTTTAATAATTACTTTTAATGTGTATGTTACGGAGAAACGCTGGACGCTTTTTGCGCGTTGATGTAGTTTTGGATGTAGGCTTCGGGTTAAATATTTTATGTACCTATGTCGTTTTTGTGAACATTCTCTTGCAGCTATGTATGTAAATTATTACTATGTATTAAATATGAAGCTCGTGTTTAAAACAACTATCCATGTCATATAAATTTATCAATATAATTATTATTGTAACATTCATTGGCTAACAAAATGGAATTAATCGTCAATAAGAACCTTATGTACAAGTTACATAATATAATTAGATAACCAAACTGATTATATGTCACAATGCAAATATTTAAATTGGAAAATCTTGGTGTTTCATGTTCCCATAGAATTACAAAACATTAATTAATGTTAGACATTGTATAACGTAGGCCTTTTGAAAATATTTTGAAGTAGAATGGTATTTGAATGCAATAAAGTTATGTATGTACAAAATGCTTTGTACAAAATTGATTAAAATCACACAATAAATATGTACGTCTCGATGTATTGCACATCAAATGCCACGCGCATTTGGCAAGTACCGATTCAATGAATTTGAACAATTGTGTGCAAAGTTTTGTAACATGTAGACGCTGTAGGGGACTCGAGTGATTGTATAAGTCTATTGAAATTGTTGGTATTGTATATAGATGAGCTACGATCCCACCATTAAAATATTTCTAAGTACTAACCCTTAAGTGGTATCAAGGTGACACCATTAATTTTTTATTATATCTGTAGGATGTTATTCCAATGACATATTGTGATTTTTCTATCATATTTCCATAGGTTTAAATACACAAACGCTTTTGTTTTGTTTCATATGTGTAGATGATCACTGGAATAATTTAAATTTTAAATGTATTATTATTGTCGTTGGTTTCGCTTCATCGATTGTACATTATGTATCGTGTCGACGTGATGAGTCGCCCTTCATTTTGCTCACTTCATTAACTACTAAAATTAATATGATTCTAAATTACAAATTGATAAATGTTATTTATTAGTATTATTATCATTTTTTCATTTTCTAAAACAACTTAGCAGATTTTGTAACAAAATGATTTTCTTCCAACATTTGCAATATGGTGGATCTACCCATAAGTACCTATTGTAATATTTACTCCATAGAAATATGTAATATACCGCGGCCAATAATTAATAATATTTAATACCATTTTATACCCACTCCTCATTTTACCACAGCTGACAGCTGATATCATGTAATTAAATATTACAAAATGTCAAAAAAACTGTGATTTTCGAAATTGTCAGTAAGTTGAGCAAATAAATGAAATGATGATGATTAATAATTTTTATTTACATTTGATGGGATATGAAGCCGATAATGTACCTATCCATGTCACTCATGGACATGATGCCGATAATGTACCTACCCATGTCACTCATGGACATGATTCGCTTTGTACCTAATAATTTGTCTGAACTGGCGTGAGCCGTGTGGGTGGGGTGAACTACGAAGAGTATAATAATATAGTGGTGAACTACCACCATAAATTCGCTAAGCACGTAACTAGATTATAATGAGTGCTACGGTTTCAACCTCGCCCACACACATTTGGATTGTATGGTGGGCCGCTTGCTCCTATGAAGATTTATGAGGAAAGGATATAGGTGGGGTATGTGAAGTTTCAGAGTTGAATGAAAAAAATATGTGACTCGTTATCGTTATTTACAATTTTAAATATTCGACAATTGTAAAAAATATTTTCCAACAACAATAACTGCCGTATTAGTCTAGTGATTCCAAACGCGATTGCTACGCTAGAGGTCCTGTGTTCGATTCCCTTTGGTTAACAAACCAAATTATTTTTTTTTTTCATTTTTTTACAATCGGTCTGTGTTCCGATCCAAACTACCGATGGGCAGGACTCTAGAGAAGAACCTCTTCACTATGCGTGCCGTGACAAGGAGTACTGCTTTCTGTGTCGCCCTTGAAAGAATTGCCTCTCCTAGCGCTTCATTGGTATTATGTAGATCAGTGCTTTTTCAGTAGTCTGCAAATAAATTATTCGTGATATAGTTGTGGGCCCTCGTAGGAAGAAAATGATGCGCGTAGCGGAATACTGAGCCAATATAGTTTAATGTTGATTGATTTCTTTTTCTACCGACTTCAAAATGGAAGAGGTTCTCAATTTGACTATTTTTTTTTTATGTTGTTACCTCAGAACTTTTGACTGAGTGAACCGATTTTGATGATTCTTTTTTATTTGAAAGCTGTTGCTTCCCTTGTGATCCCGTTCTGACAATGGCATCCATGAGAACACCATATAAGTCTTAAATTCGCATTAAGTATGTTCGCGACAAATGAACGAATAACTCGATATCACGCCAACCGATTCTGATGATTCTTTTTTTGATCGATAGCTCATACTTCAGAGGTGGTCCCATAAAAATTTGGTCAAGATCTGATCAAAAAATTTAGAACAAAATGACAATAACACGTAAATGATAACGAAAGTTTTACTCGCTACTAAAAATGTTGAAATAAAATAACTTTAACAAAAAGTAAAACCGCCTTCAAATACAAAAATAATGCAAACAAATTCACAGTTTCGGAAGTCGGTGGCGAAAATAAAAGTTCAAACCAAATCGAAGGCACCGACTTCCGAAACTGATGTGCACATAACATTATTTTTATGTTTTTGAAGGCGGTTTTATTTGCTGTCGATAATTCTGAAGAATAGAAATGTAGGTAACCTGGCGTAGCATAATACAGCATAGCACAGTATTTTAATTATACTGTGATAATATTAGAGCAACGTGCACGACGAAGGCTCTGCCAACTGGTGGCGCAAGTCCGAATCTTTGCGCAATAACATTGATACCTACCTACATTACGTTATAAATTAATCACATATAAAGAATTGAAAAAATAACATTTAACTAAGTGCATTTCAGGATGCTCGAATACTTTAAAGACAGATAAAAATAAGTCAAATGATGTAAAATTCTATTACTTTTCCACGAATAGTTCTTACTTTCCAAAGTTAAGTGATAAATTGATAATCGATAAAAGTGAATAAATGCAGTAAAGATTATGTACTTATGTACATATGAGGTTCAAAAATATTTGGAAACTACTTACTAATAATGTTATACTTTTCAATACAAACAAATCTGTACCTAAATGAAACCTCAAATATATTGATTTTTATTTTTTTGGGCTTTTGACGAATTCCGGCCACCCTTGCAATAATTATTAATCGGCCAGAACCCATACTTCATCCTTATAATCATAATATAATATTTTGAATAACAACAAAATTGTTATTATGTGTTGAAAGAAAAACACACAGCGTCGATATGAAGATGATTTTGTGACTTACCATTTTTTCCCGCAAGGCTGGTAACACTACCTGTTTGTCTCCGGTTGGACACCAATTTTTCTTGGGGTTGGGTTGCGTGAGATCGGCAACCCTTTACACCTGTCATAGTGTCTTCATTCACCAGGAAGATCTTCCTGCGACGCTGTGTGTTTTTCTTTCAACACATAATAACAATTTTGTTGTTATTCAAAATATTATATTATGTGTTTACTTAAAAACACACAGCGTCGATATGAAGACCTGTTTGGTATCTGCTGGTGACAAACACAAAACGCTATGTGAAAGAATAAAATGTATAAATTATTATAATAACAGTAAATTTTACCATTCAATATAATTTACAGTAATCTTACTACTGTTGGAGGACTCTGAAGAGATCATCTGCTAGTCCTCTGCTGATCAAAACATAATAATATGACATTTGAATATAATTAATATTGGGGTACCAAGTATTCTGGTCCAAAAATTTAAAGAGAAACTGAGCTCCCTTAGTGTATTATTTTATTTAATTACAGTAAAATCTGTAGAATTTTCCGACAGCCTGTCTACTTTTCCTCTTTACCCCACCAGAATTTCATCAATTTAATAATTATTTATCCAGCTGGCCGAGGCTATGCCAACCTAAAGTAATCTTGGGTTGCTGGCGACCCCACATCTTACATAACATATTTTACCCACACAATAACCTGGTTTAAGTTGGGTGTGTTTTAGCAGTCAATTGTAATATATAATTAAGGGGACCAGACCTTCTGCTTAGCTTATCCTGTCTTTTGCTACAAATATGTGTAATACTGTTTGATCTAGGTGGATCAAACTGGAAAAGGTTGTTTATTTTGATATTTAAATAACAGTTACATGCCATAACTACCATGTCAATCTTATAATCACCCGAAAGATATACCTTTATGTACAACTTATAAATTCTGGTAATGTCAGATCATGTACCATGAATGAACATGTTGTGCTGTCGATAGTGCAGCCTCAACTTCTAGCTGGAATCTGTAAAATATAAAATTAGCCAATCTATGTTTCCAGTACTAAAATAGTACCATAGGAAAAAAAATAATAATTCAGAAGTTGTAAGTAGTAGATAAACTATTTAATGTAACTTTATCGTGTGACTGATTACTCCAGTTAAAAGTCCTTGATTAACAAGTTTTAGTTTGTGATAACATCATTAAATCCATCTTCTGATGGCTGAATAGTACATGTCTATAGTCAATTTCCTCCAGCTGGCACAACAACTGACCTAACAGTTGTTTCTCACAAACTGACCAGTTGCTAGTCTGTTACCCCTACCTCCACCTTACCCAGCCTGCACTGGCAGTAGGTATATTTGTCCTGAAGGCTGATTGTCCTAGGTCTATTCGACTCTCCGTGAGTCTTGGAATCGACATCAAGTCCACATACCATGGTGCAAGGGGGCGTGAGAATTTATCACCAGCCAAAATAGTTTATCCCAGTTTGCTGCTATTGTAAAGCACTATCCTGTTTAAAGTTGCCAATACTCAAGAGATGAGATTGGACCCTTAGACAAAAGAGAGATCCATCTCGGCCGAAATTTCCACCTTTGGCTGAAGGCATTCCAGTAGATTACAAATTGAACTTTTCAGTTTAATGTCACATATCTGTTGACCACGGATGCTTCTGCAGACGGTAATGGATCTAAGTACGTCTGAAGTACCCCAACGATGAAACAATCGGTTTGTTGCCGTGGGCAACAGATGCCATTCGTATCATCTCTGCTGATGCCTAGAGAGGCGGTCGGCAGTGCAGTTATACCTCCCCGAGAGGTAATGGTCTGACAGGGCTATGTCATGCCTAAGTTGACACTCAGAGATGACTGTCTGCTGATGCCTAGAGAGGTGATCAGCAGTGCAGTTGTACCTCCCTGAGAGGTAATGGGTAATGGGCTGACAGGGCTATGTTATGCCTGAATGTCATCTCTGCTGATGCCTAGAGAGGCGATCCGCAGTACAGTTGTACCTCCCCGAGAGGTAATGGGCTGACAGGGCTATGTTATGCCTGAGTGTCATTTCTGCTGATGCCTAGAGAGACGATCGGCAGTGCAGTTGTACCTCCCCGAGAGGTAATGGGCCGACAGGGCTATGTTATGCTTGAGTGTCAGTCTCAACAACTTGCAAGTTAAACATGTCCAATAGTTGGACTAGACCAGAAAGTGGGTATTCTGCAGACAATGTAATTGATTCCGAATCAATGCATGTACTGCAACCACTCATTCCCGTATGATTGCAGTCTCAGCTGTCTTTATTGAGATCCCTCAACCTGCATCTGCTGCATTGGTTGTTATGAAGGGTGTGTCAACACATGGCAACAATGTTTTGGGAACAGTGAATCTAGTTTTTGATTATTCAACTTTTTAACTGACGGCCAAATGGAAATACAAATTCTGACTTGCAAAATACCACAAACCATACAATCTGTTATTTGGACCATCCATCCTTCAAAGCAATTGAAATGATATTTGTAGTGCAACTGTAAAGATTCACATGCTGTAGTAGGTACGGTTGCTGTTGTAGAAAGACCTTGGTCTTGACTATTTGGCTCTACCAATGGTGATTGGTTAACCCTGTGATAGGAAAATGTCAACAAAAAAAAATTTCTAGTGCTATCTGAGTGTACTGGTAATGCACTGTAAGGCTTTCCTTTTTTCTCATCTTTTCTTATAGTTCTTTTAATTAACCCCTGGCAGTCTACCTGCAGTACTGGTCAAGAACTGATTTGGGTAGCTTATTTGCCATGCCATAGATTCCAGTAGTCCCACAACTTCCGCAGTTGGAGATCAACTTGGACCATGCCATAGATTCCAGTAGTCCCACAACTTCCGCAGTTGGAGATCAACTTGGACTGGTCTGGTAGACCAAAAGGATATCAACTAAGTAGCTTAGAACTCAATTCCTTTTGAAACGAAGGATCTCCGCGATCCAATTGGGTTGCAACAGTGCAACGAGTCGATGCCAGACCTAATGGCAGGGATGGACATTTGTAAAAAATTCGCCTTAACATACTCAGATAATAACAATGAGTGTATATCCAGAATGTGAAACAGACATTTGTGGGCATTAAACATAACTCTTGAACATCTAGTCTCAAATCTGACAGGGTTGTGGTTATCAAGCACTTTTGTGCCCCACTGTGTAGTAGTATTTAATGTGTACAGTGGTGCATACATACCTATTCGAACACTTATCAGTCCAAGACTGAACCGAGGTTCTTTTGGTATTTAACAATGTTTTTGACAAGAAACATGGAGTCCCTTGTTGTTGTTATTGTAATTATATAATATTGTGCTACCACTTGCTATCATCTTTCCTGCCAAAGTATTAGTATTATAAAATTAGTGCTTTTTCACTCATGGGGCATTCATGCATTTAAGTATTTAATCTCACCATACCCACTAGGGATGGGAAATCTTATGAGACTAAGGTACAAAAATAAATATTATATATTTAGTAGAGTTGCCGCGAATAGTGTTTATAGCGAATAGTCGAATACCGATTAATCGCCATTCACTTTGGCGAATAGTCGAATAACTCGACATTACTATTCGACATAAAAAAAAACATTAAACACATTAAAAATATTTCTAATTTCTTCTAAGGTTGTGAGAAAAGAAAACAATAAAGTTAAAGAAATCTGTTTCATGTTATACATACCTACATATATGTAGTAAATTTAATTTTCCATTTTTAAATGCTGGCAACCCTTTTCTTGTACAAGTCTTTCTCTTTAGTTTACGGGAAATACCCCGTTTTGTATAAGTATAACCCAGCGATTATTATTGTAGGGGATTTCCCGCTCAATCAATACGCTTGTGTTTAGGATAGGCGGCACGCATTTGTTAATTGATTTTCGATATCGGTTGACGTTTTTTTATTTTTTATTTCTATACTTATTTGAAAATTGCTATTGAATTAAAGACTTGATGAATATGATGTTCTTTTATTCGTTAAAAGTTTATTTTCGACGACTATTCGCCGAATGCCGAATAATACTAGCTATTATTCGGTATTCGACGAATATCAAAAAAATGACGAGTAATGCCGAATACCGAATAATAGCGAGTATTCGCGGCAACTCTAATATTTAGTATAGATGTAAGAATGCTAATTGTTGCCACCTCAATAGACCGAACTACAGTCAACCTAAGAGGACTGCATTAATATCACTGGTGTAGCTTATCATATATCATATTTATTGAATGACTTACAATTTGATTTTACATAATTATGATTTGGCATACTTAGCCAAGTGTTAATATAGCCGAGGTATTGTATTATGTATTAAACCAATGTCCCACAATTGTAGGCTTTTATGTACTGTACAGATACATATTATACACTTGTGATATCAGACAATCATTTCTACCGCCATCAACTTCAAAAAAAAATTAAAAAAAATGAAATTCTGAGAACCTGGGAGTCTCACAGAATTTTTATAGTACTTCTACGCTTTTTCTAGGTATACAGTGGCATTGGCTCGTATCAGGCATCAAAGCTCATCACATGTTAATAGTCGTAACCAGCCTCCAAGGCAAACTCTCTTATCAAATCCGCTTTGGCAAGAGAAGTCTATACCCATATAAGGGTTTAATTAATATTGTGCATAAATAGCCTGCCTAAGCAGTTTTATTTGTTTTGCCGTATCTGTTACAGCGTGGTCTCCCAAGGTCTAGGAAAAGGGATTGACCACAAATTCCACCGTGGAGACGGGCTATGTGTGCTGTATCAATCTTGTACATATGTAGGTAGGTAATTTGACTTACTTGATTTTTATGTGTACGTGTGTAGGTACTCACTGTCGCAGTCACTTGACCTTAGCTCGTCGCTCTCTTGTAGGTAAGCCTCGGACTCCGAATCCATTTGTGCTTACTCCCATATTACCTACACTACCTTATTACTAGGATTACTAGATGATGAATTGAGAACACATTTTTCTTCACTAGGAATACAGTTCAACACTTTTCTCACCAATAGTTATGAGCTATATATACTTTTGCGCTTCCGAGCACTAAATTTATCTATAATTCTGCATAAATAAAAGCATGATTTTCATAAAAACTTTCCGAAGAAAAGTTTTCCGTGCGTCACGCGGGAAAATCACAAAACGCTATGACAGGTGTAAAGGGTTGCCGATCTCACGCAACCCAACCCCAAGAAAAATTGGTGTCCAACCGGAGACAAACAGGTAGTGTTACCAGCCTTGCGGGAAAAAATGGTAAGTCACAAAATCATCTTCATATCGACGCTGTGTGTTTTTAAGTAAACACATAATAAAATTATTTATATTTAATGTATACATTGACGGCAACACGAGAGATCTAAAAAGTCACTTTTTTCTTTTTAACCACAATGTAGG
The DNA here is from genome assembly GCA_910591435.1 of Acronicta aceris. Lineage (NCBI taxonomy): Eukaryota > Metazoa > Arthropoda > Insecta > Lepidoptera > Noctuidae > Acronicta > Acronicta aceris. Next base: position 11,146,945 of record OU342768.1, read on the forward strand.
TCTCGTGTCGATTTGTGCTGCCACCTATAGTTCTTGCACATTCCGTAATAAACTATAGAGTTTTTTTTTGTTTTTTGGGATTTAATAATTCCTTGTGGCAAATGCACAACTTGTCACTGTCATTTAAGATTATGTCGAAATGTCATTGTCAATGCTCATAGACAGACTGTCAGTCAGTCAGCTGCTAGCTGATTCTAATTTGATTTCTATTTACGTAACTTTAAAATATTAATGATAGTGAAAGAAATGTCCTATTTCAAATTACTAACTAAAGTGAGAACAATAGCTGTAACCACGGTATACCTTTCTTCAAAACCTACTGCATCAGAAGTCTTAACCGCTTATTTGACTCAATGCAAGGAGCCCCCCTGGACTTCATACTTTGTAAAGGTAATATCGTCTGGTGCATTACATTCTTTGTTGTCAGAGAGTCGCCTTTTGATATACTTAAACAAGTTACTGTATTGATCCCCAATACCTACATAATACTTTTTATCTTGTTATTTGTTTGGGACAGTTTTCTGCTATTTCCAAATAGAGTCAGGGAAACATCTTGAGCAAAGAAGAAAGAGTTGGGAAAACAATGATGTATGACAGTGCATAAGTACTATTGCATTAGCCATCCCTTTCATTAATTGTTCAAGTTATTTACCATTCACTATACTTCTAGTTTGCCTATGAATCATCCAATCAATTATCTTCGAAAAATATCCATATGTCATAGATACAGTACTTAGTCTGTGTTATAGGTATGGCATCATGTCACATAACTATATTCTTAACTATTTATTTCAGTACAGTAGTGTAAAGAATGACCAGTTTGGCATGTCCAATTTCAACTGGAAGGTTGGCAGTTCAAATTATCAAATATTGAGGACTGGCTGCTTTCCCTATATGAAATACCACTGTTCCAGGAAACAGGCTGAGGATTTAGATGTCTCTGACAAATTCATGAGGTTCATCAAAATTATAAATTTAGGCAAGGAAAAATGTCATCTCTATGCATTTAAATTTATAAGTTTAAAAATAAAATTAATGCACAATCAATGTCTATGGGCCTTAAATTATTATTATAATGTATTCACAGGTATACCATGTTTGCTGTACGGTTTAGCAGCAACACAACTGATTAGACATGAAGAAATAGTGCATACTTCTAAAGGATCCGTCACAATATACTTTCTTCTGCCAGAAGATAAGGGATCAAGCTATTGACATCAATTTTATTAATGTGCCTGCATCACAATGTGCCTCCATCAACATGCACTGGCCCTGCATGGTGAATAATTGCCCCATTAGCATGGGAAGAGCAGACAATGCTTAGTTGTCTAATTGAATGGAGAGTTTAATGACTAGAGAGTGAAGCACTTATAATTATTGTAAAATAGGTGTTGTCAAAACTCCAAATTAACATTAAATGCAAAAATGACTCTGTCTGTTAGTTTTTGTTTACGTTTTCATAACTAAATTGCTGAACCAATTTTGATGAATTTTGGTGGACTGCCAAACCATACCTTTAGGTAGGGACTTCAAATCCAAGGCATGCATCTCGAACTTTTTTGAATGGTCAGTCATTCTGAGAGGAGATTTGTGGCTGGCAGTGTGATAGTAAATAGGTTGATATAGAATTCCACATAGTTCAAAAAAGTAAACAATAAGTTCATAATGTTTTTAATTGTTAATAATAATGAACATTAATTATGCTATTATTGGGCACAACTTCAACAAGTTTTTATTAATATTTCGTGGGTCATCGTGTCGTCCGTTTCTGGTATTATAAAGATTGTTGAAGAAAAAAATTTCATGTTTACTTGCTGTATTGTCGCAGCATATTGAAATAAGTGTACGATGTGCTCATTAACTGAAAAATAAAGTTATCATAACTTACGACTCTAAAATAAAATTGGGTAAATACCTACAATACTTTATTCAAAGTTTAGATTAGATGAGACAGTACAGTCCAACGCAATAGATAAACTGTCTCAAAAAATGTCAGCAAACTGCATCGATCAATGAATCGCAGCAAATCAAGGATTAACGAGATTTACATAAGCCTCGAAGTGACGGCTTTAAACAAAACTACGAAGAAAACAATAGTTCTTAGGTTCATGGAATCACTACACTTCCAGTCTCTGTCCTCTTTATTAAATGCCTAATGCTAATATTATCATTAGGTATCCGATATGTTAAGTTTGGAACTTGGAAGCTATTAGGTAGTACCTATAGTAATAGACATTTGTTTCCTTGGCCGAGTTTTAGGATATTAGGATTTAAGTCGGAAGCGCCATAGCTTCTCCGAGAATCACTACGTACTTTTTGGTGGCAATACCTACATTAGAGAAAGTCTCTAGCTGCACATGCGGCAGTCCGGTGAACTTGATGGTGACCGGCTGCTGCGCACGCAAGATGATGATGATAATGTCCGTGCGAATCATCACGCCGAGCGGGGTCTCGTGCCAGCCGCACGTCCAACCTGCATCTCCCACGTCGAATGCCTTTACAGAATATATTATATCATCGCTATCACTACAGTACCTACCTCCGATATAACGCGCGTCTGAAGTTGCGAACAGACGCACCGTAGGTACTTTTGTGTTGGATAGCGCATTTATCGAGGAAGGTTATAGGTTATATAACATCAGCTACACGCTAGTATTATGATAAAACATTACAGTGTTTTAAATAGATAATTACCTATGGCTACAAACCTTATTTCTCAGCATAGTTCCGAGGTGACATGGTATCCACAGTTGTAAGCAAGCAGCAATGCCTAGCAGGCAAAAGAGGATGTCCACCTTTCCATTATCAATTTTCTATAACATGAATATTATATTAAATAACTTAATTTATTTTCATCATATGTTACATTCTAAGTAGGTACTTGGAGCATGCAATATTCGCTCGATTTTACTATTCGAGTTTTTCGAATAGTGTTGGTCAACTATTCAAATATATTCTAGGTAACCGAGTTTTGTTTAACATTGTTTTAGATGAAAACGACTCTATCAGTTGCGTATTCATTATTCATTTATTAATATTTACAACAAAATTATAAAAGTTTTACGGATCTTGGTTTATGTAATTATAGTACGTACACAAATCAACAATTTACAGTGTACTTATTTACAGTATTTACAATTTACAGTATGCGTATGAGTTCCAAGGTCTTGAACCTTCGTTCGTTTTCGGATCTCAATGTTTGGAATTGAGTCTCTTAGTTTAGAGCATGCCAAACTCCAGGGCTGCCTGCACAACCGTAATTCTGTACACAGCCTCCTAAGTAAGTGTCCATGTCTCGGCACCATAGTCAAGGTAGACAGGACACATTGGTTAATAAGCGGGTCTTCAGACATTGTGATTGTTGATAATGATTCAGATATTGTCACCTAATTTGTCAAATGCAGCCCACCCAATCTGTTTTCTTCTGGATACCTTCTTTTGCTGATGGTCCTTCCTAAAAGATGCAACATGTCCATGATAGATATACTGATCTAATCTTTCAGCTTATCAGATGATTTCGTACCACTGGAAACCTTAGACAAGATCTTCGTATTGGACATGTTCATCTTGTGTCCCACACTATAATAGAAAGCATCAAAAAGGTACAGTAGGTACCTACATGATCATCTGCTAAGCCTATATGAAACAAATAGGCACTATTAATGTCAATTATTTTACTGAATCGGTGTCTTCTAGGCAATGAATCGCAGTATCGCTTAACATCAGGCGAACTGGCGGTCAAGCGTAAGCCTATCACAAATAATAAAAAAAAAATGTTTCACAATCCAGTGTTTGTATGATGTCTTCTTAAACAGTTGTAATAAAAGGTTATTATAAAACCATTATTTAAGAAAAAATCGAAAAATACCCTAACAACTATCGAACCATTGCTCTTCTACCCACCGTTTCTAAAATCTATGAGAGCTATGTGCGATCAGTGTACAGTTTCTGCGAAAGATATAATATTTTTAACGAAGGACAAAATGGCTTTCGCAATCATCGATCCACAACTCTTGCTGTTTACAAGTACATTCAAGAAGCTATTAATATTATAATCGATAAACTTTAAACGTGGAAGAGCCATGCTTCGGCACGAATGGGCCGGCTCGACCGGAGTTATTACTTCGGCCCGGCCGTGGAATACCACGGCCTCACAGGAAACCGGCGTCAAACAACGCTTACATTGTGTTTCGCCGAGTGAGTCCGGAGGCCCAATCCCCTTTTAAAAGGCGGGCTACGCACTTGTGACTCCACGGGTGTTGCGGGTGTCCATGGGCGGCGGTAATCGCTTACCATCAGTCGATCCGTATGCTCGTTTGTCCCCCTATACCATAAAAAAACACGGTAGGAATACTCCTCGATATGACGAAGGCATATGACAAGGTGCAGTTTAAAATCTTACTAGTTAAGTTATACGGTATAGGAACCCGTGGAACATCACATAAATGGTTTGAATCGTATTTAAAAAATAGAGAGCAATATGTAGAAATATAACACTCTAACTACAAGCTAAAACAAGTAGTACACGTCAGATCTGACAAAAAAATCATAAATGCATTAATTCCACAGGGAAGTGTCATTTGATGCCTCCCTTTTGTTATTTATATCAACGACCTACCTAAAATCATTGAAGAACTGTGGGTTCTATTCTCAGACGACATCTATATACTAACCTCATGCCAAAACAAGAGTAATATAAACGAACAGCTCAATTTAATACTAAATAAAACAACTGAATGGTTGGATGAGCACAAACTTGAAATTAATTATTAAAAAAAACAAACTCATGAGATTCTATCCCCATCAAAAATCTTCTTTACTATTTAGCTTTACAGCAAACGGTAAAAAAATTGAAGTAGTAAATGATTTCACATTACTAGCCCTTACCATAGATACTCACATTTCCTAGAAATTCAAAAATCAAAAATTATTAGATTTATCTATGCACTTCGCAAAGTTAAACACATGCATGGTTTAACTACGGCAGTTTAATGTGGGGAAACAGTTCGGACGCAGCTACATTTTTCATTGCACAAAAGAAACTGATTCGTATTATTGTTGCTAACATAGAACAAACAGAAAGCTGTAACCACTTCTTTACAAAATATAATATACTTAGTAAGTATCCTTCCATGTATATTCAAGAAATAAGCAAATTCGTTCGGATATATATAACATTCTTTGAAACCCGCGTAGACAAACACAAAATCAGTTCTCGCAGACATAAGAATATGTTAATGTTACCCACTTCCCGTCTGGCACTACATGCAAATAGTCCATAAGTCCTCTGTATAAAAGTGTTTAATAAACTACTTCACTCTATAAAAAACTAAATTAGTGATACTAAATTATTACGGTAATAAATTACATTCCTTTGTAGTTATCGTGAAATAACAACAATTAGGCGTTAAAACAAAATAATTGTGTTTTAGGGCCACTGTGGTATTGGTCCAAGTATAGAAAGAACCTTTGTATAGTAGTATATCATGACAGACTATTATAAAAAAAACTTGAATATCTTGCCCTTACTAATTTACTATTCGAATAGTAAAATGGGGCGAATACTCGAATAGCATGCCTTAATTATACTTAAGTTCATTTGACGACTTGTTTGGCATAGCGGCTGAGCGATCGGCTTCTGTCTGCGCCACGTTTTGTGGGGTTGTGTGTGGGAACTACAGGTAAGTAGGTAGGTACCTACTTACTTGTTCCGGGTCTGAGCGATTGTGTATGTTATAATTTGTGTTTGTAAACGCACCCACGATACTGGAGAAAATCATAGTGTGAAGGGAGTCCCCTCGTCCATTGGCGCCGGACAATTCATGAAGATTTACGTGACGTGTCCATAGTTTTATAATAGAGAAAATGTTTCCAATTCCCTTACATAAAATTCGAATACATACTGGCTCAGGTAGATACCTATATGAAAGCATACCTCTGCAATCTGGTAAGCTATGAGGCATATGGCGATGGAACTGAACGAAACCTGGTACACAAGCGGAGGTCCATACACAGATGACACCGTTCTTACAGCCCTGAAACAAACCTTATCTTTAGCTTTTATTCCGGTAGCACAGAACGAGTTTCTCGCGCTAAATTCAAATTTCGATTGATTTTGAAATTTCTAGGTCTATAACACTTTCTAGGGTCATGGTATCTAATAGTGATAGCGACAGTCATACAACTGCGCAGGAGCAGATACTAAACTTAAAAATCGTTCACCAAAACTTTCTAACTTTCTCTCTGGATTATGTTATAGGTGCTACTTATTGCAGAACTTCAAGATCTAAGAGGATCAAGTATGACTGAGGTATGCTCGTTTTATGAGGCAAAGGTAACGGTTTGATCCTGTTATGTTAATTAAAATCAACTTCAAAAAATCAAGTTAAACAAATAACGGTGTACCATACCATAGGTGCTAAAAAAATTAGTGCCAAAAGAGGAATATTCCCAAATAACTGATTATGTTAATAGGTAGGTACTTACTTTTACCCCAACAACATAACAGCATCGTTAACAAAGAGATTCAATGCGGATATCACGAGTCCTAGATCAGAAAGTGCACTTGAGAACTTTCTCTGCTGCGGGCTCTGGACTATTTAGTTTATGATCTAGCTTTTGTCACGATTACGAAACTCGCTCGCTACTTTAGTAGGTAATTAAGAACCTGTTCAATTTTGTGATTTTTACTGTAAGTATGCAATAATTAAGTATTAATTAATATATAATTAATTAATATATTTTGTCTGAAGCCCAGATATCTAGTTATCTAGTTCAGACACAGATGTTTATTTAGAGAAAGGAAACGGAAGTGTAGAGGCACCATCCTAATAATCACTAAATGGCCTACTACTTGTTTGTTTACTAATACAGTTTTTTCGGAACGGATGGTATGGTACCCAAGGAACGAGAAAAGATAAAGAAGACGATGAATAAAGAGATGTGAAGATGATTTACCGAAGGGATGGAGAAGATTAGCTCGGGACAGAGAAGTGTGGAAGGAAATAGGGGAGGCCTACGTCGAAAGAGAACCTGATAGACAAACTGCTTACTGAAAAATAACATTATTAATCTTAGCTACTATTATTTTACTTAGTTTTTATTTCATTCTTTATTGTATTATTTAAACTACTTAAAACATGTATTCATTCATAAATGAGGATTAAGAGAGTCACCGCAGTGCGATTGCAGGGCATCTGACCAGACACTTTCCCATGTGGTAAACCAACGCCCACTTCCCTGTTTTCCCCGTGGAATGTTGGAAGGCCATAAATATAAATCTACCGCCGCAAGCTGGCTAAAAAACTTGGATACTTATAGAAATTATATTATTGGTTACAGCTTCTTAATACAGCTAAAGCCAATGCTAGAAGGCCGAGCAGTCATGTTCGTGGCGAACGTATAACAGTATAACCTTCCCTTGTCCTATAGTCACCACGGCCATGACAGGCTGCAGTCCAGCGCTGGACTACTTTAAAGTTGTGCGTATGGCAAACCCGTGCGTCGCCTATCGGGGCCATTGTCTGGTCGGGCTGCGGACTCCCCAAGTCAGCCGCTTGCAGGCCACATAGACCACGATCCCTGGCTTTTATAAATTCCAAAACGTACCTCAACACTGAACGATGCCACTTCACGATTTTTCCTATTCGTCCATTCAGTATTAGCTGCGTTTCCATTCTGCACGCATCTTCTCGAGGGAGCAACGCCACTGATTCGTCCAATCCCTCAAAAATCACGCCGAAGTCTATTATAATCATGTTCATGATAATGTAGTAATGCAGCAGGATGTGGAATAGAGTGTAGATGTATACTGTAAAGTTATATTTTGTAAAGAAAAAAAGAGGGGAGATAACGAGAACGTTTAGGGAAATTAAAAAAAAAACATGTGAGTAGGTTTGTGATTATATATAGGGTTAGATTAACGTAACGTGAGGGGAGATCCCCTACGTAAGGGGAGAGAGTGACACATTAGACCCCAAGCAAACCACATAAGTTTGTAAGTAATGTGTAGGTAACTGTAAGGTACTTTCTCCTGAGCTTCAACCATGAGGAAAATAAAAATAAGTAGGTACCTATATATACTCGTACTTTCTGAAGATAGGTATTTAGAGTTGCCTTTGTGAGACCATGCATTGTCCTACTTAATTTGATTATATAATATACGGCATATTTACCTATTTCGATTAAGCAGTCATGAAGGTACTTACCTACCTATTTGTGAAGATGTTATACGATAATGGCAATAGGCTCGCCCTCTATTACATGGGACTTCAACATTCCGGCAAACTGTGGGAATACACTAGTACGCCTCTGCCTAACCTTTCGGGGAATACAGGCGTATTTTGCAAGTCACGAACAATAATAACTTAATAAAAACAAAATCGCGCTCAAAGCGCACGAATCAACATTAATTATAATTTTGAATTATTCAATAGGGAATATGCATATCATTTTCTTATATTTTTAATCAATAGTTTACATTATCACACCAAAGCACCGTAAAAAATATTTCTTTAACAAAAATATTAATATTCCATCATAAAAATTAATATTCAAAACTGCAATCAGATCTAACGGGAACGGCAGATCTAAACGCCAACAAAAACAGTTACCATCAGTTATCTATATTTTTAACTTTACTAACTAAATCGAACATGGGAAAGGACTTAAATGAATTTTATATCTGGCAATTAAACAAATCTAAATGTTTACGGTGACGTCATCAGAGCGTCACAACGTAAACTTTGTTGTAAGTTCCGTTTTGATCTGATTTGCCGCACAGTTTTTCTACTTTTAAATAATTAAAATCTTGCTGGAAAAGCGATTACTTATGTAAAAAAAAGGCATGGACATCATTCTTAGCAATAAAGATTACAATAAAAATATTTTACTTAAATTTGAATCTTATGCATATTCCCTACCTATTTATTGCCTCAGCTGTGTAGCTAGGTAGGGGCCGGTAGGGGCGGTCCGCCCCGGGACTGCATCGTAGATCGCAGTATCGCTTAACATCAGGCGAAATCTCAAAAGGAAAAAAACGGAACCCTTATAGATTTTTTTGGTTTCTTGTTCAAACTAATTGACTTTTTTTATGGGATAGGAGGGCAAACGAGCAGACGGATCGCCGAATGGTAAGCGATTACCGCCGCCCATGGACACCCGCAACACCAGAGGAGTCACGAGTGCGTTGCCACCTTTTAAAAGGGGATTGGGCCTCCGGTAACCTCACTCACTCGGCGAAACACAACGTAAGCGTTGTTTAACGCCAGTTTTCTGTGAGGCTGTGGTATCACTCCGGTCGAGCCGGCCCATTCGTGCCGAGACATGGCTCTTTTTTTTTACTTTAAAATAAAAAGGAGGAGGTTCTATGTTCATCTGTTCACTAACATTCCGACGACGACGACGAGCCGGACCGAGCTCAAAAAATATTTTTTTATATGAAATAATATAAGTACGGTACTCGCAATGTCCCATTCAAATTTGGTGAAGATCTGATCACCATATTTAGAACAAAATGACAATAACACGTACCTACAGACCGAATAAATAAAGACATCTCTCTAGGTACGTAAAATTCGACTCGCCACTCAAAATTATGTGCATAACAGTTTCAGAAGTTAGTTGCGAAAACTAAACATCCGACCAAATCTAAAGCATCGACTTTCAAACTTTTTTCCAAATAACATTATTTTTTATGGTTTTGAAGGCGGTTTTATTTTTTGTTTTATGTCATCATCATAATCATCATAGCATCACGCCTGATTTTCCCGTTAAGCGCATGTTACGTATTATATCCACAGTTCGCCGGCATGCTCAGGTCCTGGTATGTAATAGGAGGCGACCCAATTGCCATTAAAGGGGAGCAAATCCAGACTCGGAGCTGCTACTTACTGAAAACCCAATCAATTTACCTAAAACGGTGCTCTACTGGGAATCGTACCCAGGACCCCTAGCGTAAACCACTAGACTATTGCTAAGCACTATTATTTTTATTTGCAGTAGTGAATAATCCTCGTATTTTAATAATTATGCCAAAGGTACCTTTGACATCATTAAATTTAGACTAAAATTTAGACTTTATTTTAGATATTCTACTTTTACTAAATAGGTACGTATTATTACTACTTACCACAAAATGTTTGAACGAAACAAAAACATAGTGTCGATTCTACAAGCATGAACAATTCGTAGTTGGGTGTTCGGTATGGGTCATCGTTTGGTAGCCACAGGGGGAACTGAAGTGGTCTGACCATGTGCTCGTCCTGGGTGGCAAACAGGCTTTGGTAACATAGGGCCAGCACTGGGATTACTACGTACAAACCACCCACAAAACATACGAAGATAAACCACGCATAACATAACTGCCATATCAGTAGCTGGCCTTCTAGAAAGGGTTTTCTGAAACAGTACATGTGTACACCTTAATTAAAGTAGTTTAAAAGAAAAAAGAACTTTATATGAAGCAAATATCGTCATCTGAACTGTAATCAATCGTAAAATGTAAAATGGCTACTTCTCTACACCATTTTAAACAACTTATTTGTTCTACGACTTTTGATATTTCATTAATATTTTTTCCTATAGAAAAATGAAAATCTACACTCAAATATTATCATATCTATGGCTAAGCTTAGAAATATTAGAGAAGTACTGGCAGAATTTGAATATTTTTTCTGATAAACGTATTATGTTTTGAGATAGTTATAGAAAAAAAGTTACTTGTTAAGGTGTAGAGAAGTAGCCCATTTTACGATTGATTGCCAATAACCCTGTATATTCTTCCGAAGTAGGTAACTATACAGTTCGGTTATCAAAAATTGAAATCAAACGAAGCACTAAATAATTTAATTATCTATAATAACTATTGCATAATTATAGTAATTTAAAACTCTTACCTGTACCTAGGTCCAAGGCTACAAACATAGATGAAATCCTCGTTCATTTTCTCCACGATATCATAAATCTTCTGGGTATTAACAACAATACTAACGTACACCATAGGAATGCACCCAAGTATCACCCAGTAGCAGAAGCACTCGGTGGCAAAAGAATAGTCTTTCTCGTTTAACCCATGCCAGATGAACATTACTTCTAAACCCATAGATACGACTGACAAGAGAATGCAAATACATGGCCATACAAATCTGAAAATAAAATTAGTAATGTTATGTGCGAAATGTGATGTGTGAAATGTGATGTCTTCATATGGTTAGTATTGTTTACCTCAACTGAAACTGTAAATGTGTGTACATTGTGGCATGTCTGAGTGGACTCTAATTTATCCTGCTTTGATGATGTGTGTACTTTACCACATAGTTCACTTATATTCTATTAATGACATGGAGTTCTCAAACACTGAGAACCTTCTACCTAACTTTGACATACAATGTTCACACATCCTCATATCGCAATATTGTACCAATGAAGATTGTAACACCATTTATTTTAAAAGAGTGTCCATGGAGTTTCTTGCCGGATTCTTCTCCATAGGATCAAACTTTTGGAACCGAGCAACTAGAATCATAACGTTTCATAAACGCTTGTTAAAGCTTATTTGAAATAAAAACATTTGAACTTGAACTTTGAAACAGTTTATTTGATCGGATCTTTTGATTTCGCCACCGACTTCTGAAACTGTTTTGCACATAACATTATTTTTTATGTTTTTGAAGGCGGTTTTACTTTTTCTTAAGTTTTTAGTTATTTTATTTCAAAATGTATAGTAGCAAGTAAAATTTTACGTATACCTAGACGACTTATCATTTTATCATTAATCGGTCGTTACGTGTAATTGTCATTTTGTTCTAAATTTTGTGATTAGATCTTTACCAAATTTTATGGAAGTACTCTGAAGTACTACTCTCTGAAGTATGACCAACCAATCAAAAAAAGAATAATCAAAATTGATTGAAATAACGGAATAATTTCGTAACAAACATACAAAAAATAAACATACATATAGTCGAATTGAGAACTTCCTCCTTTTTAAAGATGGTTGAAATGTTATAAAATGAAATATTCTTCAAGCAAGTTTTTATCATCGAAAAATACAGTACCCCAAAATAAAAACGCGCTTCCGAAGTTAGAGCCGTTGCGAACAGCCGTAACTATCTTAATTAAGTGCCTTTGGCAGAAATATCGAAATCTGTAAGCACGAATGTGATACAATTACGACCCGAACTGTCTTTACACCAAGTATTTATATTAAAACTAGTGGACCCAGCAGACGTTGTCCTGCCCTGAAAATAACCCAAAACTCGATTGCAGCGCCACCTACCGGGTCCAATTGTGAATCTAAACCATTCCCAGATCCCCTTGAACACACACAAAAAATTTCATCAAAATCGGTCCAGTCGTTTGAGAGAAGTTCAGTCACATACACACTCACAGAAGAATTATATATATAAAGAAGATTTACAATGGCAAAACCACTTGCGGATAACTCCAAAAGCACGTATAATAGTTCTTTCGGGTGTACTGTATCTATTAAAAATGGCACGCTATTTTCAATGGAATCTTCTTCTTCCGTCCCTGATCCCATTACTTGTGGTCGGGTCTTCTCACTTTTCTGCGCCAAGATATTCTATTTTGGGTTGCAATTTTAAAAGTAATGTATTTTTTTATTAAGTATTTAATTAAATCTTTGGTTTTGATATTGCCAGTTTATCTTCAAATTACCAAAATGGAGAAGGTTGGTTGAGGTGATTTTGATCAAACTCGTACAATTTTGGGAAATCATCAAAACACTTTCAGAAGTCGGTGGCGAGAGCATAAGATAGGTAACCATACAATTTTATTGGACATAACTTTTCATTCCTTTATTGAAGTAGGTTTTCTATTTCTATAAGTTCTACATGTTTCCAAAAAATATTTAGAGCGTGATTTCAGTTATGCTAGTGCAAGTGTGATATTGAGATTTGTTGACTGCATGCGGTCCAAATCGTGTTTGAGAGAAGATTTTTTTTATTTGAAATGATATTTTTTTCTGTAAGTAGGTATGTCGCTTGTGACAATTTTGCAAGTCCATGTTTATAGTTATTTTTATTAAATGACAAGCACTTATTATGACGACATCTTCGAAGAAGCATAGAAACAATTCAAAGATGGTCTCTTTCATAGTCTAAATAGTTAACTCTCGAGTGTAACAATTTACAAAACTTCAAACAGACCTGAATCGAGAATTTCTATTGTTAAAGAATACTCCCTTCACAGCGAGAAAAATGCGTAGCTGCGGATGAAAATTATATAGATTGATATCCGCCCGGCTGAAATCGAACGTTTCCTTTAGAAGAAAATCCTTTAGAAATTGCAGACGCATTTTGTGACAATTCTATACTAGACAATGGAAATACTAGAGGAGTAAGCCTGATCGTAGTTATATCTACCTAATTATCGTATATAATGATCCATAATTATCGGACTGATTGGAATTGCATCTAATGCTCAATTATCCAGTTGCCAGTTCATAAATTATAGTAGTGCAGCGTTATTATGTAAAATTGCAGAGATTATTTTTCCAGTAGTGAACTGCATATTTTCAAAATTGTATAGCTTGGAATTAATCATTTTAAGTGCTGTACTGGGTACGACATCGATAAAGAAACGGTAATTCTCCAAGAGTGATTCCACTTTTGGTGAATCTAAATATGAAAAATAATAATGAAAGCTGAGCTCTCGTTGTAAGAAAGGTCTGTGCGATATACACAATGCGGGGTGAGCTTATACTGGAAAAGTTAGAAAGTTATGGGGCCGTGTATCGTGATGCAAAAGTGGCCATTATAGCTTGAACCATTACTTTTTAGACTAAGTTTTTATGTCTAAAATATGTCTAGTATGTACAAACAAAGAAATTATTCACTGCTATACTTACTTCTTGTGTCAATGGTCCATCAATACGATACTGCTATACTTGAACTTGAAGCAGCATAATTTTGAATACCTTCTGCGGCAGCCATTTTTGTGCCTAACACAATTTCTGTCAATATAATAGATATAAGATAAGATAGGCGGAAGCTGGATGCGACAAGCCGAGGACAGGGTGAAATGGCGCACATTGGGGGAAGCCTATTTCCAGCAGTGGACTGCTATAGGATGATGATGATGATGATGATGATGAATAGATATAAGATACTAGCTGCAGCCCGCGGTTTCACTCGCATTCCAAAACGACTTCTTGAGACAAAAGGTCTAGACCTATGTCCTTCCCCAGAATGCAACCTTTCTACTTGCCTGACTTTATTGAAATCTGTTCAGCGGTTAAGGCATTAAAAGGTGACAGAAAACAAATAAAATAGAGTTTCGCATTTACAAGATTGCGTATAGCTGCTCTCGGTTTCATTTGCAGGATCCTTTTTTTCATGATTATCAATACAACGCGTATTATTATTAGGATGGAATTAGGTAATAGAAATTATTTCGTTTCTAAATATATGGGTACCAATTGTTTCTACACAAACTGACTTTGTCTGCGTTCTTTCAAAGGAAAAAACCAACTGTCATGTCAAATCAAATGACAACTGTAATGTCAAATCAAATATTGAATTGACATCGTATTAGTTGATAGAGAAAAAAGGGGTTTGAAGATTTTTGTATGGAGCGTGGCCTTCCTCCCGGGCGCCATTTTGAAAAAAAACGGTGGTTAGCGGCCTCTCTTAAAAACTTCTAAAATCAATTGCAGACATCAATACCTACAAGAAATGTTTCTATACAAAATCTTGTAAAGAGTCTAGTTTCCAAGATATACGCAATCAAAGTTTTAAATGTAACGATACCGAAAGTATCGATAAACCTAAGGGACAGTTTAGAAAAATGAATTATGTACATCGTTGTATTCAAAATGTTACATTGTATCGACTAGTATACTTGAAATTACTCTATCGATATAGAACTGTCCATATGGTACTGTATATTTTCGAACTGCCAAAGATAATTTTTGGCAAAAATTATTTAACCAACATTAATATTTTTCCTTCTAAAGATAATAAAGTAGTTAAGTCGTTTTCGTAAATAATTTAGACCTCAAAGAAGTTATGAAAGAAGCCCACGAAACTATGTATAAATTATGAGTTCCTTTGATACTACCTTTTAAGTTAAGATAGGTGGAGTGAAAATATCAAACCTTCGCTACGCAGATGATACTACTGAAAATACTACTGAAATGGCCGAACTACTGGGTCGTTGGGAGAACGTAAGCCTAAACATGGTCTGGCTATAAATAAAAATAAAACCAAGCTCATGGTTATCGACCGGTTCGCAACTATCCAGCATAACTAAGCGGCGGTAGCCTAATGGCTAGGGCGTCGGACTTGCGATCATGTGGTTGCCGGTTCGAAACTCACCCATTCTAAACTCACCGACGTGAACCCACTCGTAACACAAGCATTTAGCTTAGTACGAGGGGTTAACAAGAATACTAGTAATGTGCGAACCACATTGATAATAAGCTTAAAAAAAAATTAAAAATACCAGCTGCTACTTGAAAACGAGACAGTAGATCAATTTCAATAGCTTGGCTCTGTCATAACTAATAAAGGGATCCGCGAACCAGAAATACGGAGGCGAATAGGCATGGCTAAAACAGCAACGACTCAATTGAGTAAAATATGGAAGGACAGGAATATCACCAACCGTACAAAAATCAACTTATATTCATATTTCTTTATGGAGCTAAGACGTGGACTGTCTCGGAATGTCTCGATCCATAAATAATTAAAAATGAGTAAAGCTCAACTACTGTCGTCAACCTGCCTAGAGCGCATGATGGGATACTTTGGTCACATTGCCCGTAGAAATCCCGATAACCTGGAGCGATTGATGGTGACAGGAAGAGTTCGATCTCGAGGCCGGACTCCAAAGCGTTAGACGGATCAGATATCCGAACAGCTGGAGATACAAGTCAGCGCCGCACTCCATCAAGCGGCTGATCCTAACAAATGGAGGCATATAATCAATAGACTGAAAAAAAATTCACGTTCATTCCTCAGCAGTGAGGGAACGACTGAGAAGAAGAGATACTCCCTATATATGCATATTTAGGGTATATAGGTAGTATACAGTATCCCTACTTGACATAACTATTATAAAGAATAAGGAAGCCTGAAATGCCAGACAATCCATTTATGATTAGGATATTTGTATTGCCCAGTAATTGGGTTGCTGAGTTCTGATGGTAGTCCTTCTGTGTAAAATACTGCTATGTTGAACTCCACCCTTAAGTTCGGAATTAATTCCCATTTTATTTATTTATGATACCAGTGATGATAGAGATTAGTGTTTTACTGCTTTTAAAAAGACTCGATTCTATTTTACAGGACTCGACTCTAAAATTAAGACTGATGTTTGGAGTTTTATATTAATAAGATGTGATCGTTATAAATATAGACAACAACAACAAGTTAAAGAACATAAACGACTCTAGTATTTTTTAAATGGACTTGCGCTGATTCGGGCTGCAATAGTCTTACGCAATAGTGATATGCAATAGCCGTCAACTTATGTAGAACTTTGAAATCATTTGGAAACATTATTACTGCTCATTATTAATAACATACCATCACGCCTCTATTCCCTTAAGGGTTAGGCAGAGGCGTACTAATGTACACCCACATTTTGCCGGTATGTTTAGATCCCATGTAATGCGAGCCTATTTCCATTAACCGGGCACAAATACCAAACTCCTAGCTGCTACGGAGAATTTAATAGAAAACCCCAATGACACTATGCTTGGGAATCGAACCCAGGACCTCTATCGTAGCAGTCGCGCCTAGGACCACTAGACTAACGAGTCATTATTAATGTTCATAGGTACAAAAAATAAACAATTTGTATCATTTACGAATATTGGATCAAGCTTGCGACTTAAATTATAACTTTCGGCTTTAGACAAAACGACTAAGTCTAGTCGCGAGGCGTCAAAAATAAGTATAAATAGGACTTAAAAGACTGAGTATCTTTCGTCACATTATATTTGTTCATATATATCCATTCATCCCGTCTACCAGTAATTTCAGAATTCACTATCATAATCATCGGCCAGCATTCCTAGGTACTCATAACTTTAGGTACTCTTCTTTTGGGCTTCTGCTTTTTATTCATTCATTTACCTACAACATATCAAAGTCATAAGATTTTCAATTTAGTTTAAGAGATTTCAGAAAAAAAAAACCAAACAAATTGATAAAATGTATGAGAAATGTTTAGATTTTGATCGCAAATGTTTTTATATTGTAGTTAAATTCTTTTTTATGGTAAAATCAACAATTAATTTACATCAACAATAAACTATATAGGCTATAAAGAGATTTCATCATTATTATACTCGTATCAGCCAAAAGACGTCCACTGCTGAACAAAAGCTAGCCGAATAACTCTTGCTTATCCTTTGAGCAATATCGCCAACTTTGGTTTTTTTACGGATCTCCACCTAACTTTTTCGGTCGCATCATCATGGAGGAATGTCAAATATATCGATTTCCATAGCTCACGGTATTACATTGAGCGTTCCTATGAGACCCATTCAGATAGTTTGAAATAGTTCTTTAGAATAAAATTACATATAATTTTCCTTTTAAAATAACAGTTTCATGAAACAAAACACTCACCACTCTCTTCATTTGTAAAGCCGGCTGAAGAACTCATGGGCAACCTGGAAGTCTCTCAACAGACTTCGTACTCAGTTCGGCCGGAGCAAAAATAACATGTTCCGGTGGAGATTCTCCAGTGGCATTAACTTATTTCAAAATCTTTTTCACAACGCGCGAAGACAAACATGCTGGTCGATCTCTAAGACACAAAAACATGCTAATGCTACCGTCATCTCGTATAACGTTACACTCAAGCAGTCCGTATGTAATGTGTATAAAAATATATAATAAAGTACCAGAATTATTAAAAAGGGAAACTAGTGAAACAACATTTATAAATAAACTAAAACAAATACTTATTAAAAAAGCATACTACACAATTGATGAATATATGAATGACAAACAAATAGTTTAAATATAATAAAATTAAGAACACTATTGATAATAATAATTTATTAATGCACATATTTAAAATTCTAATTCATTAATATTAATGTTTTTTTTTTATATATATAATTATTTAATAATCCCTACATTAACATAATAAATAACTACCCGTCTAAATTCACAATACAACTGAATAGAAAAAATAGTACCCAAATTATACATACATACAATACTATAATAATAATAATTAAACTTCTAAAATATATAGTTAAATTATTAGAATAAAGAATAAATAAATAAATAATATAATATAATTCTAAAACTAAAATAATAAAGTTATTTAATTACTAAATTACATTACATAAATACAATAAATAAAATAAGTTGTATGTTAAAATTAAATATTTAAAATAACAAGTACCATAATTTAAAACAAACAAAATAAAACAAACTTAGTAATAATATTTTTTTTAAATGGCATAAATAAATTAGTACTTCCTCTCTCCTATATTGCTGTGCCCGACAGGGTCCACAATGTACTATTAATAATGTATACTTACCATCCAAAAAAACTTTGTGGAACGCAATAAATGAATGAATACTGAATGAATACTGAATACTGAATATTTTGTACTAGCGACCCGCCCGCGGTTTCACCCACGTTGCCCCATTCTTAAGAGTCGTAGCGTAATGTTAAATAGTTTAAAACATTCATCTTGAATCATTATATCTATTAAAAAAAACCGCATCAAAATCCGTTGCGTAGTTTTAAAGATCTAAGCATACCTACATAGGGACGGACAGACAGTGGGAAGCGACTTTGTTTTATACTATGTAGTGAAGTGTGGTGCAGTGGCATGATAGAATATGGCCAATATGTTATGATGCCCAGCGTACCCCTATACCGCACACATCATGACCTAATGGCCGCTACAGAAAATGCCGTGCGCGTAGCGGAATATTGCTCCATTCAATTATTTATTTTCTTTTGCTCTTATCTTTCCTTTTGCTATCGATTCGATAAGAAGAAGAAGAAGAATAAGAGTCGCCTATTGTTATAAGCCGTGGAGCGCCGTGATTAAATCAGATTTCTTTGTTATTGTGGACCTACAAGACTTTCAAAATAATATTTGAAGTCAATTCGTGTAACTTTGATAGCGATTATCTTGGAAACGTGACGCTTTACAAAAATATGTACGATATGATATTTTTTGTTTAAATTAATGTCAGCTATCGAAATATAGGTATAGGTCACATAACTGGCAGCATTTAAAAAAAAAATTAAAATGTTGGACGCCACACAAGGCCGAAATCTTCAAACCCCTTTACATCCATTGTTAACTTCTGTACTTTACTCTAAAATTGGTTAAATCAGTATGCCATTACTTACTTTATCTATTATAATTGATGCCATAGCCATTTACTTTATCTTATTCAGTATCCGTAAGTGTATTTTTATTTTGAATATGCTTTATTTTGAACCCGCCCGCGGTTTTACCCGCGTTGCTCCATTCCCAAGAGCCGTAGCGTAATGTTAAATAGCTTAAAACCTTCTTCTTGAATCACTCTATCTATTAAAAAAACCGCTTCGAAATCCGTTGCGTAGTTTTAAAGATTGAAGCATACATAGGGACGGACGGACAGCGACAGCGACTTTGCTTTATACTATGTAAGGATAAGGATATGTTATATTATTAAACTCTGCAAGTCTAGTAAGTACATATTTTTAAGTGAAATTAACTTTAGTGGTTATTATCTTTTTTGTGATTTTTTTGCATTTTCCATGCTAAGATTATAAAGTTATTTTAGTAAAGGAAAAATACAAAATAAAAATACAATGGGTAGTTAAATGTTGCTATACAGAGACCAGATAAAAAAAAAGTTGCCTTATCATACTGCCAATACTGCTCATATATTTCTTTCTAATTTCTCTGAATGAGTAAGGATGTTCTAAGAAAAGTATGGAAAAAACAGTATCCCTCCTTTTTTCGCGGTTGTAGTGGGATAAAAAGTACCCTAAACGTTGACCAGGCTCACAGTCTACGTATACACCAGATTTCATAAAAATCCGTCAGGTAGATCTGGAGTTATAAATGAACATTTAGAAATACATACATACAGACAGTATTTTTTTCCAAAATCTATTAATTCGGCTTCAGTCTCGCTTAATTAGTCTTCTCCACTTATTTTTTCCAAATTATCTTGCTTCTTTATTACTTTCTTCTAAATTACAGACACGATTTTTCTACAGACTTTTTCTACCTATGTATAGATAATGTTTATTAACAATTAGTTAGATTATATTGCTATTGCCAAATACCAAATCGAGATATGGATTTTTGCTCAGAGGGAAAATTCTGTTATATAAACGATGTTTATACCTAATATAATTCTAATCTAATCTCAATGTCGTAAATGTTAAGATTCGGTGATGTCTCTGCGGTTAAATTGTGTGATTTCATTACAATATATTTATCATTGACGTTAGACGTTGTTTGGTCATTTAGAAGGTTATCATTCTATGTTTATAAGATTCGATGTAGCTGAGATAGTACTGTATATTTTGAATCGTTTCTTACTTACCGGAATTACCTTCTGAAAGCATTTTTCTCAGAACTGTTAGTCCGGTAATATATTTTGAACACCATTTACTTACCTAAGTGTAAATGATGCGCAAAATATAATTCCTAAAATATAGTTTACTTAAATTATAAATTTTTTTAAGACAAACGTCACGTGTTATCTACACTTATATTTAATTTAATTTATATATTAAAAAAAAATCTTATACATACTCTAACTTCCCGACAAGAGGTGAAAGGCTAAATAATAGGTACAATAATAAATTTCTTGACTTCTAAACTAAAGGTACCTACTTATATCCCTGTGTCTTAGGAGTCAGTGATGCTCCGTTACTTGCCTCAACATTATTATTAGTAGGTATATAGGTATCTAAGTAATGTAAACCATGGAATTCTGAATTGTATTTAAGTCCCAAAATTATGTTCTGGCTTCCGTCTTAGGTACTCAAATTAGGTAAGTCTTCTCCAGTGGTATCGTCTACATTTTTGGATTTTATGGCAATATAAGTATGTAGTTGTTTTGCTAAAGAAAACGTTACTGAATTAGTTTATTTAATATTTCACTGTCTGTCAAGTTCCGTTGGATCATCATCATCGTCTTCCTGCCCTAGTCTTAATTTATTTGGGGTCGGGGCAGCGTGTCCATTCATCCCTGTCCACTGTCACCTCATCATCCACTTACATCACACATCCATCCATCTTTGATCACCCGCCGCCCCTTTGTTCGTTTAAGTTACACTGAATACACTTTATAATTAATATATCTATACCTACCTACATACTTAATATTGTTATTTTTGTGCACTTCGTATACCGATCTCCCAGCCGCCGCTCATAATCAAGTGCTATCATTATTAATAACACATTATTACTGTAACTGCCGGCAGTTTGTTTCTCCACAATGATCGTGGCTATCGTTTCTGTGTTGTTTATACCTTTTTTGATACTGTATTGTTTCAAGAATGCATACAAAAGACCGGAAAATTTCCCGCCAGGTAAGAAATAGAACAGTTTTACTAGCGAAGCGACAGTTGTCTAGCATGCGTATAGTGTGTATATTTGAATGAATTTATTGAGAATTAAAGGGGTTCGAAGATTTTTGTATGGAGCGAGACCTTCCTCCCGGGCGCCATTTAAAAAAATGGTTGTTAGCGGCCACTCAAAAAAACTTCAAAAATCAATTGCAGACATCAATACCAACAAGAAATGTCTCTCTACAAAATCTTGTAAAGCAAGTTTCCAAGATTTAGGCAATCAAAGTTTTAAAGGTAACGATACCGGAAGTATCGATAAACCTAAGGAACATTTTACAAATATGAATTATGTTCATCGTTGTATTCGGAATGTTACACTTTATCGACTAGTATACTTGATTTTACTCTATCGTTAAAAAACTGTCCATGTGGTATATATTTTCGAACTACCAAGGATGATTTTTGGCACTTTAATATTTTTCTTTCCAAAAATAATAAAGTAAGTCGTTTTCGCAAATAATTTAGACATTCAAAATAATATTTGAAGTCAATTCACAGATACTTAACAGTACAACTTTGATAGTGTTTATCTTGGAAACGTGACGCTTTACAAAAAATATGTATCCGACATTTTTTGTTTATATTATTGTCAGCTATCGAAATAATAGGTCATATTAGTGGGGGCATAATAAAAAAAAAATTAATGGCGGACGTCACAGTATGCCAAAATCTTTAAACCCCTTTCAAACCCCTGAGTTTCTTACGTTTGCCTCTGGAGATTCATCCACACCAGGGTGGGGAAATCTATGTAAATAAAAATCAATTGCCGCAATAATTTTAATATCATCACTTGAGAACGGCTGAAACAATTTGGCTGTTTTTAAGGTTCCGTACCTCAAAAGGAAAAAAACAGAACCATTATAGGATCACTTTGTTGTCCGTCCGTTTGTCTGTCAAGACGCTTTATCTCGGGGACGCGTGGAGGTATCGAGTTTAAATTAAATGTCTGTCTACGCACAACAAACGGCGGATGCGGTGGACAAGGGATCATTGTCCTTCTACCGCAACCTACACAAGAATTTCAGGGGTTCAGATAATTATCTCAATATTTTTGTATAACTTTACACCGTGTCCCTGCACGCGTTAATATCGATAAAACAGGGATGGCAAACCTTTTTTGATCTACGTGCCACATACAAATGTTTTAATGACGCCATGACGTGCACATAGTGGTAAATTCAACGTGGTATCTCAGTCGCACAATCTCTTTTTTCTGTCTATTAAACTGTTAACTAACAAACGAAATAATTGTATGGATACCTACCTAAATTCCTAAGTTCCGTGTCCAAAATATTTTCTCGTGTGCCATTGGTTTTGGTTCACCATATCTGACTTTAGAATAAGAATACATAGAAACGCTCAAAATCTCACTTATTTTACACATACAGATACAGATTATTTTACAAATAAGTGAGAAAAAAAAGAAACCTCTAAACCTGGAAACTGGTGTGGTAAGGCTAGAGACGATTTTCAGCGTAAATTTAAGTTTCCAAAGGTTTTTGAAATTTGGCTCAAAGAACACGTACCTACTTATGTTTCATTCCATTCCTTAAAATCGTCCCTGAATACCTAGAGCTTTTCAGAGATGATCTTTAACGTGAACTTTCCTTATACCTGCTTCCGCAAATAGGCATGTCATGCCAATTGCCTGAAATTTGACATTTCGAGGCCTATGTACATTTTTAGAAAAGTGGCTTACTTGTTTCATAGTGCTTTACTTTATTTAAGACACTGACCTATAAATTTTAATGATTCACACTTGCATTGTTGTAAAGTTGATAAACAAGAAGTATGTAAATAAATGCAATTAGTCTGAGAGATAGCATGAGGATTGTCTTGTCAATATTTACTTACAAAGGTAAAAAACTACCTAGTAGATAAGCACATCAGACTAGTGGTTCCTAGAACCTTCTAATGTTGAAAACAATGTTCTTAAGGCGGAAAGTTTATTTAAATTTATTTATTCGTCTTTGGCACGTGTGATACGCTTCAATAATCAATTTTACATTCTTGACATTTAATGACATTAGACGTGATTGGTGTTAATTACTTATTCACTTATCTACGTTTAGTTTTCGTAAAATATTTTTAATTTATATGTATTTATTTACATATGGAAGCGCTATCTGTAGTTTCTTTTAAATTAGCGTCATGACAACATAACTGTAAATGTAAACTACTGTTTCCCCGCGCGCTGTGGAGGTGATACAACTTCCGTACGTAAGAGTGAAGGACAGTTACTGTCTGGCAGCTACTGGGTCCGTGAAAACAAAGTTGAGCCAGTACTGACCGGTCAGTTGCTGTCGGTCAGCTACTTCAATTGTTTCTACTGTCCACTGACCTTCCCGCACTCCCACAAGGACAGCTACTAGGTCGTCACTCACTCCATAAGAACGCAACTAGTGGGTTAGAAACACCAAGTCAAAAGTAGTAACACAGTAGCTGTGTACTGCTGTCGCCTATGCAGAGTCAGTAGTGAGAACACGTCGGGAAAGTGACTGTACTGTATAGACAGCAGAATGTACAGTTGCTGACTAGTGGGTGGTCAGAAACTGGGCCTGTGAAAACCAAGCTTTAGATGAAGATAATGAAAATGAGTCCGATGAATTATCATTCATCATTTAGTTCATGATGAAGCAGTGATAGCCTAGTGATATGACCATTGGACTGCCAAATCAAATGTCTCGAGTTCAAACCCAAGGCACGCACCTCTGACTTTTCGAAGATAGTTAGTTATCACGCGCTTAAACGGTGAAGGAAAACATCGTGAGGAAACCTGCATGCCTGAGAGATTTTCTCGATGACTTGTGAAGTCTGCCAACCCGCACTAGGCCAGCGTGGTGGAATGTATCCTAATCCATCTTATTCTGACAGGAGACTAGTGCCCAGCAGTGGGACAGTATAATGGGTTGATTACGTTATGTTATGTTATGCTATGAGTCCGATGCCTCAGCGTTGTAAAATTGAGAAGTGAGTATGCATTCTGATTTATATAGAGCAATTGAATTGCCTGTTGAATGCAATAAGTTAAAGCCTTAATAAAAGTTGCGCCGTATGATTAAGCAGTGACTTGAAAGTTATTGCTTTTATTTTATTGTACCTATACCTACAACAGGCAAGAAACATTGTGTTTGGACGTAGTTAAACTAATAAATTCTGTAAGATCATGTCCTATCAGATAGCTCTTTGGGGAATAAAGGTAGTAGTGATGTTATCCTTAATAATAGGTCTTTACCTATGAAATTGCCGTTCTGCAGTACTGGCCATTTCAAATGAAAATAATTTTCATTTTTCAAATTAATTTTATTTTAAAAACATGGAATTCTTTTTCCAAAAGTAGTCATTTGTTTATTGATTAGTGTTACATTTTCATCGCATTTCAATCTTTTTCGTCAACATGGATACGTTAAAAATTCGAGTAATTATGGAATATGAGTACCGTCGTGGCAGCAACGCGGCACAAGCGGCACGCAACATCAACGACGTTTACGGAGCTAACACTACAAACCAACGCACCACCTGTTATTGGTTTGCTCCCTTCCGTTCTGGGAATTTCGACGAAAAATAAACCTCGCGGTCGTCCGAAGACTTTGGTCGACAATGACGAATTAAAGGCGATTGTGGAAGCTGATGATACACAATCGACGGCTGAATTAGCAGCAGCTTTCGACGTTAGCGTCAAAACAATATTGGTCCATTTGCGTCAAATTGGCAAGGTAAAAAAGCTTGACAAATGGGTACCCCACGAACTCAATGATCGCCAGCGCGAAGTACGCGTCGAAACGTGCCTTGCACTGCTCAACAGACACACAAATGAAGGAATTTTGAACCGCATTGTTACCTGCGATGAAAAATGATTCTGTTTGATAACCGCAAGCGCTCAGCAAGTTGGTTGGATCCTGGTTCAGCACCTAAACAATGCCCTAAACGAAAACTTACCCCTAGAAAAGTAATGGTCACTGTTTGGTGGTCTAGCGCCGGTGTGATTCATCACAGCTTCTTACCAAACGGGGTGAGCATTACTGCAGATGTGTACTGTGAAGAACTGAACACAATGATGGAGAAGCTGGCACATCTCCAACCAGCATTGGTCAATCGCTCGTCTCCGCTGCTCCTGCACGATAACGCGCGACCTCATACTGCACAGCAGACGGTCTCCAAGTTGCAAGAACTGGGGTTGGAAGTTCTCCGTCATCCGCCCTACTCACCAGACCTTGCGCCTACAGACTACTACTTTTTCCAGAATTTGGATAACTTATTGGCGGGAAAAAAATTCAATACCCGAGAGGCAGTACAAAATGCCTTTGAAGAATTTGTTGCCTCCCGTCCAGCTGATTTCTTTAAGAAGGGCATCAATAAACTGCCACTGCGTTGGCAAAGATGCATTGATTGCATGGGTGATTACTTCGATTAATACAAATAAAAAATACATGAAAAAAATTCGTTTACATTTTTTCATACAAAACGGCAATTTCATATGTAAAGACCTAATAATATTACCTATAAACGAGAAAGTTTGTGATTTGTGATGTTTGTTACTCTTTCACGCCAGAACAGCTGAACTGATCTCGATGAAATTTGGCACAAAGATAGATTATAGTCTGGAATAACACCTACTTGGAAAAAATGTAGCCTATTACTTTTTTTCCAGGTCGGAACCAATCCTGAGTTCCACGCAGACAAAATGGCGGGCAGAAGCTATTGTTATAATAATAATACAGGGTTATTTTTCAATGGCCGGCCAAATTTACAGAGGCTGTTCAAAATCGATAATATTTTCGATCTACGAAATAAAAAAGTTAAAATTAAACATCTTTTTTCACATGATTTTATTCCTGTCCGCCTCTAAATTACAGAACGCATGATTACCACTAGGTACACTGTTCAGTTCAACAACCTAGATAGCAAACATTAAATACATAAGTTTGACAGCGCACGTACATGACCACAAATCCGCGATATTTATTAATTTAGACGTTTTTCAAACATTTTAAAATTAATATTTTCACAGTATATATTGTTAATTTGACATTAATGGTTAAAATGCACTTTGGGTTTGACCCTAACACCGTAATTTTAAAATTTGTCCGGTCTTTAAAATTTAACCCTGTATAGCTACTGTTACGAGCTGGGGTTCGGGATAAATTTAATTAAGACCAATTTCACCGAAACAACAAATATTTTAATTAACTTGACAAACACACAACAGAAATTACTGAGAGAGTCACTACAGTATCACTTATCGCACTATAATGTCGCACTTGTAATCACTTAACTTCGCTTCGATATTCACTTCACCGTGTTCAGAACTAAACTGCCCTGGCCGACCCTCATGACCAGTATTTATATGAGTCACGAAGATTCTAGAATCGAACAATCTCGATAGGTCCACAAAATACGAGTAGGTAAGTACCTACTTATAAACAATAGACGATAAAGTGATCGTCTATTGTTTACGGTCATCCACCTTGAACCCGGCTTTTCTTCGAATGTTCTACGTGCTTCTACGACTTATCTAGAATCTTCGTGACCCATCTCCCTACTAATAGTTACTCGGCGTAACACTACTATATATTTTTTTTATCAGGACCACCAAATCTTCCTGTATACGGCGCATTCTGGATAGTACTGGCGCACGGGTTCAGTGACTTGGCAGCAGCTTTTCGCAAGATTGGAGAAAAATACAAAACGAAAGTGGTGGGCCTCTACATGGGACCAGTGCCGACGATAGTCCTGAATGATTCACGCCTCATCAAGGAGATGCTGAACCGCGAAGAGTTTGATGGACGTATGGATATCATTCTATTCAGGCTGAGGTCATTTTGGAAGAAATTGGGTAAGTAATTTTGGGGCGCTATAACGGGCTCGCCCGCACTAGGTCAGCGGCGAAAGCCTAACCTCTCTCATTCTTAGAGGAGATCCGTATTTAACTGTCAGTAGGCCGGATGACGAATACGGTGCTCTGTAAGTAATTAAGGCGACGATGACTTTGAATAGAGATACACTGCTGAATGCCGCTCATATCCCGCGAAGAGCTCTGCCAATCCACGCCGGATCTATTGAAAAAAATTTGTAACTATTAGTCTATTACACAAATTACCAAAAAAGATATTTTTTTTGCCCCAAGGGTGAGATACGTGATTTCTTGTAGATTTTTTGACGATTAATCTAAATCCTGCATCAGAATTGCTCTAAGACGTCAGAATTTGAAGATATACCAATCTCAAAGTGCTAAAAACACGGTTTTTGACGATATTTCAAGTATTTTTTAAAAAAAGAATTTTTTTACGGTCATTTCTAACTAAAGCATCCTTTAGTACTTCTTTTCTCCTTTCAAATCCATTTTGGTCTGCTTCGCTACCAGTTTTTATTCTCAAGATATATTTTTTTATCTACAGCACCTGCAATATTACCTGTATTATTATTTTGAATTTTAGTACCTACTAATGGACTACATTATGTAAAATAGTATATCTTGAGAAAAAAAACTCATAGCGAAGCAAACTAAAATGGATTTGAAAGGAGAAGAGTAATACTAAAGGATGCTTTAGTTAGAAATTACCATAAAAATTTACTCTCCTCGAAAAATGATTTCTAACATCGCCAAAAACAGTGTGTTTAGTACTCTAAACACAGTGTTTTTGGTGATGTTAGAAATCATTTTGAGATTTGTATATCTCCAAATTTTGACGTCCTAGAATTATTCTGTTGCCGGTTATAGATTTAGCATCAAAATTTATTATTATCGTGGGAGAGCAATGCTTCGGCACGAATGGGCCGGCTCGACCGGAGTGATACCACGGCCTCACAGAAAACCGGAGTAAAACAACGCTTACGTTGTGTTTCGCCGAGTGAGTGAGGTTACCGGAGGCCCAATCCTCTTTTAAAGGTCGGCAACGCACTTGTGACTCCTCTTTTGGTGTTGCGGGTGTCCATGGGCGGCGGTAATCGCTTACCATCACGTGATCCGTCTGCTCGTTTGCCCTCCTATCCCATAAAAAAAAATCTACAAGAAATGATGTGCCTCACCCCTGGGTTTTTTTCTTTGTAATCTAGTGATTATTTACGGATATAGTTTTTTTTTTAATCTTTATTTGATTAGAGGGTTTTTTCAATATTGAAAATGCCACCCTCATTATACAGATATAGTTACAAAATAAACTGACATAATACACATTCATTTGCTCTTTTAAAAAAGTATCTAAGTAAGTAGGTATGTAAATAAATAACAGATAAATGAGTTCTTCTTTGAAATGGTAAAGGTTTTATAAAATGGTAGTTACTGACATTTTTCCCCGTTAGACATCACTTCACAAATTTAATTACACCATAAACATACTATAAAATGTTCATATATAAAATTATTAAGAAATGCTCTACATAGTTTAACATGTATACTCGTATATATTTTTATCAAGTACTCGTTCTACACTCGAGTACTACACTCGTTTTGACGTGAACTTCAATTTAAAATAATTATAAATCTTATAACATCGCTTTAAGTTTAACAACTAGACAAGAAGTCAAAGTCCAATATATTAGGGGTTATCCTTCTCTTTGTTTTTTGTGGCTGTTACTAGCTGATATAATCACTACATAGTATAAAACAAAGTCGCTGTCGCTGCCTGTCCGTCCCTATGTATGCTTAAATCTTTAAAACTACGCAACGGATTTTGGAAGCGGTTTTTTTTAATAGATAGAGTGATTCAAGAGGAAGGTTTTAAGCTATTTAACATTACGCCACGGCTCGTAGGAATAGGGCAACGCGGGTGAAACCGCGGGCGGGCCGCTA
Source organism: Acronicta aceris (assembly GCA_910591435.1). Lineage (NCBI taxonomy): Eukaryota > Metazoa > Arthropoda > Insecta > Lepidoptera > Noctuidae > Acronicta > Acronicta aceris. The sequence continues at coordinate 11,176,322 of OU342768.1, forward strand.
GTATAAGATAAAATACTCGAGTAGTGAGATACTCCTAAGTAGGTTGCTGACGTCACAATAAGGCGTAAAAAGCGGCTCGCTTATGGCTATAGCGACTGGTGGCTGTACCCAGTATCATGTCCCACCGTTGATCGAATATTTTTTAAATATAAATAGCTGCCTACGGTGCGTGATATTGCGGACGGGTGGAACCAAACTTGTGGTAGTTCAGGCAGGTTTGAAGCAAGCGGTGCTTCGGAACCGCTGATGAAATGGCGTGGATTGATGTGTATCGTTTGGAAGAGCTTTGGCGAAGTGCGTGGCTGGCCATGGTTATCGGCCGTGTGTCAGATATCCACAATATCACGCACTGTGGGAAGCCTGCTTTATAGAATTTGCGCAAGCACTGACTGTACTTACAATCTGAACTAACAATAATCATTCTAGCACGTAGTTATCGTCCGACCTCATTTAAGTTCATTCCAGAGGCGTAATAACATATTATCGCAATAATTTTTAGGTTATGAGAAAGGCATAACGCTATATAATAATTATGTAGAGCAGTATCCCTCACCTCAATTGCAATAACGCGTTAACCCTTTAGGAGATAAAGGGAAAATAATAGAGTTCAATATAAGATTACTTCCTCCTAATCGTCTTTAATTTTTAAAACGTAACTTTCTACTGGTTTTTTTACAATTTTGGGACACAAAACATTAATTCAATTCAATTATTTTACCGAATGTATTAATAAAATAATTAATAAATTATAAATGTTGTGTTGTGGTCTGCCCGTGACCATGGATGCTGTAAAGGATCCGAAACGTCGGGAATTAAATAATAATAATATAACGCGATAAAATCCGTAAAAAAATAGTTTTATTTCAATATAAATGTTGTACTTCAGTAATGTATCGAAACTTGGAGCAATTATAGCCCTTGAAAAAATGTTGCCGTAAGGAAGTCACCACTTTTCATTCTGTTCCCGAAGTTGAGCCGCTACCTATTCCGATCACTGGTTATATTACTGAAAAGGCCAAAATAGATCTAATGACTTAATAGGTATTATTATCTTCTTGGCAGGTATATTCTTTACGGACGGCTACTTCTGGCATGTACAGAGAAGGTTCTCTTTGCGGTATCTTAGGGACTACGGATTCGGGAGACGTGATGCTACGCTGGAGTCTATACTCGCTGGCGAAATCAAGGAGATGTTGGATTTAGGGATGAATGGACCAAAGTTCGCAGCTGAAAAGGTAAAAAAAGTATTTGTTTATGTATAACAATTTAGTGTTTAGTGTTGGGCCTGGTGCCATATATACAAATTGCATGCCAAATTGCCAAAGGCACAGCTTTTAGAGGCTTACCTTCATTTGATTCAATTACTTTCTTGCCTGTCATGTCTTGGATTGCCCAAAGATATTCCGCTAACGCACAGCCTAATTTCACATGAAAGACAGATAATCGATAATATTATATTACTAGCTTTTTGCCCGCGACTTCGTCTGCGTGGAATAGTTACTTTGTTCCATATGAACTTTCATCCCCTATTTCACCCCTACATAGGTCGAAATTTATTAATTATTTTGCCCGCGGCTTCGCTCGCGTTAAGAAGTATTATTATTAATATTTTGTCGTCTTAATTAATTCGTTCCATTAGGTACTGATAGTTCAAACTAATACATTTACATCCTCCATCATCCCTTATTTTATCCCCATGGGGGTTGAATTTATCAAAATCCGATTTAAGCGGACGTCTCCATCATAGCAGCTCCAATCTTTAATTTCAGTTCAATCAGTCGAAAATCTAAGAAGATTTATACAAACTTTCATCCCCTATTTTATCCCCTTAGGGGTGAAATTTATCAAAATCCTTTCTTAGGGGATGCCTACGTCATAGTAGATATATGCATGCAAAGTCTCAGCCCGATCGGTTTAAAATTGACAAAGTTTCATAGAAACTTTCATCCCCTATTTTATCCCCTTGGGGGTAGAATTGATCAAAATCCTTTCTTAGCGGATGCCTACGTCATAACATCTCTACCTGCATGCCAAATTTCAGCCCGATCCCTCCAGTGGTTTGGGCTGTGCGTTGATAGATCACTATGTCAGTCAGTCAGTCACCTTTGAGTTTTATACATATATATTTAGATTATGTTCGTACGTCCCTTAGCGACACTAGGTGCCTACTTCATATTATCTTCATTTTTTTTCAGGAAGTCGTCAAGGGCGACTTAGTATACATGCCATACTTCTTCTCGGTACCATTTATCAACGGTATGCTTCAAGTTCTGTCAAGGAATACCCTACCAAGGTCGGAGTACCACGCCCTCTGGGCTCTAGCGCGGGGTACGGTGATGTTCCAGAGGAATTCCACTGACATGGGAGGAGCCTTGTCTCTGACTCCTTGGCTTAAGGATGTCATGCCAAACTACAGTGGCTACAACGCTTTGGTAAAAGGCAATCAGTACCTGTTGGACTTTTTTATGGTATGAATTGGCAAATATTCGTTTGTATTTTGTCCGTTTTGATTAGTGTTTTTGTCAGTATATCTGTCTCAGCAAACTATCTGAATAAGCCTCGCTTTTGGAATGGCTGAACGGTATTCGGGGCCTAATTCGTTACTGGTTGGGTTAGGCACGTTAGACCTGTGACTAGATAATAGATAAACCAAGAAAGCAAAGCGAGCAATGCTGCGGCAGCGACCGGCGAATGCCAGAATAGAATCCAATTTTTAAAAATTACTTAGCAGGTATTAGACGCATTGCCTGGATGTCATTCCATTATTTCAACAGCGCCGTATAGTAAAAAGGCTAGGCTGTTAATTGACAGACTAATTCAGCTAGTTGGCTGAGACATATCGATAGCATAGGTTTTATGTTTACGTCTTTTCTGATATAAATACTTGCGTTTTACGTAAGAGCAGAAATATAAAATGGGGTGATATGAAAACTAAACATCGATATTATAGATTTCACCTTACCCCGCCGAGTTCGGAATTTGAATCGTCGAAATATTTATAAATATGAGTATAATCGAAATTCGAGTTCGCTAATTGCTAACGCAACTTCATTTGTAGATAAAAATGTCAATACGTATTAATTTGTCTGTGGTCATAAACTATTGTTCTATTATTCTTATCAGTTACCCTTGTTGCAATGATTTGTTAGTCTTTACGACTTATGATAAAGAAATAGAGATAGTGGAGGTTATAGGCTGTAGAGGATACTTTAAGATGTTACAATGTCCAATGTTACTTAGTGTAATATATTCATGTTATTTTTTAGAAACTAACCAAGGAAACAATGGAAACCCATGATGAAACTTACGACCGCCACTTCCTTGACATGTACATCACGAAAATGAAAGAAGAAATGAGCCAGAAAGGACGCAGTACTTATTCAGGTAAAGCTAGGTATTCATACATCTACACTAATATTATAAAGAGGTAAAACTCAAAAACTGTTTAACCGATTTTAAAAATTCTTTCTTTACGAACTGCCATGTATGCACAAAATAATTATATCGCAATTCGTATCGTAGATAGTTAGGTATCGTTATCTTTTACAATAAAATGAAACCAAAATCCCCTCGTGAATTTATTAAGAAACATGAAGACAATTTCATTTCATTATCCTTTATCATAAGTCACAGCCAATTGTGTATTGGCACCCACAATTCAATAAGTTGAATAAATTTTCAATTTACACTTAAATAATTTTCTGAATGTTTCACGCCGAAAAAAATATTAACCGTTTATTTGAAACAAGAATCAAGAATGCAAATCATTATAAACCCAACCGTCTGCACCGAGTTGTTATCGTAAAATTTACCACTATGGAACGCTTGCCTTCAGAGTGGAGTGGGGTACTCCATCGCGAAACGTTTTACCCGAATAATTGCATCCCGAAAGAACGCGACCACGAAAATTGTTAAAACGAATAAACCCTACCCGAAAGAATACATCCGAAAATCACGCCACCACGTATTATTATATAAATATCTTTGTCAGTAGTATAAGTTGCTGTGTCATCAGCATAGATGGCAAGATGAGTGTGTGCCTGTTTAGGTATATCATTCAGGTAAAAAATGACCCAGAATCGAACCCTGTGGTACACCAGCAGGGATCGTTCTAGGTACCGAATGCTCTTTGCCTATGTAAACGGAGAAAGAACGATCATTTAGGTAACTTTGAATGAGTTTAACTATAAAGAGAGGTACTTTATGTTTTATCAACTTATGTAGTAGACCCTCGTGCCATACCGTATCAAAAGCTTTTTCCATGTCAAGCAATATCATACCTGTAGAGAGACTCAGGTTTAGCTCATGAGAAATGTGTTCAGCAACTCTGGCTAACTGTTGCGTGGTTGAGTGTGAACTTCTGAACCCAAATTGTTCGGAGATTAATTTTTGGTCAGTTATTTTGGAAATACGTGACAGTACATCCAGTACATGACATATTAATAACCAATATACACAATAGTTCAGTGATAGCCTAGTGGTATGACCGTTGGACTGCCAAGTCAAAGGTCTCGAATTTGAGGCACGCACCTTTGATTTGGCAGTTCTGTCATATGCGTATTAAATAGTTAATTATCACGCGCTTAAACGGTGAAGGAAAACATCGTGAGGAAACCTGCATGCCTGAGAGATTTTCTCAATGGCGTGTGAAGTCTGCCAACCCTGCTCTAGGCCAGCGTGGTGGACTATAGCCTAATCCCTCTCATTCTGAGCGGAGACCCGTGCAGTGGGACAATATAATGGGTTGATTATGTTATGTTATGTTATGTATACACAATAAAAACTATTTTCACATTGTTAAAGGTTAACTTATATTTCTTATGTCCCTTAATATCATTTATCGTCAACCCATATATTGTCCCCTCCTGGGCCCGGGTCTCCTCTCATGTGAAGGATAAGGGTATATAATTATTACAGTTCACCACAATGGCCTAACACGAGATAGCAGACTTCACACGCCGTCGAGAAAACCTCTCAGGCATGTAGGACAGAGGTATCTTGGATTGGAGCTGCAGACTGCAGACCTGTGACTTGGCAGATCTAGACCCACACATTGCACTACGGACGTGAACCATTCACGTCGTTCACCGTGGTTCACATCGGTGTATGGTAGTGCAATGGGTGGGTTTCGAACCGGTAACCACATGATCGCAAGTCCGTCGCCCTAGCCATTAGGCTACCGCCACTTATATTTCAAATTATGTTTACGGCTGGTATTCCAAATTAATAACATGTAATCCTCATTCCTCACATTATCTATTTATCTATTCAACACGATAGAAGGAAGATATGCCAAGATAAGAAGTATCAATTAACAATACAGTCGTAGATTTTGATATGTAATTACGTACGTCATAATTCCTAAATACCTGATAAGTAGTCCAGCATAAAAATGCATTGTCAATGTTTTTATAGGATGCTAGTTGTTACTCGCGGTTTCACCCGCAAGTACTTTTCTAGACAAAATTCTCTATAGCAAATTAATTCAGCTTCAGTCAGGCAGAGTTACTCTGACATTTGTAATCGATATTTCTAGTAGTAGGGTTCATTTAAAAAAGCTGTTTCAAACAATAATATGTAAGTATTTCTGTCTGCATATTGTCAACTATCTGTCCACCGACAGGCGTTGCGATACCTCTTTTATTTATTTTATTTCATCATAAACCGACGGCATTTGACGACACGATTGGCGTAGCGGTTGAGCGATCGGGTTCTGCGCCACGTGTTGTGGGTTCGACACGGAGCAAATAGTTGTTCCGGGTCTGGGCATTTGTGTATATGAGAATTTGTGTTTGTAAACGCACCCACGATACAGGTGAAAATTCTAGTGTGGGGCAACGTTTTTTTTAAAAAAAGAACCTTCCGAGGCACGCACTAAACAACTCACCAAAGTTTCATCGCAATAGGGTGAATGCAATTTAGCAATGCCGCAATGCATATAGGACAAACATACAAACATTTATTTTTATTTATATCTAAGATTACCTACTTTTACTTACATCAAAACTGCAAAATGTAAAAGTGATGCTGTTGTCTGTATTTAGACGGTATACCTATTGTACTTAAATAAAAGATCCTTGTGATCTTAAAACCTGCATACATATATTTACAATACATCTTTGGAAAATCAACAAGTTTTTCTACAACTCCGTTTTTTAAGATAAAAATCCAAAATATAGGTATGGCATATTATACGGGAATATTGTGGTGATTTATTTTATACAATTGTTATACATAAGGACACACTACACTTTACACTTACCGTGTAAACATAAGTTTTTGATCAATTACCAGCGATTTGATCAATTATTAGCTGGGACCCTGACTTTGGCCAGTCGATGGAGCTAGACAAAGTTAAAACTGTAGGTATTTTTCTTCTAAATCATAGGACTATTTTATATTATCGTTTAGTAGACCACTGTTTATCTATTTGACATAAACAGGACACGCAGCGAGGCGACAAAACAAACTTATCGTTTAAAATACTGCAATTATTTGCAAGAAACAATGTAAATAAACATTGAACTCTCAGTTGACTCTATGACTATGATTCATTTCAAAACATATCTTTGTTAATTTATTATATATAGGTACATTATATAATTTATTATATAGGTTATTAGGTCTAGTGGTCCTAAGCTAGAATGACGAGGAAGAGGTCCTGGATCGAACAGTGATACCTAATTGGTTTTTCTATGAAATGTTCAGTAGCGACTGGTTTGGATTAGGTTCTTTTAATTTCAATTAGCTCGCTCCAATCAATGACGTATTATTTTTATATCATTGGCCCCAATAGTAATTATATTATTACATGGGACTTAGCATGTTGGCGAACTGTAATAGGTACATTAGTAATGTCTACCTAACCCTACGGGGAGAACAACATACATATGCAACAATAGGTAGAATATGAAAACAAACGCCGCCTGTAGAACTGTATAAGTGCATGACCAATTCCACTTTCATTTGAAATTACTTCTTTATTAGAAACTAGCTTTTGCCAGCGACTTCGTCCGCGTGGAATAGTTACTTTGTTCCCTAGTTCTTCGCCCGCGGTTTCACCTGCGTTACCCCGTTCCTAAGGGTTGTAGCGTGATGTTTTATAGCTTGAAACCTTTCTCATGAATCACTCATTTTCCCAACATTTCCCTTCACTGCTCTGCTCCTATTGATCGTAGCGGGATGAAAAGGATACTATAACCTGCCCAGGAGTATGAAGAACAATTGTACCAAGTTTCGTTGAAATCTGTCGAGTGGTTTTTGTTTCTATAACGAACATACAGACAGACAGACAGACAGACAAAAATTTTACTGATTGCATTTTTGGCGTCAGTATCGATCACTAATCACCCGCTGATAGTTATTTTGGAAATATATTTCATGTACAGAATTGACCTCTCTACAGATTTATTATAAGTATAGATATTTAGTGGGATTTAACTTAGTGTGTGCGTACCTGCCTGTCTGTATTCCCCGAAAGGTTAGGCAGGGGTGTAGTGTACTTATGTATAGGTAGATAATCCCAGTTCACCGAATGTTTAGTTCCTATATACGAGTAATAGGTGGTGAGCCTATTGCCACAAATTCAAACTGCTACTTCCGAATTGTTACAGAAAGGACAATGGTGAAAAGATTGTTGATCGAATTTATAAGCGTTTATAAACATCATCTTTAAAAATGTACCTGTATAAAATAAATTCTCAAGCTTTTTTTAAATAATTCATAAAGCTTGTCTAAACAAAATCATCATAATTAAAAACACAATGGACTTGATCTTTTTGTCGAATCTCAGTTTATCTTTTAGTGTTGCCATATGTATAAATCTGTGTTATATAAAGTGTTTGGCCTACATTGCAATAACATGATTCGAATTATTATCAGAATAAATAAGATAACAAAAAGAACAAGATATTATATTTGTGCTAAGATTTATAATGAGTTATAATTAAATGAATACCGAAATAAAATGGAATCGCAATAATTCTAACCATGTGTCTAGTATGGCAACAAAGGTGACAATAGAGTAGTGGTGGGCGATTATGAATGATTTGTATAATCGAATTATTTTGTATTACTAATTTTGATAATAGATTGTGAAATTAGTAACTATTTATTTATTTATATTTATAAACTCATCAACACTATCATTACAGGATTACCTAATTCAGTGTGGCTATAATTAGTTTGATAACCTATTTACCATAACATACTATGTACATTGTGATTTTTGTGAACTCACTCAGAGAACAAGTAAATATACCTATGCTGTCTGCTACGTCATTAATTACACGCAAGGTACGCGTTATAGGTGCTTTACTCAGTAGATTGGTCCTACCGCTGGGCACCGCCAGTAAACATGGCCGTCGCCTCCGCAACACATAACTGTCGGGCACACTTAGGTTTATTTCTTTTAATATACCTGGGTTTGAAGTCTTGCCACGCAATAATTTAAATATATAGGTAGCAAGAGCTATGGCCCTCCTTGTTTCCAATTTATTGTACCCAACCATGCCTATAACAAACAGAGTTGGATAATCAATGGATAAAGTGGGTGTACACCATACCACCTTTGGTACAGAAACCTATTAAATTTATTTTGTCTACGCTCCTGCATGAGACTGTATTTGGCTTCATGATTGCGTTACATTCGAGCTGACCTCTTACCAGTGCATTGTACAAAGTAGTTAGCGCAGTGATGCTTGTAAAACCATCTGCTCTTCTTAGGACGAAACCTAGGCTCCTATATGCTTTTTTACAAATATTTACGATGTGATTACGAAATGTCAGATCCATGTCAAGGCATACTCCTAAATCGCGCACCGTTTCCGTTCTTTTCAGTACAGTGTTGTCCACTCTATAGTCATGTTTCTGAGGCACTTTCATCCTACTGAACGTTATTACCGCACACTTTGACGTAGTAAACACTAACTTATTCTTCTTGCTCCATTCAACAACCTTGTATATATCCTCCTGAAAACGCTCAAAGTCCTCTTGTTCTTTGATAGCAAGTAGTAATTTTAGATCGTCATCAAACAACTGGCATTTGGCATTCCTGACGACATTAGGCAAGTCATTTATCATTATTATAAATTGAAGTGGTGCTAAATTACTGCCCTGACTCACGCCTGACCTGGTATAATAGGGCTCAGATCTGTACCCAGTATATTCTACGTACTGTTTTCTGTTGCACATATGATCAGCAAAGAATTTCAGCAATTTAGGAGTGCATCCGATTGCCGCAAGCCAATCCAGCCAGTCAATAAAATGTCACTCGACCAAATCAAAAGTTTTTTAAAAATCAAAGTATGCAGCATCGAACTGCATTCCCAAATCAACGCTAGGAACCACATATGTCATAATATTTAGTAGTTTTGTGGCCGTGCTACGAGCTGGTCGAAACCCATGCTGTGAGTCGGACAAAGTGACTGAGACTTGATTTAAGACACAATGATGAATAACCGACTCAAATATCTTCGCTGGTACCGACAGCACCGCCACCGGTCTATACCCACTAACCTCAGTTCCTGCTTCGCCCTTTGGTACTGGTATTACTTGTGTAATTTTCCAGCGTTCAGGGAAGTATGACTGTTCAAAACATACATTAAATACGTATAATAACGGTTGTGTTAAAGAATCCCTGCAGTCCCTAATAATAAATGGCGGGATGCCATCTGGTCCCGCCGAACGCTTAGGTTTAAGTTTATTTAGTGCCTCCCTTACTTGGCTCCTATCAATACTCTCTATATGTACTCGGAAACTACTTGTGTTACTCTCAACCACGGCTGCTTGCACATCTAATTTTGCTTTCAGGGGACTGTATACTGACTTGAAAAATGTAGCAAACTCGTGAGCACATGCGCTGTCCGATAAAATTTGACCATCCTTTGTGATTTTTTTTACGATTCACGATACCCTTTTTGCCTCTCACATAATCCCAGAAGGATTTAGGATCCTTTGTGAAATTGTATTGCACATTATCAAGGTAACTGTCGTGTGCCAATTCTATCATTCTTTTAACCCTGGCCCTACACTGAGAAAACATTCCGTAATCACTCGTTAATCGTTAATAATTACTTTTGTACTGTTTATGAAGCCTTGCTTTTAATTTTATGTCGCGAGTAATATCTGCCGTGTACCACTCGGGGTAATGATACCTAGAATTCACACGTCGGCGTCGCATTTTCCTGGGAACACAATCATCAATAATACTATACATTTTAACATAAAAATATATCAAACACTCCTCTGGCTCGCTAATGTTGTACATAGGCATCCAGTCATGATTCATTATCATATAAACAACTTACTGTAATCCGCTTTATAAAAGTTCCACTGTGGCCAGGAATCGCTATCTTGCATATTTACAGGCATCTCTTTAACAATGCAATCACTAATGGCTGAGCGTTTACATTACAAGAGTGCAAATTGAAATCACCTACGAGTAATATTACAACGTCTTTATACTTAACACATAATTGTTCTAATAGTCTAAACAATATCATGTATTCTTTCTCATTACTATTTGGAGGTATGTAAAGAACGCAACACAAAAAAAACACCTATTATATTTATATACGGTGGCACAAACTAGTTCGAAGGTACATCCATCTATTACGACGTCGTTCTCAGGTAGCGTAACTCGGCGCAGCTCGAGCCGGTGTGTGGCCACAAGAAGCGCGCCGGCTTGCTTGCCCATCCATCCGGTCACATCGCAAAATACTATAGTTTTGTGGAACCAACTCTGCGTTATGTATGGAATCATTGCAACCCTGATTTGATTAACCCGTTTCGGTAATCTATCTATATCTATACTTATAATAAATCTGTAGAGAGGTCAATTCTGTACATGAAATATATTTCCAAAATAACTATCAGCGGGTGATTAGTGATCGATACTGACGCCAAAAATGCAATCAGTAAATTTTTGTCTGTCTGTCTGTCTGTCTGTCTGTATGTTCGTTATAGAAACAAAAACCACTCGACGGATTTCAACGAAACTTTGTACAATTGTTCTTCATACTCCTGGGCAGGTTATAGTATACTTTTCATCACGCTACGATCAATAGGAGCAGAGCAGTGAAGGGAAATGTTGGGAAAATGAGTGATTCATGAGAAAGGTTTCAAGCTATAAAACATCACGCTACAACCCTTAGGAACGGGGCAACGCAGGTGAAACCGCGGGCGAAGAACTAGGGAACAAAGTAACTATTCCACGAGGACGAAGTCGCTGGCAAAAGCTATTTGCAAATAAATCTGCCTCCGATGTTTCTATATTTTTACAGAAAATATTTACTTTTGTACGCAATCCTCTTTTTTTTTTTAAATAAAAGCTTACTAGCAATGTGGGTCGCACATTACTAGTATTCTTATTAACCCCTCGTGCTAAGCTAAATTGCTTGTGTTACGAGTGGGTTCACGTCGGTAGTGCAATGGGTGGGTTTTGAACCGGCAACCACATGATCGCAAGTCCAACGCCCTAGCCATTAGGCTACCGCCACTTAAATCCTATATATATAAAGAAAAATCCTATATAAAGTCCTCTTACGTTTTGATAGTAAATATTTATCATTTTACTTTCCATTGTCTCCTTTATTTGTATATCTCCGAAACCAAATCCATTCGGCAAACTCCGCATTTAAGGGCCACACTTCCGGTTTACACAGTTTTTCATATAATCCCTCCGCTACACCTATAACAAAGGATGCATAGTCTCTCTCTGTTTTATGCTTGATTTTTTCCACTTTTACATTTTCATCGCTGCCGCAAACGTTCTTCACATGAGCTTTTAACTTTTAGATGTTAGTATCGGGATGTAACCTCCATACATGAAGATGCCTCTTTCGCTCCATGGCTAGCAGATGCAGTATACTTGTATTCTGACCTTTATTCACATTTCTGGGTATCATCTTATATCTTTTTCTTTGTACTGTAGTCCATTCCGAAGTTTCCGTTATAGTTTCATCCTTACTTTCTACGTCCTTTTTTAAATCCGTAAACGTTGCAGATATAGTTTGTTCCTTTGCCTGCAATACTTCACTGTATTTAACGGGTCTTGGGGTCAGCGCCTTTTTAGTGGTCACAACTGGATTTATTATTTCGCAAGAAGGTAGGCATTGCACATTATCAGTATCACGTATATTTTCAATAGGTATTTGTTGCTGTGTTGATGTTTGAATACATTGATATGTGTTAATCTGTTTGCCTAACTGCTGATTGCGAGCTTTTATCATATTTAATTTACTGTATAATGTAGATATCTATGGTAACAACTTTATCTTCAAATACCTTCATGTTTGCGTCACGAAGTTCCTGTAGTTTTATATATATTTTCATAATCGAATCGAATAAAGTTAATCGAATGATTTCATTAGTATATCTCATAATCACCCACCGCTACAATAGATAAATAATATTATGACATCATGACCAGCTCGCCGTGTACGTTTCGTTGTTTTGTGCTTCTGAGGTGTTTCTCTTGATTTTCTCTGTTACTATTAGCTTCTAATAGCTCTACGCTCTACTCACTTAGGTTACAGTTACAGGTTATTTTTCTGTAAGACATAGGTTACTCGAATATCTTTAATTCGTTACGTTACAATAATATTGAAAATGAAACAAAAATTGTTCCGAAATTCAAACTCAATATTTTTTATGTGCAGACGCAACAAAAAACTGTCAACCAAAAAATGTATGGGATTCTTTCCTAGAAAAGCCCAATACCTAATACTGTTCGTCGCGCTTAGGACTACGAGACGAGATTAATTAAATACAGGCGTGATGATATTATAAAATACATTATGTTATTTAAAAATAAGACGAAAGAGAGTTAGTTACATAAGACACACTTTAGAATGTAGGTATTCTGATTTATATTATTTACCTACCTTTCTAGCAATCCATTAGCACTCCCTTGGTACCCCATGGGTAGCCAGACTTTTAAACTCGGCTACTTTGTAAGTAAAAAAAACCTACCTACTGATCAAACAATGGGTGATTTCAATAAATTCGGCAGTGCATTCATAAGTCAATGAATAAGACTTTTATCTTTATTGTCATGTTAAGAATGTTATTAAGTTTCGACTATATCTACCTAAATAATTAAAACAGTGGCCACATCACGTGTGAAATCGAATTACGTAGATAGGTATTATATTTACTTCATAAACATGATAGTCATTGACCTTAGGGACAGATTAAAAAATGATTAGGTAGGTAGATATATAAATATGATAAAATAACAATCTTTATAAGTTTAAATTGCTACGCAAGCGCAGCAACATACCTAAATGTGTTATTACGTCAGATATAAACAAACAATCCCAAATAATGACAAAAGATTCCATTTAACTCAGGTACATAAATTCAAGTTCAAGTTTTAATTACAAGCTTTCACTAGCATTTATGATAGGTTATGTTATCCGTCTAGTTGCAGAGTTCCAATAAGTTGACCCTATGGAGAAGAATCCAAAACTCAATGGACTCTACTGGTTTCTGACACGCGAACATTGCAATAACACTACTTTTATTTGATTCCCGACGTTTCGGATCCTTTACAGCATCCATGGTCACGGGCAGACTGAGGTGTTGGACGTCTTAAAATTACTAACAGCTACTCGTACATTACATTTGTTTTTGTTACATTGTTAATTATTGGCCATCCGCTATCATTAACAAATAGCTATGTGGACTCTTTTAAAATAAAAGGTAGGTATATTCTTCACTAGTGTCTAAGTTGGACTCAAGTCGACATTATTAAAATTGACATTCACCCCTTGTTCTCGATAGACGCAAGAGAACAACGGAAAGCTAACGTAGGAGTTATGATTCTTGCATAGTTACTTCTTTTAACATACACACATAAATACCATCACGTATTGTATTCCCCGAAGTGTTAGGCAGAAACGTACACCTACAGTTCGCCAGTATGTTTAGGTACTATGTAATAGGGGGCGAGTCTATTGCTATTAACCGGGCACAAATCTAGACTCCGAGCTGCTACTGAAAATTCATAGAAAAACCCAAAAACACATTGCTCGACCTGGAGATCGAACCCAGGATCTCTAGGGTAGCAGTCGCGCTTGGGACCACTAGACTAATGAGGCAGTTCCAAGGCACTTAAGTACATCTTTTAATTCAGCTATTAAGTACCTAATTCAATGCGGCATCGGAGCAGTTGCGAGTTTTTGCACCTGACATTTTTGTAGTACCAATAATTTCAATTTAGGTAGGTCTTTCTACGACGTCCCCTCTAAGCGCATTTGTAAACCGTTTCAGCATATTGCATCACATTTCAAACATCATTTCAAAAAATCCCTAAATCCACTTACTAAGACGAAAAAGTGGACTTAGAGTTCGATGTCGAATCTGTTTTGATGTCCGACCATATTATTGAGTCTGTATTATTTTGTTGAAGTAGCTAAGTTGAGATTTCGATGCTAACTGCTAACGTATAACAATGCGAAACTCTAATGAAATACCTACTTACACAAAATCTGACATTAATAATTCTTTGCTATCTACTTGAGTTTCCAGTTTATAGGCCGCACTCCCATTAAAATTATGTACGGAGTACCTAATGAGACAAACACAATGTTCTTTGCTTCCAGTTGATCAGTTGGTGTTGACATGTACGGACTACACGTTCCCAGCGGCGTCAGCAGTTCAATTTGTGCTGGCCATCCTGGTAGAGCGCCTACTTCTGCAGCCAGAGATCCAGGACAAAATACATGAGGAGATCGATCGGGTGGTAGGCAGGGACCGCTTACCCACCCTTGATGATAGACACAAGTACGTATCTTTTAATCTTTAATCATCGTCTTAGAGCTCTTGAATATAGATTGACTGTGCAGCGTCGCCTGCGTACTTAGGTAATTTTCTTTATTAAAATATATTGTGCCCACTGTACCTACACCATAGAGGTTTCATATCATAAAATGCGTTAAGTCTAATTTATACGGAAGAAAACAATTATTGTCAAAATGTCAACAGCGAATGAAAGCTGTATATATTTTGACGATGTCATCGTTTATTAGATAAGGAGTGTTTGTCTAACTTTCACCCCCCTTTTCACCACCTTAGAGGTTTAATTTCCAAAAATCCTTTCTTAGTGCTCGTCTACAATGCAAGAGGAACCAGCATGCAAACTTTCAGGGATCTAGCTCCTGTAGTTTCGGCTGTCCATTGAAACGTCAGTCAGTTAGAAAGGTTCTTCTTTTTTATTATAAAGATAATTTTATAAATTCCATCGGTTGTATTCATAAAAATATAAAATGACAAATAAACCTGTGTTTTATCTTGTTTTGACAAATGACAACGTTTTATATTTTTATGAAAATCACCTTAAATCTTTAAGCGCATCACTTGACGTTGCCGCTGGGCTGATTATTTCGAATATTCAAAGTTCAAAGTCATCCAAGAACAGTTTGAATAAGGTTATTAGGAAAACCAGAAATTGGAAAAGTTGACCGGAAGATTGGAAAATTCTGGAAAAACTGAAATCTCTTTCTCTATAGGATTTTTCCATAGTTTATTGAATTTGGACAGGATAACTTAACTGCCAGCTCAGAGTATACTTATTATAAATATTGCAATATATAATCTAAGATCTGAGAATCTACGGTATGCACCTTTGTCATGTGCATATGGTGAAGGAAAACATCCCAAGGAAGCTAATTAAATTCCTGAAACCCTCTTAAACTCTATAATGTCATTGCCTGGAACATTACATTACCCCCAATCTCGAAGCTGAGCTGAATCTAAGCTACGCTCTAGTAATTTTTCCGTTGCACGTCAATTTATTTTTCTGTTTTCATCTAATTCTACCTTACTAGTTACATAAATAATTGCGAGCTCGATAAAGACATTGTGAAAATAAAACTATGAAAGACAATTTATTATTAATGTATTTGGCATATAACGCATGTTACACCTACATACATTTGTGATATGACAGTCAGAAGTTGCACAACCTTCTCACTAGATGGCACAAGGCGTCTTTACCAGTATTTATAACCTGTTAGAATTTTCGTCCCATAGCTAGTAAGCTACTCTGTTATATTATAATGTTGACATGACATAGAAATATTTTGTATAATATCAATATACATAGGTACTAACACATAAATTTAAATGCCTGTATTCCCGAAAGCGTTAGGACAGAGGTGTAATATTTTTTCCTCTGAGGCTACCTAGCTTTATCAGTGCTAGTTTGGCACTCTCTAGAAGTGAGTGGGTAAATATTGAGTATTTTATAAATTTTGTTGTATACACAAGAGCCCAAATAACAATACGTCTGGCTGTTTTAATGTTAACGCATTCTGTCTTACATACAATGTCGTGCCTACGCTTCTGTTTTGTAATTAAGTTCAAATATTAATTCCCAGTGCTTGCCCAAGATAGTTACTAGAATAAAATAATGTCTGACCGTAGGTAGCTAGCAAATTTCATAGAGATCTTTTGCGGGAAAACGTATAGGCTTATGTAGCATAACCTTCATCAGTACGACCCTTTGGGATCTTTCTAACCATAAGAAAACACACTTGCCAGCGTTTCCCCAGGCAGCCAGACAGGACGTTAGAATTGGAGTAGCTAAGGCATAATATACCATTTTAAGAGTAGGAAGATCGGCAGATGATCTTATATTTCTAAAAACAAAGATTAATTTTCTTACCCAATCAATGAAGTATAAAATCCAACTTGAAACTACATGTTCACTTACTCGTATACCCCTTCCAGAATTGCGAAAGTACATTTTTAATGCACACATTTCATCATATCATCAAGTTATCAATCAGATTATGTATTAATTTAATAATAAGTACTGATGACCTCAGATAAAGACACTCTTCATAAATGTGAGGTTAAAAACCTCGTCATTCTGCAATGTGACATCAATGTCGTAACAATACAACAACACTGTCTCGAAATTTATCAATATGCAACACGAACAAAACACCAGTGACTCAAGACAAAGGAAAAATGATTTTGATAAATAAAAAGGGGTAAAACATGAAATATTAAGGACGTGAACCATTTAAAGAACTCCTTCATTTTCTAAGCCGTAAGTATAATAGATTCGTAATGACTAAACACCGCTCTTGTCAAGAGCGGTGAAATTTTAAAGATGAATTGACTGATCGATTGATTCATTTTTAAAATTTCTTAATAATACAACGTGTAACTGAATAACCGCAAGACATCGAACAGGTCGATTAGAATATCGAGTCATAGTTATAATAACGAAACCTGTCATTTTGAGACATGTAAGCACATTTTTTTCAAGAAATTATTTATATCAGCCAGACATAAAACTTGTGGCCGTAACACAATCGTACTCGGAACGACTACGATATCGATGTCCACAGAATAAAAATTTGTTCAAATAGGTTTCAGTTTTCAAGTTTCAGTCCTCAATCCACTAATGGATCAGGGGGTCATATTTTAGGTATTCAATTTTTTTTTAATTTAACACTTATTAAAAACCACTGTAATCGATTCAGTAGTCGATTCTGAACAAACTACTTTCAGTTCTTGCGCTTATTCTGTTACAGGTTGTATAGTTAATAAGTATACAATAATTATGACTGCCTCATTAGTCTAGTGGTACCAAACGCGACTGCTACACTAGAGGTCTAGGGTTCGATCCCCAGGTCGAGCAAACTGTTATTGGGTTTTTCTATGAAATTCTCAGTAGCAGCTCAGAGTCTGGATTTGTGCCCGGTTAATGGCAATAGGCTCACCCCCTATTACATGGGACCTAAACATACCGGCGAACTGTGGGTGTACATTAGTACGTCTCTGCCTAACCCTTCGGGGAATATAGGCGTGATGGTATGTTATGTTATGTTATATCATTATCATAATTATATTGTACTGGAGTTCCCGTGTGCAACTTCGCCAGCGTTCCTAAGTAATTTTCGTTTCTAAAATATATTGTGCCTACAGTACCTACACCATGGAGCTTTCATATCATAAAATGTGATATGTTTAATTTTTAAGGAAGAAAATAATTGTCAAAATGTCAACAGCGTACGACAGCTGTACATATCTTGAACATGTCATCGTTTTTTTTAATGGCATGTTTGCCGATCACGACAATTCAGCCAATAACAAGTAGAATAGAGAAACGTGTGAAGAACTAAACATCAATTTCGACATGAATTACAAGCAGGATATTAAACATGTATATGTGTGTTGCCTAAATCAAACGCATGGTATTATGTGTGAACTTTTATAGAAACTTTCACCCCCCTTTTCACCAGCTTAGGGGTTGAATTTCCAAAAATCCTTCCTTAGTGCTCGCTTACAGTGTAAAATGATGGTTCATTTTACACTGTAAGCGTAGGTAGATCCCTGAAAGTTTGCATGCTGGTGCATGCAAACTTTCAGGGATCTACCTCCTGTAGTTTCGGCATTTTTTTATTTTAATATATTAATTTATTTTTTACCATATACACCAATGATAATAATATATATAATAAATACTATTAAGTAGGTACGTGTTCATAGTAAATGTCATTTAAAATTGAGTCGCGCTACTTAGTTATTTAAAATGAAGTCCATAAAAGTCCTATAAAATTAAACATTTTAGGCTTTCCTATTGAGCGCGCGCATAGATACAGGCAGCCTAAGATGACAAGAAATAGCACTAAGCAGTTGTCTTTTAGGATACATCTGATATGTCCAGTATATAGTGATGTGTGACATGAAAAGTATTGGGTCCCTTTCTCTCATATTAATAAGGCATGCGCTGACTCTTTCTTTCATTTTAAATTTTATTTGCAACGAAAAAAAGAAAATAAATTGTACGGAAGCTAAGTTAAGAATTTATTAACTTACTTGTGTTAAGATACTCCATGCTCTTTTCTTACTTTAGTATATTAATTTGTGCAGTATCAAAGCACAAGACGGCACATATATAAAATTAAGATTTATTGTTGTCAATAGCGTTGTCAAACAAACTTCTTTAGAGAACTAAAGTTACCGAAATAGCTCACCGAATTAGCAAGCTGAAGTGGCAGTGGGCTGGCCATATCTGTCGAAGAACCAACAACCGCTGGGGAAGATGTGTTCTCGAATAGAGACCGCGACTCAGCAAACGTAGTGTAGGACGTCCTCCGGCAAAATGGAGTGATGATTTGCGAAAGTTTGCTGGCGAAACCAGCTTTCGCCAGCAACCTTTCGCAAATCAGTGACAAGCCGAGGACAGGGTGAAATGGTGCACATTGAGGGAGGCCTACGTCCAGCAGTGGAATAATATAGGCTGATGATGATGTATTCGGCTAAGTTTGTAGCTTACGTGTTGAGCTATAAGCTGCATCATGCAACATATAAAGATTAAACAGAAATAAATAAAATGTATCATTTAAACGTTCACAAATAACCTGGCGATATCAATTTGTAGCCTACATTTTTTAAACTTTAAGGGTGTGGAGGGGCGAGGTGTGTTGCCCCTCACACCAAAGGGAGGATCCTCCGACCAGGCGGGTGTTTTGCCTGGCGGGCCACGGCCCGACGGTTGATGTCGGGCGGTTGTATATATCCAAGTTGCGTTGCAAACTTCACTTGCGCGATTCAGGACTTGTTCGTATGTAGCGCGGTAGATGTCGCTACATCACTCCCCCCCGAGACCGGAGGTCGATGGTCGTGTCGATGAGTCAGCGGTCAGTGCGTCTGAAGAGCTTGCCAGGGCCAGTGGAGTGTGTTCCAGTGAGTCGGAACAGGATGCCGCGTAGTCCGCAGTGAGTCGGGACTGTGTTGCGGTGAGAGCCCCAGTGAGTCGGGGTGATGCTGCGTAGTCCTCAGTGAGTCGAGGTGGTGCAGTGTTGAGTAGTGGCTGGCTGCTGCGTCGACCAGGAGAGACTGCCTCTGCTTGTTGACCGGCCGAAGTGCAGTGTGCTGTGCCAAGTTGCTTGACGTCGGCTGAGGGTGCTGACAAGGCATGCGCGTTCGCTGCAGGCGTGTGGTCAGGATGCTCGTTGACTGGCTGTGTGACTCGCTGCTCGTGCTGTGAGGGAAGGAAGGCGACGATGATGATGGAGCTGCTGGTCTTCGAAGGCTGCGCTGATGTTCTTCTCGGGGTCCCCAGTGTGGATACACTGGGAGATCACGTCGGGGTCACCACTATAGAGGGGCGAGGTATGTTGCCCCTCTCACCAAAGGGAGGATCCTCCGACCAGGCGGGTGTTTTGCCTGGCGGGCCACGGCCCGACGGTTGATGTCGGGCGGTTGTATATATCCAAGTTGCGTTGCAAACTTCACTTGCGCGATTCAGGACTTGTTCGTATGTAGCGCGGTAGATGTCGCTACAAGGGGAATGTTACAGAAGTAGAAGTGCAGTAAGGCAAGGTAAAGTACTTATGTATGCTAAAAATCTGTACCTAACCCTAGGATTAAGCCTACTCAGCCCGCTAGTACTAAAATCCGAAGGAAATAGGGCAAAGCTTTAGATGGGAATATAGTTTTTTTTTTAAATAGGAGCTAAAAGTGCTTCTGCCTGTTTGAATTTTCACACTATAAGGGGGGCAAAGGGGTGTGTTAGTTCGTATGGGGAGTTTGAGTTTGGATTTGTGTTCAGTTAACACGTTAGCTGCGGCACTAATTTTTGCATACTTTCCGTTCCTGCGGCACGAGGTATAATCGGCCCGTACCGTGACCAGACGTTAGGGCGACACGCGGTCTATTAGACCCCACCTCCTTTTACAGACTAAAATCCATTTTCTGGCGCGAAATCAAAGATAAATGAGAATTTTGGTCCTTATTGATATAGACAGTGAATTGATGAACCCTAATCCACCGTCGCCCCGGGATCTGATGGCTAGTTTAGGAATTATTAGCAAAACAAAATATGGGATCTTATAAACCTCGTAACGCACTGAAATAGGGCAAATTTTCGCTGCGATTAGTGATGGGAAAAATAATATCGACGTTTTTAAACTGTCTTAACTACGCAACGACTTGACCGATTTTGATCAATTATATCTCATTAGATCGTTTTAAGGGCAAAACCTGGCAAAACAACACAAAGCTATCAAAGGATACATTTTTTTTTAAATAATCTAAATTGTGCTTGAAGGCGCCATAAAGAAAAAAAAACCGGCCAAGTGCGAGTCGGACTCGCGCACGAAGCGTTCCATTCTATACCATTAAGAGGCACCTATTACAGACTTATTATTGGAAAATAATGGATTACGGTTTATGCATAAGGTTTATCTTTCTATTTGTATATGAAAATCTTAATGCGGTTCACAGAATAGAAAAAAAAGGCAACCAGAAGTAGAAAAGAAACTGTCCTATTTATTCTGCCTCGGGCTTTAAAAATACAATTATTAGAACTTGAATTAACATTAAAAAATCAGTATCAATATACTTTTTTTATAAAAATCTCAATATATATGTTGTACTTATTTATGAGTGTTTTTCATTGAAACAGGGTAGACAATAAGATTTTTTGCACTGAGTGCACTGAGTCAAAATCTTTTTGGATTTTTTATCAGCTTCACGAGATGGTAAAAATGTGCGTAGTTTTTGGTAACAACCAACACATCTTCTCCTTTTTTCACCCTTTTCGAGGCAATTCGTGCGCTTTCAGGTGCTGAAAAATAACAAAAATGTAAAGATAACGTAATAAAACTGACATTGTTACTTAGGTTAGATCGTAGATGAGAATAACAATGATAATGTAGGTATAACTGCATCAAATGAATGTGTTTGTTTTATACTTAAAATGTTGAAAAAGTAGGTAGGTAAGGTAGCTTAAAAACTTACCTGTTTTGGCTCTGTTTCTGGGTTTTTTAAAATTAACTTCTTCCGACATCGTTTAGACATGTTCGGCGCTGTAAAAGGACGTGCTCTCCAATCGACGTGATGCACAACACTGGTCGCGGGAAGCTCGCGTTGAGTGCGGTACGAGGTCAGGGGGGATATGGGACGTTTTAGCCTCGTTCCGCACTGCATTAAAATTATATTAATTCAGTGCGGCACGAGGCCTAAGACATCCGGTACCAAGGTAGGTACACCACCGAGTCCGGAACCATTAGTGATCTCAAATATATATTTATCTCTTTCCTACACTGGACCAAACCAAAGCTATGCCATTCGCACGACAGAGAAATTCACTTTTTTGCTTGCCGCACCACAGGGAAGTTGCATCAGGGGTGATTTAGGCCTCGCTTCGCACTTAACGTGTTAATGGCAATAGGCTCAACCCTATTACATGGAACTTAAACATACCAGCGAACTGATGGTATGCAGCCTGATGATGACCTCTGCCTAATCTTCAGGGAATACAGTCGTATCAGCAGGTATCATATTCATTAAAAAAGACAGTTTAAAAAAATATCACTAAGCTTTCCCCCTATATTTTCTTTTGCTAAAACTACGCGGCATTTATACCACTAAAACATTTGAACTGATTATTTAAAATGAGGTCATAGATAATATCTTCTAAGCTGGTTATTTGGGTTGCAACACATTAAGCATTATCAAAAACATATTGTGATAGGTCGTTATCATTTGTGTGGGTCGACAGTAAATGTGTTAGCGAATCCCGTGGCTCCGCCTGAACGGAATGGAATAATTTTCATTAAATCTTGTATTATCTGTCACGGTGCGGCGTATAGCGTATCGTATTGTGTAATCTTACTGTTGTGATTAACACTGATTATTTAGGATTTGCAAATTTGTATTTAATTGATACACGGATACAATCACAAAAAAAAGGAAGTGAGCAGAGACTATACAGCATGCTAAACTAGGGATCAATCTTATTTAATAGTAAAGGAAAAAAATCAATCGCGGGCAGGATTCGAACCTGCGTCTTCTGGTTTGATATACCAGACGCTCTGACCTCTAAGCCACCGCGAACCCTACCCGCATGATTGAAATTTTCACCTCACCTTATGACGTAAATTCAGAATGTGAAGGCAAAATTTCAATCATGCGGGTAGGGTTCGCGGTGGCTTAGAGGTCAGAGCGTCTGGTATATCAAACCAGAAGACGCAGGTTCGACTCCTGCCCGCGATTGATTTTTTTCCTTTACTATTAAATAACTTAATAATCTTAGCATGGAAAATGCAAAAAAATCACAAAAAGATAGTTAAAAGGTAGGGTGGCATCGTACGACACTGAACTGACTGTAAAGTAAGTCGTGTCGGTTGAGAGGTAATGTAACTTGCCTCTCATAGATGTCACCAAACGTCACCTTATGACGTAAATTCAGAATGTGAAGGCAAAATTTCAATCATGCGGGTAGGGTTCGCGGTGGCTTAGAGGTCAGAGCGTCTGGTATATCAAACCAGAAGACGCAGGTTCGAATCCTGCCCGCGATTGAATTTTTTCCTTTACTATTAAATAACTTAATAATCTTAGCATGGAAAATGCAAAAAAATCACAAAAAGATAGTTAAAAGGTAGGGTGGCATCGTACGACACTGAACTGACTGTAAAGTAAGTCGTGTCGGTTGAGAGGTAATGTAACTTGCCTCTCATAGATATCACCAAACGTCACCTTATGACGTAAATTCAGAATGTGAAGGCAAAATTTCAATCATGCGGGTAGGGTTCGCGGTGGCTTAGAGGTCAGAGCGTCTGGTATATCAAACCAGAAGACGCAGGTTCGAATCCTGCCCGCGATCGAATTTTTTCCTTTACTATTAAATAACTTAATAATCTTAGCATGGAAAATGCAAAAAAATCACAAAAAGATAGGGATCAATCTGTCATACAATTTTGACACTATAGGTGAAGGCGGCAATTTTAAATTTATTTCAACACACCTACCAAATTAAAGCCTTCTCATATCGAACTTTAGTAATTAAGAACAATTAACAATAGTAATGTTGCACGCTACAAGTATCAGAGGATAATTATTGGCAAATTGTTACTCCTAACTTGTCTCGAAAGGTATTGAAATCTTACTCGAGGAAGAGCTTTTGTAAATATGTCAGCACACTGCTCACTTGTACATAAGTACTAGTGGACCCAGCAGACGTTGTCCTGCCCTGAAAATAACCCAAAACTCGATTGCAGCGCCACCTACCGGGTCCAATTGTGAATCTAAACCATTCCCAGATCCCCTTGAACACACACAAAAAATTTCATCACAATCGGTCCAGTCGTTTGAGAGAAGTTCAGTCACATACACACTCACAGAAGAATTATATATATAAAGATTTTACATCTATATCTTTTTCTTGAAACTTCTGTTTATTAAACTTATATTTGACATCAATATGTTTGCACCTTTTGTGAAAGTCTATGTTTTTAATCACTGATATTGCACTTTGATTGTCCACACATAAACAAATTGTGTCTTGATTACAGGCACCAATATCAATTAGTAGTCTTTTGGTCCACAAGGCTTATTTTGTAGCGGAACATGCAGCCATAAATTCTGCTTCTGTAGTTGAGAGGGCTATGCATTGTTGACGTTGACTTGCCCCTGTGACAGCTCCACCATTTTTGATAAATACATACCCCGTAGTAGATCGCCTTGTGTCAGTGTCGGCAGCATAGTCTGAGTCACTATAGCCTTCTATTATATTGTCCTTCATTGAAGAATAAAGTAACCCATATTCTTTGGTTTCCTTCAAATATCAAAATATTCTTTTTACACCAGCCCAGTGAGTATTATTATAGCAGTTCATAAAACGACTTACTAAGCTTACTCCAAACATGATATCTGGTCTACTCACAATCGCAAGGTGCAAGAGAGACCCTACTGCCTCTCTGTATGGTATATTTTCTTCAACGGCTGTTTCTATCTTTTCCAAGGTTGTATGAGGATCTACAGGAATACTGTTTCCATTAGCATCATTCATATCGAATTTTATAATTAATTTTTCTATATACTTTTTCTAGTGAATAAATATTTTGCATGTCAGACCGTTCTATTTGAAGACCTACAAAATTCTTTGGCTCCATGGTACGTACTTCAAAATTTGCTTTAAGGTCATTCACTACCTTACTTATAACATCTTTCTTCTTGGATATAATTAATCCATCATCAACATATAGCAAGAGATACACTTTGGTTCCTTCTATACAACCTGTATAGACACATTGATCGGAGTGGCTGTTTGTAAAACCAAATTTGTTTAGTATAGTTTTAAATTTATTATTCCAACAGCGTGGTGCTTGTTTTAAGCCATATAGAGACCTTTTCAATTTACATACATAGTTAGGTGGGGCATCTATTTCTTCAGGTGGATACATATATATATCTTCTGTGATGTCCCCATAAAGAAAAGCAGTTTTAACATCAAACTGTATCATTTCTAGTTCATGTTTACATACTTCTGAAAGTAAAATTCGCAAAGAATCATATCTCACAGTCGGAGAAAATGTTTCTGTATAGTCAATTAGGTAATTCTGTGAACATCCTTTTGCACAGAGTCTAGATTTATAGACCACACCAGATGGCTCGTCTTTTATACGAAAAACCTTTGAACCTTGTGGTTTCTTTACCAATGTCCATGTCTCATTTTGCTCATGTGCTTTTAGTTCCTCTTCTATTGAATGTTGCCATTCATCTTTATTTCTTGATGATATGGCTTCAGAGTATGTATGTCTGTGGTACTTTATCATTATCTGGAACTTCACCTATACTGAGGTATGTATTATTTTCTTGTTTAGATTTCATTGATCTGGTTTTAATAATACTTTGTTGTTCAAAATTTATTTTTCTTTCAGGAATATACAAAGAGCCTTCATCAAAAGTACATACAGTCGTGGTCAACTAATTAGGGACAATCTCTAGTTAAGCCAAATTGTGAATTATTTTTTTATTTTCCAACGAGTCTTAACAATATTCCCTATCTTTTACATGTAAGTGTAATTAGTCATTTATGTGCGCGATTATACAAACAATAACAACTTCTTAAACATTAAACCTCTTTACAGTATAGCTGATAGATTATCATAGTGCTATTTGTTCAAAGAATGCTGGCTGGCCATTTAATTAGGGACACTGAGGTATTGCGTTCTAATTTCAAAATTGGAATTTCAATACTTTTTTGTTTCTTTTCATAATGTTTCGTGGTCGTTTTGGCGGCAATCCAGATTTTTATTTTAAGTTTTGAGAATTATTTTGAAGAAAAATGGGCAAAAATAAAAGTTGCGATCCAACACTACGATGAAGTTTGTCGAGCGTGGTTGGTCATACCGAAGGATAGCACAACATTTAAATTGTTCAAAAACTATGGTATGCAATGCAGTGCAACATTTCAAGCGCTATAACACAGCTTTAAATGTGTCCAGAACAAAAAGATCGAGATAAACGACTCCGCAAGAAGATAGAATGATAACCAGGTTAGCTAAGAAAGATCCGTTTCTATTATTGGTTTATATTATTTATTAGTTTATATTATTCTATTATTAAGGTCGCTCTTCATTGATTTTGGATCATTGGGTGTTGGGTCAGTCAATATGCAGTCATACAAGTCTTCGTGTTGCAAATAAGCTTTGACCGCAAAACTCCAGCTTGCCCAGTTTTCTCGACCCGTGAGTTTGGGGATTGGCGTTATTGCATTGTTGTTATTCATATTTATATGTTTAATATCTATAATAGCTGAAAAATGAAAAAGTCGCGTACCGGTAACCTAAGTTATGCACGCGATGTATTCTTATTCGCGGTTTTACTGCTATTACTGTGTATTTCGATTGACTTTTTACTTGCACAATACTAATTGATAAAATAGAGCATCCTGGGCCCATAACCTGTTATGATTAAAACTGATTATTTAGGATTTGCAAATTTGTATTTAATTGATACACGGATACAATCACAAAAAAAGGAAGTGAGCAGAGACTATACAGCATGCTAAACTAGGGATCGATCTGTCATACAATTTTGACACTATAGGTGAAGGCGGCAATTTTAAATTTATTTCAACACTTACTAATGTTTATTTATTTATTTATTTATTTTTCCACATTACAGCTATCATTACAGGTTTTTTTTATGTTATAAAATTGTAACTAGCCGATGTCGGTACATAGGACATATTTAAGAAAAAAATATATGACAAATACACTGATCTCTGTATTTATCTATACCTAGATACTATTAGTATTATAGAGGTCAGTGGACAAATACTACAAATAACGTCACACAAAAACTACTGCGCAAATTATTTATTTCGTAATTATATCGCTGGAGATATAACTTAAATTATAGGCTCCATTTTACCGCACTTGATTCTAAATCCATGCGTACAAAGTCGCGGGCAAAAGCTAGTACTTAATTCAAATAAAATATCTAACTTACGCCAGCGCTCCTTAGGTTGCTTGCGGCTACTGAATTAATTTAATTGCGGCAATAAAATTAATTTAATTGCAATTGATTAAAATATTGAAATGTTAATTGATTAATACGTAATTAATGCCTAACACTGCCGTAGGGGCTTTTAAAGCTCGGCAGCACGTGTCCATGAGCTGCAATGACTACTTAACATCAGATAGCTCTCCGACGTCCAGTGCATTTGCTGTCGATTCGATAAAAGAAGAATAAGTTAGCAGTTCGTAGGGTCTCTTGACGGATGGCAACGCATCAGAAACTCCTCTGGTGTTGCAGGTGTCCATGGGCGACGATGACTACATACCACCAGGCGGCTCGTTCAGCTCATTTGCCGACTTAATTCATAAAAAAAAGATTTTTTGTTTGCGTCATTGGCAAAAGATGGCGTCGCGGCGTGAGCATTATTGCGATTGTATTGTATTGTAGTGTATTGTCGTTGGCGTTCAAAAAGTTTAAAATAAAGTTTAATAATAATAATTCATTAATATACATGAGTAGTTATCTCTCGAAATGCTGGACATTAGATAATATCATATGACATAACGCGCTAAATTCTATAAAAAAATACCTAGTTTTAATTCAATAGTTAAATTATGCAAATCAGCCAAAACTATACTGGACAATTGGACAGTATTGGTATTTTTGGAGTTCCGTATCTCAAAATGAAATGAAACCTTGCTAACTATATGATCACTTCCCTATCCGTCAGTCTGTCAAAAAATCAAAACCTTTTTGAACTTAATACTTAGGTCTACGATCCCTTGGTGCTGTGAAATCTCATATTTAGACACTCGCAAATAAATCAAAATCTGTAGGGGCTGTAAGGTAGGTACTAGTTTCCCAGTTTCCGTTAACCTAGTATCATGATTGGCAAGTAGCAAGTTCTTTTTAAACTACAAAGTACTTTTGTAAGAGTTACCTATATTTAAATTAGAAATAAATTAAGTACAAAGGTGATTTTCTGAAGTTTCTCCTTCAATCAGACTTACTTACCTCTTCGTTATAGTAATATTCGGTGATTTTCTAGCTTTACAAATTTAGTAAGTGGGAACCTAATGTTAATGATACTATCAAGTACCAAGTTTGTAAGGAAACCACGGTGGGTTAGGCAGACTCGTACTTGCCCGATTTTTTACAAGAAATATGTATAGGTACATAAAAGCAAACTAAACAAGTCTTTTTAAACTTGATAAGTTTGATACTTTGCCATTTGAATTGAATACACTTACGCTAATAATAAATTAATAACTATCTACCGTATGGTGTAAACGATACGAAATGTCAGAAATAATAATATAACATAATACGATAAATCTGCAAAAAGTAGTTTTATTTCAATGTCAATTTACTTACTTACCTACATAAGCTTTTTTAAATTTTTAGCTGTTTAGTATTTTTGTACTAGTAATCATTATGTAGACCTTATTAATAATAATTTAATGGGTTCAAATCTTTAAAAATTCACACTTCATATTTTATCTAGGTACCTACATCATTTTATTATGACTTTTCCAGTTCTGATTCCATTCTGCCATTAAAAATAAAGTACCTAGGTACTTAGGTATCTATTAAAAAACTTTAAAACGTCAAATAAGGTTATCGAAAACAAAGGCAAACGAATGGTTCGTGTAGGTATTACTACATTCTTCTTATCGTCATCAATCGAAATGAAGTCAACAGAGTACAGTAATAATAATAGGTAGGTATATAAAAACTGTAAATACTAACCTATCACAACATAAAGATTATTTTTAAAATCTTTTAACCGATAACAATGTAGGTCAAAATTGCAATCAAGTACGTTAGCGATAATGATTTAATCAGTGTGTTGGTATTATCTTGCAAAATCTACGTGTCTCGCTTGAAGATTGAGCCAATAGTAAGTACATAAAGTAGCGTTCAAATGTATTTTTCACGCGAGCGAGAAGAGTCGCGAGTATTTCGTCATACATAATGTACTTATAATATTTCGAAAAAATATTCTTGGAAATTGAGCAAGGTATAAAAATACCCCAATACGCATCTGACGGCACGCGCCCGAGAAGAATTTTGCATTGTGTAATTTGTTATTTATTTGAAACCGAAGAGAAGACAGCACGCGTAAGGCTGCGGAAAATTGAAATACATGACCAAATGTAAATGTTACTACGACTATCGGCTATCGGTAAGAACCAATCTCTATTTTATTTATTTATTCACATTTATTTCAGGACAAATATCCCATAGGATTTGTTAGTAATTACTTAAAGTACGTTAGTAGGTATAATACACTCAGACTTAGACCGACACAGACATAATACAAACAATACACAGACTACCATCTTTTGCATGCACTTGGCAACAAAACGAGAGGTAGGGCCTATGCCTATGCCGACTGGGGAGGTACCTCTACCTTGCAGAAAATCTTAGCCAAATAATAGCATAGCTCCATGCTATGCTGTGTTCCTAACGGTGAGCAAGGTCGCCATAGCTCCACGAGGAAGCATTGTGTTGGCAGTGGGGGGGGGACCAGTGGTGTTTTGTTACCGCCGCTGTCATGCATGGCAGCATGTCTGCTATACTGCCAGCCCAATTATTCCTCCTAAAGGCTACAGTAACCGCTTACCATCAGGCGGGCCTTATGCTTTGCTTACCACCTAAGTGGTAAAGTGGTAAATAAAAAAAAACAGCGCACATATGCCCCAACAAGTGGCCCTCAGTCTTACGAGCAATAATACTCAGAAGACTGTTGTCGCAACGACGCAGTAACGATGCAGATCCTTTACGCAGTATTGCAAAATCATCGGTACGCGCTGCTGCGAACATTTCAAACGCACAGCAGATACGCGACAGCGACAGCAGCATCCTAAAAGCATTGTTATATTGTACGCGCAGAGCATTGTACGTTTTTTACTACTGCAGGTATATTTTGACATTACTGTCACATCTTCAAACCAGCATGTTGCATCTCACGGCCAATGCCCTGTGCTCTCTCTCCATACCACAGTTATCCGTGCCATCCTCCGTAACCCAGTGACCAATGTACTTAAACTGTTTTACCCTATTTAGAGTTGTACCACATAATGAAATGTCAAAATTATTTATTTCAATTAGACCATTAAAAAGGTACTTTTGAAAAGACTAACTAATTGCACGGTTCCAAAAAGTGGGTCTTATGGAGAAGAGCCGGCAAGAAACTCCATAGATACTCTTTAAAAAAAAAACATGATTACAATATTAATCTTTACAACTTTGTTTTAAATAGTTTGACAATTATGCAGCTTGATGTGTTAGATGATTTATTCAGTATAAGTAGGTGTTATATTTAGTAGTTATATAGAAAGAACAATACAATTTCATAAGTCTTGTTATGTGCCCTAAAAACGAACAGTTCACTTTTCTTGGCATTATAACTTAGTCCATGGGCCCCAGTATAGCATTCATCTATATTTAATAGCTTCCTGAAAGCACACTATCAACGGCCTCAGCAGCACCATGTCGTCAGCATGACTAATATTGTTAAAATACACTCTATCTATCATACATTCGACTCCAGTGCCGCTGAGTTCCTCAATCAGTTTAGTATAATATATGGATGGGTTTTAAAAAAAATTTACTGTTGTCAATTATCTTAAACAACTATGTTACACAGAAACAGTAAAACAACAACCCAGTGTGCTTGTATGGAGCAATCATTTCGGGGTGCGATCATTTTCAAAATGCAGTTGGTGCTACTGCGCAGTCTTTGGAAGACCGACACTGTTTTTTTTTGCATTATAGCGAAAAACGCGAACATTTGCGATGCACTGCAGTGCCGCGGCTCCCCAACAGCATGCTAAAAGCATTATTATACGGTATGCGCAGGGTGTCGTAGGATCGTTGCGTATACCGAACCCACAGGCCACTGGAGTAAAACGATTGGCAATACGTCCTAAAAAGAGTAACCTTCACTTCGGTAGTACATACATCGAGAAAACTTGCGGGCCAGCAATTTCCAACGCTCTGCGCTTACCGCCAACCTTACCACTAACGCCCTTCGCCCTCTTTCAATATCTAGATCATCCTTTATGTCTTCTGTGACTAAATAACCTAGATAGCTAAAGTTCTTGACAAGTTTCAGTACAGTCCCACCGACAGTAATCGGAGGCATTGCACTGGGTCCCAGGCTGCCTGCTTTAAAAACCAATACTTCATAGGTAATTAAATATGCACCTACATATTGTTTTAGGCGTTCTTATATCGCTATCTCAGTAAATTCTTCGGTTTGTACCTAAAGCTATGCTGAAACCATACTAATAAGATGTTTAGTTATTTTAGTATAGCCGAGGCCAAGGCACCATTATCGCAAAATGTTGAGGAACTCTAAAAACATCTACTTAGTGATAATATATATGAATAATTCCGGTCTTGATTTTCATATCAGAAAAACAGTACTAACCTACATAATCTAATGCTAAAATGCTAATCCTACACTAGATTTGTTCCAATTAGATAATGGTGATTGAATGTTGCCCTTGGATATTGTTTTTAGGGTTCCGTACCTCAAAAGGCAAAAATAGATCCCTTATAGGATCACTTTGTTTTACGTCCGTCCGTCGTCCGGCGTGGAGTTATCGATTTGAAATTAAAACCATATACCTGAGTATATGGTATGGAAGTTTGATTTTTTCAAAGCTTCAAGGGACTTTAGATCTGAATCTAAAGTCCCTTGAAGCTTTGAAAAAATCAAACTTCTAATTTACGTAAAAAAAGATACGGCCGTTTATGCCGCCAAAAATGTATAATTCGACACTCTCAAGGTAATCAACATTTATAGGGTATTTTCCGTTGACCTAGAACTATGAAATTTGGCAAGTAATACCGTCTTATATTACAAGTATAGGGAAGAATTTGAAAATTATACATTTGTAATTAATTATAATATGTACGTACAAAATTGTACAGAACCCTCGGTGGACGAGTCCGACTCGCACCTGTCCGGTTTTTTTATGGGATTGGGGGCAAACGAGTAGACGGATCGCCTGATAGTAAGCGATTACCGCCGCCCATGGACACACGCAGCACCAGAGCAGTCACATGTGCGTTGCCGTCCTTTTAAAAGGGAATTGGGCCTCCGGTATACTCACTCACTTGGCGAAACACAACATAAGCTTGTTTACATGTGTCACGCCGGTTTTCTGTCACAAAATTTGTCACACCAATTATGTACACTTAGTGCTTACGCAATAAATGTTTTAAAACTTTTAATTAATGTTTGCTCTTCAATATGTTGGCAGCATGCCGTACTTGGAGGCGTGCATCCGAGAGACGATGAGGTACGACACCACAGTGCCCTTGGGAGTGCCGCACCGAGCTATGAAGAACACCACGATAGCAGGCTATGATGTGCCAGAGGTGAGAATACCTTGAACTATCATTATGATAACCTACAGGCTCGAGACTTGATAATACCGTGGTGATCAAACGATTTTGACCATTATGGTACCGGGATCAGGCTGTGGAAAGTGTACTAGGTACTATTTGCACATAAAGACAGGATGGATGGATCCATATATCGGTATTGCACCTAATTCGTTTAGAGGTGGTAATTTTAGATTGGACAAAGCCTGCACCGCAGCAAAACACTAATACAGTTATGTAACTATAAATAACACAACTTACTATCACGTATAGTTTCACTCACATCTGCCTAATGTCACAAGAGCCGTTGTGGCATTATTATTTTATTTATTTTTCGGAAGGCCAACAGTAAATAATAGCTTACTTAAAAACTAAATTTTAGGCGGCATACAGCCTTTAGGCCTTTACGTTTCTAGTATTTGTACTTATACAATACATTTTAAATGTGTGTTCTTTATTCGTCTCACCGATTTTTTTATGGATTAAGTCGATAAATGAGCTGACGAGCCACCTGGTGGCAAATAGTCGTCGTCGTCCATGGACACCTGCAACAGCAGAGGACTTGCTGATGCGTTGCCGACCCTTAAGAGCCCCTACGGACTGCAGACTGCTAAAGCCGCAACCGATTCCATTACCAAACTGTATTATGAAACACATTTTTGATAAATGATATTTATTACTGTAAATGGATTTTTTAAAGATAATTTTACATGTTAATGTTTTAAGTTACTTTTTAACTAGATAGCGCCGGCATTTCCTAAATGACGACCTCTGAGAAGAAACACCGAAACAAACTCAGAGAATCATGGTCTCTTTTAAAGTTCAGACATAATAGTATCAGAATATGTGAGTGTTACAATGCAGGGCAAAGTCTGAGATGGCCTTTTGAGGATAGAGCCATAGCGGCTTTGAGTAGACTAGTCCCAGCTGATGGCACGCATGCATCAGTCATTGTGTAGCTCGACCATAATCTAGGGAGCCAGACAATCCGTCGCACAACTATACCAGATCAGCGGAACATTAGCATATATCGGAAGAGTCACAAGACTGCAGCTGTGAGCTGTTATGGAGTTTCTTGCCGGCTCTTCTCCATAAGACCCACGATTTGGTATCATGCAACTAGTTTGTAGGTAAATGGTCTGATTAAAATAAAACTGCCTCATTAATCTAGTGGTCCCAAGCGCGACTGCTACGCTAGAAGTATTGGGTTCGATCCCCAGGCCGAGCAGTGTTATTGGATTTAATTTTTAATTGCAGTAGGCTCGCCCCCTATTACATGGGACCTAAACATACCGACGAACTGTGGGTGTATATTATTACGCGTCTGCCTAACCCTCCGGGGAATACAGGCGTGATAGGCTGAAACCGCGGGCAAAATCTAGAAAAAATTAAAGTAAACATCTTAATTTTTATATGATTCCAGGGCACAATGATAAGTTGGAATTTGACGATGCTACACACTGACAAGCAGATATGGGGTGACCCCGAAAACTTCCGACCTGAGCGCTTCATCAAGAATGGCTTGCTGGACGTTGCCAGCGACAAATCATTACCCTTCGGAGCAGGTATGATTCCTTGACTTGCTGCAAATGGATTTGTAAAACATGTGGTGTAAGGTGAAAGCGTTGGCTTCGCCTACCAAGTTAAATTTTAATCAGTAATAGTAATGGGGATAATAATTATACAGTAAACCACTTCAAATTAAAACCTTTGAATAGGTAGAACTTCATTATCAAAGATGTCAATTTTGGGCTTGCATATCCACGATGATTTCTTAAGTCTAACACTGTTATTGTATTTATAATTTGCGAAAAACTAAATAAAATTTGAATTTGGTGGGCTGAGTGAGCAAACGGATCCCTAGTACCTACCCGCTTTTCTTAATTAATAGATCCGTGTTTAATTGATTATTACTTGATTTAATTGATTATATTTATGTATATTAATTGATATACATAAATATCTATACATATAATAAGTCAGTAGAAAAGTCGTGTCTGTAATTGCACGATAATTGGGGAAAAACAGGTGGAGACGATTAGTCTTCTCTCAATAAATCGGCTTCAGTATTGGTTTTTGGAATTGATTTCTGTCTATGTGTATGTATATATTTCTGTATGTCCATTTATAACTCAAGATCGACTTGACGGATTTCTATGAAATCTGGTGTACTTAATGGGGTACTTAATGTTTTTTCCATACTTTTCTTAAATAATCCTTAATCATTCTGAGAAATTGGATAGGAATGCATTGGCAGTATTGGCAGTAACAATAGGCAACATTTGAGCTTAATTTTATTAAAATCGGTTCACTTTATCAAAGTTATTGCATTGCAATATTTAACTATCTATTGAAAAATAACGATTGACGTAAATTTCATATTTAAGTATGTACTAGACTTGCAATGGTTAAAAATATAACAAAATAAAGCATATCAATAATAAATAAAAATACACTTACAGATACTGAATAAAATAAATAAAAATACACTTACAGATACTGAATAAGATAAAATTGGTAAATGGCTAATGTACTGATTTAACCAATTTTAGAGTAAAGTAATGAAGTAAACAAAGGGTGTATTTTTTTATTCTAACAACTAATACGGTGTCATTATCACCTCAATGAATAGATACTTGATATGACATTACAGTTATCATTTACTAATCCGGAGATGACATGACAATTGTTTACTTCCTTAGCAGGAACAAACTCATTTTATATCGTGAAGCCTCCGCGGTGTAGAAATAGTATGTTTAGAAACGAAATACATACCATCACGCCTGTATTCCCCGAAGGGTTAGGCAGAGATGTACTAATGTACACCCACAGTTCACCGCTATGTTTAGGTACCATGTAATAAAGGGCAACCCTATTGCCATTAACCGGGTAATTAATGGCAAACATACCGGAGAACTGTGGGTGTACATTAAATACACCTCTGCCTAACCATTCGGAGAATACAGGCGTGATGGTGTGTGATATGTTTTATTTTCCCTTTGGAAATATTTAAAAATGTAAATAAATATGTACAAAACTAAATAAAGGAAATAATATATATAGCACTTAGGAAGAAAACTTTGACGTAGTAGTCGTTTTGGCCAAATTGGGTTCGCACGAATCGTGTCAAACGACATTTTTCAAAAATTTATTATTTAGTAGGTACCGTTTCGCACGAAGCGTTTTTATATTCGTGCCAATCGACCAATTCATAAATAAGTAGTGGGCTATTCGCACGAATTTTATTACACTCATTAAAATAAAATAAAAGTACAGTCGCATACAAGTGTCAAGAGTAAATTATAATTTATATTCAGAGACTAGCTTTTCCCCGCGATTTCGTCCACGTGGAATAGTTAATTTGGGCTGCATTTTTAATTTTTAGTACCTATATTTATTTTGCAAATAATGCTTATTCAAACTGCTGTACTGTAAATTTAACATTGCATTTAAAAAAAAATGTAAATTCATGTTTATGCAAATACATTTAACTTTAAGAAAATGATCATTAATTATTGCAGTATTCTAATATAGTATGCATTTATGTGTTCGAGCTTCTCGCTTATTGGTAATTGCCAGTATTGGCGTACAATACTGAAAAAAAAAATGTTTTCCAATCATATTTAAGTAATTATGTCAAAGGTCGAGTTAACATAATATAGTGTTTCAATTATCCCGCTATTAGTCCAGTAATAAACAATTTAAGTAGTTTTGGGTCCCCATACGACTAAGTAGACACCCAATATTATATAATAATATACGTGATGATGATGAACGAAAGTAGCTTTCAGTCTGTTACCTTTTCAGTCACGCCTAAAACGCTGAATCAATTTCGATGAATCGAAAATAGAGAGATAAATTGGACCTTGGAGAATGACAAAGCCCTTTGTCTTACCCCTGTCTTTGTATTACCCTTTGTGTTTTTTTATGGAATAGGGGGCAAACGAGCAGGCGGATCGTTTGATGGGAAGCGATTACCGCCGCTCATGGGCACCCGCAACATCAGAGGAGTTACAAGAGGGGTTTGGGCCTCCGGTATCCTCACTCACTCAGCGAAACATAACGTAAGCGTTGTTTCACGCTGGTTTTTCGTGCCGAAGCATGATTCTCCACGGTAAAGTCTTAAAAAGTCCTTTAGCATGCAAATGAAACCGCGAGAACAGTTTCACCTTTACCTTATATTGTAAATGAGAAACTCTCTTTTTATTTGTTTTCTGTCACCTTTAAATGCCTAAACCGCTGAACGGATTTCGATAAAATTACAAGACAGGGCCTAGACATTTTGTCTCAATAAGTCGTTTTGGGATGCAAGTGAAATCGTGCTGCAGCTAGTAATAGATATAATAATATAGAAGTGATTTAGGTACACTACTGTAATACATATTTACAAACTAAGTAAATGCTATAATTTTATATATAATATCTACTTAAATTGTGAACGCAGACTTAAATATCATAGTGTTATTATTTTATTTGCTGATGAGATTATGCTGCATAATTATTTATTTTAATTATTAATTAAACTCGTTACGCTTCGAGTTACAGAGACAATGATAACAAGAATGATACCTAAATGTTTTAGGCACCAGACCGGTCTTAAATACTGCAGTCTTGAAAGACAGGATGACTGAAATGATACAAAAATATTCGCATAAAAAAAAGCGATATAAATCTATGAATAATATAATTATTACATTTGAGAAGAATATAATTATAGATAAGCTTTGTTTATTGTATTCCACATAAATTATGTACACGTAGAAACTTAAATCATCCTTGACGATGATGATTCCTTGAGGTTATATAATTATGTCGTGGGAAAATTCTCAGTAGTAGCTAGTAAGGTCGTCTCCTATTACGTGAACTTAAACTACCGGTGAACTGTGGGTGTACATTAGTACACCTCTGCCTCACAATTTGAGAAATACAGACGTGATGGTAGGATGGCCATACATAGGGCAGGTCGACTGCTACGCGCAAACGCAGGCATGGTCGCGACGAAGGCATAAAATGTCAAAAACTGACAACTGTGATCATCTTTTCCTCTTCTCCCTATCGTCTACAAACGCTTGTATGTCTATTAACCCAAGGAGTGATATATGAATGATTGAATGGTGATGAATATATAAAAAATATAATGAATGGAATTGAGAGTCTGGACAAAATATTGCGCAATATTTTTCCTCTCAATAAATCAAAGACTCTCAATTCCAGTATCACTAACATTCATATTATACTTTTTAAATATTTATTTACAAAACTGACTACATACTATTACAAAAAAAAATAACATACCATCACGCCTGTATTCTCCGAAGGGTTAGGCAGAGGCGTACTAATTAATATACACCCACAGTTCGCCGGTATATTTAGGTCCCATGTAATAGGGGGCGAGACTATTGCTATTAACCCGACCGCTACGTTAGAGGTCCTGGGTTGAAATTGTTATTGGGTTTTTCTATAAAATTCTCAGTAACAGCTTGGAGTCTGGATTTGTGCCGGGTTAATGGCAATAAGCTCGCCCCCTATTACATGGGACCTAAACATACCGGCGAACTGTGGGTGTACGTTAGTACGCCTCTGCTTAACCCTCCGGGGAATACAGGCGTGATGGTATGTTTTTCTTATGATGTAAACTATATACTTAAGTAAGTTGACAAAAATATTTCATCCCCACATTCTCGTGTGCCCTGGGGCCCCTGAATGGGCTAAGACGGAATGAGTAAGGAAAATAATCTATATTCGTAAGGATTGTACACAAACCTAAATAATGTGTCAATACATATGACGCTATCTATTGAGATTTATTGGAACTATATTTTCTTTGTTCCCGGTGGGCCCCCATGTTCTGGCTAACAGTACATTTTCTACCAGAATGTACTTTTTGTACTCGGTCGAGATAAATGAACAAAT
This sequence comes from Acronicta aceris, assembly GCA_910591435.1. Lineage (NCBI taxonomy): Eukaryota > Metazoa > Arthropoda > Insecta > Lepidoptera > Noctuidae > Acronicta > Acronicta aceris. The sequence goes on from OU342768.1 coordinate 11,214,908, forward strand.
TTACAAAAATTTGCTGTATCGACTCGACCGCGTAGTGGAAGTGGATATGCCTTCGGTCGAGATGCGTAATAAAAGAATAGGTAGAATTAAATCTTCCCAACTCAACCTCGTGGATGAGTTATTCGCGGTCGAGTTGATGAATAAGTCATTAAAGCTAGTTAATGCATGCAATGATTGATGCTAATGCATCCATGAAAATTATTCACTTAAAATTTAGGTCATTTCAAATTCAATCAGATAATTTTCCAGAATCCTACTTCCTACTATGTAATATCATATACGTGAAAGTTTCTGAGTATGTAGGGATGTTTATCTCAATACTCAATCACGTCAGAACGGTTGAACGGCTGAACGGACGGCTGGATTAAATTTGGTACAGTGTCATATTAATGGAATAGTCTGGATTAGCACATGGGCTACTTTTTATTCAGGTCGGAACCAATTCAGAAATGCACGCAGACGAAGTTGCGGGCAGAAGCCAGTTTATCATAATTTGTGAGTTTGTAACAAGAATCCGTGTGATTCTAAATTTTACCTTTAAATAATTGCCAAATAAATGTGTTAATTACTATCTCACGGACATCGAATGCACCAGAAGAAGTCTAAAGCTATTCAATGTTTTAAAATTAGTTGCATAAAATATCCTACTTCTATAAATATACTTACTTAATAATTTATGATTACGTAATACTTATTTAAATCGGTTGCTTGAAATAAATCCTTATATGTAGAAGTAATATAAATAAAATCCTGAGCAAACATTTTATAGATAGGTACGGAAATGCCAAATACTGAAATATTATTTTGGAGTGTGTTATCTTTATTATAAAATCCTTTTATGATATTTAACACATTAAGTCAGATTTTGTTGCTTTTTTAGAATAAGAAAGGTCAGTCTACTACAACCTATTATCGGAAACAAAGAAAACAGAAACATCGCTCGATGGTAGGACCTCCTTGGGACCTCATTGGTTGGCGACCAACCGTAGTTTATAAACTTGTCACAGTTATCTCTCTTGCAACAGTGTTGTGGTTCGCGTCCAGTTACGAGTAAATTAGTATTTTACACGAAACGAATGCCGTAAAAACTTCGCATCCCATTTTCTGGACAAAACCAAACTCCTAAATGTTGGGAGGATGAAATTATTGTCAGTAGGGTTTCTAGGCGAGAATTTCTGGGAAATATATATACGAGTACATGGGCTTACTCGCAACGAGAACAAATGGGTCGATAACTCGAGATCTACTACTAATACTGCTACTAAAATTATCAAGAATTATAACAGAATAATACAATTATATATACTTACTTAATAATAATTAAGAGATAATGTTTTGTCACATAAGGTCAAATTTTATGAAGTAGGTACTTATACATTATATATAATCTATCTTCTATACTTATAATAAATCTGTAGAGAGGTCAATTCTGTACATGAAATATATTTCCAAAATAACTATCAGCGGGTGATTAGTGATCGATACTGATGCCAAAAATGCAATCAGTAAAATTTTTGTCTGTCTGTCTGTCTGTCTGTCTGTCTGTCTGTCTGTCTGTCTGTCTGTCTGTCTGTCTGTCTGTATGTTCTTTATAGAAACAAAAACCACTCGACGGATTTCAACGAAACTTGGTACAATTGTTCTTCATACTCCTGGGCAGGTTATAGTATACTTTTCATCACGCTACGATCAATAGGAGCAGAGCAGTGAAGGGAAATGGTGGGAAAACAGGAGAACTTACTCCATTTTTTAAGCTTCCGTCGCGTGTGCAGCCTTAATGGTTAAAGCTACACAGAAATCATGTATGACGGAAATGTTCTCCTTAAAATTATATAAAAAATATTCCACGACAGCAAATGTCTATCTTTTATGGTTGACTCACAATAACACGTGTAACTCCCGATAGCTTAGCAGTTCGGAGCTTTCTGATTATATTTGTCTACTCTTACGTTAGGTGACTGACTGACTGACATAGTGATCTATCAACGCACAACCCAAACCACAGGTTATAGTATACTTTTCATCACGCTACGATCAATAGGAGCAGAGCAGTGAAGGGAAATGTTGGGAAAATGAGTGATTCATGAGAAAGGTTTCAAGCTATAAAACATCACGCTACAACCCTTAGGAACGGGGCAACGCAGGTGAAACCGCGGGCGAAGAACTAGGGAACAAAGTAACTATTCCACGCGGACGAAGTCGCTGGCAAAAGCTAGTAAATAAATAAAATGAATGGTAACGAATTAAAAACTACATTGTATATTTAAATATAAAATGATGTTTAGTTGTAGATATTATTAAATCTTAGAAATGTTTGTCTGTGTTTTTGTTTTTTATAACGGGTTTTTTTATAACTTTGAAATGGAATAAAACAAAGATGATTTTTTTTAATTGATATGAAATTTACTTTATTCGAAAGATAATCTTCTGGCATTATAATTTAAATATGACTTCTGACATATGACCGCCACGGCTGGCTCGCACGTAGTCTAATCTGGAGCACCAATTTTAGATGACTTTTTCCAACATTTGTGGCCGAATATCGGCAATAACGCGGCAAATGTTGTCCTCCAAGTGGTCAATCGTTTCGGGCTTATCGGCGTAGACTATCACATATCCCCACAGAAAATAGTCAAGCGGCGTTAAATCGCACGATCTTGGAGGCAAATTCACGGGTCCGAAACGTGAAACTATGCGGTTACCAAACGTTTCCTACAATAAATCAATTGTGGCACGAGATTTGTAACATGTTGCGCTGTCTTGTTGAAACTACAGCTCCTGCACATCATGGTTGTTCAATTGATGAACGAAGAAGTCACTAATCATGGCTATATAGCGGTCACCATTGACTGTAACTTTCTGGCCAGCATCGTTTTTAAAGAAGTACGGACCAATTATTCCACCAGCCCATAAAGCAAACCAAACAGTCAGTTTTTCTGCATGTAACGATTTCTCAACATACACTTGAGGATTATCATCACTCCAAATACGGCAGTTTTGTTTATTGACGTATCCATTCAACCAAAAGTGAGCTTCATCGCTAAACAAAATTCGCTTATGAAAATCGGGATCGACGGCCATCTTGTTTTGGGCTCCAGATTAGACTACGTGCGAGCCAGCCGTGGCGGTCATACGTCAGAAGTCATATTTAAATTATAATGCCAGAAGATTATCTTTCGATTTATTCGAAAATACACACAATAGTCCTGACTTTCATGAATATTATTGTTTCTTATTTTATTTGGTGATGTGAATGGCATACCTATATGTTCCTTTCGGATCGGACAGGGTTTTTTTAAAATAGTCTATTTATGTTAAATAGGCAATGGATTATCTAATTAGAAATTGCATTATCGATTACTCTTGTTGTTAATTAAGTAGGAAGTAGTAGAATAAGTAGTAGAATAATATAAAGAAGAAGTCAGTAGTAGTAACTTTGCGTTCAGAACCCAAGAATAAATTGCGACACCTGGACAACTCAAAAAAACTATAATATATTATGTAGAAACACATTAAGTAAGTGCATTATTATTTAAAGAAAACAGCGAGAGACAAACCTAAAGCCTGCCTTCATCAGTTATTTTAATTTATTCATGAGCTGGCTTCACAACTCGCATTACTAGAATACTCGGTCATAGTTATTTTATTGATAGATACCATACCTACTATTTTAATTTCAACATTAGTTAAAGTTTAGGCGAGGTCGGACTCCGGACGTTAATGTAATCACGCAGTTATTATTTATTGGAAAACCAACAGCTATACAATTAAAATAAACATAAAATACCTATAGAAGCTAGTTACTTTATTAACGTTTTCATAAGCACATTTGCTGCAATTTATTTATACCTACTCAGGGTTGTCCTATACATATATACTCGTATAACCTTTAGGTCGGAGTCACAGATAATATAATACTAGGTCGGAGTGTTAATCCTAATAATTGTAAGTAAGATCAATAAATATGTTGAATGATTCATTATACAATTTTTATATTAAGCGTAGTTTCGCCTGTTTTTACTGCGCCAAGGTGGATTATTGTTTCGAGTGTTTGTATGTACATATGTAGGTATATTTCTGTCACAAAAATATTATAATTTTATTCTTCGAAGCGCACCCGGTGGTCAAGGTGTCATAAAGATGTTTAACTTACGAAAGATATCAATAACAAATGCCGCACTTCTATTTATTTTAGAGTACGTAAAAATTAAAAACTCCGTGACATTAGATAGCTTTTAAAATTCATTACCTATAGCGGGGAGTGGGGTGCGGGGAGAATTGCCCATAAGACTAAATCCACGCTCAGTAAACCGCAAGTAAAATCTATATCGTCTATGGTGAAGGTAGTGACGTAGTGTTTGCTGGTAATTACTTAGATTTTTATTTAAGTATCTACCTAAATATAATTATTTTGTCCAGTTTAAGTTAAATAAAAGACTAGAATTTTTAATTATTTTTTTTATGAAAATTATCTCTTAAGATCTTACAAACCAAATTATATTGCCATAAACTAAAATAATACAAAATATCCTTTACAACTAAACATTAAAGTAAATTCTTGAAATTCTTATTTGATAATCAGTCTTTAAACAAATCAAGTTTTTCAAATTAGCCATTATTGTTACTTACTTTAGATACTTATAAATCACGAAATACTAACATTAAGCTTATATGCTTAGTGTTTGTTGTCAACAAACATTTATTAAGTTATTATGTATTTTTTCCATCCAGTCTCTAACTAGTACTTTGTACTGACAATTTTAAACATACTCGTATAGGTGTTACTGTAAAAGCCCGAACTACGGTAAATCCTAAGATTTACCAACTCTGACTGGTAAAAGTTCGAAATGTTCCACCATGGTTATGTTAGGTTGTTAGGTTTTTTTTAAAAAAAAAGCTTACAACGCCATGCAAATGTTCCACCATGGTTTAAAAAAAAAACCTAACAACCTAACCTAACCATGGTGGAACATTTCGAACTTTTACCAGTCAGAGTTGATAAATCTTAGGATTTACCGTAGTTCGGGCTTTTACAGTAACATAGGTATTAATAAAAAATATGCAGTCTTATTTTAATTTCAGGTGGAATATAATCATTTTAAACAATTAAAGGTAATTTAGAAACAACTCCTAAAATAATATTCTAAATAAATAAACATAGCAGCAGTCTAATGCTTATTAAAAAAAATTAGCCTATGTAGCAGCGACTATTATGATTTTATTTATTTTTATAACACATTCCGTATCTACTAATAGGTACCATTTTTCATAGTGCGGAAAATCCTCATGGATTGACCTTGGCCTGAGGCAGCAGGGTGCCGGACTCGTACCGATTAAAAACCGGACTTGCCGTCCCTCGTCCTATGGTGATGGCCGTGGGATTCGTGACATAACAAGCATCAATAAATTCACTGTGATATAACAAGCCCGGTACAACCACCGGACGGACCTTATCAAAAGGCGTAGCCACTTGCACGCGGGCAAACTACTTTGCTTAACTGTCTCGATGTTGGCCAAATAAATGGCTTTTTTCTTGTTTTCTCCTCGAGGGCGCACGCGCCGTCTACTGAGGAATGAGGAATGTAATCATGTTCTGGAATTGATGAAATAAATCAATTCCTTTTTTTCCTTTACCTTTTTTTGACCTTTTTTTCTTACTGGGTTCTGTTGATACTCACACGAATATTAGACATTGAAATAATACAATTTTTTGGGGATTCATCGAGTTATATTATTGAATTCCGTGACAAAAAATTCCACACAAAGTATTTTTATCCTTTATTTTCTTAATCACAGGAAGGAGACTATGCGCAGGCGAGACATACGCTCGGCAGACCATGTTCCAAGTGTTTGCGGCGTTCATGCAGGCGTTCCACGTGTCCACCGCAGACGGCACGCCGCTATTGGCTCCCTCCCGGAGGATCCAGGGCATCATCACCACCATACCTGAATTCTGGGTCAAGGTTACTGTTAGGAAATGAATAGAAAGTCGCAATAACAACCTTGGTTTTTTAAATATTGATAAAATGTATGATTTTTGTACCTACCTATTGATAATTCTCATTTTGATTGAAAAATTTTTTTTTATTCATAATATAGTATTTTTTTATGTTTATAATTAGTATCGTATTATAATTTTCAAACTAGATCGAAAAATAGAATACGCGTATTTTTATTTTCCCGATATTTAATAATTTTCAATTCAAGAATTTGATTTTATATGGGACGATGTGTAGAAATAAGAGTAAGTAATTTGTCTTCTAGAGAATCATGGATTTTTAAAAAGGATTCCGTCGTAATTTAGAACAATAATTTAGCTACACGATTATGTGATTAATGTTTAGTCCCAAAGTTAAGTTTCATATAAAATTTTAAGTATACATTATATAACAGATTAACAGTAGCGACCCGCGAGCACGTTCGCCTACGTTAATTTTCCTATCCAAATATGCGATTATCCGGATGTGAAAATCTTCCGGAAAATCGGATATTTGAAAAAAAATATTTTACAAACCTTGTCCTGATAATTACGAACACAACACAAAAAATAGCCAAATCGGTCAAACCGTTTTCAAGTGATTATCTTACATACATGCGGCATTTTTTTTAATAAAAGCAATATACGTGCGGTAATTAATTTTTATTTATATAGATTTAGGTAAGTAGGTATACATTAAACTTTGTAAGTAAGTAGTAGTAGTAAGTATACATTAACCACCTACTTTGTATAGTTTTAGCTCCTGGACGCTTATAATCAATCATAGACGTAGGCTGTATCGACAAATGTCAAGAAAAACTATATCTTGATTTTATTTTTTTTATGTGATAGGAGGGCAAACGAGCAGACGGATCACCTGATGGTAAGCGATTACCGCCGCCCATGGACACCCTCAACACCAGAGGCGTCACAAGTGCGTTGCCGACCTTTTAAAAGAGGATTGGGCCTCACTAGGTTGTTGCATTTTTTTTATTATTAACAATCCGATATATTACAGCACCTAGATTAAATTAAAAATGCAAATTTATGGCATTTTTAATTATTATTCAACATTAATTATTCACATAAGTCTCTACTTACATAATTTATTACATTATTTTTATATCTTCACCAACAGGTAGGTAGGTATTACATAAAATAAATATATGGGAGACTCGCTACCATTTTAATTGAGTAACACGTGTAAATATTTGGTTCTGTAGTGTCGTTTACCTTGAGTTGCCCACTTATTCAAGGGCAGTTAAACGAGAGTGATAACCGATAGTTAGGATATTAATTACTTACCTAAGTAGAAAATTGGCATTTTTCATCAATTAACGACGGTTTTTATGGTATAATATTTGGAATTAATCTATGAATACTAGAATTCTACACATTTCCTACTAATATTGTGTATGTATTTTCTCAGCAGCACGCTTGTAGCTTAATTCAGTGAATTAATTTCAAGACGAAGACAATATTACTGGAGTATCTTCACTTTGTTCAAGCTTACAACAAATTTAATACCTTCCTTTATACTAAGAGTATCCTTGAAGTTTATTAAATGAGTAGAACAAAGATTCATTATCCTATATATAATATTGAGTACTAACTACCTAAGTATGTAGGCACCTACTTAGTAACCTAGTCATTATATATGCATTCATTATCGTTGCTTTACATAATGGTTTTACATTAATATTAATTTAATTACCTATAAGGTTAATTAATTTGTTGTAAGGTTAATTAAATTGTGTGAAATTTGTATGTGTAAGTTCCTACATTTTAAATAACGCACTAGTTATTGGTAATTCGTGTAAATTGCCAGCTTTTACGGAACACGTATAATCGGTGATTAAAAACTGTGTGAAGGTTTAACAAAATTTAGTTGCGTACCTATAGCTCGTCACTTAGTTGGTTTGGTATATGCTTGCGGAACATACTAAGATGATTTGGGCGAGAAAAAGATAAAAGCTGCTGCTGTTATTAGGTGTCTAGGTTGCCCTCATTCAATAGTAATTTTAATTTTTAGGAAATGTAATATGTTTACTAACTACTATAAGTGTACAAAATGTCATGTTTGCGCGATTGTGCACTTTACAGAGGGTGCAACCAACTTTCCCTATGAAACTCATAATAAATGATACTGACGAGAAAAAGGAGAGGACCAGGTACTAACGCTACGACTGTCACACATGTCTAAATGTGATTTGTCGACTTTTGTCCGGGTAGGCGTATTTATTGTTCACGAATAGGGTACGGATTTCGTTGCAAACGTTGCCGAAACAGACTTTAGGTACACCTTTGAGATTGGATCACCCTAGCTATTACGTAAATAACCTTTAATAGGTAGTTCAGTTTATGGATCTACCATGACTTAGAACAGACCTAACACGGATAATATAAAACATAATACCTAAGTAACCTAGACTCCATTATCTTTCTGTGTTATTATTTTTTTCATTTTTCCATGCTAAAATAATTACAGTCCATTGTTCATGGTCTCTTATAAATACTAACTTTAATTAAATCTGTACCTAGCAGCTAGAGCTAGCCGCTCGGGAGTTTGGGTTTGTGCCCGGTGAATGGCAAAATGCTCGCCCACTATTAGGTACGTGGGACTTAAACATATCGATGAACATGGGACCCATGAACTGTGTGTCTCACATATCTGAAAATATAAAAAACATCTGGAAATCTGTAGTGCAGTAGATCTACTGCACTACAGATTTCCTACCTTCATAGTATGGAAAATCCTCATGGATCGTCTGCCACCTGGGGAAGCGACATAGTATGTCGGACTCTTACCGACTAAAAAAGTAAAAACCGCACTTCCTTTACCCTATAGTCACGGCCATGGGATTCGTGAGAACCCACCGGGGCATAGGGTTTCAGTGAACGAACGGTTCACTGAAACCCTATGCCCGTAACACTTACTGTCTTTGCATTGGTACTTACAATGATATATGTATACTAATTCCTAATACATATTAGGATTATGGGTAAAGTTGGTACCAAAATATTTGACGCAACTAGACTAACATTATATGTATAGTAATTATTTACATAATTTTCATCAACATTACACGTCAGGGATTTGATTTTTGAACAGGGAATTTTATTTTAAATATAATAGGGTATTTCCATTTACTTCCTTTACGACGACACGGTCCATTTTGTTTGTATTATTATTTTTTATCTATGGTTATTTAGTTGTTCCCAACCGGTTATAGATACCGATTGCCAGAAAATAAATTTTCGGTATAGATTGTAAAATGACTGACAATCGATATTCAAATGAAAATCGACTGCAGCACATCGCATAAAACCAGGTAACTGTGTTGCGCGATTATGGATGATTGCACGGTGCCGAATGAACAACAATCGAAATCAGAAAAACGATCATGATTGAACGTCGTGCATTGCAGGGCACCTGGTGGATAGATAAGTGTGTATAAACGATCGCTCAACTATCAAATAATATCTTTATTTCGGTTATCAAAATCCATCCATAATATCTATTTATGATAAAACATATTTAAATAATCACCCATCCCATCTAGTGATGGGTTTACGCCGCGGCATTTTGGGCAGATTGAATTTACGCCCAATATCCGCCCGTTTGTGCCCAGTAAATGCCCAAATGTCAGGGCATTTACTCAATACTTTGAAATTATTTATAATTCTTATGAATATCTTGCGAAGAAATTTTTTTTAAGTATTTAAGGTAATTTCAATTGAAATTGAAACAAATATTAATAAAACAATCTATACTGTAATATTATAAAGGTAAAGATTGTGAGGTTGTAGGGGGTAATCTCTGGATCTACAGAACCAATTTTGAAAATTCTTTTTGTGTTGGATAGTTCATTTATCGAGGAAGATTATTCTATATAACATCACGCTACACCTCTTAGGAACGGAGCAGCGCAGGTGAAACCGCGAGCGGGTCACTAGTAAATAATAACCGTCATTTTTCACGGTAAATTCAAAATGATAATGTGACACTTTTAATTGGTCCGGAATGCACATGTTTGGTTGATGATTAATACTTTTCCCAAATATTATCGTAGCGTATATTTTAAAGTATATGAGTTAAGTTAATTCTACAAACACCGCCTCATACATATTTTCTGAGTATTAATATTGTTTTCAGTAATTATATCCTATTAAATATCGTAGTTGTATAATATGTTTTTCGTATCTGTTTCTTGGTAAACATTGTTAAATTAAGCTTTTTACGAAATTATGGAAAGTACGAGTTTAAAATTAGTTTCTGTGGGTGACTATACTATTTTGTGCTGGAGAAGGCACAGCGCACTCCGCATTTTAGGTAAGTATTAGAGATGTTCCGACTAGTCGGCAAAGTCGACTATTCGGCTAATTTCGTAGTCGGCGACTATTCGGCAAAGAGCGCCAACTATCCGGCTTCTTACTCTCCAAATATAGTTTTCATTTTTTGACCTTAATACGTTAAGGTCGGCCAACAGATAAAAGATACATTTTATAGAAATGAAAACGGTTAGATCGCGAACTGTCTTACAACCGCATGTCACAAACGAATTGGTGATATAGCTAATATTGTAGGGCTGCACCGTACATCTTTGGTTATCGTTAGTCTCTAAAATTACTTGTAAAGAAAAAATAAAAACATGTATGGGATAACGTCCTATTTTTTTTATGGATTAAGTCGGCTAACCATCTGAACAGCCCCCAGGTGTTAAGTAGATTTCGTCGCCCATGAACACCTGCAACACCAGAAGAGTTACTGATGCGTTGCCGACCCTTAAGAGCCCCGCCAGAGTCGCAGCAACTGGCTATTACGTGCAAAAGGCGAAACACAACACGGAGCTTTACAACAGACTCCGACGTAAGGATGGTCGTCAGCCAGTCAACCTCAAGAGGTCCTACCACCGTTCTGTGTTCTAACCGGTTATTACTTTTTTTTAATCGGCTGTAAAAGTAGCGTGAGACTGGTCCACAAGTTATAAGTCGCACAGCGAGCTATGGAGAATGCTATGCTCGGAGTCTCTCTGAGGGATAAAATCCGCAATGAAGTTATTCTTCAGGGACCTAATGTTATCGACATAGCTCATGGGATTACCAAGCTGAACTGGCAATATGGGCTGGTCACATACATATATCTGAGAACCAATAAACGCTTGAGCAAACGAGTAGAGACCGCGTAGGGGCTGCTCCTATGGGTTTTGCCTATGAAGCCCGAATTGGAGCAGCCACTGTAGGTTTCGGTGTCATATGGGAGGTACCGCAACTGAGGTGGACAGCGGTGTTGTATGAGCGACACTGCGGCTGAAGGTTTGAGGGGCTGCGGCGGAAGAGCAGTGCCGGTATCACGTTGCGCCGCTCTCCCTGCCTTTTGCGGCCTCGGCGGAGTCGCAACCGCAGGACTATGGATACGGTGCGGCCGCAGGGGGAGAGGGGTGCGGCCGAGATGTGGACGGTGGCGCGGCTACATGTGTCCCGCCGAAAAGAGGGCCTTGGGCGGCTGTCTCCCCAAGTCGCCCATTGCACTGAGCTCGGTATACGGAAGGTGGAAGTGGTGGTGGTTTTAATCGGTGTGCTGTTCATCTGACCGGAGAGCCCGACAAAACCGTCCCGCATCCCCGAAGAGGGGCGGCGTGCATAAGGCGCATGGGAACATGCGCCTTATTTCCGTGATCGTGGGATCACGGAAATCGCTCAGTATGCGGAAGGTGGAAGTGGTGGTGGTTTTAGTCGGTGTGCTGTTCATCTGACCGGAGAACCCGACACAAAAAATAAAATAAAAAAAAAACCCGTCTCGCATCCCCGAAGCGGGGCGGCGTGCATAAGGCGCATGTCCCCACCCGAATGAAAAAAGAAAGTGTAAGGCACCCGCTGGCCAGGTGGAGTGACTACTTGTGGTAGGCAGCTGGCAGTGACTGGATGAGGAAAGCCGAAAATCGAGTCCTGTGGCGTTCACTAGTAAGTGACACAGTCTAGTAAGTAGGTAAACAATTACAATTTTATACGCGGCGGGCTCGATTTATCGCGCCTTACTCAGTGAGCTGCTGCCACAGACTGCTTTATATATGTATATACACTATGTTAAAAAACCTTTCCGATCGGAAAGGGGCATATAGGTATCCCCCAATCACACCACCAAATAAAACAAGGACTATTAATTCATAAAATTAAACATAAATGAAGTTTTAATTCATCGTTGGGTCGCCGCCCGTGCCCAAATTGCCACAATTACCCCAAAATCCAGTATTTAAAAAAAAAATAAACCCATTATACTCCTAAAGTTTAATACCTAGGGACGGTGTCGCTCCATTCATTTCAGTTTCCTCGTTTAATTTTTTTTTTTTCGGGGATTATTTTTCGTGTAAATTGAAAATAATTATATAAACAGAACCGGATCTCGATACCTAACAATACCAGTCACAGCCTCACGGATCGGACAGGGTTTTCTTAACACATTTTACCTAAATACGAAAGATATTTTTTGAAATAGTTAAAAAAAATTGATCAGATATTTTTGTTACGTAAAATTGTTTGATTCGTGCAAAGCGTGCGAGTTATAACTTTACCATCAAGCATTTTGTATACAAAAAATTGCTTATATAAGTTTTATTTAATAAGAAAAGACATATTTTAACTAATACCATGTATTTATTCAAAACAGTTTTTCTGTCCAGCATTTGGGCGTAAATCATTTATGCCCTATCCGCCCAGTTTTTTTTCCATTTTTGCCCTCTGGGTTTAAACCCTCGACCCATCACTAATCCCATCACTACATCTGACATGAATTGATTGACATCTATCCTATCACTGCCAGCGTCACCATACGTTCCGACCGTATCATTTGGTTTGGTTTGCTAAGCTATTCTTTCTTTGATAGAATGCACTAGCGTCTTGAAAGGTGCCTTGGATGCCATCGATTACGTGATCTTCAGTGAGGGTAGTGACACGAAAAATATTTTTAAGTCGTGCTACGTAAAAAAAGGTAAATATATTTTTTTAGGTTAAGTATACTTATTCGATTTTATCAAATAACTTCGGAACCCGGATTTTGTTCACAAAAACAACATTTAATGGAAATGAATATGTTAAATTCAGTGTCTAAAAAACAAAGTTTGACTTTGATGCAACTTGAGACGGGATTCCATATATCGATGCGCATTATCCTTTCATTAAACCTACCTAACTATTGTCGTAATTAATATTTATTTATCAATATAATATTATTATTTTTTGTTTCAATCAACTTTCGTGAACAAAATGAGATTTCGTTGAAGTATGATTTTGGCGGCTGTTTATTATCTTCTGGATAAATGTTCAATTTCGTCGTGAGGTGTAGTGAGTCGCGAGGTAGAGTATACTTTGGAGCGAGCCGGAGGCTTGCATTAAGCTTACATAATGTTTGTATAAGCTTATTTGCTTGCTAAACTTACAAAGTGTGTAACCGGATAATTATGCTAAATATTCGGTTCGATAAGAGTCAAACCGACCGTTAGGTGTTCGAATATTAGATAAAATCACTTCTCGACACTTCACTAGTATAAAGTGCTTGAGGCCACGGTCACAGGTGACCGTGGCCTCAAGCATTATACTCAAGCATAAGATATAATTTTAAGTCCATGACACGCTTCGTGTCAATTCAAATTTAAAATTAAGGAATAGGTACGTAGAATTCTATGTAAATTAATTGTTTTTGTAAACTTCTTATAGTGCTTGCGTTTTTGCCTTTGTCTTTGCGCTTTTATTTTGCTTGAGTAATAGTTTTTCCGTATCTATATGCGAATTCTTGTTATTGGCTGTTTGTTGACCATTGCTGTCATTTCATTTTTAGTTACCTGTAATTTTTCCATTCAATAAATAATCCCTAATACTTATATTTCGTGACATGAGACTTGCAATGATATGACATTCATAAAATGAATCATAATGTGTAAGTATACCATAATTCCTTTTCCTACCTATTCCCATTATGATTTCTGACACTTGAATAGGCAAGTCACGTGTCACGCATGTCAGGAAATATAAGTATTAGGGACATTAGCAATTCTTTCTGAACACCTGACGATTTTGTACGTAGGTACAACAGCGATTTCTTAGGTGTAAACGTTATTTTTCTAAGGGCATCAATAACTTTTTTTTCATTAGGTAGGTATCTAAGCGTTTTAACGTAAAGCCTTTAAACGCCTTTAATACGCTTTTTTACGCAATTTAATGTGAGAGGGCCATGCTTCGCCACGAATGGGACCGGAGTGATACCACGGCCTCACAGAAAACCTGCGTCAAACAACGCTTACGTTGTGTTTCGTCGAGTGAGTGAGGTTACCGGAGGCCCAATCCCCTTTCAAAAGGTCGGTAACGCACTCGTGACTCCTCTGGTGTTGCGGGTGTCCATGGGCGGCGGTAATCGCTTACCATCAGGCGATCCGTCTGCTAGTATGTCCACCTATCCCATAAAAAAAATTACCTACGCCTTTTACGCAATTTAGGTGTGTTTTTTCTAAGCCAGAAAAAATATATTTTTGAATACCTACCTACCCACTATGTTGATGTTAAAAAGGTACAAAAACAGGAATATGAAAAATTATAGGTACCTACGAAGAAAACAAACAACGAGGACATGTTTTTCTATATGACACGCGTTAATTATAAAACATTATGGAAAACTATTTTTTAATAATACGACGTGTTTAGATTTTAATGCACGTTTATTAAATTGCCTTTGATTGTAACATAACCGCTTAAATTCACCAAAGTAAATTAACAAAATATTAACTATTAACACGTTGAGGGACACGACTGCTGCGTGATATTTATGTGGTGATTAAATGTGACGGAAATGACGGATAATAACAGATCATCGTAGGACTGATTTACCTAAGTACTTTACTTTATTTTTTTGGGATTTTTTTTTTGCATTTTCCATGAAAAGAAAAATTCAATCGCGGGCAGGATTCGAACCTGCGTCTTCTGGTTAGATACACCAGAAGCTCTGACTAAACCTCTAAGCCACCGCGAATCCCACCCGCCCGATCGAAATTTGCCTTCACATTCTGAAT
Organism: Acronicta aceris; assembly: GCA_910591435.1. Taxonomy (NCBI): domain Eukaryota; kingdom Metazoa; phylum Arthropoda; class Insecta; order Lepidoptera; family Noctuidae; genus Acronicta; species Acronicta aceris. Next base: position 11,229,944 of record OU342768.1, read on the forward strand.
AAACTACTAATATCTAAATAACTACTTTACAATAAGTTAATGAATGTTAATGATAAAGGAGTCGGTGTAATTATTCTAACACGACACGCTCTGCTGGCAACATGCTGTTATGTAATATGCAAAGTGGGGATAATTGGGGGGTTAAAATGGCTAGTTTTAATGACTGACAATATGATAGCAGATACTCGATTAGACAACGTTCCATAGATATCTGTAAGCTGACCTCTAATTCTGAAGCTTTTCGATGAGAGGTCCCCTATATTCGTAGAGTATAGCACATTGTGTAGCGTACATTTTGTGTATACGTGAACCTTATTGCATTTTTTTTCTTCATCAAAATTGGTCATTTATATTAGTAAGTTGATGGTTTACATTTGCTAAACCTCCATCTATTATTAGCAATATTGACACCTTAGCGAAACTTTAGCTGTTTAGCTTCCGACTTAATTGACATAAGCTTCATCCAAGTAACGTAGAGAAACTAATCCAGAGAATAGCTTAGGAATTCCAGCCTTAACCTATAGATCAATAGAACCTCATAGCGTGGTAGCCCGCACTCGCGCGGAACTTTGAAGCCCCAAACAGATTACTTATAATCATTTATTTTCAGTCATGATCGTCCTACTGCACTGCAGGGAAAAGGCTTTTCTTTTTTCATTCAATTCTTCCCGGTTGAGCACTGATTCTTCCTTCTAGATCTATCCTTTAGAGTATGACTCAAGCTTATCCTGCTCATTCTAGAGTGAAAAACTTTTTTTAATCTTTGCTTTACAAGTTGGGTTGTTCGTTTCATAATAATTAGGCAGACCTTGTAGCAATATACAAATTCACTTTCAAACAGATAAAAACGTTTTATCTACTATATTGTTATCAGTTGCAACATTTATTACTTACCTAAGTGACACGTGTAAAAGTTTAAGATTTGTTTCTGCATTAAGAATTGTTAGGTAGGTACTGAAATCGTAACCTTGAGTAAATACACTACCGGCTACCGCCCGTCGCCCCCGAAAAGCTCTGCTAATCCGCCCGCCATGTATAGTCAAAATTGAGTAACATATTTTTTTACTTATATTGACGGTGTCATCGTGTAATAGAACGTTGTTAAATTGGGACTTGCATGGAATGCGACTCTTCGCCCGCCTCCCCTTGAATTACTTCGCCTATAATAAAAAAAATTAAGCACTAGTAGGTATTAGTGGACTGCTATAGGCTGATGATGATGATGATGATGTTGAAGTATTCAATGGGTCTCTTAAAAAAATCCTTAAATATGTACCTACTAAATGATAGATGAGTGAGTTTTATTTTTAATGGTGAAACTGGGAATCGTGAACTTATACATACATACATAAATATGTTCATACACTCGCGCCTTTCTCCCACAAGGGGTAGGCAGAAACTATAGACTGCCACTTGCATACTTCTTTTGCTTCTTGCACATTCATACATCTTCTCATACATACACGTCGGTTGCGAGTGCTACGCACATGACCTTTTTGAAGGATTTCGCCAATAAGATCGCCTTATAAATTTCTTTCGTTAATCGTCTTTCATTAATTCATTCAACATGTCCAAACCATTGTGAAATTATCCCACTTTAAAACTTTTTGTACCTAATTGAATAAGTGGCGAGCTGACGAGCCTCCTGGTGGTAAGTAGACATTGTCGCCCATATACACCTGCGACACCAGAGGATTTGCCGACGCTGATGCGTTGCCGACCTTAGAGCCTCTAGGAGCTGCAGACTGCCAGAACCGCAACAACCGAGGACTGGCTCTAATGCGCATAAGTCGACACACTCACACGCTTTACGCTTTTTTGTGCGATTGTCGTTCTTCCCCCGTTCTAACATAGCTTCAAGAATTAATTACTAATACTTAATTAATCCACATACATAAACATAGCATACTATTACCCTGTATTTCCCGAAGGATTAGGCGGAGGTGTACCGCCTTAAGAGAAAATGAAAACCGTTGATCGCTTAGGTATGAGGTAGATTCCTAAAAGTGGTAATCTTAGGTACCTACCTAAGTATTGAAGAAGTACGTAACTACTTATTTATTTTATTGAAGAAGGCGTATTGGAGTGAGTATGGAGAAATGAACGAAAATTGCTTTTATTGCTTTCTTTCTGGAAGAATCTGTAGAGAGTGATACAGGTGGCGAGTTAATTAATTCCAATGAATCAAGGCCCTGTGGATGTTTTTTTTTTTAAACTTTTGCTAGGATTTTCTCAAGGTGTGGAGACATTTAACAAACCTAAATCCTAATGGAGTGCCATTCAATCTTCTCCTAAAAAAACTCCAGAAAGCACTGTTTTTATCCTCAAAAGACGTCTTAGCTGCAAGTATTACTTAGTAGGTAAGTCCAGTTCCAGAAAATGAAAACAGGATAATTGTTCGTTAACATTCGTTTATTCACAATATCAATAACAATTAATAACTAGGTATAAGTACCTATTATGAAAATATCATACTGCGTAATCAATAATACAAAAAAAGCAGATTATACCTATATAACACCGTGACCTTGTATGTACATAAAGGCAGGAAGTAGGTAGGTACAGAAATACTAAGTACCTACCTATATGGAGTGGTGACGATTATAAAAAGTGAAGATGTAGGTAGGTACCTTATCTACATCCTTACACTAGTCCTAACTCATCTTCATCCTATTTACGGCCAGTTTCTATATCCTATATGTCGGTAGATTTCCTTACTAGAGATAGAATTTTGACTTAAGCTCTATACGGCTACTGTCAAAATCCTATCTCTTGGAAGCAAATCTCAGTAGATTTGCTTCCAAGAGATAGGATTTTAACAGATAGGATATAGAAACCGGCCGTTAGTGTCCCACTGTTGACCATGGGTCTCCTCTCAATAAGAGGGGTAAAACCAGTGTAGTCCGCCACGCTGTCTGGTGCTGGTTGGCAGACTTCATACACCCGCGCCGTAGAGAAAACCTCTGGCATGCAGGTTTCCTCACTGTTTGATTTTGAAAAGTCTGGGCTGCGTGTCCTTTGACTTTGCAGTCCAATGATCATATTACTAGGTTATTAGGTACCTACCTAAGTAATTTTTTTCTTATTAGATATTATTATTTTAAGGACTGGCTGGCCATAAATGTAAAAGAACCGACAACCGCTGGGGAGAAGTGTTCTTGTGTCGAGACCGCGACTTTGTAAACGAACTCCATCTTGCCGGAGGGCGTCCTATGCTATAGGACGCCCGATAGATGGAGTGATGATTTACGAAAGGTTGCCGGCGGAAGCTGGATGTGACAAGCCGAGAACAGGGTGAAATGGCGCACATTGAAGGAGGCCGACGTCCAGCAGTGGACTGTTATAGACTGATGATAATGATAATAATGCAGAGCACCGTGATTATTAGGAGAACGTTGATGGCCAGTACGTCGGTTGAAACAGGGTTGCACCACAAGTGAACAAAGGTCTCGGTTTAAATTTTCTTGGTGTCCATGTAGGTACTGGCGACGACACATCTAGGTGCCCTTTGGACCGCCCGTACAAATTATACTAGGTAGGTAAGTATATACTAAATATCGAAATCAGTACCTAAGATTGAAATATTTAGGACCCCAATTGTTTGACATTAGACCCACCCCCACATAGGCATTTTAAAATATACTACTGCAAAACCACGCGCACCTTTATTTCGAACGTATCTACGACATTTTATTACTTCGATTTTTTCTTGAATGAAACCCATCCAGCAAAACATTAAAGACACATACTAAACTACCACGGTGTCACAGAAAACCGGCGTCAAATAACGCTTCCATTGTGTTTCTCCGAGTGAGTGAAGTTACCGGAGGTCTAATCCCCTTTTAAAAGGCCGGCAACGCACTTGTGACTCCTCTGGTGTTGCGGGTGTCCATGGGCGGCGGTAATCGCTTACCATTAGGCGATCCGTGTGCTCGTATCCTATAAAAAACTAACTAAGTAATAAATAAATAGACGAGACAATCTGTAGTTTTTGAGAGCCAAGCGTCACAAATCGACTTAGGCTTACTCAAAAATCATGTAACGTAAACTTACGATCCAGAATAATTAATATCTTTAGCTTATAATCGTTTCTAAGTTAGTGAAGTAATGTTCATTTCACTGTAGTGACATACAGTAGCCTTAGCACGAACAACTTGCGAAAAAGTATTCGTATCGTCACGATAGAGGCGCTGGTCCATATCTCATACAAATTGGTCTCCATGACGATACAAATACTTTTTCGCAAGTTGTTCGTGCTAAGGCTACTGAACAGTAGCCTTAGCATCGTCATGGAGACCAATTTGTATGAGATTTGGACCAGCGCTTTTATCGTGACGATACGAATACTTTTTCGCAAGTTGTTCGTGCTAAGGCTACAGAACATAACAATTCTGTGGTGACGTCAATGCTGATATGATTGATTATTAGTTGACTTAAATAATCAATATTTGGATATTGATATCGTAAATGCTACGAAAGTCAGTGGAACTGTAATAATTATAATAACCTCCTGTCACACAAAGATTGTTGACCTACCCCACCGGTCTAAATTTTTTTTTTAATCTCCTTTTATTTGAGACTTTTACCTTACAAAGGTATGACAGCCTCATCGTATCCTTATCCTAAGTATAACAAAATATATATTGTTTCAATGTTATGAGGGAGAGGGAGTCACTGACGCCACAACCATTCTATACACAGATAGTGCTAATTTTGAACTCGGCTCGGCCAACATATTTATAAAGATCCCAATATCATATTTGTTAATTTTGAATTCACGTGTCAGTGACTCTCTCTGTATCTCATTCTTTTTGCATTTCATGAGCAAGTGTTGGACATCCTCAAGAGTATCACATACCTCACAATTAGGACTATTAACTTTTTTCATAAGGTATCCAAATTTCCTGGATGGATAATGATCAGAACGTAACCTATGTGCCATTACAATCTGTGACTCTTGTACCAAATACCTTTTTCTTCTAATTTGAATTTACGGATATTCGCATCCGCAAATACGGAACATTCGCACTAATGCAGACATCTGCATCCGTATCAATCGATGCAAAGCTTTTACCGATGCGGATTTACGCGAGCAAGGTAACGACATGTGTTAGGAAATGGGTGGAGCCAGAGTGCCGCGTGTCTCGCACGTGATCGATAATTGACATATTGACAACTTTTGCTAAGGCGTCATTTTTATATTTCTTATAGTTTAGATGGACCCTTGTGGTTCTGAATCAGGCGTTCCAGATCTTCAATTTTATACCTCAACAGAAAATACTCATCAGGCTGAACAACTTTTGTCAAGGCGTCATTTCTTTATTTCTTATAGTTTAGTTGGACCATTATGGTCCTGCTTCAGGTGTTCCAGTTTCCAAAATCAATTATACCCTATATGTTGCCCAGGCTTAATAGCTATAAAACAATTAAAGTTTCATTAGAATCCGTCCAGTATTTCCGGAGATTAGCGTGTACAAAAAGACAGATTTTTAAATACTTACTCTAATAATATGTCTCCATCGTCCAAATATTTTGTTTTGTAAATATATTCAATGTACACACACATTCTTTTTAGTGTTTTATTATGTGTAAGTATTATAGATGATGATTATTATAATATTCAATTATGTTTAATTTAAAGAGAACTATAAACAATAAACAATAATTTTATATCATAAAAAATGTCTTATAATTATAGACTTTATTTTTTCAACTAAGTACCTACCTAGTAGTCGCATCGTTAACCGAAGAAAGTGGTTGTTAACTAACACTTTGGCTATTTTTGCACTTTTCAATATTTTTTTATAATTCATGAATGTGATGAAAGTGTGATGTTTTATAGGTACCTACCTTGTTTCACAACTTGACTATATTTGGGACGAATTTACGTGTTCGCCGCCAATTCGTTTGAGTCTCTCGTTTTTGGCCTGATTTTAATATAGATAGACGTTATGTTCCGACCCTGTTATGGGTACAAAGTTGACATTTCAGCAGTATGCGAACTCTACTATACTGGACCCCTTTGTGCAGAATTACCGGCAATGATTTCGTGTCGTGTCGTGTCGCCCACCAAGTCTGTGACACTGACCGTGACACGCGGCATGGAAGACATGTACCTACCCTACGTGATACTACTAGCACGTAGGGTAGGTACATGTCTTCCACAGAATTATTATATACTTATATGTAGATACCGTACCTACGAACGTTATCTATAAGTACATATAATAAGTCTGTACAAAAGTTGTGTCTGTAATTGCAAGATAATTGGGAAAAAATAGATGGAGAAGACTAATTTATTTGTTTTTTCGGAGAAATTGAAAAGAAATACATTAGTAGTACCTAGTTATTGGCAGTATGATAAGGCAACTTTTGAGCTAAATTGTATTTAAATCTTTTCATTTTATTTAAAGTTATTGCAATATTTAACTACCCATTGAAAACGAACATTAAGAATGCAGAGGTTGAAAATATAACAAAATTCAAGAAAAAAAAATGGATCCTGTATCTAAATGAAACCGAGAGCAACAGCTACACTCAATATTGTAAATGTGAAACTAACTCTATTTTTATTTGCTTTCTGTCACCTTTTAATGTCCTAACCGCTGAACAGATTTCGATAAAATTAGGCAAGGAGATAGGTTGCATTCTGGGGAAGAACATAGGTCCAGCTAGACCTTTTGTCTCAAGATGTCGTTTTGAGATGTGAGTGAAACCGCGGGCAGGTAGTGTACTTAATAAACTTGTTAGTTAAAAATAATAAATTAATCAAATCTTAACTGAATCTCTCATAGATAACAAAATTACGATATGGTCTGCCAGTCAAGTGAGATGGGTAATACAAAGTTCTGTTATATCGCACACTTAGCAGCTTAAACATTTCAAGAATTCGGCCTTCTATATCTTTACAGGTCAGTATAAAATAATGATTAGGTATAAACTTACCTACTTAATTATTATGAAAATAATTACGTAGAGATTCGCCGCACAGTAATAAATCATGTAAATATTTGGAATTTGGTAAAAAAAAAAAACAAACTTCCAAAAAAGGTGGTAAAAATTCAAAAAATCTTCCTGTTTAGACACTAAACAGTTTCGGAAGTCGGTGGCGAAAACAAAAGATCCGACCAAATCGAAGGCACCGACTTCCAAAACTGTTTTAAAAAAGCCTAAAAACTTAAATCATTGTGTGCGGCGGTGTAGTGACACCACGATGACGGAACAGTCTAGTGGTCACAGTCTCATACTTCTCAATACAAAGAATATTATTTTTGTCTGATATGTTCCTAGTAGGTACGATTAAAACTAATAAATCCATGTTGTTTTTAATATTTTTTCAATCACATTATCATCGCAAAGATAATAATTAAAGATTAAAATGTTAGGTATTTATTAGTAAACTTTGTTTTTCCTGTTTTCTAAATAAAAGTACCTATTAAATTACCTATATCATTTCATTAAAATGAATATGCGATGGGTTGGACGCTCAATCAAACACTCGATATTTTGAATACTCGATGTATGTAGGAATTATACCTACTTACATAAAGCAAATTAAGTAGGTACCTGTTACAATTATTCCATTCTACCTTCGCTGTCAACTAACCTACTTCTGGGAATCTGAAAGTGATTTTTTTCACCTAGCTCGTACCGACACGGTGTATACCGTGGATCTCTCACATTTTCAAGAACTTTCTGGAAACTTCTTAGAGGTACAGGTTTTATTGTGATGCTTCACCGTTCAAGCGGATAATCAACACACAGTGGAAAAATTATACCTACCTATTGAAATTTGTCTTAGGGATGCTTAAACTACTTCACTACATTAGATTCGTCTTTGAAGTTTGGCCTTGTAACCTGCAGCCTTAGGTATCTATTTTACGTTAATTTTTTAATAATCAGTAGATAGATTAGACAAGAAAGTGATAAATTATACATACTTAACTCGATTTCCTAACTAGACATATTGGTATGATAATAATTATGAATTCATACTTTTAATGGTAAATAGGCGGCCCATCCCGGCTTCGCACGGATGGACATTATTGAAGTTTTAGTAGGCCTGTATTCTCCGAAGGGTTAGGCAGAGGCGTAATAATATACACACCCACATCCACAATTCGTCGGTATGTTTAGGTTCCATATAATAGAGGGCGAGCCTATCGGGTCTTTTATTTTTTAAATTATTTAAAATAGTATGACCGTCTCGGTCTGTAAGGTACAGGTAATTTGTGACCTCTGGCCTAACGTGTTGTAATATTGCGGCTCAAGTCTCTTGGAATGGAAGTAATTAGGTAGTCGGTTACCCGAATCGGTAGATATCTATAATGTATGCATGAAAGATACAATTATGAATGATGCTCTGTTGCCGTGGCAGGTAGGGCCCAATTGATACCTGTAAAATATAAATTGATGCAATAAAATAGTGTACCTACCTATAGGTGCAGTCATTACACGGTCGGGTAAAAACTCAAGATGAGTTTAACGAACCCTGGGCCATATGCTAATTCTATTCATTGAATAACATCAGGTACAACTCAAAATGCATTTTATTTATGTTCGAAGTGTACCGAAGTATATTTGTTTGGGTAAGTTTCAATCAATTTGTGTAATTTATTATTTTTCACATTAGCATTCCATTATCAAATAACATTATTATTAATAGAAGAAACAGCTGTAACTTTTTGAATTTCAGCAAATATGAAACCTACCCCTTCCCTCACTTCGAATATAACGAATGAACAATGAACATTAATTACAATTTGTAGCTTCTACGAGTCATTGGTCGAACGAACGCAAAGCAAGATAACAACAGTAGGTATGGGTATGCAGAAACGTCGACGTTTTTCTCTTTAATTATAATTATGTCGAGGGTTTGATCAAAGATGATCATGCCCCAGTATTAACAAAAATATTCCTACAATCTTCGTTTTAAGCCTAAGTTAACAATTTTATCTAAGTAGGTAACATTTTTGCTTCATCTGATAAAGGAATAGCCAAGATACTGTTAAATAACCTGATGGTACATGAGCACCTAATACATTTTATTATTTGTCTCGTTATGAACACATTCCATCACAATGTGATGGACGTCCTCTAAGATGTTACATTCTGAGATACGTAGACTTGTGTGCGTAACGAAGGCGTGACAGCGGCGATTAAAAAAATAGCATACAAATATTTTGTAAAATTTGTAAAAGTTGATTCACAACGGTCGTAGGCCACGGAAATACCTACATTTAAATAATTTATTTTACCGCTAAAAATCTGTGACCAATGACCATAAACCAATATGATATGTTTTTCGAACCTTCTAGTATATCGAATTGAAAGATAAGCACGAGCTTGTTGTGTTTTTTAACAAGAAATAACGAAACCCGCATGAGCTGTTTTATCTACTGACGGGTCAGAGAGCAATTTCCCAGTTGTACTAGTCATTAGTTAATCAGGAACACATCATAGGCATCCTGTTACGACCACGTTATCATTTGATGATACCTACCTTCCTCTGTTTCTGGAGTAATATAGGTACGAGTAGCGATCAGTATTGTAAGGGTTCCGTAGTTTTACCTTATGGATACCTACCGCTCAAAGACTAAAAAGAACCTAGATATTCTTGAATTATCTTTGATATCTACTTAAATATAATTTAATATAACCTTGAGCATTAATTTTTAATAAATTTCATAGCAATTTTCTACAGGAAGATAATATTGTGATTCACTATATGCGGCCTTTTTAGCACCTATGAACTACGCCTAATTATTTAATAACTATAAATTACCTGACACCTGAAGACCCACAAGATTGCAAGAAACGAATAAACTATAATGATTGTACAACTCCGTAAATACTCGTACAATTAAAGTTATTATAAATAAATACTTAGAGCATTATTAATTCCTGGGTCAACCGGTAATAGTGTTGCTCTACGTAAAACCTTGTATTTGTGTCACCAAAGTTTTATTGATGTCAAGCAATATACCGACTGCTACATGATAACATTACCTATATTATCATGTTAAACATACATAACCAATAAATGTCAATAAAATTCTCTAATATAGGTAATTTTAAGAGCATCTTCCAACTGTAACATAACTAATCAACTATATTGAACATCAACAAGCAAAATGTCTGACTCGATTTTTTGTAAGAATATCCAAAGAGATTTAAAAGGGGTGGGAGTGAGTTGGAAACATTTTTATATAAACTTTGATGCCTGACATGAATATTATGACAGACAGAGAAACTTAGACAAATCGATTTGTTTCCAACTAGATAAAAGTACCATGGATTACTATTTTGTTTGTGATATCTCGTCTAACATTATCTAATGATATTTAAATGTCTTTGGGTACTTACCTATGCCACTAAAATCTATCAATTAGTTTTCATGATAAATAGTTGTTTTGTTAAAATTAGGTACCTATGCCATTACAAAAATTCACAACACCAAAGATATTATTTAGAGACTATTCTCCAATCAATCAATGGCCAGTCGAGACTTATACGAGTGTGTACCTATCTATGTAGGTAACTAGTGTTTGAGTAGACTGGACAATCTTGGGGTAGGTATGCGACAGTTCGGATAGGTAGGTATTTAAGCTGATAATTACAGATTATGGAAAGTTTATCTAAATTTTCATATATACGTACGTACGTACTTTGTACGTACTACGACTACGTATTTTGTTATTTAGAGTAAGATTGATGAGATATGTAAGAAATCCATTACACGAGTTAGATAAATAGGCAGTTCATATTTACTACATATGCATAGGTGAATAGGTAGATACTTATTATAGCACATACTTATTATTAGATCATTATCGTATCGAGAGAAACAAGTAGTAAGTACCTAGTAGGTAAGTACTTGGTTTTCCTAATAAACAAATCGCTGTCAGTCACATTGCAGAGATTAAAGAGCAGAGATCACTAAATCGTTGATTTATAGCCAGTCCCTATATCAAATCCGTTGATAGATTTGCTTACTAGAGATCGGATTTTGACATTACTTGTATGAACCTTATGTCAAAATCCTATCTCTAGTAAGCAAATCTATCGACGGATTTGATATAGGGACTGGCCATTAGTGATGTGACTGCAAGACGCTGGGTCTCCGCAATATCAGCTATCGTGACCATTCTTGTTGTATAATATTACAATGTGAAGTGATAAATGTGACTTTTGTAAATGATAGGTCACCGCCGGCAAATTCATGCAATTTATTTTACTTAAGACATAAAATGGACTATGTCCACAATATATATAATTAATTTGAAGATTTATTAACACTAGATTTGAAAAATACTCCTCAAAATAAGTTAAATTTGCAAAAAGAAATGCAGAGCACATGTAAGTACTTTTATGCACCCACCCACAACCGTATTCTATCCTAGCTATTTTGGGCGAAGATGATGATGATCATAAAAATCGCTTCAGCCGTTCTGAGCTATAAATGGTGTAACTATACGACTTTGTTTTATATAAGTCAAAAAAGATAAGTAGGTAGGTACAATTTTAAAAAATCGATCCGTACCATTTAAAAAAATCGTTACCATTTAAAGTTGCCGCACGGCTAGTCCGTAGTAAATTTTCTCCAAAAACTCAATCGCATAAGAGACGCTGAGGATATGTTAGAACAAGTCAATTCCGACCTAACATTCATGAAACGCATTGTTACTGGTGACGAGACGTGGATTTACGAGTTTAACATGCAAACAGTAACTAGTCAACAAGCTTCGCAATGGCACCTTCCCACTGAACTGAAACCGAAAAAACCGCGCCAAAGTCGATCGCCATGACTATCGCGTGTTTTGCACTCGGAATTCTAGCCGGAAGGTCAAACAATAAATAAAGAACATTATTTGAGCGTTATGCGGCGTTTAAGGGAGAAAAAGACAAATTCGACGAAAAAGGCCAGATTTGTGGAAATATAATTGGATTTTGCACCACGATAATGCCCTTTCGCACAAGGCCATCATTGTGAACGAATTTTTGACCAAAAACTCAATAAATACCAACGAGCAACCAGTGCGAGGAGTCACAAGTGCGTTGCAGGCCTTTTAATTAAAAGGGAGTACGCCCTCAAAAATTTAAATCCTCTGCCATCCTGTCCCGATATGTGTAGGCCCCTATAATGTATGGCACTATAACTTTCTTCACAAAGTGGTACTAACGTACACCTCTACCTAACCCCTCGGGGAATACAGGCGTGATGGTATGTTGTTGACTCATTCTTAGAGAAAGCACGAGTTCAGCAATTGGGCTATATAAGTAAGCGTAACGGAATTATTCCCGAGTGGGTCTTCCGCGATAGATATCTACGTGTCTTTAAATCACGAGTGAATCCGTTTCTTCTACGCAAGCGCGCTCCATCTTAGATCGCAGAAACTGAGGGTCATGCGTAAACCTATCAAGATTAAAAAAGCCCTTTATTTAATCGCTTTCAAATATAATATATAAAATAATGTTGTTGCAGGTCGTGAATACAAAAAGGACAAATTAAACAAAAGCGTCCATAGTAAAAATGCATCGTTTTATTTTAATTCATAATTAGTTCCTTATATCATGAATCAGACATTTAAATATTATGTTTCCTACTCAAACATTACTATTATTAACATCCTAATTAATGTCTATGGATTTAATTAATTAAGAGCTCCAATTTTTATTAACAATAACTTACCCTGCACTTATTACTTAGTGGATAATAATAATGTTTCACCTTAAGCATTAGGCATAGGAGTAAGCAATAGCATACCTACACATTGTTCTTGACCTTGATATTTCAACAAAAGCTGAATATTTTATTTGATCGACGTATTCAATGACAATGTGTCCCAGATATTATATTAAAAATACATGCACATTCGGTGATAATGACATTAATGAATAACAAAATGACTCATTGTTCACAACAAAGGAATATGTCGTGTGGCACAATGTAGAAATAAATGGAATGAAAGCTATCTCATACTAAAATGATTTGCACGAACATCATAATTATATACTTTATTTAGAAAAACTGATGAATAACGCATCCATCTTTAGCCTAAATACGTGTTATTTAAATTACCTAATATAAAAATAATATACTTGCATTTAACCTGATACACATTGAAATTAATTACGTGTATAGTGTGAATAGTGTGAATACGAACAGACGATTATGTCCAAAAAAATTTCATTTTTCATAGGATCAAATAACTCTAATTTAAAATGAACACATTTCTTTCCGTCATATCCTCAAATAATTATCATTACCGACATTTCGCAAACGACACACACTTTCGCAAATTCACTTCAGATATAAATCTAGATAAAAATAAGCCTGATTTTATGATTGAGTGTGACAATCTATTTTATTTTATACATGGGTTCAAAATCATATTAGGTTGGGGAATAAGTCTTTTCGCATTTAGTATGTTTTTTTTATTATTATTATTATTATAAAAAATCTTTGGCTGTACTATTTTTATCTGGCTGATTTTGATAACATTAAAAAAGTTACATTTAAAAAAAAGAAACAAATTAGTAAAAATTTGTTTCCCGCTATTTTTCATTTGTTCTTCTTTCTGTCTAAATGAGTGAATCTAATGAAGAAATTCTATACATTTTAAAGTTTTATTAGAAAAAGGGCAAAAATACCACGCAAGCAGCGGCAAAAATTTGTGACGTTTATGGACCCAATGCAGTGTCAGCAAGAGTAGCACAAAGTTGGTTTAAGCGTTTTCAATCCGGGAATTTTGATGTTAAAGATGCACCTCGCTCTGGTCGCCCTGTTACAGATAAAATTGACGCAATTTTTGAAAAAGTGGAGCAAGATCGGCATATCAGTAGTTACGACGTAGCTGAAGAACTGGGGATTGACCACAAAACAGTTGACCCATTTGAAAAAAGCTGGGTTTACAAAAAAGCTCGATGTTTGGGTGCCACACGAGCTCACTGAAAGAAACCTAATGAACCGTGTACTCATTTGCGATTCTTTATTGAGACGTAATGAAACTGAACCGTTTTTAAAGAGATTGATAACTGGTGATGGAAAGTGGATCACGTACGACAAGAACGTGCGAAAAAGATCGTGGTAAAACCCGGGTTAACTCGCAATAAGGTGATGCTGTGTGTAGGGTGGGATTGGAAGGGCATTGTTCATTATGAGCTTTTACCGCCAGGCAGAACCATCGATTCGGATCTTTACTGCCAACAACTGATGAGATTAAAGCAAGAAATTGGGAGAAAGCGGCCGGAATTGATCAATAGAAAGGGTGTGGTCTTTCATCACGATAACGCTAGACCACACACATCTTTGGCCACTCAGCAAAAATTAAAAGAATTTGGCTGGGAGGTGTTAATGCATCCGCCATATAGCCCTGACCTTGCACGTTCAGATATCCACCTGTTTCGATCTCTTCAGAATTAGGCAGTGTCAGGTTAACATCAAGAGAGAACTGCCAAAACTACTTGTCACGTTTTTTTGATCAGAAGTCCCAAAATTTCCACAACAATGGGATCATGTCACTACCCACAAGATGGCAAAAAGTCGTTGAGCAAAATGGTACATATATGTAAAAAAAAATGTCTTGAGTTTTCATATTAAATGCGAAGAAACTTTTTCCCCCACCTATTATATAGGTAGTCGAATGACTTGGACCTTTACAATATGAGCAATTTATTTACTTAATTTACTAGTTATCCCCAGTATGCGATGTAATGCCTCTTTTTCTCAGAAACTTTCGATTAATGGTATAGGAACGCATAGGAGACTAACATATAAAGAAACGTTCATTTTTATTTAAACTATGTTAAAAAAAGTTGTCCAATCCGAAAAGGGCCTATACATATCCCAATCATATCACCAAATAAAATAAGAAAGAAACATTAAATATTAATGAAAGTGAACAAATGAATGAGATTTAAAATTGATTATTGTCGTTCCCAAATTTCCGCAATTACCCCGAAACCTAGCAATTTTTTTATGTGATATAACCATCATAGACCATAGACGGAGTCACTGCCACCGTAATGATTGCCATTTCAGTATCCTCGTTTTATAATTCTTTTTCGTTTTACTTTTTTATCTATTACGCACGTTACTTTGTGTAATGAAAAGCTAATTTTCATTACACGATATTTAACACTATCGACGCCACCATAACTATCGCGTGAGGCGCGTTTACATAAATTAACTTCCAGTACCACCACTGAACACCAGTTTAAAGCATGTGATTTAGTACGCGATTTCATTAAAGAGATTGAAGAAAGGCGTCAAACGTTATTTTTAGATGTAACCGCGAAAAGGCAGTTTAGAAGTCTCACAAAAGCTTACTGAAGGGAGTGAAACTAAGTGAACGACACATCAACCACATAAAAATGCTCATTAGAGAGCATTCAACTATTAGTGCAAATAAATGCCTCCAATGAGTATTTCCATTGGGATCATTATGGACAAGTTTTATAGAAAACTTAAAAACAAATATTTATGTCTGTGTTAAATCTGTCATTTACCATCATCACAATTAACCATCTTACCTAAATAAATCAAAGGTGATGTATAATGTACTCCCAATAACTTAATACTACACACTTATATTATGAGGCACTTTGGGCTGGACAAATCACAAACTCGTTAATACTATGGCCTATAATTAAAAAAACATTCTGCACCAGCTTCAATTCATTTGACATTTATTAATTAGGTACCTATTAATATTCACATCCAAAAAATGTGTGAATAAGAATAATCAGGCACTTGACGAACACATTCGGATTTTATTGCTATTTTTATGTAATCTACTTGTAAATATTTTCTTGATAGGTAAACTAGAAAATATTGCTAATGTAATAATATTACAATCCAATTACACTAAAATCAAAACATTAGCAGTATTTAAACACTACATCCTTTTTTAAAGGTGACCAACTATGTTGGCACTTCAGCACTGCAAGGACGGTAATCAGCTCATTCCTTAGTTATTCATTCCGTTGGTAAGGAATCCTTTTAAAATGATACTTAAATCAGCTGTATGAATTAAATTTACAAATTCTAGACATAATTTCGTACTTTATGAGAATTTTTTTACATAAGGAATAAATTACAATAATACCTACAAAATAAATACGCATGTGCAACATTGGTAAGGTATTGGAGACACATTGCGTTGCGTTTATAAAATGACTAATTACTCGATACTGTAACGTATCATCTTCAATTATCGATTGTGACATTCATAACTGTTATTCTCTAAAATTACAATGTACGCCATGTACCTACTACGTACCTATATAATCGATCATCACATTCATCACGCATAAATATACATGTAATTTTAAATCCAGGTCATCCGTCTTCTAACTGTTTTTCCACAATTTCGTGTTTCCCATTTAACTCAACTAATTCGGCGGTATTACTTTCATGTTTGTTTTCTTTGTACGCACTGGGACCTATCAACGACAGGCCTACTGGTAAAAATATTAAGCCATTAAATAATCCGAACAGTATTACTAGAAGGAAAATCTTGAAAAATGATTGGAAAGTATATGCTTTGGACATACTAAGAAGCGACAATGATAGAAAAGTGGAGCCGCCGCCCAATAATACTGCAGAACCAATGGACGTGACTGCTGTAAAAGCTCTTTGCGTATTAGAGCCTTCTGACAATGTTAAAAATGTGTGACCTACGTGAGCTGCGTAATCCACGCACAAGCCTGTTGCAAGCTCCAGACCTATACAGCAAACTATGTCCACAGTCATGCCCCACCTCTGCATACAACCCAATACATTGACTATTGTTAACAGAACACAAACGAATATCCACAAACACATTTGAAGATTGGTTATTAAAATAACAGTGCAAACCATAACACAAAGTAGGGCTAATTCTATATTCCTTTCAACTTCAACAGCTATAATTTCATCTGTGACCCAATTAGCGAATACCTTTGACCAGACACTTCGATAGCCATCGCCACTACTAATATTTGTAGACTTAACAACATTCCTAACATGATTCATTGCCGGTATATATTCTTCCGGACCTCTGAATTTAGAAAATTTGAAAAGAATCGTAGATGCTTTTATTTGTGTAGCTGGAATGCCACACGCGAATTCATCGGAGAATTTGAAATTTACTTGAAATCTGCCTCCGATAGGGCTGTATAGGAATCTCGATAAACGACGATTAAATTCGAGGTCTGTCAACGCTGATGCATTTTTTATTAGATCACGACCATAATTTTGTAAAACATAATGATGAAAGTGTTCAACCCATGAGGTTACATCATAAATGTAAGTTTCTTTCTTTAACTCTTGAACCATTTCATGTAATCGTATGAATTCTTTATTGTAATTCATTTCTCCTAAAAACACCATAGCCATATTTCCTTCTTCAGGATAGTAGTAATCATTTACGTTGAGAAAATCCTTGTAATATGTGTCATCGGGAATAAACCATTTAGGATCAAATCTTTGTTCCAAATGAAGTATAGACTGTATACTAAAACCAGTTATAATCAACGTTAATAAAATTACTACAGTTTTACCGGGAATGGTAAAGACAACATGTTTGTAAAACTGTGCCAGTAGTTTTTGAAATACTGTTTTAGATGTCGACACTTTAATGTCCTTTTTATGCCGATAGCAAAATAAAATACCATTTCGATTATCATTAATTCTTTTAACATCTAATGTGAAAACTGCGACATAGAAAGTAACTGAATAACAAAATATAAAAAATACGCCCATGGCGGCGTAGATACAAAAGGACTTTAGCGATGGAAGTATCGTAATAGCACCAACAAGTAAAGCGACTATGTCCGTGAACGATGTAATTACTATGGATACACCAGCGTGTTTCAGCATGAGTCCTACTTTTACTGGTAGGCTTTTTTTATCTGCAGATTCCGGTAAATTATTCCAACATGCATTCATCACGAACATGTCATCTATTCCGAGACCCATTAGAAGAAACGGTAGAGAAGAATGAATTGGACCAAATGATATACCAAGAACTGAACACCAACCTACAGAAGTAATGTAGGCTAGCCCCACACACAACAGACCTACACTACCTAGTGTCAACTTTATTTCTAACCAATTAAAACGAGACAATGCAAATTGTATGTATAAAGCCATTAATAATATACCTAAAAATAATTTATCTAAGTCACCAAACATGGCTTCACCACTCATGTCTGCAAAGCTTCTCCCAGCCTCATAATATACCTTAATTTGAGAATAATTTTGAGAAAATGATTGCATTACATCTAAAAATTCATTTTCCCACATAGCCAATGGAACGGAGACCCAGTCTTCAGTTCCAACTAAATTACCCACCTCATTTATATCTATGCTAGACATATTTACATGTGCGTACCATGTTAACAACACTGATCCAGCAGCAACAATATTACCATGCTCATCATACTTCACATTACCAAACAGCTTAGTATAATCAAGAGGATGACCAGAAGTGGGGTTTGTTTTAATCTTGTTTATTTTTTGTATGATATCATTTTTAGTTGCATGTGTAATGTCTTCTTGTACATTCTTCCATAAATCCAAGGGATTATGACGATAGCAAGTAAATTGAAAACTTTCTAAGAAGTCACAGTAAAACTCATCATTTACCCAAAGGGTTGGGTCTGAAAAATCACCAGCACTGTTAGTATCACTTTTGTTAGTCTGGGTATTACTTTCAATTGTAGTCTCCAAGGATCTTCTGTCTCGGTTTGAACTATAAAAATTCACAACAGGAACTTTGTAACAGAGTTCTTTCATAGAATAAACTTTATCTTCATAATTCACTTGGATTGAATTAATTCTTTTTGTGATGTTATTTATTGCAAGCAACACTTCTGGCTCAAGAACATTATCTGAAGTTATAATTACTTTTTGTAATCTGAAACCACTGCCAAATGTATCTATGTACCAGTTTGTGTCATGAAAAAAGTCTGACTCAGGTGGTACCCATAAATTCATGGGATTCTTTTCTATGTGAAATCTTATTAGGCCAATACAACTCAGGCACACAAAACTGAATGTTAAAATAACAGTCTTCCATGGATTCCCTGCCACAAGCACTCCAAGGTTAAAGAAGATTCCTTCGACTAGATGAACAGATTTTGAAGATATAGTTTCCCATAGCTGTTGGGGTGACTTGAAACTTTTATTTTTAGACATAGTTTTTTAAACCTTTGAAAACAATAATTCAAAATTTAAGTAACTGTATCTAATTAAAGCACTGAAAATGTTGTAGTATCACCAAAACCTTGTCTTTTGTATACATTAAAAGTATTGTCCATTTAGTAAATATCATAGTAAGAGCGCAGAGCGCTTCGTACGAGCAAGCAGGCCTGGTGACCGTTCGGCGCTCACTACTAGACTGAATCAGACTGATATTTTTATCCACGCACGGCTTCCTTCGCGTCGAGACGCAATTTTTCAATTTTATAATATGCCACTACTATTGTCCGCAAACATGGCCTACCTACTTATATGTACTGATAACCAGTAGCGATAAAATTCGCCAGATTTACATCCCCCCTTATCAGCGCTACTTAATTGTTAAAAATATGACTAGTACAACTTGATTGCTAAATAATTAGTATTCTGAAGACGTACCATGTTTAAAAAGTTTCTAACCTTTTACCTCTGCTCTTTGTTAATTTTTTTATTTTTTCTTCCATGAATATTACATTTCTTCAAGCACGTTTGCGAGTTTAAGTTTGATTTTATTTCAAGATAAACTTCTCCGTCTCGGTTCTTCTTTCCCTCCAACCTCGTCTCGCAACTCGAACTTGAGTCTTGACACTTGACGTTGGCGTAATACAAAAGCTGTCATGTGAATGTCAGTAGTGTCAATTAGTGATGAGACTCGAGTCCGGTTTTACCACTCGAGTCATTCGAGTCATTTTTCAATTTCAATCGAGTACCACTCGATTGGTCGAGTTACTCTAGTGGTTTTCGAGGACTCAAATCACTCGAGTAATCGATCACAATCTCTATATATATAAAACTCAAAGGTGACTGACGAAACCACTGGAGGGATAGGGCTGAAATTTGGCATGCAGGTAGATGTTATGTCGTAGGCATCCGCTAAGAAAGAATTTTGATAAATTCCAACCGGAGATAAAATAGGGAATGAAAGTTTGTATGAAACTTTGTCAATTTTAAACCGATCGAGCTGAGACTTTGCATGCATATAGCTACTATGACGTAGGCATCCCCTAAGAAAGGTTTTTGATAAATTGGATGAAAGTTTGTCTATCTAATCTATCTCTATATATATAAAACTCAAAGATGACTGACTGACTGACATAGTGATCTATCAACGCACAGCCCAAACCACTGGAGGGATCGGGCTGAAATTTGGCATGCAGGTAGATATTGAAATAAAACTACTTTTTACGGATTTTATCGCGTTGTATTGATATTATTTGATTCCCGACGTTTCGGATCCTTTACAGCATCCATGATCACGGGTAGACTAAGTTATTGGACGTCTTAATGTTACAATTACTAACAGCTACCTTACATTTTTGTTAATTATTGGCGATCCGATTCACGCAGAACGAGCTCACCGTATCCTTCGGTCTTGCAATTTTGAGCTTGGATTTTGATTTTATGGAATCTCTAATGGGGTTCCAAGCATTGAAATTTGGATGTTTTTTAATTTCAATAGCTTCACGGATCATCCTGGGAAAGAATCGGTTTTCTTTTGCGAGGACTTGTGGTTTATCAAATCTGATGTAGTACTGAGCCTTGTCTAGAGTATGTTCACAAACTGCTGACTTCTTGAAACGGCGGTGTTTCCGTATGTATTCTTTTACGCGGATCCTTATGCTTCTTTTAGTTTGGCCTATGTAAGAGAGACCGCAATCACAATCTAGCTTGTATACACCTGCATCTTGCAGAGGTATGTGGCACTTGACAGGTGGTAGGAACTAACTAATCTTCTTCAGCGGCTTGAAGTATGTTTTGATTGAAGCTCGCTTCAAGATATAGCCAATCTTGTCTGTGACTCCTCTAACATATGGTAATATAGCAGGTACGTGAAACGTGCCATAGTCGAACGCCTCAACTGTGGCACGTTTCACGCGGTTTCTGAGACGAGTGTGCGGTATTCGGAGCTTGTGGTCATGCAGTACTTGCTTGACATGTTGAAGCTCTGCAGCCGGATGTTGCTCATCACAGATCCCACGCGCTCTCTGAAATAATGATTTACCGACGGTAGATATCTGTGTTGGGTGGTGGTGTGATTCACCATTTAAGTATCTGTCTGTATGGGTTTTCTTTCGATACACTGTGTGACTCAAGGTGTTATTGGGATTACGATTTACCAAAACATCCAAGAAAGCTAAAGAGTTATTGGCCTCTGCCTCCGTAGTAAATTTAATTTTGGAGTTTAAGGAGTTAAGGTGGTCTAAAAATGCTGTTACTTTATGAGATGGTAGTATGGTAAAAGTATCATCTACGTACCGCGTGTAGAACTTTGGTGTTACAGGTGCAGATTGCAGGGCAGTCTCCTCGAAATCCTCCATGAAGATATCAGCAACAATGGGAGATACTGGAGAGCCCATTGCTACACCATCCACTTGCATGTAGAATTGATTATTCCGTAACATATAGCCAGATGTCAGGCAATGTTTTAATAGTTTAGCATATTCAATGGGCATGTTATTCTCTAACAGTTTCTTAGATACAATTCTGATGCAGTCTTCAACTGGTAAGCATGTAAATAACGACTGAACATCAAAACTGACCATAGTTAAAGGATCCGAAACGTCGGGAATCAAATAATATGAATACAACGCGATAAAATCCGTAAAAAGTAGTTTTATTTCAATGTCTAATATTCGCGTAAGTGTCACTGGTCATACAACCAGTATGCAGGTAGATGTTATGACGTAGGCATCCGCTAAGAAAGGATTTTGATCAATTCTACCCCTAAGGGGATAAAATAGGGGATGAAAGTTCATATGGAACAAAGTAACTATTCCACGCGGACGAAGTCGCTGGCAAAAAGCTAGTCCTTGATAAAAACATGTGCCTATTAAAAGAAACGGAAGCGTAATAAAACCATAAGCTTAATTAATTAATCAGTCATAAGTTCATGTTTAACCGAACACTAAATTATTCTTTATTATTGTGTATTTTTATATAACCTGTACTGTTACAGGTTAACTATAACATAACATAATCAACCTATTATACTGTCCCACTGCTGGGCACGGGTCTCTTCTCAGAATGAGAGGGATTAGGCTAATTAACATTAAATTACTTATTAGGTTAACTATAAACACCAAAATTTTTATATACACCATAAAACTTGTGGCTGTACCACAATTGTACTCGCAATGACTACGATATCGATACACACACGCACTCAATAACAATTTGTGCAAAAAGGTTTCAGTTTTCCATGCCTGGACCCACTGATTGGATCAGGGGGCCATATTTCAGGTATTAACCTTCAAGAAAAGAGCGTACTCCTTTTTTAAAGGCCGGCAACGCACTTGTGATTATTTTGGTGTTGCGGGTGTCCATGGGCGGCGGTAATAGCTTACCATCAGGCGATCCGTCTGCTCGTTTGCCCCCTATTCCATAAAAAAACAATTAACAAATCACTTTTTTCAGTTGTATTTTTTTCGAAACAATTCCAAACTAGCGACTTTTTTCCGGTTTCTGTATTATCTTCACTCATTGAATTGAAAATAAGCTTGTAAGAAAATAAACGCATAAATTATCTTAATTTATAAGCACCGAACATTCACTCAACACAACAACACTAGTGCGTTAACTTGTAATACTCGTACAGGCATAAACTTGTTTGTCTTGGCGAGTGATGAGTGAGTGACTCGAGTGTATGTGAACTCGATTCGATACTTTTTTCGCTCGAGTACGATTATATCCGTAGTGATTCGAGTCACTCAAATAAAATTAACTCAAGTCGCATCACTACTTGGGTTCGCTGAATTCGTTCATTGAAGTAATCTAAATCTATCATTGAGTTTCGTTGAATTAAAATAATGTAATCATATTTCTATTTGTATAGATTTTGGCTGTTACATGTTGAGTTGATATGAATATGTAAAAGATACACGAGTTATAAATAATAAATCATAGAAGGCACTTTGAAAGATTTTACAATGTGGACTACAAAAACTTTTCTGACAAAAACAAAGCGCGGTAACATTATAAAAGTGAGGCTAGATAGATTAAAAAAAATTAATTGATTACCTATTTAACATTGTACACATTCTAAGTAACGTTTGTATTGCTTTACAGATTGTGAGAGAGCATTACTTGCGTGACGATCTGCTGTGTGGATCTGCTGCTTGTAATACATGTCCTCATAAGGATGATGAGATTGTACTGGATAGTAAACCCGAGTCCATCTGTGCATTGTTCGATTATCCCCACTACCTGATCCTGGACACTAATGTAGTGCTCCATCAGATTGACGTCCTGGAGGAAGACGCGTTGGCGAATGTGATAATACTTCAGACTGTATTAGAAGAAGTGAAGCATCAGAATACTGCTGTATTTCAGAGGCTATTGGAAATTATTGGCAATAAGAAGAGGAAATTTTATTCGTTTGTCAATGAACATCATAAGTAGGTGTACTTAATTTTACAATATTTGTCTACAACATTTTTAATATGGATTGACTTCTAACATAAATCTACTTACAATTTATAAGAACCAATTGTTAGGTAGTAGTGAGTATAGTTCTTATAATATATTATAAGATATTATATATTATAATATATTATAATATATTATAAGAACTATACTTAATACTATTAACATAGGGAAAGGTCTGATTCAATAGTTAAACTGTTATTCAAGTCATCATTCTCCCATTGTGGTCCTAGTTTATTTGGTGTTAAAAAGAGGTTTGAGTCTTCTTTACATTTATTGGTGTCAGGCAATGATATAAAACTATTAGATACCTATGCCATGTTCATAGTAAATGTCATATAAAATTGAGTGACATGTCCATACCTACAATCCTAAACATTTTAGGCTTTCCTAATGAGTGTGCGCATATATACAGGCAGCCTAAGATGAATAGAACTAGCACTAAGCAGTCGTCTTAAATGACACATTTGATATGTCCAGTATGTCCACATAATTAGTGATGTGTGACATAAAAGTATTTGGTCCTTTCTCTCATACTAATAAGGCATGCACTGACTCTTTCTTTCATTTTAAATTTTATTTGCAATGAAAAAATTTAAATTAATTGTATGGAATGTATTGTATTTGTGTGTGTGTGTTGTATTTGTGATAAGATACTCCATGGTCTTTTCTTACTTTAGTATAATAATTTATGGAGTATCACAGCACAAGACGGCACATATAAATAAAATTAAAATTTATTGCTGTAGATAGTGCTGTCAAACACACTTCTGCACCCTAGGTTGGTCAACCGCATAAGTGACACTACAAATAACACATTGCCCATGAAACCATATTCACATTTGAAGGATGATAATGTATCTACCTCTATTTAACTATATAATGTCATTAGTGTCGGGTATCATGTTAGCATTCACTACTTTCCTGTCATACATTATCATTCTCCACACAGTTATTCAATCTTGTCTTTGGTTTTTCTCTATGTCTTGAATTGAATGATATTCATATCCATTTTCCATGTTCCAGGGACACCTATATTGAAAGGAACCCAGGTGAAAAACAAAATGATCATAATGACAGAGCAATCCGTACAGCCTCTGCTTGGTATGAGTCTCATCTCAGTGTCAACAGTGTGGTCGGCCAGTTCCCCAAGATGGTGCTGCTGACTGATGATGAGAATAATAGAAAACTTGCACAGGAAGAAGGAATTGTCTGCTGTTCTGGTGAGTCTGTTCCCTATGTCAGGTTTTGAAACCATTATTACCAATTTGCTAATGGATTATGTGAGATTTTCATCTTCGAACATGTTGTTAAAAATGATATTTTTAACCTTGCGCCACTATGACTTTTTCTTGTATAATGTGTGTGATTACAAACACAAATTCTACAACTGACAATAATTGTTTGCTTTGATCTGACTCCTACAACTAGAGAAAATCATGCTCTAGAGTAAACAACAAATAATATCTTTCTTATTAATGTTTTTTGTTTTCAGTTAAGGATTACATTGAAAATGTGACAACTGTCATTGGCTTAGCAGATAAACTGTCAAAGAATGTAATGCCAGAGAGCTATTCAAAGGATGCCCTGTATCCTGCACATCTGACACCAGCACAGATTCATGCAGGCATACGCAATGGAAAGCTGCATCAAGGAACCTTCCGTGCATCTAGGGATAACTTCTTGGAAGGAACTGCTGTAGTCAATGGGTATGAGAAACCTGTAAGTGTTTTACTTTTAAATAATCCATAAATATATGCGAAAGTACCATTGTCTGTGTGTTTGTTACCTTTCCACACTAAGTCACAATGTATGCAATGCAGATAAGCATATCATGCACTATTTTTTAACACATTAACAGGCTCTGTTGAAATTGAATTATACCAAATATTATATTATGCAATTGAATGTTAATACCCTTATTCACACAGTCACTAAGTATACTGTTTTGTTTTTTAACAGATATTACTCCAAGGTCACATCGGAATAAACAGAGCTGTAGATGGTGACTCCATAGCAGTAGAAATATTCCCCGAAGAAGAGTGGAGGCGACCAAGTGACATAGTTCTGGAAGACAAAGCCGATGATCCTGGTGATCAGCTGGAGGAAGAAGCAGTTTTATTAAAGGCTACCAAACCAGCAGACAAGAGTGATGATGAAATTACCCCTACTGGCAAAGTCGTCGGGATTATTAGGAGAAAATGGCGACAATACTGTGGTATATTGATGCCAAGCAAGTTTCCAGGTAAGAGGGTTGTAAAGAATATTTATAATGCACATAGGTATATGCAGTATCGCTTAACATCAGGCTGGCAAACTGGCCGCAAACTGGCGATCAAGTGTTAGCTGTATAAAAAAAAGGTACTCTCATGCCTGTATTCTCTGAAAGGTTAGGCAGAGGTATACTAATGAACACCCACAGTTCGCCGGTATGTTTAGGTCCCGTGTAATAGGGGGCGAGCCTATTGCCATTAACAGGGCACAAATTCCAAGCTCCAAGCTGCTACTGAGAATTTCATAGAAAAACCCAATAATACTGCTTGACCTGGGAATTGAACCTAGGATCTAGCAGTAGTGCTCAGGACCACTAGGCTAATGAGGCAGTTAGTGAAGCTAAAGGATATTATTTACATATCCTCATTAACCCACTCAGAATGAGAGGGATTCAGACCACATTTTGTAAGGGCGAGATTTTTCTTCACCATTATAAAATCAATATTCCTTCTTCAAGGTGCAACTCGCCACCTATTCACGCCAGCTGAGAAGTGCATACCGCGCGTGCGCATCGAGACGCGTCAGAGTGACTTGTTAGTGTCTCAACGCATACTCGTAGCTCTTGACTCCTGGCCTAGGAACAGCCGCTACCCGCTCGGTCACTTTGTGAGAGCTCTTGGACGTATCGGTGAGTTATTATAGCAAAATAATTAATCAAACCTCCACTCAAGTTTGTACAATGATGTGCCTAGTACCTAGTACTCGTGCGCGATAAGTTAAGACTCGCGTAGATGCGACTCTCCGCCCGGTTTCCCTTTCACTTACCCTCGGGCGCCCGTGTCTGTATGCAACGTAATTTGATTACTATCGTAATAGTACGTAGTTTTTTTTTTTAAAAAACGTTGCTCCACACTAGGATTTTCTCCTGTATCGTGGGTGCGTTTACAAACACAAATTCTCACATACACAAACGCCCAGACCCGGAACAACTACCTGTAGATCATACAAATATTTGCTCCGTGCGGGGATCGAACCCACTACACGTGACGCAGAAGCCGATCGCTCAGCTGCTACGCCAAACGTGTCGTCGTAGTGAAACATAATTAATATAATATCGTCCTTTTCTAATTCAAACAGTGAAAAAAGAATCGCTATTACATTGCAGTGTATAAAACTATAAATATTATTATAAAGCTGCACTGTTCCCGTGGAAAAAATGTGCAGACGAAATTACGGGCCGAGGATTGTTGTGATATTTTTTTGTGCACTTTACAAGCACGCGTCTGTGACGTCAGTGTGCTCAGGTTCTCAACTTATCGCGCACGGGAAGTATTTTAACATAACTAGCAAAAACATTATTACTATACTGGTTCGTTTTTTTATATCCCTCCTCTTTTTCTATCCGTCAGTGATATTATGACGTGTTAATATTTTTTTAAACCATAGAGAATTCACAATTTTTATAACAGGTGATAAAGACGCCGAGAACGAGGTGATATTGTTGGAACACGACGTGCCACACGCTCGATTCAGTGAAGCCGTACTGTCGTGTCTACCGCCAAACGACTGGACGATACCCGAAGAGGTACGTAATACTAATATTATGATCATCTGACAGACACAACTTGTTACAGAGGCACTGTGTGACCCAAAAAAGAAATAAATATTTTTAGGAAGAGTTATCTGGAATAAACACTTCATTCTCAAACAGTGATGATAAACTTTATTGCATTATTTTTATGCAAAATTATTTTTCATCAACACCTCGCATTGTGTGGATTTTCAGAATGTTGAGAGGTCACTTTATACTGGAAATGTATAGCTTCATGTGAAACTGTTTATATATACAAATTA
Organism: Acronicta aceris; assembly: GCA_910591435.1. Lineage (NCBI taxonomy): Eukaryota > Metazoa > Arthropoda > Insecta > Lepidoptera > Noctuidae > Acronicta > Acronicta aceris. The sequence continues at coordinate 11,257,659 of OU342768.1, forward strand.
TTGAGAATGATCAGATTTCTAAGTTTAGTTTTATCAACAGGAAATAAAGAAGCGTGTAGACCTGCGCACAGAATGCATTTGTTCCGTGGACCCGCCGGGTTGCACGGATATCGATGACGCATTGCACGCCAAGAGGCTGCCGGGGCTCTCGGCCGACGGCCTCAAGCGCTACGAGGTCGGCGTCCATATCGCTGACGTCACGTACTTCGTCAGACCTAACACCGCGCTTGACAAGGAAGCCGCCAGCAGATCTACTACTGTGTATTTAGTGGGCAGGAGGATTGATATGGTTCCAGGTTTGTATACTTGCAGAAAATCATCGCCAAATAACATAACTCCGTACTATGTTGTGTTCCTAACGGTGAGCAAGGACGCCAGAATTCTGCGAATACAGATTGTTTAAATATAGTTCTCATCTGATTCAGATGGAGTTGAAATTAGTGATGAAGTTAGTAAACATGTTAAGTCTCCCTAAAAGAGAATAGTTTTGTGTTATTCTCCATAAAATAACTATTAGCAATGCTCATGCTTGATTGACTAATTTTATTATTTATGTTACAGATTTGTTAAGTTCTAATTTGTGTTCACTGCGTGGTGGTGAAGAGAGGCTGGCATTCTCTTGTGTCTGGGAGCTTGATGAGAATGCCAACATTCTGAACACAAAGTTTCATAAAAGTGTGATTAAAGTGAGTCTTTGTTTTCTGTTTTATCAAGGAATTTAAACTTAAACGTTGCCCCACACTAGTATTTTCTCCTGTATCATGGGTGCGTTTACAAACACAAATTCTCACATACACAAACGCCCAGACCCGGAACAACTACCCTGTACATCATACAAATATTTGCTCCGTGTGGGGATCGAACCCACAACACGTGGCGCAAAGTCGATCGCTCAACCGCTACGCCAATCGTGTCGCCAATTTGTTTGTTTATTTTGCTGTTACTACTTTTTATGGTGTAACCATGAGCTGCACGATGTTTTCCTCAATTTTGAGTGTGTAGCCGTGTAGGCAGTGGTAGGTTCCACTAGCTAGACTAACGAGTTAACCAAGCTAATTTTGTTGAATTTTGGTACAGAGATAGCTTTAACCTTCGATAAAGACATAGACACATTTTGGATTCCTTGGGATGTGAATGAAATAAGCTAGTCTGTAATATATTTTGTCCACAGTCGGCAGCAGCGATGACGTACGATGAGGCGCAGATAGCGATCGACGACAGGTCCCGTCACGACCCCGTCGCGGCATCGCTGCGTATACTCAACGCGCTCGCCAAGAAACTCAACAAGAAACGACTTGACAATGGAGCTTTATCACTGTCATCACCTGAAATTAGGTTCCAGGCATGTACCATCGTTTATAAATACAGGTTAAATCCTCTTTATCGAGGTTATGTACATACAAACGGTTGATCTGCTCTGCAGTTGTGGTATATTTACAAAGGTGGCCGTGTCGCTGATACTGAAAATGAATCTATAACAAATTTAGGTTTAAGTTTAACTTTAACTCAAGAACACAGTTCACTTATGAGTTATAGTAGTATACTTATTTAAATAAAAGAGATAACAATAGTTCACTCAACTAGTGCTTTAGTTAATGACTCCATGCTAATGATTTGATACCAAAAAATATTTTGTTTCAATTAAAAATCTGACTGCTTCAAAGCGGCCTAAATATTGTTACTACCTACACTACAATCGATCTTATCTCTAACGCTTACCAGATGGATTCCGAGACGCACGATCCAGTGGAAGTACAAGCCAAGAAGATGCTGGAGACAAACTCGATGGTGGAGGAGTTCATGTTGCTGGCTAACACCAGCGTGGCGGAGCGGCTGGCGGCGGAGTTCCCGCAGTGCGCGCTACTGAGGCGCCACCCCGCGCCGCCACCAGCTAACTTCGTCACTTTCCTCAAGGCTGCCAAGCAACAGGTACTTATTAACGAACTTATGGAGATCATCAAATCGAACTCCCAATCCCCTTTTAAAACGCGGGAAGCACTTGTGACACTTGTGACTGCTCTGGTGTTGCGGGTGTCCATGGGCGGCGGATCCGTCTGCTCGATTGCCCCCTATATTGTAAAAAAACAACAATGAACATAAGAACAGAGAGAAAATAAATTTATTTGTAAAGGAAACCTGAATGTAGTAAAGATATATTATAAATAATAATATACCATCACGCCTATAATCCCCGAAGGGTTAGGCAGAGGTGTGCGTACACTCGCAGTTCACAGGATATATGCAGATCTTGTGTACTAGGAGGCGACGGGACCCTTCTATTATTTATCGGGCAAAAACCCGAACGCCGAGCTTTTACTGAGAATTGCATAGAAAAAAATCCATCGGCACTCTGTATAACTTAACTAGTAATGAAGGATTTGTTAATGAACACGAAGCATTATTATATAACAGCCTATGTACACAATCATAAACATGTATTTATGCGCATACGCATGTATATACAAATATTATCTTCTTTATGTGGTTGACGTAAGCATCAATATTGAAAAGTCAAGCTGGTATATGAACAGGCTGTTCAACAAAATTTATCGTGATTCAAAGATATAAATAGTGGAAGAAAAATATGATCGACTAACTGCTGTCTGTGGTGTCACTCGCTTGCCAAAAGGATTTACTATTATAACCCGGCCTCTAGACAGTGTCTTAAATTGAAATTATAAATATTGTTTTGGCTTCTGTTGCTCTAATAAAGACCGTCGTAATGTACATACATCAGCCTGTTATAATTTTATTAAATGTATAGATGGATCGAGAATGAATATAATCTTTTGGAATGTTTTGCCTGTGTTAATGCAAAATAAATATAATCAAAAATAACCCTCGTGTTTCCCCAGGGTTTCGATCTAGACGTATCTACGAATAAATCATTCTCGAAGTCATTGGATGCGGCAGTACTGCCGGGCCGGCCGTTCTTCAACACGTTGCTGCGCATCATGGCCACGCGCTGCATGCAGCAGGCGCAGTACTTCTCCAGCGGCAGCAAAACCTTCGAAGAGTTCTACCATTACGGCCTCGCTTGCCCTATCTACACGCATTTTACGTCCCCTATACGACGGTAAGGTTATTCTATAGTTGTGGCAACAGCCTATAAGATGCCTGCAACACCAGTGGTATCACTCGCGATTTTATATCAACTCGGGCAAATATATTTTTATATGTCCTTCTATAGAACAGATATTTAAGTTAATGTTAATTTGTAGTAAATGTGTTTCACGTTTATAATATTAGTAAGGAGCAAGGGTATTGTAAGATTTTAGTAAGTGATATAACACAGTCACATTAGGATTGCCTATACTAGTCTAGTAGTCATAAGCACGATTGCTACGCTAGGATATGAGTTCGATTTCCAGGTCGAGAAGTGTTATAGGGTTGTTTTATAAAATTCTCAGTAGCAGCTCTAGAGTGTTTAGTGGCAATTAGATAGGACCTAAACATAATTATGACGACACTTTTGGCGTAGTGGCTGAGCCATCAGCTTCTGCGCCAAGTGTTGTGGGTTCGACCTCCACACGGAGCAAATATTTTTAGGACTTACAGATTATTCCGGGTCTGGGAATTTGTGTATGTGAGAATTTGTGTTTGTAAACGCACCCACGATACAGGAGAAAACCCTAAAACTTGAAACGGCGGTAGCCTAATGGCTAGGGCGTCGGACTTACGATCATGTGGTTGCCGGTTCGAAACCCACCCATTGCACTACCGACGTGAACCCACTCGTAACACAAGTATTTAGCTTAGCATGAGAGGTTAACAAGAATACTAGTAATGTGCGACCCACATTGCTAATAAGCTTTTTAAAAAAACTGTGTGTACATAATTACATCTCTACCTAACCCTCCGGGGTATACAGGCGTGATGGTATATAATTTCTGCACAGTTGGGTGAATATTTGAAAAAGAATCGAACGTCATTAACCTCATCCCAAAACTACACCACTACCGTCAAGCAATAAGACAAGAATGAACAATCTGAACTATGAAGGAGAGAAGTACTTTGATCATAATATATGTATGTTCTAATATTCACCCAGTTACGCGGACGAGATCGTGCACCGGCTGCTGGCGGCGAGCGTGGGGTGTGACGCCACAAGACGCCATGAGAAGAATGATTTGTATTTAACAAATCATTCTTCTCATCATAATATATGTATGTTCTAATATTCACCTAGTTACGCGGACGTGATCGTGCACCGGCTGCTGGCGGCGAGCGTGGGGTGTGACGCCACGCACGCCACGCTGCTCGACAGCAAGGCGGCCGCCGCGCTCTGCGACAACCTCAACTACCGACACCGACAGGCGCAGTACGCCGGACGAGCCTCCGTCACCATGAACACACATGTACGTCTACGTCATTCTAAGAAAAAGCTAGATTTTAAAACAACCTCACCAATCGTTTCTGTATCCCAGGTCGCTTAATGTACAATGGCGACCAAAAGTCCATAAGCAATCTCACAACGCAATAGTTTAGTTTAACTTACGACCTTCTATCCATTGTCGTTAACTAGTGACACTGGCTGTATCGAGCTCGCTCGTACTGTTCATAGCTATGTAATTCTTAACGTGCTTATGGGACTTTTGAGCGTTTACTGTAGGTCAGAGTAGATGAGGTGAACAACTCTAACTGATAATAATTATGATTATACTTGATGCTGATTTAATTACCTGCGCCTGTTAAAAGGTTTATTTTACACGTCATACGTACCAACTTTCGACAACTTTAAAAAAATGACTACTTTTATAAATGCGTACGCGTCATATGTCTACTTTTGTACTGGGAGAGGTATTTATTGTTTACGAATAGGGTATGGTTTTCGTTGGACAAATTTTTGAGTACGACGTTATCATCACATTAATGGATGTACGTGACTGAATCGGTAACTCTTATATCTGTTCATGCTCTAAGAAAAAGCTAGACTACTAATAGTATATGCAACTAACAGTAAACAAAAAATAGTATATGTAACAAGTTTGATTGTCCTGATCTTGTGAGAAGTTTGTGCTACCTGGTCCCTCGCACAGTACATAGCAGAGAAGTACGTTCACGGTGTCTGTTTGCCACTAACTTTTGTCATACCAACTCAGGCGCACGCTCACCGCTGCACCGATTGGTCGACACTTATAATAAAAAGTTTGGATCTATTGATATTATATTTCTGAGCAAGAATAGGTTCAAAAATCAAGTTATTTCCACTTTAAAGGAACAGCCGTGACCTTCGATGTTACTCAACTATGATTCATATACCTCATTTCTTTTTTGTTTGCCGATTTTATCTGATTTCGAGCCTTTATATTTGTCTCCAGTATTTAAGACGCAGATATTATTAGACTTTTTCACCTTATTTTTCACTCCCTTTGATACATTTTAACAACAAACCAAGTATTAATTTTAAACTTGTATTGCGTATCTTTAAGTTTGCCCTTAGTGTTATTATTAACAGCACCTATGCTAATTATTTTATACTCTCTTTGATACATTTTTATAACAAACCAAGTATTAATTTTAAACTTGTATTGAGTATCTTTAAGTTTGCCCTTAGTGTTATTATTAACAGCACCTATGCTAATTATTTTATATGGTAATTTGTGGATAACGTCGTGGGTAGTGTATTTGTTAATTCTATTAGTTAAGTACTCCTATCATGTGTAATATTTAATATACTGCTGTTTGTTGTCCCTAATAAATAAAATAAAATAAAAAATAAAACTCGTCTCACGGCCTCATGTAGGTCAGCACAGATTAGGCGAACAACTCTTAACTGATAATTATTATTATATAAATAGGCAAAGATAAAATAGTTAAGTACCATTTTCTCTTCTATTTGTGCGAAATTGCGCACGGGAACTCTATTAATTTAAAATCCGTCTAAGTACTGTCAAAAACATTATAAGAGTAGCCTGTCTATAAAAAAAGTAGGAACGATAACAGATTTAGGTTGACTGGTAGAGAATGCATTGCATGCAATGCATGGCATTAAGTCCGACTTATGTACTACTATTGTGCATAGAAGTATAAATAAATAAATTTACTTAAATAAAGAAAAAAAAAAACAGTACCAAAATAGAATTACTATTTAAAAAAAACATTGATACCGTGTTTCCTTTTTATTATAATAAACTAAATAATATTTGATGTTTACAGATCCTGTTTAACAAACGTGTAGAGATCGAGTTGGCAAGTGTGCTAGCAGTGAAACGAAACGCAGTACATGTACTTATACCTAAGTATGGCCTGGAGGGACCTCTCTACTTGCCCCCTGACAAATTCACTTACAACGAGGAGGTGAGTATATATTAACTTATTCTACATTTTTGTGACTTTGGATTCATAAGCATCCTTTTACGATATCTGATCCAAACTGCGAAGGATTTGTGATTGACATTTATATAAATATTCCCGTTAATGATTTGATGAAAGTAGGCAGTTATATAATAAAACCAATTATTATACATATAACTGCTTCGCTAGTGGTCTTCAGCGCGACTGCTACGCTAGAGGTCCTGGGTTCGATTCCAGATTCGAGCAGTGTTGTTTTGTTATGAAATTCTCAATATCAACTCGGAAATTGGATTTGTTCCTGGTTTATAGTATGTTTAGGTTCTATGATAGAACCTAACCATAACGGCGAACTGTAAATGTACAGTCCATCTCTTCCTAACCCTTCGGGCAATATAGCCGTGATGGTACGTCATGTTATTGTGTAACTCTTGTTTAATTTTTTTTTGTTAGGAACACATACAATCATGCGGTGACGTAGTACTGAAGACCTTCGACGAGCTGACGGTACGACTGAGTCTCGACAGCTCCAACCTTCAACACAGGAAGCTGGTCTTCGAATTGGTAAAGCCATACGTGCCAGGATTCAGCTACGAAATAATGGAAGTCGACGAGATCGCAGATGAACCTGAAACTATGTTCGAAGAACCAAAGAAACGAAAGGAAGTACCGACGCCAAGTAAAAGCGCTAAGAAAAAATCTAAGAAGAAGTAGGTCATATTTTTGTGTTGAATAAAATGTTCGAAACATTACTATGGTATTTTATTTTGATTTAAGAAATCCTTATCTCTTATTTTTTATTCATCACGCAATGTCAACACCCTTGTTGACGTTGCGTGGAGAATAAAAGTCCTTCGCCCACAAATTCTTCATCACTAGATGATGAAGCACGACGACAATGATGATGATGATGACGACGATGATGTTGATGATTATGAATTATGATGACTATATTTATATCAAACTTTCGTTATTAGTTTTATGGATTACTGTACTTATTTATAATTACTGTTGCTGATGACGAACTGTGATGATGATTCCGATGACGACTATAATTATGATGATGATGATGATCATGATGACGAAGATGGCGTTGATGATGATGATGACGTTGATGATGATCATGATGCAGACGATGGTGTTGTTGATGATGATGATGAGGACGACGATGATAAAGATAATGACGATGACGATGATTATCATCGCGACGACGACGAGCTTGATAAAGATGATGACGTTGATGATGATGATGATGATGACGTTGATGACGACGATGATGAGCATGATTAAAAAAATGATGACGAAGATGACGTTGATGATGAAGATGGTGGTGTTGATGATGATGAAGATAATGATCCTGATGACGACGATGATCATGGCCACGACGGCGAGCTTGATGATGATGATGACATTGATGATGATCATGATGAAGACGATGGTGTTGATGATGATGATGATGATGACAATGATCCTGATAACGACGATGATGAAGGTTTTATTGTTGATCACACTGATCGGAACACAAATACAAATTGAAGTTGAGGTACTTGTCACTAACATCGTGAATAGGCTTTTATAAGGCTTCACGCAGGTGTTAAGAATTACCACGTTATTCTATTCTCTTTTATCCTGAGCTTTTCACCTTTAATTAATGTGTCTGCTTTATTATATGGAATAATTTATATCGTTTCATAAATAATTTCATTTAAAAGTTAGTGGAGACTTAAGTTATTCTGCGTCAAGTGTAGATCGCGAGATCATTGAAGAAACTTATTTATGCGAAGATGTATGCAGGAGATGCTGTTATGTAAGTAAATATAATTGTATAATAAGTATAATCAGTTATGTAGAATTCTTAGTATTGATTGAAGGTCGTAGAGAATAGCACTCACAAGTCAAGATACTGAACTTGTCGTTCCGTACTTGCAGTCGTTCTACGATTCGAACGTAAGACTACCACTTTCTCTTATCGCCCTCCCTAGTTAGTGGAATGGTCTCTCATCCTTTGTCCTGTTCATAATGGCTTCTAGAGTCCTTTTCCGATCTTTTTAAAGCTACATATGAACTGTCACAAGTTGCTATGACATGCACAAGAGAATTATTGTCTTTCAAATATATCGCCTAATGGCTAGGTCGTCGGACTGGCGATCATGTGGTTGCCGGTTGGAAACCCACCAATTGCACTACCGACGTCAACCCAATCGTAACATAAGCATTTAGCTTAGCACGAGGGATTCCCAAGAATACTAGTAATGCGAGATCCACATTGCTAGTAAGCTTTAAAATACCTCTATCTAGTAAATGCCACAGTTTGATTATTTTGTCCTTGTTTTTAGCGGGATCACCAGTCCCATGGACTATAAATACATGAAGGCACTGCGTTTTAACCTCCGCATCATAAGTGGTTGGCCAGGGAAGGCCCTCGGCGAGAAAACGATTAGGATCGAGGGCATGGGCCATGCCTATTATAACACCATATTGTCGCTTGTTTACCTGACCATGGGTGTTGCTTATTTGAAGAAGAATAAAAACAGATTTGACTTTTTAGAGTTGGGACACTTGTATATTGTGTTACTAATGAATATTTTAGCTACCGTAAGTTAATTGATATGTAAATCGTATCTATCTATTTAAGTAAATATTAAAGCAACAATTTTTTTTCTACAGTCTCGAGCCTTTACTTTGTGCTTGTCCAAAAAATACCGGGCTGTGGCAAAAATATTTATCCAAAAAATACATTTATTTTATTATAAGGATAAATCGGATTTTGCTATGAATGTGAGTATAATTATAATTTCAGTTGACGATAAGCAAAGCATTGGAGGCATGCCCGAATAATTTGAAGAAATAATAATATATAATAATAATAATTTAATATAATGTGATTTCAGATACACGTAAGAGTGCACAAGTTATCACACGTGTCCGCAATATGTTTAGGTGTTATGCTGATCATTGCTATTAGCCTGTTTAATCTTATACCCATTTATAATAACTACAGTTCTGGGAAATTCAGTTCCTTCGAAAACTTACAGAACACTACCTACGAACATGCCATTTCATGCTTATATCCTTGGAACTTTGAGACGAATTTCAATGGCTACGTTTTGGCAACACTCAATGCCTGGTAAAAGATTTTCAAAGATTAAGTTTTTTTGAGATAGGACCTAAGAACCAGACGTCATTTTGATAAGTAGTTCTTTAGGGAAATAAGGATTAGTGCCCGGACCTTCAGCTTTTTCCAGGTGAAGTGATCACAAATATGAAGCTAATACCTATTGCTATGAAAAAACCCCTGTGTTTTTTAAATAACAAAATGATAAAAATACCATGATGGTATGTTATGTTAATTAACAATACCATAACGCCTATATTCTTCGAACGGTTAGGCAGAGGCGTTCTAAAGTATACCCACAGTTCGCCAGTAGGTCTGTTTAGGTCCCATGTAACAGGGGCGAGCCTATTGCCGTTACTCGGCATAAAACCCAAACTCCGAGCAGCTACTGAGAAATTCATATAAAAACCTAATAAGCCAATAACACTGCTCGACCTGGGAATCGAAACCAGGATACCTGTCTAGTGTAGCAGTCACTCTTGGGACCACTAGACTAATGAAGCAGTTATAAAATGTGTAGTATATTTACTATTACGAATTAGTAAAAAATCAAAGTCTACAACTGTACATATATATATTTTTTAAACAAGCTGTTTTACTATTTTAGTAAAGGAAAAATTCAATCGCGGGCAGGATTCGAACCTGCGTCTCCTGGTTAGATACACCAGACGCTCTGACCGCTAAGCCACCGCGAGTCCCACCCGCTTGATCGAAATTTGCCTTCACATTCTGAATTTACGTCATAAGGTGACGTTGGCGACATCTATCAGTTCGAGTTGGAGACGCAGGTTCGAATCCTGCCCGCGATTGAATTTTTCCTTTACTACAATAACTTTATAATCTTAGCATGGAAAATGCAAAAACATCACAAAAAGATAATCTGTTTTACTACCTACATTTATGCGTAAATGAATGCTCGTGATACTTTTCCGAGAGGTACTTAGCTATAAGGTGTACACAGGTAGTGAATTCTTGGGTTTTATTTTTCAAAAATTAGAATTACGGAGAATGATACAAGAGAATGAACAAATATTTTTCTGGGCATGCTTTATTATAGGTACGGTTCCATTTTATGTGGAAGCAGTGTTTCCATGTTCGACTTGTTCCTGTGTCTGATGGTCTTCAATTTATGGGGGCATTTTAAAATTCTCATTTACAATTTGGACACATTCCCGCGACCCGCGACAGAGGTAGTGAACACTGATGAAGAACAACATAGGAGAATTATTCGATCCGAGATGTATTCTGAATCTGAGCTGGTGGAAGTTGCAAAGAAACTGAAGGAGTGCATACAATACCACATGATCATTGTCGAGTAAGTACAGTGGCGAACAAAAATAAATACCTTAATATTTCCTTACAAAACTTCTGTAAAATACAGAACTTTGGTTCACATAAAGTAGGTACTTAGACCTATCAGAAACCTATTTTACTAGACCCACAGCCCCTGTGCAGTGCAGTGATATCCTAGTGATATGACCATAGGACTGCCAAATCAAAGGTCTCGAGGTCGTGCCGTCATGCCTGAGAGATTTTCTCGACGGCGTATGAAGTCTGACAACCCGCATTAGGCTAGCGTGGTGGACTATAGCCTAATTCCTCTCATTCTGCGAAGAGACCCGTGCCCAGCCGTGGGACAATGTAAAGGGGTGGATTATATTATGTATGTGTACAGACCCTGTAGATATTAAAACGTCTCATATTTTTTAAATGAGATATATACACAGGAGCTAGAGGCAATTCTACAGGCTATAGAGAACTTGAGAGATTTTCTCAACGGCGGCAAGTGAAGTCTGCCAACCCGCACGTTGGCTTACAAAGTGGTGAACTATAGCTGAATCCCTCCCTCATTCTGAGACGAGATCCGTCCACACTAATGGGACAGAATTATATTTTACACCGATCACCGATCATGTGGATAAATATGTCGATAGGCAATGTCGCTTTTAAATCACAATACATTTAAATAGGTATTATTTACCTACTTAAACATCTAAATATCATATCTTCCTTTATTTCAATATATTATGTTTTAAAAAGCGCTCTTCATCCTCTCCTCTAAAAAAACTAACTTGCTGTGCCCGACAGGGTCCATAATTGTTTCTCTTTAATTTTACCCACCAGCTTTTGTATACATTATGGGATGCAATAAAGTTATTGAGTATTGAGTATTGAGTAAATCACCTGACCGTGAATTATATCTTTTAGCTTCACAAACAACATGTCAGACGCATTTGGAATGGCTCTTTTCATTTACTACACGATAAATCAAGTTACCGGCTGTCTGCTGCTGCTTGAATGTTCCCAGATGGTAAGTTACCGTATATCTATGTGATCTCTGTAGAGTAGTATATGGGAATAGGATTGTTATTGTAGTGGGGTGTAAAAGGTGCAAACTTATAATACTTACGATTATTTCTAAGTCGCCTGGTTTACAAGTTTCTGCTTTGAACCGGGACCCAAGTTTTACGGTCCTTATAAAGCACATGAGACTCTCAATTTGTAAAGAATATCCACCAAAAACTAGGGGCCTAATATGGCCACTTTTGATGAACTACAATATGATTTAAACGCGATCTTTTTACGTTCTGAGAAAGGGATGGCGTTATATATCGTGGCATCCATCATCTCTCTTTTTATCGCAATAACACGTGGTACGGCCTGTGCTCTGTAACTAAAAAAACCTTTAGAAGATTATGACTTCTCCATTGAGCAAATCTTCTGGAACCGATTCATATTTAGAACCCATAGCAGGTCTTCATTTGTCTTTCAGACTGCTGCAGCTCTGACGCGTTACTTGCCGGTTACTATAATTATGTTTGGAGAGCTTGTCCTTCTCTCTGTAGTTTTTGAAACTATCGGCACTATGGTAAGTTTAATAGGAAATAAATAATTTGGTGGTACGTTTAGCGTAGTGGATGAGCGATCGGCTTCTACGCTACGTGTTGTGGTTTCGATCCCCGCACGGAATAATTATTTGTACGACCTACAGGCATTCCGGGTCTGGTCATTTGTGTATATGAGAATTTATGTTTGTAAACACTCCCACGATACAGGAGAAAATTATAGTGATGGGCAACGTTTGTAAATGTTAAAAAATTGAAATACTTCATAATATAGAGTATAGGAGAGGCCTACGTCCAGCATGAATGGACGAATATAGACTGATGATGATGATGATGATGATGATGATGATAGAGTATAGACTAAAACCTTCAACAGAATAAAAAAAAAACAGCATTCGCATTCGCTCGGTTTCGGTCGCCAGTACCTACTTAATGTAGAAATTTAAATACCTATATAGTGTTATACATTTATCTGCTATCTGATTCTCGGAAGTCGGCTCAAAATCAGCGTATCACTATCACATCACGGATACACATCAAGCTATACATGTCTTCTTAGTATAACCTGACCATTGCTTTTATAGGTTTTCCGTACCATGAGAGGTCAGTTAACACTAGAACCTGTAAGTCTTCACTCATAGTAAAAAAGCTAAAATGGAGGACATCGTAAAATTATAAAAAAATCCCTTAGACTTTGCTATAATAAGTGTTGCTATTTCAGAGTGAAAAATTAAAAGATGCCGTTTACAAAATGCCATGGGAGTACATGGATACGAAAAATCGTAGGACCGTCCTCATTTTCCTCATAAAGGTCCAGGAACCGATCCACGTAAAGGCCGGAGGGCTGATAGACGTCGGTGTCACTACCATGGCTTCGGTAAGAAATATACCATCTAGCTTACTAATTTAAAACCACAGTTCAGCCGGTATGTTTAGATTCCACGTAATAGGGGACGAGCCTACTGCCTATAAATGGGCACTAATAAAAACTCCGAGCTGCTAAAGCTGCAACCATTTTTTTTTTGCGACCAATAAGCAACCAGATATTTACTAATTCCAATTCAAAACAAAATCCTTTATACAATAAGACCCGCAACACCCCCACTAGGGCACAAGCCTTGCTGCCGGGGACTTCAACAAACATACAATTAACGGACACAAAGCAAACCCAGACCCGAAAAAACATTACTTCGGGTTGGAATTGAATCCATGAATCTCGACGCAACGGTAGTGGCAAGGTGGTCAACAATTGAGAGAATTGACATTAAAACCCGTACAAATTTAGCTCGTGTGTTACTCGCTTATGCTAATTTGCGCTTATTATATTTTGCTAATAAAGTTTATACTTTTTCCAGATCATAAAAACGTCGTTTTCGTATTTCGCTTTCTTGCGCACTTTTTAAGAATTACGTTAGACATTACTCTTAGCACTATTATTTCCGTGTAAAATTCCAGTTTCTATTATCAACATCTACTAAACTATTATTAAAATCGTGTAATGTATAATGAGCACATCGGTTACAACAATAATTTGAATTTGTAAGCGTAGTCTTCGTAGCGTCGTAGCCTAGACTACGCAACGCTACGAAGTTTGCTACGACTCCCTGCTACAGGCGTCGCATGCCTACTTTATACTTCGGATAAAATTTCAATACCCCTCTGAAGTTAGCCTTTCCGGATTCTAGTGTTGTCTTATAGAAGTAACAAAAATATTAATAGGTTAATGTCACGAATGCGAAATATTTACAACAGCATCTGTATTAGCACCAAGTTTTTATCTTGAAAAAAATCTGCTTATATTATATAAAATTTACCCGATTAGTAAATGAAGTATTTTATTTTGCCATAGTACGGGATAGTGCTACTAATTATCACTTTTGTATCATTATAATAATTACCTTATCACGTTATACTTGCCCTGTAATTAAACCTTTAACACCTGACTTCTTTGAAGTTTTATTTCTGTCCTTCACTCTACGTGTCTCTATAATTATGTAAGTATTACTTGTATTATTTTATTACTCTAGTTTTAAAGCATTACCTTTACTACTTTATATTGTACCTAGTTGTAGGTACTTAAACTGTATTTGAAAGGTTAAACGTTTAACTGCTTTGCTTTGTATTGTAAGACTTTTATAGTCTATCACTCCAGTCTTGAGTCCAGCAAAACCTTACCAAGAATGGTATAGCTTTTTTATCATTTCTACTTTGAAAATTAATATAATGTTCTCACGTAGAAAGTCAATTATGTTGGTCTATACCCCTACCTATCTCAAAGGCGCAAAATAAAACCATACAGTATTTTCTACTTTTATTAACAACAATTAATTTAGGTAAATTAAAATTGACACAGTTTGTCATTACATCATACATTAACAACTTATTTAATTACATAAGGTACTCTCGAATGTCAACAAGTATAGATAAACACATCACATTAATTTGTCACAGTAGGCATATTATTATAACTAACAGCCATCTTGTATCACTTTTGTATACATTTAAAAATTGATGTCTTGTAACATCGTTTCATCAGTACAGTAATCAATCTTCATTTGACAAGTGGCCTTAGACATCTGCTGCGCCTACAGCCGACATTAAATACCATGTCGAAGTTGAATTTACTTCGCGTAGCTTATCGCTTTTCGCATTTTAACTAGTTGGCTATCCGTCTTCGCATTGGAGGCGGACTGACAGCCGTCGGGGGCGGAGGCCTCAGAGTGTCCCCCGAATCTTCTAACTCTTCCATCACTTGCTCAACGTTCTCCGTACTAGTGCTTGGCATATCTTCCGGTGTGATGATTCGTGGCACAGTTCCAGCGGCCAGGTTTGCTTGGGCGGTGATCTTAGCGATCTCTTGGTCGATTTTGGTGACCAGCAGCTCGATGGCGGTGGGCCAGCGTGTGGCCGGGATGGTGTGTGCTGGTACCAGCCGCGCGTCCGCCATTACTGCGAGGCGTACTGTGTCCGCGTATTGTATCACAGTTAAGGATATACCTGGCGGCGCAAAAAGAAAACACGTCAAGGCACGTTCCATTTTAGCGTCTCATTCTTTATGACTACAGTCAATCTCTACTTTAAATACATCGTTAGACCTGTACTAAATTAACTAAAATGCGGTCATCATCATTAGACTATATCAGTTGACTATTGGACGTAGGCCTCCCCCAATGTGCGCCATTTCATCCTGAAACCTAGAAAGCGGTAGATAAGGGATATTCTCTTGATTTATGTGTTTTTTCATATTTTCAATTACAATACAAATTACGAGACATGGTCATGCGTAAGTACTCACTAATATTAGCCTGTGGCGGTCTCCAGTAGACGACGGCGTCGACTTGTTGCCCCCAGAGCGTGGAGCGCGGCGGCGCATGCAGCGGCGAGTCGATCTCTGCGTAGGAGAGCGCGTAGCGGCGCGACAGCAGGTTGAGCAGCAGGCGCGCGGCGGGCGAGGGCAGCGCGCGCGTGAGGGCGCCGCAGCGCGCCTGCGCGGCCCAGCCCGCCGCCAGCGCGCGCTGCCGCCCGCACGCGCGCTGTACGCCCGCGCTCACGCGCCGCGGACTCACGCCCAGCGGCAGCGACAGGCACACCATGCCTGACAGTATTACATTTATCTATTTTAACTGCTGATGAAAAATACAATCTGCTGTGATGTTTCATCAGCCAAAACCTTTTATAATATACTAGCTACTGTCCGCAGTTTCACTCACGTCCCAAAAAGATTAACATGTTATAAATCCGATTCTAGGGGGCGTATCTAGATGAAACATGCACCAGATTTTAAGTTAGACCTCTAGCAATATATCGGTAAAAACTGCATTCAATTCCATGTAATAGTTTTTTCGTGATGCGCGTATAAACATACAGAGAGACAGATATAAAATTCTAAAAATTGATAATTTGGCTTCTGTTGCCCCCCAATAGATATAGTAATAAAGACCCCCCAATCCACATGTACAAACATCGACCTGTTAATATTTTATTATATTTAGTTAAAATATGTAGCTTGCTCTAAAGAAAGAACTTCGAAAAGTTATATAGAAAACGTAGTGTAAAAGTTGTGAAAAGACAAGCTTAGCTAAACATTGAATTATTTAAATTTACCTACCGTAAGGTCAAAATAGCTGCGTGTTTGAAGTTAGCCATTCGGGATAAAAATACATAAATTAATGTTTCCCTGCAAAAATATCGAACTTAGTAAGGACAAAAATCACGAATGCAATTTACGACCCCACTAATTGAAGTTAAACAGAGTTTTTATACTAAAATTTACCAATGCAAAACCACTTGCGGACAACTTCAGACGCGCCCAGTTATTTCGAGCATACATACTGTATTTAAGTAGGTACATACTTTAGTCTTAATCAAGTGCCCTTACCTCCAGTCTGCGACTTCTTGTAACTCTTCCCGTGACCCTCAGCGAAGGTGTAGAGAAAGTCCTCATGAGCTGCGCGCGCGGTCGTGAGGATTGTGTCGGGCGAGTGCGCCTGCGTATGCTCGAAGAACGCGCGCAGTGCCTCCGTCACCGCGTATAACGCTATGTCGGTGGACGACACCGACAGAGCCCGCGCTGCACGCTCCACGCCCTCTCGCGGCACTGGCCGAGACCACGCTGTCACCTAGTAACACATTATTAATTATTGAAGCTAAGTAGGTACCTGTAATACCGAACTACCTACATTCTATAAAATTGCTAAAACTCATCGTTTGAAACAATTTCAATTTCATATTGATAGACTTATCTTATTATAAACAGATACTATCACGCATGTATTCCCCGAAAGGTTAGGCAGAGGCGTAGGTACTAATATACACCTAGATTCAATAATAATGATAGTAATCATCATCATATAAGCCAGGCGAAGTTCACTGCTGAACAAAGGCCTCCCCGTCTTTTACAAGGACCGGTTATATGCCAGTATGGTTATGGTTATAATATTTTCAAGCTTCTTAAATAAAATTAAAATAGGTATATAAAATATCGAGACAATAGTTACTTTCCGTCCGCACAAGGACACGGTCTGCAGCAGATGTCTGGTGCCATCATCAGCACCGACAGTGTCGGTCCAGAGTCGTGCGGGTGCGCGGTACAACTCGAGCGCGGCGCGGGCGGCTTCCCGGATCGCGCCTGCGCACAGCGCCCCTAGCTCCGCGTACCGCCACGTCAGCGTATCAGGTCGCCGCGCATGTCCACATGTACGTAGCTCGTTTAATGCCACCAGCTCGTTGCGAATGCGAAACGGTAGGCTAATGAACTGACGAAGCGAGGATAGTGTTGCGCCGATGGCCATGCCCGGCCATTTTCGGGGATCCGCTGTTATTAGTGGTGATAAGATTATCTGTAAGAATAGTAACATTGTATGAAAATCACCTAGTTATTTGACTTTGTATGCAGTTTCGGGGAATAGTTATTAAAAGTAAGTTATCTTAACCGCGACTGCTATACTAGGTCCTGGGTTCGATCCCCAGGTCGAGAAAAGTGTTATTGGGTTTTTCTATGAAATTCTCAGTAGCAGCCCGGAGTCTGGATTTGTGCCCGGCTATAGGCTCGCCCCCAATAACATGGGACCAAACAACCCTTTGGGGAATACAGGCGTGATGGTATGTTATGTTATGTTATCTTTTAAACATGACGTGAACTAGGTATATATTAATTATATTGCATGACATAAAACACTAAGAATGAAATTAAGAATACCTTTGGTACGGTTAAACTCCTCCTGTTACATTCCCGTTGTATCGCTGCTAAAAATGTCAACGCAGTGGCGGGCGCTTCCGAAGTCAAGTCTCTACCGTTTGACTTCTTATTGAGTTCTCTGAGCGCACTCATTGTAGCTATCAACACCAAGCCCGCTACATGGAACGCTCCAGGCATCGTTTTCAATGCCCGGGGACTTTCAACTGGGTCATATTCGGAGACGAATTCGTTCCACGCATTCGATAAGTTCTCGTTTAACTTTCCCCATAATTCTGGAATTGCTGAAAATTTCGGGAACAACTGTGTCAAAGGGCTCTGTTGAGCACACTCCGTCTGTGACGTGCTTATTCTGTCAGACGGTTTAATTTGTTCCATGAGCAGTAAGTCGCCGATGTTCAAAGACTTCTTGCCGGAAAGCAGAAGGTGATGTACTCGAATTAATATATAGTATTTGGGTTCTGTTGAGACGCATGGTATGACTATGTATTGCCATGGAGACTGGTCGCTCACAAAATACTTTGATACTATATCACTGACGTACTCCTGAAAATTAAGGCAAGTATTAGCCAATGTACATATACGTATCAGAGATTTTACTTACTGGAAGGGCTGGACTGCATTTTTCTCTTTTATAAAGTCAGTAAATAGTATTGTATTTTTAGCAGTATACCCTGCCATATCTGCGTTATCCTGCCATCTTTACCTGAATATTGTTCTCGCTAACTTGCCGCCCGCGGTACACGGCACTGGCGACCACAAAATGGTTCTCCAGTCGGAAGGGTACATTGGCGTCCCATGCGTAGTTTCCCCAACAGGACACAAGCAAGTGTCTCAACCTCGGGAACATTAGCCCTCCATTCTTGTCGCGTTTGTTTATTACATGCTCTGTCAGATGGTTTTTTATTTGTTCTGGGTCTAATGTGCCTGAGGAAAATTAATATTTATACTTAGCCATACATTTTATTACATTAACTAACCCCAAAATTGTGTAGATAATTTTGAGGATATAATTTTGAGAACATCATCTGTCCCTCAAGTGTTACTCGTTAAAATCGTAATTCTATGTCTGTCTAGCCTATTGTTGATGTTTTATCTCAAGAACACTTCATCTAGCTAGGGTCATTATCCAGTTAAAAAATGTCTGATTTAAGTCTTGACTGCCACTAAATATGAGCTTGCTAGAAAGTAGTGCTTCTTAAATATGAATCTATACGAACCTTTAACAGATAGAAGTACATTGATGATTCCTTGATTTCTATGTGTGTCCAGCAATGAGCGCACTGTGTCTGTCCAAATGAATTCCAGGTGTGTATATCTGCTCGACAAAAGCTTCAGCCAAAGATATTTGCTTAGTCGCAGTACTGAAAATAAAATATGATAAGGTGAAAGAATAGTAGGTATCAATTTATAGTAGGTATGAGGTATCATCATCATCAGCCCATGTTCGTCCACTGCTGGACGTAGGCCTCTCCAAATGAACGCCACAGAGCCCGATTTTCAGCTTTTCTCATCCAGTCACTGCCAGCTGCCTTCCGCAAGTCGTCACTCCACCTGGCCGGCGGGCGCCCTACACTACGTTTGCCTAGACGCGGTCTCCACTCGAGAACTCGTTTACGCGTTTGTCGGTTCTCCGACAGATGTGACTAGCCCATTGCCACTTCAGCTTGCTGATCCTTTGAGCTATGTCGGTAACCTTAGTTCTCTGACGGATAACTTCGTTTCGGATTTTATCCCTCAGAGAGACTTCGAGCATAGCTCTCTCCATAGCTCGCTGTGCGACTTGAAATTTGTGGACCAGTCTCACCGTGAGTGTCCACGTTTCGGTTCCGTAGGTCATGACTGGTAGGACGCACGCATTGAAGACTTTCGTCTTAAGGCACTGTGGTATGGGTGACAAAAAGAGGTATGAGGTATAGTTTTCTTTAAAAAGGAATAGAATTCTGTGTATGAAAGCTGAGGAAGGCTACCTATGAGAATGATTTGATATAATTATTGAATCCAACATTCACCAATTTAAAAAAAAATAGCCCTGAGCCACTTAAAGAATAGTTATGATTTTAATGTAATCATTACATACTTAAAGTACTACCGGACCCAACTAGTCAATGAGCCTAGATTGATATTAATAAATTGATATATTCCCGGAAACTAATGGAGCCACTTTGATTTTGCAGTTTTTAAGTTATAAAGTTCAGAAAATAGGTACAAATCAAATTATTATTTACCACTAGTTGCTGTTGCCCGCAGTTTCACTCACGGCCCCAAAAAAGATTAACATACTATAAGTCCGATTTTAGGCGGCGTATCAAGATGAAACATGCACCAGATTTTCAGATAAACCTCTAGCAATACATCGGTGAAAACTGCATTTAATTCCATGCAGTAGTTTTTGCGTAATGAGCGTACAAACATACAGACAGACAGACAAAAAATCTAAAAGTGGTTATATTGGCTTCCGTTGCTCTAATAAAGAAACCCCCCCCCCCCCCAATATTAGTTTTTCTTTAATATTTATAATGTACAGACATCGGCCTGTTACAATTTTATTGGTATAAGTAGATAGATTATAAAAAGTATCCATGATTATTATAGAGTGGAATACTTACCGACATAAGATATGGTTAGCACAGGCAGCGATGATACAGCGATCCAAAATGCGCAGTATGTGTAAAACTCTTCAATGAGGCGCGCGCGCACGCTTATGCGCTGCGCCGACATCGTAGCGCTTCTGTAGCAGCGGCTAGCTGAATAAATAAAAAACTTGTTAATTTTTATTTCTTTGAAACTATTTTCATAACAATTACATAAACTGTGGACTGCGTCTCTCACTCTAGGACGCTGATTGATTGAGTTCGAACAATTGTCGCAATTATTAACTCCTTGTATTCATAATATTAGGTTGGGGAATAAGTCTTTTCGCATTTAGTATGTAAATACTTTTAACAAAAAATCTTTGGCTGTACTATTTTTATCTGGCTGAGTTTGATAATATTAAAAAAGTTACATTTTAAAAAAAGAAACAAATTAGTAAAAATTTGTTTCCTAGCGGGCTTTTTCATTTGTTTTTCTTTCTGTCAAAATGAGTGAATTTAATGAAGAAATTCGATACATTTTAAAGTTTTATTACAAAAAGGGGACAAATGCAACGCAAGCTGCGAAAAAAAATTGTGACGTTTATGGACCTAATGCAGTTTCAGCAAGAGTTGGTGGGAGCACAAAGTTGGTTTAAGCGTTTTCAATCCGGGAATTTTGATGTTAAAGATGCACCTCGCTCTGGTCGCCCTGTTACAGATAAAATTGACGCAATTTTTGAAAGGCAATCTTTAGGCAGTGTCAAGTTAACATCAAGAGAGGACTGCGAAAACTACTTGTCACGGTTTTTTGATCAGAAGTCCCAAAATTTCTACAACAATGGGATCATGTCACTACCCACAAGATGGCAAAAAGTCGTTGAGCAAAATGGTACGTATATATTATAATTAAATGTAAATTAACCTTGAAAAAAAAAAGTCTTGAGTTTTCATATTAAATGCGAAGAAACTTTTCCCCCCACCTATTAGTTACACTTTATATATCCTTCCCGGGTACCTAGTTCACTATCTTTTTGTGTTTTTTTTTTGCATTTTCCATGCTAAGATTATTAAGTTATTTTTTAGTAAAGGAAAAAAATCAATCGCGGGCAGGATTCGAACCTGCGTCTTCTGGTTTGATATACCAGACGCTCGGACCTCTAAGCCACCGCAAACCCTACCCGCATGATTGAAATTTTGCCTTCACATTCTGAATTTACGTCATAAGGTGACGTTGGTGACATCTATGAGAGGCAAGTTACCTTACTTCTCAACCGACACGACTTACTTTACAGTTAGTTCAGGGTCGTACGATGCCACCTTATCTTTTAACTATCTTTTACCAACGTTTACCAACGTCACCTTATGACGTCTGGTATATCAAACCAGAAGACGCAGGTTCGAATCCTGCTCGCGATTGAATTTTTTCCGTTACTAAAAAATAACCTCGTTCACTGTTTTCAATGGTAAAAGAAAAAGTAAGTAATATATTATGTGTTGTTGAATGATAAAATATGTAATGTAAAGTCAAAGACGAAATCTCGTCTTTGTAAAGATGACTCATTCAGAAATGGTTCAGGATTAGCTTTTAAATGTGCTTCAACTCTGAGATAACATAGTAGGTATGTACTATTAGTTGGTCGCTAAAGCAAGTTCATAAAGAAAGCAGTCAAAGGCACGCTTTATTTTTGAGAGCTTAAAATATATATTGATCGAATAAATTGCTTGAATGGTGTTCACGACCAAATTATCGTTTATTATTGTAAATAACTGATAGGAAGCTCGATAGATGGCGTTGGCGTCGAAATACATCGCGGTATGGTTTCGTTACCACAACTTGTATAAGTAGTCATGTCTTTTTTTTAATAAATTGAATCAGATTAGATCAGAACACGGATGTGGTTTTATTTATCTTCAACCCTTCTAGTGTATCTCAGTAGGTCAGCAGATCAACTAGTGTAGCTAGTAAACATTGGTCCATTCGACCCGATTTTTGAATCAAGTGGCCCAGCTTGGACCACTAACCCCGTACTCGCAGTGGATCGCTGCGGCAAAGGTACGCGGTGTAGCAGTGGTACGCGGTGTAGCAGTGTCACCAGCAGAGACGGAGGTGAAGACAGTGTTGTCTAGCGGACGGAGGTGGACGACGGAAGTTCAGGTGACGTCGCAGGGGGCGCCACCAGTCACTTGTGGTAGTGATATCATCAGTTCAACCAGCAACCACCATCGTAAAGTGCAACTGTGAGTACTGTTCTGTGATTATTATAAAGTGCTGTTTGATAATATTACAAGCAATATTGAACTTTATGTATTTGAAGAATTCTACTTAGAAAATTTTCGAAGAAATTTTGGACTTCGTAAATTTATTGGAGTTGCGATCGTTATGGAAAGGACTTAAACTTAGAATAATAGTGTGCATGTTAGACTTAGAATAATTTTATAAAAAACGAGGGAACGGGGAACCTATGCCCGATTTCCTCCACAGTACATTTAAATCTAAAACACTTGTAAATTTTTTGTAAACTTTGTCTTGTTTTTTGTCACTTAGAAAAATTTTTGGTTAGTTTTAGTTGATTGTAAGGATTGATATCTGCAGTCAACTTTTATACTTTTTATATACACATACTCTTTATTTTCTTTTACTTTTGCATGTAATTACGTTTTAGATTACTTTGTTAAAATATCAGTTATATTGAAATGGAGGGATTAATTAATCTTTTAAAGGAACTTCAAAAGGTAATTCAACGTGGCTTAACTAATTTTAAAAAGAGTCCCAAGGATAGGCTCTCGCTTGAATATATTCAAACGAGACAAGAATTATTAGAAAGAGATTGGGGTTTATTTACCAGTAATTACACTAAACTTCACGAATTACATAAAACACAAGGAAATCCAGAAATAGCAGAATTATATGATAGTACCGAAGACACATATATTACATATAAATGTTTAATAAAATCGATGGTCAATAAGTATAATTTAAAAGAGACTAGTAAAGAATCGGGTACGTCCAGTAGTGTAACTAAGTCAAGTACAAGTGCATTGGTTAAATTACCTAAGATCGCCATTCCTTCATTTAGCGGTAAATATGCAGAATGGACAACATTTCGGGACTTATTTGTTTCACTTGTACACAAAAATGATAGCCTAGACAATGTACAAAAAATGCACTATCTAAAAAGTCACCTTAGCGGCGAAGCCGAACAATTAGTAAGACAAACACCGGTTACTGAGTCAAATTACAATCAGTGCTGGGCTCAATTAGAAAAAAGATATAATAATAAAAAATACTTAGTTAACTGTACTTTAAAACGGCTTTTTGGCCAAAAACGCATGCAGGTTGAGTCAGCAACATCTTTAAAGGAGTTACTTGACACAACAAACGACTGCTTAAACTCTTTAAAAAATTTAAAAGTGGATGTGACTACGTGGGACGTAATCATAATTCATATAGTTACTTTCAAGCTTGATCCAGAAACGCGAAAGCAATGGGAATTTAGTGTTAGTAATCATGACTCAAATGACTTGCCTACCTTCGTAGAATTTGCAACCTTTTTAGAGAATCGGTTTCGCGCCCTAGAATTTATAGAGCCAAAAAGAAATTGGCCTAATCAATCCAACAATTCACATAGTGCAAAGGCCATGGTTGTGAGTTCAAGCAGCATACAGTGTGAGTTTTGTAGTGAAGCTCATAAACTTTGCTTCTGTAAAGGATTTGCAAAACAACCACTTAGTGATCGACGTGAATTCGTTGCAAATCATAAAATTTGTTTTAACTGCTTAGGCGGCAACCACACGGTATTAAATTGTAAAAAATCAACTTCTTGCAAAATTTGTCAAAAACGTCACCACTCTTTGTTGCATCCTAATGGGGAGTTCAATAAAAGTGACACATTACCAAAATCAACTGCCGTTGAAACTAGTCCGACGACTAGTTCCACTCCGGTAGTTTCTTGCTTATCTACCAACAGAGTTCCCATGCCTGGACAAGTTTTACTAGCCACTGCGCTAGTAAAGGCTAAGTCTAAGATAGGTAATGACCAGGTGGTAAGAGCTTTGCTCGACCAAGGTTCACAGGCTTGTTTTGTGACCGAAGCCACAGTGCAATTGCTCAGACTGACAAAGATTCCGATTCAGGGAATCGTCTCAGGATTGGGTCACAAGTCAACCATTGCCAAATATATGGTAAATATAACGATCCAATCCCGCGTGGATTCAGAGTTTACATTAACTATAAACGCCTACGTTATGAGTAAAATTACTTCATACTTACCAGATCATACCATAGACAGAAATGCTTTCAATTGGATCGACATAACAAACCTCGAGTTGGCAGATCCACAGTTCAATCAACCTAATAGGATTGACATTTTACTAGGTGCAGACGTATATGGCTGCATAATGAAGGCAGGCATAGTAAAGAGTCCAACTTCTACTTTAATCGCGCAGAGCACCACTTTAGGGTGGATTTTGTCTGGTGTAGTAAATAGTCCAAAAATCAATGATAGTTCAAATTACACACAAACAAGAGTTAGTGTAATGCATGCTCAATGCAATTTAGATCAAATACTAAAGCAATTTTGGGAAATTGAAAACCAAATAAGTACAAAAAAAATGCTTACCTCAGAAGAACAAAAATGTGAAGAATTCTATAAAGCTAGTACAAAAAGAAAACAGGATGGCAGGTATGAAGTCCGGTTGCCATTTCGAGTCGAAGATCCTCCATGCACGTCGGGTGATTCTCGCGCGATAGCTGAAAGCAGATTAAAATCATTAGAAAAGCGGTTAGCAAAAAATACAGATTTAAAAGAAAAGTACACTGAAGTAATTAATGAATACTTACAGTTGGGACATTTGAGACCTGTAGAAGAAAACGATAACAAAAGGGAAATAGCTGTATACTTGCCACACCATGCCGTTGTAAGGGATGACAAAACGACTACCAAGGTACGGGTTGTGTTTAACGCATCTGAAAAAAATAATCGAGGGGTATCTCTAAATGATACATTGATGGTTGGACCAACATTGCAGGCGGATTTGAGGCACACAGTTTTAAGGTGGCGAATTTACTCGATCGGTCTTGTGGCAGACATCGTTAAAATGTACCGGCAAATTAGAGTAGCTGATGAGGACACTATGTTTCAAAGAGTACTGTGGCGTGGCAACCCTAAAGAGGAAATCAAAGATTATGAACTGGTTACAGTTACCTTTGGAACAGCTTCAGCACCTTATCAAGCTGTCAGAACACTTCATCAGCTTGTGTATGATGAAGGTGATAAGTATCCACTTGCTGCTGATAAGGTCTTAAAGTGCTTCTATATGGATGATTTAATGACTGGCTGCGATGAAGTTACAAATGGAATAGAAATATATAAACAAACAAAGGAAATGTTACACAAAGGGGGATTTCAACTTCAAAAGTGGAACAGCAACAACCAACAAATTTTGGATATAATTAGTACAATAGAAGGTAAGCAAAGGGACAACGACAAAAACAGAACAAAGGGTCAAGAAAAAAAGGAAGTACAAATTAAGCTGGATAATACAATGAAAATACTGGGACTCACCTGGGACCGCAACGAAGATTCCTTCCAGTACACGGTGAATCTCCCGCCGCTGAAGGGTAAACCTGTAACAAAAAGAACTGTAATTTCTGATATTGCTAGATTATTTGATCCGTTAGGATGGTTGGCTCCTACCATAGTATTAGCCAAAATCTTTATACAAAAATTATGGCTTTCAGGTCTTGGTTGGGATGACCAACTAAATACTGAATTGACAAAAGAATGGAGCACTTACCGCGAAGAGTTATCTTTTCTTACCAAAGTTCACATACCTCGGTGGCTCGGCACAACTTCAGATAATGATCTGGAGCTTCACGGCTTCTGTGACGCCTCGAAGGTAGCCTACTCCGCTGTGGTATACTTGCGATCAATTAATGTTGCAGGTAAGGTCAAGGTGTCATTACTGGTTGCAAAGACCAGAGTGGCACCTATAAAGCAAATAAGCATTCCGCGTTTAGAGTTGTGTGGGGCAGTCTTACTGTCACAGCTTTTGACGGAAACGGCTGAAGTGTTAGATGTCTCCAAAGAAAAGATCAAGGCTTGGACAGACTCTACTGTGGTGTTGGCCTGGATTAACAGCCACCCCAGTAGGTGGAAGACATTTGTAGCAAACAGAACAGCTGAAATATTAACAACAATGAATTCTTCGCAGTGGTTTCATGTTTCAACAAACGACAACCCTGCAGACTGTGCCTCACGAGGGTTGTCGCCAAGTTTATTTATACAAACGATGCCATGGTTCTCAGGACCACAGTTTTTGAAAGAAAAGGAAATTATTTACAAAAGACCAAACGATTTACGAGTAAACTTAGAACAGTCTATTAAGACTCACATAGCTATTGATAGTTATGATATATTAGATAGGTTTTCTTCATTACAAAAATTACTAAGGGTGATTGCTTATTGTCGTCGATTTATAACTAGGAACGCAAAAGGTAAACCTTACCTGCAAAAGAAGGAAATAGAAGAAGCATTACAATGTTGTATAAAAATGGTACAAAAGAGAGATTTTAGAATAGAGTACACACAATTACAGGGTAAGGCGCACTCACCATTAAAAACTAGCAACCTTAAATCCTTATGTCCTTATCTTGATAATAAAGGCATTATGAGAGTTCAAGGTAGACTCGAAAAGGCTGCATTGGATGAACAAATGAAACATCCAGTAATTTTACCAAATACGTCTCATTTTACACGATTATTAGTAGCAGACGCTCACAACAGGACTCTTCACGGAGGTCCGCAACTAATGATCAATTATTTGAGAGCAACTTACTGGATCATTGGTGTGAGAAACCTAGTGAAGCAATATATTCGGAAGTGTGTGACGTGTGCCAAACAAAGAGCAAGTATGAAAAATCAATTTATGGGTTCACTTCCATCTGTCCGCTGTACACCAGCTAGACCATTTTTGCACAGTGGCGTTGACTACGCAGGGCCTATAAATATACGGACAACCAAGGGGCGTGGTCATAGATCTTATAAGGGCTACGTGTGTTTATTTGTGTGTATGTCCACTCGCGCTATACACCTGGAGGTGGTCAGTGACATGACAACTCAGGCATTTTTAGCCGCGTTTAGACGGTTCGTATCCAGGCGAGGTCATTGCACCAAGTTGTGGAGCGATAATGGAACCACATTTGTGGGTGCCTCCAGAGAACTGCAGCAAATGTTAACTATTCAATCCTCTGTTGCCGAACACCTGGAAACAAATGGCACGGAATGGCATTTCATCCCCCCTCATGCACCGAATTTTGGCGGTTTATGGGAAGCGGGAGTGAAATCCACCAAATTTCACCTCAAACGAGTGGTAGGTGAGTCTACACTCACGTATGAGGAGCTAAGTACCCTACTTAGTCAGATAGAGGCTTGCTTGAACTCACGTCCTATAAGTGTTATTAATTTAGAAGACCCAAGTGAGCCGGTGCCGTTGACTCCTGGGCATTTTTTGATCGGAGAACCTGTAATCACTGTACCGGATTATAATTACGACAGTTTATCAGTAAATTCTCTAACAAGGTGGCAATTTGTGCAACGATTAGTACAATCGTTTTGGAAGCGATGGTCTAATGAATATTTGGCTAATTTAATGAATAGATATAAATGGTCTTCCAAGGTTCCTGAGCCAAACATTGGAGACGTCGTTCTCATCAAGGAAGACGATTTGCCCCCTAGTCGTTGGATGTTAGGGCGTGTTTTAGAAAAACATCCAGGAAACGATAAGATCACTCGTGTTGTAACGTTACGCACAAAAACAGCTACTATTAAGAGACCAACAAACAAGCTATGTATTTTACCCATAGCAGATCCTTGAAATTAATATGTTACGTTGTTAATTTTTTTGTTTTTATACTTCCTACTTACTTTTATACTTGTTTATATTTTCTAATAAAGTTGCTTATAGATCAAATCAAATTATATATATGGAACATTGGATATGTTAATCCTTACTACTTATAATGAATTTATGTTTTTTATTTGATATAAGCATCTACACATTGTTCGGAGATATTAAATGGAGTTTTTTTTAAATTTGTTAAAGTACCTACGGCGTTTATTTTTTGTTTATTGAGGCATAAGCCATTAGCTATGTATAAGGGCAAATTGTAAAGGACATTCCACCACTAAATGTCCTTGGTGGGCGGTATGTTCACGACCAAATTATCGTTTATTATTGTAAATAACTGATAGGAAGCTCGATAGATGGCGTTGGCGTCGAAATACATCGCGGTATGGTTTCGTTACCACAACTTGTATAAGTAGTCATGTCTTTTTTTTAATAAATTGAATCAGATTAGATCAGAACACGGATGTGGTTTTATTTATCTTCAACCCTTCTAGTGTATCTCAGTAGGTCAGCAGATCAACTAGTGTAGCTAGTAAACAAATGGAAGAATTATAGCCCATTCCTTTTTGAGTCCAGACCATATTATGAGTTTTTTTTTCACATATATGCCTAGGCTATCCTTAGAACTTCCTCATTAGTCTTGTCGTCCTAAACGGGACTAGAGGTAGCTCTAGCGTACTAGAGGTCTTGGATTCTCAATAATTTTCTCAGGGAAATTCTCAGTAGCGGCTCGGAGTTTGGATTGGATCCTAGTTTTTTTTTATTCGTGATAAGCATACGCTTGATCTCAGTGCGCCTGATGTTAAGCGATACTGCCATCTACGATGGAGCGCGCTTGCCTAGAAGAAACCGCTTCACTGAGATTTAAATACACTAGTTAATGGCAATAAGATCGCTGTGTATTACATGGTGTCAAAATGTTTTATTTCAAAATGTGCTTGGTGCCTCAACATACCGGCGAATTGTGGGTGTATAATAGTACACTTCTACAAAACTCTTTGGGGAATATAGGCCTATAGATACAGGATGGTACATACCTAATAGATAACACTGTCGCAATTACTTATTCGTATTATAATATTGAGTGCAACGATTACATGCGTAAAAGACTACGTATGACATTATGACAAGTTTATTATTTGTTTCGGTTCGTTGAGTTATTACTAAACTGTTTCTGATAACATCACTGAGAAACTCAACGAATCACAAACAAGTTACTAATTCTATGATTGTTTGCAATGGGTATTCAACAGTAGGTACTTGATTTTCTCTTTAGTTGAATCTAAGTAAATTTATTATTATAAGATTTTATCTAAATTACTTACTAGGTTCTTAAATGCAATTCAGACTATAATAAATAAAAAAAATCAAACTTAAAAAAGATTCGCTATTGCAGGTTTTGATGGTATCGTTAGGTACCGAAGTACCTAGCTAATTTCATAGTGTGTGCTTACTATGAAAATCAAACTGAGAAGTTTTGGCTGCAGATTTTTTTTACCACGAAAGTGGCACACACATGAATGTGGCCTCTTTTTCCAATTAACAATCGTTAGTAGCAGTCAGAAACCCAAGAAGCCTGCCAACCAGTTTATCCATAGGATATCAGTAGTGCTCTGAAATTGGGTTGCGGGGTTGTCGCTTCGTATAAAATACTATACCTACTTATGTATTAGGATCTGATGACACCCACCTCAACATACTTGTAGTTGGGATAAGGCTAAGAGTATGATGATAGATGAAAAAACAGAACACAACCCAAACTTGTAACTAAAAAAATAAAAAGAAAGAAAGAAGTATAAAGCATTATTTTTATTTATAAACACATTCCTACTGAGTTACTTAACATACCATTATCTGGTAAGTAATTTATATGTTTTGATAAGATTTATTTTTCTTAAAAATTCAGATAAATGGCCTTCCGGGTTCACCTACATCTGGTGAAGATTATAATATCTACTTGCTTACCGAAATTATACTTATATTTCTTTGGTGCTGAATCAGTATTGTTTAGAATTCTTCAAGTGTAATCGTATGAATTGTGTTATTATTGGCTGCAATACTATATGTTATGAAATTACCGGTTTGCGTCAGGTGAAACATACCTAGACTTATTGTGTGTTCACCAAACAGTTAAGTTGCCGCTTGAATGCACTCGATACTTTATTAGGTAAATATACATATTAATATACTTATTTGCCGATGGATTAGGACATTTGTATAAAGAATTTCAAATAATTTTAAATAAATTCTAGCCATCTTAGCTTAGCTTAACTTACCTACTTAGCTTAACTTAGCTTAACTTACATAATATATTGTTTTCATAATTAATTATTATAATTGCTAGTTGCGTATGTTTTTCTTATTTTATTAGTTATTATTATTATTATTGCTATTTAATTTTAATACTAATGTTGTTTATGGACTCAGATTGTATTTTTTATGTATTTTTTTTTTCTATGATATTATTGATGTATTGTTAATTAGGATTATTATGATCATTCCTGATATTGTAAAATAATTTTGCTATTACCTATATAATGACGAGGATGTGTAATACCGAATTGTTAATCTTATAAGCGTTTTGGATGTGTCATCTGTTAGCTTGTAAGATGAAATGAAATAAATAAATAAATAAATACATATTTTTCTATTGACTTTTGATTTCCTCAGAATCATACCTAAATAATATAAAACAACGACGAAAGCACAATAAGAAGTAATCTAGATCCGCTTCAGTAATAATAAATATTATGATGATAAACAAAAACAAATCTCTGACTATTATTCATTAATAATTGATTTAAAAACAAATATGTTCCAGTGTGATATGCAGATAGCCCACAGATGACACCGCATTCACTTTCTCCGTCCCGCGGGCCTATGTTACAGTGAAAGGTTGCACTTCCATACTAATAATTATAAAGGATTTGTTAGTTTATGTTTATTTACTTAGTAAGGGCTAATCTTCGGAACTAATATTTCGATTAGGTATACTTGGTAACCCTAATTATAATCGGCTAACGTAGCTAGCTATCTATCAGTGAAAATAACTACATTATCTCAAAATGGGCGAGTGCCATAGGTTGTTTTATTGTGAACACATCCACGAACGTGAACGAAGTCGAGAGTGAAAGTTAGGTCTGTTATAAAATTTCAACGAAATTCAGAGTCAAAGAATTCAAGATCGAATTGAGTCAAATAATCCAGGCAGCTTATCAAAAGAAACCATGATTCATAATTGTATGTGTATTGTGTTAGCGAGAAAAACATTTGACGTTATTCGGTGTTCCAATTTGTTTTTAAGCGAAAGTATGTAAATTAGATATACCTACAACATTAAAATCTACTTTTACTGTTGTGTTACGTAAAAAATACTCGTATACATCAACATTTTTATTCACATAGAATTTGTGTTATTTGTATGCATCTATGAATAAGTTCGATGAATAATGTTTGTTGTGTCGTTCTTTTATCTTACTACCCAATTTAAATACAAAAGGTCAACGGCCATGATTAAGACACAATTGTGCTGTCTTAATCTCTAGTAATAATATCTAATCTAATACATGTTTCTATTGGGATTAATTGTTTACCAAACATGCTGTACGTATATATACTTTATATTTTGGTCAGGTTATCGGATT
The DNA here is from genome assembly GCA_910591435.1 of Acronicta aceris. NCBI lineage: Eukaryota > Metazoa > Arthropoda > Insecta > Lepidoptera > Noctuidae > Acronicta > Acronicta aceris. Next base: position 11,289,737 of record OU342768.1, read on the forward strand.
TTAAGGTTGATACATTTCAAAACAGCAACAGCAATCTTTAGAATCGAAGTTAATGTTTTTTACAAGGTTCCGGAAACCATTAGGATTTTTTATATATTTTTTTGTGGCAAAGAGGATTTGATCTCTTAAGCCATAAACATTTAGGTAGGTACATTAAAATTCTAGCTCCTCAAGAGAATAGGTATCTATTCTCTTCAGTTTTCTAAATTATTCTTATTGATAAAAAATACAGTAACAATGAAAAACAAAATTAAAATGTGTTTAGGGGTACTCCATTAAATAAATACTTTGTGTAGCATGTTATCTTTTGTAATTTAAATTTAATAGCTGAGATAGCAAGTAGAGTCTAGTAATTAGCAATTAGTTAGTTTACACGATGTATTTTTATCGAAGTTACGAGTTGACGCCATGCTACAATGTCGTCTTTCATCTCCCTAGAACCTAGGAGTCTTATGGACCTATGGCTTCCCACAAGGTTTCTAAATATTACCTAGTTTCTTACTAGATTTACGTAAATATTCGTTACGAAGGCGGACGTCCAGGCGTCTTTGACTCTTCTCTATCGGTGGTGACCCTATTGCACGCGATAGTGTACTTATCACCCGCTGCCTCATCCTTTGTAATACGAAATGTTTAGTTACATTACATTAAATTTATGTAGGTACCATTATTACGTATCGCGGAAGAAAACAGAAGATTGCACTGAGACTGATGCCATTGAAGTCAGTTTTCAGGACACTAATAGCGGCTACATAATAATATTTATGTTCCAATTTTACACAAATCTATTAAATGAAAACCTTTTTGGTGTCCAGCTTATAATTATTGTCTCTGATTTTTGGAATTTTCTAAAATGACAGATCTGAAAAATAAATAGAATAAAATCCGAATTTTGACTGAAATTCTGTTCCTAGACTCATTTCCTAGATTCACTGTCGCATAACTAAGGAAATTATGTAAATGTAATTAGTAGAAGTTATAAATGGACCAACCTTTTATTTTTATCAGCGTCAATTCATCAAAGTGCAACACAAACGTCCGATTTGGTTTGTCAGTCAGTTCAAAACTTCAAAATGTTCGTAACGGCGGGAACGCGCGGGCGATGCGGCGCAGGCGCGGTGCGGGCGGCGAGTGACTGCCGCGAGCGGGCCTGCATCACAGCCCTAGCTGGCGGCCGACACAAGAAGACGTGATTCCCGTGCTTATCGATTACTCGTCCAAGGTCCAAATGTAAACACTAACACTGTTTACCACTAGTTATTGTCAAATCAATAATTATAGAAACGAGGTGAATTTGTGTCGACTCGTGAGCTATGATATCAGTGCATAGTCGGGTAGATTGATACGTAACTGTTAAAGCACCATGCAATACCTATTTTACTACGGTTGGTGCAGTTTACTCTTGTTCCTACTGCTTTGATTGGGGTCTTGAGATACACTTACACACTTACGAATACGGAACGTTTTCAACCTGAGTAGCTTCTAGCTTGCCATGTACATCGTTGAGCCCTATGGCCCCTAATTGTGACGTGGGAAATAATTATTCAGTATTCGTAAATACTGAATAAAGCCTGGAAATCAAGCAACCTCTGTCCGTAACAAGATGAGTTGACCTCTACTTTTTAAGCTCCTTCTTTGGGTACATTATCAATATGAAAAAAGAAGATTATGAAGCATGTACATATAAGCTACTTTGCCCATATTATTATTAAGAAGGTATTACCTAAGTAAAATGGTAAGTAACTAATGATGAGGTAACTCGTCATTCAGCAGTTTCAGGTAGTGACTACGCTCTTTGCAGACTTCACATTAGGAATAGTCCTGCTAAATACTTAGGTACTTTTTAATACTTTCTTTCAATCTTAATTATTTACTTTCAAAAAACAAGTTTGACCGGTCTGAGGTCTCCAGAATAGCTGTGTTAAATATGTAGTATATGCATGAGTGCTTTTCCTATGCGCCATTTCAAGTCTCAGATTATTCAAGGAAACTTACCTAGCTGAAATACCTGTATGTAGAAGCTTGTAATTAGCAAATGTTGAATCTGTATTTGTTATTTAACGTTTATTATTAGTCTGTAAGCTTTCTGTAAAGCATTCTAAATAAATAATAGTTTTCTTTTGCCGTAATGTCGGTTGGTCTCCTCGAGGCGATCCATAAGATATACCTTTTCAACTAACGTGCAAGTGTATGTCATGGAAAAATGTTAAATTCACTAAAAGCTGATGCATAAAGTAACTACGGTTTTTTTGGAAGAAACCCTTGTAGGAAAGAGTCCCTGATTCATCACAGGCTATATCACGGAGTTCACTTCGTTCATAGTTTTTAATAATACGCAAATAGGATTCACTCTTATTGTCCCAATTCCTAAATGTTCTGAAGATTTTATAAACGCTATCACCTAAACTTACTGTCTAGGTCCTATTCATATTTATTTTATCGATTCTGTGATTCAAACTTTGCGACTAATAGGTGCTACTAAGTCACCTAGACTTGAAGGAAAAATAAATAATAGGCATTGAAGGTGGCAGAATTTATTCTTAGAAATAGAAATTGTCTTTCCACACTATTGAATTAACTGAAGTATCTATATATAATGTAGGTAGGTCAAATTGAGTACAAGTTTTCTGTCAACTTTATCCAATTTAACTGAAATTACCTACCTACTTAGCTGAAAAGTAATGTTTAATTAGTCGCTTTGAGAGGACCAATTTGTACGATATTATAGTTACTTTTAGAGATGCGTACGTAGATACGCTTTAATATCTAACCCATTTTACCCTCAGGGACATTTTGAATATGGAAAGCGATGTACGCCGAGGGATTATAATACTGTTGAAATGATTAAAACCAAACGAAAATTAAAATTATTTATTGAAACAATTTCAATGTTTTTTAATTAAATAAACTTTTCTAAAGCTAGTGGGCTTAAACTTACATAACTAACGTAGGAAAGCGCAATATATTGAATAGATATAAGTAGCCATAAGTACACAATTCATGGAAATATATTTCTTTTGAAGTACATAGGTAGGTAATCGTTTTAGGTATCAATATAGGATGCTTAACGTTAGGCTCTGCAGAAGATATTCTTTTACTAACTAACATTAAAATTACAATAACATTGATTGACAAATGCTTTAAAATGACATCTGGGTAATTAAAATGCCTTACAAGCGAGTGATGTTTGTACCTATTTGATACCTACTCTGTCTAAATAACTTTACATAGCAAATAAATATTCGTAAAACATTTATTAAATTTAATTTTGATTATGTGACGTACGATACACAAGTACATAATACTTAGTGATTAACAATAGGGAAGATATCCATGTAGGTATAAATTAAATATAAGGTCTTACAGCCACTCTTATCACATATTACAGCTTTATTTACTAGTTTGTCTACCATAGAAAATCTAAGATAACTTTATCGCCTGTATACAAATTTGTAAATTAAATCTACAAAATTAGTTCCCGTTTAAGGTAGTCCACTAACTGTATGATACAGAAGGTCAATTGTTCGTTTTGATTACAATAAAATAAAATGCACAAAGCATGGGATTACGAAATATTACATTTCACGTCAAACTAAAATCTTATAAAAACGATTTCAGGATATTAGTTGAAACTATAACATCGATATAATTTGGCATCGTTTAACTAAACGTAGCTTAATTAATTACCTTTACGATGAGTGGAAATAAATGCGAACAAGCTTTGCTCTAGCGCTCTAGTGGCGTCACCGGCGTGACGTCACAATCGCAATCACACCGCCGCACCAGCGGGCAGACTTAAATCACTCAAAACAGACGAAATAAAACAATCAACAAGTAAGATTAAGCAAAATTTTCATACAGTTACTACTATTGAATGTTCAAAGTCTGCCCAGCGATCGATTCAAAAAAATATCACAACATTGAGGGAACAAGCTCAAAAACGGAAATCGTACTTCATATAGCACTCGCTTTGACGTGTTTAGTGGAAAGGAATTTTTGTTCGATGGACCTCCTCGGGATACCGCTGACCTTCTTGGGCGAAGTGTTGCAGTTTATTGAGGAGGGGAGGGACTTGTACCCTCCGTCCGAGCTGTAGTCTGTATCTGTGGACTGGCCGTTGAGGCTCGGGCTGTGCCGGTTCACGCTCTCCTTGCTACTGATCCTGCCGTTGTACAGGTCGCCATACGACGTGTGATGCTTGATTCCCGGCGTCTCCTCTATCACCACGTTCTTGGTAACCGTGCGTTCTGTGCTCGTGTATGTTTGGTTCTGGAAGTTTTCTATAGAGCGAGATCTGTTGGAGTAGAGCGTCACCCTGCGGTCGGACTTTTCCCCGACAGAGGAGTCCCTTTTGATGTATCGTCGGTTGTTGTCCGAGTTCGCGAGAGCTTGTAGGTATTTGGATCCGACGCGGCTGTTGGTCTTCAGGTGCACGGTGTCCGTTCGCTTGTCTATAACGTTCTCATCTCCGTTAGTGTGTCCGTTCACTTTCCTAACACCACACTGGCATTTGTTCACAGTCCCGTTGGTAACAGGTCTCTTAGTCTTTTGTGCTTCACTGTAAGACGGCAGCTTCCTCACGCTAACTTGTTCATTCCAACTGCGAATACAGAAGTATATTTTAAATCGAGACTTAGATAGACTGACAAATCTTTGGAGGGCTATAGGTAACTATTGGATCTTAAATTAATGTCAAGGTACAATATTGTATGTGTGTGCAAAACCTCACCTTTAAGTTCTGTCGAGGCAGCGTGTAACACAGACATAGGACTCATAATCAAAGTAAATTACAATGTAATAACTATAGTGTAGAAAATCACACGACTACCTACAGTTAAACAACACAAAACAATCGTCACTAACTGTACCAAGCCAATTTGTCACCTAACAATACGTGCCAGTAGTGGTCAAACCAAACTCATTAACTATTCATGCTTAGACGATTCACTGTCAGTACTAGCACCATCAGTTTCTCACTATCACAACCAAACGATCACCAAACTTTGCATTAATGTGATTTAAAGCCTTTTGGTGAAATGCTTAGGCACATTATACATACTATTTACATTTTGGTCAATTTTTGCCTATAAAGTATTACCGCGTCATATTATTATCCTCATGCAAACTAGCGTAGTGATGGGGTCACTTCATGTATTTGTAGCAATAATCGTCGATGTCCCTATCCGAGACCAGAAACACGCCATCGTCGTTGGTCTGGTACAAGAGATGCAGTAAGCACAAAACATTGACGGAACACAAGAGGCAAACAGCGAGCAAGCAGTCGAGCCACGCTACCTGATCCGACGGACGAACCCTCCCACCACCCAAGTGGAAACTGCCGCGTCCAATATCCAATATGACGAGAATTTTCAATGAAAATCCAATTCGGAATTTAAAGCAGCATGTGAGGAAATTAGAACAAAATGAAAATTTTCGAAGGACTCGATGATGATGATAAATTATAGATGATACGATTCTTCATTATATGATACAATTAAATGGATAAATCAAATGAAAATACCAGTGAAATAGGGGGACAATGTTAACGTGATTCTACACATGGAGGTGGGTGCAAATGTCATTTTTTTATTCATGTAGTCTTTGAATATAATGATCCATTTAGAATTGTTAAAATCTGATGCCAAACTTTGACTTTTGGAAACGGTATTTTGTACGAGTGATGAGCAATGATCTTTATATTGTGACATGTATGAGGGGATACTGGGCGGTATGTACATCAAGATGATAGATGAGTGCAGTTTATGTAAAAGGGTCTTTATTGTGGCGAAGATAAACCTAAAACAATAAATAAAAATATTGGATAGATGGTGGAATAAATAAAACGTTATATAAAAAGGAAAGTTAGTATGACTAAGTAAATAGAAAGTGTGGTAGCTGTATGAGACAATGTTGAAGCAATACGTGTTGTTTAGAGTGTGTAAAATTGTGTATTTGAAGTAAAGATGCGGTTACCTCACTAATCCGGAATTGTCAGAACCCGTTAACGCCGAGCTCATTGGCGGCCGCAACTGAAATGAAAACGATACTGTTTACAATAATTTGTTTCCCTGACGGCAACTAGTCTATATCGTAGTATTATTGAAACGACTATGATTTCAAATTGATGCAAATTCAGAAATTCCATAAATTTTAATTTCATTATAAATATCCTTGAAATAGCATTGTTTATCGTTATAAAAATAATAGACAATATTTAAAGCTGAATAAATATTATAGTGAACCAAATTAGTTACGTTTATCAACAAAAGAATCAGCATTGATATCTTTCTATTGTAGCAGTATCAAATAGTCATGCCAATAAAAACTATATAAGATAATATTTTAGTCACGGTATTTTCTCAGATTTTTTCCAGAGATGTTTTCGTAACCTAGAGAATGTGTTTTATGAAAAGAACACAAATAGATCAGTCAATATTTCGTATTTTGTTTATTAAAGGTAAATAGTATTTTTATTGACCTAAACAGCAATTATCGCAACATCATCTCGTAGACTGGGGTATTTATTAAAGTTCAGATATAGTAACGAAACAAAAAAGGTAATACTATTCCAGCATTGCCCAATATTCTGGGCAAAATAATAATTATTAATGGTCACCGCGGCTACGCAGTGCCTACATCGCGACTACGCAGTGCCTACAGCACGACTACGCAGTGCCTACGTCGCGACTTCGTAGTGCCTACAACACGACTACAATGTGCCTACGCCGCACCTACGCCGCACCTACGCAGTGCCTACGACGCGACTACGCAGAGCCTACATTGCGACTGTGCTACATCTACGTGGCCCCTGATGATACCTGATCTTTATTGCTGTAATGGTTTCAACAATAGTATGTATCAGCCCTGTTAAATTTTATAGGTACCTGGTTAATCACTATACTAGGACTAATAGGTTTGGGACCTATAGAACGGAAACTTCAAAAAAAAAAATTTAACGGCCCTGCTTATGTGTTCGCTAAATAGGTGAGATGTACTGTGACGTATTACGTACCCGGTCCGTCTGCGTGGCGACGTTGCAGGTATCATCTTGCCGCGGCTCATGACTCTCTGCCATGCGTAGCATCTGTTGCTGCAGCACGCGCACTAACCGGTCGCGCTCCTCCAGTTGACTCTGCAAGCATTAAATACTGGGATTTAGATTGCATTGAACATTATCTTATAATATTAATAAATGATCTTCAAACTCGTATTAAAATAAACCCGACCTCAATAGATAAGAGATTAGAGTTACAGTCAATACATGTTAGTTTACACAATTCCGCTGGGTTATTTTTTTGGTATACCCTATATGCACAACTAGGGTATAAGATTGAGTAAGCAATTCATTTTAATACCCTTTGAGACTCCGACTCCCATATATACACGACTAAACACGGTAAAATGAAATTAAAAATGAGAGTGGAGTACTGATCAGACGGATTGTTACATCTTAGCAAGCGTTTTGGATATTGTTGACTCATACAAAAAGCGATTCTTCCCGCTGTGCGCAGTGGAAGTTTCAGCCGTTTCTTGGTTTAACTCTTTGATAACCTTTACAAGTGATTGTAAAATAGCAGCTACTGGTGAAGTTATAGGTTCTTCATTAAGCGCATTAATCTTATGTATAGGTAAGCTAACATACAGTAATTTCCGCATCGTCTCCAAGTTCTATTGTAGCTCGTTTCTCACGTTAATTCTCATAGCTTTCGCGAAATTATCAATGACTGCTTTAATCCATTCTTATTTTCTGTCCATAGATTAAATTAATGTCTCTTTCAGAAACAGTTGACCTATTTTCTTTAATGGGTTTTGAAAAGTGACTATTATTGTAAATATATATTATAGTAGGTACGTATTCATTATTTAAACATGTACCATTACGTCTGTACACCTTGAAGGATTAGGCATCGGTGTACACAGTTCATCGGTACGTTTAGGTCCCATCATGTAATAGAGGTGGAGCCTATTACCATTCACCGGGCATAAATCAAAACTCTGAGCTGTTACTGAGAATTTCATAGAAAAACTCAAAAAAACTTTGGAACCCAGTATCGTTAGCGTAGCAGTTACGATCAGGACCACTAGTCTAATGAGGAAGACCATTATTAATGACTAACGATTGAAAGAATTATTGGTAAAGCAATTAAACAGATAAAACCAAGTTTCACTTGCCATTATTGAAGGTCTGTGAAGAAATTTATGCATATTTTCTAGACTTGCCTTTATTTCTAACACGAAAGGGCAATCGTAGAGATAGGCATTTGAAATAACTTGAAATGAGAAATGCTGAAAATAGTTACCTACTTACCTAATTTTCAATTCCTCAGTGAGTTGTTTAAGCCTGTCATTTTATTATTACTTCTTATTGTTATTTCAAAGTTAATAACAAAAAATGTGATACCTATCGGTTCAATTCTTATTTTTTTTTAAATCGCTTTCTCAATTTTTTTTAAATTAATGGTCAGTATGCCATTCATTTTGTCAGTGTACTGTCAAGCGATGTTCATCGATGTCAGCTCACCTGCAGGTACAGTATCTGTCGCCGCATCTCTGCGCAGGCGTCGGGGTGCAGCGGCGAGGCGGGGGGGCGGCGCCCGTTGCCGCGCGCGGGGCTCTCCGCGCACGCCGCCAGCAACGGGTCGAGAGTTTCACTCTGGACATACATACTAACATAACCAAATTGTACTTACTGCCGGACACGTTATAGACAGTTACAAAAAGCAGAATCCTTTCCACCAAGTATTTAAAATAAGGATTTATTGCACAAATCGTTACCATGAAAATATTAATCTACCCATTTCAGGACAGTTTCCCAAAAATTTTGGTATTCAGCAGCCTTGGGTTAGATTTTACTATAGATATCCAAGAAGATAAAGAAAGCATAAAGGTTGGTGAATTTCTTAAAATAGTTTCATTCCGACACAACCGAAAACGTTTGGTTGAATTTAATTTTATCCAGCTCCACGCTACCTCTCAGCAATAGTTTATGCATTTTTGCTACAAAGCAACCAGACTTTGATGCTCTCAATGAATATTCAGACTATTAGCTTTTGTCATAATATTTCTGCTTTCTAATTATTCAGTTTGAAGACATTCTCGTACTTTGGTGACGGGAGTCTGACCAGTCCTTCATGCGAGTATCTAAATTTACTATACCTACACCCCTTACACGTTTAAAAAAAATATGGATTTCATACAAGGATTTCAATAGTTGATTAACTCCTAAACCTCTTGTATTTCCTTTAGTCACAAATCGTTTGTGTTCTCGTATACAATGCTTTTTTTAATCATTCCGAATGTATTAAATTGTATTAAATTCTTTCTTAACGGTTAATTTAGTTACAGGGTCAAGGCTATTTAAGATTTATGTTCTATCCATTAGCAGAGGCTGCCTGAAATGTACCAAAGTAGGAAACAAAGAAATTAAACCCTAAGGTATTCAATCAAAAATTCAAGTAAATATCAACACATATATACCTATGTACTCTTAGTTGAAGATACGAAAAGTAACGCGTAAAAGATTTCATGAATTCGATAAATTACTTTTTATCTGTAGCTTGCTTAAATCTCAATAAGATTTGAAGTTTAAGAAACTCACAGTACCTAGTACTTCACAATAAATTTCCTAAGGCCTAGATAAAATCCTTACTAATATCCTTACTTCTAATATTATAAACGCGAAAGTTTGTATGTATGGATGTTTATTACTCTTTCACGCCAAAACGGCTGAACGGATCTGGATAAAACTTGGCCCAGATATAGATTATAGTTTGGAATAACACATAGACTAGTTTTATCCAGGTTGGACCCAATTTTGAAGTCTATGCAGACAAAGTCGCGGGCAGAAGCTAGTACTAACATATTCCTCGGCAAACGACGTATATTCAAATCGATTATTTCTATGTGCGAGTACTTAGCTTGCGTCATTATAAGTTGTCAAACCTCAACAACCCACGCTGTCTAGGGATTACTATTACCTAGAGACAACTTAAATTACATTAACAAGGTCGTCTGCCTTTTACTTCGTTCTGATACATGCCTTATTAAAAATGTAAACGATATTGTATTTAAGATTTGTTTGTTCATTGTGTCCAAATCTAATCATGTTGAGTCGTATCAAATCTAAGTGGGTATTGTATAAATGAATGGATGTCTTGAATTGAAATTAATTATGTCATTTATTAGTCAAATAGGTACATTTATGCAAAACTAATAACGTTAACTGATAAGAAATAACGAATGTGCATCCTTTGTAAGAATAACAAACAAATCAAATAGTTTTTTCTGTCACCCGTGAGTTGAACCTATGTTTGAAATTAAATTAAATTCAACCCAATTCAATTTTACATTCTAGACATTGAAATTCTATTAGAAATTTTATTTTTATCCTAGAAAAGATTCAGTTTATTCTCCTATCTTCCGTAATAACTCTTCCAGTCTTTTGTCTATAACCTATGATAGGCCGCTAATATTTTTATATATGCCGCCTGCATATAACCGGTCCATGTGGAAGACTTTGGGGAGACCTTTGTTCAGCAGTGGACTTCTATTGGCTGATATGATGATGATGAATATTTTTATAAATACAGAAGTTTTTTTCAGTTTCGGTTAAGTACCTACCTACTTAAATATCTATAGCAAATAAATAATTCGCTTAAGAGTTTGGAGGACCGAATTTTTCTTACAAACGTAACACCGAAATAAATCGTAATTCAAACACAATTTAATCAAATTCTGTGATTATTCGGATTCCGATACCGTTAATCTAGGTTCCTACTCTACCATTTCGTGCAAAATACTTCACTGGAAATAAATGTAAGCGAATGCAATTTTTGATAACTTTACCAAGTTTAAAAAGATTTTCCGATATTTTATTTCTAGTGAAGTAGTAGTAGACGAAATAGTACCGTAGGAACCTAGATTAACGATGTCTTACTCCGAATAATATCTAACATAATTTGATAGAATATTGTCTGCATTACGATTTATTTCGGTATTACGTTTTTATGGGCAATTCAAGTTCCGCCGTATCCTTAATAATCTAATTTGTTTTTTACCGCTTTGTTAGACAATATAAAACATCAATCTATGTATTTATAATAATACTTGTAGCTGATCCTGCTGCGTGTCTAGAATGAAACTCGGTAAAAATACTTATTAAAGTAATTTTATGTAATTAGCTTTATTGGTAATTGACCTTAATATTTCATCAGGAAGTAATAGTGTTTAAATTGTGCGTAAGTAGTGTAGAAAATATTGATTACGTTGCTATAAAGTTGAAGGATAATGCGTTTTGAAGGGTTGTTGTTACATTTCACTAATAGAAAACGTAAAGGTAGGTAATAAACACGTTTGGTTATTATTTATATGTACATTCAGCCTTAAAAAATATACCTGCAGTAAGTTAGTAATTTCAAATGAATTTAATTATACATAAGCTAGGTATTTATATTTACTTAATATATAAAACTGTATTTTATTGCACATTTTTAAGGCTGATTGTGCATTAACACTTAGTAGCAAAGTGCAGTGCGTCGGTGCATTATTGCGTAGGCAGGTTACTTACACTCATCGAATGATGCTCCTCCCCGGGCTGCGTGCGGCAAACAAGGCGATGCAACCAAATAAACATACGTTACAACACGCCAAAACAAATTAAATGTGCCAAATACAAGCTATTAAGTGGAAAACACCCACTATCCATTGAAATGTATCCATTGAAATAATTATTATGATACGAATAAGGTAAAATTAATCATAATAGGTACATTTCAGTAGACAGCGGTACAAAATTAAACCTATTCAACATTAAAACATCAAATAAAAATAATACTAATACTACAAGGAAAATCTATAAGTTGAATTTTGATAAAACTGCATTTCTATTGTTAACTAAGAATTGTTTTAGAGACATAAACGTTCCGTATTTAAACTAAAGCATTTCAATAGCACTCAGTCATTGTCAGATTCTATCTAGTGGAACTAGTCTAGATATAAATCTAGTGCAATATAGAATTAACTGTACGTAACTGCCTGGGAAGGGAAATACGGGCAGAGAAAATTGAGAGGTTGCCTACTGCAAGCTTTAATAAAAATAATGTAATAACGAAAGCAACTAAACTAATTGTGATTACGCAATTTCTTATTTTAAACGACAATCATGCGACTTTTTTATTAACGGTAAAACTAGAAATGCATAATTCTTCAACTACATCTGTTTCATGGAAGTCGCTTAGGTATCGCTAATTATATTAGATTACCAACGAAAATTGCGTGAAATGTGATAATGACATCTGAAAGACAATACAATACTTTAATTCTGTCTTTAGTTACTTAGTTTAAGCTAATGAAATTTAAAAAAAAAGAAACTAATTCTTAATCTGCAACTATAATTTTCGCGAATATATTATAATGAAATGGTGATCAAAGCTTCCAATTAAGACAATCCACGAAAGTAAAATCCATATTAATTGGCGTATATACTTGATTCACTATCTCTTAATCGGAACAATTACTGTAAATGGTACAGCAATGAGCAACAGTAGCACCAATCATTAATATGCGTGTGCGCTGAAACAGATCATTTAGATAGATACAGTTTCATTTGAGACACGAGATGCATTTGATACACGCACACACAGAGAAATGAGAATATAGTAAATAGCCATTGTAATCGCACTACAATTCTTATATAAGACGCGAAATTGAGAAAGTGAGTTTCAGGTAAAGTTGAACAAAACAATGGCCACGTAATTTTTGATATTTTATTTGTCTTCTGTCAAGTCGTCTAGTTGTGGCTAAAAGTAGAACGTAACTGTTCTTTACATCGACGGAACAGGCAAAAAACTGCTGACTCGATTTAAAAAGGTGGCAATGTTTATTAAGTGTGAAATATGGACGTCAAATAGATTTTATGGTATAGGTTAGTATTGAATATCAATGTAGAGTACCTACTAATGCAAAACTGTATGCAGATTATAGAGATTTAAAAAAAAGCATGAAGGATACATGTATTGTGGATACATGTATTATATCGCTAAAGGGACATTGTGTATCCTTTGTACTGTCTCATCTCATTTGATTTTTATTCTGTTTATCACAAAATACTGGCAATTACTGGATTAAAGTTCAAGCTCAATTATAGATTCTACGGAATAGAAACATAAATATTAAAATTTAGAGAATCATTAAAGTATGCCTAACCTCCTGTAAGACCCGCTTGAGCTGCAGCAGCAATGTCTTGATATCGACCACATCTTGCAGCAGCGATGCGGGCGCAGGCGCAGGCGATGCACTGCCATCACTGATGCCAGCGTCCGACGGCGTCTGCGTCCGGGAGCGCTGCAAAAGCCGCGCTGTGCGAACTGGCAAACTGGCCCTGTAAACATACAGGACTTGTAAATTCAAAAGTTTATATACATGTAGATAGGAGGGAAATCGGATGTACGGGCTTTTGGTTGTAAGCAATCAACGTCATCTATGAACATCCGAAACAGGGAGTATTAGAGGCAGACATTATTTTCTACCTGCTCCTGTGTTGTATATCTTAAGTTCCGGTTGAGCCAACCCATTAATCGTTATATACAGGCTTTAACACACACAACTTAAGGCTCTACACAAGACGTTTCAGTTTATCGATCATATTTATGATAATTGCCTGCCTTAAATTTATATTACCTTAAGTAGTGATTAATTCCGTTTGGGTGGGTGTACATTAGCACGCCTCTGCCTAACCCTTCGGAGAATACAGGCGTGATGGTATGTTATGTTATGTAATTCCGATTGGAAGAGATATTAACATCTAATCTTATGACATGTGAAACTATACTTTGTAATGTTCACATGTTCATTAGCTGTTTTGATCTCAAAGACGAGTAACAACCTTGTCAATATTATCTTCCATCTCCCTTATCTAGTATTTTACGAGATCTGTCTCAAGACCCGTAGAATACATGTCTAATAAATTGTAAGTTTGTTCATATTGAACTACTAACGATATCACGTTGTGAATCTAGCAATCTAGTTCCATATACATCCAACCATTTCTATAATTCATGAAAGTAGTTGATATTCCCTAAATTTAATGGGATAGTAATGGCTTGCTGATTCCATTTATAAGGTCATGACGGTGGGCGTGAGCGCGACCCACCCACACAAATTAATTAGCTAAAATAGGGCGACAATAAGCGACAATGCAAACGTTATGCCTCCTGTTATACCTATTTAGATTGTGGTAATTAAGGAAAGTAGACCACTAAGACCGTTAAAGTATATAATAGTACCTACTAGTTATTGAACTAGTTATTGAACCATGAATGAAATACTGAAAATAGAGTGCGTGCCTTACATGGTAGCAAGCCACGTTCTACAAGTTGCTGTGAATGTAGTTTCACATGCCTATTAGTATTGCCAGCTCCTTGACTTTGTAAAGGCAATGTCTGCTCTCTCTGTGAATGACGATGCCTTCAGGGGAATTAATTCTCCATTGTCGATTTAATAAACACAATTAAGCTTCAAATATATTTGAACAATATAATTATGTGATTGAAAAAACTAAATGATTAATACACTGCAATTAACAAAAGTTGTATGGTACATAATGTAGTTATATAGTATAACTGTTACTGGTAACTGGTAAAAGGAAACTAATTTTGTTCATGTAAACGCATGAATATTCATTGCAAATACAGTTTTGCAGCCAACAGATCTAAAATAGAATGGCTTTTAGAGATCGTTTTTAAATTTAATTAAGTATATAAGAAAATATGCGAAATCCCATAAAACAAAGGGAATATAAGAAATACTTAGGTTAATAGAATAACAACAAAACAAAGCAAATATATAGGTATACATATATGAAAGATGGATTGTGCAATACGTTATTATGAACTATCGTGGATTACCACAATAAAATGACGTTGTTTCTGTTGGGAAAGAAAACCAATAACATCCGGTTACGAAATCGTCAGCCAATAGAGCGTATAAGAAAGGTAGTGCATACAAAAACGAAATAAATGCAATAGGAACAGAGGTTCTACGCAGCCATGAATAAGATACTAGATAAATAATAATAAATTATTTATAAATCCTGTTAGTAGTTATTATTTTTATTTATTATGCCATAAAATGTTGGAATAAATAAGGATAATACCAGCCGTTTTGTTTATGATTCATTATGTGTATCGGATTCAGTGTGTCTAAACAACTGCCTCTCCATTGGCCTTGCCATGTTGCTTCGGCCGCGGTGGTTACCTACTTGGCCTTCCAATGCACACGAAACAGTACTAACACTCATAGATCAACGGTGTTGGAAATAAAATGACATTTGTCCACGTCCTAATTAGCAAACTCTACTACTGAAATGAAGTAAATGCGTGTTTAATCATTTGTGCTGTGTAAAATATAATGAATAACATACTGTGTGCATGTTCTACTTGAGTTTTATAAACACTGAATTTTGAAAACAAGAAACTCGGTGACATATAATATAAACCACTTGATAATGGTAAGATAACACTCATGTTTTACCTATAGATACGATATCGATTCAGTTTTTTTTTAATTCAAAACGCGTTTTATTATGTTTGATATAAAATTCTGAAAAAATAAGTATGTATCGTCATTGTTTGATGTCACTTTCTATTTTAAATTGTAAAAATTGCACACTGACACACACGCAATAGTCATATTTTTATGTGTTTATTGGCCACCTGTATTGTTTAGCCCTCTGGCTACGTAGACTGGGTGCGGGACTGGAGGAGCGCGCGGCGGCTGGCTCGGCTACAGCGACATGAAGGTCCGTCTTCTGACGGCGGGCACCCATGGCGTGGTGCTGGACAGGCCCGGCCGGGCCGGCGCTCGTAGACGTGGCCGAAACTGACCGCATGTCGCGCGGGAGACTTTCACAGCGCGCACGCACGCGGACAACTGAAGTTCGACCGCGGCTCGCGCTATCGGCGCCGCCACCGCCGCTGACGCCGCACCAGCTCGCCCGGAAAAATCAGATCTCGTGGCGTCGACCCTATCCATTCATGCCAAACGGATCATGATCACCACGCAGTTTCTTTTTGTTACACTCTATTTCTACCCGCGTACTGTTACACCTACAAGTTTACGCACCGTGCTAACGATACTGTTTCCATTTTTTTATTTGTTTATCATAACAGAAACATAACGCAGGATAGTATATATGCGTTAGGCCACTGACATCTAGTTTGGCAACACGGGCATGTCAAATGACGTAGCGAGGTGTGTCGGAAAGGGAGCAGGCTGAACGAGCAATTCTAATGTCTGAGCCGCCACACCAAGCGTCATGCTTGGTGACCGCGCACCGCCACCACAAGCACTTTCTTTTGCACGTGATTATGTTTGTTTTGTGTCATTATATAGATACTATCCGTAACGACCGGGTCACATCTTGAATCGTACGTTAATCTTGAACTCACTTTAACACTTTTTACACCGTTTCACATGATTACTACACAATATTTCACACGTACGGACGATTGAATAGTTGGAGGGAGTCGTAATGATTGGCGATCTTATAGGTCAGTGTCAATGTCTCGACGAGTTTGTTTGTTTTGCACAGGGTCGCCGATCTGGTTGCCATCTGCTAGTAAGTGAACCATACTGCGCATGCGTGGGTCCGTTCAATAATCACCCCGGGCACAGCTGATTTATTTCTATAAATTATTCTCTCTTTACGGCGATTCTAGTTAGCAAACTGTAGAAAATACATATTGTATTTAATCATTGAAAGTTATTTATTCACATTTACACAAAGCTGCAAATAATAAGATAGGGCTAAGTCCAAGCAAAAGTGACGTCACCATCGAGTGCTGCTGTAGTATGACGCCATTTTCATTCTCACGTAGTTCGTAGCTGACATCACTTCAATTTCCCTTTATCGTAAAATAGAGTAGGTATAGTAAACAAACATAACATTATTGGTAATTTTAAAGTATTATACAGTGAAATATGTAAAAAAACTGATATTTCTTACATTTCTCCGAGAAACAGTTTCTAAGAAACGCTTTTTCACGATTTTTATTAGATATTTTTCATAATGAATACGAGGACGTCCTTACGCCCTTTCCTATAATAAGATAGACAGCTAAAATTCCACGGTGTATTGGGAGCCATAGGTATCGCAACAATAATCTTCTGGTTTTATCAATTACTTAAGGTTGCGTCAAACGGTGGTGCGAACATTTTACACGTCAATGCTTTGGCTATATACTTGTTTTCCTCTTTATTTTACTACATTCCGTTACTATTTACGGTTTACTGTAGAGGTAGAATTACAGGGGCGGTAATGGAAGCGGGCAAAGCTGTGTCGGTCACGGTTTGGGTTGGCGACGATGGCGGCCAAGCGAAACACAATTGTCTAAAAATACGGTAACTCACCATAAGTACAATAACCATTCTAATAATATTATAAACAAAACTGCCAGTCGTTATTTTTTCATAAAAAAGTTTGGTATTGTCACACTAAAGAATTTTATTTCATAATGGCAAGGTTGTTGAACTATCAACATTTATTTTAATTATTCTCACCAAATTAGTTTCATGTTATAGTAGTTAACAGCGCAAATATAATTTTATCTAATTAATGAAGAGAAAGGATAATTAGATAAGAATACATTCACTTTTCCATACAATATATTTACATATATGTAATGTAAATTTTACGTATATAACGTATGTAAATGTGTTTATATAACCTGTGAGGGATGCATGTAACAAAATGCGTGATCATGCGTGGCATGCGTTTACTCCAAGAGCCAAGCAATTATGGAACCCAGGGGAACGTCCGCATAAGAGGCAAGACATGTTCAACTAATTATTACGTTCATTATACTGCTGGTAAGCTAACTACAATGTGTGCTTTACCATGCTATTTCTTCCCCATCAAAACTTAGGATAAAACTCTTTATATTTTAGAAACAGGGCGCTAAAATATTCAGATTTTCCAATATTATATGCAAGGTGACTGAGCTGAACATTGAGCCGCGTTAATAGCGGTTCTTAGGGGATGCCTTTGTGCAGCAGTGGACTTCTTTTGGCTGATATGATAATAATGTAAGTACTTTACTTTTACGAGTAATTTATGAATATGTAATTCTCCGACGCTAAAGGAAAACATCGTAAGGAAACCTGCCTGAGCAAGCCGGAAAGATTGTCTCAACGGGTGTGTGAAGTCTACCAACTCACACTAGGCCACTTTGGTGGACTATAGCCTAACCCCTCTTATTCTGAGAAGATTCGTGCCCAGCAATGGGACGGCAATCATTATGAGTTTTCAAACATTTTGACGTTCCAAAGACTACGTCGCTTGCTTTAAACTAAGTATGACTTATGAATGAAAGTACATTGGCAACTGTTTATAAGCAGTACTAGTGAAACCGAGTAATGTGGTGGTGGTACAGTGTTGGACGTATAAATTCGTGTCACTGTAATTAATACGAACAAATTAATATACGAGTATTAACTAGTCGGCAGTATGTGGATAACCACGCGATCATTGTCATTAAACCATTTTCTGTCTCACTGCTGCGTACGGTCTCGTCTCAGAAGGAAGGGTTAGGCTATAGGCTACCAATGACGGCCTAATGCAGGTTAGCCAGTAAAATAAAATAGTTCTATTCTAGATCTTTGAAATAGTTACGCAGTTCTTTCAGTTTCTCAGTAAATGTTGCAATCACTCATTTTTAAGATCGCAGACGGAAGATAATTTATAATATCTTTTTCGCGAATAATTTGGGTCCAGATACAATTGTCTTAGCAGTAATCATTTAGATGGAATAATGGACAGATTCACAGATATACAATAGGTGTTCGCACTCGTACTTAATGTAGTTCCTTGTGTGAACAACACTAGGAGTAATAAGTTTGAATTAGGTGCTTAATTAATGATGTGCAGTAGCGCAGGCGGTGGGTAGGTAATGTGGCCTCGAGGCAACCGCAGGCGATTCCATTCAAACGATACAGTACCATTTCTTTCTCACCGGGGAGTCAGGTTACCGTGGTTTGCTTTGCTAATTAATACAACGCAATTTAGCATTGTTATTGCAACAATAAGCTGTAGCAGCATATCAAGTTACGGTCATACATTTTTTATGCGGTTTTAATTTGGAAAATTGTCTAGATTCTTTTTTGGTTACACAAATGTTGAAAGAGGGCGACAAAGCTTTAGCTATTTTCTGTCCGTGGGTGATGCGGAAAAAAAACTTAGGTGTTAGCTTGAAGGATTAGCGTTAACGGTGGACTATAGATATATTTTGGACTTAAGACATTACTGGTTTATTTTTTACTATAAAAATACTTTGTGAACAGATAAAAGATATAGTTTAGGTACACAGTGCACAATAAAACGTTTATGATAAAAAATACGCCCTTACAGAGGGGACAACGCTAATAGCACTTCGTCAAGGGCAAGGACAACAATGCATTTTTACATTAATCATTTACCAGAATTTCATGCCAGAATGTCTAACTCTACCTAGACGATAAAAGGGGTTGCTTTTGCCCCAATCTCATTCATATTCATGTGATATTATGATAAGGTAGAACCTGGTATAACATTTACTCCATGTATTCCCATTTGAAATTTACAAGGATATTGCTGTTATTTTTTATCCTCTAAAGTTATATTTTACAGGTTCAATAAATTAGGCTATTCATTCCTCTGTAAGCCTGAAAATTGTAGCTAAAATATAGAATTAGATGTGTTAGGTTACTACATATACCTACTCCATTTACTAGATACCTACAGTACTAGACAAATAACCACGAAATAAATGGCAAATCAATTAAATTTCCTTGACTTTATCGGTAATTGCTTGTATCGAATTAACCATATTTGACTAATGTTATACATAATTACATATAATAAATGGATTATACTAGTGCGGTGTTAGTTTGTAATGCCAGTAATCATCCTATGGCAACTCATCCTATTTCTTTACTCATCCTAAACTAGAATTCCTAACGGATCCGATTACATTATTTTAATAATGTTTCTTTAATCAACCGAAATGTGTTCCTTACTCTACCTGTGGCAAATATTACCGAAAAAAGTATGGATAAAACAAAACAATATTTTATCAGAATAATATTATTAACTTGATTGTTAAAGCATTTTATTTGTCGTACCTAAGTATAAAATAACATTCCCTGATTAAATTTTTATGGCTATGATCGCGATATTAGGAACAAATGGCGCTATCTATTAAAAAAAAAATTAACATTGACGTAAACCATTTTCTTTAAAAGATTTATTTACAGAAACAAATAATTATAATTTTATAATTTAATTGCCAGCCTGCCTTTACAGGCTATGATGAAGACTTCAAATATCTAGTGAAAATAATAATATATATTAGGTACGTCGAAGTAGTATAATAACGTCTCGCAGATATTTTTAACGGTTATTGAACCTGTCAATCCGCTGACTTGATTGTTGTTGTTGAAGATGTTAGAACAAGATAGCTATCATATCAAACTTTTTTAACTTCACTATATCTTCGAAAGCTATTATTATATTATATTACCGGTTTTAAACCATTTGAGGTCATAAGCTTCTTGTACCTAATTGCCAAATAAAACTTAAGAAGAAAATGATTATGTAATGGTTACATGGATTTGGGCATAAAAAAATACAGATAATAATTTGCCATTTTGATAGAAATGGCTTTGCCAAAATAAAAAGTGCGTGTTAGCGAAGCCGTTGAAATGTTGATGTTCGGGTAAAGCCGTCTATTACGTATTATTTTATTTTACTAGCAATCCAGTGGGTGTAAGTAGCGCACGTCTACCAAAAATATAACCCACGAGAAAACCTTGGTTCTTAATGCGGCTTTGTAGTTTCCAATTTAAAACGATTTATTACAAAATCGTGTCTACCTTTAAGGAATTGAGCTCCAGTTTGTAATAAAAATCTCCAGAATCAATAATAGTTACTATGTAAAAAAAAATAACATTAAATTACTTGTGTAGCCAGAGCGCCTAGACCAACTTTATTGTTTTAATATTATGCCTGTTAACTAGTAACTTGACAGATTACTATGGATTAGTAACATATGAGATTAATTTTATATTAAGATAATTAAATATTCTGAAGAACCTCATTAGTCTAGTAGTCTCAAGCGCGACTGCTACGCCAGTGGTCCTGGGTCCGATTCCCAGATCGAATAGTATTAAAGGATGTTTTTTTAGAAATTCTCACTAGCACTCGCACTGGGTGTATATCAGGACACCTCTGCCCAACCCGTCGGGAAATACAAGTGTAATATCTGATCTCTCTATATTCTGATCCTAGTAAAGAAATCAAAGTATAAACATGAGACACACAAGTTTCTTGAACAACTGCAGCGCAGCGCTCTTGACCGGTTTTAAGTATTTGTGTGAGATTATGTCATTCGCATTTGAAAGTAGGTAAGTGCTTAGGTATATTTTAGAGACAGTCATAAATTGCATCACATGTAAACACTAGAGACGCAGAGAAATATAAGTACCGTGGATGCCTAATTATTATGATGACTTATCACTTTACTCGACTAGCGGTAGGAACGGCAACTTTGTCCTCGTGCAAAAATAAAAAATACATTATGTAATATAAAAACACAATAAATTTTTAATTAAGAGGAATTAGCGTGGTCGACTATAACTTAGCCCTCTTTTTGAAATGAGACCTGGCCCCAGCAATTGGACCGTTAATTAGTATAGTGTGTAGTATTCTGGTTACTTAGCATTAGACAAATTCGGGCGAAATAATTAGGTTCTTTTTTGTGTTAACTACTTATATTGTTGAAACGTCTATATTTTTATATTATTAAATAGATTTTAAGTACCTACCTACCTATTCCTTTTTATTTATCATGAACTAACGGAACTTTTAATCTAACTTTAACAGTGAAGTTGTTACAAACAAACCTACTTTCAGATTTGTAATATTAATAGGGATTATAATACTCATCTTTAATCACAATCAAAGTTTAATAACATGTTGTTTTTAGAGAAAAATAAGCCCAATCATGCTCTTCACTCAAGTCATTATGTAATTTGATATTCCCATCCTATGATTACATTTAATTATTGGCCTATTCAATTTTTAATGACTTTATGTAATATATTGCGGCTTCGTCCAAATTCACAGCAGCGGTACTTTGGACATTAGCACTATAGATAGGTAGGTACATAGTTTTTTTTTTGTGATCTCATCGATACCGTTGTCACTTGTGTTATTTTAAGTGGCTATCAGATTCGAGCGAGACATTTTAATAAGCATGGACAACATGTAATAATAATTAATTTGACACAACGGTTATTTGACGTCATTATTATGGTGCGGTCGTGAGGGCCTAGGTTCCTTTCAGTGCTGTTGTTGGGTCTTTTCCAATAGCGGCTTGGACTTGGAGCTTGGAGTTTGGATTTATGAATAGTTATAGAAAACTCACTCTCTATTTGAATACACAATTCAAACTGTCAGTTTACACCAGTAGGATACATACCTCTACCTATATTCATGGTAGTTGTTTCAATGTTATTTATTCGAAAAAAGTGAACCATTGTTGAAAAGTTTAAGGTTACATTCTATTACATTTGAAGTTTAAACAATCCAAATGACAGATAATAATTAAACAGCTAATTAACGGATATCAAAATTGCATAAGCTCAAAAAAAAAATGCTCAAAAAAATTATCTGCATTTAAATGAAAGGAAACTAAACGCAACCATTTTTAAGGGAGAAAGCTTGTCCTGATTTAAAAAGATTACAATTTAATGTTTGTTTTATGTTCAATATATTTTCGATTACGAAATACAGTGAGACAACGTTTCGTTTGTTTATGTAATGTGGGATAACGTACCTTTGTGCCTGGCCATTCAGCATGGTGACCACTTGAGCCACTATGCCCTTAACAGGAGCCTCCTTCTCCAACATGATGGGCTTTTCCATAGTCATCACAACACAAATTTTAAGCACTGTAGTCACTAAACACGGCTATGCAATTTCCTATTGCATGACTTAGTAGAAATGTTGCATTATGACATTAAATTAATTTTAACATGCTGAAATATACTGAAGATACACTTATTGTTAACGAGACTCCAAGGTGGTTTATTTAAGATTCATAGTTAAATGCTTGCTATAGTATCAATCTGAAGATTTCACTGAGGAACTGATGTCGTCGATACTAAATCCACTTAATATACTACTAGTAGGTTAGGTAATAGCCGAAGGCTTAGCTTCTTACGTGTCGAAGTGTCAATAAACGGTAACCAGATTAACTACCCACTCATAGATCATTAATTAATGCACAATTAGGGCCAAGGGATTTCTAAATAAAAAGTAAATGCGGAAATAATACCGGTATTAATTAAAGTTTAAAATTATCTATAGAAACAGGTGTAGGTACCGGCTGGGAATTTATTCATACACCGTTAACTAGACACTGTTACTGCTATTTAATAGCAGACATTGTAAAAAACAAATATAGGCTATGGCATAGCATATCATTCAAACATGACATCGGGTGAGAATTATGAAACTTGTGATGTGGTGATTAAAACGATTGTGATCTGAAATGTATGCCGATATAAAAAAACTGCGCGTGTATCCGATGCTTTAACAGATAAAGACTATAATATGTTATTTTGTTGATGATAAAGAGAAGTATAGACGAAATATTTACTCACTAGCTGTTGCTTGAGGTTTCACTCGCGACCCGGAATTGTTTATTCGTGAATTTTTCCGATGCTTCAATAGTTATTCTGCTATTCGGTGTGGGGACAAATCCAACATTTTAAATATCGCTCCAGCCGAAGCTCCAACGAAGTTTTGTAAAAGACGTATGATACTGAATCTTCCTTTACAAAAAAAAGGAGTCCCTCTCAAGGTCCGAAATAATAGTTTTTTAATGTCTGTTAATTGATCCTTGATGAATTAAACGAAATTCTTCATTAGTCGAAACAATGCCTTGAGCATCTTTTTAACTAATTTTGAAAAGAAACATTACTCAACATGATGTTAATTTCTTGTGCAACATCGGTTTAATTTGCCGCTGATTTGTTTCAACAATCGATTGCGTAAATCTAATGAATTTTTCATCGGTAGATAATATTCATTGAATCTTGCCTTGTGAAATTATACTAAGCCTTTTCTCATGACCTCGGTGTTAACTTAGTGTTACAAAAATTTAATTTAACTTGGAAGTTCTAAAATCGAATTAATAGTAATGATCTCTCTCATCTTAGGCCATCCAGAGGCCCTTGGGCATAACGTAGTTTGGGGCTCTTTTTAAAAAAAAAGATGTAAATGATTTTGTGATTATGCTTTATAGTTCTGCTATAGGTCGCTCTGGCCCGCGCCTCTTATGTTCTTGTGGAAAAAATGAAACTAGTACCTAATATTATAGGTCCTAATTAGTTACTTCTAGTTTGCTGACGCCTTACTTTTACGCTAACTAGACATTTTATACATTTCATATGACATTATTTTAACACAGTAGGTACTAGAAAGTTAGTCATAACATAAGAGTATGAAGCTAATGGATAATTTTGAGTGCGGTCACCACAGAGATGGAATTTTAAGGTCAATTTTGTATGAAAGCCGGATACCTAATGTGCAGAGAATGAGTTCTTTTATAATGGAAGTTTATCGTGAAAGTATTTTTGCCGATAATGTAATATTGAGTAGTAACAAATGGCTAATATTACACTATTCATTAGTGGTTTTTTTTATCTCAGAGATACGTACAACTACTGCCATCTACATTTAACTTAAGCACAACACATTAAAGTAATTCAAATAACAGACTCGAACCATTCATATTTAACAAAAAAACAAAATTCATTATGTATGTAAGCATTAATTACCAACGCAGTTCCAAGAAACGGTATAATTTGCAATGGCTAGCACCATTAAAGTATACTAATGCATGAACTCAGCCGAAAATAAACCAGACTCTTTTTATGAACGAAACAATTTAAATTTTTAGCCAGTTAAGTATAATGTTTGAATGTTAAACTCACGAATCGCCATCACTATCACACTCTCCACAATTAGTATGGGACATTAGTAAGATCTAAAAGTATTTTTCAAAGCACCGACATTTTGGTAGCGCACCGAGCCGGCACTAAAAGCTTCGGGCAAAGCTATTCAATGTTGCCATAGCGACGGATTTTGGACAACAATAGCTCATTGAACTATACGTTTGAATAGCAATAAATTTCAGAGCTCAGACAATAACATGATCCTGGTTATCATACGATATAAACAATTTCTTATACTTATATAATGATATTATATTGTAAAAAAAAGATTTACTATCGTGATTTAGACAAAATAACTGTCAATTCGTAGGCCTTATTTCATAGCGCAACGGAGTTAATAACCCATACTAATGTTATACCAGCACACTTCCATATTAATATTATAAACGGGTAAGTAACTCTGTCTGTTTGTTACGTTTAAACCACTGGATAATTTTTTATGAATTTTAGCGTAGCGATCGATTGGGCCTTGGTGAACTACATAGGGTATCTTTTGTCTCAAAAAGACCTATAGGATGCGAGTGTAACCGCGGGCAACAGATGTGTATAATGTGTTTCTAAACCATTTACCTAATTAAATAAAAGTATATAATTTACTTTATCACTACATAGTATAAAACAAAGTCGCTGTCGCTGTCGCCGTCTGTCCGGCCCTATGTATGCTTAAATCTTTAAAACTACGACACGGATTTTCAAGCGGTTTTTTTAATAGATAGAGTGATTCAAGAGGAAGGTTTTAAGCTATTTAACATTACGCTACGGCTTTTAAGAATGGGGCAACGCGGGTGAAACCGCGGGCGGGTCGCTAGTAACATATAAATATCACTGTGAATTGTACTTTGTAGTCCAATTGAAGGTAAGACAACTATGTCAGCTATGTACTGCAACGAGTTACTAAGAAGGACAACCATTTATTACCAAGTATAGATATGTGTAAGTGGGTATAACATTTATGTAGTAGGTAGGAACCTAAAGATGTCCTGTGTTGTATGAGTAATGTGCAATATATTGCTAAAGCGTATAAACAGATCGGAATTCACTTCTGTTATCACGGTGATAAGATAATGTTTCAAACACATCAGTCAACAGATTGAGGGTAAGTATAAAAATACTCGTCTCCATTTTACTGTGCATTTTTATATCGTAATCATTAGGGTAATGATAACTGAACACTCAATTTTCGTTAATACTTTACGTACTTAGTTATTTTTATCGGTAACCACATAAAATATTAGTTTCGTTATAGGTTTTTAAAATATGTAAAAGGTTGGAAGCGGAGCAAAAGCTCTTGGAAGCTCGTACTTAGATCATTAAACATTTAACAATACAACCCTTGCAACTAAAAAAATATAAGAATACGACAAAGACTTCAACTCAATAATTTTCTCATCATTATTCATTTGTTTGTTGTTGTCAAACAATGCATAAACTTATCAGTCTGATTAACAAAGGAAATACGTTCTGCGTTGATATTGCTATTACTAACTACTGATAGCAATTAATATGATCAGGTCAATAACCATATTCATTGTAGTGTGATGACAGGAACTTCGTATACAATATGAGTTAACTAGCTTAAATTGAGTATACATTGACACTTTATTACACAGTACCAGCTTGTATCACGTTTAAAATAAGGTTTGAGCAAGGTAAATGCCTCTTAATTAAATTATCCGCATTACCTAGGTATCACACTCTGCACGTAATGAATTTAACCATCCTTGGGAACCGTAACTCTGGGTTTTAATTCACGCTAGTCACTGATGCATCCTGATTTAAACGTAACGTTTACATAGGAACTCTGCGATTAACCGCAGCTGCACATTAATGCTTGTTGAATTACGATCGTTCAGTGACCCGCGCGTTCGATATCGGAAGATAATGTCGATCGGATCGTGTCGTGAACCGCGAGGTCGCCGGCACGTGTCGCTGTCGTGCTGCGTGTCGACTACGTACGTCCGCGTGCGCGACGAGTTACAGACTAACATCCGATCGGGCTCGCCGTGGCACGCGGACGCAAACACGCGGCGAGATGAACCGAAGCCCCGAGCCAGCTGCGCCGCTTGCTACTTTATCTGATTACCTCATGGAGCAAGGACCTTTCGACACACAAAGCTCGCCCGTAAAATCTACCTTGAAAATCGATGGTCGCGCCGCGAAATACTTACGAAATGGTCTCGTTACTTTGACAGCTTGAGATTACATTTTCACAATTAAGATCGTGCTTAGGTAAGTATCTAACGATGGTGGTTTTTTCAACAGTTTCTCAATATTTTTCCTGGGATTGCAGGTTTTATAAACACTAGGTAGGTATATAAATCATAATTTGCGAAGTTACCTAAGTAATTGCTAGAAGGTTTTTAAAATAATTATAATCAAAGAACTTTAGCTTTTGCGAAGTAAAGGTTATCTAAGGTCCCAAAGGAAGGTTGGAAGGAAACAATTTCCCATTGTCGTAAATAGCTATTGTAGTGTCATGCAACGGCGCGAGCGCATGGAGGTCAAACGTATACCCACACAATTAATCTGATAATTGGAACTGGAACGGTTCTTTGGCATTGTTTCAATTTTTACGAACACTTGCGCAAACACCTCGATGTATCAGCACCTATTTAATTGTGCATGTGCTGCAAGTCTCCAGAATAAGTGTAACCTACGCTAGTTGGGTTATTGTGTTATAAATGTTGAGTAGGTTAAGGGTTTCTTATTCGAGTATCATACAGACGGCATTGAACAATAACAATTAATTTTAATTACCTAGTTACAAACATTTTTGTAAATTTTTGGATGCTTGAATGATTATTACAATATCCGCTTATAAAGAAATTCCTTTATTCCAGAAAGTAAGA
This sequence comes from Acronicta aceris, assembly GCA_910591435.1. Classification (NCBI taxonomy): domain Eukaryota; kingdom Metazoa; phylum Arthropoda; class Insecta; order Lepidoptera; family Noctuidae; genus Acronicta; species Acronicta aceris. The sequence goes on from OU342768.1 coordinate 11,317,639, forward strand.
TCCAAGACCAAGTTTGAGCACGACAAGGTTTTCTTTTGTGCGAATTATAAAAAGAAACCGTATTGTATTCGAAGTCAGGTAATTTGAAACTACAAAACATTAGAAAAATGATAGTTCAAGCATTTGACTGTGTTAAGTTTTTCATAGTTATCATCATTTTTTTTCACTAATTACTTACCAGATCTTTCGCAGCCTGACATTTAGCAGAAAATATGTGACTACTAAAAACCCGATCATATCTCGAAATATATTGACGCTCAATCTAGCATAATTCTGATAATGATGATGGAGTCTTGTACGAATTGCGTACATTTCTTCGCGGTACTAGTCTGAATTTACAGGATTTTTTTAACGATACGCGGTAATTTGCGTTAATGAGCTTTGAATAAAATTGCATACTATCAATAAAACATGGCTAGACTAAAACAACAAATAGCGAAACAAGGAGCAACGTAATGTCTGCATAATACGTTATTACGCGGAACACACGTAGGAACACGCCTTGATATTTACGATAAACAAAATGTAACTTTGAAAATATTTTATAATTGATCTGACCTTATTGTTTAAATGTTAATACCTACGCTGTAAAAGTATGGAACAAATCGGCACAAGAACAGTAGCTGGGCAATTAACTAAATTATAGTCGAGTGCGTTTGAAATAATTGCTGCTCCGTATCTTGAATATGTTTTATTTTTGGAGCAACCAGTGCTCGTAAACGGTGAAGTTCATTATGCTGCTTTTACATTCCATTAGAGTACTAAGTAGAGTATTAAGTAGATAAAGTAGCTACTTGGCTTACAAGGGCTTCTACATTTTTAAAGAAAATTTAGGGTCAGTTGTTAAAAACATTTTGTCATTACTATAAAATTATGTTTGCTCAGACTAGAACCCGAACGTTACCTACAGGATTTCTGACAACAAGCTTTTGGGACCGTTTTATCAATTTGTCATCTTAATGTTGATAGCGCATCACGTAAATACGTAATAAAAAAAATATAAGTAATGTATTTAGTTTGTAATGTATACAAATTTAATGATTTAAATTGTTAACGTTCCTACAACCTGCTCATTACGAGATTTTGTTGTAACTTAATGCAAAAAAACATGTTTATAATGCAATTGTTGGCCGTTGTAATTGTTTGAGCAGATGTTTGAATGCGAAGAAAATGATTTGAATTTAATATATTATAATATTGTATAAATAAAATATATATGCTAACTCTATCCACTCAAATTTTACGCGGTTTCTGAAAGATAGCTAAATTAACACCTTCGAATAAATATTGTTTTTCGCCCTACTATCACTATTATCATCATCATCATCATATCAGCCTATTGCCGACCACTGCTGAACGTAGGCCTACCACTATGCTACGACAAAATTTTATCATTGCCTTATATCGTCTCCTGCTCAGGCCCCTCTTTTCCATTGAGCACTATGGGCAAATGACCAGGGCCCCGCAATCCCTAGTACCAACCGCTTTTTTTTTTTGCATTTGTTTAGAAATAGTCCCCTGACATAACATTGTCACTGGGCCCCATTATCCTAAAGTGCCAAACGCCTGCAATGGGTTAAAGACGGTCCTGCTCTAGTGCTCTAGTCCGGAACTAGTTGTGCCGAAACTATAGCAGGAGCGACGGACGAAAGGTGAAAAACTATTCAGCATAGGTATGTACGTTGTCGCCTAGCTGTTTTGTCCAGCTAAGCTAATACAAAATATGAAAAAGTTGTAAGAATAACAAACAAGCGAGATATTATGTATAGTTTTTCAATATCGTATTTGATGTGCAGTTTGTAATGTCATAGGCGAAGCATCCGTTTGTAGTTTATTTATTCAGTGATATTGTTTCTTATAAGTACCTTTGTGTACCTCTGACGTTATCAACATGCTTTGTTCAATTGTTGTATCTATGAGCTGAACAATAAGTACAATCAATATAGCTACGAGTTCAGGCCAGGCAGTCGTAAATAAAAGTCATATCACATACCATCACGACTGGAAAGGGTAGACAGAGGCATAATGTAATAACATTACACCCACAGTTTGCCAGTGAGGTATACGTATTTCTTGTTCCTATAACGTAATATTTGAGAAGCCTAGATACAAATCCATACATCGGGCTACTACTGAAAATGTACAAGCCCAATAACACAATACTCAACTTAGGAACCCATGCTTCGGAGACTCGCTTGCAATCCAGCTAAATTAATGAGGCCGTCGAAAAATTAAAATTACTTTTCGCTAAGAAAAGTAGTGTATGTATTCTATTACGCATATTGAACTATATGTAGTTCAATATACGAGAGACAATACTATAGTATGTATAGTATTGTCTCTCGTGTCAATCACGCAGTGAATGCGTTTGATGCAGAAGGAACTTAGGTACAACAAGGTAAATATAGACTTCATGACATGTAGATATCTTTAGCCTTTTGAATATAACATTTTATTACAGAGACGACGGTATTTTTGTTAGTGTACTTTAATACCCTTTTTTACGTGGGAGAGCCATGCTTCGACACGAATGGGCCCGCTCGACCGGAGTGATACCACGGCCTCACAGAAATCCGACGTTAAACAACGCTTACGTTGTGTTTCGCCGAGTGAGTGAGGTTACCGGAGGCCCAATCCCCTTTTAAAAGGTCGGCAACGCACTTGTGACTTCTATGGTGTTGCGGGTGTCCATGGGCGGCGGTAATCGCTTACCATCAGGCGATCCATCTGCTCGTTTGCCCTCCTATTCCATAAAAAAAAACGATGGTCTGCTTAGTTGCTTACACTTTAGTCTTATATGTTAGAACTGTTGACGTAGAATAATACAACATGCAATGAGCGGTTCTCGTGCCCCAGTGGAGTGTGACACCCTAACCCACGTGGCCTTTTAAAGGACGCTTCATTTACGCTAAACAAAAGCCCCAGCCATTTTCATATAATTGATTCAATTTGAACGCAGTTTTACGTAATAAATCGAGGCAATCAAGTGACGATAGCTACGATTATTACGTGTGTATATTTCTATTTAAGGTATTGTTTTGTAAAATATATCTAATAAGGTACCTACCTTGTACACTAATGATGTGTCCATTCATATTGCCAAATAATATGTATGTAGGTACTGGTAAGTAGTTACATATTGCGTATTTTGTACTATCATAACATAGAGCACAATATCTATTGTGAAAGACATGATTCGTATTTCACAATATCTAGTATCTACCGGTATTATTTTTTCATCATGTTTCGTACGATACACCATGTTGGTTAAATTCCTGCGTGGTCTGCTAAAAAAAATATTTCCTTTGGTAATGTAAGTTTTAGCAAACGCTTATGATTATCGTCCTAATGGCCAAATAGGTACTCAAATGCTGTTCAGTTTTAAGATGCCACACAATCTCGTGATATTACAGTCAGTTTGACTTAAAGTGATAGAGACGAGACTTAATGGACCCTTTGAGTAGGTACCTATCCTACTAATATTATAATCGTGAAAGTTTGTGAGGATATCCTCACAAACTTCAACATCCATACATACATACATCCATAATTATATTAACTCAATCACGTCAGATCGGATCTGGATGAAATCACCAGAATCTTTAAATCACGAGTGAATCGGTTTCTTTTAGGCAAGCGCGCTCCATCGTAGATCGCAGTATCGCTCAACATCAGGTGAACTGGCGGAACAAGAGTAAGCCTGTCACATATAAAATAAAAATATTTGGTAATCTATCTCTGTACCAAATTTCATCCACATCCAAAAATGGTATTGCTTTTTATCCAGGTCGGGCAGAAGCTAGTTTGTTCATAATGTAAGATTTTTTAGTGGTTTCTTAGTGACGAGTTGTTCAAACCATAACTTCGATGTGACTAGTAGGTATGATACAGAATGGGAAAATATTATGAGCGTGCTCATATGAATGGCCATCATATATAGCATTGTAATGATAAATCCAACAGGAGTCTAGCTTGGTTTAGGCTGCAGATGCTTCTTTAATAGAGAAGGAGGAAGAGTTGTACCATGAAGTAATTGTACTTTGAAGATTTATGGCCAGTCCCTATATCAAATCCATCGATAGATTTGTTTACCAGAGATAGGATTTTGACATAAAGTTCATACAAGTAATGTCAAAATCCTATCTCTAATAAGCAAATCTATCAACGGATTTGATATAGGGACTGGCCATTAATCTAATTATTACCAATCTTATACATATACCTACTTCCTACCTACTTACTCATATCTCCTGTTGTCTCGGAAGTCGATTCAGCACCTAAAAAGGTTAGGTACTTAGAAAGTTACGACTTACCCGATGTTAGTAAGACTGTTGTTGCTTGCTGTAAGCGAGTCGGGAGCGTTTTTCCCTTGCGCCATGGCGGCGAGCTGCCGGTCCAGCATATTGTTCTGCTCCAGCAGCTGGCTCCATTGCCGCACCGCGTTCTTGGAGGACGATAGCTCCTGGCGAAGCTGCCTCTCGTCTAGCGAGTTCAGGCCGCTGCGAAGTGAACTGTCCAGCCTAATATGAAATAAACGATAGTGTTATTCGTTGCTTTGCAAGCTCTTTTATTATAATTTAGTCCTGTATTATCACATTGTTCAGAATACGGCGCCCTTGGGTTTCCTTTCTCGTCGAGAGGAATATAAGGTAAAGTCTATGATGCCTCCCTATTGCGCTGAAATGTGGTGGATTTCATACAGCTTTAAGTTATTATAGATTGCATTTTAGCAACTATGAGTAAGTTCCAGTTAGATTACTTAGTTAAGTGACCCGGCAGTTAAATTCACTCAAATTCCGTTTCATTTTTTAATTTATTCGGGGAAAAGCGGCATGGTGACTTTAGGCATTTAGAATAATCACGATATTTTATTTTGAAATCAGGTGAGTATGAATGGATATAGGTATTAGAAAATGTAGCATGTGAGGAAATTCGAACTTGTACCAAATAGCTCGCCAGGCAGTGCTTGGCAAACATCATGTGAGCGTCAGATTTAGGTAGGAGCTTTAATATATTCAAAATATATTTTTCAAAAGTCGGCCTTAATGTCTTACGAGGTAAGTTGTTTTATTGTAAACGAGGCGGGAGCTAAAGCTTAATAGTTAAAAAAAAACATTTACCTCTCAATATAGTCGTCAACGCTCTGTAGGCTGGTGATGGACTGCGCCAGGTCGTTATCCATCATCAGGTCGTCTGACGCGAGGCTGGACAGCGTGTCCAGCGAGGGCGTCCGCTCCGTGCCGCCGTTCCGCAACACTTAATTTAACAAAAGAAATAAGTAGGTAAATTTTGTTAAATAACATCTAGTAGTTTTCTTATAAATTTATATAGAAAACTTGTTAGAATAAAAATAAATTACATGTTTGAACTATGTCCGCGGAGGTACATAATTTTACAGTTCACAAATTACAAAATCACTTTTCCCGCCAATATCAAATGCACAGATAAATTTAAATTCATAAAAAATTATAGCAGTTGATTTTAAAAAAGAACACATTTGTAACATTGAGGTTTTATTCGACTCTATTTTATTTACTATAGTAGTGGTTTTATAATTTTCTTATTACATACCTATTTAAATAACTAATTATTTAGTAAATTAAATGCTTTTATTAAACTTGAAGTGTAAAAATAAGTACTTACAGAACCTACGTAGGTTATATTTACGATATATTTTTGTCGAACATTTCTTTTATTTATTTATTATTAAGATTATGATCGCGATACATGAGCGAGACATGAGGGTTCCCAGCAGTAAGACACACCAGGCTAATCATAATCATTTATTATAACACTTGTGATTTCGATACATACCTACCTAATATTTATCATTTATCTACTTTATTTATTTACATTTATCTAATTTATTTACATTTATTTGTTAATAAAATTCAAATAATTATTTAATGCATAGTTTATAATTCTTATTATTGTAGCTGTTTGGAAATTAGGACAATGATATTTGTGAATGTTGCGATGAGAATTGTGATTAGAAATGATCTGTCCATGCATCATCAGTGGATGGACGTAATAATACGCATGAGATTAACCAGCAACTCATCGACTTTATGAGTTTTTAAGTAGGTGAGTACTTAGTGTCCTATTTCAAACAATGCGATTTCTAACTTCAATTATTTTTGCCCATATTAAGCAGCCATATCTATAAAGAGTATTAATGAAGGTTACATCATTACTTTTATCATTACATTACTATAAAACTTTTTAATGAAATAGTTTAGTATAAAATTTAGCGCCTCGCCGACATTTTCTGCTAAAAGGCGAATGGGTTAATATAGTTAATATAGTTATGCACTTTTTTGTAGATTTTTTTGCGTATGCAATAAAGAAACTGCCTCATTAGTCTAGTGGTTCAAATAGCGACTGCTACACTAGAGATTCGATTCCCAGGTCGAGCAAAGTTATTGGGTTATTCTATGAAATTTTCAGTGGCAGCTTAGAGTTTGGGATTTGTGGCTGGTTAATGGTAATAGGCTGGCCCCCTTTTATACGGGACCTAAATATACCGACGAACTATGGGTGTACGCCTCCGCCTCACCCTACGGGTAATACAGGCGTGATGATATGTTATGACTATACAGATATTATAATGATACAGGTAGTTTAAAAATAGTGAACAACAAAGTGTCTTACTTTTGCGATTCCTTTGAACAAGTGGACTCGAGGTGACTCGATCCCTAGTCCTTCGCAGATGTTTGCTAGTATCTGACTCGATTGTTTTACTTGAAGGGCTTCCATCTGCATTTTCTAAAACAATTCAAAATATAAATGACAACTATTGAGGTGCATTTAATTTGGCAGTATCCAATAGCACAAAACAATAAACAATTTTTTCAGGCTCCCAGTTCCAAAAAATATTTAACATTTACGTTACGTTTAGTTACAAATCTTTTTATATTACCTGGAACTATAGAGGGAGTTCCAGACGTGAAAGAGATAGCATTTAAAATAATGTTCAATAAATTAACGTTACTATAAGAAATGAAAACTTAGTTTGAGAATAATACGTATAGTTCTTGATCTTCGATTTTTGAGTCTGCAACTCCGCAGTGAAGTAAAAAAATGTATGTAAGTATCTTTACTTACTCCTGAACAGTAAAGCCGGCTGGTCAGCGATCTCGTCGTCAAAGAAATCTCGTCCATCAGACAGTGATAGCGATCCAGACGCGTGTGTAGGTGTGCCTGGCGACTCTGGAGTCGGGTTCTTGCTGCCGTCGCCGCTACCTGCATTTACCCTTGTCGCTTCACTGTAAAACAAATGTATTTCATTAAAGAATCCTGATAGAATACTTTCATCGGTCTCTGTTACGATTTTCCGATATTTCGGCATATTTTGTAGGTACTTCATCATCATCAGTCTATAAGTATTCATCTACTGCTGAATGTAGGCCTCCCCTAGTGAATGCCACTGAGCCCGCCTTTCGGCTATTTATTTTATTACTCCTTATTCTTCTTGGTCAAATTCGATAATCGTCTCTAATGCTTAAGAAATAAGGGATACGTCACGAGGCTGACTAGCTCAAATCATACGACTACGCCCCTTCTACTAATATTTTTACGCGTATACGATGACGGTATCTTATTCCTGTAACCCATAATGCCTCGGTAACTTGTACGTACCTCTTGAATTCAGTATCTATTCCAGATCCTAAAAAAAACTCATAATAGAATTTTGACTTATCCACTTACATGACAACTTCTTTAACAGGCTGCATATCTTCTCCATCAGTGTTATCCTGTTCCTTCACAATCGGTTCCGGAGACCTAGTCTTGGTGTTGGCCGTCTGATAAGCGCTTGATATTGAAGGAGCATCTCTTTCTACCTGCAACTCATTATTAGAGTCACTGGTACTCGTGGAGGATATCAGGCTGTCCGCTGGCGAAGTCTCGTCGTCCAACATGCTTTGCGTTGAAGTTTCTAGAGCTGACATGTCGAACTTGGAATCCTCTAGCGTGAGCGTCAAGTTGTGGTGATCTCCACTCTGATTTGTGCATGTGCTTGTGGTGCTGTAGTTTGAGCTCGTCATCGATCCTGCGAAGTTGGATATAATTTCAATTTTAAATTACTATTGATAGCTTCAAGCCAAAATATTGATATTAAACTGCATGTGATTAGACTGGAAGCATAGTTGCGAAAAAGCTTGGAGGATGATTGATACCTTCAAGCCCACGACGATTTCATGGTGGCTCTCATGGGTTTCATGATTAATAATGTATTATTTATTATACCTACAACATTTTGATGAATATCTACCAAAATTTTTCAAAACAACTTTTCTATGACAAATCAATAAGACAACTCTTGCCTGTGGAAATACACCAGAAGCTTAATTTAAATTACGTTTATTCAACAGGACCGATTTTTATATTTTTTTAAACAAAATAGTGATATAATTTTCAATTCCTATATCTATATCCGTACATTTGCAGTTCAGCTTGGACAGGTGACTCTTTCGTCCACAAGCAAGATTCCTATTTGGGACAGTCTACTTACCCATCATAGTGCCCCGGAGGGAGTCATGCTGGCTCAATGTAAGGGACTTCATCAGCAGTGGGTGCGGCACAGGAGGCTCGTCCATGATGACGATGGTCTTCTTCGGAATCTCGGGCTCCACAGCCTTAGGTGGCTCTTTGTTCTCGAGCTTAGATTTATCGTCTTCGCAGCTGGATACACTTAATGCCAGAGAAACGTCATCCTGTGACCTATAAAGAATGGTTTTCAGGTTCTATAGTTATTTACATGTTTGCATAAACAAAGTTGTCTTAAAATAGTCTAGTTCTCAAGCGTGACTGTTGGTTGTGAATGTTTTTCTACTAAGTTATTACTGCAGCTCGAAATTTTGATTGTTCCCGTTTGTGGCAATAGACTAACCCTTTATTACAATGGGATCTAAAACATACCGGTGAACTGTGGGTGAACTTTATACCTCTATCTAAACTATTCTAAACTTTCGCGGAATAAAAGCGCATAAGTTAAAACAGAAGTAATAAAATCAGTTCAAGATTCCTTATCCTTATTATTATTCCTTGTCCTTAGCATTGAAGAAAATTCTTCAATGCTAATGACCTAGTTACCGTTGGCATTGCATCCAAATATTTTTTGTTCCACAGAGGTGAGAATTTGATGTATATATATATTGTGAATATGAATCTAGAAGCATTTGATGCCAGTGCCAAAAAACTGTGCATTTGGATTTTATTTCTATTGAAAATACTCTTTATATTGAAAATTTCATATACAACGATTGACTGAAGACTTCCATACCTCAAGGCCTTCACAATAGGGAAATTTGCTATCAAATGGTACAACATTCACAGGAAATTATGTACCTGGTGGCCATTGCCTCCCCAGCCGCGTGGCTCTGCCAGGCGCTCGAGTTTCCGAAGTGGCTCTCCTCACTTTTGCAAGATGGACTCGACTCCTTTGAAGAACTCACTGTTGTAGGAGATACCACGCCACTTGAAGACTTCACGAATGAGTTCTAGAAATAAATGTATGGGTACTTAGTGTGAGAAAGAATAGAATCGAATTATTAAATAAAGCCTAGGTTAAAATGAAAACCTATTTAGACGTCCCCGTTTTTTTTAGTCCTCACATGCATAAAAGAAGTACATAAGGTCAACCATGCATCCAATAGAGCCGTCAAAAATTAACAACCAAGTTAATAAGCCTACAATTGTTAAATCCATACTCAGTGGTTTATCGATTTCTTTTGTTACAAGGCATTGCCCTCATTTAGTACCTACCTACATAAATAGCATGCAATATATTTATATTCTTGTATATTCAAAACTAAACAACAGTTAGTTGGCACTGATCTACTCAGTCTACATGGCTCTTTCCTCAAAAGTCAATTTTAGAAATTGTTTTATAATATGACCCTGACATATTTGATACCTACTAGGTAGGTACAACGTACTTTATTTGGATTTAAAAGAGAGGCCGTTTTTCTATGTTTATTTCGACGTTTCTTCATGAAAGTAATTAGTTAAGAAATATCGATCCAATCTAGTACTAAAATCCATAACATTCGGCCGTCAGCCGTCAGCTGGGACTGATCTACTAGAAAGCCGCTATGGCTCTTTCTTCAAAAGGTCATTTCAGACTTTGCCTGGCATTGTAACTCACTTAAGCCATGATTCTTTCAATTGGGTACTCGTACAGTGTTGTTTTTGTTTCCGAGGTCGTCAATTAGAAAATGCCGTCGCCATTTCGTTAAAAAAACGTAAAACAACTTCATTTGTAAAAATTTATTTAAATATTATCACATTACCTGTTTATTCAATTTTTCAGGCTGAGCCCTATCCAGCACGAACTTCTCCTCGTCCAGATTAGTCTGTATCAGAGTAGGTCTGTTCCTATTCCTGTATCTCTCCAAGGTGGACATAGGGGAGTTCTGTCTCTGGGACGACTCTGTGATAGGGGATGCCTTTGGTAGTATGGGAGATGGTGGCTTATACGTGGGTGTCGGAGTGACCTCGCACTCTGGAGTCAACTCATCGTCGAATGAGCTCGGCAGCTTTGGAAGAGGAATCACTGCTTGGCCTGTTATCAGAGCGTCATCTGGAAACAAAACGGTTAAGAATCTTAGGTAAGTATAGTGAGATTTGGTTGTCAATCATTGTATGTAGATGTAGTATAAAATATAAGATATTTTTTTATTGATAATGTACGCGCAGTAGATCAATTTTCTTTGGACAGGCCTAAGTACTTAGTTGGTAATTTAAAGAACCAATTCACTAACCCATGATATCAAGGTCGGAAATCTGCAGCTCTCTAAGATGGAAGCAGTGCGAGTTGCGCATAACCATCTCAAGATTCCGCGGACGACGGCGCATGCGCGGTGATCCGTCTCCATTGCCCTCCCCGCCCGTCCATACTCCTGAGTCACTGGATACCGCTGATGCCGCTCCTGAGGCCATTGCAAAAATATTTAATTAGCTTTTTCATAGAAAGAAAAATGACATTGAAAGGCCTTCTTAGACCATATTCCGCCATAATATGGGAGTAGATAGCCGCTTTTCATCGTATAAATAAAAAATGTAAGGAAAAAGGAAATTTAACGCGAATTTACTTGGATTTGGTGAAATAGGTATAGCCTCAAAGTACACTCCGTTAAATAGGCTTTTTATATATCTTATCATAGTTAATTAATATGTACCTACACACTGTAAATTGTCAGAAAAACTCTGTTTCAGAGATCCCTGTCTTTCTTTTGAAAGCCACTTTCTTCATCACTAGTGACATTTTCGGTTTATTTCCTAAATATTCAGACCTAAAACTACCACGTTTTTTCTAAGGCACAGAATATGTATTTTGAAATTAAGTAGAATAAAAATATTGCACATAGTAGGTACATATACGAGTAGGTACGAACTTCCGTAACCTTCATAGTTTCTAACAATAAAATAGTTGAAGACTCGTGAAAAAGGCATAAACAACCGGTATAAGACCTCGTTACTTTCTACCGTCGTAAATGACTATCGCTACTTCCCTCATTTGATTTTAAATTGTAGATGACGGCTCATATTATATTGTTTATATTCCATTAGATAGTGCACGAATAATAAAAAACATAATTATGACGACACGTTTTGCGTAGCGGCTGAGCGATCGGCTTCTGCGTCAGGTGCTGTGGGTTCGATCCCCCAACCGGAGCAAGTACTTGTATCTACAGGTAGTTGTTCCGGGTCTGGGCGTTTGTGTATGTGAGAATTTGTGTTTGTAAACGCACCCACGATACAGGAGAAAATACGAGGGTGGGGCATCGTATCATTAAAAAAAAAATATTGACTTTATAAAAACATATAAACCGTGGTACTACATTTTATTCTAATCTGCGGTCGTTCATATAGTTTCTGCTCGCGGATTTCTATGTTAGTGTTTATATCCAAAACAGAATATATTTAGTGATCAAGGCTTCTATAACTATGTTTAGGTTGTCAGAGAGACATGGCGTTATTACACCCGTATAGTGGCATCTTACTTTCACGACCTAATAAACAATCGCGATACGTTGTAGTACGAAGCCATGTACGTAATAATAATAATAAATATATTTATATGACTGCCTCATTAGTCTAGTGGTCCGAAGTGCGATTGCTACACTAGAGGTCCTGGGTTCGATTCCCAGGTCGAGCAAAGTGTTATTGGGTTTTTCTATAAAATCCTCAGTAGCAGCTCGGAGTCTGGATTTGTGCCCGGTTAATGGCTATAGGCTCGCCCCCTATAACATGGGACTTAAACATACCGGCGAACTGTACATTAAGTACGCCTCTGCCTAACCCTTCGGGGAATACAGGCGTGATGGTATGTTATGTTATGTTATTTATATGCTTGAAATATGGTGTTTTACACGAATGCAAAGTGGGTATGACAGAATAGCAAAATAACAATGCACATTAATAAAAATATTTACTTTTATTAAAGGTGCGTTTTTTCATTTGTAGGTTGCTCTTAGATACCTATATAATAGGCAAGTATAACTACGAATTACTTCATTTTTTGTAATAGATATATAACACTGAAGGACACACGATTATATTTACGTAAGTAATTGCGATTGTAATTATTGCACACCCGTACATATTCATTTCTCATTTTATAGTAATAAATGAGAACGGAACAGTGTAATTAAAATAAATTAGATTACGACTAGTACAAGGCAAGGGCACACAAATATAAAACATCTTTAGACTTATCAGCTAAATATTAAAAAGCACCCATAATAACAATGATTCGTGGTTGCTCATTAATAAAGAATAAAATAAAATTTAATAAAAAGTTTACCTTCCCTCCACCCGTCCGTTACACCAGATTTCCTGGTGTTGTTCACCACCTGGAGATAGAAACACTTATTAATCATAATTATCACCTTTCACTTCACTTTCACACACTGTACATTTGAATATATATATTGACCATGTCGTCTTAATATCTGAAGTGCATAGCTGTGAATGAACCCGTCCACTATCCCTAATGTTACGAGAACAGATGTCGAAATGATCCGTATTCAAACCAACTCAGTAACTTTAAAAATAAACCCAACACCACACGCAGACTCTCTGCCTGAAACACATCTTATGACAATTTATATGCCTATCTATATATCTACTCACTTTCTTTCGCAACGCTTATTTACCTAATTAAAAAAAAAATACAATTTCCACTTTTTTTATTAATAAAAAATAATGAAATAATAGTTTTTACACACACGTCTTGTCACGGTCTAGAACGAAGGGAAAATGTACGTTAATTAATTTGCTTTTTAAACGCGATTCATTGCAAAATACAATTATGTATGTATGTGCGAGTATGTGTGTTAACTTCTTCAATTATGCAAGTAATGTGTTGCTTGCTTTAGTAAATAATTTCGGAAACATCTTCATAATTTGTAAAACATTGAGTGAGAATTCAAGAGACTACAAGATCTGAAGATAGCTGTTCAAATACGTATAAATCATACATATTCATGATTTTTGTGACGCAACAGTGCAAGACGTGTGAATTTAAATTGAGATTATGTCGATAAAGATCTTCGTTTCTCTAATCTCATGTATGCCGTATGTACGCTAGATGCACTGTGCACTGCGATATTTTGAGTATACGGCGACCGGCATCTAACACGACAAGTCAGAAATAGATAATTTGTGACCCAGTTCCAGCTTCAGGGTAAAATATACTGTTTGTAAATAATTTTAAAGCTCGTTATCGTTTGACCAGGAAGCCATTATGTAACTCAAGGAATACTTTACGTCTATTAAAAATGCGAAATGTGAAAAGATGTCGTCAGTTTATCGTTCTTTTAACCATTTCCTACATTATTTATTTTTTATATTCGTTTTAATTTACTTTTTTTTTACAGTATCCTCAGAAAGACTTAAACGCCCGTAACTTATGAGTTCCGTACATTAAGCATTTAAAAAATATGCTTTTGCAGCTTGAACATTAATTGTTAATTCAAAAATATTTAAAGGAAACAGGACTGAAAGGGTTGAAAAATGTTTACTTAATATCTTTATTTTTCCTGTAGGTTGGTATCGCAGATGCGTTAGCAGACACAAATGTTTATAAATACAATACAATACAACTACCAAGTACCTACCTAAGTCATACAAATATTTTTTCCATCTAGGAATCAGACCCACAACCCGATCGCTCAACTATGTATACCTAAGGTACCTACTTGGCCAAAAATGCGTTTAAATTACATATTTTGCTGGTAAATACAGAATTAATTGCGAAACGCTACCCACTTCTAGAGCAGTGATAGCCTAGTGATATAATCATTGGAGTGCCAAGTTAAAGGTCTCGAGTTCAAATGTGAAACCTCTGACTTTTCGGATCATCATGTGTGTTAATTTTATGACTTGCTTTAAACGGTGAAGGAAAACATCGTGAGGAAACCTGCACGCCTGAGATTTTCTCAACGGCGCGGTGGCGCCAGCGTGTGAAGTGCGCAGTCTGGACAACCGTGTCCAACAATGGGAAAGTGTATGGTTTGATGATGAAGTACCTAGCTACTTCTAAGGTAAATAAAAATAGGTAGGTACCTGTTTAGTTGTTTTAGCATCAATGTTCTTGACGGCGGGGAACTGAGGCCTCGGTAGCTGCGTGGTCTGGAAGGTGTACTTCCCAGGGGCTCGCTGAGGATCTGACTGCGCTCGAGGAGCTGATGCAGCCCGGGTTGAAACCGGCTCTGCTATCCGTACACTTTTCCGTCCATCCTGAATAAAATAGATACCATTTGGAGTGTGGTAAACCAGGTTACATATACGAGTATATACGAGCATAGGGACACTAGCTGTTGCCCGCAATTTTACTCACATCCTATACTTAACTCGTAAAACGGCGTATCGAGATGAAACATGAACCAGACTAAGTTACACCTCCTCCAATGCAACTGTGAAATCCGCATACAATTCCGTGCAGTATTTTTTGTGTGATGAGTGTACAAACAGACAGACAAACAAATATTCTGAAGACAATTGTTTTGGCTTCTATTGTTCTTATAAAGACCCCCAATATTATTTTTTCTTAAATATTTCCGATGTCAGACATTGGTTACGGAGATCAGTCAGTCAGATCAGATATCGGGCATTTTTACTGAAAAAGCCAATAACACATTGCGCGACCCTAGAATTGATCCTTTGTCTTGTCTTTTTTGCGATAGAATTAGGTAACACCTAAGACTAAATCAAACAAAGACCTATTTTGTTTAATATTTCTATTTTATTTCTTAACTAATTACCGTACTGTACTGAATGTTACATTACATCATGAATCATCATTTCGTAAGAATGTGAAACTTCATTTATTGTTGTTAAAATTATTACATTCTCATACCATCACGCCTGTATTCCCCGAAGGGTTAGGCAGAGGCGTACTAATGTACACCCACAGTTCGCCGGTATGTTTAGGTCCCATGTAATAGGGGGCGAGCCTATTGCCATTAACCGGGCACAAATCCAGACTCCGAGCTGCTACTGAAAATTTCATAGAAAAACCCAATAACACTTTGCTCGACCTGGGGATCGAACCCAGGACCTCTAGCGTAGCAGTCGCGCTTGGGACCACTAGACTAATGAGGCAGTATTACATTCTCAGTTAAGGTTATTTAAACCCTACTACTTCATTAACGTTATGTCACGCTGCCGTATGCCGTTTTCTGTTCACGCTATGTAATAAACTTTTAGAATAAATAACCACCTAGAATTGCAGAAAATTCAGAAACATTGAAAGCCTGTCGTTAATAAACTAATTACCTATTGTTTAATAAATTATTCAGGGGCTTTAAAAATATATCTGTCTTTGTCACTTTGACGTCAATAAAGTGAGACGGCACTAGAGATAATAACCACTTTAGTTGTATCTTAGCTAATGAACGTTTTGGAATAAAGGGATTTTCCTTTATTTAACTGGAAATAAAAACTTTATTTCATATTAGCTGTTGCCTGCAGTTTCACTCACGTCCCATAAAGATTAACATAGGTAAGTACTACTAGTCCGATTCTAGGCGGCGTATCAAGATGAAACATGCACCAGATTTTAAGTTAGACCTCTAGCAATACATTGGTGAAAACTGCATTCAATTCCTTCCAGTAGTTTCAGCGTGATGCGCGTACTAACATACAGACAGACAGACAAAAATTCAAAAAAATGTTATTTTGGCTTGTGTTGCTCTAATAAAGACACCCCATATTCGTTTTTCTTTAATATTTATAACTAGCGGGCCTGGCAATCTTTGTCTTGCCCTGCATCTTCCTGCCCTTGTTCCAATTTATTTGTGGTTGGCGCAGCAAGTCCTTTTCTTCCATTCATCGTCGGAGTCTGTCGTAAAGCACCTTGTTGTGCGTTTCGATTTTTCACGTAAGAACCATTTGTTGGATTTGTCTCCTTCCCGAATAGCAGAATAACTATTAAAACGTCGAATAAACGGCGAACGTTGTCTTGCCCTGCAACATCACCTTCCTACCTTTGTCCCAATATATTTGAGGTCGGCGCAGCATGTCCTTTTCTTCCATTCGTCCCTATCAGCCGTCACCTCAACCATTCACTCCATTTCCCATGTCTGGCCCGGAAATTAAAAAAAGTCGTAGAACCCTATCACCTACCGACTCAAATTGTGAATCTAAACCATCAGGGGCTTTATATATTTATAGATGTACAGACATCGACCTGTTACAATTTTATTATGGGTATAGATACAGGGCACGAGAGTCTAGTAGATCATGTTTAATCCTCGTAGATAAGTTTTGTGCTGTTTTTAGGCTAGTTGACTATTTTTATGGCGTTAAAAAAAAATACCATACACAAATCCGAATAAAAAAAAATGGTAATTTGGGACGTAAACTGTATGTATGTAGGTATGTACCTACGTCATAAAAATTCTATGCTAATACTCATTTTGCGTGAATAGGGCACAGCCAATGACATTATATAGTTAAAACGAATAATATCATTGGGCACAGCAATCCCTCTCCGTGACCACCAAAAATTATTTATCAACAAAACTTATATCTCAGAATTTTATCAGCTGATTATATTTGTTTTTTTTTTCAGAATATGACGTTTGAAATTTCTTCGGACATTAAAAAAAGGCCAGGATATACTAAATGTTAGCGAATGTAATTACAAGTCTTATAACCCGGACTAGGAATATAAGCCAACGGAAATCAAGTATGATAATAGAAGAAATCTCTCGTCACTGTCCCTGGCGATGGTTCATAAATGAAGATTTTCCACACTATAAAGAAAATTGCACTGGACGATAATAATATTGTCACTCATAGACATAGGGGGGTTACAAGTTGTTACTTATTTTCTCTGGTTCTTATTCCCGTCTCTACTCCAGAGCTCAAATCCTCCTCGAAATGAATTACTGGCTATGTCCTTGCTCATGGAAAATCTCTTAATGTACCACACTGTGGTACATTCCACACGAGGAAATAACAAACGCAAGACATTTTTCACAACTTACTTGTGCAGGATACTGCTGGGGTTGGTATGTGAGGATAACGGTCTGTTTGGTGTGGTTCTTGGGCACGCCGGCGGCGCCTACCACGGTGGTGACGCCGGTAGATGACACCTGCGTCGCCAGCAACGGCAGCTGATTGTACCCAGGACTTGTACTCTTTTTGTCTGGAACACGAAATGGGTGTATGAAGTTACCAATTAGATATACAATTTCTGCTAAAGACTAGACGATTCGTGTATTGCAGAAGCTAAATCTAGTAGAACAGCATTTCCTAATATTTTCTTTTTTTGTTCTAGCGTGAGTGTGAGTAGGTATATTAGCAGAACTTTGTAGTGGGCACTATAATGTGACTGGTTACGGTTAGTGTCTTTGTATAGTAGGATATCTACATAAAATACCATTACACAACGCCGTATGACGTCGTACGTTTATTTCCCATGTAACAGGGGGCGAACCTATTGCCATTAACCCAGCACAAATCGTGTTGCTTCTGAAAATTTCATAGTAAAAAAGTAGTTTAAGTACAGAATTATTTCAATTTATAAGGAAGATTTGAGAGAACGTGAGTCATTGTTAAAAACACAGGATAGTCCTGTAGTGATAGTGTATTTGGTTCTTTTGTGATAATAAGACACTGAAATAAGCATATTATATAGTTTATCCTACAATATGAGGAAGAAACCTCTTTTTGAAATCGTAGAAATAAAATATTGTAACCAAATATTCTAAAATGTCATTAGGTTACTTTATACGGAATACCACCGAGTTAAATGTTCCGTTTACTTAACTTAATAGGATTCCGATCATGTCACTTATCGTTCATAAGTATATCGATCGACACGTAAGTCTTCGATCAGTTAAACGAGTATCTACTAACAAGGGGCTAAAAGAAAACATTCAACAATTCCTATTTAGAATATGTAGGTACATTTGTGGTTACATTTAGCTATTCCTCTAGTGTGTTGACGAATCAGTTCATATTAAAAACCCATAGCGCTAGGTATGGCTTTTAATTTAATTTGTATCATAATATCATCGATAATGATAGCTTCGTAGCTCTAAGCTTAGTCTGAGAAACACGAATGGTAAACTATAAAAATATTTTGGTCGGCATTGGAACAAATTAATTAATCCTATCGATATAAATAACTGTAATATTTTACCAGTCTCTAATGTTAAACCAGTCTTATGTACCAGCCTCTTACGTTCCCCTTTTACGTACCTACCTAATACTAATTTAACTAAACCCCAATGCAGGTGGATTTGGAAGCCGTCCAAATGCCATCTGCATAACTTACATATTTAAGTGAATAAAATTATTAGACAACTCTAACAACTTTTTTACGTGGAAGAGCCATGCTTCGGCACGAATAGGCCGGCTCGACCGGAGTGATACCACGGCCTCACAGAAAACCGGCGTTAAACAACGCTTACGTTGTGTTTCGCCGAGTGAGTGAGGTTACCGGAGGCCCAATCCTCTTTTAAAAGGTCGGCAACGCGTTTGTGACTCCTCTGGTGTTGCGGGTGTCCATGGGCGGCGGTAATCGCTTACCATCAGGTGATCTGACTGCTCGTTTGCCCTCCTATCCCATAAAAAAAATAACGTACTATTAATGCCATATTTTTTTAAATAGTATCGAATTTATTAGTGATACATTATTAGACATACAATTATGCAATCGATTTTTACGGTCTCCCTCTATGATAAAATAAATTAAAGTACTTTTCTATCATAATCATCATTATTCTTAACCTCTGCCTCCACTACACATAGTTATTTTGTCCCATTTCACTGCCGTGTAAGTAACTATACAATTTTCACAGATTGTATAATATTGTATAATTGCGTACATTGTTTTAGCAACAAGTGATTTATAATCAGACTTTGTGTATATTGTTTTGAAGATAAACAATGAGTTGATACTCATTGATCAGTTATGCCATTACTTCAGTTAGTATGGCATAACTGACCGCTTACTACACAAATCACGCATGCTCACCTAATGCATTGTTGTTGATGGCAGTCTCCTTGTCCTTATGCGTGGCTCCGAAGGCCGGCTCCGCCGCCACGCTCACGTCCCCAACCTTCGCAGTTTTGGCGTGCGGTTGCCTGAAACCGAACCTAACAAATGAGATAATACCTTTATGACAATTATCAATGACAAGAAATATTAAGTACAGTCAGCAATTAAGCGTTTAGCAATGACAATATTTTAATATCTATAAAAAATATTAGTGAACAAAAGAAGACCAATTCATATTACCATTGTGATTTGTATTTGTATTGTCTAACCGTCGAAGTTAGACACAGACTAAAATCTACTTTAAAATGAAAACGCCTACATAAATTGTAAAAGCAATAAATCTCTTATTGTGTACACTAGGCGCATAAAGTAATTTGTAAAATTGAGGCTTGCCTCCGCATTCACAGTTAGAATTAGAATCACAATAAAGTATAAAGAACTACTTTCTATTTTATGAATAAGTAATTTGCGTTTTATTATGTCATTTCCCAATAGCTTTCGATTTAATCGATTATGTAAAGTTGTATGTTCTGGTTTGTTACCTGGTGGAGCGTAATGGTTGCCCGGCGGTCTCCTTGCGAGGTCTCGCGAGTGGCGTCGACCGGCCGGACAGCACCTCCTCCGGACGCAAATCCTCCGTAGAACCTGTCGTGAAATGTTGATCTTTACATATGGACATCTTACCACTCACAAACCTGCTTTGGCTGTAGTAGCATATAATTAAAGTCATGTCTTCTGCACGTATTACATAAAATACTTTCGATTTCATAATTTGTTTTTATTTTTTTCCAAATATTATTTTAATTGTTCAATCAAATGTTGCATTGTGGTATCATCATTGTATATACTTTATTTAATAATGCTTTGATCAACATTGTATATTGTTTGATCGAAGATAATAAGCCACAATTGTATTCATCGCTTGGTATGGTCTGAGTTCTGACTGATCGTTCATATTTTCTGAACAAATAATTCAAGCTTTTGTGGGATTCTGAAGAATCCGAAAACTGGTTTTATTTCAATGATGTCCAATAATCGCATAGGTTAGTCTCAGAAATCAGTAACCACGAAACGGTTCGTTTTAAGGTTGATATCTCCTAAAAATTTCAAAATAAATACCTCTTTATTATCATTATATCAATGTTTTCAGACGACTGTAAAGATATGGCCTAACATCTCGTTTCTAGGCGTCTCCTGGATCTGCAGCTATGCGTCTCTGTTTTCCAGTCCTAGATGTAGTTGGTGATAGTGTCCTTACCTCCATTGCCATTCTTGTCGTGCGCCTTTTGTTTCCTGCGCGAGTTGTCGTCAGCACGCGACGTGCTCGCTGGCCGCCGTCGGAAGCCGAAGGATGTGGCCACCCCCCGGCTCGGCTTGCCGTTCCCGTTACCGCCCGCGCTCTTCTCTCGTTTCTTTGCACCCTTCGACTCAGAGTGACCCTGGAGACGAAACATTAACGGCAAGTCTATAATAAAATTCTACTACTTATCTGTCGACCCGTCAAGAAACAAGTTTAGACACATTAAAAATTTATTGTTCTTGGGCCTCAGGGCCTTTACGCGATTCGAAGGTCCTTCGGAGCCTTTTTGTCGTTAGTACCCGATTTAGAATGTAGGTCACGTTCCTTGAAATACTTTTTACCTAAAATTACATCGGCTGAAATAAGTATAGATTATTAAAACCTCACGACTACGTTTTATAGCCTCCACCTTGTTAGTTCGTTTCAAATTTTTCAGTGGCACTGTAGGTGGCGCCAAATTTCAATATGAAATAATTGCAGTGGAATTGTTCAAAAATGGCCATAATTAGACGAACTGCGAGGCCTTTACCCTGAAGGAGACAAGCTGACTGATTGATAACAAGATGCAGCTGAATATAGCAATACCTACGGATATTCTAAGGGGTAATAAAATTGGTTGTCAGTCCTTTCAGGCTACTAATTCTTCATTTACCCTTTATCATCATCAATCCATTAACCGACCCACTGCTGAGAACGTTTCTCCTCTCAGATTGAGATAGCTTTGGCGTCTTTAATATAGGGCTACCTCACACCATCGAGAAAATTTCTCAGGCATGCAAATTTCCTTACGATATTATAAAAAAAAAGCTTTACCGACCTTCCATGGCCACATAAAGAGCTTTCGGTGAAATTCTTAAAGAATAAAATGCATGTGTTTGCAAATTTCGTGCATATTAAAACAAAGTGGTAAACAAAACAAAAAAACTAGTGGTGGGCGATTATGAATGATTTGTATAATCGAATTACTTTGTATTACTAATGTTGATAATCGATTATGGAATTAGTACCTAACTAATATATTTTCATAATCGAATGACGTTACTAATTAGTACTACTAATCCTGTTGTAAAAAAGTCCAGAGCCTCGCGGGTCGCTCTGGCGGGGGGTGGGGGTGGGGGGATGAAACATTATTACGTACTTATAAGGCTGAAACAATAGGTATTAATTCGTATTCAAAAAAATAATTGTAGTAGTATTATATGAATATGATACCATAACATAGAATCATAGAATATTTTTTCATCATAAAAATAATTACATATACTTATTTCATTATTTATTTGTATAACTACTAAGCTACTGACTAATCCAACACTCACCATGAAAACAATATTCCTAAAGTGATATTGACTAATCTGCTCTGCATCGACTTGCGACCGCGACTACTACCTAAATTAGTAATTACTAATCTGTATAATCGAGATATCTCGAGACATCTTCATAATCGAATGATTTCATTAGTATATCTCATAATCGCCCACCGCTAATCGCAACGGATTCCTGGCGTAAACATAAATTCGTCGCATGCGGAATTTTATTATGTATTTTTACAGTATAGTAATTAGGTAACTTATTCCAAATACTATTGCCCTAAATTTACTGTGTTTTATTGATCTACATTTTGCAATTTTTTTTTTGCAAATAGCATTTGGCGGACTAAGCTTGCGTATAGAAATAGGTTTTATATAACAAAGCATTGGTTAATTTCATTATTTAGTAATGTTAGGTATAGTTTCATTATAAGGCAATATTTTGATGTTGAAACCTCCATTATACCTAATATACAAGGTTGGCTATTAATACGCTTTTATATGAGTAAATTAGATATCTTCGATTTTTCTTTTGTATTTTTCATCCACCTATAATTTCCAATAGAAGCTGCTAGAAATATTGTAGATACACTCGAATCGCTTTAATCTTAATCGAACAGATTGGTCTATACCAATATCTAATAGTGATAACCAATAGTTCTCGAGGGGAGACCACGTCTGGAAAACGTAGTGTAGGGCGTCCGCCAGCCAGGTGGAGTGACGACTTGTGGAAGGCAGCTAGCAGCGACTGGATGAAGAAAGCCGAAGATCGGGCTCTATGGCCATCACTAGGAGAGGCTTACTTCCAACCGTGGACTAATATAGGCTGATGATGAATATCTAATAGCAACAACGAAACTAAAAAAAAATAATTACCAAACAGTTAAATCTACATTCATGTTAGACAAAGCTTTTGATATAACGCAAAGCATACAAAATAATAGATAGTGCATCGACACATTACATCTATGTGGACGTTAACCGTATTTCGTAAAGTGAATCGAAGAAAACGTAATCTTGATTCACCTATAGTAGCCAGATGTTTCAAATAAAACAATACTGATAATAGCTATGCAACGCGGATGTAAGAGTAGGTTGTGTCATGCGTATGACATCATCAAGACATTTTTGAAGCCTACATTTTTTAAGCATTTTGGCACTGTTATTTTGTTGATAGGTCATATAACTTTAAGTACCCATATCTATGCATATCAGTATCTATTATTATTATTATATCACAACAATTAAATAGCTTTATATAGATACGGCCTTTCTTTGAACATCTTCTCATTTTTTTGATAAATTCTGGTATTTTTAATATATGTATTTTCTCATAATTAACAATGATATCAATAACGTAAAAAGATAATATCAATGTGCATAATAAATAATTCGGTTGTGTAGTAAAGAAAATTCTAAGTGATTGTTTTCAAGTCTAAGTGACTGTGAACTTATAAATTACGTATCTATTTTTAACGGTTCCTAAGTAAAACTCAATGTAAACGCCGTCAAGTATTGGATGAAACTAAGATGATGATATAAACAAACAGTTAATTGATTAAGCATTAACTTTATCTATTAAAGTTGAATTAGTTCCACGAATTAACTTATTAGTCGCTGGATTTTTACGGTGCCTACACCAAGACTTTTTATAATTACCGTCAAGTAATAATGCATTTTTTTATAATCACCATCAATACATAAAAATTATACGCGTCTGTACATTTTTGTAATTTTTGTGGATTAAGTCGGCAAACAAACTGACAAGCCACTTAATGGTAAGTAGTCATAGCCAATATCAGAAGAGTTGCTGATGCGTTGGAGCCCCTACGGACTGCAGACTGTCGATGCCGCTGCATCCGAGGGGGAGGGTACTGGCTCTCACGTGCAAAAGTCGAAACACACACTTCAAGGTGCTTTACGACAGTCTCCGACGTAAGCCAATCAGACCCAAAGGGGTCCTACCACCGAGTAAGTCAGATATTTTCTCGCCTCTTACAAGATTCCTAGCTGAAAGGCAGTGAGGAACAGTATTCTATTCCGTCCCCACACAGGGACTAAAGTGTCTGTCTATGTTTCAACACGCGTCAAATCATAACTACTTACTTTGAATTGGTTGAGTCCTAAACAAGATTTAGTTTAGCCACGTTTCCGATTCCGTTAGGTGTGTACTATAATTTCCTTATAGATTTCCTCCATTAGATTAATCTTTTAATTCAATCTATGGGTGACAATACTACTTTCGATCAACCCAAAAATACTATTGACTTTCTAAATGCAATAAAACTTCTGAAATAAATATCTTCGCCTTCCTTTTTTAACCGAAATAAAAAAATTGAGGAAATTTTGATAACATCTTTAGGTCTAAATTTGGCTTTTTTTTTTATTTGACAAAGAATATTCTATCAACATATATGTATCTATCTAACCTTTCAATTCATATGGTTTTATTATTAGTTTATTCTCGTTTATGAACCGATTCTATTTGATAAAGTTTAGATACTTCCAAGTTGGTTCCATAAATCAATTTGTTTTTTATTATGTAGTTATTAAAATAGTAACTATTAAAATTAAATTTTTTCTCCATTTTTTTTGAAATAATACAATCTATTCAAAAAATATATATTTCTGGATCAAGAATCTCTGCATCGCACCGCCTACCGTCAACCGGTCGCCTCCTGACGTAACCCTCAAATTCGATGCGACTAATATTCAAACCAGTTGGTTTAGGAACAGGTTACATTATGAATTTGAATGTTTCGTCATAAACACGAGTACGTCAGAACAAATCATGATGGTATCATTATGGGTTTCTCATGCATATGTAGGCAACAGCTAGCTTACAATGCGATTCAATGTTAATGATTGTACCAACCAGTCCCACATAGGGTTGTGAGATAGTATTGCGCCTATAATCCAAGTTTGAAAATCAATCAAATCTTTTTTTGTTTTATAACGAAAAGAAGATTTGAAAGTCGAATTCAAATCATTTTTGTTTTATAAAGATCTTTTCGATTGGAAATCTTCTTTTGTTTTATTTTTATAGTCTGTAATGTCCTACAATAACTACTTTTAAAGTTCGCGAAAAACGATGATGATGATGATTCTACGTCGTGTTCATCAACTTTTCATGAAATAATCAGTTGGTTTTTTTAGTAAGAAATGTAATAAATTGTGTCTACTTTTTGGACATTCTAATTAAAATCTTCGTTTTATTTAGATAAAGCAAAATAGTATCAACGGTTGGCTGCCCTCAAACGAAACAAATCAACAGAAAATAGGTAAGATGGTATCATCTTACCTATTTTATTTAATAATTTAAATTACCGTATGGTAACAGATAATTTAAACTCCATTAAGTACCTACTTATTAATGAAGTAAGTCCACTAAAAATAATAAAATATACAATCGCCCCTGCAATCCAATAAGGTTAGGCAGAGGCGTAGGTACATGTAAACCGGTATGTCGGTAAGGTTATGTCCCTGGTCATAAGAGAATAGAGTGGGGAAGTCTTCTTAACCGGGCACAAATCCAAATTCTGAGTTACCACTGAAGAATTCATAAAACACTAAAAGGCTGCCACAAGGTAGGCATTTCCATTTTTTAAAAATATATGCATTTCAAACGAAATTCCAACGCATATCAACCCTAGCCCTGCAAAGCTCTAGTTACTTCGTTATTTTGAACCAGATAAACCGGTGAAGACTTAAGAATAATTTTGAAAAAAAAGACATAAAAACGTGTGTCTATTCTCTATACTTTTCTAGTAATTAGTTGTCATTAACGATCATAATAGCTCGGCTGTGAGAAGATTTGTACATCACATATTTCTCACAGCGGAGCTACACCGCACTGTAGCTCACACTACGATATGTACCCTGAATATTCACTGCTTTGAACCAATACTAGGTATCACTGTCTGTACCACCTACATCAAATAGATTCAATCAAAACTAATTTCCTGTATGTATCGCAACGCGTAATTTTACAAAACAACCGACCGTTTCTCATCAACCCGAACTCGATTATAAATTGATAAAATTGATAACATCAGTCTATTTCGAAATCTATTAAAAACTTTCCCACATCTTGTATACAAACAGAATTGATGGGAACAAGTGGATGCAATAAGATTCTGTGAAGTACGGGTATCATTGAATTCCCGCACAATGGTGGCCGTATCTCACAGAGCGGCGCAGACGCTGTAAAAGTACACTTTAAATAATATCAGCCGGTATTGATTGCAGCTATTACGCTTCCAGCCTTGTACAATGGACCAATGCCTTTTCAAATGAGATTTGTATAACGCTGAGATTAAGTTTGTAACTACTTAATTTTGTCAGAACTTTCGTGAAAAAAAGAAAATGACGAAAGTTTTTCAACAATAGACGCTCATAATTCAAACGCCTGTTTGTAGCACGCACGTTATCATACTTTATATATAACTACGAACATTATAGTAAGTGAATAGTGTAATCATGAACCAAATTGTTATATTTTTGTTTTAAGTTTTTTTTTTCAACCAGGCTATAAAATACGTACTTATCTATTTAAAAGTCAAAAAATTGCTTGATTGCAAAATTAAGTATTATAATTAATTAAGTACGGATGGAAGAGTCAGAAGGGGCCGATCTCGAAAAACGTACCACAACCAAATTGCGGACGTTCTCAAAAAAGGTTAGGTTAAGAGCACCCTAAACCGACGATCATGCATGAGGAGATTAATGAGCATAAATGAAGCGAAAGTGGTGTGCCAGGATCGTACCAAGTGGAAATCTATAGTTTCTGCCTTCCCCAATGGGAGATAGGCGTGAAAATATGGATGTAGTTTGAGTTTTCATATTAATTAAAAAAGGTACCTAGCTAAGGCCTTTCAAAAAGAAATAAAATACCTAAAGAAAAAGAATTGCAAGTAAGAGCTGACTAGTCCCAATAGACAGCACAGTTCACAACGTGTGTTTTAATTCAGTTACTTTAATTCAGTTAATAACTATAATTTGTCTGTTAAGACAACTGTCAAGAATATTCTCAATTTACAAATTAGTTCAAAAAGCATAGCACCAAAGAGTATATTGACTTTAAAAATTTAGGTAATCGTGATGAGGTAGTACCTAGTGAGTTAGATCACAGCTGCAATTCAGACCTGACCGCAAAGTCGTCCACAAATGTACGCCCGTCGGCCGCAACTTGCGCGCACGCATCCTCTTCTACCGTTATGGACGACTGACCGCAGTTACGTTATAATATTTTCCTACACAACTTAAGTTATATCCTTAGTAAGTATAAATATGAATCAAGTTTTTACACTGATTGTTTTAAATTATAACGAAAATAAATTTATTAATTAATTATAAATTATTGGGTTTGGATCAAAGCCTGTGCCTACGTCCCAAGTTAGTGTAATTAACTTGGTGCATACTTCCACAAAAACTGACACCTGGTAAACTTCAGCAAATATCGTAAGTAGATTAATTTATGACTAATTTCTAATTATTTATAAATTTTATTTTTACAGTTATAGGTATGTACATTTTATTTTTATTTGATTTTCACGTAACTTACGCCTTTAGGACCGATTTGGTCTACTTATAAACTATTTTTATCAGTTATAATAAATTTCCGAGATATTCGGTGTCTGACCATCTCTTCTGAAGATAATAAGACTTCTTTCATTGCTTGAAGTCGGGTTTCTTCTTTTGGAATGTCAATAGTTCTGCAAATACTGGTGACCATATCATATTGATGGAGTATTGTAGGTTTTTAAATGAGCTCATATGTCGCTATGAGAACAAATTGTACCTACTTATACATAGTAAAAGTAAAGTAAAATATAAATCTCTTATAGACGTAGACTCATTTCATCTTATAAGCACTGCATACACTCATTTAATGCTTAAATACAAGGGATTATTATGGATCAGTCAGTGAATGAACTATAGGGCGATTTTCAAGGACAAATTATCTCCCCACTACAAATATTTACTGTAAACCCCTCTCTCCTACGACTTTTTGCTAGCTTCAATAAAGAAGTATCAATATGATGTGAAGTACATATCTCTCGACGGCTTCACAATGTCGCCGAGAGAGAGCTATTGATAGTAAATGCGATCGATAAACTTGCTCTCTCAATAAGGCTTACAGCTAATACAAGAATATTTAGCAAATTGTAGTAGATTTAGTAATCCTGTCTTATTTCAGCGTTTTTAGAACCTACATTTATTGTTTTATTCAATACTCAGCATTAGAACTGTTACTATAATAGTGTAAAGGTTGGAAAAAATATTCTACTTTAATTATTTTTTATCCATTAAATAAGGTAAAAACTTGTAGACTATGAATAAGGTCCTCGTAACATTCGAATTTTACGATAAGAATTTAATGACAATGAAACGAACACCAAGGACGTTCTAGGTAATAGTTACCTAGATTACTATGTAAATCAAGGCACTACAAGTATTTATTATGATCTCAATGCACGAAAAGCTAGCACCCACGCGTGACAGCAAAATATGAAGTAATTCTGTGCATTGCGACTTGGAAGCCGCCAAGTTGGCAATATGCCCTACGACCACGACCACGACCTTATGAACTTTGCGAATAAATTACATAATTTGACTACTTTGGTATTATTTTCTTTTTATTCCTATTTGTATACTTAAAAACGCTACCCAAATAGAGATTATGCTGGGACGTAGTTCTAGAAATACCAGCTTTAGAGACAATTTGCAACTTAAACCATTAATAAATGCTTACACCGGCTGACATTGAGCCCTTAGACAGTTCTTCATCGTCTCGTCTATGATAACGGCTTTCTACATTCTTAGCTGTAATAAATTGATGGTGTTTAGCGGGCGCCTAGATATTGTGGCTAGTAACGATAATGTGTGCACATTATAGTGCTATAGCTGCTTATGGTACCCTGGTAGTTCCATCGCGCCACCATTCGCCAATATTACTAGATAAATTTTCCTAATGATTATCATAAATCTACAGGCCTCGCATATAGAACTAACTAATCGTCGTTACCATGATAATTAATGATGTAATAGTCAAAGACAATTTGTAAAGAGGGAATTTTTTTTGTATAGAAATAATAGTACAATTTATTTTTCTGCATCTTTTTGAGACTAAAATTTACCTAAGGTTTGTTTACATTATCATCCCATATCGGGCACGGGTTTCCTCTCAGAATGAGGAACATTGCAGCTATACATTAAAATTAGGTACAGTTTACATGAATATTTTTTACCTATTGAGATTTAATATAGGTAATAAATAAATACGTTGCGTTTATTACTGTAACAATACCTAATTAAAATGTACCTAAATAAATTGACGAAATATTTTATGAATTTCCAGCGTTTCTAGTGTTCTATCAATGAGTGGTGAAGTGCAGCTCTCTAATCATTTCCATTGCAGTTTTTTACCAGACTACGAAAAAAGGAAGAGTAATGAGTTTAATATTTACTATTCTACTTCACATCCAGGCCAGGTAATATTAGAAATTTATTCTGCAATCCATTTTAGGGAGACGTAGCAATTTCAAAGTAATACCATGCTCGTAAAATAGTATAGTCTAAGCGCCTGAGGCCGATTCGGGTGCAGAACTTGAATATTCTTTGAACATAAAAGATGATTGTACAGTTTTAAATGCACCAGCTGCATTTGTATGCAGATGTGTAATGTTACAACATGAAAGGCGAGGCCTAAAAATAATTAGAAGATACCCATTTCCATATTAATAAGAAATAATGCGAGATTTTGTTAATAATAGCAAGCAGTTCTGTGATGGAAAATAATCACTGCCGAGCTAGAGGGCCATAACTGTGTGCTTGTAATTTTTTAAGATTCAACCACGAACACAATTTTGATTAACTCTTCCGCTGAAGTTCCACGATTATATTATACTAAACTGTCCGCGTGGAATAGTTACTTTGTTCCATATGAACTTTCATCCCCTATTTTATCCCCTTGGAGGTAGAATTTATCAAAATCCTTTCTTAGCGGATGCCTACGTCATAACATCTACCTGCATGCCAAATTTCAACCCGATCCCTCCAGTGGTTTGGGCTGTGCGTTGATAGATCACTATGTCAATCAGTCAGTCAGTCACCTTTGAGTTTTATATATATTTAGATTAGATTTAATTAAATACTTAAATAATATTAGAGCAGCGTCGTATTTATTTGATAATGCTATATCATCTACTTAAGATTCCGGCGGACCGAATTTCTCTTACAAACGTAATACCGAAATAAATCGTAATCCGAACACAATTTAATCAAATCTGTTATTATTCGGATTCCGATACCGTTACTCTAGGTTCCCCCACTCTACTATTTGTCCTTCATTCCTAATATCTTTATAATCTTAGCATGGAAAATGCAAGAAATTCACAAAAAGATGATTTAATTTAATTCGTATAGGTAAATAAAAGGCCTTCAACCAAAAGCATAAATTTGTATTTTATGCTGAAGTGTCGAGTAGATCCATAGCAAACACTTATCTAAGTATAGGCTTGATACGAACATTGAGTTTCTCTCGAAACGTGAGCTTTGAGAGCTTGGCACACAAAGTGAGCTAATACAGCCTGAGGCGACGGTACGCCACGGACAGGAATAAATATAAAGCCAGGAATAACGCACATAATGAGTTAAATTAATCCTACTAATTCTATTAGGTACTCTTGATAGTAATTCTAGTTTAGTATTAAATACTAAACCAGATTTACAGTTTTAATTTTATCTACTTACCAACAAATGTATGTTTTTTTCCGACAGCAGTAGTAAGATGTTAATGAACAGTTTCGGAAGCCGATGGCGAAAACAAAATATCCGACCAAATTGAAGTCACCGACTTCCAAAACTTTTTTGCACATAAGTAGGTATCATTATATTTTTTTGTGTTTAGTTTGCGTAAGACAAAACAATAACTAAAATAACAAACAATAATGTTTATGATACCGGGCCCTTCGACTTAGATGAAAATTCATTGACCCCAAGAGAATAATCATCATAGTACATTCAAACAAAAGAATATCTATACAAATTCCATTAGAATGCAATTGCACCATAATCGCACGGTTGCAAAGGTCATCGCCATTCACCATAAGTTACAATGCAAACCCATACACCCATGCAACCTAAAACTTAAAAGGTTTTGTTGTTGATATTTACGTCTTTACACCCAACTTGTCATTGTTTACAGCTAACATGTAATCTTTCAAATAATTACATGAAAGTAATTGGTGTTAACGACGACATAGTGTCGCGTATAATGGGAATTAAAAGTAATTGCTGTTCATTAACACATCTATAGGTGACTTTCAATTTCCATTCAGAAATTTGCATAAGAAATTTGAGCCGTATTTTTAGATTTCACGAGTTATTAGTTACGAGAAGACTTGACAATTTAGGTTACAGTGACTGATAAGGTATTGTAAAAATTTATATTTCAAAGATTTTTAAGAAGCTTTTAAAAGAAATACTTATAGTAGAAAGAGTGGCGGTCCCAAGCAAATCAATCTACTTGAAGTATCTACTTACTTGAAGAATCATTTGAAGAATAAATAATTCAATTTGAATGAATGAAGGCTAATGATGCTATTACATAAATCCAAAAGTAAGTACTTACCTACTTAAAGCTTTTACTAACAAATATGAATTATTAATTATGAATTATTGCGCTAAATGATGTATTTTTTAGGATTTGACGCTGTCCATGACTGTCCTGACCCGACTGCCAAACAAACATAACCCTTCCTGGGTTATGTTAAATCTGCAAATCCCATTTTATCAGTCATTTGCGCATATAGATAATCTTTAAAGTTTAAAAAAATAATTACTACAATTTAAAAAAACAAAAAAATAATTTATATTTTAAATTTATTTAACACATTTGCAGTACACAGGTTTATTATAAGTGAAACATTTAAATAGTTTAATTAAATAAATTCGATATAAATCAAATTATAATATTTATCGAATTAGGTACCTATATTATAATCTATTTTAATGAAGAATTTCATTTAAATGACACTGAACAGCGTACTAATATAAACTGACGAACCAAAAACAACTACAGTAGTTTCAAATTCAAGGCTTCAAGCAATTCTCTCCCACGTGTGCAGAACTAATTATTATAAATAACTACCTACCACAGACACGAAACTAAAAGTAAACCAGCAATTTTACACTTATCAGCTATCTCATCACCCATGTATAATCAACGACTTTCATGAACTTTCATACACAAGACCGGTAATTAAATTAAATAGTTAACTATGGCAATTACTTTAAGCAACAATAGGCTCTGGGGTACATTGAGTTATTATGCATACTATACATACGATTATAGCTAAATGATATGTACCTACTTACTAAGATGATATTCCGAGGTGAGTTGCTGCTCTTAATATAGAGAAATGTTCTAAATACAAATACTAATTTTATTTATAAATAAGTACAAAGAAACCATAAAAATCATTGTTGTTTGTTCATCAAGAGATAATTATATTAAATTTGACGAAGTAAATTCATCTTATCAAGTGCACGAATTTTGTGGGATGTATCTCCTTTTCAGTGAGTACTTAGGTACTAATACCTCAATGCTCATGCAGTTTTGAATTATGTGTATGGTAGAAAGGTATAACCTCCTTAGCAGAGAAGAATGTTGCATTGTTCTTCATAATTAGTCAAGAGTTGTGGGTGCTTTGACATAATGAAGATTAATCCACCAATTTCGTTTGACTTTCACTGAACGACTACGAGTATAGTGACGTGATCATTAATGCGCGTAATGATTTATTACTGCAGTATGAAAATTCATCGATTTTATTGCGTCATGTCAGTTATTGAGCATCAACTTGTTGCAATGTTATTGATGTTGTCATGTGTGTTTTGTTTATATGAGTGTAAATATTCTTTGTTATCAGTAAATACCTCAACATCATAATAGTATTCTTGTATTCCGTATTGATAAAACGAGTATGTATAATGTGAGAGATAGTAAGTTTTCAGATGTGAAAACATGTGATGAACTGAAATGAATTCGACTGAACGCAAGGCCAAATCAGCTGAGCTAAAAAATATGGTTTTTAGGATTCGTGATTCACATTAGAGAACTGCCAAGAAGCTGCTATGGGGTCTGCTGCATATTATGAATTGATTCTGTTTTTTTTTCTGATTGACGACTCGTATGGCGTAGCGGCAGCGATCGGCTTCTGCGCCACGATATTGTTTGATCCCTACACAGACCAAAAATTTGTATGACATACAGGTTGTTCCGGGTCTGTGCGTTTGTGTATGTGAGAATTTGTGTTTGCACCCACGACAGGAGTAAATGCTAATGCGGGACAACGTACTTTTTGAAAAAAAAAATTGATGTTTCTGCATTGCTAATCTGGCCTTTTTGGTAAAAACATTTAACATAATTACATGTTATTACGTTCATAATTTGCAAGAATGCAAGAACCATACGCAATTTTAAACATATTTCAAGAAAGAAGAGGTTCTTATTTCGTCTGTATTTATGTTTCAGGTTGTTTCTTTGTTGTTTATGAACCAAATTTAATGAATCGTTTTTATAGACGTTCACTTCAGA
Source organism: Acronicta aceris (assembly GCA_910591435.1). Taxonomy (NCBI): domain Eukaryota; kingdom Metazoa; phylum Arthropoda; class Insecta; order Lepidoptera; family Noctuidae; genus Acronicta; species Acronicta aceris. Next base: position 11,351,370 of record OU342768.1, read on the forward strand.
GAGAGTCCTAAATAAATTATTGATGTCTAGTCATAGATTCTGAAGATTTTTTATTGTTGGATCAAGTTGGTTTTCTGTTTCAGAATAAAATAGGTAAGTACTTACTTATTACTCGTATAACTGTGACAATGAAAACATGGTTGTAATTAAATAAGTAATTGGTTTTTCTATATCACTTTACATCAGAGTTAGTATTTTACGAAATATAAATATTACTGTTTGATTAGCAAAATAAAGGTTTTTCAATGTTAGAATTTATAATATACGATGATCTTACATAAGAACAATAATTTTAATTAATACAAATTAAGTATGGCTTTATTTTTACCTAATAGATTTTGCAATAGGTTGACTTAGGCATACTAAAATGTATTTAAAATTTAAATCGAGCTTGCACGAGCGTCGAGCGTCACAATGCAGAAGTATCTTTTAATTGACGGTTTCTGAAGGCAGTAACCAGTTAACAAAGTTTCCCACAGAACTACCGTGTTGTATGTTGTACTTCCGACTTGATTTCGCCTTTACGGTACAAACAAGCCTTAATGGTGATCTTACAGCAAGTAATTTTACGTACTTAGGCATAGCAAGAATATTTATATGGAATTAAATTAATAATATTTCATAAAATAAATATACCTCATTTATAAAAACGTATCGTTGGCATTAGTGGCTCATTATGTTCAGCAAGAATGTTAATTTTCAGTGGTTTTTATTACAATTATGTAGCAAAACAGTCACGGAATCAAAGTGCTTCCACGTTTCAAGGTCTCAACTATGCAGACGCGATGTAAAACAATCGTTACTGTCTGTTATGATGCCATAAAAACAACCATTAATGGTATTCAACCGCAGAAGAAATTGATCTCCGATATCGAAAAGGTAAACGGTATTGCATCACTGCAAAATCTGGCAGATCGTCCATTTTGTGCACACATTCCCAACGGCGTTTCCGCGTTATATAACTATTGAATTCTATATAATATACATATTTTTACATCAAAATTATAGATTCTGTATTTCTTACTATTCATAACATTGTTTAGGATTATTGAAGGTGTTTGTCAAGGTTGACGCATATTTTATTGTACGTACCATATCGCACTGAGCTTCACCGTCGTCGTCATAGAATATGGTGTCGCAGTCGTCCATCCCTGCGGCTGAGTGCGCCACCTCACTCCTCAGCAGCCCACGCCAGCGTCATCAACGGCGGCCCACGCAGCCGGATCACCGGCATCCGAACTTGCACTAATTACCTATACGGTTACACACCGACACCGGCTCTTAGATTCCACTATCGTAGCGAATTAAACGATCGAAATCTTCTGGATAATCCGATGAGTCACGCGACAGCGACCTGACTAGGTGCAACACTGGCTCGCTCCGCAGACACGGCTCGGAAGGTGTGGGTGTCCTTAACGAGCTGAATCAGACGCTACCTCGGGGAGGCGCTTGGCGTTCACTTAACATTTTTGGGTGAGTACTAACTGCCGGATGAGCCGATTGATTGTATATTTTTTGTTTCCTCAAGGGCGATCCGCCGAGTGCGCTAGGTTTTGGATGGTGTTTTTGTAGCGAACTGCGTAGATAGCGGCGGCTGGGGCGAGGGTGGCGCGCGCACTCCGTCGGGGTGCATTGATCGGATCCCTTCTGCGCATGTCCCCTCTTGAGATTTCTCGACTGTTGTGACATTTGCCAGGGAACCCTTATTTTAATACGTCCGCTGTAGAATAACACTACAAACACTTGCGAATGTAAAATAAAATACACTACCTGTTATATTTAATAATAATTTATCTAAAACTATATCCGATTAGTGAGAGAGACGATGGAATCGAGGAACAAAAAAGAGCGTTCAATATTCCCATTGAATAAAACTGCTACATCATACAAATTAGTTCTCAGATGTTTTTATCGCACCAGAAATAATAGCAGCGGCTATGAACCATCACTTCATTTTAGATATCACAATTCCCTAGGTACATATAAAAAGTATGGTAAATGTAGACAGTAGACACACGTTAATAATGGAAAGTATATGAGTACTATTGTTTTATACCCATAACAGTGTAGATACGTCAGAATTATGCGTTTGTTCTGGTGTATGTTCATTGCTGTTACAGCAGTAATTATACTAGAGTACACATCACGTTCTTTGTTCAGAACGACAACGAATTTATAAAGTAAATATTGCGTTTTTACGTTATTTCTTTGAACAAATATATTTTACGCATACCTAAATACACTGTAGCTAGTTCTTGAAATATTTTGAATTCCCCTGTTATATATGATATCTACTTCAGTCTTTTGTTATACGATGTCTTTATTATTTATTTATTTATACAAGTTAAACTTAATTAGCGTAGGTACTTAGATACTCACACACTATGTAGGTACCTACAAAACGTTTTTGTAGCTGTTAAAAATAATAAACTATTTTCTTGTTTCCCATTAACGAACTAAGAATGATTTTAATTACCCTTAGGTAAATAAGTAGTATATAAATAAAGTAGTTTCTACTACTATGTAAATAGTAATAATTTTATGCCTCGTCTAATTCAGGGAAACTGGTTTCGATATAATTCGATATTTTTTAGATAAAAACAATAAAATTAACTTGGATATACCTAGAATTCAAAACCACACGCTTAGCAACCGCGCTTGGAACGATTAGACCAATTAGTCAGTAAAAAGGCATTTATGATCTACATTAATATGATATTATAGAAACGAAATTACAAATTAGCCACTTTGTCATTTCGTTTGTTTCTAGATCATTTCTGGAATTGGTGATCCGATATTGGAAGTTCTTTCATTAATAAAAAGCTACACTATGCCTGAGTGAGATTTTATAAATTGAATTATCCGACAAATTGTCTAGTACCGGGACACTGTCCGAATATCGTTATTGTGTTCGAGTCATCAGCAACTCCTGATTAGTATGAAGGCAGCTACCATCTGTGTTTTGACACGTCACATTGCGTGATACTTTATTATGTACACAATCTATCAAAACACAGATGTCGCTGCCTTTATAGGTACCTAACTCTTTTGTTGATTGTACATAAAACAAGTTCCGTTGGTGAGAGGGCCAGTCGGTGCCAAAGCACTTGCTCTATGAATGAACTATGGTGAACTGTGTCAAGGCACTCGGGACGGGCGTTCACTATGCTCCAGTTATACGCTGTAACCCTTTCGTGTAAACAGGTACATGTCAACCTGTCCTAGAAAGACGTTTGTCTATGGAATCAAGACTCTATAAATTATAATTCTTAAAAAGTAGCTCGCAAAATCGTTTGCGATAAAACGCCATGCCACTCAGGGATGGCAAAGCTTTCGGTCAGGGATAAAATGTTCAGAATCGTATCTTAGTTTCATAGATTACCTCCTACAAAAATTCAAAATCACAAAGTTTACCTACCTATTAGTTATTAGTGTAGTATGTAAAAGTAAAAGAATTATTTAATGTACATACTCCCTGATATGTGGATATCTGGATACTAAATATACCTACTTACAGTGGTATAAGAAGTAGAAGTAGTGCTAAGAAGGTGATATTCTTTTCTATTTGTCGCTGAATGAAACATTATTTAAATATTTTAAGCAGATATCCACTTACAGTATATATATTAGTGCTAAGAAGGTGATATTATTTTCTATCTGTTGCTAAATTAAACATTATTTAAATATTTTGTTGCTTGTTTTGTATGTCTAAAACGCATTTTGCATGTTTGATAAGTTACTTTACCTAATTTTATAGTTATTAAGTTACTGTTCATAATATTTTACAATTAATTTAACCAAATGTTATTCCATTAGTGTATCAAGCGATATCGTTAGCTTTTCCCGGGTATCCTTTTAACCATATCTCTTAAGTACTAAGTTTTATTTTCCTGATATAATTATTATGTTTTACTGACATATGGACACTTGGCAAAACGGAGTGACGATAGGTGGAGTAAGGCAACTACGGAATGATGGCCGAGGGAGAGCAAGAGGAGTGTGGGACGTCCAGCAGCTAGATAGGTCGACGACATTATTCAAGTCGGAGGGCGTACGTGGATGAGAGCAGCACAGGACCGTGTTGTATGTCACAAACTGAGGGAGGCCTATACCCAACAGTGGGTGAAGTCAGGCTGTGGATGATGGTGATGATGACATAATTACAAGGCTTTGAAACATATGAACATTTCATTTAAATATAATTAATACAATGACTTGATTTCGTTAACTGTAGATATCAATACAAATGATAAATTATTTCCATCAGTTTATTTTATTATGAAAATATTAATGACAGGTTCAATTTGAGTTCAATCGTGAATTCATGTTACGATTGTGAAATGTCAAGGGATTATTTTGATATTACGACAGCGCCCGCGGCGAGAACTCACCGATCGTGGCGGCCGATACAGGGTTATGATTGATAGCGTACATAATGCCGCCGTAATGTACCTGTTAGTCATTTTAACATTAACACGTCCAACGTCCTGCTTCCCGTGACCATTGATGCTAGGATTTGAACCGTCAGAAATTAAATATTAATAACAATATAATGCGACAAAATTCGTAATTGTCAAAAAACCAAGAAAAGAAAAATTCGACAGTGCTTTTCACAATTATGTCAAAAAACTCACACCATAATTTAGCTAATCTAAACAGTTATACGTAGGTGCTTACATTTTTATGTGGATTTTATTTACTTATTTCTGAACAGATATTTGAACCCTAACTACTTATAAGTAACTATTGGAATTTCGATAATTAATTATTTATAATTGTTATGTATCAAATTTTCTTGATCTTCGACATTTCTTTCAATACTAAGTGATAGCAACTATCTACGGTTTAAATAAAATGCATTATTCCTTAGATTAGTGTCGATATTCCCTTTAGAAGACCATTTTGAATTAAGATTATTTAAGAACACAAGTCTTCTTCTTATCGTATCAGCAGTAAAAGGAAAGGGAATAGCATAAGAAAAAAAATGATAATATTAAATTGATACGGTATTCCGTTACGCGCATTTTCTGAAGTTGGTTTTGATTTGTACAGGTGTCGAGGGCACACTGGATATTGCAGCATATGGGCCATATTTTCCACTGCAGAACACTTACAAAATGAGTTAGTGCCACTGGAGAATCCCCTTGGAACTTAAAGTGTTAACCATATTCTTTCCAACATTGTACACGTAATCGTGTGTAGTATAAGGACCTCGTGACATGTCTAACAGTAACAATCGCCTTATCTGTAATTACTATCACTGGGGCACTACTTCTAGGCAGTGTATCACTCAATGACAATAGTTAACCAAGACAAAGAATGTCGCTTTGTTAAGAGTAAGGTCATGTCATGCTCAGCTTAAAATGACATTTATCTAATTCATTCTGAGAGGCGCATGGTAGAACATACAGCATAATAATAGCACATTACAATATATAATATAAAAAAAATGGAATTGATTAAAAACTGCCTAACAGCTTCATTAGTTTGGTAGTCGTAAGTAAAACTTCTACACTAGGGCTTTTGGGTTCGGTTCCCAGGTCGAGCAGTGTTATTGGGTTTTTCTATGAAGGCCCCATTTCATAAAAATGCGGGCAGAATTCGATCCTGCGTCTTCTGGTTGATTACACCATACGCTATAACCACTAAGCCACCGCGAGTCCGTCTGTTCAATCTGGTGGGTGACTTAGTGGTTATGGTGGTCTGATCTATTCAACCAGAAGACGCAGGATCGAATCCTGTCCGCAGTTGAATTTTTCCTTCACATAATAAAAATATGTAGAAAGTGTTCAAGTTAGAAAGCAAGGTGTCCAACATTGGATTCTAACTGCACAATCTAATGGTTACCAGGCTATCAGGCCGCACTGCCCCGTAAAAAGGCCGTAAAAAGGCCGTAACGCACCTAAAAATTATATTCTTTAGGTGCGTTATTTATCTCTATTTTAATAAGATAAAGGACATCCCGAAACAATAAAAGCCTTAAAATTTTCATACTTTTTTTTCTTCACAGACCTATTAATGATAAATCAAAAGCCATGCCCCTCGCCGCGGTCCGCCTGCCGGATGTAGTGTAGTGCATTATCCCCCTCAGATCATCCATTAGTTCCTTGCAGCGGCCTAGCTGCAAGGGGACTTAATTTACAATTAAGTTGTGGAGAATTGTCTTGCGGGCGTCATTTTTTTTTTTTTACTGAAGCGATGAAGGAACGACTACGTTGGTATCATAATGGTGTACACGGTGGTAGTAGGTATACAATAATATTCGTGGTAGGTACAGTTTTCCATCATGGAAACCAAAATTGTCAAATTTCTTCAATCGATTTTAAGTTTAATCTCCAAATAATAGAGTTTATTATCCATTGGCTAAATAAGACTATTTGTGGTAACTTTATGTGCTGTTGACTGTACGTAGATTAGAGCATTTATTACCTACTAATTATGACTCTATATTAATGAATACTCTGCCACAGTTGCTTTGATATAGAATTATATTTCGTGCAGTGCCTCATTATTTTAGTGGTCTTAGGCGCGACTGCTACGTTAGAAGTCCTGGGTTGAATTCCTGATGTTGAGCAAAGTTTTATTTGATTTTTCGATGAAATTCTCAGTAGCGGCTCGGACTTTGGATTTAGTTAATGGCAATAGGTTCGTCTATTACTTTAGGACCTAAACGGAGCCGAGATATGGTTGTACATTAGTATCTACACCTCTGCTTAACCCTTCAGGAAATAGAAGCGTGATGGTATGTTTATGGTATGGTAGTTTATGAGTAGGTATACGGATATCCTGCCTCTTTAGCTAGGCATATAGCAAACTTATTTAATATAGATATATAACAAAGATATATTGCGTGCATGCAGACGGAAGTTATTTCCACGTCAAAACAAGCCTACTATATAAATATAGCTTTTCAATTAATATAAAGCAAACGTTTTACTTTTTACTCCGGGCGTTACCCACGTTCTTGTGCAAGAGCATTGCGTCTTGATCTTTTTACTATGTAGCCAAGAATTATGATGAGCAATCGTTTTTACGTCTGTCTGATAGTAATCAACACTTCTTCCGCCATTCTAATTGTTAAATAATGAGCATCTACACGTGTTCCAATGTGACAGAGCACAAAATTATGTACCTAAAAGACCAATTTTTATTTCAAATTATTTTGTGTAAGCTTCTTTTCATTGAATTTAGATCATTTGAAAATGGTATTTAAATACACGTAATCATAAATATTTGTGAAATTAAGACTTTGAAAACAATGTTACTATATTTGCTAATTTTAGGCAAGTTCTAGGGAATTAATAATGACATTCAGTCCTAGTTCAAATTACACAATAGTTATCATCAATTATAAAACAAAAGTATCAATATGGAACCCTGAATTGGTTTTTTATTTAGGAAAAGATACATGCTTGTATAATTTCAAGTATTTTTTCAAGCAGGAATCATCCTATCCTATCTCGCCCTTTATTACATGGGACCTAAACATACTGGCGAACTGTGGATATATATTAGTACACTCTGCCTAACCCTTCGGGAAATACAGGCGTAATGGTCAGTATGTTAAAATAACGTATTTCCGGATTTCAACACAGTCTTGTTTTAAAAAACAAAAATACATAAATAATGAATTCAAAATGTTTAAGCCAACGTGTAAATAGTAACCGTGATTTTAGTCATTACTTGCATTTCACATGCCTGCAGGTCAAGGTGATGTCAAATCAATATTATATTGAAAATACACGACTTACAGCAAGTTACTATACACACTCAACCTGTTTTTATTGCTTTTGATATATTTTACATATTCTTGGACGTGGTAATTAATACCTGTGGGAAATACAATAGACAATTACAATCGAAATAATAATTTTATTATCTTAAGTCAGGCACTCATCTAAAAGAAAGGAAAAAAGAAAGAAGACATTGGTAGCCGCCATTCTCAGGTAACATCTTTTTCTTTAATTTTTTTTTTTTTTTTTTAAAAACGTTGCCCCACACTAGGATTTTCTCCTGTGTCGTGGGTGCGTTTACAAACACAAATTCTCACATACACAAACGCCCAGACCCGGAACAACTACCTGTAGATCATACAAATATTTGCTCCGTGTGGGGATCGAACCCACAACACGTGGCGCAGAAGCCGATCGCTCAACCGCTACGCCAATCGTGTCGTCAAATTAGCGTTACCTTACATTCATTATCTACCCATTTTTAAAATTATTCGTTAGTCTTCTCTTAGAATGCGAAGGTTTAGTGACGCTAACTCGGTAGCCTAGGAAGTTTGGCTCGGTAGTAGGACCTCTTAGGATCTGACCGGCTGGCGACCACCCTTACGTCGGAGTCTGTCGTAAAGCACCCTGGTGTGTGTTTCAACTTTTGCACATTAGAGCCAGTTCCCCTCGGTTGTTGCGGCTCTGGTAGTGTGCAGTCCGTAGAAACTCTTAAGGGTCGGCAATGAATCAGCAACACCTCTGGTGTGTCAGGTGTCCATGGGCGATAATGACTACTTACCACCAGGTGGCTCGTCAGGTTATAAAAGCCTAGTGCGAATTGGCAGACTTCACACGCCGTCAATAGAATCTCACTTTCTGCACAATGTTTTCTGTCACCATTTGAGCCAACGATAATTAATTGTTTATTCGCTTCAAAAAGTCAGAGGTTCGTGACTTGGGTATGAACGAACTCATTGCCTACGGTACGAAGTTACTTCCAGAGCTAGAACTCCCCCGAAATAAATTCCTGACTTTGGTTCAGAGCTCGAACACCTCCAAATGAATTCGTGCTGAATTTCGTGATTGAATCTGCTTCTTAAAAACCTTAAAACTTGGCTCTTGGCTACTTGTGTTTATATTGCGCGATTATTTTATCGTTCGCGTAGTCGCAATGTTTCCTGTCGCGTGTCATTGTCCTCAGACAATAATGCGTCGGTTACATAAGACGACTAACCTAAATTACCTGGACCGTGTAAACCGGGGTGTACAATCACAATAAAGGTGTTATAAGCTACGTTTGTTTTAATTTTAATCTTCTATACTTATAATAAATCTGTAGAGAGGTCAATTCTGTACATGAAATATATTTCCAAAATAACTATCAGCGGGTGATTAGTGATCGATACTGACGCCAAAAATGCAATCAGTAAAATTTTTGTCTGTCTGTCTGTCTGTCTGTATGTTCGTTATAGAAACAAAAACCACTCGACGGATTTCAACGAAACTTGGTACAATTGTTCTTCATACTCCTGGGCAGGTTATAGTATACTTTTCATCACGCTACGATTAATAGGAGCAGAGCAGTGAAGGGAAATGTTGGGAAAACAGGAGAACTTACTCCATTTTTTTTAAGCTTCCGTCGCGTGTGCAGCCTTAATGGTTAAAGCTACACAGAAATCATGTATGACGGAAATGTTCTCCTTAAAATTATATAAAAAATATTCCACGACAGCAAATGTCTATCTTTTATGGTTGACTCACAATAACACGTGTAACTCCCGATAGCTTAGCAGTTCGGAGCTGTCTGATTATATTTGTCTACTCTTACGTTAGGTGACTGACTGACTGACATAGTGATCTATCAACGCACAGCCCAAACCACAGGTTATAGTATACTTTTCATCACGCTACAATCAATAGGAGCAGAGCAGTGAAGGGAAATGTTGGGAAAATGAGTGATTCATGGGAAAGGTTTCAAGCTATAAAACATCACGCTACAACCCTTACGAACGGGGCAACGCAGGTGAAACCGCGGGCGAAGAACTAGGGAACAAAGTAACTATTCCACGCGGACGAAGTCGCTGGCAAAAGCTAGTTGTTAATATAATGCTTAATCCATACTTATCTATACTGATGTTATACGAGTACATGCGAAAGTAACTCTGCTTGTTTGTTTCTTTGCTACGTTTTCACGCCTAAACCGTTAAACCAATTTGGGTATGGATAGAAATAGAACTGGACCTTGGAGATAAACATTAAATTAACATGTCCTTTTTTCTCAAAAATTAATTTCTGATACTAGTGAAACAAATCTTACTTATCTAAAAAATTTGGCTAGATGAAAAATAATACCTAGAAAAAGAATATAGCCTTCTGTCTAAAAAAATAGTACATAGGTAGTCCTTTTGAGATGCACGCATGGATGAAACCGCGGGCAAGGTGGAATACATCCTTTTTTTGCAATTGTAACTTTGTAAGTATAATCCTCAGTTGCAGCTCGACGACTTGTGCTGTCTAGATGGGGGTGGGATTGCCTCCTAATACATGGGCAAATTTACAGCAGTACACCTCTGCCTAACCATTCAGGTAGTACAGGAGTATTAGCTGCAATGTTCTTTAGGGAAATAATGCAACAAAAATAGCAACGATGCTTTTAAACGTTGCCCCACACTAGGATTGTGTGTATCGGGGCTGCTTGTACAAACACAAATTCTCACATACACCAACGCCCAGACCCGGAACAACTACCTGTAGATCATACAAATATTTGCTCCGTGTGGCGATCAAACCCAGAACACGTGACGTACAAGCCGAACGCTCAGCCGCTACGCAAAACGTGTCGTCAATTTTTTTATTTATCCTTACTAATATTATAAACCTGAAAGTTTGTGAGTATGGATATATGGATGTTTGTTACTCTTTCACGCCAGAACGGCTGAACGGTCATCAGATCTCCACGATCTTATTCCCCCTATCGGACGACCAGAAGCACGAAAAAGCGAAATCGCTTCATGGTGGGCATTCCGAAAACCCGAAGGAAACGCTTAAAGTCCACTTTTATCATGCGTACCGCCGAAATGTGGAATGCGCTTCCCGAGTGGGTCTTCTTGATAGATATAATCTGGGTGTCTAAATTACGAGTGAAACGGTTTCTTCTAGGCAAGCGCGCTCCATCGTAGATCGCAGTATCGCTTAACATTAGGCGAACTGGTAGTCAAGCGTAAGCTTATCACAAAAAAAAACGGATCTGGATGAAATATAGCACAGAGATTATAGTCTGAAATAACACATAGGCTACTTTTTATCCAGTTCGGACCCAATTCGGAAATCCACGCAGACAAAGTCGCGGGCTGAAGCTAGTATAAAATAAAATAAAAAAGTCTTTTATTTCTTGCTTTTCAATTATTAACATTTCCTGCGATTTTTATTAATTAATTGTACATTTTAATTTACGGACTAGTATTTTATTAATCTTATTAACTAATTATCTAATAGACTATTCACAAATGAATTCCAATAAATAAATTTAACAAACAATTCATTAATCCAAATTCCATTTTAAATATATTCATATGTGTATTATTTCTATAGTCAGTTAAATATTATAAATTATGAAGAAAAAAATCGTTTATTTCAAATCGTTAAAACCAGCTAGACTTACGACAACGTCCTTGATGACCAATTTATGGCAATCAACAACTATATTTTAGTCATTAGACAGTTTTATTTGGTACCTAATAAGTTCACGTTTAAAACAACTAAATTGCATCTCAAATTCCACTCCTACTTCACGATCATTGGCTGATCTTCTGTAATTTGACAGTTTTTTACAGAAAATTTGTGACACCGTAATATTTTTTGCATCAAAAAAATTTTGATATCACAAACCTAACGTTTATGAAACAGTCCCTGTCAAACTTGTATTGCCTCAAAGTAATAGAGATCTCTTGTTAACACTTTCAGTATGCAAATCAACATTTGTATTGCAAATATGTGAATGGTCACCCACGTCTCAAGACTCGCGTCCTCACCCGATGGTCAGCGGTCATTGCCCGCTTCCTGCACAGCGGCATTCCTCCGGGACCTGGGTAGTGTGGCACCCGCGGCCTTCCACACTACACAGACCGAGCGACGTGAACAACGCACCACTTAAATACACGAAGGAAATTGTTTTCTTGATTGTTTGTTGATTAAAGATCAAAAGAGAAATTTCTGTTGGGATTTGAGCTATTACGTTCTTGGACCTAGACTTCCAAGGCTAGGGATGTCACAAGATATTTCTCTAGTAAGAATTGGGTACGATAAGAAAAGTTAATTTAATTTTGTTTTTTAAGGTTGGATAGATTAATTTTACTTATGTATTTTGTGAATCAATCAATATGTAATTAATATACGTATCCCACATTTTCGGCCTCATATATATAATATAAAAGGGATCATCTATCTATAAGTATCGGATAACCCTGTAAGAAGCTATGCGTAGTCCCATAAAAAATATTCTTTAAATTTAAGTACGCGATCGAATAATTATATCCTGCGTGAACTTTACATAAATATTGAATAAAATTTACGTACCTGCCTATATGACACATGACGTTAAAGTTTATAAAGTAAATATGAAACTGGATTTAGTGTCAATTCTAGGCTGAAAATTTCATCTTTAGTGAGAACGCGCACAGCCATAAATTTAATTAATCGTGACTACGTATTTAACATATGTATTATTTATTAAGTTTATTACCTATTGAATGTTTTTTGATTTACCATACAACATTTAGAAAACAGAGGTCCGTTTTAGTAGGCACGAGGCCTTCATCTTAGGTCTTAAAACTTAAAGACCAAATCATCCTTCTCTCTCTTTTTTTCGTGCGCTATTTGGTCTCCCATTTCCCATACATTCATACTTGCCGGCTAAGTAACATGATCTTGACCAACCGCAGCCAAAGGAATTATCGTTGCGCCTGCAACTGCTAAACTAACATCAGTTAATACTACGGTCACGTCCAAATGTTCAATTTCAATGTTTGCTCCACGACTTATCCAAACTCGATCTTTTACGTGTTCGAAACTAAATTCTAATATTACAACATCTGTATTTTCAATGTGAATGCACATTTGAACAGATGTAGATACAAGCAATTATACCTCGCGGATTTGTATATTAATAGGCGGAATGTAGCTTCAAATATGATATAGCAATGAATTCAACTCCAGTGAACGTAACGTACATTACAGCGTGTGTTGGTAACTTCACACAACACTTACGTAATTCCTCGCATGTGTTCCCGAGTAGAATAATTAGTTAATTAATTACACTCTTACTGCGCTTCGTGGCGTCTAGTGGCGAGGCGCGTACATGCCCACAGTTACACAATGTAAGGGAGAGTTGCCGGTGTTGCCGGTGACTCTACATGGAGTTGAACTGATCAGAATCTTGAAGGACACGTTTATTAGTCACGCATTGTGATCTCTTTAATTTCGACATTCTGTGCCGTGTAGTGCGAGCCACCTGTCAACATTCGGATGGTTCATATTTTTGCATTCCATTAGTCTGAAGCGGACTGGTTTTGTGTGCAAAGCTTAAAGAAATAACTATATTTCCTTCTATTTGATGTATTCCTACGTATTTATAAAGCTTTTGTAACATCGACTTATTCGGAAAAGTTTAATAATTCCGTATACTGAATTCTAAGTCGCTAAAAGTCGCAAGTTCACATTATTAATGCAAAAGTTACTCTGTCTGTTTATGTGTTACCTTTTTATGCCTAAATCTCTGAACAAAATTCGATAACATTTGATAGATTGTATCCTGAAGCTACCTTTATATAGACTACCTTTAGTCTCAGAAAAGTACACAAAATATTTGTGAGAATTACGTAAGTAATTTATTTTTAAAGAAACTCTCGTAAACATAATATAACTAATATTCGCCGAATAACAATTTGGAAGACAAAATTCTTCGTTCTTGGTTAATCAATAAAATAATGTAACTCCCAATGTGACGTACCTTAGTAGGTATACATGAAACATTATTAACTAAAACTCATTCCACCTAAGCGAAAGTAGGTACATTTTTTCTACAATAAAAAATCGTCATGGTTTAATAACAAACAGGCTTTCAACAGGCTTACGATGACTATCATCGTCATTCAGCACACTGGGGTTATTTATACCATGATCTATTATATATCAATGGCATGGATCTAAACAGGTGAGTTTGCGCTCAAAGGCAGATGAAGAAACTGCGCCGATCGCCAGGGATACGACGACCGATGGTGAAAGGGCTCGAAAGTTCTTGCATTACATATAAACATGCGCCCGCGCAGCCCCACAGTTAAAGTTGCACCTGTGTGATGAGAACATCTGTATGTAGGTGCTTATAAATTAGGAAAATATTACTTAAAACTAGGTTTATGTATTTATTTCCTCGAAGACAGCTTCCTGTACTTATAGATAAAATGGACAGAGTAAAATGGCTGTAAAATATTTTGAAAACAAATAAACGATTTTTTTCTAATTGTACACTTAATAAATAACACCGACAATACTGATTAACACACTATTTGATATTTAACTCGTTATTATTATTACAGTTTTTATTCTTATAAAAATTCAACTTATGAAAACTTTTGCATTCAGTCTAAAAGCTTCTACAAGGTCAAAATATAGTTGTACCTTCTGATTTGGTGCATACGAGTATATATTGTAATGAATTCACAAATATTCACCTTCATTTAAAATACCTAAATACGATACGATTTCGATTTTTCTTATGAAATAAAGCTATAGTGTAGTTGCTAATTTAATACGTAGGCTTGCTTGAGGATGCTGATAGCTGTCATATAATTAAGTAATAGGTAGGTACTCAGAGGAAAGACGTCTTTCCTCTGAGGGTAGGTACTAGTTCAGCTGTCAACGAAATCCAAATAAAACATGATAAACATTTTTAGATTTTAAGATCATAATGTATATTCATTCAAACTTGTATTGATACCAATAGATCTTATTAATTATATTATTATTATAGCTAAGCTTTGGCAGTAAGTAACATTCACCATTGTTGTAACGCATAATTTTTGTCGTTTATTCTTTTATTTAGATAAGCTAGTACTAGCTATTTCCGCAGCTTTTTCGCCAAAAGGCTTGACTTAGGTAGGTATTATAACTCGTATTCTAGATGTCATATCAAGATGAAACATGCACCAGATTTTAAGTACAAGTGTGAAATCCACATCCAATTTCGTGCAGTCATTTTGTCGTGATGCGCGAACTATTAGACATACAAACAAACAAAAAATCCTAAGATAATTATTTTGGCTCCTATATACCTAACCACATAGCCCAGTTACAATTTTATTAACTACATATTAGCATTGCCTATTAGTATATCTAATAAATAAGCTACAGTCGTGAGAAATCAAAATGTTTGAAACTAACTACACATTAATTCGGTACCTACTAAATAATTTATACTATATACTTACTTTACAATAATTATTTGCGAATTATCTGCGGAAGTACCTAAATCTGTATAGGTAATACGTAGATTTTTTTGAACAGGGTTCCAGGAAATAAAACGACAACTAGTTACTTTTCTTGCCACAAATTCAAAAATGTTACAAGCAAGCACTCACCCGAGCGAAGCCACTACTAAAGCAGTTACTTTATAAAATGTAGATTTGATTTGTAAATTTTGTACGGTAGATAAGCATACCTAAATATCAAAATTTGTAAAGTTTTACCTCTATAGGTATTAGAGTGAAGTCTAGTCTTTGTTGTCTAGTTTAATGTCGTAGATTTTATTATATTTGTTACAACTTTCTATAGGTATGTTAAGTTTCCTATAGATATTAATATATATAACGGCATAGAAGCTTTTAACTGTGCTTTTACTACATATGGAAAGACATAACTTTTATATGCAAATGTATCTAATAAATTTATTAGGTATATAATCTGCATAAAAATTATGTTATTTTTTACACCAAGATATTTATGATTTTACACCAATTATTTATAAATATATATAGCACTTAAATATAATAAAATTATCCCTGGACTAAAATAATGAATCTTTGAAAGCAATGAAAGTATCATTGCAAAACAAAGTGTTCACGTCGGAAGTAAAATTACGGAGCTTGATTACTGTTTTCGAATTAAAGTCATATTTTAAAGTAGAGGTATTATATAAACAGCATAACGTTTAATTTATCTAAACTAAGTATTTTCCTTATTTTATACAAGTACATAGTTATTCCATTCTAGGCCGAAACTCCATTAAAATGGATTTAATATATTTTGAGCGGCGTTTAACAATAGCTCCCATAAGTATCATGCCGGCTGTCAGTGAAGATTCAAGATCTGTTTAAATGAGTAGCTATCCGGAACGTTATCCTCGTGTACATAATTTCACCTTGCTTTCTCTCGTATCGAAGAAGATGATCTCGATAGAGCCAAGTAATGGTGGGCTCGTAATTTTCCTAGGAGTACTTACATTACTAATGACAAAAGGCAAGCAATCGCGAGGCAATAGGTAGGTTTAATGTGAAAATGTTAGTACGGAGCACGCGCTGGAATTTTCATTTTATTCCACCTCCCTGACGTTTGCTTTTACGATATTGGGTTTTACTGGCTAGCACGTACCAATTCGTTTTAGACCTAGGCGCGGCCTAAGTCGTCTTGCAAAAGTAATATTATGTAGTAAAGTAAACTCTAGGTTCAAGACGTGAAGCAAATTATTGAGACTTTCCAAAGAAAATACACAATCATTTCAATAAAAACTAGATCAAGAGCTCCTTTGTGAAGACTTGTATCGATTTATTCAGTCTTGCTGTAGGAGTATAGGTATTAACTTTGTGAAGATATCGCTGCAACGAGGAAAATGCATTATGTTATGTAGCTTTAAGCACATTTCCAAACCATTACACAGGTGCAGGAGTAATGAAGGCAGTCATTCGATCCCAGCGCTACCGAGAACAATTGTCGCAAATCGCTACGACTAGGAAGTCGCGAGATTGCCAAGCAATTCAACTTTTTTGTCCTAACAATGCGATTTATAGAGAACAATGCGACATTGTACATACGTATAATGTTCATTAGAGTGAAAGTTTTCCATTTAACAATAAATATACAATGAACTCGCCGCTGTTAGAGGACGCCATAAACTTCTAAGCAATTACATATATGTATGCTGTTTGTAGTTTCGCATTCCTTTACCTTGCCAGGTCGGAATTCTGAAAGTAAAGCGATATTGCCTGCCTACACGAGGCTACGCCTATGAAACCATGTAAGTAACATGTTGGTGTTATGGTACTGCTAAATGGTGCTGCAGAACAGGAATTGTCTGAAAGGATCTATCATCATTATCAGGATCTGTCTGTTTGTCTGTGAAAGTGGCTTAGAAATAGACAACATTCCTGGTCCTAAACATAATTATCTAGAATATCTAGAAATTTATGTAAATCAAATCGTAAAAGATTGAATTTAAACCGAATTATATACTATTTTACATCTAGCACATTGTAAGTGTTCCAATATAACAAAAAAACTTTGTTCGCTTAATAGAAAAAGAACCGAATTTTGTCGTCGAACCGTAACTGAAAATGCGGTTGAAAAAGTCAAATGCCAACAAGGGCAATAAGATCTGGCTTTTAAATCGAAAAAACTGTTGGAATCGATTAGATTCCCTATTGTCCTCTAATAAATCGTGTCTAGTCGTTGAAGTAATTGGTGTTAAAGTAAATGGCAATAAAGAGGACGCCCGTGCCGCCAATGACCTAGAAAACTAATACTAACTTACTAGGAGTCTAGGAGTAGTGGTGGATGTAGGTACTTACCTACTGAAAAATAACGAATAAAAGTTTACCAAGACGTTACAATCTTATATTGTGGCTGGGGTCCACAACAAAGATATCTGAATTTGCTGTCTTCTTTAGAAACTATTGTGTAGGTAATCACAAAAATGTCACCAAAGAATTACTGTCGGTCGAGCGATATCCCAGAAAATAAAACAATGCCTTCCAGTAAATAAGTTACTAGATATGAGGTACTCGTATGTTAATTGGTGACCTATAGTTTTTGGTTCACAAATGAATATTATGTACTTTATAGGAATTGAAGATACTGATTCAACTGAAGGTATCAGGGTTAAAACTAAAAATTCAGTTTTGTTTAGTACTACTTAATCCACAAAATATTCTTTGTCGCGTAGCTTCATTTATGTACGAGTAATAGTAACTCCTGTTATTGAGTTCTTCGATTAACACAAATGACATCATACAACCGGCAACCTTCAATGCAAGATGCGTTGAGAAAGCTGCCTACGCACTTATTATTGATTACTTGAAGGCTTTAACGGTTCTGTAACAAAGAAGTTGACTAGGACCAGGAATAAAGTGACAAACAAAAAATTATAAAGGCTAAACGTAATTGTTTTCTAAATTCAGAATTGAAGACCGGCCAAGATATCCCATTTACTTGCAGCAATAATAGAAAATTATAATTATAATAAAAAAGAAAAGAAAAAATATATACTGCAGCATCGTCATAATTCACAGTAATCTGTGATATTATGAATTATGATTCACAGTAATCTGTGAATTATCACGATTAATGACTGCCACGTTCTTTAAATTTTTCAAATCTTATACAATATTATGACGTAACGGTTCACTTCGATAATAATTAAGTGCCGTCAAGAGGCAGTTCAACTGATATTAAAGTTTCCATATGCGTTAGTTGACGTACTTGAAGCCAGTTATACGTGATTCGAACAGTTATGAAGAGAGCAGGAAGCAGACGATGGGGCTAATGGTCGTGAACCGTGGATGTCACGAGTTGGGACAATCGTGCCGGACATCACTCGGTGAAAATCACTGGTAATAAATAATGCGTACCTCTCTATTGCTCTCTATAAACCTATTGTCTGTATCACGCCTAACGGCTATTTATTTTGAGATAAAGCAGCCATGTTTTTGTTTGGGCAGTGAAAAACTGCTATGCTTATGCAACGATTTGTTTAGAATAAAACTTGTTCAATTTACGTTCGATAAATATAATAGATTTTTTCTTCTTTACCAGAATGTTCCGAGTGATTTATTAGTTAGTAGATATTAGTGACTATAGAAATGTTAACGATGTATGGAGATTTATAAGTACGATTTCAAAGTAGTCGATAAATCTTGAATGTTTTTTTATCATTATTATGTATTTAATAAAGCTTATTTACATCTTCATCTATATTTTTTTAATCAACGATGATTTGGTATTGCAACACATAAAAAAATAAAAGTATTACTAAAAATTTGTTACTTACATTCGGTGCAATGATCCATAGCAAAAACAACCACGAAATATATGAAATCCCAAACATCTCGGATTACGTTGTGAGAAAGTAAAAGACAAAGTAACTACATCCAGCTAGCTTTGCAAATAGTTTTGTTTTTTATTCATGAAACCACACGCGCACCCGCAAGTGTAAACTGATCTACTAAGAGCGAAAGTTTCGCATTGTCTCTTTCTTTTACTATTACACGGAATAATTTGATACTCTGCATAGATCTTGAAAGTAATTCGGGTATTAAAGATAATTAATAATAATAATGAGATAATTAAGAGAATAATGTTGACTTAGCAATTCGTTTGAAGATGGTTTGTAAGAAGAATGGGTTACCTACACTGAGAGAGTATACAGGAATATATCCAGATAACTTATCGTGTGTTGCTATAATATAATTACTTATAATTAATGGTAATTGATTTTTTTCTGTTAACAGATTTTTTAAGACACTTTTATAAGTAAATGTTTTCTATTTAGTAGTAATAGATGGCGCGTGCTTTCCTTGACCTCTGAGAAGAAACACTAAAACAAAATAACACTAATACTTTTACCATTATTGTGCCAAAATGTTGACCTTTATTACACACGGGTGCACAACACACCCAAAGATCAACATTATATGGCACAGTTTCTTATAATACTTACCGACTATATGTTGTTAACTTAGTGCTTAAAAATAATTAAGAATCGTTTAGTAAAATTAATATGTTATTAAGTTGTGCTTATAAAATCATTAAGAATGGTTAAATAAAATGGATACCTTCCTTATTTTTTATTCTGTGACTTCATAACTATTAAGTATCAGGTTATGTTAGACTATTATCTTTAGGTTTGTTATCGCCGAAAGCAGGGCCTAGTTTTCAACAGAAAATTTATTAACTTATGGAGTAGTTTTATCTAGTTTTATTATTCTTTATAATAAAAGTTTCAAAATCAAATTCAAAATCAAAATTAATATTTGTCAATTATAACGACCATGTCGATTTTCCATTACTAAAAATATTTAAATTATTCCTTTCACTACGCATCCAATCAATAAATGCAACATTTATTACACTTATCATTAATGAATCATTCATTAATCAATTTGATCGAATGTTAATTATGTAACTAATTTTATTTTCATCATTTGGTGTGGTGCTGTTTTAATTACACGAGTTATTACTGTATGTCATGCATTTACAAATTCTTCCTTCGTGTCACAATTGTTTTTTTAAATTGGTTCTGTGTTCAACTTAAAAAAATCTGCTTCAAGGTAACTAGCAAAAGGCAAATCTTATTTATAGCCTGCACTTGGCTTTTGCAAGACGAAATAAATCTCTCTTTCAGGTTTATATATTTTAAAATAAGGCCCTGTAAGTGCGTAACAGTGAAATCGAAAATGAGGGTCAGTGTAAAGTGGTTACTTATGTAATAATAAATAATAAGTGAAATAAGGTGAGGGTGGAGCAGTTGGTCACATGCACTTTTTATTTTATTAAATAAGCGTTGACGTAAAACTTGTCCGTGCGTAACTTCGAACAGAAATGGTATTTTATAATGAAAGAACTTACACTGTCAGACTGTCAGAATAATATTCGAGTTTAGCCGTAGTTCCGAAATAATGGCAAGTAGGTATGCGTGGAACCGCACAATATCAGGAGGACCAATGATGGGCAGAAAGAGGCGCGGTAGCGAGATGGGTCAATAACATCGGGATATTCATTGGTCGGACGGGTGAGAATTGTATAGGATCGAAAAATGTGGCTAAGTAAAGGGAGATTGGGTAATGATTGGGGTGTAGATGATGATGAATAAAACAAAGGACACTAATAACAATGACTAAGCAAGCACCTATATTGTTCCACTTTAAGATAAATGTTAAGATTAAGTTCCAAATATGTGTAATCTAAGCATAATTAAGATTAAATGATAATTCAGTTTGATATTTAAAAATCTTTACAAGGTTTTATTTCTTTGGCAACCCATCTGCATGGAAGGTCGATTTCTTAGGTAGATAGGTACGACTTTACTTTTTGATATCAGTTATTCCGCTCCAGATTATTATTCATAAAGCATTAGACTGAACGCACCAATTTGAGTAGCATCACTTCGAATCGCACCACGTTTTCAATTTTATTATAAGCCACGTGGGTGTTTACCCACGTGGCTTCAAGCATCAATTAGTTTTAATAGCAATATATTTGTACGATTCGAATTGATGCTATTCAAGTTGATGCGCTAAATGATATAAATTATTACCTATTTATATATTAATAATTTATTATATACTTTATTATACACCAAATTAAACATAGGAAGTGAGACAATAAACATTCAATGGGTGGCCTTAATACCTACCTATACTGACAAATCACAGGTACTTACCTAATTTAATGATAAGGATCAAACCATAAGGATTTTCCGTGCTAATAAAAAAAGGTATGTACCTACATAACTTTTCATAGCATTTTATAGGGTCCATGGACATCGTTTTCTTTGAGCTTTACTATTACTCTACAGTAAATGAATCTAATCTATACATTCAGGTTTCTAATGTGTAGGTAATATAACTACCATTTTACCGTTAATGGCGAAAGGCAAAGTTTCCAATAATATTTGCGCTACAAATAGTCATCTATCAAAACATTGCAATTATTCAGTGATAGGAAAGCTACTGACTTAGATAATCTATGTAAGTACATATTAGTTAATTATAGCTTGCGATGTGCATCGGGTTGGAAACTCTCGCCGCCGTGGATCCACGGTGCGATGGTGAAAACACTCGCCTTTGTAACGCCATGCCATGCCGGCTGCTACAAATAATTATAACCCCAACGCGCCTAACGTCTACCTGCTGGGTAGATATTTAGTGTTTATGTATGACATACAAAACAAATGAACTACGAATTTATTTTTAGTGAATGAAAAATTCAATCGCAGGCATTATTCTAACCTGCGTCTTCTGGTTAGATAGGTCAGAACGTCTGGTGTATCTAACCAGAAGACGCAGGTCCGAATCCTGCCCGCGATTTAATTTTTACCTCACTAAAAATAACTTTATAATCTTAACATGGAAAATGCAAAAAAATCACAAACAGAGAACTACGAATTTTCAAGAATCCTTAAATATTTTAGATGTTGATAATACCTATGTGGCAGGTATTATTTTGGTATGTTGAAATAATGATACCGCTATGAGTTAATAAAGTCATAATTTAAAAACCGGCTTTGCTTTCAGGCTGCCTTGCCGCTAACTTTGCCGCCGGCTATACTGGCGGTGGCGGCCTGCAGCTTTGGTTACAATTTTTGCAGTAGTGTTGTGACTATCGTCGAAATTAGTCGTGTAGATGCGCGTACTGCAGGTAAAGATACGCGTGCCGGGGCGGCCAGGCCGGCGACCAAGCCGTGCCGTGCCATTGGACATGTGTGGATGAAGCATTATTAAAAATTATACTGTGGGTAGGACTCAACCTGCTTCCTCCAGTCCCTTTAGCAAACTAAGCTTTAAGGTTCTGGTGAAAACCGCACTTATATTCTCTTGCTTGCCTGGCCTTTGCAAAGGTAAGTGCCGTTTTTAGTCGGTACGAATAGGTATACAACATACGCTGCCTACTTTTCCGCAGAAAAGTAAGAAAAAGTAGAAAAGGGCCTCTGCCCTCGTAGTCAACTAAGCGTAATTTTTTTTTATATGTGGCTATAGTATCACAGCGACAGCAATCGGTCTACTGTGATCGTCACTCTTTGAGTTAGAATTCACTCTAGCTATTATGACTGCAGGATTTTCTATTTTATTTTTCAGGTGAGCTTCTTTATTTCAACCGGGCATAAGTTCGCTTCCCTAGATGAGCACTACGCTTGTGTATTAGCGATCCGCATTCCCCGAGAAGGTGAAGTGGTGTTTCATCAACGTCCTCACAGCGTCTACATAGCGTTAACAAAATAACAAATATAAATTGCTTAGCCTGAGTTAAAATAATATAATTAGAATACAACAAATCATCGTTTTAAATTGTATTGCAACTTAAAACGTTGATTTAATGCAAATTATATTATTAATATCAATGGTAAAAATATGATTTCATACAGTGTTTTCTATACCCACAAATTTTTGCATCAGACAATGCACTTGACTTAAAATTTCGACCTTTTAACCCTTTGCATCTCTAACTACAAATGACATTTGAAATTTAGAAGTAACGTCAAACAATTCATTTTTCTACCCTTCGTTTTGAATTTCTGCAATTACACGTATTGTCTTCTAGAGATACATTCTTTAGTAGGTATCATAAGGATAGAGTACTGTCGGTTTCATCAGACGAATTCACCTTCACAATCACAACGTCTCTGATCCACAATACATTGTATTGTACAGTTGTACGCCGTCATTTAACAGATTTTGTGATTGTTCGACCATGAAGATAATGTTAACAAATAAAGTAAATCTCAATCAGACTTCAATCATAATATTTCGGCGCATTGTATAATGTAGTAAGGACCAATGCAGTATGCAATCGATTTGGACAACGTTCGAAAATTTCTGTCAATTTAAACTAATAGAAACAAATTCATGATCTACTCGTAATATACATAATTATTTTATAGTAATATCAAAATTAAGAGTTGTTTGTGCGCCCAAGGTTTCTGACAAAAAAGGAATGAAGCATTATAAGATAACTCGGGCAAAGTTACCATTATATAAATAAATTCGGTGTTATTATATTCACGCAACGAAGTAACACATAAAAGGGTGTATCTACCTTTAGATAAGAGTAGTTTAGGTCAGTGGCCCCCCATTGTGTGGTTGGGCAACAATTGTCGGCCATGTGATGCGGCGGTTAATTGTGGCGCGCATCGGTCGAGGAATATCAGCCATAACTATCTAGCGAAGCTCTAACAGCCTCCATTCATACACAGTCACGCCTCGAGAGCTTTCCGATTATATCTCGGTTTATACAAATCGATATGATCGCGTTATTTTGAATTGAACGCGGCGCCGGCGAGGGAATTCCGTTGCTTGTGTTTGCAGCTGTTACTCGTTTTGTTTTTGTAAGTTATGAACATAGGTAGTACTATCGCTAAGCTAGTACTATCGCTACGACAGGTTGTGGGTTATATATAAAAATAGCTGTTGCACGCGGGTTCAATCGCACTCCAATGAACTTTTCAAGACAAAGGAGATTATATCCTTCTCCGTAATTCATAAAAATTGGTTCGGCGGTTTAGGCGTGAAACTTTAACGGACAGACAGATAGACAAAGTGTTACATTTATGATATTAGCATGTATCGCTAATACACAAGCGTAGTACTCATCTAGGGAAACACATCTTAAGCCCGGATGAAATAAAGGAGCTTATGCCTAAGAAAATTCTGCAGTTCATAGTAGCTGCAGGATTAAGCAATGAACTCGAATGGTCATCACAATAGACCGACTGCGGTCACAATGATACTGTTTAGCCGCAAACAAATAATATAAAAAAAATTGAGACCAC
Source organism: Acronicta aceris (assembly GCA_910591435.1). Taxonomy (NCBI): domain Eukaryota; kingdom Metazoa; phylum Arthropoda; class Insecta; order Lepidoptera; family Noctuidae; genus Acronicta; species Acronicta aceris. The sequence continues at coordinate 11,375,895 of OU342768.1, forward strand.
ACTAGAAATTTAGTACAATAAATATTACGTAAGTAATCGTAGTATTAGGTATCTACATCCTTTCATTCACGCTTCCTATTGTTGTACGATTGAATTGTTACTCTGGTATTCTCAAGGAGATGCTTGATAACTATTAAAGAGTCGCAATGCACAGGTTACACAGGTTCTAAACATGATAAGTCAACGTAATCAGTAAGCATTCTGCTTTAGTAAGCCTTAGTAAGCATTTGCTGATTGAAAGATTGGAAACTGAACCCTTCTCACCCTAGTTTCCATATTTTTAGGGTTCCGTACCTCAAAAGGAAAAAAACGGATACCTTATAGGATCACTTCCTAGTCCGTCCGTCCGTCCGTCCGTCTGTCTGTCAAGACCCTTTATCTCGCGGAACGCGTGGAGGTGTCGAGTTGAAATTAAAACCATATAGGTAGGTACCTAATCATATCTACAGTCCCTTGAAGCTGTGAAAAAATCAAACTTCTAAAGGATACGGCCGTTTATGCCGCAAAAAACGTATATTTCGACACTCAAGGGAATCAAAATTTATAGGGTATTCTCCGTTGACCTAGAACTATGAAATTTGGCAAATAATATCGTCTTATACTACAAGTATAGGGAAAAATCTGAAAATTACATTTAATTATATTTTTCAGATTTAAATTATTTATAATTAAATCATTAAAAAAATATAGTCGTTATTTAAAGAACCTACGTAATCAAATTTTTACGGAACCCTCAGTGGGCGAGTCCAGCTCGCACACGTCTGATTTTTTTATTAAACTTTTTATTAAAAAAATCGGACATGTACGAGCTTGACGTCTAGCTTCTGTAGACAACCATTCCTTTTTTTAATAATGATAAGTAGTGGAATTCAATAATAATATGATTCATAGTACTTAGTGCAATGCAGATAAAATTATTTAGTCATCGTTGATGACCCTACTATAGTGACTTGAGATACCTAACCATACCAACATACCTACAGATTCAACCCTGCTGCATAAATACAGTACTTACCTATACAAAACTTTAAATAATCAAGTAAATATATATAACAGATAGAAGACCAGTATTCTGTGTATGAAGCAAAAGAAGTGTGCAAGAATCGTAGCAAGTGGCGTTCTGTTGTTTCTGCCTACCCCTATGGGGAAAAGGCGTGAGTGTATGTATGTAATTCATTATGGAACTGTGAAAAATACTTTTAATTCAGAAAGACACTTGTTACTCCTCTGGAGGGTCCAGAATTTTTCGAGGATTCTGTGTTTTTCTATCGTGTCTAATAATTATTCCTTGACAGGTTTAAAAGTCACCATCAACTAGGGACTTACGAAGCACCTAGATACGTGATGTGACTCAATAGTCTCTTCACGGATTCAAAAGTATAGAAACTAGTGACAATCATTGATTTTCCTTGCGTATATAAGCCGTTACATCTCATGTATAGCATCATTACCTATTCGATAGAAGCTTTTATTAGCGACACCATTGAATAAAGTACCTACCTCCTAAGTAAAATCAAGTTCAAGTCGGACTCGCCCACCGAGGGTTCCGTACAAATTTGTAGGTACATATTATAATTAATTACAAATTATAGTTTTCAGATTTTCCCTTGAACTTGTAGTATAAGACGGTATTACTTGCAAATTTCATAGTTCTAGGTCAACGGAAAATACATGAATATATATAAGAAATACTACTAAAAGAATTTATTCTAAAACATTACATTATAACATTTTTATACTAAATAAAAGTCCTGGGCAACTACTTGCAGCTATTTTTAGTATATTAGGTCGTAATTTATATCGACTTAAAAGGTTGGGTCTTATGAGGCTAAGGGTTACGTTTTTTTCCTTTGAGTTACGGAATCCCAAAAAGAACCTTCTATCGAGATTTCTGTATAAAATTACTCGCATCCATCTGTAAATTATCCGCGTCTTCGACACAAATGATTTTATTCACTATAGAGCGCTTTGACCATTTTTTATTCACGGCACCAACAATTTTTTAATGGGATTCGAATCACCAAAAATGTTTGATTTTACACGCGTTCGGTGAACGAGCTATTGATTGCATTATATTTTTTTATTTTAATAAGGTACATGCAGGCATGTAGTTCGAAATGTAATAATTATGCATAACCGTAATGTCGATGCGCGTAATGACCTATTGTAAATAAGGTGACGAGTAATGATGACTAATGATACTACTTTTTATGTTATGTTATTTAATATTTATGTAGCACGTGTTTCATTAAAATTTCATTTTCGTTAGCGGTATATAGTGATTTCCAAGGATTATTTAAAATCCATAGAGAAGTATTATGATAAATAAAACTTATAAGTTTAGATATAACACAAAAATAACACATTGATTTTCGTAACCGTAGTAACACGGTGTGATAAAATAATATAGTAATCCTTAATACCTCAATATGCCAGACCAGATGTGATGATATTATGTCCAAAAGCTTCTTTAGGACAGCTTTTGAAGTAATCCGGTGTCAGTTCATTAATATTCTAAAGTAGGTAAAATAACACTTGATACCTCAATACGCTAGACAGATGATTTGGTATTCAGTCCAGTCGTAACAAATGTATCTACCTACGGTAATTGTAAAGACTTCACAATCAACTTTCTGGTTGAACTATCACAGAATAATAAATAGGTACTTGGATGGAATATTTTTTACCATCACCATAAAACTAAGAACTAAAATCATGGTATAATCAAATGGGTGGTCTTATTGCTAATAGCAAACTCTTACAAACAACTATTGGATCGAAAAGAAAATAATAACTCCAATTTATAATAAAAGTGTTAATTTGGGTGCGATCTACAAATGCATAATAAGAAAAAGAGTTATTGCAGACTAGAATACAAGAATCTGGAACCTGCCATTCTGTTTGCCAAAACGGGCAATAAACAGTTAATAATTATTTTTTATTAAAAAATAAGGAGAAGTTACACTTACCCTCCTGACGGCACCACTGACAGTACTAGCTAAACTCTCAGCATCATAGTGACGAGAGAATGAGTACGGGCCCGGATGACTCCGGGATACGCATTGCCCCATATGCCCGCCACAAACAACAAACAAACCACTGGTGTCATACAACGTTATTTTCACTTCACTATACGTTCTCACGATACCAATCTGTGAACAAAATAAAACTTTTGTCAACTGATCCTACATAGCCTGAATGTTAATGTGACGCCTACACACCAAATGTTATCGAGCAAGTCTCACAAATATGGGTAGGTCGAAAAAATGTGATACAATAAGAATACGATGTTCTTTTATCTTGTTTTCAATGGAGGATCTCAGGCCTCAGCGGAGGAAAAGAGGATGTATCATTTAGTTAATAATCTTACTAGTATTTAATGCGAATAGTCCACCAGGTATTGCTTTCTAAGCCTTGATACCCTTTTTCAAATGCGTCATCGCGTGTTTGTCCGGAAATATCAATTGAACTTTTTGGACAGTGACCAAAGTTTTGGAATATTTCAATAAAATTTGTATTTTTCATTCTTTCTTCTAGAGTTGGAGAAATAAGGTTTTATGGACACATCCATTTTGAGTCCGTTTATGGTAAAATTAAAAGTTCATGTTGTGTGTTCCTATGTTGGTTCAAAACAAACCATATCATTATTGTCATATTTAATTGCCGAACTGATTTGTTTTCCATTATCATTGCAGGCGTTAATATTTAAATGCTTATCAAACTATTAATCTTTTATTACTTGTTGAATTATATCGTTCGCTTGCAGGAATAACTTCGTGTCGATATATTTTTGACTCCTCACGCACTTTAATATTTCTGATCAAATTCGTGATTCTTCATAATAGCTTTTATACAGCTATAAAATTATGTATACAGGACTAAAGAAGCGCGCGCAATAACATCTTTTTTCTACCTTGAAGGCCATATGAACATAATCGAAGACATAAACTAGAATTTTAAGAGCATCGTTAAAATTTATAATTATGATAAGGAGACCACTACACTGAACAACTTTGATAACATTTAGAATAAATGTGCATTATTTTGTTTTCAATTAACAGATACTTAATCAACCGACATGAATAATAAAAATAACTTAAAATCACCATACATTTTTGTCACAGCATCTAATAATGTACAGGCCAGCTGATCACACGTGTTGATTCAAAACAAGGTCCTTCATAGTTCACATGGTGTCGAGCTTTACGGTACGGTGGACTGCACTGTGGGTCGCGAGTATGGCGCGTCGCGCGCACTGCGCACGGTATACGACTGCGGCGCGCGCGCAACTCCCAACCGCCATCGCCACCGGCCACCGGCTGTAGTCTGTTGACTCATTCATGAGCCTGTGAACCGTCCCATCGAAGAATACATAATATTAGAATAACATAACATTACGCACCATCACGCTTATATTCTCCGAAGGGTTAGACAGAGGTATAATGCTGTACAAACACAGTTCGCCAGTTTGTTTTGTTCTTATGTAATTGTTAGTGCTATTTAGACCGGGCATAAATTTAATAAACTCCGAGCTGGTACTGAGAATTTCATAAAAAAACTAATAGGTATCTATACTGCTCAACCTGGGAATAAAAACCAGGAACTCGAATACACAGGTGGCGTTTGGAATAGGCTTATTCAAAATTATTGCGTAAGGTGTTATGATTTATGTGCAATCGTTAATGTCGAGGTTACATTAACAGTGTTACCGGTCACGATCCACATCATCAACGTTTTGAAGACCTTAATGATTTGCTTAGTAATTTTAATTAGAAAAATATTGGTGGTCTACCTAATAATAGATAACTACGCTGAGCTATTGAATTGGAAGATTAAGCTGCGCTAACCGCTGTCTATCCATAGATGGCTGACTATTCTTAGCACAATGATTTGAGACTTCTCCGCGTTCCGGTCCCGGTTGTCATATAAACAGCCTTTTTTGTCCTTCGTGTGGAAATCCTCATGATCTTCCCCCGCCCGGGGAGGGCGACAGGGCGTGTAGGATTCCACCCAGAGTGGGTGACCTACCGTCTTTTTGCTGGGGTTACGAGAGTGAGAATCATTCCTACGCGACCCCAGCATTGGCAGACCACCGTTGCGGTCTCCGGCGCGTGATATAAATAGCCTAGGACAACCGTTTAGTTGTAATCAGAAGCGCGGTCAGGAGCAGTGACAGCCTAGTGGACTAGATAGACCGTTGGACGGTCAAGTCAAAAGGTCTCGAGTTCAAATCCAAGGCTTATATCTGACTTTTCAAAGTCATATGCGTAGATATTAATAGTTAATTTTATCACTCTCTTAAACGGTGCGGTGAAGGAAAACATCGTGAGGAAACTTGTATGCGTGAGAGATTTTCTCGATGGGGTGCGAAATGTAAACCAAAAAATCCAACCTTCGGTAGATTAGCGTGGTGGACTACAGCCTAACCTCGAGAGTACCCTACCCTACAACCTCTGAGAGTAGACCCGTGCCCTGTAGTGCGGCAGTATATGACTTGATCATGAGCATGAGTCAAAAGCGAGAAGCCTGATAAACAGTTTAGTCTTAGCATATCGACATTGCCCAAGAAATTGGGTCTCAGGTCTGATGACAGTCGCTTCGTGATAAAAGAAGAACTTACTGATATCTAGCCACATGGTTAATCTGGAAGTCAAGCCTAACATAGCTGGGAAAAGCATAGAGAATGACCTTGTATACAAACACTACAATACACAACTATTGTATACTACACTGAAGGGTTGCTTGTGGCCATTTACACAAGTCTTATAGAAATAACGTGAAAATTAAGTGGGTAGCCCACAAATTAAGAAAAATTCCACTTCTGGATAAATAAGATTCTCGGACCGCAAGTATAAGCTGACCTCCCATCTTACAAAAAGTCACTACAATGTAAGTTGATCTTATACTGGATCTGTAGGTACTGTAGATACTTATTTTGTACTAGCTACAGCCCTTGGTTTCACTCGCATCCCAAAACGACTAATGAGACAAAAGGTCTATCATGTCCTTCCTCAGGATATAACCTTTCTCCTTGCCTAATTTTATTGAAATCCGTTCAGCGGTTTAGGTAGATAATAATAGAAGGTCACAGAAAACAAATAAAAAGAGAGTTAGTTTCGCATTTGTATTACATAAGCTACCTATGTTACATAGGCTATATAGTTTAAATAAAAAAAAAAAACAGACGAATGAAGACCCTCCTCCTTTTTTGAATTCAGATAAAGAGTCGTGTATGCATCTACAAATATTCACTTTAAATAGGTGCCAACAAAGAAATATAGCCAAGAAAACGGTACTAAAAATCGATACTGGAAAAGGCAAGAGAAAATTGATATCTACAAAAGGAAAGGGAAAGAGAAATAAGACAAATAAATCTGACCCGAACTTTCGGCCTGCCTACGTGGTCGAAATTAACAACTGACGGTTTTTTTAACTCTCTGATAATCATATAAAACCCAAATTATAAAATAAATCGAGTTACTAGTGTAAATGACCTAAACTGAATGTATATATGGTTATATAAATTCTGACTGCCTCATAAGTCTAGTGGTCCCAAGCGCGACTACTACGCTATAGGTACTGGGTTTTTCTATGAAATGCTCAGTAGTAGCTCGGAGTCTGGATTTGCGCCCGGTTAATGGCAATAGGTTCGCCCCCTATTACATGGGACCTAAACATACCGGCCGAACTGTGGGTGTACATTAGTACGTCTCTGCCTAACCCTTCGGGGAATACAGGCGTGATGGTATGTTATATATATTGTTATATTAATTTAATGACAATAATACCGTGCAGCTAGAAATCAAGGTAAAAGTACAAATTGTTACTTTTGTACCCGGTCTCCCTTTCTTTTTATGAACAAAACTGCATGGTCATGGATGAAATAACCTGTAGTGAATGACTCAAAACGTTGCGCTGAGGACGAAACGTAGCAGAAGAGATATTATTGCAATAAAGCAATTTTACGGATTTTATCGCGTTATATTTACATTACGCTGACGCTGTACGTCAAGGGACACGCACGAGCAAACTTCGTACAGACAGGCTGCCCGTGACCATGGACGCTGCAAAGAAACCGAAACATCAGGATCTAATTATGTTTATACCACAATAGAATCCATGAAATGGTCTTATTTCAACATGTCTAATATGCGTGCAAGTGTGAGAAATCTGAAGAGATGTTTTTTTTCGTATTCAAGGTACGATTCATATTTTTTGTGTGTTGGTTATTTAGTTTACTTAGTTTGTGATAGTTTTACTCGCATAGGTTTCGTACTAATGTCAGCTACAGCTAGTCTTTCTTTCTTCCTAAATCCTAATTCCGGTAAATAGGTGATTGAAAAGCATTGGTATTTTTTCAAAAACATAATTTTGCATCTGTAGCATTTTCTCTTGTATTGTAGATGCGTTTGCATACAAAAATTCATACATAAACCGATCCGAGACCACTAAGTTGTAGGTCATACAAATATTTTTTGTTCCGGGGAATCGAACCCGCGTGGCGCAAAGTCGATAGCACAGCCACAGCGCGAGCCGAGCCATCAACCATCCAACCATCGAGCGAGCCGTCAAAATCAAACAAAATTGAATTGCAACCATTAGCAATACGACGTGTAGGTAGATACGCAATACATTATCCGTTTCCTTATTATTTATTTGTAACGTGATTATTTATGAGAGTATAAAGGAAGTAATCTAGGTTATGTGATGCCATTATTCAGCTTGTGATTTCATCTTAGAGAAATCAAATTTCTAAAAGTCAACAGTCTTCAATATCAGTGATAGGTTCTACCTATGCCTTGATAAGTTCTACAACTTATGCAGATGCCGTGCTCGTATCTATACGATATACAATACAGAATTCGTACCTACTTTAGTGAAAGAGCTATCGAATCGCATGAGGCCTGAATCACAAATCATCAACCCATTATAATTATCCCACTGCTGGGCACTTAGCTAATCCCTCTCTTACTCTCTAGCCTAGTCCACCACGATAGCCTAGTGCGGATAGGTAGACTTGACATGCCGTTGAGAAAATCTCCCAGTCATGCATGTTTCCTCACAATGTTTTCCTTCACCGATTGAAATGAAATGAAATGAAATTGAAATTAAATGAAATTATTTATTGTGCAAGTAGATCTTTAGAGATACTTTTACATGTCAATGGGTTGGGTTTTTTTTAAGCTAGATGGCTTCGGCATTTCCTCACTGACAAACTCTGAGAAGAGACACCGAATCAAACTCAGAGAATCATGGTCTCTTTTAAAGTCCAGACATGGAAGAACACTTATATGTGAGTGGTACGATGTAGGGTAATGTCTGAAATGGCCCTTTGAGGAAAGAACCATAGCAGCTTTGAGTAGAGCAGTTCAAGCGAGTGATAATTAATTAATTATTAATACGCACATGACTTCGAAATAAATAATAAATAAATAAACATTAGTCTGACTGACAGTAGTCAGTAACAGTAGTCTGGCTGACTCATTAGTCTAGTGGTCCCAAGCGCGACTGCTACACTAGTGGTCCTGGGTTAGATCCCCACAGGTAGAGCAAAGTGTTATTGGGTTTTCTATGAAATTCTCCGTAGCAGCTCGGAGTCTGGATTTGTGCCGGTTAATGGCTGTAGGCTCGCCCCCTATAACGTGGGACCTAAACATACCGGCGAACTGTGGGTCTACAGAGTTTTGACTTAGCAGTCCAATGGTCACAATATCACTAGGCTATCAGTGTTTTTTGCTTTTTGTGTTAGCTGCGGTTCAGGAGCATCCAAATGAACACATCCAATATTGTTACAAATAGATAGGTACTAGCAGAATAGATCTGTTTTAAATCTAAAAATAATGTTTGTCCTGTACGCGTTCCTAAAATATTCCTCCGATGACTATGAAACTTTGCATAATTGCTGTGTAGGCCTGGAAAGGTTTATGAGAAAATAAAGAAGGGTACAATGGCCTTTTATTTTCCTAAAAACTTCACATGCCGAGGTTACCTAGCTACACAGCTAATATAATAGTAGTAGCTAGCATTCTAATTATTTGTATAGAATCGATACCTACTGCTAATTGTAAAATGTGCTTTCTTGCAACCAAGCTTGCAAGTTGCTAGCCTCTTATTTCAGCAGCCAGCTGAGCCAGCTCTAGCCCTCTGAAAATGGATAACTTAATGCTCTGGCCCTCTATCTCGAAAGAAGGAATTAGCCTCTAGCCTGAGTTCTAGTCTCTAGGCTCTCACCTCTAGCGTCTCTAAGCGGAGTCAACACTGTCAACTATAACTTATCAATGTCATACTTTGTTTATTTTTATTTGTCATGTCATTGTCAATGTCAAATGTCAATAATAATGCGCTAAATATGTAATTGTAAATAATTTTCTAAAACTATCTCGTTAAAACTAAAGTGCAGGATACATTTTTTAAAGGCTTCAGCTTACTCACACGTAAAAAGAGTTCTGTGTCCTTAATCAAGCGTTTGGAATGTTAACCCGATCAGCAGCAAGGCTTTTTTCAACGGAATCGTTGAAAGTTGTCAACAATGTTGCTAAGCAACAATTTACAATTTCATTAGCCGGCTGTAAGTATTTCTGATCTTCTTCAATTTTACAATTAAAATTTGTGGACCCTAGCGACACCTTACTACTTGATACCATATACCGAATGTTTGTGCAGGAAAGGTATACCATAGGTTATTTAAAACCATAAGCTGTAATTAGGTAGTTATTTATTAGGCCGTGTATGGTTGGTATCCTATTCCTAGCATACATGCAAAGACATGACGAACAAAACCGTAAAGCAATCTGCTACTTGTTTCCCATAGGAAAGAAATCTAAAATATCTTGAAAAGTGTTATGTCAGCCTGACAGAAATGAATGGTCAATGTTTTTGTATAAAAATGTTCCCAATTGTTCACTCTATATCCCTATACATGTCTTTGCATACATGATACTAAAACTCTATGACAAAACTGTGACTTCCATAACTCCTTTGTGACCTATAAAGACCTTATTCAAAGTTTGGCTATAAGGTACCTGCAAACAGTATAAGTAAGTACCTATTCTATTGTAGCTATTTAGTTTCTATTACTTGATGCTGCTTGCAAATCTGAATGTGATAAGCCGAGGTTAGAGTGAAATAGCACACAGTTATTAAGGGAGGTCTACATCTATTAGTGAACAGATATACATTGACGATGATGATGATAAATGCTGCTTGATGGGTCAAAAATGGTTTTATATGTAATACCACAATAATTTGTTACAGCGGATGCTGTGATAGGGTATGAGCAGAAAGGTAAAGCTATCACATTTGTTCACACTGATGTCCCACCTGTATTCCAAGGAAAAGGAGTTGGACGGATATTAGCCAAGGTCTGTATTGAACCATTTTAAGAAATAGTTTGAGTTCCTTTCTCTTTTATTTTTAATGTCACAAGACATTAAAACTATCATCTTTGGTGAATACAAAATAACTTCATATTATTTTAGTGTTCAGAGTATGTCCAGTACACTAACCATGACACATTTTTTCAGCATGCCTTTGATCATGCTTCAAAACACAATCTGGATGTGACTTGTCAATGTACTTTTTTGGCAAAATATTATAAAAATAATCAGCACAAATACCAAGATCTTAAAGTAACCTTAGATTTACATTAAAAATCGTAGAAATCCATTAATAATGGATTTAGCTTGGATAAGGTGTAATATATATTATTATTTTCGTGAAAAATGTTATGGCAATGCCAAAAAGATTGCTCAGAAAGCCTCAAAACAGTATGGTGATGCAGCAGAATTTTTATTCTATAGTGGATTGGCTAGTGTATTGGAAGGACAAGTGCAGAAGGGGATCAGTGAATTGACTCCATTACAATCTGAAAAGGATATACAATTGGCAGTTGTTATAGCTCTTATGTATGGCTATAAACTCAGTAGTCCAACTGAGAGAGAAGCATTGTATAGCTTAGAGTCCAAGCTGAAGGAAGAAAAGAAACAAGCCAATGCATTGTCATTTTTCTACGCTGGCCTATTTCTGTCATTTGCTGAAAAGTATGAAAAGGCTTCTGAGTATATTAACAAATCTCTGAGAAAAGATGCTAACAATTTAGAAGTTTTAATCTTAAAAGGCTGGAATGATATGTACATGAATTTGGGAGACATGGAGATGTCCATTTTAGATTGTTTGGAGTTAGCTGTCAATAAAAGTGATAGGAATGTTGAAGCTCTCCTAGGTTTGGCTAAATTCAAATATTTTGCCAAAGACTATGAAGCATCAAACCTTACATTAGACAGGCTGATTGTGAACAATCCAGGTCAAGTAGTGCCACTTGTAGAAAAAATGAAAAATGAATTTGCATTGCACAAATGGGAAGCAGTCTATGATACAATGGAAAGAGTTTTTTCTCTTGACGCCAATAACATTGAAGCTCTGAAAGTAAGAATTTTTATTGCACTATGTAAAAATGCAGATTACATAGAAGCTGCAGACCAGTTAAACAAGTTTTTTACTGTGTTGGAAAATGAGGAAATACACAATACATATCAGTTCTACAACACCACACAGATATTTTCAAGGGTTTGTTGCAGATCTAGTGCAGTGTTATCTCAAGTGTATAGATTTGCACAATATGCTTCAGAAATCAACCCAGGCAATGTAGATTACTTGAGTGAAGTTGGATATCAATGTATTCTTCAAGGAAAGTACAAAGATGCCCTAAGTTTTTTTAAGGCAGCTAGCAAATTGGACAGCAATTCAATCACAGCCCTATGTGGGTTAACTCTGTGTCAGATGAATGAGCATGGCCCTACAGACCAGATTGCACAACAGATAGAACTGTTATTTGAAATGCAAGGATCAAATAAACTACCAGTATTGTATCACCTTTCTGCACAGCTGAACCTAAAGAATTCTGCAACTGCAATATCATTCTTAACTAATGCATATGACACTAAGATTGCCTTCGCGAATCGAAATCCTTTTAGTTTAACATATGTTAAAGATTTAGATCCAGATTTTCTTCTAGAAGTTTATAAAGAGTTTAAGAAACATTTGCCCAAAAAGCCATTTGTTGTAGTGTCATACTTGATGTATTCTCAAGAAGTAAACAATCCTGTTATTACACATTGTTTAAAGATACTGAATGCTATTTGTGATGCATGTCCTGGCTTGATCACTGCTTTGTATGAGCTGGCCAAGTTGAAGTTTCTGTTTGGACATGCAAGTGATGCTCAGAAACTAGCTCAGCAAGTTCATGAACTGGACAGCACACATGCTGGTAGTCAGGTTTTGCTGGCTCAGATTTACATTCAACAGCAGGCTTTCACTAAAGCAGCACAAAGCCTAGAGATGTGCCTGAGCTATAATTTTAAAGTGAGAGACAGTGCGATGTACCATTTCCTTAACGGTGTGATTTTGAAAAGTGTAGGGCAGCTCCAAGAAGCTCTGTCTAGTTTCTTAACGAGCCATCAGATTGCAACCAGTAAAAGCACTGCTGGCAATATGAATCGAGCATTTGAATCAGATCTGAATATAATCGATAAAGCTACTTTGTATTTGCAAATAATAGAAATACAGACTACATTAGAACAATTTGCTGAGGCTGGAAAAACAATGCAGGTAACTATTTATTTATAATTTATCCATTATCAACAATTATGAACATTGCACATTCATTCTGTCAACACAAGATATGATTCAATAACTCATACTATTTATACACAAATGTTACAAGCAAGTTAATGCTTTGGAAAGATAAACAAATAAGATTCAATTGTATAAAATTCAGAATACCCTATTGAATCATTCGAAACACCAATTGGAGCACCCAATTACATTTTGTGATGCAAGATGATTGCATTATAATTAATGTACATAGAAATACTGCTAAAGAAAGATTTATATCATTCAGTGATATTTAAATTACATTGCTTTTTTTTAAACTGCCTCATTAGTCTAGTAGTCCCAGAGGTGACTGCTACGCTAGAGGTCCTAGGTTCGATCCCCAGGTCGAGCAAAGTGTTATTGGGTTTTTCTTTGAAATTCTCAGTAGCAGCTCGGAGTCTGGATTTGTACCTGGTTAATGGCAATAGGCTCGCCCCCTATTACATGGGTCGTAAACATGTCGGTGAACTGTGGGTGTATATTAGTACGCCTCCGCCTAACCCTTCGGGGAATACAGGCGTGATGGTATGTTACAACGAATATTATATATTATATATATTTCTGTTTTATTTATGTATTAACGCTTGTGTTTATTATAGGAGGCTATTCAAGAATTTTCATACACCTCAGAGGAGAGTCGACTTTCAATTGCTAGGGCAGATCTGGCTCTGAAGAAAGGTGACATCGACAGCGCTATAGACCTTCTGAACGACATTAAACCTGGGCAGCCATATTATTTTCAGGCTCATAGCAAAATGGCACATATTTACTTGAAGGAAAAGAACGATCGCGCGATGTTCACTGCTTGTTTTAAAGAGATTGTCAGCAACCATCCGATGGCTGACGCGCATACTATGATGGGCGATGCGTTTATGTCGATTCATGGTATATATAATTGTTTTCCTATATTAGCAATATTTTATTGTTCAATTAGACCATAAAAATAGGTAGTTTTTAAAAGTCAAAAATTTGTTTCAAATAGTGGGTCTTATGGAGGACTGGCAAAATAGTCCAAAATTCCAGATTTTTTATATACAATTTTATATAGCCCGACAACTCCCGCCGCATCTGGTTAATCATTTGACCGTCACGTTAACACAGAAAAATCGTGCCCTCAGCGCCAAGCTTCCGAACTTAATATAGAAATCTGTCACCCAGTCGTGACAGTGGCGTGCTGGGCACATTTTGGTTTGTCGTCTATACATGACTGGCGTTCAGAAGGTTAAAAGCCAAAAAATTCTGGAACATTTATTAAAGGCAGGTTCGACGTTAATAAGAACGCGATACTGAATAAAATGTGATAATAATAATTATGGAGTGTGTTTAAAATTGTTGTTGAATCATAGTTATTTTGGTTTTTTTTTTAGATCCAACGCAAGCAGCGGAGGCCTACGAGGCGGCTTTAAAAGGAAGTCTTAAAGACGTAAAACTGATCAAAAAGCTAGGGGTAGCTTTGTTTAAAATGCATGAATATGACAAAGCGTGCCAGCATTACGAAAACGCTATCAATCTACTGAAAGATGACGAACTACAATTTGAATATTACGAACTTCTCATTAAAGTTAGTTGAAACCTTTTTTATTTTACATATTCCGCCTGTATTCCTCGAAGGGTTAGCCAAAGGTGTACTAATGTACACCCTTAATTTGCTGGTATGTAAAGTCTCATGTAATAAGCAACAAGCTTGCAAATTGCCAAGCTCTGGATTTGTGCCCTAATTGGGCACATTGGCATCTCAGAACCTCTATTGTAGCTTGTAGCTTTGTAGCAGTTAGATCTTCTTTGTTCTTTCTTATTTTGTCTTTGGATATTTTCAAATTGTTTATAATTAATTACCCATTTTCCTTCCTCAGCTAAAGCAATACGACAAAGTAGAATCATCAATATCATCAGAACTTAACCAGATGTACAGAGATAAAGACATTAACAGCTTGAGGCGACGCGTTCGATTGCTACTCATGCAAGCAAGAGGTAGGGAACTCAAGAACCCTACCTCTGCCAATGTGAATTTGATACTCTCAGAAGCAAAAGATTTACAGACAACAGTAGTAAAGAGAATCGAGATAGACACAAGAGGAGATATCCAAGAAGAGAAACAGCAGTTGTCGAATATTCTGTGTTCTTTGGCTAAAGTGAAGTCTTTGAAGGAACCGGCTGTGGCGGCTAATTTGTATTCAGAAGCGTTGGTACATTCGCCGAGGGATCCCAGCACTTTATTAGCCTTGGCTAAATTGTACGCGCATGTTAGTGAATTTCTTTTCTAATAGCTTATAATTAAATGACCTAAAAATAAGCCACATCGCGGACGCTCCAAAGAAATTTTCCAATTGCATAGCCATTGGAAGTAGTATGCTATTAATTATTCTGTTGTGATACTGCACCACTTTTCACAGAAAAATTGCTTGCAGTAAAATAGCAGCTGGAATTTTCTTGCCCTTGCCTTAAACACCATGAATAATTCTACAGATGAACAACCCGGAGAAATGTGAACAAACTTGCGCAGTTCTTTTAAACACGGATCCAAATAACGAGGCTGCTGCTGTCATGATGGCTGACCTCGCTTTTAGAAAGGTAATTCTAGAAACGAATTCATCTTGGCGCTATATTTTTTATTGAATGAAAATGAATGAAATATATTTATTTTCAAAAACATTCCTTACAGCTAGTGGCATTATTTATTTATTGCTATCAAGCAGAGACATTTTATTACTAGATTTTTGCAGCGTTTTCATTCGCACCCCAAGTATTCGAGAGAAAAAACAGCCTATGTCTTTCCCTAAGGTCCAATCTATCTCTATACCAAAATTGGTTTAACGGTTTTGATTTGAATTTGAAAGGTAACAAACAGACAGAGTTACATTTGCAGTTATAATACTACGTATGAATAACAATAGTGAGGGTTTATCGTTTTCAAGACAGATTATTCCCAACATGTTTATAAGTTGTTTACATAAATATATAACTGTTATTGCCGCTAATGACTGGACATTTATGACACTTGTGGCATAATAAAACCAGCATTCGATAAAGGTGCGGCCTCTCTTTTGTGAAAGTTTCACGGAAAAATTTAATAAAGAGTCATTTTAAGGTGGATCTAGAAGCCGCTCAGCGCCATTTGAATCAGATTCTGTCGGTGAAGCCGATGAGCTGGGAGGCACTGGCGCAGTTGATCGAGGTGCAGTGGCGCCGTGGACAGCTGAGCGAGGCTGAACAAGCACTCGACACTGCTAAGCTGGCCTTGGGTGACCAGGAAGATCCTGGTCAGTAATTAGCGACATTCCTATCAATATTTTACTTGTTTTAAATTTCATTAAATTTATTTCATAAATCTATCTCATTAATATAGTTGTCTTAAGTCCGACTGGTATACTAGACGTGGTATACTGGGTTTCGATTCTCATTGTTGGGTTTTTCTATGAAATCAATCAATCAATAGTCTTGCCCCGTGTTACATCCTAAATATACTAGCGAAATGGGTGGGTGAGTAAAAATTAATCATAACAGATCCGGGCACCAAGTCTACTTTTTTATTGTGTCAAAATCATCATTCGATGACTTTAGAAGTGTTGTTTTTGACAGTTTTGTCTACGAAATCTATCAGTCACTTTCATTGAACAACCATACTACGGCTACATCGATTATGTCCGTAGTATTATTAAGACTACAATAAAGTAATGTTACCAGGTTATTGGTACTGCTCGGGGGTGTGCAGCGCGTACTTGGGTCGCGCCAACGCGGCGCTGCGGGCGCTGAACCAGGCGCGGCGCTCGGGGGCGTGGGGCCGGCGCGCGGCGCGGCGCATGGTGCTGCTGTGCCTGGCGCACCACGCCCCGCACTCGCTCGCAGACACCATCCTCACCGCACCACTAGACTCGTCAGTACCTACTCTATTTTTTCATCATTATACATACATACACTCACGCCCTTCTCCCACGGGAGTAGGCTGTAACTAAAGACCGCTTCCACCATACTTCTTTTTGCTTTGTATGAATGTGGAATTCATACAGGCCTGGGGTCCAGAAGCACTTGAGGCTCGAGCTTCTTAGTCCCCAATAATCGGATTCACGTTGTGGCGTCTTGGTAGATCAAAAAGAGATGGCGTGACGATTTTGATGTAATTTAACCAATCTTCCAATAACCACAGGATCGAGATTGATGGAGACATTAGGGATGTCTTTTAACTAGCAGTGGAACACACCAGGCTAATCGTAAAATTTAGCGCTCGCTAGAAGACACTCTGCGCTTGCATTTTTTGAAAGACAAAGTCTGTATTAATTTTATTACCAAAATCGAAGTATAACAAAATATAATATTCATTAATGTTGAAGCGATATCAGTAAAATATGTAAGCAGTCTCCAATCAACTATTGGTTTTCAATCAGACACGATAATAAAAGTTCTAAGCAGTACGCGATAATGTCATATCATACCGTCTTTTCCTTACTAATATTATAAATTAGCTTCTGCCCGCGACTGTTACTCTTACTTACTACTACTTACTCTGCTATGTTTGTTACTCTTTCACGCCAGAACGGCTGAACGGATCTGGATAAAATTTGGCACAGAGATAGTTTATTGTCTGGAATAACACATAGGCTACTTTTTATCCAGGTCGGACCCAATTCTGAAGTCCAGGCCGACAAAGTCGCGGGCAGAAGCTAGTATTAATTAAATATGTTGTGGTCTCGATATTGTCGCCAATAGTTGAGTGTTGGTTATCAAGGAAGTAAAGGGACTCGTTTGCAACTTGGGACTTTAAAAGCAACTTCGTTCTTCAGGGACACAAGACTTCTAGCACTTAGGACTGCGGAAAAACTGTTAGGTGAAGTGTCGCCACTTGACCGCAAGCCATTACAAGCCATGCTGCATCTGGCAACCAAACAGAAGCCGCAAGCCGAACGCGTGCTGCAAGACCTGCTACCACTCGCCACAGAAGAAGGCTTCCAGGATGACCCATATTTGATTTTAGCTATTGCTAATGCGTAAGTATCCTTAACAATATCACTATACTATGCGAAAACAAATTCGCTATCCATATCTTATATTGTGCGCTTAGTTCTTCTAAACTACGCAACGGATTTTGATACGGTTTACAGTATAATTAAGAAAAGTTCTGTCGGAAGGTTTATACGTAAATACACTCACGCCTTTTCCCCAAAGTGGTAAGCAGAAACTACAGACCGCCACTTGTTACGATTCTTGCATACTTCTTGCACATTCATAGTATATCCTGTCATACAAGATAGGCATGTACTAGTAGTACATTGCACTCGTGAAGCGGGTCGCTTGTTAAATCTAAAGAAATCCAAAATTTTAAGTAGTAGTCTGTGGTAGTAAGTCTCTGGGTTCGGCGGAGGCTGAATTGCCCACAAAAAAGTATTACCAAAATAAATCAAACACAATTTGATGAAATAGTGTTATTAGTTGGACTCGGATACGGTTAATCTAGGTTCCTACTCTACCATTTCCTTATACTATACTGGAAATAAACGGTATCGGAATCCGAATAATAACACAATTTGATTAAATTATTATATTATGAAGTATGCTAGAATTGTAGCATATGGCGGTCTATAGTTTCTGCGTACCCCTGTGGGTACGAAGGAGAGGCTTGAGTTTATGTATGTATTACGAATTATTTTGGTACTACTTTTGTATGGGCAATCCGGTCGCCGGACCCTTAAACTTATTCAAGGAAAAGTCAGAAACCTTATGACATTATTTGATTTTAGATACAATATAATAAAGCAACCTACTCGTGCCAAGAATATATTGAAAAGAACGGTGTCTTCAATTCCTTGGACTCCTGAAAAAGCTGATGGGTTGGAGAGGTGAGTGAGCACTTACTACAATATACATTTTTCAAAATACGAGCTGCCGATTTAGTCCCCTGCACTTGTAAGTGTGGTGGTTCTTCCCTAAAATTGACAGGAAATGTTTTGTTCAAGGTGTTGGCTAGAAGTCGCGGATGGCCAAATAAGTTCGGGAAGAATGGATGCCGCAAAGGAATTGCTCACCAAAGTGTTGAACCATAACAACTCCTGCGCAACAGCATATCAGTATATGGGTATGTCCTTTTACTAAATTATTACCTTACCTTCAGACTTGTTTTATTCTCAAATGGAATCTAGAAATGTAGATGTTCTTCAATGGCATCATCTATTCAATATTCATTGTTCACACATTTCCCTGTTCTAGGTTACTCGGCAGAAAAAGATCAGAACTACAAAAGTTCAGCACACAATTACAACAACGCTTGGATTCACGGAGGCAAGGCCGACCTCGCGGTTGGATACAAATTGGCTCATTCTTACCTCAAGCTGAAGAAGTACCCAGAATGCATCGTGGTTTGCAAACACATATTGAAAGTACAGCCAGACTATCCTAAGATCAAAAAGGAAATACTGGACAAAGCTAAATCTAATTTAAGGACTTAATAATTCTGATATTTAATCATAATTATGTAGTTGTACAGCATTACATTTAAAAACATATTTTAATAGATTTTCAAATGATACTTTTTTGTAAAATAATATTATTAATAAATTACGGACATAATAGATCCATAGTTCGTTGTAAATAGCCCCATTTTTTTTATCATTTAGTCAAAATAGCATTTTTATTTTTATAATTATGTTAGAAAGGGTCTGGGAGGTTGGGTTATGGTATAAATAAAAGTTATTTTAGTAAAGGAAAAATTCAATCGCGGGCGGGATTCGAACCCGCGTCTTCTGGTTAGATACACCAGAAGCTCTGACCGCTAAGCCACCGCGAACCCCACCTGATTGAAATTTGCCTTCACATTCTGAGTTTACGTCATAAGGTGACGTTGGTGACATCTACTGAGAAGCAAGTTACCTTGTTTCTCAACCGACATTGCATTTTTCCTTTACTAAAATAACTATAATCTTAGCATGGAAAATGCAAAAAAAAAACACAAAAAGATAAATAAAAGTTACAATGCAGGAATCTTCTTCAAGAAGAAAGCCTATGGGATAATAGGTAGTAATTTTATTAGTGAAGATTATAATTTAAAAAGTAATTATTAACAAATAAGCACAATAAAACTATTGTTTAACATGCATAAATATATTTTATTTCAATTCATACGACAGTTGTGACATTTAATTGAAATATTAATCAAAAAATACTGTTTGTATCTACACTACGTGTTATGATCTAAGTAGTTAGTTCTGTTTAATCATCCTTGTTATCTTCTTGTTCGAGAATGGTCTTGAAACAGAACGGCTGGAAGATGTAACCCAGACCAGAGTAGAACTTGCTCATGAACTCCACCCTGGAAGAATAAAATGTAGCTATTATTGTTTGATATGGAATAAATCGTAAATATAAGCATTCTAGAAAAACGGCAAGTGATTTCTATTACTTTCGAGTTTATTTCACTCATAACTGTTTTATTATTGCAGTGGGTAAGGGTTTATTGCATGAAAAGGTTTGTTATTTAAATTTAAACCTTAAAGTCCTCTTGAAATTCCTCTTCGCACGGTGCCCACCCCCGTAAATGGCATCGATTATATTCAGAATCAGAAGGTTCATATTCTAATACACAGGAGTGACTTGCCTCGTGAAATTATAGAAGACATCGTACGTCGAAATATAATTAGAATATTATGTGCCTTCGGTTTTCTATTAGGGTTTTATCATCACAAAGTCTTGAATAACATGTTTTAAAAACAATTTAAAAAATAACTGTAATTACCAGTGCAAACGCAGGGTGTGGAGGAAAGCGGAGAGGCCCTCCATCATGACGAGGATGGCGAGCGTGAACAGCGCCCAGAAACAGAACGCCACGTACAGCTTGATAGCTCCCACGTAGTCATGGTCCTTCAGGCCGAATGTCAGCACCATGCTCCACAACACCTCCGACAGTTCTAGAAAACATTACAATGTTCACGAGACTGGTATTGATGATCATCAACCTTGCCGGTCAATCACTTTTTGTCGTTATTGTGAAAAGCATACGGTCGCAAGTGGAACCACAAATGTGCTTCACAAAAAACGCGAGGCAGAATTCATATTCTTCATAACGTTTATGAATAATTTTATTTTTCTTATCTGTACATAACCTTATAAATAATATAAATCTATGGTTGAGGTTAAAAAAATGTGATATAATGACTTGCAAGTGTTTGAAAAAGATAGATATTTTACGAAAGTACAGAAAGAAATATCATTTATGTATCTGGGTCGGGTTGGTATACCTATTGAGAATTTGAGATACGTATTCATTCATATAACTGTACCTAAGCAAACTCTTCGAAATATATAAATTTGATAATTTTACCTGCGTGAGCAAGCGAGAGAGCCCACAGTCGGAGATAGGAGGCTGTGTGAGAGATGGTACTGAGCACGTATTCGATGGTGTGGATGGCCTGGTGGATCATGATCTCGCTGAAGGGCTCATCGTCGTGGTCGTTGGAGGCTTTGGCTTCGCCCTTAGGCGGCGCGTCACCCAGCTCTGTCTGCTCCTGCATCTCGATGCCTTGGTTCACACTACCGTTTGATTGTTCAGGCTACGGGATATAAAAATATACATTATTTAGATCTACAAATAATTAGTATATAAATAACTGTCTCATTAACAATATCATTGTCCGATTACTGGCAATAAGCGCACAGTACTGCGCCCCCTATTACATGGGACATAAACATACCGCCAAACTGTGGGTTAGCATACCTCTCTCTAACCTTTCGAGGAATAGGCGTTGATATATTATGTTATTAGGTATTTATTAAAATCGCCTTAAGGGATTTGATTTACGGTTCGAACAGTGGTTTTGGGCTGCAACTGGGCAGACAATGTAGAAGTGCAGTAGGCTGATCACGTAACGGTAGAAACAAAGTCATTTTATCCGAGCCTACTACTGAAAAAAGTGACAGAATATCAATGTACGCAAGTTTGATGAAATCATCATGGCTGACACTTCTAGTGAAAGATGTCGGAAGATCATACCTTGGCCTCCTTCTTCTTGCCGGCAAAGAGTATGTAGAGCGGCTTGCCGAGCAGCATGACGGGGATACAGCAGAGTCCGACGAGTACGAACACGCGCTGGATGGTTCCCTGCCCCTCAAACATGAACTCCTTGCAGCCCGCCTCCGGCTCCGTGCTCGAGAACAGCATCATGTTGATGAACAGAATCAGCACGGATGGCGCGCAGCCCTGCTGGTATGCTGGGTCTGAAAAAAGAACATTGTCATCATAACAATTCAGTCATTGTGCCATTGTTGGGATGAGATTTTTGAGCGTTTAGGTAAGTCATTGCTAATTTTGAGGCTTACATTTACTTGCAACAAGTTACTACCACCGCTCAATCTATCTGCGTATCGGTTTTTTTAAGTCCTTTAAGTTTACGTTAGAGCATAATATTGAATAATAATAATAATCAGCTTATTATACTATCCAACTGAGAGGAGTAGGTGTTTTTCGTTCAACATTAAAACACGTGATAACTAATTTAACCTTAGAGCATAAGCAGATAAAGTTGCAAGAATAATCAATGGCTAGTTATATATTCTCACCCTCAGAGAAAGTGCTGTAAGCCACCCACTTGTAGAACATCATGAACACCATGTACAAGAACAGCAGACACAAGAAGATTAGCTGCGGCAGGAACTCCAGCACGATGGAGTAGCGGCGACGGAAGAAGCTGCAAAAACAAGACACTCAATATTACAGACAATTTTGAACCACGACGCGCACAGTTATTTCGTGCGTTATTATTGTTTACTATAAAAAGCCTGAACTGTCCCACTGCAAGGCAAAGACCTCCTCACTTTTCTTCGACTTCTCTCCGTCCATTGCTGTCTGGGACCAGTCTTTTTGGAAAGTGCCCAGCTCATTTCGACTGTACTGTATATAATTATCAAATAATTGTCTAAAAAATTTAACTTTTATTAAAGTTATAACATAGTCAATCCTTTCTATCAAGCAAAGCAATACAGACCATTTCCAGAATCCTTTATGTATAGTGTTTTTTTTTTAGTAATCTATACGTTGTTCCTATGAGCATCGCCAGTAGTCTTGTAATGGGAAAACGATAAGAAAACTTACTTGTAGTTAACCACGCTCATGCAGACACCAAAGATCATGTGCAGGACACCGAAAATGATGGACAGCTTCATTTTGTACGAGTTCAAGAAGATGATCTTGTTGTCAGCAGTCTAGGCAAAAAAAAAATCTTTTTTAGTCATCAGTTTTTATGATAACTACCAGTTTTGTATAGAATTAAAAATACCTTTCTGGAATAGATTAGGTTTCAGGGCTCTTGCGCACTATTTTAGTGAGCAAGAGCAAGTAAAAAAAAATATTTTTATTAAAAGACTCCGCTGTCCACTAGGGAACAAGAACATAATAACAACTATTTGATGTGTGAAAGTCTAAGTTTTCACGTAGAATTTTATTGTCCCCGTTTTAGACTGCTTGTTATTCTAAGAAATATTGATAAAAACAAATTCTTACCTGCCAAACAGGATCGATACCGATAAAGTACGGAATGTTATTGTAAGCGTCTTTCGGGTCCAAAGTCATCGCTCCATTAGCTTCCATAGTCTCATTGTCGTATGGAATGCTCCACGACGAACCGAAGATGTTCATCGATTTCGAGAATATGTCATTATAAACTAGACCAGTGTACATTGAGAAACAGCCCATGAGCAGGATAATGTAGCGACCAGCGAAGAAGATGTTCCAGATTTCGTTGTTTGACTTCTTGGCGGCGAGGGAGACTTCTTTGCAGACCATCCACGCACCGAACAGGGCCATGATCAGACCGTGGCCCAAGTCGCCGAACATCACCGCGAACAGGAACGGGAACGTGATGATGGTGTACAAAGCTGGGGAGGAAAAATAGATACTTTAAGATTGTCAATTATTATAGTTTGAATTAATGTTAACGCTCATGTTAACGTTATTAGAAGTCCCTAATTCATAAGTCGACCTCTCCTCTCCGTACCATAGTCGCACAGTTTTGATTATATATAGACTTCATCCATCGCTGCCGCTGTCAAAGCCGCTTTCAACACTTTATCGATACTTTTTAAATAGAACGAAGTGCAAAGAATCCCTTATTTTAACATATTGAGATTTATCATTTCGAAATGTCATTCGCACTGTGACGTCAGATAGCTAGTTATTTGTGATCTGAGGTTCCTGTTGAAAATCAGCGCTGCAATAATCTGTAGCATATGCTGAGCTTCGACCTTTTGAGCCCTAACCTACCATAATATACTTAATTACTAGTTTCTGCCCGCGACTTTGTCTACGTGGACTTAAGAATTGGATCCGACCTGAATAAAAAGTATCCTATGTGTTATTCCATACTATAATTTATCTCTGTGCCAAATTTCATCCAGATCCGTTCAGCCGTTCTGCGGTGAAAGCGTAAAAAACATCCATATACGAGTATCCATACTCACAAACTTTCACGTTTATAATATTAGTAAGGATTGTGTTGATGTATGTGTTTCTGTCTGCTGTCTGTATTGCATTGATTGAGTGCTGTCAAATAAATATTTACCAGGGTTGCATTCTCTGTAGGAGGCAACTCCGTAGGAGTCGATGAGGTTCTGGAAGCCGCGGGTGAATCGGTTTGTGCGGTTGAAGGTGGGCGGCTCCTCGTCCGTCTCGATGCAGTTGAGGAACGATGGAATCGAACTGCCGCATGCGTTCTGAAGCAAAACATTACTCCATTAGTTCATAGGGAACTAGTCTTCCTGCGCGTGGTAAAATAATATCCCTCGGGAGCTACGATTGTTTTTATTATTGTACAAAAATACACGAAGTCATCAAGTTTTAGTTTGTTCTAAGTTTCTAAGAAGTTCATAAGTTTAACCAAGTCAGAAAAGCTTTTAAGCTAATTTATTTATATTTTTTATTTTATTTAAGCTACTTTTATTGAAAAAAAAATCTACAAATAAAAAAATTTACATTATATTTTCAAAGCCATTCAATAAGGGTAAGTAGGTATTATCTCTTGCCGATTTACTCAATTGATATCAAAATTACAATGACGTATGTATAAAACTCACCGATCCGTCAGCTAAAGCCTTCTGTACGTTGGGCAGATCAGCAGTAGGCACCCAGCACTCTCCGATAAGGCACTTCTTAGTGACGTCCATGTTAAACAAGTTCAGTGTGTGGTAGATGGCCTTCATCTTGCGCACCATGATGGTCCAGCTGGCCAGTTCCTTGGCCACGCTGGCCAGCACGCGCTGTCTGTGGTCGCGAGTTTGGTTCAACACCTAGACCCACGGATTTTGTTAAGAATTTAACATGTAAATGCCGTTTCTCCAAAAGTTGGAGCAAGTTACTAAAAGGGGAAAATTAGCTGGTTATAGAATTTAGCTTATTTTTGATTGGCAGATGTTAAGCGTTCCATTTTCTTACTTCCGATTTTAAGAAAGAGTAGCTAATTCATGCTACTTTTAAAAATGTTTCAGGCATCATGAAACTCTGGCTAAAAACTCAACTTCATATCGTGGGAGAACCATGCTTCGGCACGAATGGGTCGGCTCGACCGAATACCACAGCCTCACAGAAAACCGGAGTTAAACAACGATTACGTTGTGTTTCGCCGAGTGAGTGAGGATACCCAAGGCCCAAATCCCTTTTTAAGAGGCCGGCAATACACCAGTGTCTCCTCTGGTATTGCGGGTGTCCATGGGCGGCGGTAATCGCTTACCATCAGGCGGTCCATCTGCTCGTTTGCCCCCAATCCCATAACTAATAACTCCAAACTTGACTCAGAGCATAACGAACTTTATTTTGACAACAAACCCGACAATAAATAAATTATAGACAGAAAGCATGATTAATTAAGACTTCATCACTTCACTTATTTAACTTCATTGATAATTTTCTAGACACTGAGCATCTGAAGTAATGTGATCTTAATCTTTATCTGCTTGTATTTAAAGTACAAAATGTGTGACGTACCATGTTAAGATCTTCAAGCCTAGTGCGGACTCCTTTGACCATGTCCTGTCGCTCAGTGTTAGATGGCGGGCACGGGTACAGTGAAGCGTGGAACCCGGAGCAAACCTTCTTGATACGGGACTTCAGTTGCTCGCCTTGGAAGAACGCCACGAATACTGTCTTGTAGATCTCGTTGCCCTGAAAAGGATTTTAGGTCAAAATGTTGCAAATAGAGAGAGATGCAAGTGGTTTTGACTTATGTAATGCTACTGGGATTATCGTAGAAACACCCAATAACACCGCTCAACCTGGGAATCGAACGCAGATTTCAAGCTTAGCAATCGCTGTTACGACCACTAGGCGAACGAGGCAGTTTTTAGTGATTGTGAAAGATTAAAATCAGATGAAGGGAGAGCCTATTTTCTATATCATTCATATAATGAATTATAACCAAAGCCGTTGCCAGAAATCCATTCGCGGGGTACCAGCTTTGGACTAGAACAACTTTATTTGAAACTAGCTTTTGCCAGCGACTTCGTCCGCGTGGAATAGTTACTTTGTTCCCTAGTTCTTCGCCCGCGGTTTCACCTGCGTTGCCCCGTTCCTAAGGGTTGTAGCGTGATGTTTTATAGCTTGAAACCTTTGTCATGAATCACTCATTTTCCCAACAGTTCCCTGATGAAAAGTATACTATAACCTGCCCAGGAGTATGAAGAACAATTGTACCAAGTTTCGTTGAAATCCGTCGAGTGGTTATTGTTTCTATAACGAACATACAGACAGACAGACAAAAATTTTACTGATTGCATTTTTGGCGTCAGTATCGATCACTAATCACCCGCTGATAGTTATTTTGAAAATATATTTCATGTACAGAATTGACCTCTCTACAGATTTATTATAAGTATAGAAGACTAGCAGTTTCGGGGGTTTTCAATCCTGCGGTCATGATTGTCACTAAAAAGTGGACAAACTTATTTGAAACTTCATCATGGGACTCACAAATTAATTATTTTAAAATGTACAGTCGACAAAAGAGTTACGTACACAGTCAGTTAACAAAATATTTATATATTTTGTCGATTGCACATTATCTATTACACAATAGCACAGTATCATAGGGAAGTATGTATAGGTACATAAGTGTACAATTTGAGACTCACAGTGGCGGGATCTTCGAGCGGTTTGTCGAGTTCAGCGCGGCGCAAGAACACGTTGCCGCGGGAGATGCGCCACAGCATGCGCTCGAAGGCGGGCACGCGCTCGCGCTGCACCACGCCGGCCACGAAGCCCAGCCGCCCGCGCGTGGCCGCCTGACCGCCCGCCTCGTCAGTTATCAACGACCTGACAAACAATAACATAACATACTATTATGACTGTATTCCCCGAAGGGTTAGGCAGAGGTGTACTAATAATGTACAACAAAGTTCGCCGGTATGTTTAGGTACTATGTAATGGGAGCCAGCCTATTGCAATTAACGGGGCACAAATCTAGACTCCGAGCTGCTAATGACAATTTTCTCGAAAACAGCAATAACACTTTGCTCAACCCGGGTATCGAACTCAAATAAATAAAATGTTTATTTGGAACTAAAACATAATTATAATTATGAAACGAAGATAGCTAAAATAGTATATAACTATGGCGCAGCTATTAACGCCCATCGTGGCGTTAATCCATTGATTAAAATAAAAATATTTTTAAAACAATATACATATTTTCACGCCTGTCTCCTATGGGGATAGGCAGACACTAGATTTATATTTGCTACGACCCTAGCACACTACTCTCCTTATCTATGTTCAATAACCTCCTCATGCATGATCGATCGATGATAAAATAAATTAACACAGTAATCTTTTATAACAATATTATGGTAATTTACACTGTTATTAAAATTTAATTAAAATAAATTACGACAACATTGTTAGTATTTCTGTTTGTAGAAGGCCAAAACATATAGATTGAATATTGGAAGCGGCTGTAAGTACCTAAAACGGCATTTTAATATTGTAATCTATGATTTACTTCGCACTGTTTTCCTGTACAATTTTCATTTCCTTGCTAATGAGTTGTTTACGTATTTTCTTAAATTATATTATCATACATCCGGAATGTGATTAGCCAATTTTTGCAAATGTTCACTTGCTTATTTTGACATGCCTTATGTGTCGCTTCGCACTGTCTTGCATCCTTAAGTCTGTTTTAGTGTTGTTTACGATTGAATGTAATAGAAATAATGACTAATGGAAAACTATTGGTACATTGTATATTTTTTCCTGTTACCGTAATTTTTGTTCATTAGGTACACAACAGATTTCTCAATGCGCATGTATCCAATCTTTAGCAGCAACGCATCGCTAGCCAATTGGTTCATTTGGGAAGGCTAGTTAATTCTACTTACTTGGTCATCGAGTCCATGCCGATCTCCTCCTGCGCGATGAAGAAGGCCTCGGTTTTCTCCAGCACGTGTCTGAGCTCGGTCAGCTCCAGGTAGTTCTGTTTCAAGTTCACCGCGTTGTGGGACAGCTCTAGTATTTCGTTTTCTGTCTTCTCCAGATGGGCCTGCAGAAAGTCAGCGTTAATTATATCCTTACCGTGTACCTTATAAAACAAAGTCCGGCCCACCCCATCTGTCTATCTAAAAAACTCAAAAACGAATGGACGGGTTTTCATGCGGTTTTCACCAATAGACAAAGTGATTCAGGAGGAAAGTTTCAATTTATTAAACATCACGCTAAGGCCTAAGGGAACAGGGCAACGCTGGTGAAACCACGGGCGAAAAGCTAGTTGTTAAATATTTACACCATTTTGGTAATAGCTCGAAGACTAGAATCTACGACCCAACCAACAAAACACCTTGTACAGTGCGGAGAATCCTCATGGATTATTTGCTATCTGGGAAGGCAACAGGGTATATCGAATTCGTACCGGGTAAAACAAAATTTGGCTTCCTTTGCCCATTAGTAATAGGAAGCTTAAATGATCACTGGTGATTCACGAACAGTCTTTCCGTGCAATGAGAGGCCCCTTATACAGGCAACGTTTGCATAATGTGATGGCGTGTTCGCAAATCAAGTGATTCATCAAACATGGAATAGGGACATTAGCCACAACAACCCACAAAACACCTGCTACTAACATTATTCTAACATATTCTAGCTAGATCAGAAAGGAACGAATATCAATAACAGGGTTTCAAACCTTCAATATAAACCGAGCAAGTAAATAATGCTTGTTCATTCAAGCCTTCAATGCTGGTATTAAAAAACAAAACATAGAACCTGTATTCTTCGAGTTGGCGACATAACGTTCCCTTAACTCTTCATACATCCGTATGAATAAGAATGCATTCCGGTACTATGCAATGTATGAACGATGCACGGATATACCTACCTATGTTGGATAGCATGTTTTCCCATTTAAAGACAGATACATGTAACAATATATTTTATGAGCTTTTTCGCTCTATTTATTTACAGTAGTCAATTGTATAGGAATAATTTAAACAGTGCTTTGTTGTACATACATATTGTAATACAGGAAGTGAGAGCTAATTGTGTTCCATTATTTGTGCCTATATCAGTGTATAGGGACTGCAAAGCCACAGGGCTTGACGGGAACAACATCTCTCATATTCGGTTGGTTATTTCTATCTTTCATATCCGTATATCGTGTTTATGTAAAGAATTAACCTTGGTGTAAGATGAGGGGTCTTTTGTTTAATCATTGAGCGAGGTTGGCCGTGAGAGGACCTGTTGCTAAGAAGTTTTACGACCGTCTCAAAATGGGAAGTTCTTTAAGCCAAATTATTGTTTAAGCAAAAGTTTGTACTAAAAATAAGACAATACCAACTACAGACGTATTTACCTACATTAAATAAAATGTACTGTAGGTTCGTATTAAGGAACAAACCAAATTTAAATTACAATTATAACTGCTCCTATTGGTCGTAGCATGATGTTATATAGCCTATAACCTTCCTCGATAAATGGACTATCCAACACAAAAATATTTTTTCAATTCCAACCACTAGTTCCTGAGATTAGCGCGTTCAAACAAACATACTCTTCAGCTTTATAATATTAGTATAGATTTCTAACAATAATCAACTAGAATTATTTATTTAGCAATATTGGGGTTAACTAACTGTAACGTAGACTGTAGAATGTATTAAGATATCGTTAATTAAAAGGGTAAAATATACATTAATTAGCATGGATATGGAAACATTACATAATACGAAGGTCTGGCATGGAACAGAGGACACCGTCGCATGCTTTCTCTTAACGAACATCAGACATAGGTACACCCAGAAACAAAACAAATTAAATGTTTTGGCGCGGGCCCTCCTTGACGGCAGGGGTGTGCAAGCTTTAGGTATTCTTACGAATTCAACAGACGTTTTCAATTGAAAAGAAAACTTGTGTGTCTAACGCTAAGTGTCCATTTCTTACCTCGAGATCGATGATCTCCCTCGGGTTGGGGGCGCGGGGGGCCTCCTTGACGGCAGGAATGTGCACTCCGTCCTTGTGTACTTCAGCCTCGATGTACCGAAGCTTGCGCTCCATCTCATCGCAGCGACGGACTTCATTCACGAATTTACGCTGGAACGCGTTCACGTCCGGGTTCAACTGCAAATTAGAATAGGATTAATAAGATATTCAGATATGATTTACTCAGACTTTCTCTCTCACGTCTTGATTGTCAAAATACGTACTAAAATTATGTCTTAGTCTTGACTTGTCAATATACCGGCGAATTAAGGGTGTACATTAGTATACTTCTGCCTTGCCCTTTGGGGAACACAGGCATGATGGTATTTTACGTTATTTATGTAGGTACAGTCGACAAAAGATTTATGTATAAGGGCAGCGAACGACATCTGTGTTTTGACAAAGATTAAGAAATATTGTATTACCTACTCAATATGTGTCAAAATGTAGGTGTCTACATATCTAACTCTTTGGCGGAAAATTATTTATAACACAATCTATGTCAAGACGTAGATGTTGTTGGCTACCTGCATACCTCACTGTTCTGTTGACTGTACAACTAATTGAAACCAGGAGAGATCAATCTGTCAACCTGTTTTCAAAAGTATCAATTTTATTACAAAGTAATACTTGCGGCTACCATGCAGATTTGTTAAAGAAGCCAGTGCCAGCAGTAGTTATCCATAACATTGTATTGTTATAATTCTAGAGGCCTCTGTTATGAATCTAATATGTAAGTACCCATAGTTATAAGATAACAACAATGTAAAATTCGCACCAGTGAGTCATGCTCGGAAATTATGACAGGGTTTACAAATTACTATTACTTATCCTTTAAATACGTGGTTATTAGCATAATTAAGCTTGGAATGTTTTTATGAACATTGTAATTAGCTTACATTTTAAATAGAAAATCACAATTGGAGCTAGGTTATGCTTGTTAAGATTGTCAGGGTCCATTAGAATTGATTGTCATAAATAAACGCTGGCGGCATTTAACGACTAATTAGACTTAATGTTCGGCGCCTTAGAGCAATTTTTGAATGTTGTAAGCTAATATGTCCGACAGAAACATCCTGAGTGTGAATTGTACGAGGCAGCCAACCAATAACGATTGCGCAATGGCTAATTATAAAAACCAACATTAAATTTAAAAAAATAAAAGACCCCCATAGCGAAGTAACAGGATACCATTTTTTTTATAAGCTTGTGGCACATTACTAGTATTCTTGTTAACTCCAGGACCTCTAGCGTAGCACTCGCGCTTACGACCACTGGACGATTGATGAGGCTTTAGTTATTTTGAGGAGTTTACTTTTAGTACTACATAATACATAATTAATTAATTAAATTGAATTCGACGGACGCAGACTGATTGATAGCATGATTGTACCTATAATAAATGTACCTACACGTACACTGTGATATCAGAAGTCCTTTTCGACTTCCACGAAATAACTGAGTGCATACAAGTCTAATTATTGTTTCACTGGCTTCTTTCAACTAGACATTAAATATTAAAGAAGATATATCACTCCCGTATGAACGTTTCATGTAAATAAGCCTACTACATCAGTTCTATGCAGAATACAAATGTTTGACTCTGTGCAAACTTGTTGTCATTGCGTAATCATTACTAAATTCCAATATAAAGTAGTAGATAAGGCCCCATATCGGCTAAAAAAGAGCAACACATATGCGCAGTTATGTAAAAATATATAGAAATCCAGAGGTCGACCATAGAAAATGGAACTGTAGGCGTCAGTTGAAGACCTTGCATGCTCTCACGCATTGTCTCTTACGTTATTATATTACGTTTAAAGCTAAGTAGTTACGACTTCGAATCGATTCTAAGTCTTTGTGTAAATTGCATTTGCATTATTACGAATAATCGAAGCGCTTTCAAGGTTAACAGACAGGTCACCGTATAACTAAAATGATACCAAATTGATATTTTATCATACAACTGTCTGTACACTGTCGTATGCAACTGTAGTGATCGTGACCAGTTACTGGTTTTGTAAATTACAGCAGTTTTTTCTCCGAACTAATTGAAAACATTATCTATTCTGAGTAAACTTTGCAATTATTGCGAAAATCATAAAAATAAACATTTGTCTTAGCTAAATTAAATTGTAATCTTAATAACCGGGTCGAAAAATAAAAAGTTATTTACTTAGCTATGCATATATTCTCATTTATAGCTTTAATGTTGATACTATGATAATAATGTTATTGTGGTATAAAGCAAGCGGACACGCCCGCTTGCTTTATACCACAATAACATTATTATCACATTATTATGGACGAGGAAACCGGTCCTACGTCTCACCTTAGCGTCGAATCGTAGCTTCCTTCGTCATGGTTCACCGAATCCCGCGCATAATAAATGACTTTAATAAAACATAATGTCAAAATATTTTATTTCATTTAGACCATTAAAATAGATAAGTACTTTTGAAAATTCAAAAGCCAATTTCACGGTTACAGTGTTTACTTATAGAGAAACTAGCTTTTGCCCGCTACTTTGTCTGCGTGGACTTCAGAATTGGGTCCGACCTGGATAAAAAATAGCCTATGTGTTATTCTAGACAATAATCTATCTTTGTGCCACATTCTATCCAGATCCGTTCAGCCGTTCAGGCGTAAAAGAGTAAAAAACATCCATACTCACAAACTTTCACGTTTAGAATATTAGTAAGGATATCGGTAAGTAAATCCTTTAAAACAAATGTGGTTACGATATTATCCTTCAGTTTACAATTTTGTGAGACCGATGCTTTACCCAGCTATGACTTAGACTACAATACTACATATATATTTATGAGATACCACAAATAGTGTCTCATAATTAAGCAGCAGTTAAATGATCTATGAATTGAACACAAATCTGTGCCCACATCTTAGTCAAATAATCAAATAATTTAAACAAGGAATGAAAGGGACAGCTAGTATAGCTTATTACGCACTGTCCCACAACATTGTTCCAGCCATCTCTTTCTTAAAGAACATTCTTAAACAACATTTTATCTCTTTCTTCTTAAAGAAGAAAGAGATAAAATGTTACATCTTGAGTAAAGGCTCAGGATGTTTGACGGGTAGGTAGCTACTATGGTAGGTACTATAAGTTATTTTGAGTCTCTTGAAAATATTCTTATCCCTATCCTGTTGTAATCTAAGGATCTTATTTATGGGACCAGGTGTCCGTATTCCTAATTTGACTGACCAGGTTCAATCGTTTTTTTTTTAATGTTATTTATTCAGTGGCAAAGATATTGTCAAGATAAACCGCATCATGTATTCTTAGACAAATCGATATCGATGTCTCATTAATGATAGGTCTGGTGATTGAAACAAGTCTATAGTTCATTGATAAGGTAATTCTTGTTCAAGTAAAAATATTTTAGAGTTCCCTAGAAGACTAACTGCCTACGATACAAATATATGCTTGCCTAAAGTGCTACTTAGTTGTCATTTTTTAATTAATGCGTCATACCTAGTGAATTAACGCAAATCATTCTAAGTTAGTCCTGTCAGCTAAGCACTAATTAGGAATAATGTGTTTTCAAAGTTATGTACTCAATCGGCCTTTCAATGTGTTAGAAAAACAAGTCCTAGAAACTCTATAAGGAAAATATTCGAGCTGCTACTATTTACATAAACTGCCACACATTGAATGCAATCCGCCCGCTTAATTATGCGTATGCGTTGATCCGCCGCGAGCTACGGGAGACCTTGCGGGCCACCTTCGAGCGGCCTGAACGACCGAACATCCGAAGGCCCCGATTGCCAGCTGGCTAACCTTATACTTCGCCCCACTGATCAATCAAGTCCTAACAACTCGTCATGCTTACAACTTTCTGATGGTTATGCAAGTACACTTTTCGTCTTGACAAACCACTAGATGTGTGTGTTCAATGCGACAGGATGTTTGTAAAAGTAGCTTTATTTTTTTTGCAATTCTTGGCCTCATGAATATGTAAGAACGTTTTTAATGAATGCTGTCAACTGTCCTGATTCCGGTTTTAATTTTGTAGTCAAGGCTGGGGAAGGTGCAGCCATATAAAAAAATATAACGTAACCTTTAAGCCATTTTTATTACAATTACGTCTGTTTCTATTATAGGTACAATGGAAACTCAATGGCATAACCTGGTCGCATAATCACGATAAGAAGTATGGAAGACTAACAATTGATAAAGGCCCAAAAGTATGCATGAATAAACTGTCAGATTAGTGAGAAGACTCAAGAAGTCAAGACTGGAACCATTTATAATGACTAAAGAATTACTTACGTCTCTGAACTGCACACTGCCGGCTTCTCCCAGCTCGGAGACGGACGTGTAGGCCGCCTCCGGCTGAATGAAGAGCTGGCATAAAGCCATCTCTTCGCTGCGGAACATGGCCCCCATATTGGTGGTCTATTTTGCCCCGCCTGTTTCTGTAAAACAAGAACAAGAACTTTAATTAAATAACTCGAATTAACACCAAATTAAATAAAACTATAACATTTGTCGTTATTTTAGGTGTTTAGTTCACAATCCAGCTCGTAGCTTGTATAACTACTTCACTTCTATATAGTTACCTAAGTATTTTAACATCTTCACCAAATCCATATCGCGAAAGAATTTCTTGACATGAATTAATTTGATCCGGTTATTGCGCGTTATTTACCAATCAAAACAATTGGAATGCTACTGGTATGTAGGTACATACCGGAGCCATTTAGGTATTGAGGTCTCATGTTGCGGACTCATGCCATATTTGACACCTGTAGGTACATAATGAGACGGCAGATGCCAGTATTACAATAGGATAAAGTGGGTAAACGTTCGCAATTCATTTTCGCGGCCGTTGATTGAAATGGGGGCAACTTACAACTTATTATCATTCAACGTCACAAGGTTAACTTATGATTACTTATTGCAATTTATCGGTAACGTGTGAATTGACAGAAATGACATTGCTTCAGTGTTTGCTACTTATGGAACGGACAATATTTAGTTTGTTATTTAACAATGATTGCGGTTTCTATATAAGGATCCGAACACATTAGGTGCATTGTTAGCGATTTCGCTCGGCGCGTGCTTTGTATTCCAAAGTGGAATGGTATGGGTTAAAATAAGTATACTCGATACCAGCTGAAACGAGTTGTTAAGGGATTTTTTTATACATATTGTAATCTTAAGTAAGTTAGTAATTTTAAGATTTTGGCGGAAAAGTTAAGTGAATCATACACATTTATTTGATCAACAAAAAAAAGATTAGTGATACTTATTCAAAAATTTTCAATTTTCACGGTAGTAACTAACAAGTGACAGAATATTTATAGAAATACCTAGAGATAACTATGAGCAATATTTTTTTTACTCGCAATTAATATCTACCATAAATTGCACTACTCACTCTCAACCGTTTAGACGCGGTCGTTCATGAATTTCCGGCCTTAGAAATTTTCATTAGTCTGCCAGTATTATGGTGTAGTATAATTGCACTAGAGTCAACATCAAATGACTCATGCTAGCAATTACGGCTAGAGTGCGCCACTTTTTAGCAAATTAAATCTTGAACGAGTTGTGGCCACAAAGCGTAACACAAGATTCGATACGCGTACTCATGCGTGCAAGCAGTTTATAAAAGCAAACAGTTTCATTAGATATTACCGTCTAATTAAGACCATGTAGTGTTATAAAACGAACAAGTTTTAGGTTGTGAAGTCCTAAAGCTATCTTAATTGTAATATTTGGAGATATCGCACATTAGTTACATACGCAGGGTACTTATTTTCCTACGTCTGTTTAAAAAACAATCAGTAGGAATAAAAAAGTATACCTAACTTAAATTTAAAACCTAAGATTATATTTTTACAAAAATATTTTGACTGTCTCATTAGTCTAGTGGTCCCAAGTGCGACTGCTACACTAAAGGGCCTGGGTTCGATCTCCGGTCGAGCAAAGTGTTCTTAGGTTTTTCTATGAAATTCTCTGAGCAGCTCGGAGTCTGGATTTGTGCCCGGTTAATGGCTATAGGCTCGCCCCCTATAACATGGGATCTAAACATACCGGCGAACTGTGGGTGTACATTAAGTACCTCTGCCTAACCCTTCGGGGAATACAGGCGTACATAGAAAACAATTAAGTAGACTTACTACTAATAGTGTCCACTACAATATTATTAATGTCTGTAACAAACAGCATTCATCAAAAATTGGATCATGTTTTCATCGTATTGTAGGTAGGTAATTCATGGCCAGGCAGACAATTTTATTTGAATGGGACTCTTAATGTCTAAGAGAAAAAGGTAAAACCGCCTTCAAAAACATAAAAAACAATGATGTGTGCGAAACAATTTCGGAAGTGCCTTTGATTTGATGGGATATTTTCGCACATAACATTATTTTTTATGTTTTTGAAGGCGGTTTTACTTTTTATTTAATGTTATTTCATTTCAACATTTTTAGTAGCGAGTAAAATTTTACGTATACCCAGACGACGTTATCATTTTATCATTTACTCGGTCGTGTCGTGTTATTTCTAATTTTTATGATCAGATCTTGACAAAATTATGGGATCATCTCTGAAGAATAACCTACCGATCAAAAAAAGAATCATCAAAATCGGTTCATAATTGACGGAATAATTGCGTAACAAACATACAAAAAAAACATCAGTCGAATTGAGAACTCCTCCTTTTTGAAGTCGGTTGAAAAGTCAACCATCTTGGAATACGCAGTGAAATTAGTAAAAAAGAATATTGAGGAGCGAACATATAAGTCTCTGAGAGTATCAGTTCTGAATATTCTGAGTGGCTAAAAGATTTCAAGTGCCTACCTACTGGTATAACAACCACTTATTATTATCACCACGCCAATCACCAATCACAGAGCAGCCCTGTTACATAACCATCACCGGTCTAGCTTATCATGGCCCACTCAGAGATGTCAATAATGCCGTCGACATGTCGACACTGAAATATTGTTATTGTTTTTGAAGTAGGTGCCTTAAACGTATTTTCAGGGAATGTGGCCTTTTAAGTTACGACAAAAATAAATAAGTATTAGTTTATGATACTGATAACCTATAGAGTCTCGACTTTAATGAACTATTACCTAATTGCGTAGAAAAGTAAAATAAAATAATTGATTGACATTATAGGTGATACTTCATAAGAATCATAAGGCTAGTGGTCGGAGGCGCGCCGGCTAAGTTGGATTTCTAGTTCGAGCAAAATGCTCTTTGATATTTCTTTGAAATGTTCAGTAGAAGCTTGAGATTTAGATTTGTACCCGGTTAGGTACGGTTAATGTTTATTTTAGATTTGTATATGGGCTGCAAACATATCATGACATAGGTACATCAATTAGTGTTGTAAAAGACTCAAGTCTTTTAGTCCTAATTTTGAGACTGAGCACAGTTTCTCAGAACTCAAGACTAAAGAGTCGTAGTCTTTAGACTTATCTGTTAAAATTGAGTCAGGACTCATAAAATATTTGCTCTAAGTCACGAGCTCTAATAGCAGGAGACTTGAGTCAAATCAAAAGCACTCGCATACGAGTCTTTTAATGTGAGTAGATAAGTCTGAAGTCCTAAACTATTAGAAGTCTCAAGTATTTTGTAACATTAATTAGTTTTTGGGACAGAAACTAACTTGCTAATACTTTAAAAAAAGATTTACTCTATGCAAAAGACACAGAAATAGAAAGGACTTAAGCTGTGTAGTGATTTTTGAGTCTAGTAGTCTAAAAAAAGACTCAAGTCCTGTTTATTCAAAGCTTAGGACTCGAGTCTTTTACAATACACAAAAATAGAAACGACTTAAGCTGTGATTTTTGAGTCTAGTCTTTAAAAAAAGACAAGTCCTATTTATTCGAGACTTAGAACTCGAGTCTTTTACAACACTATCATCAATACCCCTCTCTCTAACCTTGAGGACAGACGTGATGGTGTTTATTTAAATAAGCGTGGATGTAAAAAAACTGTCAAAGATTAGACCGCGTTCCCATCCAATGAAGCAGGAATTAACGTTCGCGGTCAGTAACAAGGTCAATAGTTTTTGTGGGCTATCAACTGCTACTGCAGCTGGTTTTTATGATAAACGCTATTATTATCTTTGATTATGTTTTATTGTTACACAACAACACTTCCTAAACATTCGTTTATGCGGAAGAGCGATTTTAGGTTCCTGCACTTGCGCTTTCCAATGCCTTTATCTACCTACCTACTTACTCCATTTAAAATGTAATTAATTTTCATCATTATGAACCTATTACGTATATTATTATGTAGGTATATTGTCCCACTACTGTATATGGGTCTCCTTTTAGAAGTAGAGGTATTCCGATTAGGCTATAGTCCAGCATGCTGACCTAGTGCGGGTTGGCAGACTGTTTTCCTTTACCATTTCAGCGCATTTAATTAATTTACGACATACGATTGTCTTATCTCTGCCACTAGGTACATACTCTGTGTTGTAGACAGTATATTTTAAATTTTTACTGTACTTAATCAGTTTGCGCTATTTAACTCTACAAAGTAATCTTTATTTGCTGTATGAGTAAGGAAAATGTTATTTTCTATGGCAAACACATTACAAAAAATATTACAAAATACATTATTAACTGTCTTTTTTTACAATCATATAGATGCCTAAAATTAGCGCAGAGTTTAAGTTGAATGATTTAACAATTTCGCCTATAAATCAGTGTTTCTAAATTTTACACACTCAGGAGTATAAAAACGTTATCGATAAACGAATAGCATCATTATTTTTTCTAAGAAACGAGATAAATATACCGATGCTGCACAATAATACGTACTGACGCAAGTAGAAACAAAAGAATTTCATTTCAGTAACCACCAGTAGATAATTTTAACGGTTGTTAAGTAGTTATCATAACAAATGATTGACAAGGCAGTTAGGATGATTAGTAACGTTTACCAGATACAAACAGCGGGCGAGAGGCGGTACATTTGTTTGTTATGTTGCCGCATACAGAATCTACTGTTTCAGCACATTTAATATTCAGCTCTGGTAACCTCCTTCGAACATTGTTCACTAGTTAATCCTACCTAGTAATAGCGAAATATAACATTAACGCCCGTATTCCCCGAAGTGTTAGGCGGGGGCTAATCTACGCTCACAGTTCGCCGATATCTATATTTTTAGGTTTCATCCATCATGGGTGTCCACCCCCTATTACATGGATCATCCATGGCAATGGCCTTATTTTTATTAACTGCTTTATTTGTATAATGGCCACAAGACTCACAAGCAACGCTGCTGAGAGAGAAGAAGAAAGTGAAGCTCGTACCCGTATGAGTAACGCTAGGAACCTACACAGATGGTTGACATAAATAAAAGAAAGGAGGTTGATATAAGCCTCCTTTCTTCGCTTATAAGAATCTATAAATGATGATGATGATAAACTCCGTACAAAAAGAGGGTCAATCAGCTAATACTTACTGGAAACGAATAACTTGATGTTTAGCCGTGCGTAAATTATTATATTAGCCTCTGCTAAGCCTTCAGAGTTCTAAATAGATTGTATTCTTGTATACCTACCTCGATAAAGAACTTGTGAATTTAAAGAGTACATTGTGACAAAAATGGCATTTGTGTAAATATCTTGGTTGCTCTAAATTTTTATATTCTAGTTGATACTGAATATAATGTGAGAAAGTGAACAATTTCTTCATAGTTGTAAGTGGATCAGTGGAGTCATAGGAATGTAAATCAATATTTGAAGAGTAAAGTGAACGATAAGAGTTTCTACATTGTAAATAACATTCTTTTATAAGTATTTTACGGAGTTTATTCATAAAACTTTACGGTGTACGTTTAACGACATTATTATTTATAATAACGTCTCATAACATCATTTACTTATACGAATGAAAAATAAGTATTGTCATTAACTTAGTAATTGATTTTATCCCATCATGCCCCATATTATAGACACAATACAAAATCTATTGTCTTAGCATCTGGGAGTCATTACAGGCATTGCTGAATTACCAGTAGATATATTAATTATTTATGTTCATAATATAATTGGTAGGTATCTATCTAATTAGCATTAGAAGGATTTTCGATGATAGAATACTTAATTAAAGACCCTGCCGCGCTTAGTTTGTGTTTGTTCGGACAAATCTCAGAAAATACTGTATGAATGTTTATACAGGTTTCACCAATATAAAGTAGGAATAACTATGAAGGTTATAGTCTATGAACATAATAGACGGGGCAGGTTACTAATAGTCTTATAAAGCAAATAATGGTGGAGTTTCGTGAACTATGACGTCATCAACAGGATAATGTAAAACAGACGTGAGGCGAAGGTCAAAGCACATATTCCGTACTACATACATAATATAAATATTGTTCCTACATCACCTATAGATACAGTGCTCTGTAGCTCTCAAAGGCCATTCGTCCGGTTTCCGGTGTCAACCGCGACTTCTCGCTTCCGATCACCTGACCTTTTTTACGGGAATGGAATTCAACTGCGGTTCAATCAGTTGTTTATTACAGTTGCTTTATTACCTTTGTATCCTTAATCATTAGTATTCCTAGAGGAAATTAACTAAATCGACGTAAGCGCCGTCAACGGCAGTACACAGAAATAATTATTCATTGCAGAATATTTTATTATGATTTTGTAAATAAGCTGCAATGTTCTTAGAAGCTAATTTCATGCCATTAACCGGGCACAAATCTAAACTCCGAACTGAGAAATTTATAAGAAATCTAATAACACTGCTCGATATGAAAATCGAACCCAGACACGTAGCACTCGTGCTTGCGACCACGAGACCAATGAGGCGGATAACATAGTTCATTCATTCGTAGCGGGTTATATTTAACTCATGTAAATAATAATAAACCAAAAGTATAACGTTCTGAAACAATAAATTATTAGCAGCCTGGCGTGTATATATTTTCATAAAAACGCTCTGTTCACGGGTATGCAACCTACTTCAAAGTACACACGAACATTTCGACACCATCGGTTATAAACAATTGCAATATATTATATAGGTATATTTACTAAGTAATTTTAGCATGCACAGCGATCGGGAACTTCAATGCAGATTTGCGATGACATAGGTACCATTGCAAATTGCTATCGGCAACATATTTTACAGCAGGAAACATATTACCTATAATTAGTACATTAGTCAACAACATTTATTTAGACAACAAAATACAAATTATGATGTTTTACAGAATTGTATATTGTTTAAAACATCATAATTTGATAGAAATACTGCGAATAGGAATTACGCTTTACAAATGGTGTCTTTGCCAATATTTTATTACTAGCGACCCGCTCGCATTTTCACCCGCGCTGCTCCGTTCCTAAGAGGCGTAGCGTGATGTTATATAGCCTATGTTACTCAGTGATAATGTAGCTTTCTAACGGCAAAAGAATTTTTGAAATCGGTCCAGTACTTTTTGAGCCAATTCATTACAAACATACTTGCAAATCTTTCATCTTTATAATATTAGTATAGATTGGTCGAAGGACTTCATAAAGTATCTCAATCGTGAATGTATATGATGTTGTGAAGAGCACGAGGCAAGTATGTCATAACTATTATGTATAAGACTAGCTATACCCCGCGGTTTCACCCGCTAAAAAATTACGGACTTTCATACAAACTCTCACCCCCCTTTTCACCACCTTTCCAATTTCCAAAAATCCTTTCTTATCGGATGCCTACGTCATACAAAGAACACACCCTCCAAGTATCAGGTCTCTACGATCAGCGGTTTAGGCTGTGCGTTGATCCGTCAGTCAGTCATTCAGGCCAAAGCATTTTATATGTATAGATGTATTTTGATAAGAGTTTAACTATCACAAACTCTCAGAGGCATACGAGAGGAAACACCGATGAAAACCTAGAACGGAAAAAACGAACCTAACCAACATTTTATCCAGCACACAAAACCAGCAAGAACGTCATTGGGAAATTACAACACACTGTTTAACATTTGTTTTAAATATCGTATATCGGTCACAGAAGGAGAACCTTGCACTCGTTACTCATGGAAATATTTTAATATTTGCTGTAATTACGAGTTCGTCAGTGAAGTTAATGTCTTGCGCCAAACAGTTATATTATTCAATTTATTTTATTGCTGTGCATACAATGCACATCTATGTAAACTGCTTCACGTACAAAACTTGGCACTTCTACAAAATAATTAATTAAAAAGTGGTTAGTCGAGGTTA
This sequence comes from Acronicta aceris, assembly GCA_910591435.1. Taxonomy (NCBI): domain Eukaryota; kingdom Metazoa; phylum Arthropoda; class Insecta; order Lepidoptera; family Noctuidae; genus Acronicta; species Acronicta aceris. The sequence continues at coordinate 11,418,211 of OU342768.1, forward strand.
TGAATAAAATAAATCTCTTATGTTGAGTAACCATTTCTTGAATTTCACTTTTAAGCTTACTTGCTAACTCATGCAAAAGTATATTTGAAATTATGTAGAAAATATCTACAGGTAAATAATTTCAATTAAATTGATTGATTTTTAACTTCTACGCTAGGCTTTACGTCCACCTTTGCTTTATAACTGGTCTAATATTTTATTAAAATTTATTCTTAAATTGTGTTGTTTCACGTTACGTAATCGGTGCCTTGGAAATATTTCTCAAATAGTTTTAATAGTCGTTCATTAAACTTTCCTATCTAGGTGATCAATTTGAACCTGTCATGGGCTATGCGTCGGCATAGTTAGTTAGTAATTATTTAGAAAATTTGAATTTTATGTCAAATGGCTTAAGGTGCAATAAATTAAGTTTAAAAAGTGTTCTATGTTAAGATAACTATACGAGATGGGTAAATTATTATCGTTGGGTCTTTATCTTTAAAGCACGTGACACATGTTCTGAATTGATCATTCGTTTATCAAACACCTCAGCAATGGCCCGTCAAATCGTCGACCAACTAGATGTTAGAATAAAATTGATAGCATCTCACTGAAAAGATGGCGACACATGTCAGACTTGTTACTGTACTAACAGAGATGTGATTACCGGAAGATTTATGTAATGGTGCGACTTTTACTGTAGTTATGAGTTACGTTGGTTCTAGGGGATCCGTACGTTTTATCTCTGTGTTTGGACAGACTTACATGAACTGTGGTACTACTATGCAGAAGCCGAATCCAGAACCGAGTAGCTTTCTAGCAAGTCATGAGCGACTGTCGAATCACATTTTATCGTTTATATTCAAGTCGGAAGTCAAACGCAAATTGTATTACGGATTACTGTCTGAAAAGGATAAAGTTGCACTGTGACAAAAAACCTGTAATAGATGGAAGGTCGGGCCAAAAGTCGCCCGTGTAGAACCGACCTATCAACAAATATTTTACAAGCGATCCCTTCTGTGATTTCTTTTAAATTAACTACCTACTAAGAATAGTCGAAGAGAATAATGTTACGATGGTGGATGCGGAAAGCACTTGATTAATTGCAAGTCTAAATGTTTGCACAAAGCAGCACATTATAATACAAATATCTGGTGGACTTGACAGGACGAATAAATTGTGGTGCTACAAGATATGTAGCGTATGTGGTTCGCCAACATAGATATTAGCCAGATATTGACACAGAATGATAAGAAACTCTTAAAAAAGATTATTAACACAAACAATGAAGATCTGGGCGTACCTATAGCTCATAGGCACGATAAAATTATACTTATCTCGTGAACGTTGAGAGCCAATGTTAAGATAAAAATCACAAGAGGACAAGATAGGTAATTGTTTCAAGTTATGAACTTGATATTGTAACAATGGCCACTAAACTTTTAAAATCATCAAGTATTGATAACATAACAATTAAAACCAGTAAGACAATGATCCAGTCAAAGAAAAATATTTACAGAATAATTTTATGAATAACCACCATTTAACAGCTGAAGAAAGCAATAAAATTAATATTTAAAACGACATTGAATACGATGACACAAGTTAATCAAACAGTACCTATAGAATACAGATGTTTTACATACAAAACACAGGTACATTTAAAGATCATCAACATAAGTAAATCATAAAAGTTATCAAAACACAATTTCCTCACTAATTACCAGCCATCGTAAGGAAACAATTCGTTCAACTCAACTCATCAAGTATTAACTCGTGAAATGTAAGGCTCGATTCGTAGTCAAGGCGGCTGCTATCGCACCGTACGTTACATTCAGTGCAATTATATACATTGAAATTATTGCTAGTTAATATCTTGAACCGCGGAAATGAACCTTATAAGCTAAGCGATTAGGTTTGATTAGTATTGTTAATATAAATTGTGAGGTTGTAGACGCACCAGTGATCGTGTTTCGTATCGCAGTCCTCGCACGGTCACACGTTTGGCGCGATGAACGCGCGGTAACTAACTGACGTTGGTCTGATATCGCCATGTTGGTGCCGCCGAACATGTGACCATGCTAACTTCGTGATGCGATCGTTAAATTGTCCCCTAACTTTATGTTCTCAACTGACACCTTAATTACGTATTGGTAGGTATTATTTATGCATTTCTTCGGCTTACTTTATGAGGCTTTCGTTATTTATGCGCACGCGCATAGGAAGCATGTCCTATGTTCATCTTGATGATATAAACATCCCGTTTACGTAAACTGGAATATTTTACGCGCTTTTATTAGATCATACAATTATTGGAAGTTATAGTTCATAGTGATTACTTGTGTATATTAAATATAAAAGTTTATTATTAAAATTTATATGTCATAGCGCAACGGCCTTTTAGCTAACTACAGAATTAATTAAATAGGTACTTAAAGTAACAGACACGCATTGCGAAACCAGTAGATAATAAATATTTTTCATAATATTCTATTCGTTAGCAAAATATAATAGAACAAAAAGCACTCACATATTATAATTCGGCGTCGATATTCCGCAATAAAAATCCACACCACTGGAGAAGTCGTGTCTGTGTTATTCTCACATCAGCTGATGATAAGGAAGATGAGAGCTATCTCGTGATCGCGCCGTGTGGTTGGTAGCACTGCCCACTCCTGCGCAGCCTCCGCGGCCTCGCGAGTTCGCGACTCATCTTTGCGTGATTCGTACTGCGGTTTAAATAATGAGTTTTGTACATTGAAACTATTTTACTAATAGAGTTAAAATTGGACTTGTCATACATTTTGTATTATATTATAGCCATCTAGTCAATGTATATAGATATACTTAGTCTAAATATAGTTTTCCACCGACCATAGATTATGCAACATTTTACATACGACAACGAAATGCATTTGGACCTTAAATCACACTAATAAAGTTTCCCATTTCTGTTGCACAGGCAAGAATATTTTTTATTTTTTAGCTGATTCTACGCATTCTGCCGCTGGTTAGACTCCGCTAGGAGTCTATCTAGTTGGGCGCCAAGTAGTAGTATTCTATCATTATTGTGGTTCAGTTTCAATGGTCATGTTTAATGCCTACGAAATTACTGGGCCAAAAAGATAAAGTGACTGCATCTCAAATTACTCTGAGAGTGGAGTTTGTCTAAAGGTACTCCAGCGTTGCTAGCGTCTCTTGTGTAGGAATACCACTATACCTACCGTCAAACGGGCGAATGTATATATATTTTTTTAAATTTCTGTGGCTATTGTATCATTGCTACCGCAGTTAATCGATCTATCAGATCACAGGACCGGATCTACTTTTTAGCGAATCTGGCTGGTGAATGGTCGCCCATGGCAAGTACCCCACTCCAATTCCGGGCCTTATATGCTTATTTGCCACCGTAGTGGTAAAACTATGAAATTCAAAACGAAGTCTAAAATAATTAAGTAACAACTTACTTAATATTCAGTTCTTGTGGTTGAAGTTCCTTGATAGCACACTCGGCATGCTCAATGATCAATGTTCTACTTAAAGGTGATTATGTCAATTGCCTCCGGACTTGCAATGATTGAGGCCTAATCCAAGCTAATGAGCGGCCAATTAAATAATTCAATAGAATTTCCTGTAATTATACTATTCCAGGTAGGTTATTATAAAGTTTTGCAAAGTAAAAATCTGCAATTCTGTCTAAAATATTTAAAATTTATTGCAAAACAAATACATTTTAACAAACCTAAAAAAAAACAAAGTTTGCTATCTACCTTTAAAAATAAATAAATAGCTACTATGGTCAGTCGTAAAAAAAAATGTAAAATGTGTGTAAAACACTTGTTAAAATATTATGACAATATTTAATTATTACTTACTTCGATTTAACTTTGATCTGTGTCACACATACTTATTTAATATATTTTACATTTCTTTTCACAGACTGGCCCGGATAAAAAATGATTAACAAAATACAGTTCACATCACATATTGGAATTACAGGTATTTAAATTGGTAGGACTAATTAAAAATGACATTATTAATGATAATGTTTGAGTTTAATCTAAAAGAACCTGCAATAGATCAATGTCAAATTATTTATCAATCAATAAGTATGAATCCATCAATGGGGTAAGTAATTTTGAATTTGTCGGTAAAACTTCATGGATTCGATGGCTATTAATTGACCTATTCACAATGCAATTAATATAAAATACAGGTTTTTATAACATTATTTTCATTCTTTTAACTGTATTCATTCAACTTAATTTTATTATCATTGGGTACCTACATATATCGATACTTATCCAGATAGTCTGTTTATTATTTCCAATAAATTAAACATTTCATAGGTTAAATCACACTGTAGATTCAACAAGCTGCTGTCCTTCATCTTTATGCCATCACCATGTAAGTACAACCATTTAAAATAATAATCATCATCAATTCATTGTGAAAGTTCAATCCAAGCATGAAAATTTGGGAAAAGGTTCGGATAAAGTTATCCAAATTTTCACGCTTCTAGTTTTAACCATCCGACACAAACTAGATTGCATTTAAAACATTTGCGTGTTGGGTCGTTTTATTCCCTACAATAGTGTTGAGTTGAACCACACCGATACACACGTCATGCTCGTGAACGAGTGTTGTCTGTCGGGGCCGGTAACTCTTACTTGCTGTTGAATTCCTTTTTTTATTGATGAATAAATCTTATAAATCAAGCTGCATAATTTTATTCTCAGTAACTATTGAAAATAAAGTTTTGAAGCTTATTGTTGCAATCAGGTTTTTTTTTAAAGTGTGTCTATTTAGTTTCTTGCCGGCTTTTCTCCAAGACTTTTTGAACCTGTGCAACTAGTTTTGACTTTTCAAAAGTACCTATTTTAGAGATCTAATTGAAATAAAAACAATGACTTTATTATTTTGTACATAAATGCTACAATTAATAAAATTGCAGCCATTACAATGAGCAATTTATTAATCGTTAATCGTGACTTTTACAAATAACTACTTATCAATTGATACTCTTATTAAAAACAGTGTTTGTAATTGATAAATATTTATTCTATTTAATTTAATTAAAACGAATTAATGTACAGTCAACAGCACACCAAGTTACCACAAACCGTCCAATAATTTTTCCATTATTGAATGTACTACCTACTAGAATGGATAATGTCTAACTCTGAATGCATCCGCAACACTTGCCCTCTTGTCCCATCGCGATGCCAAAGATAAATCCCTTTAGAGCCATCCCCGTCAACCAGCCTCATCTAGCGTCATTTCATGGCGTTTACTACTTATGTACTTTCAAATACATAACACCGCTGTTGATCAAGTTAAGTACAAACAACCGATCATTGACTATTATTTTATTACAACTTTCAACTGGCTCTTAAGTACACGTGACGTTGTCTTTTAGCGACAAACGGCTTGTGAGCATTGAACAGATAGTGCACAATCAAACCATGCGCCATTTGTAAAATATCGGAACGTTTCACAAAAGCACAACGAGTTTATCTATATGTAGTAACACTACTACGGCCTTCCTCTTAAGTATATAATTATTTATTTATATATAATCATTAATGATACATCAATTTATTATTATGTACTACACAACAAGAATAACTGACATAATATCAAAGCACTGCTTGTAATGGTTTCTACGATACAAATGTACAAATAACATAATTATGGTACTAAGTGAGAAATATAAGATCATCAAACAATATATCTGTTCATAAACATGTAAAATACTAAAAAAAAATTATCTCAAAGGCATAAAATTCATGTTAGAACGTCTGTTACCGTGTATTCCGTTCATTCTCATACATGCTTTGTATCATTGAGATACAATTTAATTATCTTTGTGGTTGTAGACCATTTTAATCAGTTTGTACGTCCAGATAGATAAATTTTATGCTGACTGTACCTAACATTTTATATTTATCAAATATAAATATTCACTAAAACAATACAATGTATTTGGTTTTCAACGGGTTAATTAATCCTAATGACTTAGTGCCACAAGGAAGTTGTATAAGTAGATGACAACAATATATTTAAAATAATTTATAATTTTAACTGTCGTATCCTTTTTTAAATAAAGCTTATTGTATCTACAATAAGCTTTATTTACAGATACATAGTATAATATATGCCATATTTGATGAAATAGGACGCCCCCAAAATTAGAAAGGCTTTTTAAGCTACAAAGCCATTTTCGATCGTTCTATAAGATCGTAACTTCGAAACGGATCAACCGATTTGAATGCGGTTAATAATAATAAGTCATCCTCCTAGCCTTTTCCCAACTATGTGGGGGTCGGCTTCCAGTCTAACCAAATGCGGCTGAATTAGTAAGCATTATAATTCCAGATGACTATAGATTTTGTTAAATTATCATAATTTAGTTTTAACCGTGTGTGCATATGCCTCAGAAACATCCAACAGACTAAGCTAAATATTTTAGGTACTAAAAAGGTTTAAAAAGGAATATATTATTCCATTTCTTCCATCGGTAACCAACACTAAACTAAACAACACTATTACCATATCATAAATAAAATTAAACTAAATGATAACAAGGAAACATAATCAACAAAATGCGAGGTAGAAAGTAGTTTTATCTGGCAACTTAATGCGATTTTGCAAGTAACTCATATTGTCCACCTATTCTTGTTTAGTGAACTGTCTAAGTAAATATAATTATCTATATTCCATCCCACCTAACATTTAATTCGGTACGTATCGTAGGTTAGACACGTGGGTGCCTACTCCTAAATGTAAATAGAACGCGATTTCCTACGAAATTATGGACTAATTCAAAGAAAGAAATTATTTATTGTGATACCGTAAAAATATAAATTAAGTTTACAACGAAAATATCTTTAACTAAAACCATGAATAGAAACTACAACAACCTTAAGTACTTTATATTATTATCAAACCATCATACCATCACACCTGTATTCCCCGAAGGGTTAGGCAGAGGTGTACTTAATGACACCCACAGTTCGCCGGTATGTTTAGGTAGGTCCCATGTAATAGGGGGCAAGTCTATTGCCATTAACCGGGTACAAATCCAGACTCCAAGCTGCTACTGAGAATTTCATAGAAAAACCCAATAACACTTTGCTCGACCTGGCGATCAAACCCAGGACCTCTAGAGTAGCAGTCGCCGTTGGGGCCACTAGACTAATGAAGCAGTCATTAGTCTAGTATATTATTATGTAAGTAAAATTTCAAATACCGTGGATGTTTTATAAAAGTTCCCACGAGATGAATACATACAATACATAATAAATAACGGCATTGGCATTGCATTGTCCTATTCTCCAGATCGAAGTTCAACAGGTTGTGACTAGAGATCGGTTTATGCCAGGGCATTTATTTTTTGCCCAAAATGCCTGGGCAGAAACCCATCTATGAGGTGGATTTATGCTGAGGCACTTGATTTTTACCCGGAATATCTCGCCATAAACCCATCCGTAGTTGTGAATATTGGCGAGGATGTAATAAAATCAGGATCACAGCGAAACCAAAACATCAATCATCAGGATCAAATCTTTGAAATTAGACTGAAAAAATGACACCAGTCATTTAGGACATAGTTACAATCGACGCTATGTGTTAGAAGACCATAAACTCATCAACCAACCAACGAATTTATTTATTTATAATCTTTTATTCCACGTTTTAATTGTTTAACTGTTGGGCTCCACACAAGAGCTGTGTGGAACACATTCAGAAGTAATAGGTAGGCACATAACTTGCAGAAAAAGCATGAATAAACAAACATATGATAAACAACAAGCGTATGATAACAGTGTTCAAAAATAAAGCATTTCAATGGTGTTTACGACTACAATACGGGGATATTTTTGGAACGAATAATCAGCAGGTATTAATAACCCCGTGTTTAAAATAAACAATTACGCGGGATATATCAATGTACTTTTGCGTTTACGTTCGCTCCTGAATATTTATAGTTACCTTTCCAGTATATATATTCTCCATATTTCTACGTGGTACGTTATATAAATTTAAATGCGTGAACGACTATGAACGTCTAAGAGTATATATAGTTGTAATAAACGTTGTAACCGGATAATAATAATATCATACGGCCGGTATGATGTCATGAAACAATTCATTTTCTAATTACTAGGAACACTTAGGAAGTAATCTAAGTTTGTATGTAGGTGGTAAAAAATGGTATTAAAATTTGGTCAATCAGCCTTCTTCGTTCTGCTTATTTTAATACCTACTTGAAGACTTATTGGAGTTTATATTATATTTATTTTATCGTGCCTTTCGTGTTTTTTGCAATATGACGTACTTGTATCAATAATATATTTGATTTACGTAATTTTCAATCCTAATATTTGCATTAGGATAGGATAGGTATCATAGAGTAATGTCCTTGTTTAGAAGGATGCCTATGATTTAAATTTTACCCTGTATAAAGATTTTTTTTATTAAAATCTAAAATAATTTCCATGAAATTACATTGAATGTTTTACAATTGTTCAGTGGCAAAGTTACCAATACCATTATCGTTTTTTTATTGGGTTTTAATGTGTTATACGAATTGTTTCTAGATAAAAGAACTAATTAACATCACTGATGAAGCCGAATATTGGAAACTTATTTCTATCTTAATAAACGAATGACTAACTGCGGAGTCAAAATCAGTAGGTACGTCTATTCTTTCTAGATCCAGTTTATGAAGATTCTATTCACACAGTAATATAAACTTTAATCATGTGAAGTTAAAGTCGAAATTAAAAAGAAAACGGTAATGTGACTTATTAATTTAGTTGCAACAGAAATTGGACTTTTTGAGATACAATTAATATTCCTGCAATTAATTAGCTAGTTTCAATGCTGATTCCATATTTTAAGGGAACAATATATTTATTAAGTACTTGTACATCAATTATCTAAAATGGGTGTGATATATAAGTAAACCATAAATTTAGGTTGTCTAAGTAGCAAAAATGTGTTTATAAAAGAACGTTCAACATTTAGAACATATTTTATAATTATTAATAACTGTTATCTAGTCTTTCCGAATCCCATGTAAAAGCCTTTCCTTCCCTAAATCCGAATGTCTTTATTGTCTATAAGGACCTAGGAATTAACTACATTGAACGTAGTCAATGTGATCGTAGTTTAACATTGGCCAAGTGTGTGTAGACGTCGATACTTCGATATATTTTCTATCAGGATTCATTGAACAAAATTTTAGTCATGTTTACTATAATACGCAATACGTAATAAATAATGACGTAATCTCTATCAAAACTTTTATCAATACATTACATTATAATTATGGTCCAAACTACTGTACTTTTTTTCAGAGGGGCTAAGTATCAGTTTCATTTCAACGTCTCGATTTTACGCATCGACCGCATTTGGCGTGCTGATTGGCGATATCCGTGACCTTCACCACTCTCCACCAATCAGAGAGCCGAACGCAGTCGATGCGTAAAATCGAGTCGGTGAAATGAATCTCGCACTAGGCCTTCAAATGTGACGGCAAATCCCTATATTGTCATTTAACATGCTATCACGCACTTGACCGGCAGATACACATAAATTATAAAAAATATTTACATTGAATAAATCCTATGAACATTAACCACCAAAATCACCGTATAAATAATAACATGAGATTGTTACATAATCTACAAATTATCTAAAAAATATTGGCTCTATTTGTACCGATATATTGTTCTATACACGTCATATTCATGGAACTGAAACAACGAAAAACATTTGTTTAAATTAAGAAGCATAATTTAACCAGAGACGTGGCAGACCACGGAGGAGACGACGGGATGACCTGGATCTCTTTTGTAAGGAAGTAGCACAACAACGAGAAGAGTGGAAAAAATGGGGGGAGGCCTTTGCCCAGGAGTGGGGCAATACAGGCTTATAAAAAAAAGGAAGCAAAAGCAATCAATCTATTAATTTACTGTTTTTATTAAATTGCAATGAAAATATATACCTAAAGCCTAAGTCATGCAAGTATACACACATTTGAAATTAAAGGTTTATTGACAACTAGCGACCCGCCTATGGTTTTACCCACGTTGCCCCGTTCCTAAGAGTCGTAGCGTGATGCTAAATTGGAATCACTCCGTCCATTACTGAAAATCGCATGAAAATCCCTTCAGTAGTTTTTGATTTTATTGCGAACAGACAGGCGCGTTGGGGACTTTGTTTAACAATATGTAAGAATAGACAAAAACAGGAACAGTTACTTACTCATTATAGTAGGTAATTTCATAGACCATAGTAGAGTCTCACTGCATTTGATTGTAACCTTTTCTGAACCATCAAAGGTGTTAGAAGTGCTTACTATTCCACCAAACTTCAAAGATTCATTGTCTGTAACACATACAACACATTATTGTAGTAATGAGTAATAATACAGTATATATGTATGATGGCTGGATATACTCTAAAGGCGGCCAACATTTTATAAGTAAGGCGGACAACTTTTTTGTCCATGAAATATATTTGTTGAATGTTTTTTTATTCAATTATTGTTATTTCGTTTTATTAATTGCATACCATGACGCCTGTATTCTTCGAAGGGCTAGCCAGAGGCGTACTAATGTATACCCACCGTTTGCCGGTATGTTAAGGTCCCATGTAATAGGGAGCGAGCCTGTTACCATTAAACAGGCACAAATTCGAAACTCCGAGATAGAAAACCCAATAACACTGCTGCACCTGGGAATCGAACCCAGGACCTCTAGTGTAACAGTCATCCTTAGGACCACTAGGCCAATTATGTTGTTTTGTTAACTGATTAAATTAAATAATATTTAAATTGAGATAGGTACTATTAATAATTGAAATTCGAAAATAATAGATCATGTAATCATAGTTATTCACATGGCAAAAAAATATTTTAATGTTATAAAACTAAAATTATTACCTAGATTCCATTTCAGCCCTGTTGAAGTAACATATTGGCAACCTTCACCAATAGGGACCAAAGAACACCAAGCTCTCTTATGCTTTCTACTCTCTTCAGGAACATAAATGACATGGTCTCCGGGGAACAGTAGCCATGATAAAGTGTCATCTGACATTATGTACACATTTGTGTTAGGACTTAACAAGAATTTTTCTCTTACTAGGAACAAAGTTTGTATATTTCCTAATATCTGGTCCAACCGACCAGAAGCTTGTGCAACTGCTATAACGTGGGACATCTGAAATTAATATAATACTTGAGTACCGACTTGTAGTAATTTATGAAAAAAAAAATGTTATGGCAACACAAACAGTGCTAAAACGTTTGTGATGACCAGACAGAGACTTACTTCCATTCCTATTCTGTTGCTGTATATATTTAATTCTATTAATGCTTTTGTAAAGTCTGTGTGATTTTGATCTGGAGTATGTATAGCCTAAAAATATATAACACATTAATAAACACTTCAATAAAGAATTTCAATTATTTGGTAATAATACAATTTCTTGTATTAGGAATGTGATAATATACTCAAACTCTTCTCACATACATATGTATATTTTAGTGTCTAATTAAAATTTAAAACCATCTTGGTAGAATATTTATATACTTATTAACCTTGTTTGAATATTCTTAGTCATTTCTTCTTAAGTAATACTTCTTCTGGCTTCAACCACTTCATAATTATGTATAAAATTGACAAGTTTTAGGAAAAACAAACTTAATGCTAATGTTATATTAGCATAATGTTTAATTTTCTTTGCAATAGGTTTCTCAACCTAAAGCCATATTGGGGCATGCCCACTGATGATGCAAGTTCAAATTGTAAACACACACACGAAAACAACCACACACAAAAACTTTATATTCTCTTTTTCTAATTTTGATAGTATATTTAAAATTAAATTATAATTATAAGATAAGTAAATTTGTAGATTAAAATTTCACCTTACAACCTTTCTTTTTATATTTTTCTAATATTTCATCAGTGATTGAGTCAAAGTCTCCAGTGACAAGGTCTGGATCTTTTATGCCTTTCTTCATATCATCTGAGAGGCTGCTTAGGAATTTGTCCCATTGTTTCGTACCACCATCCACAGTCATTCTGATTATAGCTAAAATGATTAATATAATATAATAATTACTCAAATATGACAAATGACTGGTTAATACAAGAATCATAACCACTTGTTACTTGTGTAGTTTCACCCTATCCCTCTGTTCCATTATTTCCTAATAATGTTAATTAATGTTCTGTAGTAAAAGTGTAGGTAACATAAGGTGCACCAAAAAAAAGGTGGGCCAAAGATATAGTCACAATAGCTGGAGAGAAATGGAAGAGCATTGCCCAAAATAGAAAACATTGGTGTAAGTTGGAGGAGACTTATACCCAGCAGGGATCCATACAAACATAAAAAAAATATTTCTTTATGGTTTTGTAATGTAACATTTGATATGGAATTAAAGAATCTTTATTATTATTATTATAGTAAAAGTATAAGCTAGTACTTTACCAATACATTAAAACAAAGCAATAATGAACTTGACAATTTATTAATGAATATCTGCTTTTATTTATTGTGTCAATGGCAACTTTTGAATATTAAACACAATTAAAGGACACACTAGCATGTGTGAGTAAAAGAGCAGTGAATATGAATGTGGAGGGATGGAGGGGTATCTTATCTTATGTGGGGCCGAGGCAGCAAGGCCTCAGTGTACTTCGGCCCAATGGGATCGATTGTGCTTATCGGATGGAGGGGTAAAAGGAGACCAAGAGAAAAGATGGATGGATTGCATTAAGGCCAATATGATGGGAAAGGGAGTGAATGATAAGGTGATGGCTGATAGGGATGAATGGAAAAAAGGAGACCCTAAGACATACTGGTCATCATCCCTTCCCTTCCCTGCCCTTGCCCCAAATTGGGGCAATGGCAGGGAAGGGAAGGCTGGAAAATGATGACCAGCATGTGTGACATGGATTGCTATGTCTCCTTGCAGATTATAGATGGATTACTTAACTTACCATTATTCCACAATCTCTTAACAAATCCAGGACTTTGTGGGATTGGTCGATTCAAAATAAGAATTGCATACTTGATGTTAGAAGCTATAGACTTGTTCATAGTAACTTGAGACACATCCCATTTCCAACACTTGACAGTACAAGACGGTCCACAGAGATCAGGCTGCTTTGGAGAGAAATAATTTTAAATTACATAAATCATATCAGATTCCAAAATGAATTCCATGATTTAAAGTGAATTGATAGTTTGGATAGCTGTTTTGGTATGCCAATATTGTCCATTGTAGATCAATAGATATAAGACATACAAAAAACCTAGGACAACAAAACCAAGTTTGTGGACAGAAACAGAATAGACTTCTAATCAATTGCAACTACTTGCAATAGTTGATCAATCTTGTTACTAGCTAAATAATTAATTTACATAATAATAACGTTATTGATGAATGACTTCGTTCTTGAACTTGGTGTTATCATTAAATTTATCATTGCATTGATAGTGCCAAAATTTTTAGTTTATTCAGCAACTTTCAGCATTGGAACTATCTACGATCATGTTTCACCTTACCTACAGTAATTTTCCTATTTTTATTTAATCAGCAGCAAGAAGAAATTCAGTAATTTTCAATTTGAATCACAAAATTAATACAAACCGCTTCGCCCATAGTTCCGTTGGTAGCCATGGAGACGGGACAAAAATGATATTAAAATAGATTTTTTTAGATTTTATTTTTGGGATCACAACTTCCAAATCAACAACACGCAACAAAACGTCACAATAATCTTCACATTCACGATTTTTCAGTGTGAAGCTGAAGTGAAGTGTGAAAATGTAAATTTGATTTGATTATATTTAAATTTTTTAATTCAGTCAATGTTGCCATCCTTGCGAAATGTCAGTGTCTCAGACGACAGGGTCTTTCAATGCCAGCTGAATAAAGGGATGAGATGTATTTACTTTATTAGGTTTTAACACCGGGGTTTCGCGTCGAAGTAGGGCGCCCGAGTACGGGCGAGAAATACTGTCAAGTAAGAAGTATTATTTGCTAGTTCCGCGCGGGCACAGCACCAGAATTAGACTTGTATAAAAAATAGCGCCTTATAAATAATGATGATATGAAAATAGGTCCATATCATCACTATTTTATAAGGCGCAGAATCGTATTTACAAATAAAAATACTTTGAACTTCCTAGTATTTTTTTAGCAAACACAATTTTTCTCCTCATTTAGAAGACCGTACGGATCGATTTCATATGGAAGTATTCAATTTATTTAAGAACAAGTCCTGAATCGCGTAAGTGAAGTTTGCAACGTAACTTGGATATATACAACCGCCCGACATCAACCGTTCGGCCGTGGCCTGCCAAGCAAAACACCCGCCTGGTCGGAGGATCCTCCCTTTGGTGTGAGGGGCAACACTCCTCGCCCCTACACAGTGGTGACCCCTGCGTGATCCCAGTGTATCCACACTGGGGACTCCGAAAAGAACATCAGTGCATCATTCGAAGACCAGCAGCTTCATCATCACCGTTGTCTCCCTTCCCTCACAGCACGAGCAGCGAGTCACACAGCCAGCCACTTCAACATCAAGCAACTTGGCACAGCAGACTGCAGTTCGACCGATCAACAAACAGAGGCAGTGTCCCCTGGTCGACGCAGCAGCCAACCACTACTCAATACTGCACCACCTCGACTCACTGGGCCATTCAACGCTCTCACTGCAACACAGTCCCAACACACTGCGGACTACGCGGCATTCTGTTCCGACTCACTGGAACAATCACTTCACTGGCATTGGCAAGCTCTTCAGACGCTCTGACCATTGACTCATCGATACGACCATCGATACGACCATCGAACTCCGGTCTCGGGGGGGAGTGATGTATCGACATCTACCGCGCTACATACAAACTAGACGAACAAGTCCTGCATCGCGCAAGTGAAGTTTGCAATTTAACTTAGTTAAATACAACCGCCCGACATCGACCGTCTCGGGCCGTGGCCCGTCAGGCTAAACACCGGCTTGTTCGGAGGATCCTCTATCCGTATTACTGAATTAGCCGAAATATCGTGAATGAAATTATTATGAGAGTAATAAATGGTAGGTAAGTAAGTAGGTACCTAGTAAGATTTACAATAGAGGTAATTTACTTTTTAAGTAAGATTTTGTAGTAGTAGGATAAGGATAGGTAAGAGGTCATAATTGCTGTAGGTAACGCACACGCGTTGAGATGGTTTTATGTTCTCCCCGTGGTGGGGTCAGGCGATAGTCTTGATAATGTCAGTTAGTCAGTCGAATCAATAGTCATTCTATTTTACAGACGATGATTGTGGTCATCTCAAGACCAAACGCTGGGAGGAGATAGATAAGTAGATGAAATTAAAATATATAGGCGGGCAGCCCTATCGCGCGTTTACGTTACTGCGTTTATTAAAACGATGTCAATGAGCTGCGTCACCAAACTGTATATCTTTATTGTGACTAATGTCACGTGGAGGTCATATTGCAAGCGAATGTTCTACGTGCAAAATCCAGTATAAATGTAAGACTCTTGGTTTTAACGTACCTAGTCTGTGGTTCTGAACATCCTGAGTTCTGTTCTGATATACTAGTATCTCTAAGTAGTCTGTGGTTCTGAACTTCTGACATACTATCTCTTAGTAGTCTGTGCTTCTGACTGCTGTCAAAAAAGAGTTGTCAAATTTGTTCATTTGTTGTGCTTTTTGTAAAATTTTCGTCAAGGTTCGTTTGTTTTATTTGAAATTTAATTAATATTCCAAGATGAACAGAATATTTGGACGTGGGAAATCTAAGGAGCCCGGCCCAAGTATCAACGACTGTATTAGCAATGTAAGTATACAAGAATATCATAGTGATCATATCTTAATGTATACTTTTGATGATTCATGATTTTCGTGATTATCCAAATCAATGTTTGCAGGTCGATAGCAGGGCAGATAATATTGAGCAAAAGGTTCAGAAACTGGAGTCGGAGCTTAGAAAATACAAGGACCAGATGAATAAGATGAGAGAGGGACCTGCAAAGAATTCGGTTAAACAGAAAGCCATGAGGGTCTTAAAGCAAAAGAAAATGTGAGGATAACATATTTTATTTAAGAACATATTGGATGAATTCAATGTCTTCAGATTCTAATAGCCATCTCAGTGTTTTCCCAACTGTGTTGGGCACAGTTCGTCCTTCCAACATAAAAAAAAGCCACTGTCATCCGATCCCTACAACCCAATTCCTAAGCAATACCAATGTGTTATACATTGTTAGCTTAATGTCTAGCTTCCAATTACCCCTAACAATGGTTATTAGTTTTTGTAACCACTGAGACATGGAGTGAGTGGAGTGATCATGGAGTGTATTAATTAAGTATGGTCACCAAGCATGCTAAGTTTACTTGATTTTTTCAAGACACATGAAAATGAAATAAGTAATTTCACAATAAAAATAATTGCTTAAAATAATTGAAATAAGTATTATTTTTATTGTGATAGGTATATGTGTATATTTATTAAACTTTTTTAAATAAAATGGAGATCAACAACATTCAGATTTGACATTGATGATAGTGTGCAGAGACCATGTTTTTTATTCATTACTGTCTTGGCACAGCCATAAATTGCTCAGTATCCACTGATTGGTTACAATCAAAAGATAAATTTTAGGGTTTTTCTATGAAATTCTCAGTAGCAGCTCAGAGTCTGGATTTGGTCCTGGTTAATGGCAATTCCCCGAACAGTTAGGCAGAAGAGTACTAATGTACACCCACGGTTCGCTGGTAGTTTTAGGTCCCATGTAATAAGGCAGCAAGCCTATTGCCAGTAACCGGGTACAAATCCCAAATTCTGAGCTACAAAGAATTTCATAGAAAAATGCAATAATACAGCTCGACCTGGGAATCAAACCCAGGGCCTTTAGCATAGCAGTTGTACTCTAGACTACTAGGCTAATGAGGCAGTTGTTGTATATTCTTATGTTTCTTCTACACACTACTCCCATTAATCCACTCTGCCATCCTCAAGCTGAAATGGTGTTATCCAACATTGGCTATTTAGATATTTTGAGCCCCCCCCCAGAAAAAAATATCCATCAATCTGTCTTACCAGAATTTTATTATGAAATTTTTTCATTTTTTCAATTTTACAGATCTTAAATAAGAGCATTTTAGCTTGAAGAATGCAAGCATTAATCATCTTACAGAGATAGAAAAATACTAAGCATAAATTCCATAACTTTAAACTTTATGACCATCCTTAGAAGTCCCACAACCATGTTTGAATCGGTTTCTTCTAGGCAAGCACACTCCATTGTAGATCGCAGTGTCATTTAATATCAGGCAAACTGGCGGTCAAGCATAAGCCTATAACAAATAAAAAAAAAAACTTTTTAAAGGTAGAAATGTACCTTTTTATTTAAAAAAATTATACATAATCATTTTAGTCACATTCTAATTAATTAATTAGAGTTTCTTGTGCTGTGACTAGAATTATATTTAATGGTGTTCTTTACTTTTATACTTACTATACAAATTGTAGGTATGAACAACAGCTGGAAAATCTAAGAGCACAGTCATTTAACATGGAACAGGCGAACTACGCGACACAGACCCTGAAGGACACTCATGCCACCGTGGCAGCCATGAAAGATGGTGTCACACAAATGAAGAAGGAGTTTAAGAAGATTAACATTGATGCTATTGAGGTTATTTTCTATTTAACTAATTTTTTTTAAACTTACCAGCAATGTGGGTCACAAGTTACTAGTATTCTCGTTGACCCTTTGTGCTAAGCTAAATGCTTGTGTTACAAGTGGGTCCAAGTTGGTAGTGCAATGAGTGCGCTTCGAACCGACAACTATATGATCGCTAGTCCGACGCTCTACCCATTAGGCTACCGCCACTATTTTATTCCAGGGAAAGTTTTTTTGGCAAGAGAATGTCATTAGAAAAGGCATGAGTATAATTTTATTTATGCCACATCCATCAGATAGCGTTTCGTTGATCCATAGAGAGGATAACTTTTTCTTTGAAATAGGAATGAAGATAAAGTGCTCTTAAAAATTGTGAAGCTTAATACATGTACAGGCAGTCTATATAAATTGTTACTTTTACTTTGTGCACTCGTACAAGCTGCAGCAGTTGAACGATTATGAAAAAAACATCTTGACGTTTTGTACAATATTTTAGTATAGAGAATTAGAGACTACTGGTTTCACTTACGCGAATATTAGACATTGAAATAAAACTACTTTTTTATAGAGACTTATTTATTAGAACAGATTTGTATATTTTCTATTCAAAACTTTTATAGGATGTAAACGACGAGTTGGCAGACATGTTGGAACAAGCAGATGAGGTACAAGAGGCGATGGGTCGCCAGTACGGTATGCCCGAGATCGATGATGACGAGTTGGCTGCCGAACTTGATGCTCTTGGTAATTAGTTACATTTTAATCTCTCACTACATCATGACCATGATTTGATAAGTGATCATACTAGTTTAACACAGTAATCACATTTCATTGTGCAGTGTAAGATATATTTTACAGTAAGAGCTTTGTGATAGTACAAGTTATCTGCGACTGTTGTAGAGCACCTTGGCGTGTATTTACTTTTACGCGCGAGAGCCATTAGTTAGTGTGACTGGCAGTCTGCAGTTCGTGGGGGCTTTTTAGGCCCGGCAACGCATCTACGACTCCACTGTGTTGCAGATGTCTATAAGCGGCTCGTTTACTCATTTGCCGACATGAAAAAATATCGAATATGTTCGCACGTGGAGACTATTACCTTTATTGTAATGAGTAACGACCATAACGATACCCCTCGACCTACGACCTATGTATAATTGAGTCTTCTAACAAATTGAGGTATTGTTTTTTTAGGGTACCGTTTTCTCAAAAGGAGAAAATGGTACCCTTATAGTATACAATCACTTTTTTGTGATCCTATACCTACTATAAGGATATCTGTGTTGTCTGTCTGTCAAGACTCTTTATCTCGGGAACGCGTGGATAAAACCATATACTCAGGCCTATAGTCCTTTGAAGTTGTGAAAAATCAAACTTCTATGTTAACATTCGACACTCTCAAGGGAATCAAACTTTATAGGGTCAAGGGTATTTTCCTAGAACTATGAAATTGGCAAGTAATACCGTCATAAACTACAAATATAGGGAAAAATCTGAAAACTACGTTAATTTGTAATTATAATATATTATAATAATTATGTACCTACAAATTTGTACGGAACTCCGATTCGCACTTTTTCGGTTCTTATATATACACGTGCATAATAAACTATGATCTTATAAATATTATTATACTTAGGAGGTATCGATAAAAAATCTGGCCTTCTCGATTTCAGGCGACGAGATAGCCCTGGATGACGATGCTTCTTACCTCGATGACGTAGTGAAAGCCCCTGCCGCGCCTGATAAGGAGCCAGGTGCTGACAGCGTACGCAATAAGGATGGGGTGCCTGTCGACGAGTTCGGTCTCCCGCAGGTGCCCAGCGCCGCGCAGACCACGCGCTGACGTGTCCGCGAGCGGTACATAATGTGGTACAGGTAACGAATTTATTTTGTAATTTGCTTAAAAGTTGTTTTGTTGTTTTTAAAATACAGCACAGTACATAATGCAGTCGTCATTCATCATATGTTCCAAAAGAGGTCCACTGCTGAACGAAGGTCTGCCCCCCATTGACTTCCACAAGGACCGGTTAGGTATATGCCGCATGCATCCAGCCGTCATTGATTTTACGTAGGTAATTTGGGAAAGTAAAAGACACATTTAAAATTTCGGGGTGTTGCCGCCCTTTAAAAAAAGAAATTTAATATTTCCATTTTTATTGTAATAATTAGCCCTACCCTGCGGTTTCACCCGCTTTACCCACTTCCTAAGGGTCACAGAGTTGTGTTTAAATAGCCTTTAATCTTCGTAATGAATCACTCCATCCATTGTTGAAAACCGTGTAAAAATCCGTTTGGTAGGTTTTCAGTTTATCGTATTTATAATATGTAAGGATAGTTTTTACTTTAGCTCCTTTTTACATTGTATTTTGATTCCCATAAATATCTAAACATTAAACCCCGCGTAAGGTTGTTACACAAATACTAATACCTATAGTAATGTAGGTGTTCTCTATTTAGAATTCTAGCGAAGTAAATCTTTTTGTGTAAGTAATCATTTTATGATCTTGTGCCGTATTTTAGTTTCAACATATACACTTAAATAGAAAATGGTAATATTACAATTTTACCTGTACTGCATTAAACTAACATAATATTATGATGTTGTATATTTAAGGGCTTAGAACATTACTATTTTACTTTGTAACTATGTAATTGCAATTTTCAAGGGGGAAGAACAGCACTTATTTGCTTTAAAATCATTTCTTATAGTCTCACCGCCGCCGATAGCATGGTCGAATTTATAAAAACAATTGCTTCACTTGTTAAAAATGGAAAGATGGAAAAAAAATGATCAGAATAACAAATTTAGTGAATGGTCCTTTGCTTTTTAACTGAAGCTTAAAAATGTTCTGCATTTGAATTTTTAAAGAGCTCTATTCTTATAGGGAATTTAAGTATGAGGAAACAGTTTTGTCTTTCAGTAATTAGGCAATATTATTTTACCATACAAAGTGAAACATAAATTATATTGTAATAATATTGTTTTGTGATTAAAATTCTATTATAAGTTACTGTAACTATATGTAAATGTAATCTAGTTCTTATGATTTTTATATACTTAAGTTAAATATATTTTATCTTTATAAACGGGTGTTTAATTTTCCTGCATAATCTGCGCCAATTTCTAGTCTAGCTACTTTCCTATTTCTTGAATGGCGCTTAGCAATAGTGTCTGGTCTTCTGTGTCTACTTACATCCATACTATCGTTTCAATAATGTCATATTGACCTGTGACTGTTCATTAGAACTTATAAATAAAAAAAGTTATTGGTTGTATGTATTTCTGTAAGCCTGTAATTTATAAAACCCTTTATTTTGATACCCTACTCGATAATCTGAAGAAAAAAAATATTTCCAGACATAATATGGCGCCAAAAATCGGCCATTTTAATTTTCATAATTTTGATATACCCTACCCAGTGTCACTCTCACAATTGACACCATTCTAACGACGCTTCATGATTTTGTCTTTAAGTTTTCTATGATATTGGCTTCCTTTTCATTCTTATCTATTATTTTTGGTTTCTTTTTAGAGCTAAAATCCATCCGGCAGTCGGCTTGAAAGCGTTTCCTTCGGGCTCAGTCGGGTATAAAAAAAACAAATGTGGAAATGAAATGAAATGTGGAATGCGCTTCCCGAGTGGGTCTTCCCCGATAGATATAATCTGGGTGACTTTAAATCACGAGTGAAGTAAGATCACAGTATCGGCGAACTGGCGATCAAGCGTAAGCCTATCACGAATTAAAAAAAATATACAAAAATCAAAACGAAACTGAACGAAATTTGAATGACTGGGTCTTCATTGGTAATAAAAAAATAATTCCATTATTTTTCTATACTTTCATACATATGTATAAAATGTAGGGTGACATTAGTTGAGTGATGGGCTTCTGCGCTAAGTGGCCGCGAGTAAATTTCCACATGGAACTGAACATGGAATGAAAAATTTGTTCCGCTTGGGTTCCGGTCTGTATGGAAGAATTTGTTTCCAAAATCCTAGCTTAAGTAACAGTCGCCAGTTTTATTGTAAAAAACATACCATCACGCCTGTATTTCCCGAAGGGTTAGGCAGAGGTGTACTAATGTACACCCACAGTTCGTCGGTATGCTTAGGTCCCATATAATGTGACGTGAGCCTTTTAATTAACATGAGCCGGGACAAATCCGAACTCCGAGCTCTTACTGGTAATTTCATGGAATAATTTATTAACACTGCTTCACTTGATAATTGAACCTAGGACCTTAAGCGTAGCAGTTAGCGCTATTACCACCAGCTAAACTGTTGAGGCAGTCTGTAGTTTATTTATATTTTACTAGCTTCTGCCCGCGACTTTGTCTGCATAAACTTCAGAATTGGGTCCGACCTGGATAAAAAGTAGCTTATATGTTATTCCAGACTATAATCTATCTCTGTGCTAAATTTCATCCAGATCCGTTTAGCCGTCCTGGCGTGAGAGTAACGAACATCCATACATCCATAAGTATATCCATACTCACAAACATTCACGTTTACCTATAATATTAGTAAGGATATAAAAACACACATTAAGTGGTAAGTTATCAACTTTTAATATATAATAATAATTTAATTGAATTATATTACACAGTCAATTCTAAAATACTGTTATGTTCATGACTTATTATTTATAAGACATTGATTTGCATACTGAATCACAGTAAATCGGTAACGGTGCATTTTCGCGTGCCTTCGTGACACAATAAATAAAACTCGTCCTCAATATCATCCTAAATTATGTACAACCACTCCGAACAATGTGATAATAACTATGTTCCTATTGTAGACAGTCTAATTGTATTATCTATGAATAATTAACCATTCGCAACTTAATCTAAGGCTTCCTGTCCGGTCTTTGGCAAGAAGAAGCAGAGGAATGCAGCAACTGTGGAGTAGAAAGTCAACAATTTAATATCGAATATCACAAACGACTCACAGTGTAGAGGCGCCGTAAATCTATCTAATTATATAAATAAAAGTATCTTTGTTTGTTCTCTATGCATTATTAAACCATTCATTCTATTGCTTTGGTGAGTTGCTGTGGGCATGCCTGGGAAGGTTTATGATGAAAAAAGAGGCATTGCAACGCATGCCGGGGACAGCTAATCTATCTATATGAATGAATGTATATTTGTTTGTCCTCTATGCATTGTCTATGCATTGCAAATGCATGCTCAATGCACCAATGAAACATTGGTGAGTTGTTATGGGCATGCCTGGGAAAAATTAATAAAAAAAAGAGGCATTGCAACGCATTCCGGGGGACAACTAGTAGTATAAATCAAACCATATACTGTCACGGCACGGGTCTCCTATCAGAGTGAGTGTAGTTTAGGCTATAGTCTACCACGTCAGTATTGTGGGTTGGCAAACTTCACATACCGCTGAGAAAACCTCTTAAGCGTGCCCGATTTCCTTCACCGTTTAAGCGCTTGACAATTAACTTCAAGTAATGCACATAACATCAAACATTAAGTTGTTGACACATTTATATGTATAATCATAACTTACGGAAAAGGAATGCTGAAAACAAGACGATGGGGACAACGCAGTTGATGTCTATGAGGTAGCCGAAGGATAGGTTTCCGATGAGACCGCCACCTCGACCCGCCGTGAGGGAAAGCGCCGCTGCCATTACCCTGGGGAAACAACATCATTACGTTATAGCATCTGAACTTAAAACGACTTCAGACGCATATTGGATTGTGAATTTGTGAGTAAACAGGTACCCTAATACCTAGTGCTTATCAATTATATATCTTCGTAACTTGTGTCGCCATGAGCTACACAATTAGAAGCTAAATTCAAGTCTCAAAGCTAGCTCAAACTGATCATTACGCTTAGATACGCTAGTCACTGGCTGGATATACCTACTAAGTATTTTTTTCTCTAAAAAAGCTTAGGTACTAGCAATGTGGGTCGCACATTAATAGTATTCTTGTTAACCCCTCGTTAAGTCGGTAGTGCAATGGGTGGGTTACGAACTGGCAACCACATGATCGTAAGTCCGACGCTCTAGCCATAACGCTACCGCCGCTTTTTTGTCTACACCTTTAATCTTGTTGAAATTATTCATACCTACCTACCTACTTACATAAGGCGGATCGTTTCGCTGTGCCCGCGAAATTCAAATTTCGAGTGGTTTTTCGCAGTTTGTAGGTCTATAATAAGTTCTGCATTCATGGTAATGGTAATCGTAAAGTGATGGCCTGAAACACAGGTTTGTATAAACCTAGATCAGGCAGGTCGCTGTATACCTCTGTAGTTTTGAATAATTTTATCTGCACTTATTATAAGTAAATGTACTTTAGTTTTAGTTATTATTAAGACACTAATTATGTATCAAACTGGTAAATTGTAGTGTCAAAGAAATGTACACCTTTGTAAAAGAATTCAAATAAAGATTTTTTTAATTTATTACTGCCTCATTAGTCTAGTGGTCCCAAGCGCGACTGCTACGCTAAAGGTCCTGGGTTCGATCCCCAGGTCGAGCAAAGTGTTATTGAGTTTTCTATGAAATTCTCAGTAGCAGCTCGGAGTCTGGATTTGTGCTCGGTTAATGGCTATAGGCTCGCCCCCTATAACATGGGACCTAAACACGTTGCCCCACACTAGGATTTTCTCCTGTATCGTGGGTGCGTTTACAAACACAAATTCTCACATACACAAACGCCCAGACCCGGAACAACTACCTGTAGATCATACAAATATTTGCTCCGTGTGGGGATCGAACCCACAACACGTGACGCAGAAGCCGATCGCTCAGCCGCTACGCCAAACGTGTCGTCAAATGTATGTATGTATGTTATTTATTTATTATTTTTATTTTAATTGCGACATTAAGTATACAATATTCTCAATTTTTATCTAAAACCAATGCTTAAAAATCATTATTGGAGCTAAAAGTAGTGTAAAATGTCAATTTTGACCAATTACACAGATTGCGCTAAGTTTCTGGCTAGATAAGGATTTATAAGTAGAGGTTTTAGTTCTCAGTTGTGAATGTTGTATAGTTAATGTCGCAATTACAACTGCCATGAATCTAGAACTTGTTATAGACCTACAAACTGCAAAAAATCACTTGAAATTTGAATTTCGCGGGCAAAGCGAAACGATCCGCCTTAAGCAGCGGCAGCCCTGCCCTTCATGAGAATAGAGCAATATTGTCTTTTGGTGCCTTTTAGTCGACGTTATCTCACGACATAGGTAAATTATATTTCAATTAATGTTATGCGAATAGAAATAATAATATTCTTTGCGTTCGCTATTTGGCGCCCTTTTCTACCTGGCACCTAGAGCGACCGCTCCTCTTACTCATCTGAGGGCCGGTGCTGTACCTACGATTTTGGGTTCGTTTTACCTGAGGTTTGTAGGGAACAAGTCGACAAGCACGCAGAACACCAAACTGATGGCGAGAGAGGTGAGGGCTTCAAAGATACAGGACAGAACCAAGTTTTGGGTGGAGTTCTGGACGAAGTATAGGCCGACGGTCACCACGCCGGCGAAACCCAAGCTGAAGACTGAAAGACAAATGTTTCACTGAGAATTTTATATCTAAGTACCTAGGTATTTTTTAATGTTATACATATAGTATACCTACCTTGTTACCTGAGAGTAACTGCCATCGCTAGAGGTCATGAATTCAATGGGTTATTGGTTTTTTTTTTAGGAAATTTTCAGTAACAGCTCGGCGTTTGGGATTTGTGCCCGGTTCCTCGATTCCCCCTTCGGGGAATACAGGCGTGATGGTATGTTACTACAGAGACTAGTAGTTCTCTAATATTATATAGAACTTGCGAAGAAATGCATTCGCAAAACCCAATGGCACCGTTTGACAGGTAACTCCCAAAGGCTGAGAACCTCTAGCTTGTATACTAACTACTACTAACTATGAAAACTGCTAACACTGTTACAATAGCCCTTGCTAAAAACCATCACGAATGCTGTTACCGTACTACGTACTAAATGTATAGATATATTTAAATACTACTTACTCAAGAAGAATTTAGCACCGAGTTTGTGTACGCAGAGAGGTAGCCACAGTGACGTAGGGATGCAAGCCAGACCCACGATCAAGGTGTGCATGAATACGCTAGCTTCGATGGTCTTGTTGCAGTCGAAGGGATCCCCGTCATACTCATCCACCACGACGATACCAGACACGTCACACACAGACGCCGACGTGTCGGGGAAACGTTGCTCGAACTCTTCGTAGCGGTTGAACAACTCGGGGAACCAGATCATGAGCGTGTAGTAACTGTAAGAAACAGCATTATTATTATTTGTTATACATATTTTCACGCTTGTCTGTAGTGAACTGTGAAGGCAGAGATCTATGATTTCTAATCTGCTCCAATCCTGGGACACCACTTCGATCGTCGGTTTAGGTTTTAATAATGGCCGCAATTACATATACTTTGGTATCATAAAGATTAGGTAGTCTTCTCTAATGCCTACTTAATATTAATATATTAAGTAGGCATTTTTCTTTTATCAAGTAGGTACCCGAGTCGTAAAGATTTCATTGGTCATGAACATATTTTCTCACCTGGTGGTCAAACCAAACTGGATGATGCAGGTAAGGATCGTGTATTTGAGGTAGGGTGGTCTGCACAGAGCCTTGGTCTGAATCCAGATCTCGGAGAACAATCGCTTAATGTCCTTGGGTTTGCGCATGCTCAAGCTTCGCACGGACTTGATAGAGGTCTGGGATCCTACAGACACCGTTCGGGCTTTCTCCTTGAGGCTTTTGATCTAAAAAAATAAATAATTCATAAAGAATATTTTGTGATTCAGAATCACTTGTTATTTATTAAATCTAGTGTTGATTTGATAGATAGACTTATGCCATTGTTAATTTTTTGGGAAAAACGGGGTGACGTTGGAAAGAAATTCAAGAACTAGCTAAATCCAAAAATTTACAAAAGTAAGCTACTACTTACTAAGTTTTTCAAGAATTTAGAGATTCCTTTTATGTTGATGCAAAGAAATAAGCAAATATTTACATATTAGTTCAAGGTCAAAGTTAAAGCCTATACATGTCTAAATGTTTGTACCTAATTAAGTAGATATCTTACCGGGTAGTTCTCGGGGTCATCACCAGTGTTTTGTTTGTATATAGACTTGAGGCAGTTGAGAGCATCATCGTAGTCACCGCACTCCATCATGAACTTGGGGCTTTCCGGGAAGTAGAACAGCCAGAATCCGAGCATGAGTGAGGGTACTCCGCAGGCGGCTACGAACCAGTTCCATGAATCGTACGAGAAGCTACCGCTCTCAATACGGATGCCGGTGATAGGGATGATACCCCAAGCGATCACTGAAAGCAAACATCATCGTGATTATCATCATAGCCCTCAACCCCTATTATGAAGAATGATGCGGAAATTTGTTCGGTAGGTACCTACCTATAACTTAGGTTCAACAGGAAGTTTGTTCTATCAATTTGTAAATATACCTGTAACCACTCACACTCTCTTATGCAGATTGAATATTTTTATTTATTGTCTTTTCTTTTTGTTGAAAAATGTAACTTTATACATATAGGTAGGTATAGCGACAAGTACGGAAGTGAGGTTACCTATTGCTGGCAAGGCAAAGGCATCTTACTTACTTCAACATCTCATGTAAAAATACTTAGGTATAACCTACCTGTTTATGAAATAAAGAAAAAAATACCGCGGGCGACGCTTTATTGGGTATCTACCTAGGTAATAAACTCAATTATAAGAGTTCCCGGTGAAGACGCGAAACTTTTTGTAGCCGCTAGTATCCCTATTATTACCTAGACAACGACAACAAGAAGACCACACGTTGTATGCAAGCTGCTTGCAAACATCACGGAATCACGCCGGTTGCATGATTTTAACGATTTTAAATGTTGTCGCCTAGATAGTAGGAGTCCCTAGGTAAGTATTCACATGTCTCCTCACAGGAAAGCTTTCGCGTCGTTTGTAGGCGCCCTTAAAATATAGGAATCGGCATGGATGCTGGCAGCAGTGTGCAAGAGGGTGCACTTCCACCCCAGGGGGGTCCCCAGGAAATAAAACCATATATTTTTTTACTTAGTTATCTATACCAATAATAAAATTATAACAGGCCGATGTCTGTAGGTACATTATAGATATTAAAAAAAAGAACGACTGCAGCCAAAACAATAATTTTTAGAATTTGTGTCTGTCTGTCTCTCTGTCTGTATGTTTGTACGCGCATCACGCAAAAACTACTGCATGGAATTGAATGTAGATTTCACCGATGTATTGGTAGAGGTCTAACATAAAATCTGGTGCATGTTTAATCTTGATACGTCACCTAGAATCGGACTTTTAGTAGGTATGTTAATCTTTTTGGGACGTGAGTGAAACTGCGGGCAACAGCTAGTAGCTAGTAGCAGCAGTTAGTTTAAATAAAATCTGAAGGCGTATATATTATGTTGCTTATTTATCTTCATATTTAAGGGTCCGGCGGAGCTTGAATTGCCCACAAACACGTAATACCGAAATAAACCGTAATCCAGACAATATTCTATCAAATTGTGTCATTATTCGGATTTGGATACCCTTAATCTAGGTTCCTACGGTACTATTTCGTCTACTACTACTTCACTGGAAATAAAAAATTGGAAAATCGTTCCACACTTGGTAATTTTATCCAAAATTGCATTTGCTTACATTTATTTTCAGTGAAGTATTTTGGACAAAATGGTAACGTAGGAACTTAGATTAACGGTATCGGAATCCGAATTATAACACAATTTGACCAAATTGTGTTTGAATTGCGAATGATTTCGGTATTACGTTTGTAAGAGAAATTCGGTCCGCCGGACTCTTAATATGCATGTATATTTCTATATTAGTTAATAGTATAATGTATAGATACAGATGTAACTCCCTGAAAGTCCTCTTGGTGGCACGCAAGGGTGTCAGTGTACTTACATGGTAATAAGATGACTCCGAGCGTCCAGAACATTTCCATCCAGCAGAGGATCTTCTCTCTGTATTTGGTCTGTTGGAATTCTCCCAAGTAAGGGAAGCAGATACCCATAGCGCCAGCAACACTGCAAATATAAATAATGTACTTATGTAGTCGAAATGTTCTCATTGAATAGAACAAAAAGAACATGGTTTCATTGAGTCAGCCAGCTGGTGGAGAGCATTGATGCTGGTATAATAATCATAACGATAAAATAACTGTAGCTAAGTTTGTCATTTTTAGGGTTCCGTACCTCAAAAGGAAAAAACGGAACCCTTATAGGATCACTTTATTGTCCGTCCGTCCGTCTGTGAAGACCATTTATCTCGGTAACGTGTGGAGGTATCGAGTTGAAATTAAAACCATATACCTCCTCAGGTCTACAGTCCCTTGAAGCTGTGAAAAATATCAAACTTCTAAGTTAACGTAAAGAAAGATACGGTCGTTTATGCCGCAAAAAACGTATATTTCGACACTCTCAAGGGAATCAAAATTTATAGGGTATTTACCGACCTAGAACTATGAAATTTGGCAAGTAATACCGTCTTATACTACTCGTATAACTATAGGGCAAAATCTGAAAACTATACATTTGTAATTAATAATATTATGTAGGTATCTACAAAGTACGGAACACTCGGTGGGAGAGCCGGACTGGCACTTGTCCGGTTTTTTTTATTGTAACATTATTGCATGAAAATGCCTTAAGATAAATTCAAGTAAGTATATGGGTAAGTACCTAATCTCTGATGGTATAGTATGGATGTCCTATATTTTCTTATAGTGATTTTCTTGAAGGTCCTCCTTTTGCATACATTCGTATTGTGATTTGTTAAATAGCTTTACAATAAAAACGGATATTAAAAAGTCCTTTAAAACAGGTTTACGATCAATCACTGATGACACCATTTTACTCGCCACTAGGTACAATAATTAGTTAATGGAAGCGTGTGCTTATAATCAATTGTAGCCTGTAATTGTAATTTGTAAACTCCATTGTTTGCTACACAAGGATAATACCTGAGGCTATGAAATAAGCGATTTTGATAGAATTAACAATAATGCAGGTGGCGCTATTATCAACGTCCTTGAAACTGCAGCCAAAAGCTAATTTATTTACTAATAAGGCATTTCATGCAGCAATTTTTGCGACTGGTCCAAAAATGGATTACATTCCTGTGACCATTTCGAATCAAATTTGATATCGCTAATAAAACGCTTTGCTCGTCGCTGATTTCAGAGCTTCAAGATTATCTGTAACTTTAGGTGTTTACATCACGTGCGGCACCGCATGTCTCTATTTTCTTGATAATAAGTAGGTACTTAGCAGTCCAACTAAAAGCCGAGCCTTTTTACTAAACGGCGGCCATTCAGTCAATGTGTCTAATACATTTTTTTTATTGAATGGTTTGGCTCATGCTTAAATTATTACAATTCTGTTCTGGCGTTGTCTGGTCACAGTTCTACACTGTTCAACTAGCGGTTCGATTGTCAGACATTCCAAAAAGGCTACGCTGTTAATTAAAAGGCTAATTTCGCTAGATGTTTACGATATAAATAGGACATTACCTTCTCAAGAGTTTATCGCTTCGAGTGCAATGCACATAATTTGCTTTACAATCGCAGTTCTTGATTTTTTTAAAGTTTTATCTTTACTTTAATCATATTTATTCGACTAGGATTCGCCTAACACGTTCTTCTTATATGTCGTGAAAGACAAACGAGGTTATTTTACTGGAGGACTATATTTTTGGAGTAAAAGACCTTTATTACTAATTTTAAGTACCGCCTCAGCAAATGTAAAACTCAAGATAGTTTTTTGAAAATCTGATCTTTCCTCACAAAATGCATAAGAATTACGATACTTACGAGAAACCGTTGATGAATCGACATGCCATAAAGACCGGCAGGATTTGGACGAACGAGGAGATGATTCCAACGAAGCCGTCTATCAGCAGGGCCGAGACCAGCACCACTTTACGACCCTTGGTGTCAGCCAAGCAGCCCCAGAAGTATGAGCCGATCACCATGCCTGACGCAAAAAAGGAGACGGTAAAAAAGAGTTCGAAGTCACACAATAAATAAAAAAAAAACTAATCCTGGGCATATCCTGCACTCCACATGGCACCTGTTACGTTTTTTGATCACCTATAAAAGTTTGTAAACTTGTAAAAAAGGAGGAGATTCTCAATATTGTAACATAATTATCCCATATATTGTATAAAAGGGACAACTTATCGTAGAATTGCAGCTATAGCTCACATACACACTAATATTATAAATGCGAAAATAAGTCGCACACTTGGGGTAGTACACCTAAATCGCTCAACCAATTTTGATAAGTTTCAGTATAGAGGTAGATGCGACATTGGAGAAGGACATCTTTAATTATTTCTAGTTTAAAAAAGTCCTTTGGAATGCCAGTGAATCCGCGGGCAACAGCTAATTAGTATAAATAATAAGTTCCATATTTTTTATTAATATTCATGTTATTTTATGTTAATGATACCTAGTACCTAAAGTAATTTTATATAAAAAAATGATAAGGGTCAGGTATTATATTGAATATAGATCTGTCATGTTAATCTTATGGTTTGCGATAAGAAGAGTCAAGCAAGAAGCACATCGGTCATCGATACAATGATGACTCAATGCAGTTAGCATAGTGACTTAAAAAAAATATTTGATTTGTCATCGACCCGTTTAGGAGAAGATGCAGGTCACATGCATTAACCTATAGGCTTCAAGTATAAATTCCATTCGCGTAAGAATCAAAGAATTTAGGTAAAGATAAAAATGCTGATGCATTTGTAATGTTAGTTAGAAACATATTGGAATAATTACAAATTAATTGCGTCGTTATCCATGAAGCAAGGATAGTGGATTCTCTATGACCCGCATTTCATTTATGAAGCTTTATGCAATCATCTGTGGCGTTTTTACGGCGCGAAAAATCATCATGGACCGTTTGTTGCCAGGGTGTATGGACGTAGCCGTAGGACCATTAGAGCATTTGAAGCTAATTAAGGCAAGTATTATCATATCGCATTGAATTTTTCTAGGGTGGGCAAAGACCCTAGAAAAATTCAGTGTTCGAGATTATAAGTAATTATTATGAGCTTCAAATTTTCAGTATCCAAAATTTAGCTGACCGGCAGGCCCTTCCTAGGTAACCCTAACTATGCCAATGCACGGGAGGAGGACACCCTATTGTCGGGACCATGGGACCATGTCGTAATGACATTTACCGTCTCACCAATAGACCTCGTTTTAGTCCTACTCTCCTTTCTACAGCAATAACTTTAAAAAAATGCGTGGTGCAGAAGCCGGTAACTCAGCTACTACACCAGATGTGCTCCCATAACGTAGTTTGAACTTACCCAACATAGGGGCGGCGGTGAGCCAGCCCTTGTCTGATGATGTCATTTTAAAGTCACATGTCGCCGCCGGCAAGACGAACGACACTATAGTGATGCCGATGGCAGTGTTGGCGTAGATCAACCCGGTGACAGCCAGCAGGCAGAAGTGGAAACGGCCGAACCCTGGAATGGAGGAATAGGACCTAAAATTTGCATATTTTTATACATTTGACGTCGACAATCGAG
This sequence comes from Acronicta aceris, assembly GCA_910591435.1. Taxonomy (NCBI): domain Eukaryota; kingdom Metazoa; phylum Arthropoda; class Insecta; order Lepidoptera; family Noctuidae; genus Acronicta; species Acronicta aceris. The sequence goes on from OU342768.1 coordinate 11,450,507, forward strand.
CAGACAAGCTAACTGCGGCCCTAGTCTGCTAAATCAATTGTATCAGAATTATGGTCCAATGATACCTACTAAAAAAATAACAAGATTTTGTACATTTATCAGCCTCAAAAAGGTTTCTTCATCAGGATCATTTCTTAAGGAAAATACTTTGAGTATAATTAGATTATTCATACAAGGCATCATATAGAACAACGTTCTACAAGAGAACTCTGAAGAGAAGAAGAGAACTCTATGATTAGGATGTAAACTACCTACGTATTAGTTGGAAAATCTTAGTAGTACTTTATTACAAAGTATAATATTGATTACCTAGATAATTAACGTTATTGAAGTGTGAATGCGAGTCTTTAAGTGAAACATATATTATATTCGTTGATTGCTATTGGTTGATTGTTCTTTTGTAGTTATCTCGTGGACTGGGTAATCTTTGGTGTTCTCCGCAAACCTTAGGTACCTACACTAATTTATAACACACCATTAACTAAATAGAAAAATGGTATTTACCTGTGGCCGATATAGCAGCTTCAAAGTCTGCTCCATGTTCCAAAAAGTCTAGACCTGTAAGGAGATAAAACTATTACAACCTGTTCTGACTTCAACTTGGCAAAAATCTTCAATACATAGTGAGGTAAAGTCTATCAAACTGGGCTACTTAACTGATAAAGCACGCCTTAGTGCTACTTTTGCTATTGTGATGTGCGTTTCCACATTCATAGTTAACCAATTAGAGCCATTTTTATTAGAATGTGTACTTTTAATTATAAATAACCCCGCTTTGATATTACTATAACTTTTTTTACATTATCCGCAAATCAATCGACGACTGGCACGCTATTAACTGGCATCTCACTAGTACACTATGTTACACAAATCAAATAGCTCGCCAAAATAATATACTTACGCCGTTATTAACTATAACTCCATTGAAATAAGAACTAATAAAGCGTGGACGATTCTGGTAATCATTGTGATTTAAGAGGGTACTTACAAAACTACTTTCAAGTTCAATGAATATGGAACTGTCATAATTTGATATTAACAAATTACCCGCATTTGTCTTAGACATTTCATCTTACCATACATATTTTAGATTGGTAAATAGGATTTCAAAGTAATTTTGTAAAACCTCGTTTTCTTTAGTATGGACATTTATTCGTATTTATTAGCTTTTTGTGCTGAAGTTTATTAGGGCAATTGCAATGATGGCAGCTGCTTTAATGAAAAGTAAATACATAAGTAGATACTAATTAGTTTCTTTTATAATACTTCGTTTTCTTTCTTTCTCTTTTCTTTTATTTATTATAATTATTATAGATACTCATATATTATACTTAGTACCTATCTAATTAAACATTCCGGCGAACTGTAGATAGATATGTTGCAGTAGATACGGCTCAGCTTAATTAATTAGCCCTTTGGCAAATACAGGCATGTTAATATGTTAAATTTCAAAGATTCAACTCCTGTTAAACCTTAGTTTTAATTTTAGCTCCCGTGTAACCGTTAATTATTTGTCTCTTCTCATCAAATAACGCAAATAATATCTATTTACACTATGCGTGACATAGTCACACAGTTATACCGTGGAATTACAGATAACACTTGAGTATTTTCCTAAATAAGGTGTAACTGTTTGTAAATAAGGTGTGTCTAATCTTCAGACCAATGTCAATGGGATTGAATATTTTGGTCAGCTCAAAACGTTTGGGATTACCGCCGCAAAAGTTTTGTGTTGCCGATAAAATTCTCCTGTTTGTTTCTTTTAAGCCGACAAGTTGAAGTGTTGATAAACAATTATGGGGAACTTGTGTTTTTATTTTTCTATTGATAATGTCAGTTTCAAGTGGCGGATAAACACTTTAGTTAAGGTTAGAGATTGGATTGACGCTGCGCGGGATTATAATTTAAGATCGTAGTTAGATAGCTGTGTAAAAAGGCTGAATCATTCATTATTATGATTTACATTAGAAAGTTTGGAAGGATCTGCTACGGATTCGCAATATGAATTGATTTCAGAGGATATTTTGCCAAATCTAACCCTGCTTATGCTCTGAGTATGCGTGATACGAAAAACAAATCCTCCAGGGAGAAGAGATCGTACCTGAAGATCGTCTGTTCAAATAAACGTGCCTATAGAAATATAATCACACATTTACACTAATTTAATAAAATTGTAACTGGCCCATTTCTGTACGTGGGAAAAAATGAATGTTTCCTATAAGATCAATAGAAATAATTACTTTTAAATGTTAGGAATAGAAATGTTTCAAATGTTAGGAATTTTTGTCTGTAGGTATGTTTGTACGCGCATAGCGCACAAACTACTGCACGGAATTCGATGCGGTTCACAGTTGTATTGTTGCAGGTCTAACTTAAAATCGGGTGCACGTTTATCTTGATGCACCGCCTAGAAGCAGAGTTATAGTAGGTAACTAAATCATCTAAAAATTCCTGTGCTAGAAGAAGAATTACATAAAAATTAATGTTATACTTAGCGAGAATAAGTTATTTTGCTAACCAATAATATCATGGTGAATTAAATGATAATGTTTTTTTTTTATGGGATATCTGGCAAACGAGAAGACGGATTGCCTGATGGTAACCCATTACCGCCACCCATGGACACCCGGAACACCAGAGAAGTCACAAGTGCGTTGCCGGCCTTTTAAAAGGGGATTGGTCCTCCGGTATCCTCACTTACTCGCCGAAACACAACGTAGGCGTTGTTTGATAATATCATCTAGCTAGATAAATAATTAATTATATGGAGCAGAGTTAAGTGATCGTTTAATCTGTCTTACATTATAGATTATACCATTCCAGACCGGGTCAACAACATTTCGGAGAAATTCAGCCTCAAAATCGCTGTCATCAACCTGGCTAATCTCTTACAGTTCTTTTACTCGAGGTTATTTTAGCATCTAAATGAGGCTAATCAAATACCACTTGTAATTATTTTAAAACAAGTTAATTCAACTGTTTACAATTGTCAGCGCTATCTTATCTAGAATAATGAAAGTACAGGTAGCATTGTTTACGAGAACTGACGTATGATGAATCAATTTTATTATGAACGCGAGATGAAGGGCTTTGTAATTGTAAATAAATCATACTGACATGACCAAACACGGGGAGGGTTATTATCGGACTGGTGTGTGCTCGGCGCTTAGTGGTGACAAATATGTAATGATGACACGGTCGAATCAATTGCGATGGCATTGTAGCACGACTCAAGGATGCAATTTCGAAACTCCCAGAACAAATAAAAGGACGACGCCATATTTTGTTTTGATTTGTTACATTAAGTTGAGAGAGGCAAAACTTAGATCATTCAATCACAAATGGTGAATGAGTTAGGGTTTGATATCGACGACGAAGTGACAAGAACTCCTATATGCAAAAACGGTTTTTTTTAGGAAACGAAAAAGACGTTCTATTGACAGAAATTTTTACACATAGTTGCATAATAGTTAGAACAGGAAGTAACGTTAGCTGTTTTTGACAGCTCACGCAAACGATTTTTTACAGTTTATCTACATACGTAAAAAACTGAAAATGATCAAAATGTCAGCTAAGAGACCTTGTTGTCACTTCGTCGTCGATATCTGATCGTATGCAGTAACAGTAACCGATGTGGACGCGAGCCACACTAGGGACATAACTAGCGTGTGTCCTCCGGAGACGTAAGTTTCGAATGTCATGTCCCTAATAATTCTACTGGCTACAATTACCCTTCTGAACAGAAAACAATAACGTGGTGACTGGTGGTACTCATCCAGACGAAATCAATAGCAGAGTTTCACTACCCGATTTTTCACTAACAAGTATATTAACCTACCCATAGTACTGAAAGTTTTCCATGTGGAATTAAATGTTAATAAACAGTCATCAAGTGGACTTACCTATGTTATTTAGGTATTAAAGTATATTAATATCTTAGGAGATGCAACTATAAGGGCAGTGGTTAATGAACTAAAGGACAATACGTATTGTGAAATAAAGACCAACATTAACACAGCAAGTCATTGTTGCAAAATTAATGGTTAAGAATGCAGTGTACATCACTTTGAATAGGAGTAACAACAGGATAGTGATGTGAAAATAATATGCTAATGGTGACATTGCGCAGACGACAAGGTTGCGCCCGTATGTGTAACCAGTTCACCAAATAAAAAAAAGTTAATGAGCTATCATTGAATTCATAATTAGATATGTTACAAGCATAAATAGAAATCATCATAAGTGCCAACTCAGTGACGTGAAGTTGCATCTCTTTATTCATACCTAATATAAATTATGTTGAAACCTAATTTGGTCATAAAAGTAACCTGTCTAAAATAACTTTATAATTTCTTTAGATTTTCTAAAATTTAATTTTATATGTTACAACTAATAATAATAAAATATTTTATCTACTTACTAGAAAAAGTAGCTGAAATATTCCATATATATATATTTAAGTCTCCTTGAAAATAATTAGCTGATGAGAGTTGATATTAAGGGAGGCAATCACCTATGCCATCATGGGGTACGAACCTAATGATTTATTTATATCATTTAGTTATATTATTTAATCGATCCGAGCTTATCCATACTTTAATGATCTAAATGTGTGGACTACTAAGTACGTACCTTCTTTTTGCAGCGTATTAGGCTCGAAACAGGTTGCGTATTTATCTGTCAATCTATATTCAAGATCTTTCATATGAGTAACTACTAATAGTTTTGTTCATTGTGAAAAGTTTTAAATTGAAATTCGAGCAGTTTTAGTTTAATGACGTAGTGTTTCGTACAACAAATAGGATAATCAATCAGGTCAAATTGTTATTCTTCTGTGTTCGAAAATAATTTAAGCATTTGTATGGAACTTAATTAATTGTCGTGTTTTGTGTGAGCATCCTGAGACTATACGTAGAACGGAATTAATGAATCGCTGTAAAATTTTAATTCGTTTCGCTTCTCTGACTTCGCCATACAGGTATCAAATTAGAACTTCGAAACTACATATTTCGAAAAACGAAATAGTAACAATATCATAAAGATGTGTTTTTGAAAAGAGGTTAGGAAGTTCATTATTGTAGAAAAATAAAAAAGTGAGACTGAGTAATATGTTAAAAACTTAGTAAACATTGATGCGAATTTATTTGAGTTATTATACATTTCTTTTAAAATTTTAAAGTACTTTTTAGTGAGTAGAAATTTAATATTTAAAAAAATATTAAATCCTAAAAGGTAGATACCTGAAAAATACGACATTGATACAGTGATAGTCAATATTTTAGCTTCAAAGTAATTATGTGATAGAAAAATTATTATATTTCCATCGTAAAAAAATTAATAACGTTGTGTTAATTGATGAATAATCAATTAATTAGGCGTTGGAATCACTCGAGAAACGTGCCTAGAAGCTCATCGGCAACGACTTCCTTGTCCAGGCTAAAATTCAAAGTTTGGAACATCGTCGCGAAGTTGCTGGCTTATCGGTTTTTTATCTGATACATTTCGGAGAGTGTACATCCGATCTTCACGATCTTATTTCCCCTTGATTATTCTTCCCTCTCCTTATACCCCCTTCCCCCCTATCAGATGACCAGAAACACGAAAAAAGCGACATCGATTCATAGTGGACATTCCAAAAACCCGAACTATACGCTTAAGTCCACTTTTATCAAAGTGTAGGTACCGCCGAAGTGTGGAATGCGTTTCCCGAGTGTGTCTTCCCCGATAGATATAATCTGGGTGTCTTTAAATCACGAGTGAATCGGTTCCTTCTCGGCATGCGCTAATCCATCGTAGATCGTAGTGTCACTAACATCAGGCAAACTGGCGGTCAAGCGTAAACCTATCAAAACCTAAACTGCTGGGCACGGGTCTCTTCTCAGAAAGAGAGGAGTTAAGCTACATTGCACAAGCTGGCCTAGTGTGAGTTAGCAGATTTCATACACCATGAAGAAAATCTCCTAGGCATTCAGATCCTGAAGAGAAGTGAATCAGTGGGTTTTGCCATGTCTTCGTCTCAATATCAACTTACCTACTTGAGATAAGAAACGGCGCTAGAATATGCAATTCAAATAGTGATACATTTTGATATTTGTACGCGACATGAAATAGTCTTTTCACAATTTATTGATATGATACTTTTGTTTATTCTGCTTGTGATAACCGGGAAGTCGATAACATATTATTATATTGTTTATTATGCACTGTAAAATTCCTAATTATGAAAACTCTTGTCGGAAAAACCTACAGATTTTGATTTTATAAATAAGCTGGACTATTGCTTAGTTTAAAATGATATGAAATAAATAAGATTTTAGTGTCTACCACATACTTATTTTTTACTATATACGTCCTTAATTATTTTTTATAAAAATGTTTACAATTATCATTTTAAACTTAGGCATTTAACAGTGTTTTTGACAGGCAATCTGTTAAAAATACATACTTAACAGGTGGATATTTATAAAAAGAAAACAATGTCCATACTTGCATGTAAGTAAGTAAGTACATTTTGTAAAATAATGTCAAAAATGAACAATAATTATTGTCTCGGGGATGAGTGACAGGCGTGCGGTAAGATTTGAGAAGTGAGATGACTTGTGGACATCGTTATAATAGCTATTGTAGACTCTGGAAGACACCGCTGAGCGACGTTGACGTGAAGCTCGCTCAAGATTGTGTGACAAGTCTTTTATATTTTTTTTGTGTTCCAAACGTCTGCAATAAGATATTTGTCCTGACATAATCGTACACTATTTTAGAATATTTCATAAGTTTTTTGTTGGTTAATGCAGTTGTCTGTCATGTTTGAATTTTCAAACGGCTTTCAACTGTCGCAAAGATTTGATGTGCCATTTTTATTATTTTTCGAATGAAACGATAATATGTTACTTCTATTTTGCAGATATAAAATTAACTATTTTGTAATTATAAACGATACCTACGTCGCAATTTATTTTATCTAGTAAAAAATTTTCATATTACGTAATGCTAAAAATGTTTTCAAAATCTTGCTTACCCATTTTGTTTAATACACTTTTTCACTTTTACGAGTCCGATATTTATGAGATCACGATAAGAGATAAATCCGCAGTCACCTATCACGAAAGTTTCATCGTCACCCTGCGTTTTACACTATAGGGAGGATGCGCGTGGGCAGGCCGGGTATGTCGGCGCACGCGTCGCTCGCCGTTGCCTCAAGGATGTCGCGTGCTGCCTGCTGAGGCTTCTGTGCGAATGCCGACTCGCTACCGGCTGCCGCCTAAGATTCCTTCCACTCGAGATAACGATAAGGCCGATGCTCGATCGCTCATCTTGTGTTATCTAGACGGCCGATGTCGGTGACCACGATCGATCTATCCGCACACCATCACACAGTTGTCATGTTCTAAATGCCTTTAAAAACTATTATGTAAGATGAAACTGTAACTTTGTTCTTATTTTCCTTCAAGATAGTTCGGAGTTAGTCATTTTTGGGTAGGTAAGTTTTCCTTTATCCTGATTATTTAAAATTATATTAAGCTGATAAATATATTGTGACCATCCTATTGGTGCCATGTCAAAGTTATTTATAATTACAGAAATGATTTTAATAACGTACCTAATATTGAAACATAATAATGAAATAAGGCAATCTATATCTATACTAATAATAAAGCTTAAGAGTTTGTTTGTTTGTTTCGACTAATGAATAATACGAGAATACTACTAACGTGCGATCCACATTGCTAGTAAGCTTTATAAATAAAAAATAATAATATGGTTGGAACATGGTTTGCCATATAAACTATCTACTTGAAGTTTCTTAGGATCCGAAGCATTGGGAATTAAACAATATCAATACAAAGCGATAAAATCCGTCAGAAGTAGTTTATTCCAAATTGCAATAGTTTTCTTTTTGGTATTTATGTATGTATGCGCTTTTAGCTTATCAAGAGACGTAATTATTACTGGAGTTGAAAGATACTCAAGCTGATTGTTATGTTTAAGAGGAAAGCGTAGGTCGGTGTCCCTCGGGCCAGACGAGACTCCTCGGCTCTGGGGCTCTGCGCGTAATGAGCTGCTTCGTAAGGAGCTTACTTTGATTTATTTTTATTAATACCATCTTTTAAACAAGTACTAGGTCATGTTTCAGTTTGAGAATATTCCCTTTTATTACTTAATCTTCCTTTTGTTTTCCAGATTTTTTAATGTTAATTTTTTTAATTGTCTTTGTTAACAGCTAGCTGTTAACTATGCTATTTATAAGTTTAATAGGTACTATAATTCTGTGTAAAGTTTCAATAAACTGCTATTCTTGTTCTTAATAAAATTTGAAAAAAATATTTTTTTAAAACAGCACAGGTACATTTAAGGACTAGTAAAATTATGACGCCCACAGATGAATACAATTAGTTACAAACAGTCCGTAGGCCTTTCCTTATGTGTGACTTCATAATGACTATAATAACTATTAACACAGTTTCGGAAGTAGGTGCCTTCGATTTCGTCGGATTATTTGTTTTCACCACGAACTTCCAAAACATTATTTTTAACGTTTTTGTAGACGATTTTTTTTGTTCTGAGTTATTTTATTTCAACATTTTGTGTAGAATTTTACTCTATACATCTGTTTACCCCTTCAAAGCATACAGGCTTGATATTATGTTATGGAATAAAGAAAACAATACATCGATAATATATGTGATTGCCTTAATCGCGGGTCATTTGCTTTTAGTTAGTAGTTCAGTTGTCTGTCTCCGAAAGTCATCATCGAATATTTATGAAATTTAAATGGGACCATTCCGGAATAATCCTTTTTCCATAAAAAAAAAGAATAATTCAAATCCGAGTATAAAAATATAACTGACCGAGTTATGCCCGAATATACATAAAACACTTATTATAAACATCCGAATTGAGAACCTTCTCCATTTTGAAGTTGTTTAAAAAGTATAAATGTAAAGTATGTGATTTTCACTTACCAGCAAAATACTCCTGATTTCCCCAGATGAAAGGCTTGTGCAGGAATTCTGTAAATCCGATAGCCATAGCCGATAGACTTCGTTCAAGTCTTGGTAGCAATCCTGTTTCTGGTATAGGTGGTGGTGGTGGAGGGATTGGCGGTAGTGGTGGCGATCTTGTTCCTTCCGGTTCTTCTGGGGCTCTCAGTTCCCGGAGTGATGTGTAATCGTCTTGAGGCGCAGTTGTCGCTGAAGTCGGTCTATCGGGAGGTGTTTCTTCAGGTGCACTACTGGTTGTTGCATTCGGGTCCGTTGGTGGCCTTTCATTTGTATCTTCTTCTGATTGTTTGCTTGGAGTTCCTTCAGGAAATAAAAAACTCGTAAAAAAATTGATGAATTAAATTCGCAGCTAGTGTGTTACGAAATGCTGCCAACAGCTGTTGTAGAATTCTATTTATTGAAGTGCATTTAGAGCTGAGTTTCCTGCGTCCGTGGGTCCTTGTTACGTACCTATCTTTATTGAACCACCTAAGCTAGTTGGCTTATTATATTCAGTCCTACTTGCTCTATATTATTAGAATAAAAAGATTTCGTTGATGCCGAAATTTAAAACTGTAGTCTTTGCGCGAGCATTGTGATATGACGTCACTTGCAGTTAATACCTCGGAAACTATTGACGTGTCAAAATATTTTATTCTATACACATTTCTTGTATTGATGGAGACATTATCTCCATCAATACAAGTAATGAATACTTATTTAATTATTGACAATACTTAATTATTGATATTTTTTCTAAGCATCTAATCACAGATTCCTACTATCATTGTACTGCGTCACGATACAGGGTCGCGCAATGCGCCTTACGGTCAAGTGCGACCACCCGCCACGTTTGGTCGCATCATCTAGGGTTGAATGCAAAATGCAACACAAGGTGCTACGACGCATTAAAAACCTACGATTTTAAATGTCTTGGAAATTTGACTAACACTCAAGTAGTTCACAGTATTATTATTAATTATGTTATAAATAAATGATACGAACTTCAATTGAGTGGTTATATCTCTATTAAATATGCATTAAATTCAGTATCATTTTCCTTTTACGCTCGACTGCCTTACAGTCTAGTGGTTGTAAGCGCGACTGTTACGTTAGAGGTTACTACCTACTGAGTTCGATTCTCAGGTCGAGCGAAGTGTTATTAGGTTCTTCTATGAAATTCTCAGTAGCTTGGAGGTTTTTTATTATTAACAATGGGCTTGCTCTTGACCTCAATATTGCTTCTGGGGCAAAGATGAGGTCTGTGATGGACCGAGCAAACCCAGAAGATGCCTGTTCACCCTTCTTTTAAATATATAGGATTTTCTCATTTATCGTGGGTTACTGAAAACCATTATGTCGTACCACGTCGTAATTCCAGTTAATCACTACATAGTATAAAACAAAGTCGCTGTCGCTGTCTGTCCGTCCCTATGTATGCTTAAATCTTTAAGTTAAGTTTGAAGCGTTTTTTTAATAGATAGAGTGATTCAAGAGGAAGTTTTTAAGCTATTTAACATTATGCTACGGCTCTTAGGAATAGGGCAACGCGGGTGAAATGGCGGGCGGGTCGCTAGTTTAATAATAATTTAAAAGAAAATACGAAACCAAATGTTATTTAGTTCCCATAAAAATAACTGTATTTGATCATTCCGTAAACCCTAATTGAAATATAGGACATATTATATACTTATACCTTTTAATAGGTTGTCTGGTTAATGGCCCTCTTACATGGGAAAAAAACATACCGTCGAAATGTGGGTGCATGTACCTAATCCCCGAAGGGTTCACATTACATTACATTATTGTCCACCTCTGCCGTAGTATAAGCGTGATGGTATGTTACGACATTTTCCTTTTAAATTATATAATAATTTAAAACTTTTTCTAATAATTTCCGAACATTTGGTTTGTAAACAAATTTTGGTAGTCTGATCGCATTTACTGTCGCACGTTCGAGTCCTTTGAGGTCGCGTTGGACATTAGGTGAATTCACCAATGGATGTCCGTCATCATGAAGATAAATGTTTTGTGTGATTTGAAAGGTTTCGCCTACGTGAGTTTTAATTAGGAGCAAAGAAATTTTCGCGGATTTGCATTGGGAATTAGACGCAGATTTAAAAGGATTATACTCGTAGAACTGACTATGGGCACATTTTCATACAAAAATGTTGATCCTTTATATATTTGATCCTTTATATTTATCAACATTTGTTTCTTCTCTTTGTCAAGTTGACAGAACGATTTATTTACAAAATGGAAAATAGTAAGCGATTAAGATTTTGTTCGAGATGTCCCGTATATCGTTAATATAATCAATTACATTAAATAGTTAAATATATCATTGCTAATAATATTTTAAAAATGTCTTTAGTATAAGTATATAATAATATCCTATATTTAAATTAGGGTCTACGGAATGGTTTCGATTAGGTATTACTACTGGTATTTTCGTTTAAATTATTATTCAATTAACTGGAACTGTAATATTGTATTTAAGCTAAGCTGGGTTTTGTAATAGTAAGTGTTTTGGTGTATACTGTAAGCTTATTATTAATTAAGGAAATAAATAAATAAATTACGACATGGTAAGACATAATAGTTTTTAGTAACCCACGATACAGGAGAAAATCCTATTGTGGGTAAAGTTTAAAAAAATATTAGAAATCAATGTTTGACGATTGTATTACCTATCTATTAAGACCTATTAACCCACTTGAAGGTGTGAAGTTAATTGTTATGTTAGGTAATAAACACGCCACGTAATACAGTTTGTAGGGTCGGTTTCAAGCGCGTCATGAATACTAAAAGTGGTTTGAGGAAACAAATAATATTTATGCAAGGACCTCGACCTCTTTGCTTGTTACGAAACGAACGTTTTTTTTTCACCTTACTTTTTTATGGATCGATTGCACCGATTCTTACTGTTAGGGATTTAAAATGAATTGATGTAAACTTTTATCGATATCTTGCGGTTGCGGAACGTACGTTCTTGGGTTCGATTACTAAAATTGACAAAAGTAATTAAGTTTTTCTGTATTTTTTTTTTATTGGATAGGAGGGAAAACGAGCAGACGGATCACCTGATGTTAAGCGATTACCGCCGCCCATGGACACCCGCAACAGCAAAAGAGGAGTCACAAGTGCGTTGCCGACCTTTAAAAGAGGATTGTGTGTATGGAAATACTCAGTGTTTGGTATGAATAAATAAATAGGACTTCTGTTCAAAGTTCTCCCCTATTATCCAATGATCTCTGTTCATGGCAATATAGAAACGATAGAGTTTTTCTTTTTCTATTATTTATAAATATTACATGGTTCAATGTTTTTTGACTACAGTCTGAAATTAAAACATACCATCACCCCTGTATTCCCCAAAGGGTTAGGCAGAGGCGTACTAATGTACACCCACAGTTCGCCGGTATGTTTAGGTCCCATGTAATAGGGGGCGAGCCTATTGCCATTAACCAGGCACAAATCCAGAATCCGAGCTGCTACTGAGAATTTCATAGAAAAACCCAATAACACTTTGCTCGACCTGGGGATCGAACCCAGGAAATCTGTCTGAAATTATTTACGTGCTGTCTGTTAGTAATGGTCTGCTATTGATCCTGTCCACTATCCGTCGTTTACAACTGATTCAAGAAACCAAGATTGTGGCTAGAAACCGGAAATCCTAAAAAGTCTAATGTTGAATCTAATACGTTGTAACTATCTCCTATCTATACCTACCGCCGAATATTAAGGTCAGATGATGCTTATTAACTCTGTAAGTAAGGGTTACCTATATTAAAAGATAATTCATTCGTAGGTCATAAATAGGCCGGAGTATAGAAAACCTAAAATTCCGGATTCCGAAACGGTATCTTATACCGATCCAAACAGTGTTAGAAAAAGCTTCGACTTTGGTAGGGTTTCGCGTCGTATTTAATGCCAATACCAATTCTAATTTCGCCTTCTTGCTTTAACCTCATTTCACGTCTCAAGTCCATGACAGTTATGAAGTAAGCATTTTATTTTTTCTAATTCCGTGGACACTTGACATTGTAAAAATGTCATATTATCTACTATTGTAGTCATATCTATTGTATAACTATTACTATAAATTCAATTTGAATCTACATAAATTATATTTAAGGGTTATTTTACTTACGTTTTGACATATTTATTTATCTGTTTACAAGCTACGAGTAAGTCCTGTGTTTAATTTATTCTTAAAATTAGATTGCCTTAAAGTAGGGACGTTCACTATAACTTATTTGTTACGTTACTAGTAGATACGACCTGTAGGTTCCGAAACACGAGGTCTATAAGTTTTTATAATAAATGAACTAAAGTTGAACCTGTTTCACAAATTGTAGTTAAAATATGATTTTTTTTAATAAATATCTTTTTTGATATTATTTAGAATGGCCGACCTAACGAACTTCACTTTGACAGCATCATAGCTTTCAAATCTGTTGAGAAGAATGGTGGGCAGTATAGAATTAGTTTAGGTTTGAATAATACATTTTTGAAAATATTTTTACTGCTAGTGACGAGCTACTGCAAGCTATTCAAGATTTAAAAGCAATGACCATACGAAAAAGCAGAAAGCATGGCTCTGGAAAACAGCAGCGTATTTGACAAATATCAAGACGATTAATAACATCTCTAGATACACGGTAAATTTTCATATTTCTGTTCTGACTTCAATATGCCTAATATTATTTTAACGATTTTCTTTCAGCAAAATATTATCTAAGTATCTTTATAAAATTAAAATAAACATCACACCCAAATTTTCCGAGGGGTTAGGTAGACGGCATACACGTGTATACCGTCATGGTCATGGTGAATGTCACGAACGAATCGCATGGCCAGGACTATAGGGCAAGGCAAGTGTGGTTTTTTGTCGGTACGAGCTCGGTAGGCAGACAATCCATGTGGATTTTCCGTATTATTATTATTTTTATTTAAAAGCTCAGCTCTTGTCATTGGAGAGCCATGCTTCGGCACGAATGGGCCGGCTTGACCGAAGTGATACCACGGCCTCGCAGAAAACCGGCGTTAAACAACGCTTACGTTGTGTTTCGCCGTGTGAGTGAGGTTACCGGAGGCCCAATCCCCTTTTAAAAGGTCGGCAACTTGTGACTCCTATGGTGTCGCGGGTGTCCATGGGCGGCGGTAATCGCTTACCATCAGGCGATCCGTCTGCTCGTTTGCCCTCCTATTCTATAAAAAAAGGGGAGCAATCGCCACTGTTCTCTATTTTCTGCTTTCCGTTTTACTTCTTGATACGACTCGATCCCCACCCTTTCTTCATTTGTTCCACAAAACTTCTTCTAGGTCTTCCCCTTACTCGTTTTTTGACAGCATAAAACAGCATAAAGCTATGCTATATAGAATTAGTTTAGGTTTAAATAATACATGTTTGAAAATATTTTTACTGCTAGCTTACTCGGATTTTCCGTACTTACTATAAAAAAAGGCAGAGGTGTAAATATTCAATAAAGTAAAATCTATACTAATACTAGCGGACCCGACAGACTTCGTCCTGTCAAAAAGATTGACTCTTTGACGTTAGGAACACACCTACATTGATTAGACAACAATGAGTGCTTGTAATTTAATATGAACTTTAAGCAATAGCAATAAAGCTCAAATTGACTCTACGTTTTAGTTAGAAATCGTTTGTATGGGAAAAAGAAAAGGGCTGTTTTTAGGGGTTTTCCGGCAATTATTCGAATTTTTCTCGCCGTAAAAACCATCCTTGAACTTCAACGAACATTAAAAAAAAAGAATTGGCCAAATTGGTCCAGGCGTTGTTGAGTTATGCGCTTACCAACACATTTTGCGATTCATTTTTATATTATAGAAGATTATAAAGCTGAAGAGTTTGTTTATTTGAACGCGCTAATATCAGGAATTACTGGTTCGAATTGAAAAAATATTTTTGTGTTGGATTGTCCATTTATCGAGGAAGGTTATAGTGACCCGCCTGGGGAACGGAGGCGGAGGTTCTAAGGAACGGAGCAGCGTGGGTGAAACCGCTGGCGGGCCGCTAGTAAAGGATAGATGAAGAAGAAAAGAGAAATCAAAACCAGCGATAGATTGAATATTGGGAACAGCCGTTAGCGAACGGGCCTCACTCATTGACATTTAGGTATTTATGTAAATCTTTTAATTTCTGTAGGTAAAATCTGCCGCCCTAGGCTCCCTCAGCCTAGTGGAAAATCCGCCACTGGATTATAAACTGTTAGTGTATCTCGATTGGAAAGTGTTTATTTGGCCTTTCAGAATAATGGTAGTTATCAATCACTATTTTGCAAAGCACATCACGTACCACGAAATATTGCGTGCGAAATTGTTTAGTGTATGCGTGGCCTTATGTGGACGGCTGCGCGGGCGCTGATGACGGTATCATTGGCGCGTGCCCTTCGTAACTTTGGGATTTCACTCTCTAAAGATATTACCATAATTAGAGTTTGCGTAAATTAATGAGTTGTTTGTTTAGTAAAATATATGTTTTTATTTATTTATTTAATTTTTATGAAGTACCTATTCTTAAAGCCCTATCTCCATACACTTTTGTAACTCTGGGAACAACGAATTTACCCGTAGTCAACATCCTCGTCTTATAATTATTAATTACTGAAATTTTTAAACATAACATACGAATACGCCTGTATTCCCCGAAGGGTTAGGCAGAGGTGTACTAATGTACACATACAGTTCGCCCGTATATTTAGCTCACATATAATAGGGGGCGAGCTTACTGCCATTAACCGAGCACAAATCCAGACCCCAAGCTGCTACCACTGCTGGGACCACTAGACTAATGAGGCAGTCACTTTAATTTTTTATGAAGTATTATGCTTTTTTTGCCATGGTTATTAGTTGCTAGAATGTACATTTATTTTCTAGAATGTATAAGGTCTACCTTATGAGCCAAGTGGTCCTAAGCGTGATTGCTACGCTAGAGGTTATGGGTTTAATTCCCAGATCGAGTAGTGTTATTGGGTTTTTCCATGGCATTCTCAGTGACAGCTTTGAGTTTGTATTTGTGCCCGGTTAATGGCAATAGACTCGCCCCCTATTACATGGGACATAAATCACCGACGAACTATGGGTGTACCTACATTAGTACACCTCCGCCTAACCTTTTGGAGAATTCAGGCGTGATGGTATGTTTTTTTTCTATTTATTTGGGTAAATAAACAATGACAAACTAAAGCTACATATTAAAAAATCTTACTTAATCAAAGAACTAAGTTTGACACCACCACATTTAACACGGTTACTACAGAGACTTTGTTAAAAATTTGCAAAAACATGTTATCTTTTTAAGATCTATTATAATAGGTATGAATGAATATATACTGTAAAAAAAACCGGCATAGTTCTATGGGATAGGGAGACAAACGAGCAGACGGATCGCCTGATGGTAAGCGATTACCACTGCCCATGGACACCAGAGGAGTCACGAGTGCGTTGCCCGCCTTTTAAAAGGGCCTCCGGTAACCTCACTCACTCGACGAAACACAACGTAAGCGTGGTTTGACGCCGGTTTTTTGTGAGGCCGTGGTATCACTCCGATGATGGTATTATCACTTTTATTATGTGATAATACAATCATCGTCCTTAACGGTTGGCATCCAGTGAAGGTGTCACCGCCGTGAAAAATCCGTTTCCGTTTAAGTTTCCTCGTTTTACAAAATTTTAATTAGCGTATTTTATTTTACTCGTAAATTGAAAACGATTATATAAATAGAACTTGATCTCGATACCTAACAATACTTTGTTCACTGGTCGGACAGGGTTTTCTTAACACATTGTGTACTACGAATCACAAACAGAGACTTGCCTATTCTGGTTAAGGTTTAGGTTCAGGTTAGTAAAAAATACTTTATTTTAAACATTTTCAAATAAAACCGAGGAACAGGAAAGTAACATCTGCGAGCTGTGCGATCCATTGTCTTCAACTCTATCATTTACATGCAAATTGAACTAATTTACAAATACTCAGTTGTTCATTAATAATTTAGTCTTGTACTTGAATTTTAAAAACTATAGCTGGATGTTTTAAATTAACTTTTGTAGCTTTCTCAATATAAAAATAAGTTTTTATCGTCGCAGGTATGGGTAATTTTAAATCAAACCAAATTAAATTATTATTAAATTAAACTACGATATAAAGATAAGTAGTTTAAGGTCAGTATTTTCAATATTTCTAATCAGAACCTTTATTTTTAGGTTTCATAACGCTTAACATGTACGGATACGTCATACGGAATAACGATGCGTACTTGTGACGTAGAAAGCGGACTTTAGCCACGTCTGATGAAGCCGTAACAGCGATCAATCCTATTAACACGCTATTACTTACCTAACTTTGTCAAGAATATCAATACAATACACGGACGACGGTAAGTTGATATTAGATCTCTTTTTTTTGAACAGTTCGAAAATTAAATAAAGAAAATTTTGATCTATGGTCAAAGAAAGTAAAAAAAGGTTTACGATGCAAAAAGGTTTTAACATAGTACCGAAGTAGGTACTGGAAACAAAACATAAAATACCATCACGCTTGTATTTCGCGAACGGTTAAATAGAGGTCTAATCGTTCTACGCGGCAGCAGTTCCATCCCCATCATCTTAATGGTTGGCAGTCCACAACAGTGCGTTTCTCTAGAAACTTTCTGCCTCGCACGACAAAACTGTGGAATGAACTTTCGCCTGCAGTATTTCCGGACCAATACGACCTTCAAACCTTCAAGAAAAGAGCGTACTCCTTTTTAAAAGGCCGGCAACGCACTTGTGACTCCTCTGGTGTAGCGGGTGTCCATGGGCGGCGGTAATCGTTTACCATCAGGCGATCCGTCTGCTCGTTTGCCCCCTATTCCATAAAAAAAAATACAGTACACCCACGCCGGTAGGAATGTTAAGAGTCCGGCGGACCGAATTTTTCTTACAAACGTAATACCGAAGTAAATGGTAATTTAATCACATTCTATTATTATTCGGATTCCGATACGTTTAATCTAGGTTCCTACGCTACCATTTCGCCCAAAATACTTCACTGGAAATAAATGTAAGCAAATGCAATGTTTGATAACTTTACCAAGTTTGGAACGATTTTACGGTCTTTTATTTCCAATAAAGTAATAGTAGACGAAATAGTATCGTGGGAAACTAGATTAATGGTATCCAAATCCGAATAATAACATAATTTGGTAGAATGTTGTCTGGATTACGATTTATTTCGGTATTACGTTTTTGTGAGCAATTCAAGCTCCGCCGGACCACTAAGGTTTCATGTAATAGGGAGCGGGCATGTTGCCATTAACCGGGCACAAATTAATAAATAAATGTACTGAAACAGCCTTGAAATTATTATGTACCGATTTAGATTATCCGAGTATCTAGCCACAGCATCCGTGAATCATACCTTTTTTTAAACATTTCCAGAGTAACATGATAAGAATAAGATTGTGTAAGATTTACACAAATATGAATACATTACGATTTATCTGTACAATGATATTCATATGATTGATCATATTTGCGCCGAGCGCAGGAAGTGTTATCAAAAGTAGGTATTGTAAGAGCAAATATTTTTGAGTATTGTTCTTTAAGAACCCTTCAGTTTAACGTTTGTACTATAAAAACAACACAATTATATACAAAATACTAGACTCGTATGAACGATAAATAAATAAAATGATATTCAAACTAAAAAGGAAAGGAGTATTATGGATAAAGATTTTTCCGCATTTTTCTATTAGGATATCAGTTTTGTTGGACTAAAATGTGTCGAGATCGTTGAAGCATACGATAGACAATCGATTAAAATAATAATTTTAAACTACTGCCAAAATCCATTGGATCATTTAGTGGTGCGAATTTAAATTGTCTAGCTGATCAAAATCATTTCTTAACACCACACAAATCACTTATTAATGACATGGCTTTTTTTTTCTTTTTTTAAAAAGCTTACTAGCGGTGTGGGTCGCACATTACTAGTGCTAAGCTAAATGCTTGTGTTACGAGTGGGTTCACGTCAGTAGTGCAATGGGTGGGTCTCGAACTGGCAACCACATGACCGCCGCTTCTTATTTGAGCTATTATTATGAGTATGAGTAGCTTATAATTATATTGTTTAGTGGACGAAAATATCGCTTGAAAGTGCAATTTAAAACGATTGCCTATATAGGCACCTACTATTAGATCATTTGATTTGAGGTGGACGTTTCTGGCGGGATTAAATAATTTTCCTCTTATAGATAAGGTATAACCTACAGTTGGTATTACCTATATATTTAAGTGGAAAAAATGATGCTCTAGGGAACCAAACTGAAGTTGAGCACTTGACAAGAAACGTCAGTAAAATAATATTAGATTTAATTCTCGTTTACTGATCACCTGACGACAGTTTCAATACACAGTACTTACAATCGAGTAGATACTTGTTACCCAATCTAACGCGTTAGACTTTCTTTGATGAGCTAACGCTCTCTGTGGTAGTTCACCAATGTCTTATCTCATTTATGAGACTTGTCACCCGTCAACTCATGATTGATAAGCAAGGTTGATTTGTGGAAACCGCCTTTGTGTCTATCAAGGTCGGAATGCGACCTTGGGTACGGTTTTGCGTATAAATATGCCCTTAATTAGTCGAAATTTTAAACTCGGACAGAATACGAAGTTATGCAATGATTCACTAATGTTATCTGATTTGTTTTAAGTGATGTGCAAAGGTATCCTCCAAGGTCTTCTATATCTACCTAATTATTGCCTTCTCCAGCCCACCCAACTCAATGTGTTTCCTCATTCTGCCCTAACGCGAATGTCCTTCCCCAGGCTCAACTGGATGATTATCTCGAGACTCTTGACCGACCTTTTTGGGTGCATTTTGCCAGTTCCGGATTAACCCTCCGTGGTACCTTAAGTATATTCGCGTGTGGTGCCCCCTGTGACCTTATATTACACACTCCATGACCTTCCATAGAATATCGTAGGCAGACTAATACCTCCTCTTATGAAAAATATCTAGTATTCTGTCGGCGCTGATACGACAGCACCGACGGTGTTCGCAGGGAGTACGAGGGACGCGGCAGTCCATCCTTTCCAACGGTCGACAGTACCCACCGTGTTAGGCACTCGCTTTCCTATATTTTAATATACTCTTTGGCACTCGCCGATAGCTCGCGAACCGATCGCCACCAAATCATTGTATTTTATTTATTGTTTAATATACAATTTGCCTATCGTGTGAGTCGCCTATTTTATTTATGTGCCCCTATGAACATATATCTACACATGATATTCATATTAATACTCAATTATTTCCAAACTACGATAAAGGAAGGGTACCTTAAAACCCTGTCCGACCTATGAGACAATTAAGAAGGGTAATCCATTCACAGACTGACCGCAGCAAGTGCAGTTTAAACTTGCAGATCGATCGATTACCGAAGTAATAAATTAGCGACAAGCGTGATTTGAGAACAATGCTGGCAATTTGAAATCTTTTTCGCAATACACGAGTAGCAATTTTATGCGCTACATTTATCATTGTGAATGTCCTTCCTGTCATTTCTTCCTTTAATTTTCACGGTTGGTCACACAAAAGTTTATTCAAATGAGGCATATGAAGATAGGTCTTGTTTTGTTCGAGTCACGAGGGTTGTTCGCCGTCGCCACGCATCGTGCGGGAACTAGCCTTGTTCATTATTATATACAATATACAATGCTATATAAATAACTTGTACAAACAACTAGTCCATATATTAATGCCTCATTATTTATTGCGCCTTGTAAATTATATCACAAGGCAAATAGCTATGCATTTCTTCATTGCCAAGTTTAAGTTGAACCGTTAACATTAAGTTTGGTAAATATTACGGTGGAGCTCTATATTACATATATACAAACACTAACGCCATATTTTTATATTATAATACTAGCGACCCGTGCGCAGATTCGCTTGCATACATTTTTCCATGGAAATTTCCCACTGGACATTCAAAAATGTATTTCATACAAGTCTTGTCCAGGTAATTATGGAAATTAATATTAATATAATTATAATATTAATTAATAGGGGGCGAGCCTATTGCCATTAAGCGGGCTTAAATCAAAATTCCGAGCTGCTATTGATAATATCACAGAAAAACCCCATAACATTTTGTTCGACTTGGGAATACAACTCAGTACCTCTAGCTTATCAGACTGATGGAACATGTTTCAAAAAATTATAACTTCTAAATATTAATTTTCGCGGAACCTATACCTACCTGTTGCGGTTAGATAAATCCTTAGAATGTTATCAAAGCATAAATGGGTCACTCTGTGTACCTTTTAATGGTGTGAAACTTATTGTAAAAATTTATCTTGATCATGGTTAGATACCTACCTATTTATTATCTTGGTTTATCGCGATATATTTCACAAGATTAGTGTCACTCCAGATCGATAACATCTGTCTGTGAACTTCAAACTCCGATTATATAAGGCAGGATAAGTTTTAGTCTATCTAAACTTATTTGTAACATGCCGAACCTATCTACAAGGGCAAGGTTATGAGATATACATTTCCGTGATGAAAGATTAACGTGTCTCCTGAAATATGTATGTGTATTGAGTACTTACAACAAAATTTGACTAAACATAAGCAATAAACAGTACATAGCGCAAATTATTTCTAATTGTTTTCATCATCTGCTGCGGCAGACTGCCTCATTAGTCTAGTGGTCCCAAGTGCGTCTGCTACACTAGAGGTTCTGGGTTCGATCCCCAGGTCAAGCAAAGTGTTATTGGGTTTTTCTATGAAATTCTCATTAGCAGCTCGGAGTCTGGATTTGTGCCCGGTTAATGGCTATAGGCTCGCCCCCTATAACATGGGACCTAAACATTCCGGCGAACTGTGGGTGTACATTAAGTACACCTCTGCCTAACCCTTCGGGGAATACAGGCGTGATGGTATGTTATGTTTTCATCATCATGATCCTATAACCTTCTGTCACTGTTTCATCCTAAGTTGGGGTCCATTCATAAAGTAGATGCAGCTGAATATCAGTTCTTTTCACGGAGCAACTATCTCTCTTAACGTTATAAGTATGTATTTAGTAGTTCATCGGCAAGACTACCTATAGCAATTTTTATAATTAAATATGTAGGTATACCCTCAAAATATCTTCGACTGTTCGTTAACTATCTATCACAGATTAGGTAATCACGAAATGCAGGACGAAAGGATTTGTGATTACACCATTTCAGAAATTCCCACGGGATTGGTAATAACGAGATTATTGTGGGTAGCGCCGGGAACACAGCGAGTTCCTTTGCATAACCAAAATTCTCAAAATCGAAATTCACGCAAACGAGAAAGGTATTCAGTAATCAAATTTCCATAAGGATTTGCTCGCAATAAACGGTTTTATCTGGTAAATCCGAAGGCGTTACTTTCAATTTCCAGTCTAAAGATAGAAAGGAATCGCGAAAGCAATAAGACGAACAGACAATCAGTTTGTTTATATAAGGCCGTATTGGAGGATACAATCAGTCGCCGACTCCCCGGGACGCAATAAGCGTAATCCCCGAGGCGGGGACTGGGAAATATAATGATAGAAGCGACTTTTAAAATTATTTTATTTGCTCCCACAAGAAATGGAAGGAGCACTTTGAATTCTTTCACTTCCTATCAAATCCTTTTTGTTGCCATATTTAACTATTTGATTTTTTATTAGTAAGGCCACAGACCAGTAACCGTTACTAAATCAATAAAGGCTGATTGTTCAATCCTTTTACCTGAGGAATAAAATTCACGTTTGACAGATTTTGTATAGAAAAACTGACAAAAATTCGAATCTATTCCAACGATTAACTGGCGATGAAAATGTCGGCCCCAAGTAACACACACTTTCTTTTAAGTTATCTCCTTATGTTATACTACGAAAGTTAGTTAAAATAACAATATATTTAATAATGTAATATTTATATTCGCTGACTGCTTAAAATTGTATAACCACAATTAGATTTTTTTTCAGACATATGTCTACTCTATGGTTTTTTTTTATCATGTACATAATTGGGTTCAAGTATAATCTCAATCTGGAACACTTATGCAGCAAGTAAACATAAAAGTCAAACCACACAAAAGCTAATTGTTACGATTGTTAGTAATTAAAATAAATTTTAATTTGATCGTAAGCAAATAAAAGCTAAAGCAAAATAAAGCATTTCAGTTAAAATATGTTATTGCATCTCAGACCGCACTTCCGTACGGAGTAACCAAAACTCCCCGAATAAATAAATTAACGAAATTTGTATGAAACTATTGAGTGATTCTATTGGAAATTTCTGGGGGTTGGTGGAATGCAGCCTAAATAGTACAAATACTAATAATTTTTTTTTCTATTAATTGTTATAATAATTTAATATATTGTTTATTCAATTTTAATATAAAATCTTAGGTAGATATTCAGTTTCTATGTTAAAACATTCTTAGATACATTAATTCTGATATAGAGTTAAAACTCTTATCATTTAAGCAGGGTATTATCCATATCGAGTTACAGAAGCCTAATAAAATCCTTTTTAACCTTAATATAAATTGTTATTCTATTTTTCGTAATACATATAAAGGCAAAATCAAAATATCTATTACGAAAATATTTATCTAGTATATTAGCAAACAAAATATAAATAAATAGATTTATAATTCCAATGTAATATATTATAAGAACTAGCTACTTAAGAGTAATACTCGTATAGCCCTTTATTTACCTTGTATCTAATCAGATTTTTATCAACAATAATTACTAGCGAGGATTTTATTTTGTGGAATGAAAAAAGTCTTTCAAAATATCTCTTCCAGTAAAGTATTATCGACATCGGTCAGTTGATGTTGGGCGGGCGGCTTGGCGAGCGAGGGCGGCGCGCGCGCCCCAGTCCGCTTCCGTCGCCCGTAGTCGCGGTAACTGTCCAACTGCCCACAGTGCCCACTGTGCTCACTACCCAATAACTTTACCGTTAACACTTACACAACTACAATTAAGCTCGTTATTTATTCGCGAACTTTTGAATAGTGCTAATTGAACGTACGAAAGTGATTAGTAATAAAGTTTGTTTGAATATGCGTTTCAATTTCAATGACACATAATTAAACAGAACCACAGAAAAAAATTAAGCGTTTAACTATAACCGCGTAAACTCAGTTTGACATAAGCTTTGTACATGTAAATTCCACACAATGTAATTTAAATCTGCATTGATTACCGAACTTGGACTATATATGTATATTACCTCCTTAGAAGTACATTAGCATCTATGACCAGCTTTCAAGTTGTAAGTAGTCATGGCAGATAAGTTGCATGAGTATCAAGGAGTGACGGGTCGTCTCCACGGTGCTCGCGACCGCTACCGCGAGCGGTGGACACGCTGGCGGGAGCAGCACCCGCGGGGCGTCAGAGACGTGGTGGCGGAGACCCTGTTCGGCATACCCAACTCTGACGAACCCCCCGAAAGGGTCTGGCAGGATAGTGCTTACAGCGATCTGTACAGGCAAGTTATTTGGTTGTTTGAAGACTCAACAGCTTGGCAATACGGCAGATAAACATGTAGGAAACGATATGGATCCGATAATAGGAA
This sequence comes from Acronicta aceris, assembly GCA_910591435.1. Taxonomy (NCBI): domain Eukaryota; kingdom Metazoa; phylum Arthropoda; class Insecta; order Lepidoptera; family Noctuidae; genus Acronicta; species Acronicta aceris. The sequence goes on from OU342768.1 coordinate 11,475,121, forward strand.
CTTTCATTTATTGAGTCAAGACACTTTTCATCACATTTCTCAAATATTACCAAAAACTTAGTGATAGTTTATTTTTAAAATGATAAAGGAAAATTCAAAATACTCCCGGTGAGGTTAAAAAATTAATTAATTCGTAGAAACTGGCATTCAGAAGTCGGAGTCGGAGTCCGTCGTAAAGCACCTTGGTGTGTGTTTCGACTTTTGGACGTAAGAGCCAGTTCCCCTCGGTTGCTACGGCTGTGGCAGTCTGTAGTCCGTAGGGGCTCTTAAAGATTGGCAACGCATCAGCAACTGCTCTGGTGTTGCAGGTATCGATGAACGACGAAGACTACTTACCACCAGGTGGCTCGTCAGCTCGTTTGCCGACTTAATCCATAAAAAAAAGATAATTCATTAATAATTGGAATACGTTAACGATTAGTATCAATGAATACATTTTACAACCCTCGAACAAAACGAACTCACAGCAATGATGTAGAAAGGAATAATCAAGCGAAATAAATGAAACATTAGTACCTACTGCGTAACTATGTAGGGCAAGACGTATTAATTAGTAGAACAGGAAAACTGTTTACAACTTTGTTCTTATCGTCATAAATAAAATGTATTTATTATGATAACAATATACTCGTAGATTTAGTCCAGGCTGTTCGTAACAAAGGTAATCTTATAAAACAATATTCAGTTATATAAGGCGATTTAAGAGATTACGGATTATCTCGTAAGGTATTCGATACTCACATCAGTTTGTGGATATACTGTTGTTCTATATGCTGTTAGGCTCTTATGTTGGAATTTTATGGGGTGGTACAATCGCATTGTCAAAAGTTCTGCCGACAGGCAAATAATTTTCTGAAATTATTATCTTCCAGTTCGGAGAGCAATGTAGCAAATGAAATTACCCAGCATTAACAGGTTTCAACATGACAACGCGCTACTGGCGTTGTTGGCCTTTTGCTGCGGTTGTCACTTGTCATCATGTTATTGTATGATTGTTTATCATACCCATTACAAAAAAGAAAAACAAATTTCACCAACTGTCAGCCCTTAAAATGATGAATGAAGCTTCAAATTCTCTATAGTAAAATGTGACACGTTTTAGGAGGAAAAGTCGTATCGAGTTGATGCGCATATCGGCAGCGGTAATGGGGATCGAGTTCTCCTACGCTGGGGAGACAGCCTTCGTGTCCCCCACTCTCCTGCAGATTGGGGTGCCTCATCAACAGATGACATTGGTGTGGGCTCTGTCACCACTGATCGGGTTTTTCATGACCCCGCTTCTGGGGTCGCTCAGCGACCGCTGTCGCTTGCAGTTCGGCAGAAGGAGGCCTTTCATTATGCTGTTGTCATTTGGAGTATTGCTAGGTAAGTGCACTATAGTTATTGTTAGTTTAAACTCCTTATGCACGCTCTGTGTCTTTGGTACAAAAAATAAAAGCACAGTGCATCGATACATTAGAACATAGCTGTTGTGGGTGGAAGACGCTTTTTGATCATTACTGAAATATAATTTATTTAGTACCTTACATAACGAATCCTTATCCTTAGCCTTAGCATTACATATGTATTCTCCGAAAGGTTAGAAATAGTTATAAACGTATACATCTATATTGTTTTCCGGAATATTTTTATTGTGTGTTACCTACTGCAACTGAAAATTATCAAGCCAAAAAACTACCCCACTTGGGAATGCAAAAACGTCAATAAGCGCAGTAACCAAAATAAAATACAGAATGCTGTGATAGTTTCTTCGATTACGGATCGGATACAGATTAAATAAAAATATTGTTTTTAATTTTAATTTGGTACATATAAGTTGGTACATCGTTTTTAATCACAATTACTCAATTTTATGTATTCAAGTTAAGTACGTAATTTGGTCACTATTTAATTCAGTCAGCGCTATGATAGATAATAAATTGAATGAGACCTCAACACGCAAACCTTTGTAAATAGAGCTTAACCGTTTGATAACGACCTGAGTACCAATTAACCTAAAGATCTAATGGGTTTGAATAAAATGTTGAATAGAGCCGTTCTCTGTTTGGGTCCGAAATCCTAAACAAACAGTTATTACATTGGGATATAATAAAACGGTACTAATTACTGCGTTAGAAAATCAAATGGAATAATAAAGGTCTATTCTATTATACTGGCTCGTAAGCGGAATGGTTGAGAGCCTTCAGGGAAAAGCAACAGGCGTTTGAACAAGGGTAGTTGGTAAACAAGGAGATTTTGCTACGAAAATCGAGATTTAGCTTTACTTTTTAGTTAGTCAACAAAACTAAACTTTTAGTTTTGATATCAAACTTTATTTTTAACGCTTATCGAATTAGTTCTATAAGGTATCTTTTTTGGATTTAGATTCTGGTAAAAAGTTGATAGTAAAGGGTAAAGTATATTATGTTATTTTTATATAGCAGCTGTGATAATATTTATAAGCCTATCTTAGACCATTTCACCAAGGTTTAAGAAGCCACGCTTTATAAGAAAAGAACTTGATAAAAATATCTGTAAACTATTTTTAATTCTACAGGTTTAATTTTAGTACCCAATGGAGAAGATATAGGCTACGCTCTTGGGGATGAGTTACCAGTGAACAGGACGGAGGTAGCAACCGCGCTGGGCCCTCGTAGTTCAGCGTTGGACACCACCCATAGTAACTACCATCCTTGGGGTGTTCTCTTCACCGTCCTTGGCACCGTATTCTTGGACTTCAACGCCGACGCTTGCCAGAGCCCGGCGCGCGCTTATCTCCTTGACGTGACAGTTCCAGGTCAGATCTGTATAAAGAAAGCTATACAATAATATTCAATATTTACTTTTTCCCATTTATTTTGGCCCGATAACCTCGTGAAACTATTTTTGTTGTCTTTGCCCCCTTTAGAGGTGAACAACACCTCGGACACTTGAGGACCTGGCTCGCTCGAGTGGGCAAACATAGAGTCTTTACATTACAAATGTTACTTAATAAAATAGAACCGCTATTCTTTTAGTCTATAAATTAAATAAAATCGTAGTGTTTTTTTAATTGACTTGTTTTTTAAAACAAGATAGTCTGACAGTATATAAGACAGGATGATGAAACATATCATCATCATCATCTTTTTCTTTCACTTATTCCTGTTAACTATCATGTACTCAAGTCTTTTATATGTAAATCTAGCCTATATATATAATATATAAAACGAAGTCAACCCGACTTTGTTACGACACTTATAACTGGAGAACTGCTGGACCGATTTTCATGGTTTTTGATTTGTTGGATTGGTTTCCAGCCCGAATAGCAGCATAACTATTATAACATCGAAAAAATTCACGAAAAGAAAATTATGAAGAAAATTGTTTTCTATACATTTTGTATCGGGAACGTATTGATAGATTTGACAGAAATAAAACACGGACATAAATGAGCAGCGTTGTGTTCATTGTCCGAACTCGTCTGGACTCGTCTCGACTGTCTAAGCTGCTGGTGTGATTTTTTTTTGTACGATGCCGGTAGCTGGCACCGCAATCGGGTTCTACGATTTTTTTTTAAATACAGGGCAAGACAATGTTTGTATAATATATAACAAGAAAAATCCTGACTTACTCATCAACGCCCAGCTCAAACTGTAAGACCTAGAAAGTAACAGTATTATAATTATCGAAAAATCTTCCGTTTCTTCTGCATGCTGTGATACTCTTTAATTTTCAAATAATAATTGAATACTTAGTAAAGTGAATTGGTCTGTTTATCACGTCTACATGGACATAATGAGAAATAGTCCTCTGACATCAGGTGGACATTATATACCTAAGTAGTATAATGAGAACGAAGCCGCGGGCATAATCTAGTTATATCTATAAATACTTAGCAGTGATAATTTGGAATTTCCAACTGATTAATACAATCTACTTTAACTACTTATTTCTAGACTTTAATAGGATACTGATAACTGCGTGAATCACACTGATTTCTCAGAATCCATGTGGAGTGTTTGCGTAATTTTATGGAAACCTGCACGTCATCCAGGTTAAAATATGGTAGCCTTAACCATAGTTAGGAAGGGAAATGAATACATTTTTTTGTGTATGACGTCACGACATGTGACTATATTGTGTTTTTCCGTCGTCGGAGAGTGATGAACCACAAAACAAGCTCTTTATCAGCTTACGTCTGGCCGTGATTGATTTATCTTGGTAGCAACGTTTATTTTTGGGTTTTCCAAAGTTCTACTCAACGTGAAATATATATAATATTTAAATTTCACACTAACATTTCCAACATATACATTTTTTTTATTTTATAAAATACCTAGTCTGACACTTAGGTACGTACCTATTTATTTAATTAGGTACTAGTTATTAAGATAATAACTGCTTTTAGTTATTTAATAATTTTCATAAAATATTTTATAAGTAGGTACAATATTATGCTGTAGCCCGCAGAAAAGCTGGGCTCATCATTACATAATGATAATATTTCAAACAGATGGATAACAGATTATATTTTGTTAGTGTTTGTTTTTAAGGGTTGTTGAAAACGACTAAAGGTTAAAGCCACTTAAAACTTCGCCTTCTAATCCCTAACCGTCCTGCGCCAGTAACTTTGGACAGACGTGACAGCTCTAGATCAGCCGACCAATTTGTCATTTTTAACAATTTTGGCAGCGGGTCAGCGGTATTCCCTAAATGACAGATCGTGTTTGATCCCTCAAATGCTTAAAGATACCCATATGCAGTAATTAATGTTGACAGTTTCAAATTCGTACATACATAATATAACATAATTAACCCATTATATTGTCCCACAGCTTAGGCACGGGTCTCCTCTCAGAATGAAAAGGATTAGGCTATAGTCCACTAAGCTGGCGTAATGCGGGTTGTTGTCAGACTTCACACGCCGTCCAGAAAATCTCTCAGGCATGCAGGTTTCCTCACGATGTTTTCTCTTACCGTTTAATACGCACATGATTTCCGAAAAGTCTGAGGTGCATGCCTTGGGTTCGAACTCGAGACCTATGACTTGGCAGTCCTATGGCCATATCACTAGGCTATCACTGCTCAAATCACTGTTTCAAATTTAAATACATTTATATAAACCAAACGTAAAAGAACATGAATGAACATTGAAGGTAACTAGGTAGATACATTTGATGACACGGTTACGCAGAATTAACATTGTTTATAAACATTTAACATTAAAAGCACGTGCTACGTACTTAAAAGTAAATAGAGGCGAATGTCCAACCTGAATAAAAATGAATTATGACGTACCTATATATCACTTTGAGACATACATAAACAAATATTGGTTTTAAAATTTTATTTTCTTAGTAATTCATAATAATTTGTACACAGTTTTGTTAGTCTCGTACTCCAGTTGCGACAATTTAATATTATTTATATATGTCTACGTTTTATCTATGTGGAAGTCTGTTTGACTCTCATTATACATTTTCATCTTTAAGCCAATATTTGTTTGGCAAATGTTTACCGCGAGGAGTGTCTGTTAGATGGTAGGCTGTCACACATGTACATAGCGACATTGTCACGCGGTTTCGCGGGGTAGGATTCCATATTTTAGGTAGGTACCCCCAACCTCGGTATTGTAGAATACACCACGCTACTATTATTAATCTATTCTACTTAGTAGAGGGATTAACGTGGTTGGTAGGCTTACTGTGGTAACTAAAGGATGTGGATTGTGGTTAGACTAGAGGTTTTCGTAAAAAAATAAATAGTTTTTACATACCTACCATTGTTATTTACCATTGTTTAGTTCACAGTAAATTTTAGTCTTTGAAAGTAGCTTTATAAATAAGCCATACTATGACGCGAATATCCTCGAAGGGTTAGGAATATTAACATAGAAAAATAGAAAATCTGTTTACTCATTAGACACCCATGGATCGCCAGTATTTTAAAGTCTTATATTATTGGGAGCATTCAGGAATTTATCAATGTATAAACCAAACAAATAACAAGCAAAGCAGTGATAGCCTAGTGGTACGACCGTTAGAATGCCAAGTCAATGGTTTCGAGTTTGAACCCAAGGCACCTCTGACTTTTCGAAGTCATGTGCGTATTAAATACTTAGTTATTTATCATGCGCTTAAACGATGAAGGAAAACATTCACATCGTGAGGAAACCTGCATGTCTGAGAGATTTTCTCGATGGCGTGTAAAGTCTGCCACCCGCACTAGGCCAGCGTGATGGCCTAATCCCTCTCATTCTGAGAGGAGACCCGTGCCCAGCAGTGGGGCAGTATAATGAGTTGATTATGTTATGTAAACAAATAACAGCGCTTGTAATGACACCCGGAGAAAAGATATTTCATTATGTTTTAGATAATAGGGACTTGATGGGTTAATATAAATAGTTATAATTCATTCCAACCATACGTTTCTTTTTTACCATATGAGTATAAAGTAAAGTTTTCTTACAGAGGACCATGCTAAGGGCTTGAGCACGTTCACGGTGATGGCGGGTCTGGGCGGCTTTATGGGGTACGCGCTGGGCGGCATCAACTGGGACAACACTCGATTAGGTAAATTAAATTGAGTGACCTCTCATCTAATTTGGAGAGGACGCTTCCTCGCTAACCAAGTTACGGTTGCAGCCGCAGCAAACTGATTATGGTAATGAAATCGTAAAATTTATGATTTCTGTGATGGAAGCTGCTTACTGTAACTGTGAGAATTTAGAAATTAAGTACCTACCTCCAAACTTACGTTTCTATTCTACATGAATACCTTATATAGGCAAAGAGTTTATCTTATCTAAGCATCCTGTAAAATTGAAATCTGATCAATGGGATTGGAATTGTAATAGTTTTATTTGCTATGATTAGACACGTCTCATTGTTAATGATAATCTCAGGGGTCTAAATTAAAAAGGGGGATGTAGCTACGGATATTGTCAATATCCGTGATCAATCAACAGCAAAACAATAGAAAATCAACCAAAAATGTTTTTAGACTATCCTAGTAGATATTGTAATTAAAGTTTTTACTGGTTTTATCACATTATACCTACTAATGTTATGAAACCCCCAACTTTCCAGATAATTATAATGAAGTATTCTTGGAACATAATTAAATTTGGTGAAGTTTAGTAAACTTCTTTGATCGTTATAATAAATTCTTTACAGGCGAACTTTTTGGCGGACACGTGCGCGCAGTGTTCTCACTCATCACGATAATATTCATAGTGTGTGTATCGGCTACAATCACCAGCTTCCGAGAGATTCCACTGTCAGAGCTGACCGAGCAGGAGGAGTTCCGCAAGCTTGCGGAGAACGAACGGGCACAAGAGAGCTTCGATGAAGGACCTGATGGACTAGAGAAGAACTTGAAGAAGGATAACGTTACATACGGAGCAATGAATCAGCCTGAGGTGAGGAGATTTTGTTATAAATTTTCGCGGCAGTATGCAGAACGTTTCTTCCACCAAAGTTTTATCAAAATTGGTCGACTATTTTTATATTTTGCAAGACTCACACGCAATTGATTTTTATATTTCACTAGCTTCTGCCCGCGATTTCGTTTGCGTGGACTTCAGAATTGGATCCGACCTAGATAAAAAGACTATGTGCTATTTCAGACTATAATCAATATTTGTACCAAATTTCATCCAGATTCGTTCAGCTGTTCCGACGTAATTGCGTAACAAACATCCATATCTGCATACTTACATCCTCAAAAACTTTCACGTTTATAATATTAAGGATTAAATAGATACTTAATTATGGTATGGATGCTGTTTCTTTCAGAACGGACCTGCCATTAACACAGTAGAGAGTGGCCACGGGGGAGGAAACCTGTCGCTAAGCCACTACTTGAAGTCTATCGTGGTGATGCCGAACTCGCTCCGCGTGGTGTGTCTCACCAACCTGTTCTGTTGGATGGCGCACGTCTGCTACTCGCTGTACTTCACCGACTTTGTCGGCGAGGCAGTGTTTGGAGGGGATCCTGCGGTTAGTCCCATTAGAATTATATTTTTTTTTAAAAAGCGACTCCTGATGTCCCGGCGTGGGGTAACATTTTGTCAAAAAATACCTAGTATTTTCGGGAATTCTGATAATTTTATTTTAACAATTGTGTATTGAATTACAGTTGGGTCATTCATAGGTAGTCGCCTGTTTGCTTTTTAGTAATGACATTAATCAAGAAAAATTGCTGTAAGTCGTAAAATCAAGCGCCTGCAGAAATATATGCTACAACTATTAACTCATAAACGGAATGCTAAATTAGTTCACTTAAATCACTATACCTCAATTGCCATGAACATCGAACCGCCATGAAAAAAGAAGGTAAATTAAGGGCTATTTAAAAGGCTATTATAAAATAAACTTGTTAGAAGCGCACACAAAAATAATATTACCTATATAATTACTTAGCTTTATAACATACTAGCGACCCGCCCGCGGTTTCACCCACGTTGCCTCATTCTTAAGAGTCGTAGCGTAATAATTTTAAATAGCTTAAAATCTTCCTCTTGAATCACTCTATCTATTAAAAAAACCGCTTCAAAATCCGTTGCGTAGTTTTAAAGATTTAAGCATACATAGGGACGGACAGACAGCGACAGCGACTTTCTTTTATACTATGTAGTGATTAGGTATGTTATTGATTGACTTGAAATAACATTTCTACAAACTTAGATTACTTAACATTTTCACACCACCTCTATAGCTATTTATAGCCTTAACCCTGAGAGGAGACTCATGCCTAAGAGTGGGGTAATTTATTAAATAATAATTAAAAATTTACAAACATCTTATAATAATCTAAGCTTCAACCAAGATAATCTTGCTTTTTTAAAATACTCATCTAAAGGCTCACTTAAGTATGCAAAATTTCTTGTTTATAGATCCACTGAATTAAGCTGTGCTTTGTCTGTCAGTCAGTCAATTTTATTGCTTATGCAATAGCAACGTGTTTTAGTTAAGTGTACGTTTTGCTATGACATTTATTTCAGGCGCCGGTGGGCAGTGTGAGTCGCACAGAGTACGAGGCAGGCGTTCGTTTCGGCTGCTGGGGCATGGCTATGTACTCCCTCTCCTGTGCCTGCTACTCCACCATTATTGAACGACTCATCAAACGACTTGGGTGAGTAGGTACAGTCAGCACATCAAATGACCAAATATATTGAAACTAACAGACTATTCATAATTAGGATTCTACAATATGTACTAAAGAAATCGATCTTTATTTCGATTGGATAAAATACATATCAGAATGACTGCTGCCGTGTAGGTACAGTAGTTATTCTGAGACATCCCATGCGTTATTGAGATATATCTAGTTACTGTAATTTTTTTAGTTGTTCAGATAATAATTCTAAACTAAGTATTTGTACGTTCAGATAGGTACTTATATCTGATGCCGACTTCACTTCGATTGTGAATGCAATTTGCAGAAAAGTTATTCGATACGAAATAATAGCTTGTCAATGCATGTCTACTTTATACTTATTATTATTATTATAGCAAATGGCTAAGAAAACGCTTTACCTAACTAACATCACTGTCATCTTCTATAACTCATCATCATCATCATCATCATCATATTTGTGACTGAAAGACTAGGTGGTGGAAGATTTAGAATAACTGTGATAGTAGAAAGGTACATCTCTAGGATAAACCTACCTCTGTGAATCTGTTGTTAATTGCGTCATTATGGAGACTTACCTAAATAAAATCACAAACTGTTTTAATTATTTTGCTCACTTGTTAGATTTCAGTGTAATTGAAATTTCTAGGAACAGCAAAGTAAAGACAGTCTGTGATCTCAGGTCAAACTTCGGAGCGCATTTAGCCGAGTACGTTAATGAATTTCAGTTCTTAATATCCTAACGATAGTTACCGTTTTGTACTCTCAAACTTTTGAATAATTTACATACCATCACGCTCTTGTTGCTTGAAGAGATAGACAGATGTGTACCTATTTATGTACATTATTTATTATACAGGACGTCGGCTACCTTTTGCCTAAAAAGAAACTTTTGGATGCAATGACAGCTGGTATTTTTTATTTAATACGTACCCCAATATCCCAAATTCCTAATGCGTAGTGAACCTATAATTATCTGTATAATTTTATTTGCTTCAGTTTTAACCCTGCATTTACATGTTCTATCTTTGTTACCTTCCAGGAACAAAGATTACGTCACGTCGCGACTATCAGGCGATCGCTCATACAATCATGTCGTTATCTACACGTATACCCTTCAACTTGACAGCTCACTAGTAAACAGTACCTACCTATCTTTTGTCGTAATGAGATCGACGCCACCTTGACTTTGCGCCGCAGCCGCTCTTCCTGGCTGACACTTAGTCGGCTTCGGCGGTGATTTAAAAATCAATAACGTTACGGGCTTAGCTCGTCTAGAATCCCTACGGATAAATTCATTCGAGTTATTACTGCACGTGTTATGTAGGATAAGCTTTAGAGAAACAAGTTAGATTGTGCATGTGAGAATGTACATTTGAACGCGACGCAGGAGAAATAATGGGTAGAACAACACTTTATTTAAAAGTATATAAACCTTTTAAATATGTATGTAGTGTTTTCTACTCTCTATATTTCGCGGAAAGGGAGAGAGAAGCATTCACCTCTTAGTACACGCATTGGGCGCCGGCGGGTGCAGACAGACCTTCGGTCTCCATAATAGCTTGGCTTGGCTTGGAGGGCCATCGCTGGACGCCACGACGCTTTATGTGATGATTTTAGATCAAGGGGAAGTTCGTGCAGTTGTTAGATGTCCACCATCGACACGTACATTCATACATACCTATACACATACATTCATACATACCTACATATCTTCACGCATGTCTCCCATTAGGGTAGGCAGAGACTATAGATTTACACTTGCTACGATCCTGGTTCATACATACTTATTGGATTTTATGTAATTTTTGTCCTATTTCCTGGTAGCAGGTCGATCAAAGAAGCAAATAACATTTCTACGAAATCTCAAACATTTCGATGAACGGGTTTCAGCTAAATCGTTCCTCGTTTTCCCGTATTCAGATTAACAGAAAAAAATCATCTAAAGCAAAAACCCACAGCTTCATATTTTTTGTATAATTTAGGATTCATTTTCTATTTTTTGTATTTCAGAGCGAAGCGCGTATACGTGGGTGGGCTGTGCACGTACAGCTGTGGTATGGTGGCTCTGTGTGCCATCCGAGCCAAGGCCGCCGTGTTGGTGTGCAGCTGGACAGCCGGCGTTATGTACTCCACGCTGTTCACCATGCCATACCTGCTGGTCGCGCATTACCACGCCACCGGAATGGTGAGGACGGTGCCATTAATAAACCGATTAGAAAAACGTATCTTGGGTGCGTTTACTTAATATTTGCTCCTCGTGAGGATTGAATCCACGTGGCGCAAAAGCCAATCTCTTAGCCGCTATGCCAAACGTATTGTCAAAAGAATTTGGAAAACTTTTGAAAGTTGAAAAATTATATTTTCCTGAATTGATCCCATTTAAATATGGTGAAGATGTGATCACAAAATTTAGAATAAAATTAATATAACACGTAGGTACCCACCGAATAAATGATGACATCGTCGAGGTCAATAAATTCTACTAGCCACTAAAAATATTGAAATTAAATAACATTTAACAATAAATATAGCAAAAACAGTTTCGAAAATAGGTGGCGAAATGATCCAACCATATCAAGGCTTTCGAAACTGTTTTGCACATAACATTATTTTTATCTTTTTGTTTTTTTTTTTGCATTTGCCATGCTAAGGTTATAAAGTTATTTTAGTGAAGGAAAAAATCGATCGCGGGCAGGATTCGGACTCGCGATGGCTTAGAGGTATAGCGTCTGATGTATCTAATCAGAAGACGCTGGTTGGAATCCTGCCCGCGGTCGAATTATTTTTTATTATGTTAAATGTTAAGAGCACACAATATAAAATAGGTACCTAAGTAATTTTATATTGTGTGCTCTTTAAAACTATGGGCAGTACTAAGTCTAACTAAGTCTTATTTTCCACAACGGACACTATGTTTGGCAAGTAGGTAGGTAAAAGGTACTTTTAAATTAGCTACAAAAATGATAAACTGCTGTGCTACGATGCACCTCCCGACATCCCTCCATCACCCTAGATTTTGCCAACTATTTATTATACACAAAGTAGTATATTACACAAAGTGACTGCTATAAAATCACCGTAACTCAATTTCTGGGCAAATCAATATTAATATTATTAAACTTCATTCAACTTCATTTCTAGACTAAAAAGATTTTTTTATCCGTCACTTAGATTATGAAAAAATAATCATAATCAATAAATACCCATTGGGAAAATTAAACAGTTTGTGGTAACTTGATGCGCTGTACACAAATAATCACAGCTAATAAAATATATATTTAATTTTACATTCATAAACATGTCATATATGCCAAAACAGTGTTTAAAATATATGTAGCTGGTCAATAAATTTCTACACTAAATTAAATCGCCGACGTATTTTAGCATATTCATGCAATTAATATTTCAACGTATTAATCCTTTGATGTGCGATTTTCATGGAACTTCAAACAGACTGAGCCCTGTAATTGATTAAACGATCGCTAATTGTAGCTAAAAATGATCGTACATTGGACATAAACGACTCTGAGACTGTGTCCATTCGCAATAATGTCTTGTACAAAGTGCAAAAAGAAACAATCAATTATGTATGTAATTATGTATTAATAATTTAACTTATAAGCACGCACAATGCTTTGTGCTTCATTCGCCGGGTGGCGATTTTTTACCTGTTGCTTTGTGTTTTGGTGGCTTTTTGCGGATTTAAAAATAGTATACTATTGTTTCTATATTATTTAATGGTTGTATAGCCAGATAGGTTAAATATTTTCATCTTCGACTTTTACCCGCTATGTTGAGGTTATCCAATCCAGTGTGAACATATACTTAAATTAGTAGGTATGATCATTCACCTCTGACCATAAATGTGTATAAAAAGAATGCTTAAAAGTATAAAATATTATCTTATTCTTGCAGAATATTAAAAAGCAATGATAGCTTAGTGATATGACCATTGGGCTGCCAAGTCAAAAGTCTCGAGTTCAAATCCAAGGCACCTCCGGTTTTTCGAAGTTATGTGTGTATTAGGTATTAGTTAATTATCACGAGCGTAAGTTGTGTAGGCGGTAAAACATCGTAAGGAAACCTGAATGCGTGAGAGATTTTCTTGATGGCGGTTGAAGTCTGCCAACCCGCATTAGGCTAGCGTGGTGAACTATAGCTTAATCCCTCTCTGAGAGAAGACCCGTGCCCAGCAGGACAGCATACTGTTTTTATGATGTTATATGTTTGAGAGTTTAAAATTACATTAGCTCACTTTTACGGTGTATCTGCAGTGGGACAGCGGCGGCGGGAGCGTGGAGGCGCGCGGGCTGGGCACGGACGTGGCGGTGGTGAGCAGCTGCGTGTTCGTGGCGCAGCTGCTGGTGTCGTGCGTGATGGGGCTCGCAGTGAGCGTGGCGGGCTCCACGGCCGCTGTCGTCGCTGTCGCCGCCTCGCTGGCCGCCGCGGCCGCACTCACCGCCACTCACATTACCTACCTGGATTTGTAGAGTACATACATAATAATAAAATTGCAACAGGCCGATATCTGTACATTATAAAAACATTAAGGGGGTCGTTATTAGAGGAACAGAAGCCAACAATTTTTTGAATTTTTGTCTGTATCTGTCTGTTTGTATGAGAATCACGGAAAAACTCCTGCATGAAATTGGATGCGGTTTGCACAGTCGTATTGTTGGAGGTGTAACTTGAAAATCTGTTGCATATTTCATCTTGATCGCATCCATCTAGATCGGGTTATACTAAGTAAATCCCTGCTTAAACAATACTATAGTTTGTTATGTTGCGATTTGTAAGATGGAATAATAAACTGTTCAAATGTTTAAGACTTGATTCCAACCAGTATAATTGTAGTTGAGCGTTGGTAAGGCGTTGTTCTAAATTTCTGGGCTTCAGTACAAACCATGCAAAGTATGATTATTTAACATCATCACCAGAATTATAATTTCAGTATTAATAACATACTTGGGCGTAATATACCTACCTTTATCTAGGGAGGCACCGCGGCGTAGATTAAAGAGCTGCCAGCCTAGTCAGTTTCACTGTCTTTACTATGTGGGACCCGGTTTTTTGAAGGGTAGAGGATTGCTTATTTGTGTAGTTATTTTTTTGGGAAACAAACAGATACAATATAAGACAAAAATACATACAAAATAAACAAAACACAATCCAAAACAGTTTCCACATTATTGCTAATACTTTAGCGCCATACCAGAAACAAAATTAAATGGGTTATGTTGAACATAAGTTAATGTTTTGTTAATTAGACAACACTGTTAATTGTTACTCTCCACTCTTCAAGATCTGGGGCGGCGTGGCCTTTACCCAGCAGTAGGACCGCGGCTGAAACACCGCATTACCAATTAAATAGCAGATAATAAGGTTGCTCTAACCGTTTTAATTATTATAATGTATATACCTATACCTTTTTGCTGCCATACCTATGTATATGAACGGAGATTAATTAAATACGTTTTGGATAATTATATTGCATTATCTGTGCCAATATTATAAAGTTATTTTAGTAAAAGATTAATTACATTATTTTAGTGAAAGCAAATTTCTATCTGGCGAATGGGACTCGCGGTAGTTTAGTGGTCATTGTGTATTCAACCAGAAGACGCAGGTTCGAATCCCGCCTGCAGTCGAATTTTTCGTTCACTAAAATAACGGAGTTTATCTACTTCTCATAACTCTAGTCATGATTGTTAGGTTAAAATGTAAAGATACTTGTATGATTATTTCTAAGATTTAAATGTTAAGACTGTAACCACAGATCTCGTTGTTTGTGATTGTAAAAATATTTGTATACTCAGTGTTGTATTAAATCAAAGTATATATATCAACCGTTACAAATTGAATAAATAATTAAATGAATAATTGATCGCTTTTATTTAACGTATATAATCACTGCTAATGGATTTCAAATGGTTAAACATAATCTAAATATAATGAGTGGGAGCTATTTAGTTTTCAAGTATTCCATTATTTATTGCTTTTGTTTTCAATAGAAACGAGAACGACAATAGAAATGTAACCATTTTATTCATGTATGTAAATGTAAATTCGGGATTCAATTTAACTTCCAACAAAGGATCCTGTTAAATACTTGTCTTGTACAGGGAAATTTGTGTAATTTACGACTTCTTTAGTTTAAAAAACTATGCTTTGGAACAGTGAGTATTAAAATTTCAGTATTATTTTGATGGGGGTAGGTAGGTATTAGTAAATAAGAGAGGCTTTTCTGGGTTCTGTATTGTTTTCGAATAATGAATAAAAATTTTATTAACCAACGATCGGAGTCAAAAATTTTCAAATGAATACGCGTCTTTGCGTTTGCGTCCTTTCGTTGCAAGCAAGGATGCTAAGCACGAGGTCCTGGGTTCGGTACCCAGGACAAGCAGTGTTATAAAAATGTTCTATTAAATTCGCAGTAGTAACTTGGGAGTTCAGATCTTCGCATAGAAATATTATCATTGATAAACTTCATAAGACCAACACTTACTCCACATTCAACGTTAAATTTAATCAGGCACACAATGGAAACGCACCGACAATTAATTTAACATTCAATCAAGGCGGGCTGTACATAGGTACAGTCATCCACGAGGCAACGGCAGAAACAATTCAACATTGCCAAAGGAGGGAACCTTACCAACAATGGGGCTCGTCAAAAATCTCTGGAGAAAATTGACTCATACAAAGGCGTTGGATCAATCGAGCGGAAAATTGGAGACGGTTTTCTTTGAGTCAATATATAGGGTCGCTTATATGACAGGTAGGTAAATTACTATTGAGTTTTCGACCCGTGATTTTAAATAGTAAAATAATGAACTATTTTTTACAAGTTTCATCTTTTATTAAATATCTTGATTGCTCCCGCTTGGAACATATTTACTTAGGGGGTTACCTATCCTTACTAATATTATAAACGTGAAAGATTGTGAGTATGGATGTATGGATGTTTGTTACTATTTCAAGCCAGAACGGCTCAACGGATCTGGATGAAATCTGGCACAGAGACAGATTATAGTCTGGAATAATGGAATAAAAATTGTATAAAAAGTATTTAATCCAGGTCGGACCCAATTCTGAAGTCCACGCAGAAAAAGTCGTGGGCAGAAGCTAGTTAGTTTATAAAAGGAGGCTCTTTCAAGTATGTATTTCTATTAATATGTCCATCTATTAAATTAAAAGAACGCGTTTCAAATACTTGTAACAGCGTTTCGTATTATTAGTAGATATTATTCAATAATTGCGCACCCAGTCTATCCAATTCAACTTAAGGTTCGTTCTACAAACTAGTAAAGGAGCGCGACTTTCAAAAGCTTAAAGTTTTGGCCAACTTGCGTGTCTAGCGAAGTATCTCACTATTTGCTTGAGCCAATTTCATTCAGCGAATGAAAGTTTGAGATAATGCAAAAGCGCATTAAGGAATTAAAATTAGTTTGACAGACTTTATAAAGGATTAGTAAGGGAAGCCTTTGAAGTGCCTTTTAAGGATAGAAGGCTAATGATAGCATGATAAAGTTTTAACAGTATATATTGGAGGATTTGTGACATATAACTAGGTAGGTATATAAGATCTCAAAGACAATAAATTTTATTTTCTTTCTATAGCTTCAATCGTTGTTCCTACGTGGACAAGACTAGCACAGGACCGAAAAATGTGGCATAAGCAAAGAGAGGCTTATACTCAGCAGTGGGTAGATTCAGGCTGTAGATGATGATGATGCTGATAGGGCAACTAAAGGCAATTACTAAAGGCCCCATCCCCTGGCGGATCGGTGATCCATGAGGATTTTCCGCACAATAAAAAATACTAAGTATCAAGTTCTACCTAACCTCATCTTGCACTATTCCTCGCTTGTTGCGTAATTGAGGATAATATAATGTTGAATATTACATTCAGAACTTGTCCCCAGGACTGTCCACCTCTGACCAGGATATATATTACCTGCTGTACAGTACCACTGTCAAGTTGATGATAGTGCTCCTAGTGTGTGGTGAAGTATGGTACGGCTTCACGGAAACCTCGAGCTTGGACGAAGTGGCAGCGAGTATCAATGCAACGGTTATACAATTCATTACAATTTACAGATACAAGAATATGGTAAATTGGAACATATTGTGTGTTATCTTATAACTTAAAATCTTATATCTATCTTCAAAGTTGACTTGCGCAAGCGTTTCCTATGACATACCATTACATAAACAATTGCGGCACGTTCTTTTCCGCATGTTTTGTAGCTTGCAAGACTTGCTGCAAGTCACACAGCCAACAGCGTTTTGAAACTTTTAGCGAGGACATAATTGTTATTTTGTTTGCAAATAAACGTTTTAGACTGCCTCATTAGTCTAGTGGTCCCAAGTGCGACTGCTACGCTAGAGGTCCTGGGTTCGATCCCTAGGTCGAGTATTGTTATTGGGTTTTTCTATAAAATTCTGGATTTATGCCCAGTTAATGGCAATAGGCTCGCCACCTATTACATGGTATCTAAACATACCGGCGAACTGTGGGTGTACATTAGTTCACCTCTGCCTAACCCTTCGGAATACAGGCGTGATGGTATGTTGAATAAACGGTTTAAGTTCGCCGTGTCCATTGGTGTACGCACTTACATCCAGGGCCTGATTTACCTATAGGCTAATAAGGCTAGAGCCTAGGGCGCAGGGACCTAGGGGGCGGCGGGCGCGGCGATGAGCTGAGATTTACTCACATTTTTTTTTATTCGTGATAGGCTTACGCTCGACCGCCAATTTGCCTGATATTAAGCGATCCTGCGATCTACGATGGAGCGCGTTTGCGTAGAACATAATATTATTTGGTAAATCCTGCGTGCGCTCTCACACTAACCGGCACGTAAACCCGCCGCGCCACGCGCCGCATTCATTGCACAGCAAGTTAAAACCGTTTTTTTCGGCTATTTTTTATTTTTTCTTTCATTTCGTTTGACACTCAGGTGAGAGTGGGATAGGTGGATTGAGTGAAAAAAGAGAAGTAATTAGGTTAGTGAGGAGTTATTTATTATGATTGCATAATAATCAAGTAATCAAGACGAGCCAAGTGGGGCGCAAGGGCACTACACAATCCTCACAACTTTGGTTTGGATTATAATTCAAACCCAAGTTATGAGAGTGGAGATAACCAAAATCCTCGGGATATGATATCTATAGTGGACATATAAAGTTTCAATTGCATAGCTCTTATACTTTAGATTTTATTGATATCTAAAAACCCCGACTTCTTCACTGACTCACTTACACTGATGATCATCAAAACTCATAGGGTATTTGCTGAAGTCCTAGAAAGCTGAAACTTGCTATAAAATCCAGTATTAGTACACAAGCAACAAAAAAATTATAAAACTTTTACCCCCAACCCCTTAAACTTGGCGATGGATCCTTGTATGAAACTTTTGACGCTAGAGGTTTGAAAATGTATATAGGAGCTCTTTGTTATTAGATAATAAAATACTTATTTCAGGATTTTTAGTAAATCGAGGGGTGATTTGACCCTTTGAATTAGGGGATGGAAGTTTGTACATGTTTTCCCATACAAACTTAATTTCATGCTGGAGATCTGAGAAATATACAAGTACACAGACCTCATATTACAAATTAAAAATGCGTGTTTCAGTTTTTTAAAATCATCCCTCAACCCCTTAAATTAGGGGATAAAAGTGTATAATTATGGGGCTTTCGTCAGGTGTCAGAATTACTACATTATTATACGATTACTACCTATACTGTTATGATTATGATAAGCCTGGTTTGTCCCACTGTTGGGCAAAAGCCTCCCCCTCATGTCTCCATATATCGCGATCTTTTGTTATTTCGACCCAGTACATTAAAGGAATCAAAATAGTCACGCCATATCTTCTTTGGTCTGCCGCGACGCCGCCTATCGGTATTAGCGCTCCACTTAGTGATCATTTCCTCCCACCGATCATCGGACATGCGACAGACATGGCCAGCCCAGCGCCACTTAAGCTTGGCGACCATTGGGACTACGTCAGCGTTTTTGGGTTTTGGAACGCAATGTAGTGTTTCGTATACGATCTGTTCATTTTTTATCATCATTTTTTATTCATATTCGTATGCGATGGAGCATAGCATACCATCGCCCGCTGACAAACCCTGAGTTTGGACTTTTGAGTACTCGTGAGTGACCGAGTCTGTGCTCTGTAAGTTAATATGGGGAGTATACACATATGCTGAGTTTCCTTTTTAATGAAATAGGAAGAGTACCCTTCATCAAGTCTTTGAAGGGGATATGAGGTATCTTTGAAGAGCTATTGCTCTTCCAGGCATTTTCAAAGATACTCATCAACGTATTGCGTATCTCTTTTAATATTAATGTGCCCTACAGGGTCCATAATGGTTCTTGTTTAAATTACACCACCTCATTGTACATTATGGTATGTTAATAAAAAATATGAAATATTGTATATCCGCTCCATTAATAGCGATTGAGCGCTTAGTTGTGTTAGACATGATTTTGGCCTTGGTTATGTTCATTTAAAGTCCAATCTCTAGGCTTACGGTGTTTAGGTCTTCAAGCATGTTTTGAAGTTCTTGGGCGGAATATGCAAACACTACAATATCGTCGGCGAAACGGAGGTTAGATAACTTCGTTCCTCCGACCTCAAAGTATATAGAAGCAAATATCGCAAGGATTCAACATCTTTTTAAAAAAAATGATATAATAATAAATTTCTTCTTGTACTTTTTTAGGACAAAATAAATAGATTGTAAAAATAAATGTTGGAACTATTTGGTTCCTGTCTTTTACCTACTTACTGACAGTCTGATTCAAAGATGTTAGGTTACGTAGGCTCTCTTCTGTACATAAGAATGAAAAGGTAGAACAGAGGACTGACAGGCTGGGGGGCGCATATTCATAGTTAGCCTAGGGCGGTCAGAACTCTAAATCAGGCACTGCTTACATCATCAAAAGTTTCTAGCTCTCGGTCTAAACACGTTTTGTTACGGCCACATTTAAAGTCAAAAATATCTACTATTATACTTTAGCTTGGAGGAAGTTGAACTACGAAAACAATTGAGTAATGGCCAAAATTAAATAGCAATAACTTCATTATAGTTACTATGTACAATACAATGGATCAAAGAAAATAAAGCAGAAATAGATACTACGCAATAACAATATACATGCCAAAAATGTAGTATTTTGCTATGACTAATTTATGACTAAATTGGATTTAGTCATGTCTAAGTGCGCCACAATGGTCCAGAAAATCGCTTTATTACAAAATACCTACACATACACGTGAATATGTTTATGTTTTGCTCATTGAATAGCTTTTGTTTTGTTAGAAGGATCTAGTGGAATATCCATTATGCAGCACACAATGCCTTTACCTCAGTTATACTTACATTCTAAGATGATTTATTCCACAGTAATCTCGAAAGATCTAGAAAGGTATATTAATTCTGAATAAGTACTTTAGTTTACAAAAGGATGTTAACACAAACAACCTTTCGCTTTATAAATTATATATTTTTTCGAGTATAAGTTATCTAGCAAGTCTGCTGTGCTGTATTTTTTTCTAAGTAATCGTTATTTTATTTATTTCCTTAGTATCTCATTTCGTTGTGTCTCATTTTGTTATGTATGTAGGTACCATCGATGTGGATTAAAGTCTAAATAAATAAATTATGGGTATATTATTTTAGATGATATTTAGCCTATATTATATATTATATTATATTATCACTTAAATGTATGGCAATGTAATACTTTTAGTCAATAAATCTTATTCTTATTATTGTAGATGGAGCACAAGGATTTCTATAAGAAATTGGCAACGTCCATGGAATCCCCGTACTTTGACATTTCAACGGAGAAAAGAAAGAAACTGGTGGACTATTGGGCGAAAACTAATGAGAGATACTTGAAATTGCTGTTGGCTTTAGGCAATTGCACTCTAGCTGCTTGGTAACTAGCTCTTATCCCAATTAAATATTCCCTAAAACATAATATTTGTAGCCGGCTATGATAATAACTACATAATAATAAAAATATATATTTTAGTCACAGTGAGAACTTGCATTCTTCTTCACTTTTGTGTACTGTTGAAGAAATATATAGTACGAAAACATACTATATTTCAGTTGAACGGAACAAATAGTACCTATATGCCTTTTTTAAATTTCTATAAAATACTATTTTCTTTTGTTATGTACAATATATTTTTTAAAGCTTATTCTAAGAATATGATAATGTAAGTACAGTAAACGCTCAAAAGTCCATAAGCACGCTATAGATTACATTGCTATGAACAGTACGAGCGAGCTCGATACAGCCAGTGCGTGTCACTTGATAACGACAATGAATAGAAGGTTGTAAGTCAAACTAAACGTCGAGCTATTGCGTTGTGAGATTGCCTATGGACTTTTGGTCGCCACTGTACATAAAACATTCTGGGCTTATTCTGAAATACCTAATATAAATCATCTGCAAAACTGGCAACCCTAACCACAATACATAGCTAACTGCATTTATATTATTGGCACAAGATCGAGTACCTATACCATATAAGGAGTTCTTCAACTCCTTCACCCAGTATTGTAGATGATAATAATGATTCATAATAATAATTACTCTTTTAGGTTCATCTTCCCTCTATTGGACGAAGTGGAATACAATCTTATAGTGGGTATTCGCCTGCCGTTCTACTACAAGACAGTAGCCCGGTATCCGTTCGCGTATATAATAGTGGTGGTAGCATTCACGTACATCTCGCACTTCGTGATGGTGACCGACCTGATCATGCAGACGCACTTGATGCACCTGCTGTGCCAATTCACCGTGCTTGCTGACTGCTTTGAGGATCTGCTCAAGGACTGCAGGGTTGGATTTGAAGGTATTGAGCGTGGAGACACGGGGTCGTTGTGTATGTTTGGTATTGGTTTCTGACACTACCGGTGACCATGGATGCTGTAAAGTAAAGTATCCGAACATCGGGAATTAAATAATATTCGTATATCCGTAAAAGCAGTTATTTTACTACTTTGGTTTGGTACAAATATAATAATACTCTAGCTCATTGTCTAAATTTCGCAAGCAGCACCCGTTGTGCGTGAAGTCTTGGGTTCAATTCCCAGGTCGAGCAAAGTATTATTTTAATTTGTTCCCAGTTAATGGCAATTAGGTTCATCCCCGATCTAAAAACACACTGACTAACTGCCGTCGGTACATCTCTACTCATTTACGGACCCAAATTATGTTTATAGGTACCTATGTTATTTACGCCAAGTTTCATAAAACTAAAATCGTGAATCATACAAAAATATATTTGGAAAATAAAATAATGATACACACATTTGTTTTTCTTTTCAAACAACGTTATGACCGAAACTTTATAACGACTTTTCCAGATGTACCCGAAAACAATTTAGTTTACAACAAAAGTTTCGCAGATAAATACACAAAGAGATTGGGCGACTTGGTTCAACAACACAAGCTCATATTGAGGTAAATTTAAAGTACAGTATATTAAATTAATTTCAACAGTCGTATTAAATAGTCGATCGCGCGGCACAACTAAAACTATTTATTTAGTCATATTTAAAGACACGAGAGGTAAACCCAAAGTGTCTACAAAAGTATGTAGTTACTAAACGTACATCAACGTCCTAGCCTTTTCTCAATTATGTTACAGTCGGCTTTGATTCTAACTAAATGCAGCTGTTCTGAATACTTATCAATAATTTACACAAAGCAACGGCGGACATAATACATCCCTTAGAATAACTAGCAAATTTACTAGCTAGCACACAAGTTCTGGAACACAGCACCAACATAATCAACCCTATACTGTCCCACTGCTGGGCACGGGTCTTCTCTCAGAACGAGAGGGATTAGACTATAGTCCACCACGCTGGCCTAGTGCGGGTTGGCAGACTTCACACGCCATCGAGGAAATCTCTCAGGCATGCAGGTTGTTTTCCCACAATGTTTTCCTTCACCGTTTAAGCGCGTGATAATTAACTATTTAATACGCACATGACTTCGAAAAGTCAGAGGTGCGTGCCTTGGGTTAGAAACTCGAGACCTTTGACTTGACAGTCCAACGGTCATACCACTACGCTATCACTGCTATTTTCACAGCACCAAAGCTACAAAAAATTGTCTTAACTATTTTTTGGGCACAAATAGGCATAAAACAAAATCTCCCTACAAAAATATTCTTTATTACCATGACATTTCTACAATTTCTGCAATTTAACACCGTTCCCATCATCACATCGTCAGCTCAATCGAGGCGAATAAAATAAATCGAATCACAGAAATCTTGCAATAACGAAGCTTATCTACATTCGTAAAGTGATTGTCACGTATTTTTTCAATTTTGGGGAACGTAAATCGCGTTATTACGTTATGTGGATTGGAAATCTGAGGCGGAGAGCGTAACGGATCCTTAAATCCGAGAACATCGGTGCCCTACAATCCCTACATTCAAGTTAAGCATATCACGTATCATATACATTCATATCTACCACAAACGTGACCCGAAACAAAGAAAAAATTATACCAATATATATTTTAGAAGACTTATGTCAACATTGTTCTACTGTTTCTGAAAATATTTTTTGGCCTTCATTTACTCGTACAGATTTTTTCACTACAGAATATAATTCAGACTGTATAACGTACACTTCCAGATTAATGCTTATATTACTTAATATTAGTTATTTTCACACTTTGTTTTAAGGACTTTTTGAGACAAAAGGTAGCCTGTGTCCTGCCTCTCGATGTAAGATGCGTCCTTGCCAAATTTTATCGAAATGCCTTTAGAGGTGTTTGGGCGTTAAAAGGTAACAGACAAACAGAGACAGTTACTATCTAATTAAAAAAATAGTATGGATAATCTTCAATAACGTTATTTAATCTCTCTGAAATGTACAGAAAAGAAACCTTTTATACGATCTCCAACTACCTTGTAGGGTTGGCCAGTGTTCTGGCTATCACATAACTCTACTAATTTTAGGTAATTTATAACTAATTAATGTGTGTCAATACCTCTGTGCAGCCACACAATGAACATGCGCGACACGCTGAGCAGCCCGATGTTAGGACAGCTGGCGGCAAGCGGAACGCTCATTTGTTTCGTCGGCTACCAGGCCACCACGGTGAGATACACTTACGTACATAGTTCTAGACAAATTGTAAAGTAGTTAGTACAGTCGGCAAATAAAGTCGCTGAATTCAATGCTATCTCCAAAACTCTTTGAAATAATTTTTATGCCGAAGTTAGTGGATGAGTGAGTCCAGGATAATGCCTACCTTCATAATTCAGCTTTGAGTTGCGGACTGGAACTTATCTAAGTATCTATATAACTATTATCGGTTTTTTTTCGGATACATTTCGGTAAGTGTACTTCAGATCTCCACGACCTTATTCCCCCTAACCCTTTCTACTATCGGACAACCAGAAGCACGAAAAAGCGACATCGATTCATCGTGGACTTTCCAAAAACCCGAACGAAACGCTTTAAGTCCACTTTTATCATGCGTAGTGCTGAAATGTGGAACACGCTTTCCGAGTGAGTCTTCCCCGGTAGATAAATCTGGGTGTCTTTAAATCACGAGTGAATCGGTTTTTTTCTAGGCAAGCGCGCTCCATCGTAGATGGCACTGTCGCAAACTGGCGGTCAAGCGTAAGTTAATAAAAAAAATCTAATTTGCAGACCATAGCAGAGAGCATCGCGAAGTGCCTGATGAGTTTCCTGTTTCTTGGCTACAACGTTTTTGAACTTTATATCATTTGCCGTTGGTGCGAGGAAATTACCAATCGGGTAAATATTGATATTATATATCTTATATTTTCATAGGAAGGAAAAGATTGCCTGCCTGGTCAAGGGGTTTGATTCTCACGTCGAGCAAAATGGTTACTGGGATTTTCTATTAAATTCTCTTGGAATTGTGCTCGTTTAAAGAAAGAGACTTGCCCCATAATTTGTGGAATTTTGAACCAGCGAACTGCAGACACTTCTGCTCCTACCCTTCGGGGATATTGGCGTGATTTTCGATATTTCAGAGTCAAAAAATAGGGGAAGCTATATACTGTTCCGGTTGGGAGTGTGGCGTGGCCAGGCTGCCCGGAGTGCGGTCTACCGTCATGTACGTGATTGCGAGAGCTAACAAGCCGCTGTTCCTCACCGCAGGAGGGATGTACAACCTTACTCTAACCTCTTATACCACTGTAAGTTTATTACATTTTTACTAACCTTTTTTAAATGATGCCCAAAATGTTAATATTATGAATTTGGACGAAGCAAAAGAATTATGCAAGTGGCGGTCTGTGGTTTCTGTCTACCCCTGTGGGAAAACTATGTGAGTGTATGTAAGTATGTATGTATTGATGTAAATGATGCCACACACTAGGCTTTGCCTGTCACGCGGGTGCGCTTATAAAAAAAAACCCAAACCCGGACTCCTAGTAGGCCGTACAAAGATTTGGTCCATGTGGTCCCACGATCAGTGGTGCATAGGCCAATCGGTTAGCAAATTGTAGGTATGTGAATTTTATAAAAAACCATGTTTACATAATTATATGTAAGTACCTACATTTGCAAAATGTCAGAATTTGGCTTTAGGATTTTATTTTGATGTAACCTAGAAGTAACTTAATGGTCTTTTGTAACAAATTAAACACATAGTAGTTTTTTTATGGAATAGGAGGGCAAACTAGCAGACGGATCGCCTGATGGTAAGCGCTTACCGCCGCCCATGGACACCCGCAACACCAGAGGCGTCACAAGTGCGTTGCCGACCTTTTAAAAGGG
Organism: Acronicta aceris; assembly: GCA_910591435.1. Taxonomy (NCBI): domain Eukaryota; kingdom Metazoa; phylum Arthropoda; class Insecta; order Lepidoptera; family Noctuidae; genus Acronicta; species Acronicta aceris. The sequence continues at coordinate 11,501,035 of OU342768.1, forward strand.
GATTGGGCCTCCGGTAACGTCACTCACTCGGCGAAATACAACGAAAGCGTTGTTTAACGACGGTTTTTTGTGAGGCCGAGGTATCACTCCGGACGGACTTTATTTTTTCCTTTTTTTTAATTTATTTGACGACACGTTTGGCGTAGCGGCTAAGCGATCGGCTTTTGTACCATCGGTTGTTGGAGCGATCCCCGTACGAAACAAATATTTTTACCAATGACCTATAGGTAGTTGTTCTTAGTCTGGGCATTTTTTTATGTTAGAATTTGTCTTTGTAAAAGCACTCACGATACATGAGAACACCACAATGTGGGGAAAAGTTAAAAAAAAATAATGTTTATTTTTGTGTTTAATCAACTTCCTTCAAGTTTTGCTTTTCAATATTCGCTTGTAAAGTGTATGGCTCCGGGCATCCAGATCGACTGGACTCCCTTACCTCAACTCATTGTTGCAGAAACTCACCTCGCCCGCAGTAAACTATGCCAGTAGTTCCAACTTCCAGCCCAAATGTCTAAATTAATTGTGTTTACTAAACAACCGACCACTGCGTTCGTGTTTTATTACGACTCGTAAATTAGTTGTATTGTTTAAACCACGAACGTTTTAGTAACGTTCGCGTCTGTTTGCAAACGTTTCCAGTGAGTGAACGCAGCCTCACGCTGACTGAATACTTATGAGAGTAATATTACCTAGTTATTGTATGTGAAGTTAGCGTAATTTATGCGAATTCTTGCGAAATTACACACATGTGAATAATTGTGATTACTAAATGTTTGGACGGACAAAACATGGGCCGTTCTAGTTCTATGTCGAGTATAGTTTTATTTTACGGAACACTACTAATTCGTACCCACAAAAAAAAATTAAGTGTAATATACAGTCATTTTCCTATTATTTCTGTATCAATATATTGATTGGAATGAATACATGACATGTGTATTAAATCCGCAGTAGTGACCCGTGCACAGCTTCACCTGTGTCAATTTTCCCATGCAAATTCGGTTTTTACAATGTTATTTCACACAAACGTGCGCGCGTTGTCCTGATAATCACCGGCACAACAAAGAAAGCAACCAATTCGCTCGAGCGTTTCTGAAAGTAATCTTTTATACATGCGGTAATTAATTTATAGAGACTTAGTCCTAGAAAATGGAGTCCATTTTATTTACTAGATTTTTAAAGATTTTATTCTGTTTCATTTTTTACAGTTGGTGAAGACATCCTACAGCGCTTTGACGATGTTGCTTCGATTTCGACACGACTAGATATTAAATACATCTCTCAATCACATAAAATTATAAGGTAGAATTAAAGCACATTTATGTGTTATTGCAAAAGCAGTTGCTCTTTTAAAGTCCGGCTATAGTAGTAGCAATATGTGTTTATATGTGTATATACATATATGTGTGTGTGAGTGTTATAATGCAGCGCAATGTCTGAGATGGTCTTTTGAGGATAGAGTCTCAATGACTGAGTAGACCAGTCCCAGTTGACGGCACGCATGCTTTAGTCATTGTGTAGCTCGACCATAATCTAGGGAAACCGTTGCACGATAATATTGTAATGAAATACTGCTGTACTAGAGAAGTAGGTACATAATGTTTTACTTAGGTGCTGAAATATTGACAAGCTTAGATAAATCACTAAAATAATAGTATAATATAGTTTCCGCGTGTGTGTTAAATAGAATATCTAATTGTTTATTGCCAATACATAATTAGTACACATTATATGTATAAATCGTAATTATTTACTTTCCTAGATTGATCAGTATCTTCCTATGAATGAATATATCTCATTAATCCATTCTAGTACTACGTTAATAATAATACAGTGGGAAATTCCTTGCTTCTGGACTCACAGAATTAAGCAGTACCTTGTCTACCTGTTGGGCAGTCAGTGTTGAGTTTTATAACTTAGATAAAATAGTACTTACACGGTGATTTTAAATTTCTTTAAGGGGATGAAAGTGCACAGTTTCATACAAATTGTATTATTTCGATATTTCAGGTATAGTTTCATAGTGAAAATTGTTTACTTTAATTAGTACTTTAATCCCATCTACATATTTAAAATTCATTTATAAAATAAAACTCAACTAAACTATGAAACAAGAGATAATTATCATAATAATATCTTTAATTATTCGCAAAATATATGTTGGGACTGTAATTAACTTAGGCTACTTTGAAATGTCTCCTGTGTCTATCACACATCGAGACAGTTCAAAGATGTCTAGTAATGAAACACAATAGAACAAACGAATATTTAAATACTTTTTGTCAAGGGACCGCCCACTGTCTATTGCAATGAGTCTCGTTTCCATTACACACCGTATTATGAACGTTTTTAACCCCTGTTGCAAAAAGATGGGTGTTTAACGTGTGTATCTGTGTATCGAATGGACCGATTTTTATTCCGTTTTTTTAGTTTGAAAGCTGACTTTATCGTAAGTTTTTTTAGCTATGTTTTAAGAAAATCTGGCCAGCCGGCCAATTTTATTATCAGCAATTTTCTAATTCGTGAAGGGATGTGAGCACAGGTCTGATTTGAAAACAACCAAATAGCGGACGTTCTTAAAAAAGGTCAGGTTAAGAGCACTAAACCGACGATCATGCATGAGGAGATTAATGAACGTAGATGAAGCGAAAGTGGTGTGCTAGGATCGTAGCAAGTGGAAGTCTATAGTCTCTGCCTACCCCAATGGGAGACAGGCGTGAAAATATGTATGATTTGAAAATTGATATCCTGTTACTTCAATGATATTGCATGAACATGGTAACCATGACTTGATACTACGGGGTTTTTATAAATTACGTATACATTGTGCCTTTTGTAATACAAACGTTCACTACATTCAGCCGTCACGAGATATTGCTGCAATTATCACGCGGATTTACGGTATGGTATGGTATGGTATACTTAACTGGTAATCAAAGAATGTATAAGTTGCAGTCTGTATAAGTGCACATAACGTAGTTAGGCTGCGCAGCCTGGTGGTATCATTTCTTATAGCTTATAGTTGCAGACAATTTGCAATTTATCGATCGAATCGACGAACGAATGTAACAGAACATTATAATTATGGAAATAAGAAGTAAGAGGACACCCCATGGCCCATGTAGGAATGGGGCAGTAAATGGGATGATGATGGTAGCAACTTATAGCCCCAGGTAGGTATGAATGGGAAAAACTCCCACGCCAATGAATAGAATACAATTAATAAATAATGTAGTTATAAAATAAACATCATATCATCACGCCTGTATTCCCCGAAGGGTTAGGCAGAGGCGTACTAATGTAATTCACAGATCGCCGGTATGATTAGATCCCATATAACAGGGGACGCGCCTATTGCCATTAATCGGGCACAAATCCCAAACTCCAAGCTGCTACTGAGAATTCAATAGAAAAACCCAATAAAACTGCTCGACCTGGGAATCGAACCCAGGACATCTAGCGTAGCAATCGCGCTCAGGACCACTAGGCTAATGAGGCAGTAGTAATAAAAACAATGTATTAACAATAGTAAAGAACGGCAAACTGAAACAACAATTAATGATCCAAAATGGAAATTTTTTTTTCATTAACTAATTGAACAGAAACATTCGAACAATGGATTATAATGAATAATCCAATTATGTAAAACCAGCAAATGAATGGTGGCTTGTAATGATGAATGATTATGATAGGCTGTTCTACAATTTTCATAAATATATTTTAAAATGTCCGTATAGATAACGTCTGCTATTAAGTGGAACCCATTGGGTTGTCAGTTTTGCCCATTGTTCGTCTGGCATGCGGCAGATATGACCAGCCCAGTTCCATTTCAGCGTGGCAGCTTTCCGAGTGACGTCTGTTATTTTCGTCTTGGAACGGATGGTTGTATTCCTAACCCGGTCAATAAGTTTTATACCCAGAATACTCCGTTCCATTGCTCTCTGACAGACCGCGAGCGTGGACCTCAGCTCTTCTGTCAAAGACCATGTTTGAGAACTGTATGTGAAAATGGGAAGAATGCATACGTCCATTAGTCTCCGCTTCAGGGATAGTGGCAGATCACCCTTCTTAGGATCCTTCATGGTCCAATACCCAGACGGAGATGGCGGGATGAGCTGGACTCTTTTCAAAAAGACTGGTCAATATATTATAATAATAATATAATAAAATAAATATAATATATTGGTTAAGAGCAATAGACAGAGAGAAGTGGAAGGAGAGTGGGGAGGCCTTTGCCCTGCAGTGGGACACTACGGGGTTTTAATAATAATAATAATAAACCCCCTCTGGGACAAGCGTTACCTCATCATGAGACTAACGTCAAAGTAGAGGGTAGATTAGAATCGCTTTTTACAAACCTTAGACAATAAAACCAAAAAAGTGTCATAAGGTCTAACTAAAAGCGCACAAACCGCAGGGCAGCTTGTGGCGAGCTGATGGTGAGTGGCGACACTGCGGTCCTTATTGCTCCAGAGAGTCTGTCAGGGCCTCGTCTCTAGTTTTCCCGTGTTGGGTAGCTAGAGTGGAAACCCAAGAGCGCCCGCAGGACTCTCAACTCTGTCTTGCCTTAATTGGCCGGCCAGAGAGGGGCCGCCAGAGCTATATGCTCGGGGGTGGAAGTGTCTAATGGCATAATAGCGGGGAAACCCAATCCGGGTCTTTTCGAGACTCGCGACGGTGAAACCGGGGCCGCACCTCTCTACACCCTTAGCCGCTCACACCGCTGTTGCCGCCTTCTGCCTATACTGGCAGCGGTTTGGGGGGCCCAGCTAGTGAGGTGGCAAGTCACCGTCTGCCATCCCTATGGATGTTTATTCAAGGCTCAAGGCAGACGCCGTTTTCTTCCGGCAATAGAAGTTATCGGTCCACCTAACACCCACATCCATAATCCCATTTTTAATTCCCATATTTTACAATAGTCCTGCACCCGCCCGGAATACTTCATGGCTGTACTCCCATAGTGCAGTTGTGAAGTGTCCCGGGTGTATGCCCCATCCCATATTAGATCAAAGTTCTCCAAGGGGCCTCTGCGCGTTGGACCTGTGTCCCCCCGCAAGCCTTCCAAAGGACCGAATGTCTTCCTCACGGGAGGCATGCCGTGTAATCCAAAAAGGAGATACAAATAATAATAATAGATAACGATTGTTAACTGGTTTTTTGATTTCCTCAAAATAATATCAAATAAAAAATGTTTAAAATTTAAACGATAAATATTTGCGCCAATACGGCAGCCGCCATTAACGTGGGCATCGTGACGTCATAAAAGTAGTAACATAGAAATGTCAAATGTTCATGATTCTAGGATTCTTTTCTGCTATACTGACGTCACTCACGAGAAAAAAATGGCGGTTGGCGTTTTTGGTCACGTGTCATACAGATAATAAAACTTCAATTTTAATTTTCAAATCTTGTGTTTTTACAAGAAAAAAGTATTGTATTCGTATTCCTAATCGTAAAAACTACATGTATAACATAATTTGATAATTTTATTTTGATAGATGAAAACCCTATTGTCAACCAAAAATTTGGACTGACCAGTGCAATCATAATAATTATCATCCTACCAACCTTTTTTTTTAATTTACTACCTATATAGATTACTTGTATCACTTATATGTATATAATTAAGTATATATTAAATTATTGTTTATTTATAGATTGTCGCTAGTTATTCAAATATATTTTTTTATACCTTAGTATTATAATTTCTCACAAACCCAAAGATTGACTGGTAGAGAATGCCATATGGTATTAAGTCCGCCTGTATGTATTACTATTATGCATAGAAATATAAATAAATACATTAATTAATTAAATAAATTACTTCATAATTGGGATAATATTGATTGAAAAAAAAAAGGGAACACATTAAGAATTGGATAAGGCACGAGGCCATGGGGGCTAAAATCGCAACTTTTCACACGGCTACACAATGGAACATATATTTTAGCGTAAGCTGACTTTATATTGTTGGTCTACATATATGTAGACCACAAGTACACATACAGATCACCTAATACGGGAAATATTAGAGTTGTGTGTCCGTGAATTCATCATAATCCCTGTCCCATTTGCTGGGCACGGGTATGATAGGGGTTAGGCTATAGTCCACCACGCTAGCCTTATGCAGATTGGTAGACTTCACACGCCCTCGAGAAATCTCTTAGGCATGCAGGTTTCCTCACGATGTTTTCCTTCACCGTATAAGCGAGTGATAGAAATGCGCATTTTCCATTTCTACTGACCTACTAAGTAAGTCTAATACGAGTACGGAAACTAAAATAACATACATTGCCAATTAAAACACATATATTTGTTCAAATGGAAACCAACACAAAGCTGATATGCAGGTAATTACTGCTCTACTAATATTTAAATACGATCGAAACGGGAATGGAGATACTTATGTACATATCGGCTCGAGGGTACGTTTGTTCTTATCGGATAATTAAAGAGACAAACAATGAGGTGCCTTCATTCTGTGTGTAGGAAATTAACCCAGAGTAAAGCTCTGGAGCTTGCCGGGCCTCTGGAAAAGGCATTCTTTGAATCTGTCTATAGACTCTCCTTTATAACAGGTAATCTATATATTGTATAGATTAGGATTAATTTATAGACGAATTGATAATACTATCCTTTTTCAACGAGTTAGAAAATCATTGCTCTCTAAAACCCAAATTGGTGATGTAATCTAAGTCGCTAAGCTTAATTAGATCTGGGCTGGCCATGTTTGTTGCATGTTAGATGATCGGTGGGCAAAAATTATAACCAAGTTGAACCTGAACCCCTGAACCTGAGACTGATAGGCAGCATCGTGGTAGACCAAAAAAAGATGGCCAGACGATCTTGATATGAATGGATATTGGATCCAATTCGCATAAGATCAAAATAGATGGAGGATGGATGAAATCGATAATAATATTATACATGTGAAAGTAACTCTGTTTGCCCGTCTGTTTGCTGTCACACACGTGAACCGCTGAGACAATTTTGATGAAATTTGATACATAAAGAGACTGGACCTTGAAGAAGGACACAGCCTAGTTACCTTTTGTTTTAAAAAGTCCTTTTGGGTTGCGAGTGAAAATGCGTGTAACTGCTAGTCTTCAATAATTATGGCACCATGTTGCTTTACCAGGTTTGTCCACATCGGACGACTATATCCAATACACGGTGTACTGCAGCACTATACGAATAGTGTCGGCCCTGGTGGTGTGCTGCGAGATATGGCGGGTCTTGAGCGACAACCTCAGCCTGGACGAGGTCATATCTAGCATTAACGTCATTATCATACACTTGGTCACTATCTGGAAACTGATGACTATGGTAAATGTGAAGTGAAGCTTAAGCATCACATTCTTACATTCTTTTATCTATTTAAGGAACAACTTTATGCTGTGCTAAGTATGCATATCTGTAGCGCAATTAGCAGGAACTGTTATCACCAAAGAGCATCATACATTTATGTAATAGAATTGTTGTCTCTTTGCTGAGCTGTTGCTAAAACCAGTCTGATTGTCATTTATAGGTACTTCGCAAGAGACGAAGGGTTCTTGAAGCACCTTGGTCACTATTTCATTCTCGGTAACTTCATTTTACTAATAGGATATGGTATGATGCCTGGCTACGTGCAAATCAATAACGTAAATTGTTGGACGCTGTAGCTTAACCAGGTGTTTTAACATTAGGCGTAAAATCGTCATAGAAAAATTTGCTAGCGATATCCTCATGTGACCGATAAAGATATTTCTATACATCAAAAATGCTAGAGATTATGCTGGCTTCTATCATGGTCAAACTGCCGTAATTGTGAAATTGTCGCCCTCCAATTTCTCCCAAATGGCATGGCAAATAGCTAAAATCAGGTTGAACCGCATGCCAGGTGCTTGTGTGCGGTTTAACGTGCTCTTGACCGAGCATCTGAAGATAATACATGGCATACAAGTATATCTTCGATTTATACTTAGGGATAGATCTGGTTGTAATTTGATTACTACGAAAATTTCTCACTCTATGTTTCTTATGCATTAGGTAAGGTAGCTGTGTATCCAAAAGCTAACAAAAATATATGTAGTTATTTTTCTACCGCAGCGGTATCTATTAAAATTAAACTAACTATCTACACAGTGCCTCGTTTGCGACACTCAAAGAAGAAAATAAAACCTAGCCTAAAAGCAAAATAAAATACAGTAGAATTTCGCAGTTGGAAGAGGAAATTCTGATAGCTTTCAGAGTAAACCTGTTTTTAATGGGAACAACGAAGGAAATATACTATTTTATGTACTATATTATAAGTATAGATTTTAGATGAATATTTATCTGTTTTATAGACAATAAAATTGCTTACAATGTGGCAAGAAATGAGTAGCATGATAAAACTAGTTTATTTAGAAAAATATGAGTTCCAGATCGTGTTTTCTCACCGAATCTAATCGACCACTTCCAATAAATGGCCATATCATGTAACGATTTCTAAATGGATTGCTGATGACAGTATCAATATACGAAAAATAAATCCATTTCACTCGTCTTAACATCTTCCGGAAGGGATTGGGTTCATGTACATATCTCTTATATTTATGGTATCAAGCACCGAAATGGTTGCTGACCGTTAAACCAAATGTTTGGAGTGTATTTAAACGCCTCTAACCATTTCAATTTTTCAGGTAAGCAATAAAGCAGTGTTTAAAAAATTGGCCAAGGCTTTGGAGTCTCCATATTTTGACATATCTACACCGAGAAGGAAGACAATTGTGACATATTGGGCTCATACACACAAGAAGTATTTGAAAGTATTACTCACGCTGGCTACCATGACTTTAACAGTGTGGTAATGATTCAATATTTATACACTTGATTTCCTAATGAGTTTCTGTATAATAGTTGAATTTTCATCATAAGCTTAGCCTCTAGTTCTTATGTTATCTTAACCCATGACCTTTCGCCGTAAATTTTAGATTTGGAACTACAAATCCCGAGACTTTTAGCGGTTGTGCCCGAGAAATTTGTATACTTCGCGAATATTCAGCTCTTTCCGTGCCCCAATTGAGACAATCTCAAAATTTCCAAAGCTCTTCAATCCAATGAAGAATACAATGCATTACATATTCAAATGATTTACAATTCAATTGAAGAGATTTAGTTCCTTGTGATATCTATATTCAATTTACATTACTTACTGCAAAGTAATGAAAATGCTAAATAGAAGTTAACAAGAACTATTTATTGTTAGTCAAAGAGTTTCAAACGACAAAACTATACCGACATTCTTTGTTGTGTTCACTAAATAGTGCTTAATACGTTACCTAATGCACTTAGTGCACCTCTAACGAGTTTGACTGCGAGAAACTTAAGTTATTTCAACTTTATGCGATGGATACTTTAATGTAAAACTTTGCAAACATCCATTATAAACGTGGAAGTATTCATCTGATTTTAACAGCTTTTGTTTACAGAATGCTAGATTTATAACTAGGTTTTGGCCCTTTTATTTTGCTACTGGTAAACATTTCTGATGAATTCAATTTTATAAAAAATCACCCCGGGTGACAGGTGACACTGCGTTGCTTTGGCTCATAAATTATCGAGGTTTTAATAAAATAACTACTACACAGAAGACAAGACAGTTTTCTGATGTCGTAGGATAGCATTCTTAGCTATTTTTTGTATATTCCATGAAAGCGTAAGTTCCACTAAGTAATGTAAAAGTAAATGGGAATACTACTATAACTGCACGTAACCCAAATTGGGCCGATGATGATATTAACGCTTATTGCCATTTTCCGCCCAACATTTCCCGAGTAGTTACTCGGGAAATCCTCCGAGTTCGGAGGAATATCGTAACAGAATCATTCCAATAACACCTAACCTAACTTGAAAGCAAAATCTTAACTTTGGAAGTTCCAAAGTAATTAGACGTACTATGTTGTTCTAATTCCTCGACTACGGAATAGCTGTAATGAGTCCAACAGTCTATGTATGTATATATTTATGTGTAACCGAAGGGGAATTGGCTCTGCTTTTTCTTTTCTAGACCGTATCATCCCTTGTTCGGCATAGGCTTCCACAAGATTTCTAGATTGTTTAGCCCATTCTTCTTAGATTATTATTATTATTATATTACAGTTATTATTGCTATCTTTTTCTCTTAACTAGCTGTGTTAAAACTCCATTCAGTGGTATTTCAAAATCTTTCAGGTACACCTTCCCACTGATCGATGAAGTGGAATACAATCTGATGGTAGACCTTAAGCTCCCAATGAAGTATGACAGTCCTACCCGCTACGCTATAACCTATATCGCAGTAGGAGTAATGTTCAACTACGCATCGTTCCTGGTCATCATGTCGGAGGTGATCATGCAAGCTCACCTGATACCCCTCATCTGCCAGTACAATGTGCTCGCCGACTGCTTTGAAAATATGTTTGAAGAATGCGCTGTTGAATTTATAGGTAATAAAACTTGAGGTCGTAACAAAACATAATAATACGATATTTTTCTAGGTAGCAGGAGAGTGATGGCAGTATTTAACCTGCATAGCATAAATATAAATGTATTTATCCTCTCTCACAACAAGTGATTGAAAGTTTTAAAAAAATATTCTGATCACAATTTTTTTACAATTTTAATTGCACAACTCGCATATTGTATTTTTTCAAATTTCAAGAAGTACAGTTAATTGGCGTGTGTCATGAATCATGACGTCACAAAATGGATGATACAACCTTTTTAATTGGTATCATCAACTTGCTACTGCTATTCTGTGCTCCGAAATTCGCTACCAGTTTCGTGTTTCACGAAGGTATTGCAAATTAAAAATGACGTGTGTTCAAAAGCGTGTGGGTGGATTCCTTTTACCGGGAAGTTTTGAATGGCTCGTGAAAACTTGTCACTGCCACACGCCAAATTCCGGATCTCACACCCTTTGAGTTTACCGAGGACCGGAGTGATTTTATTCAACTGAAAATGTTGGGAGCTAGGGACCGAGTAAACACACGGTAAAAGTTTAATGGATACGGATAGAGTGGCATTAAATCCGGCAACGTATCAGATATTAGTAAAATAATGTCAGGGTGTGGGCAGGTCCCAACTTTGAAGAACTCTCTCTTATTACAAAAAAATAGTGCAACTAACTGAGCATAGTCATATCGCAAAAAAGAGACAAAGTTATTCATATGTCCTTTCCAAGGTTCTACCTCAATCTATACCAAAATTATCATTTTTTTTTCTACAGTTTTGGCGTGAAAACATAGGCTTAATAATTATTTTGTTTTACTTTAAATCTACTTTCGTTAATCTAGACTTCACAAAAGATCAAAGAAGCCCACACAAAAAGAAAAAACAAAACAATTTACTATCTTGTACAATCCAATATTCTCGAGTGGATCCATTAAATGTATTTCGTTTTGCAGATATAGACACACATGACTTGGTTAAGAATAAGATATTTGTAGACAAGTATCTGAAGAGATTGGGCGACTTGGTGGAGCAACATCGGGAAATTTTACAGTGAGTTTCATACTAATTTTGTCTTAGAAATATAATATGTTGTGTTTTTTTCAAAATATCTAACTGGTGACCGTCTATGGAAGTTCAATTTGATAAAAGTCAATAATATCCCTTATATCTTCTTAGGTCTTCTACTAATACCTACTGTAGAGAATTGCGCTCTGAGCATAACCTTAATGAGAGAGATGCTCAGAGCGCAATTGTACAAACTTACGTATGGATCGCAAAGTATCGGATCAATCATTCAACAACTTCCATGAAATTGTAAGAGCAACTGGTTCGATAGGCGATTTTTATAAAATAATTAAAATAACTACATTCAAATCTATCATTTAGATAGCATTTGAGAAATCATTTTATTAATAGAAATGGTGTCCTGGTAAAAGTATTTAGATACATAAAATAGCAAAAATATAAGTAGGTACTTTTCTTTCTTTCTTCTTTCTTTTCTTATTAACACAATTTTGTAACATTTCATGCAAACCTTTATCTTTATCTTTATCTTGAAATTACAACCATCTAAAATTAAAGGGAAGCTGTTATTTATATTTCAGAAATCATATGTGATTGTGAATTATTTACCATTAAAATACATACCTAATAAAGTTTGTTTAGGCCCCCTATTATTAAGTTAAACGTGCCAATAGTAGTAACCCTTTCCAACTTCGCACGACAACAATTTGCACTATGTACTCGTATTATGTAGCGAAGTCTTCAGTAAGGGCTGTCATAATTACATAATTGAAGTTCCTTAAAGTTCTGAGAATTATTCTAGATAAATGTTGAAACTACAGAATGAAATGGAAATAGGTCAAAGTTTACGCTCGCTCAAACATAACAAAAATTAATATTCAATTTTAATTATATTGTTTGTATTTAATTACGATCTAATTCTCTTGGGGCCAAGTAGTTTATTCTTGGGTGGGATATCAATATTGCTTAGAAATTGGGCTGACGAGGTCAGTGTCAGTAGATCATGTAAAATAGCGATATTTAGTCGCATCTGATTAGACTGAAAGCTGAATCCAACATGGGTAGGAAATAATTCTAACAAAGTAAATTATTATAACTTTTATTCAGACAAACCATGGATTTGAAGACTATATTGAGCGCTCCAATGTTGGGACAGTTAGCTTGCAGTGGACTGCTCATCTGTTTTGTCGGCTACCAAGCTACAACAGTGAGTCAATTTAACTTAATAATCACACCATACACTAGTGAAGGCATACTCAATGTTATTTAAGCTAGGCTTTACCAAATTTGTTAATACAGTCGATTTGAGCCCGCCCCTACAGTCTTAACGTAGGGGCCGGCTAAAATCACCAGTCTTGATATTTTTACCCGACTGTTCCCGAAGGAGGGTTATATTTTTCGGGTTAATGTATGTATATTTCTTAGGCACGCTCTGTAACCTAATTGTGAGAGTAGGTAACACTGGGTAAGTATATCAAAAACTAAAAGGTCAAGTGCGTAGTACTCGCAACCGGCACGTGTGTATGACAAGATGTATTTAGATGAAGCAAAGGAGGTGTGCAAGTGGCGTTCTGTTGTGTCTGCCTACTCCTATGGGAAAAAGGCGTGAGTGTATGTATTTAAAAAGTGTAAAAAGTTTATTTATAAAATAAAAACCCGAGCGCCAAAAAAGTTGGAAATAAGATGACCAATTTCATGCAGTCCAGGTCCGCCGGTTAAGAGTCCGGCGGACCGAATTTCTCTTACAAACGTAATACCGAAATAAATCGTAATTCAAACACAATTTAATCAAATTCTGTTATTATTCGGAGTCCGATACTGTTCCTAGTCTATCATCTCGTCCAAAATACTTCACTGGAAATAAATGTAAGCGAATGCAACCAAGTTTGGAACGATTTTTCGGTCTTATATTTCCAGTGAAGTAGTAGTAGACGAAATAGTACCGTAGGAACCTAGATTAATGGTATCTAAATCCGAATAATAACATAATTTTATAGAATATTGTCTGGATTACCATTTATTTCGGTATTACGATTTTGTGAGCAATTCAAGCTCCGCCGGACCCATAAATTATACTCGAAAGACCTAATGCCTCCGACTGCATGAGACTGGTCAACTTTGTTAGCAGTCGGATTCTTTAAATATTTAAATTACTTTTACGTTGCAGACGATTGCCGAGAACTTGGGAAAGTTTGTGATGACGCTGTTGTATTTAGGATATAACATGTTTACTTTGTATCTCATCTGTCGATGGTGTGAGGAAATAACTTTGCAGGTAAGGACGTCCCAAAATATTTTGATTTGCGATTTGCGCAACCGTTTCTTTATTTTTTCCTTGTAAGGCAGGTTTCTTAAATTGTGAATGCCTGGGGTATTCACTATACAGTCCTGTCACGGTCGTGGCGAATATCGCTAAGCTCATGGCTGTGATTATAGGGTAAGAGAAAGTAAATACGGTTTTTATTTGTTATGAGTCTAATATACCATGCCAACGCTCTGGTGGCAGACGATCCATGACGCTTTACACATTACATGGGAATGTACTTATAAAGTCCAATCGCTATTGCTAATTATTGTAATTAAACTACATACATACATACCATCACGACGGTATTCCCCTGAAGAGAAGGCAGAGGTGTAGTAATGACACCCACAGTTCACCGGTATGTTTAGGTCCCATGTAGGTAATAGGGGGCGAGCCTATTGCCATTAACCGGGCATAAGTCCAAACTCCGACTTGCTATTGAGAATTACATAGAAAAACCCAATACTATTTGCTCGACCTGGGAATCGAACCCAGGACCTCTAGTATGAAATGAGGCAATTTTTAAATTACCTACAGCTCTAATGTATGAATTATTGTAGAGTCAGCGCATAGGCCAATCAGCGTACTTCTCTGGTTGGGAGAACGGCATATCGCTGGCACCCGGCGCGCGCGCAACCTTCATACTCGTAATCTCCAGGGCTAACAAACCACTGGTGTTTGTCGCTGGTGGCATGTACACGCTCTCGTTATCCTCTTATACCAACGTGAGTATTATATATAATAACATTTAAAATTTTAAAAACCCCACAGAGTCAAGTCATGGTCATCAAGATCATCGTTATTATTTGTTATCCTGTTACTTCAATGGTATTGCAAACCATTGAAGTAACAGGATACCAAATTTCAAATCGATCAAACCTGTGGAAGTTGCTCACATCCCCTCATTAACCAGAAAAGAGCTGATAATCTTCAAACAGCTGGCCAGATTTTCTTAAATCATAGCCAAGAACACATTCAATCAAGTTACCTGTTACCATTACTGAAAACTGTATGAACGATAAATTGCCTCATAAATGTGTACCTATTTAGTACATATTACACTTATACATACAAGTATGAACACAAAGTAACAATATCGATTTATCGCATAAAATTCCGTGACTGCTTGAAAGATCGCTGAGTCATCGGTTTAGAGAAAAAATCTCTTTATCAACATACCCAGCAAACAGCTTGGCATGGTACATTTTTTTTTTTTTAACATTCGAGCGATGTCGCCTTTGTCCAATAACCTGCCCAATCCCCTAGGGTACAAATACCAAAACTCGCTGCCCTTCCAGTACGGATTATTTCATTTTGGGCCAGAAATATCAGACCAATATTTTACTCTGATTTATGTTCCATTCGCAAACTTCATCGACATTATTGAAATTTATCTAGCTCAACATAAATTGTTTCTGCTGATAACTTTTTATGAAGAAAGTTCGAGAATTTAATGTTTTGTTTTAATTTTCAGCTGGTGAAAGCTTCGTACAGCGCTTTAAATATCTTGCTGACTTCGACTCGTCGCCATGAGTAGGCAAGAAATAATAAAAGTCGGATAATAACTATAAAGAACTTGCAAATTATTATCTTATTTGTTAGTAAGTTACCTTAGAAGCATAAGCAAATTTTACGATGTTTAAACATTATGTTACCGGCAAAAAATATTTGATGTTTTGACCGTTTATCATCTAAATGTTTCAACTTCAAATCAATTAGTCGTTATTTATTTGATATAGTTATGTAGAAGAGAACACTAAATAGACAACTTTATAATCATCATTTACCTGTTCTTGTAGTAGCAAAAGTAGGTATAGGTAACATAATAATTTTAATATTAAGACACCAAACACCTCTATCTACCTGTACCGTGATATATAAAGTATATATATAAAATATACCGTGATGATGTAAAGGATCCCCGTAATAAAATCAACATAACGTAATAAAATACGTAGAATGTAGTTTTATTTCAATATCTCACCTATTCGTGGTTTACTTCTATGGGATTCTCAGGTTTGATTGGTGCCCGGTTCGCTCGCCCTCCATTACACGGGACCTAGACATACTGACAACCTAACTAAAAAAACATAAGCTATTTTTTTACAATTTAGATCATTAAAATTACATTTTATAATGAATAAGGTTACTGAACTTCCCATTTCGATTTGTCACATGTTTTCAAAGTTATCCCGTATACCTATCAATTAAGTAATAAAAAAATATCATGTCATGTGAAAAAATGTTAGCCAAACACAGAATATAAAAATATGTCAGCAATAACAATGCTGGCGGTGTAGTTCTAAGCCTTTTGTAGTTGCCGGTGACACTAAGTTAGCATAACAATGGGATGAGTGTTAACCCGCGCTCAGCCGTTACTGACAGTTACTAGGAGTGATTTTCTGCGACAACATCAGCATTGGAAGTGAACAGGTTATCTGCTATTTTAATATTATTCACCTTATACTGTTAGTTTGCTGCTTTTTAAAGCTTCAAATTTTGGAACACCTTTAGTTAAATTTAGCGGAGCGGAATTCAGACTCCTAGGAGTAAAACTTTTCATTCTGGGAATGAAGACATTTATACACACACCTGTATTCTGCGAAGCGTTATAAAGAAGTGTACTAAAGCATGAAATAGGGGACAAGCCTATTGGCATTAACTGTGTACGAATCCAAACTACCTATTTGTGTATGATAAAAATTATGAACGTGGAATAAGCAATAGCTAAGCAGCAAAGTATCTATCTTTATTTACTGTCCGCCAACCCTTGTGAGAAAAGGCGTGAGTGTTTGCATGTAAATCCAAACTCCGAACCGCTACGATCTTTTTGTAACTTACCTTATTTGTGATTAATTATTCTATAACAGGAAATGTCACTGGCTGTTACGAACTCCTCTGAGATGATAAAATATTCATACTTTCCACTTACCCTTGCGATCGGCGACGACATGTGAATTATTAATGGAAAGGTACCATTATTATAGATACCTAATGGTCTGCTTACCTATTTATATTTAAGAACATCGTTTTAAGTCTAAAGGTACTTGCTCGGTGGTGGGACCTCTTGGGGTCTGACTGGCTGGCGACCAACCTTACGTCGGAGTCTGTCGGTGTAAAGCACCTTGGTGTGTGTTTCGAATTTTGCACGTAAGAGCCAATTCCCCTCGCTTGCTGCGGCTCTGGGAGTGGGCTGTCTGCCAGTTTGTAGTGGCTCTTAAGGGTCGGCAACGCATCAGCAACACCTCTGGTGTTGAGGGTGTCCATGGGTGACGATGCCTACTTACCAACAGGTGGCTCGTCAGCTCGTTTGCCGGTTTAATCCATATAAAAAGAAAACACACGGCTACACATCAAGCTATAATTCAAGTGTTAGCTTTGTATAAAATTTGCCTTCTGCTCCCTAAAATTCAACCCTTTGTACCATATTTTATGATTAATAACTTGTATTTGACATTAGTTTTTGGTGTGCAATAAAGAATATTCTATCTATTTATTTTTACAATAAATACAACGAAGTATTTTTGCAATAACTATGATTATACTCGTACATATAATGACGCTTCGAAAGTAGATTTTCTCCTAACACCTAAACTTTAGTTCAACTTTGGGATTGTTAAAAGTTTTGGCAAAACTTTATCTAACGATGTGTGCCTCATCCTCCCCTCGACAATATATTTCAAAGTAAGCGATTAACTATTGAAACTAAATGGAATCAGTTCAAGTCAGATAAGCCATAAGAAAATACTAGAAATGCTTGAGTGCACTTTCATTGAAAGAATAAAGAAAATAGAGTTACTACCTCGAAATAAAGAGGCTTTCGGTAAGGACACGTATATTATATTATATTATGCATGAAGCACATCAATTATTAGAATTTTAACATTATGTTTTGACTGCCTCATTAGTCTAGTGGTCCCAAGCGCGACTGCTACGCTAGAGGTCTAGGGTTCGATCTCCAGGTCGAGCAAAGTGTTATTGAGTTTTTCTATGAAATTTTCAGTAGCAGCTCGGAGTCTGGATTTGTGCCCGGTTAATGGCAATATGCTTGCCCCCTATTATATGGAACCTAACCATACCGGCGAATTGTGGGTGTATTAGTAGGTACGCCTCTGCCTAGGCCTTCGGGAATACAGGCGTGATAGTATGTAAACTTTATGTCTATGTCGTTAAATGTTACATAATAACACGCATTCGTATTTCTGCTGTGATATTTCTACTGATAGCAGTGATAGCCTAGTGGTTTGACCGTTGAACTGCCAAGTCAAAGGTCTCGAGTTCGAACCCAAGGCACGCACCTCTGACATTTCGAAGTCATGTGCGTATTAAGGCGGATCGTTCAGCTGAGCCCGCAAAATTAAAATTTCAAGTGATTTTTCGCAGTTTGTAGGTGTATAACAAGTTCTAGATCCATGGCAGTTGTAATTGCGACATTAACCATACAACATTCACAACTGAGAACTAAAACCTTTACTTATAAATCCTTATCAAGCCAAAAACTTGGCGCAATCTATGTAATTTGGTCAAAATTGTCATTTTACACTACTTTTAGTTACAATAATGATTTTTAAGCAATGGTTTTAGATAAAAATTGTGAATTTTGTATAGTTAATGTCGCAATTACCATTACCATGAATGCAGAACTTATTATAGACTGTCTGTCTGTCTGTCTGCCTGTTTGTTATATTTTTACGACTAAAAAGTTGAACTAGTTTTGTTGAATTATGGTATAGTGATGAAGTGGATCTTGGAGAAGGACACAGGTTACGTTTTGTTTCAAAAAGTCCTTTGAGATGCGAGTGAAATCGCGAGCAACAACTAGTAGTTCTTGACTCCTTACATACATATTATAAAACGGATTTTCATGCGGTTTAAACCAATAGGCAAGAGTTATTCATTTCCTCATGAATCAGTCTCGGTTTCAAGCTGTTAAACATCACGCAACGTCCTTAAGGAACGGGGCAACGTGGGTGAAATCGCGGGCGAAAAGCTAGTATGTGAAATTCAGTTTCATATATTTCTCCACTAAACCATGGTGATGCATTCCGTTAACGATGGTTGATACAATCCTCAAAGTTAAAATATCAAAAAGAGAATTTACCAGACTGGCAATAGCCATTAAGCGCAGACGGCTATTATGGCCAATGTTGGCAGTTTGGCTAGAAATTATATACGCAATGTTTGGAAGTTGGGCCAACTTCACCAGGATTTGTTGAAACTTTCGACTTGGGTTTAGAACTAATTCAGTTTTATTGACTTTATAAGGACAATTGCAAACTTTGCCTGGTTCCACCGCTACCGAACTACTTAAATTAAAATCACTCAAAAACCGAGGGTATTTATGTAACGTTTCCTTGTTTATCTACAAAAATAGCATTTCTTCTTTTCGTACCCATGGGAAATAATTATACTCTTTGTGGTGTAGCATGATGCGGGTGACAGTTTCAGTAACATTTCGTTTCACTCTTGAAGGTTGCCGCGATTTACAAATTATGACTTAGTATTTTAGCTGTACCACATTCGTAATATATTAAATCATTAATAACTGTAGTAAATTAAATTAAACCCAACCAGAATGCCATAAGAACGTCATACAGACAACTGTCCCCCCACCATGCTGCAGCGCAAAGAGTGTTTTTTTATTTTACTTATGGATAATTTATTAAGAGGCTTATAAACTAAAACTTACGTTTTAAGTGTAAGTATGAATATATTATTTTATTAGTTCTGTCATATTTGGGTCCCATGTAATAGAGGGCGAGCCTATTGCCATTATGAACCAGGTACAAATATATATTTCAAGCTATTATTCATTTTAATTTCGACGACACGATTGGCGTAGCGGTTGAGCGATCGGCTTCTGCGCCACGTGTTGTGGGTTCGATCCCCACACGGAGCAAATATTTGTATGATCTACAGGTGGTTGTTCCGGGTCTGGGCGTTTGTGTATGTGAGAATTTGTGTTTGTAAACGCACCCACGATACAGGAGAAAATCCTAGTGTGGGGGGCAACTTTTTTTTAAAAAAAGAAAGAAAAAAAAAATATTGAAAGTTTCTTAATTGCAAAACTGAAACTGGAATCCAGTAGGTACACCAATGAGTCTTGCAGTAGCAGTGTCATTGCATCCAATGAGTTAACAAGCCCATCCCATTCGTGAAGGTACGGATAGGTATCGAGTATGGAATATCGATATTTATGTACCTACTTACCTATGGTTTTTAGTTAATAATAATAATATTAAATCTATATTTCAGACCAAGTTACAAGTCCATACTTAAAGAAAACAAAGACATTAAAAGATTAACAAAACGCTTATAAAATTTATAAAATTTGTGTCCGAATAAATGTTTTCAGGATATTTGAGTCCTGTTTACTTGCAATGACCTGTAGGATGCTGTTAGTGCTAGCCCGGACTCTGCTTAGTAAGGAAGACAACACCGCCGATGATACCAACATGGATGATGACCAACGTTTAAAAAATGAAAATTGCGGTAATTTGGGTGATTCGATCATTTGATCGTGCATTTTGAATTTCATTTAAGTGCCTACCCATATTATGTTTACGTTGAGTAATATTTTGTAAATAAAATTGGAATGCCCCAATTTATTATATCCTATGATTTTTTTATTGAAGAAATTCAATAACGTCTTTCATATTCATCAATTTAATATTATTTATTGAATAGACGGTTATGTTTTTTAATGGATATTTATAATAATTTTTCAAGCTGTAAAATATTTAGTATTCTTATCGAATCGTAAAACCACCGTATCTGAGGCACAAGCACAATAAATAATTTTATAAAGGTGTGAGTTGACTAAGGCGTGCTCCTCATCAGTCGTCATCTAGCTCAACACGTATCAAGCATCTCAGTTTCAAAGCACCATACGTGTAATCTGACATCAACGCGAGAATGACAGATGCTTTGATGATGGCTGCGCTTGTGTGACGCTCCATAATTATTAGTCTAAGGCATGCTACACACTTGTTCGGGTCGATATTATTTATCATAGGCTGGCGGTAAAATCGAATATTATTCATTCCGGTACATAATTGTCTGTCTGCCCAGTTATATTCCCTCCAAGTATTTCTTTTCAGTATGCTGCTAATGCTTGTCAGAGTAATGACAAATATTAGTAGGAGTCATATGGTCCCGACTATTGGGTAAGGAAAGAAAAGTGTAGATAGTTTTCAACTGACTTCAAAAAGGAGGTTCTCAATTCGACTGTATGCTTTTTTTGCATGTTAGTTACGCGATTATTCCGTCAATTATGAACCGATTTTGACGATTCTTTTTTTGATCGGTAGGTCATATTTCAGAGGTGGTCCCTTAAACATTTGGTCAAGATCTGATCACGAAATTTAGAACAAAATGACAATAACACGTAACGACCAAGTAAATGATAACGTCGTCTAGGTACTCGCTATTAAAAATGTTGAAATAATAAAATACCTAACCTTTAAGAAAAGTAAAACCGCCTTTCTTGAAAGTTATTTTATTATTGGTATGAGTCAGATATACCCGCCTGTAATGGCGGATCCATAATAATTTTGCCATACTGCACTATAATGAAACGCTACCAATGCTGTTGTTTACGAAGGTAGAATAGCTCTGTTATTATAAACCTTTTGTGTCAATAAAATTTCGTCCATACGTCAATTCAGCGTTTTATAACTTCGTGCACTAATAAATTTTTCATCATTTCATTTCATACTCCAGATACATTTAAATATTCAGCAAGATTGAATGTTCACAAAGTTGGTAGCCCTAACTAGATTCAAACTTTATCCAACATATTTATTTTAAAAGCCTTTCCTGATATTTACCTACCGGAATAGCAAAAGTTCTAGAAAAAATAAAAAGATGATTCATACAAATGGAGTAAATACGTAGATCTACAAATAATTTGACAAAGCGTAACCTCACATCCCGTGATACTCATTATGCGTATTTTAAAAGAACTAGATTGACGTACGTCGCGTAAACAATAACAAATAAAATATTCATATTATTATGTTAATTCATATATTCTTCCAAACTTATTAACATGCGTACAAAATATTTCTCACTTCTTAGCAAGCAGCTGTCTGAATATAAATTATAAATAGTGGAAAACTGTTTTAGGCCCCAAATATATTGACGTGTAAGAAGTGAACGGACCGCACAGTGCTTGAACTAAATTATAATAATATTAACAATATTTCCATTTTATTTATCGTATCATTATGGAAATAGCTGCGTATTTAATGATCTTGTCTAATATGCACGTGAGTACCCTGCTGAATATTTTTTTTTATATACGTAAAACTATATTTTTTTATATAATAGATCTAAAATGTCGTCATTAAATAAAATGTAATCTTGTGTAGTTGAATTATAATCAACTACGGTTAGGACACAAATTGCTAATTTCAGTATTTATATAATAAACGGGACGCCGGATTTCATAAATATTTAAATAAGTTAGGATGTAATTTACTGTGGAAATGATAAACTTTTCTTGAATTTATTAAGTGGGAATTATAGTTTATAATTTATAGATAATCGCTGCACCTGTGCTAAAATTCAGTCAATACACTAAATATGTAGATATTAAGACTAGAACTATGAAGTGGCAAATGGAAAATCTTGACTCGATCACACAATCCATATTTTCAGTGAGTGCCTTAATAATTTTACATTACGAACATCGTGATAAAGTTAATTTTCTTGATATTTCAAATAAATAGTTAAGTATATTATTGTACAACGTTTAAGATCATCAGGTATGTGAGATACCTCATAATAGTAGAGATACCGTATCTCTACTATTAGGTACAAATAGAATCAGGGTTATGACCTGGGGTCGGAATAGGTAGAGTTTTTAAGTACCAAATGACGTAAAACGGAATCCTAACATTTATATGCTTTCCCGGGATTTATATAAAGTAGGTATGTCAACTTTCTTCTGAAATTTTTTTTACCTAGACACTTTGACCACTAAACTAAGATGACAGTTTTTTTTTATTCCAAAAAATATACAGCTCTAAATTTATACGAGGAGTCATGAGAAAAAAGACTCATTTATTTAGAACGGAACGAGTACAAATGCAAACTCCGAGTGTCTACTGAAATTATCTACTTCCACAAGCACAATGAGGCAGTCGTAGTCTATATCTTACTAAAACATACCATCACGCCTGTATACTCGAAGGGTTAGGCAGATGCGTACCTACTAATGTACATCAACAGTTCGCCGGTATGTTTAGGTCCCATGTACCTAAAAGGGGGCGAGCCTATTGCCATTACACAAAAGCCAGCGCACGGCTACGCACACCACACGTCTTACACTACTTACCTACTCATTTTGTATTTTTTTATTTTGTTATATTTTATTAAAGGTACTATGTTTACTTATATTAAATTTAGGTACTTATACTGTATTATGTAAGTATGTATTATCACTTTTTTTCTTTGAATTGGCTTACCATCCGTGGGCTACTAAGATCTGGTTGAAAACCCACGCCAGGCATACGCTGAACCAGCGCTGTTTCAGCACAATCGTGGGGCACATTTAGATATAATATAATTAGGTACATCATTATAGTAAGAATTGTGCAGAATAAATTATTTTTCTTTCTTTCTTTATTCTTTAACCGGGCACAAATTTCTAACTCCAAACTGCTACTGAGAATTCCATAGAAAAACCCAATAACGACCTGGGAATCGCGACACGCGACGTAGCAGTCGCACTCAGGACCACTAGGCTAGTAACATCTTATACATAACATAACATAAGGCAGTTAACATCTTACTACTTATACTGTAATCTCTGGTCTCTGCGTTGTTGTTCATAATATATCTTTATTGCTGCGTAAAATAACTGACTATACGACACATCACTTTGATTAGTGATCGCATTTGGTTTATAAACCGGATCCGAAATCACACTTGGCCGTGCCGTCATTGGTATACCGTCTCGATAAACATTTCCAGTTATTAGCTTTTACTATTAACTGATACCGATCGATTAATTTGTAGTCGGTTGCCTTTGATTATGTAGATTCTACTGATATTCGATACTTCAAATCATCGTCGCCCTGATTTTAGAAGTGTGCATTTTTTGTCAAAGAACATCGTAGCTGGATATCATCCGTTCGTATCCGTGTTGTATGTTAGTATTGACTATTGGCACATCTTCGATAGGTTACTAATACCGACTGTAACGCTAATCATATTCTAAAACTAATCTAAGAAGTCATACTCAAATATTTTATTGCTTTCACATGTAAAATAAGTACAGTATGTTACAAAGTTTTGTCTCAATAATCAATAGGAAAACCAATCCAATACGGAAATATAAAATATGAAAATGAAATATGAAAGTACGGTTAGTGCGTCTCTGAAGAGTAGCCTAAAACATGCAATAAAGCAGGAAACTTTTTAAATTTTATTTTTAAATATATTTTCAGTTTTAATATTCCATTCTCATTATTTTCAGAGTTTTGGGGGTCCAAATAATCAACTGGACGATGTATCTCTTAAAATAGCAGCTTGTGGTACTTTAGCAAATGAATTTAAGGAATACCCAGATTTTCATTTGGAAGATTTTCAAGAAAATAATGTAATCAAAGTTGGCAATGTCGGGATTTATCTTTCGAAAAATTTGCGTGATTATATGTCATATGGAAAAGGGAGTCCCTATGACGAGTGTACCATGATCAAAATTATTTATAAAGATATTGATTCTCAAGATGAAATTAAGCACGATGTCAGCTCGTCACAGCACTCCATCTTAATACAACGACAAAAATTACAGAGTGGTGAAATAAATGCTCTCTTAGAAAAATATTTGGTCTAAGACAGCAGTCCTCGAGACAGAAGATTTACTCCACGGAACCTTGAATACTAAGAAGTATCGTAATGAGTTATAAATAAAGAAGTAAGAGTTAATGAATTTAAATTTTCGAACAAATATTTAAGAGTAATATTTATAGATTATAGACTATCAAAATTAAATAACTACATTACATAACAATGAATGATTAAATACACATAATAAAACCTGAAAATATTTCAACGTCTTTTTTTTAAGAATTAGGTAAGAAAACAATTTTTATCTAAGATAGCTATGAAGTTATGTATTGTCATTATAAAGATGTGTGATACGGACATACCGACATGCCATTTTTGAAGGTGCGGTGAATTTTAACAAAGATCTATTAGTGCTGGTCTGTCGTAAGATTCTGCGAATACACACCTAGTGACG
Organism: Acronicta aceris; assembly: GCA_910591435.1. Classification (NCBI taxonomy): domain Eukaryota; kingdom Metazoa; phylum Arthropoda; class Insecta; order Lepidoptera; family Noctuidae; genus Acronicta; species Acronicta aceris. The sequence goes on from OU342768.1 coordinate 11,526,072, forward strand.
TCACCGTAACCATCTGTCAAGAACAGCTTTGGTAGTAATTGTGTTCCTAGTGAACAAACAACAAATTATTTACAACATAACATAGCATCAGGCCCGTATGTCCATAAAGGTTAAGCATAGATGTACTACAGCAAGTTTGTTTGTATTTGTTATGTCCTATATTAGTCCTATGCAAAAGGTACGAAACATGGTTCTAACAAGAAAAAACAAATAAAATTTGACCTGAGAATCGGGCTCGATCTCGGAGCATCGGTCGACAGACCTTACAAGAATTAAACCTGCATCTTGTTCTACAGAAGTCGATCTCTCGAGTATTATTATTTCACTTCAATTCTGAACTTGCACACATGATACGACTGGGACTGGCATAGAAATAATGCAAAGATTTATAAGAAATTAATAAAATAAACATACTTTTAATTTAATTAGTTGATCTTTGAATTGAGACTGCTCTGATAGTAGCAAAACTTCGTAAGTATATGAACACATAGTCATTTATATAGCCAACTGCATTGTATAATATGCGTGCGAAACAAGATATTATATTGTGTCGTTATCACAACGAACCGCGGTATTGTGCATGATGTAACGTCACCTCTACACGTTGGTCCGAAGCGCTAATTAAAAAATACGAAAATTAAAATACCTCCTTTTTTAAATCGCTAATTATGTATGATGGATGTCTGTAGGTAAGGCATTGAACTCACTACAAAGTAAGTCTTGTCCTTTATAGGTCAGAGTAATGTATCATCAATAGCTGTGGCTGACGTCATCTTAATGCGGATGAGAAATTTTAAACCGGGGCAGACACCTTGGTGGTTGTGGTGGTGGCGAAGTATTGTATTTTATTATGCTGCCAAAGAACCCGTCTTATAAAAGTCCATAAAACCCAGCATGCTTCGTGATAGGATCTAATGATCCACCTGGCTGAGTGTTAACAACCCAAGACTTTAATCAATTCTACTGTGTTGAGGTATTTGCTCTCACATAGAACCCCGAAGGCATTTTTCTCGAATTGCGTTCTCTATCTTAGGCCCTGTTTGAGGTTTCCATAAAAAATATTATATTACCTAGCTATCCTAGGGATTATGAAATAAAATATACAGTTGCAACAAAATTGGTTATTTAATTTATACTATAAGGCTTTTACAATACTTTACTAATTAAATTTAGTGTCCTTTTGTTTTTACACTTTAAAAACTTTGATTAATTCGTAACCATAGACCTGCATTTCCATCGTAATTTCATTGGCATAGTCCAACAATTTGAGGGGCAAATTATTTTTGATGAGTACTCCATGGAAGAATTAAATTCGGCCAGTTTAAGCCAATGTGTGGAGGCACCATAACACAAGGCACGCAGAATGTGCTTACTGTGTATGGAACATGCATCGCTACTGCACGTGACTGAAATATTTTCGCCTGCACATTGATGCATTTATTTTTGACTACACGTTTGTACCACATGAGTCGTTTGTACGGCTGCACGTCGTAGCAGTTATGGTGGTCACATCGTAACAACTGTTGAGTTAACTGTCGGGCATCCGATTCCCATCCAAGACAAATATTTGTGACGTCAACAGATATTTTTTTCAAATCTATAGTGTTCTTTGTATTTATTAAATTGTATAATTATTTTTATGTAAGTCATCCGAAAAATCGGGCTTGTTAGCTAGTGCGGAAACTGTCTTTTTTTATTAAAGAAAGAAATAGAAAATAATTTACCTTGTGAAAATTATGAAAAAAAAACTACAATTAAGTTGATAAGTGGTATAAATTAAACATCAGTTGGTACTTGGTGGACTTCTAAGCTAGGTACGACTCCTAAGCTACTACGTACGACTTCTAAGTGACGGTTTGCTCACAATTTTTACATTCTCTGTTTAGGAATCAGTTTGTCATCCGCAGATCCTATAAATCTAAAGTAAATCAAACTTGGACTACTAATTGCTCCGCGGGCCAGTCCTCTCTAACCATTTTCCACACTTAAGTACATAAAAACGGATGTAACCTTGTCGAAACGCCTGTTAATTACCTACGATGTTGTGGTAAGGACAACATAGTTTAGGCAGGAGGTAATAATATCCAATGCAACATTCACAGTGACGCAATATGTCGTGGAATAAATAATAAATTTTGTAATATATTAATGCTGTTCTGCAATCAGTAGTGCAAAAGTTCATGCACTTGACATTTATCATACAACTCTTATCAATATTTACTACTAATTTGCAGTAAATGTCGCTATGGAAGGAAACAATCCATCGTATCCATTAAATAGTCTAGAAAGCAAAATATATCTATTACCAAACAATCGGAAGTTTCACGTGTACACACAGATATAACCGCGTTACACGCAAGGCGATAATAAAACAAAAACAGGCGCTCGCCCTTTGTTTACAAATGACGCATGGGGCATGCAATCTATAAGTCGCGGAGTCGTTTACCTTCCGCGCGACGAGACGCCCGCCATGTGCGTAGATGCGTAAGCGCAGCGCGTCGTGTGGCGTCGGGCAGAGAGGCGGAGCTCGCGGCGGCGCGCGGACGATGCCGCGCTGGCTGTGGGCGGCGACTTTCCTCACGGCGGCGGCCGGCGCCGGCGCCTGGGCCCCGCCGGCCAAAACCCTCGTGCTGGCACCGCGTGTACGAAGACATACCACGCACTCGGCTACCCGCCACATTCAGCTGCTCGGCTGGCACCTGGAGCTGCAGGAAAACAGAGCTATACGATCACCTTACTACGATGAGTGCCAGTTTTACAAGGGGAGAGTTTTAGATGAGGAACAATCCTCTGCAACGGTGACGGATTGTGACGGTCAGTTGTACGGGCTGCTGCAGGTCGGCGGCGAGGAATTTGTGTTGCAACCGACTCGGAAAGAAGGAGAGGCACATGTGCTGCGGAGACGTGACGTGGAGCTGTCTGAGTGGGCAGCCGCATACAATCTCACTGGTGACACGGTCGCTGACCTTGAACTTGACTTCGGAGACGAAGATGACCCGGTGCCGGAGCCGCACGTCCGACCTCGACATAGTGTTTCTCCTGATATCGAATACTTTCGTGGTCCCCGAACTATTAGTAGGCCAATTTCAGGTGCGTTACAGGTGTTAATAGTCTGAAGGTTTCAAGTCATTGAATCCTGGATGTGCAATGTTGTGATTAATGTTTTAGGTGTCAAAGGTTTGTGGCTCGAAATGGCCATCGTGGCCGATCATACGATGCTCAAGTTCCACGGCAAGGAGAGGGTGAAGCACTACATCCTCGCATTAATGAACATCGTGAGTATCAAAGCTCGCCGCAAAGTGGATGCGAACTAGTGTTTATTTTGGTACGACGCTGTCGGAGTGCATGGTTTAACTCATTGAAATTTTATGTAATACATTATAGGTCAGTGCCATCTTCAACGATCCCTCTCTGAACTCGAACATGACGCTCGTCATCAACAAACTGTATCTCTACGAGGAGAAAGATTATGTAATAAAGTATGGAAATGTTAAGAAATCCTTGGAGGCAGTGAATAAATGGAACTACAGACATTTGATGAAGTTGCCGACAGGTGCTGTATACATACATTATAATATGTTTTTTAAATGTTATCTACAAGTAGTCGACGGTTGGAAAATTATAATCTGCCACTTATCATGACTGCCAGAAGATCATGTAGGCAGTGTGTGTCGCATGATTCGGTTTATTCTAAGATTTATTTTACAAGTAGCGTTATAACTACTTCCGGTGTGAGCACTAAATCATATCTCTGATAAATTGCTATAATGACACATGTCCCACTTTTTATGTCTGAGATATTTCGCCTTCGTTTTCGAAATATAAAATATGAATATACATACATACAAGTAGTGAAATAGTCCATATATTTCATTAGATAATAAAAACATCCAATTTAATACTCAAAAACGCATGTAAATTTATATCATAAAATATTTATCTACAATCTAATAATACATTATTTTTCTGAAAGCTGAACAAATATTACGTAATAAATTTAAATGTTTACATTCATCTGTCTGCCTCGACTTGTTCTAATTCCAGTAATCATAACAATTAACTATCTTTTAAAATAATGAATAACTTTAGACTATATGTAATACCATGAAGCAGATTTTTCTAAAGCTGGCGGTAAAATTAAATTGATATTATAATATAATAATAACATAACATAGGTACCATCACAGAAAGGGGGTAGAGAGTCCTTTGCCCTGCAGTGGGACGACAACGGCTGAATAATAATAATAATACTACCACGCCTGGATTCCCTGAAGGTTTGAGCAGAGGCGTACTAATGTACCATACCCATATTTCACAGGTAGGTTTAGGACCCATGTAATTAGGGGGCGAGCATATTACACAAATTTCAAAGTCCGAGCGGCTACTGAGAATTTTATAGAATAACACTGCTCCACCTGGGAATCGAACCCAGGACCTCTAGCGTAGCAGTCACACTCAGGGCCACTAGGCTAGGCAGTCAATGATTATTATTATTGCAATAAATTGTGTTCCATTAGTAATATAGTTGATTATTCGCAGACAGCGCTGGATGGGACGCGGCGGTGTGGTTGACTCGAGCCCAACTAGGCGGGCCCTCGGGCTTTGCCCCCGTCGGCGGCGTGTGCTCACGAACCAGGTCCGCCGCCATAGACCGAGATGAAGGCCTCACCAGCGCATTCGTCATAGCACACGAACTGGCCCATCTGTGAGTACCATTCATATATTTTCTGAAGACCTATTGAACATGACGCTGCTGAGCACGGATCTCCATCCATTCCAGATCCATTAAGAATAAGATAGATTCGGCTATAGTCCACCATAAGCTGGCCTAATGAGAGTTGGCACTGGCAGACATAAGACGCTCGCGTAATCGAGAAAAGTCTCTCAGGCATTTTGGTGACCTTAGGATGTTTTCAGAATTTCGAAAAGTCAGATAATCACTAGACCATTACTGCTACTGAATTTGGTAGTTAGATATAAAATGATACAGTGTTAAATTATTTTCTAGTTTCTAGAACATACATGGTTACTAACACGATACAATAAGTAAACAACAGGTGTAAAGAAAATATACAAACCATCTCATGTCTGCAGCAGGATGCGCCTGACGCAACATGTCGAGTTCCACGAACATACGAGTTGCTGACGATTCGGACACAATATATTGGGACACATTGTCCGAATTGACACATTTTAATTTTAATTTATTTTTAGTGACAATTCGGATACTATTAAATTATTGAAGCTATTTAGTACAGTCAGACAAAAAAGCGTTACCAAATCTATTTTAGAGTGGTTTATACTTTTATATATGCATGTTGAAAAAAGAAACAAAAATCATTCAAAACGTTTATTTAGTATAAAATCAACATAAATACTGGTTTTTATTAATTTACAATATAATCATAAAAAATATCTCGACAACATTGATTGATTTGGCAGCCACGTTACTTGTTATTAAACAAAAACTCATAACCCTATAATGCATAAAAATCACAGATAATAATCAGTTCAAACATAGACTAAATAATAGTATTAAGTCTAGTAAAATGACAAAATATGTAGTAGTTATATAGATAGAAAGAAATAGAACTACTACATATTTTGTCATTTTACTGGAAAAACAATAAAAATCTTGAACAAAATAAAATAACCTACATCAATCACAATATTTTTCCACAGCATTTGGCGAAATTCTAATCACAGATTTTTATTAACAGTCACTAAATAACAATCTTAAAATAAATCTTAAAACTATCGAGAAACCATTTTCCGTAAATATTATAAAATAAGGCGTTCTATGCACAATCCAACATTTATTTCTCCTTGTTTAAATTCGGTCATTGTAGCAATAAGGTTCTCATCGAACTCATAATTTCTTTTTTCACTTTAACCACGTATGTACTTGCACTGACCTTGACTTAGGACGAATGGCTTGCTGTTCGTCGGTGGTGCGTCAGAGCAAAACGAGCGAGAGAGACCTTTACTAATAAAAGAGATAGAAAGAGTGTCTTTTCTATGCATCTATTAGCGCTTCAAATACTTATTACCCAACTGCCAAGGCGCGTATCTATGTATGTGGGTTTAGAATTTTATTTATTAAAAACGGCATCTTTCGTTAAAAATAAAACTGTATTTTACGGATGGAGGACGGATTTCTACAATTAAGGTATCGTTGGAATTTTTTTATCTGACTGTACAAAACAGCTTTTTTTTATTGGTGTCCGAATCATCAGTGAAAGAAATATTAAAATTAAAATGTGTCAATTCGGACACTGTGTCCCAATATATTGTGTCCGAATCGTCAGCAACTCGAACATACTCGTGTTTAATACCTAATATATTTTCTATAATTTCCATACAATTTTAGGGATAAAATAACAGGATAAATTCCTAATTTGATGTTCGGGAAATTATCAAAACAGAATCACTCACAAAACCTATTCAAATATGCATAATTTACAGCGCCGGGTTTGCATAATTTTTCTGTAATAATCCAGCCGTTCTTTCCCCTGTAGATATTAAAAAAATAAATTTTGTAATAGCGCTTTTAAAATCTTATTTGCCAGTAATAAACGCCATTTGTATTTATTCCGTAATTTCGCTTTGTAAATTTGGAATGCGCTACCATTACGCGGTTATTTATTTTGTTCCATTCCAAGGGATCAGTAGGCTATCACTGCATTGGACTATAGCCTAATCCCTCTCATTCTGCGAGAAGACCCGTGCACAGTCCCACAGACAGCAGTGGAGATCACTTATTTGTATGAGATGACAGAGTCAATTCTGTGGTCGAGAATTAATATCGTATACCTATCTAGTGCTCAGGTCTGTATCTAATATTTGATATCATTAAAAAAAATATCCCGTCGCACGTTTCTGAATCAAATTATTGAAATTCGAAATTGCCAATTACTCATATCGGTATTCATCTGTCTCGTTATCATTTCCAAAGAAGAAATAAAAGGAATAATACAGAAAATATCGTATTCCTTATTAAATTAATATTTGAGAAATTATTTAAAAGGAATCGGTGCCAGTGTGACAGTTAAATATTCATCTTTTACGCGCTAAGTATTTGCTTAATAAGCTTTATAATTATTTACTGTTGTCCCTTCCTGTTCCATGTACCAACATAAGCTTCACAATATTTTAATTAATATCTAGGTAAAAACAAATGAGCCAGTTATCTGAATGACTGACTGCAAGGTTGATTACCCTATATGTATTTATTATATTATAATATTCATAATATTATATATTATTACTCTACTAGGTAACTAGGTACATAAAGTCAATGGCACCGCCCGGATGGTCATTCGCGAATAATCGTCCTTAATGGAGGGTAATTAATCGTACTACAATCTTATTTATAAACTGAATTATTTGTAAATATAGGTATTTGTTTTCTAGACGTTATTAATGAAACGGGCCAATCCGAACTAAGCCGCAAATGTTTGCTGAAAATATATTGGCTCACGTGGCATTGTTTGAAACAAAACACTCACGGTAAGCTAAAATAATTGTTCCGATAGACATTCAAATTATGTATTATTCATTCACATTTCCTAGGCTTCATTATTAACGCAAGAAGGACTTTTATGAATACGTTTTCATCATCTACAGATTAGTAAAACCCTCTCCATGTATGTACACCTATAAATATATCAGACTTTTTAAACGACGGTACTTAGCACATTTTTGTTTTTTATCACTGTCACTAGCTACTAATTGATCCCGATTCTTTTTCCACATACACAAAGCCCACAATTTTCTTTATCAAAAAAGACCCTTCATAAAATTAAGGTACGCCCGAAAAAGCTTTTCCGTCCAGTTTCCTACGAACACATTTTTCTATCCCATTTACGGCGAGGGCAAAAATATTTTATGAGCAATGCAGAAATGGCCGCATTCAGCCGGTAAAATGGCGGCTCCGGCTGTTACTTACGAATGTTGACCACACGAAAGACCTAATCAACCATTGCTGTGGATTTATAAATAGCTTACTTAACTTCTTACTGGAATTACCTAAAAGGGTAAACGTTCCTCATTCAAACGATAATTGAAGCTTACAGAACAGTTTGAATTGTTGGTTTGTAATGTTACGATTCGGGAAAACAAACAGATGCTTACACGAATTTCTTGACTTACTCTATTATTCAAAGTAAAAAAAGGAATAATTTATTAAATCGTTAACATGAACATTGAAGGGCTATTAAACATCGTCTTTTATGAATACTAATGTCAATCAATCAATCTTAATAGATATAAAACAAAAACTTAGATATGAGATATCTTTCTTGAAGCATACTTAATCGATTAGTATTATGACACAGCTACATTTAGGTAGACCCTGCTAAGCTACAACTAAACTAATAGGATAATGATAATATAAATAAAATAATAATGTATAAATAAAAAAATAACATAATTACCAAATCAATCGATATCCACAACAATCAATACACAATAACAGTCGTCATTAGAATTTTATGTTTATCTTTTCCTTGTCGAATGTTACTGATATACATATATTAAGTATAACATAATAATATGTTGGTATATTATAGTAAGTAAATTATCTATCTTGATTCAGAACACGGAAGCTCATTTAGAACAAAACCCTTTGTCTATGTTTGTTGACGAAAGAATGACGCATTCTGTGTTAAGTCGAAAAGAAAAATCCTAAATTAGAGAGATCTTTTTATTGTAAGTTAAGTTAGAAATAGAGGTAGGCGTATTATTTATTTTTTAAGAAGTTTCATTTCTTTATCACTTATGGAAGTAGTTCGCGTCAAAATGTAACTAATATAGCGAATTAATTATCCCATTTTGTGGGTTGACACAGTATTGATTAACAGCGTTCAGTTTCAAGGTATCTCAATTAAATAAAATACACATACAGTATAATAGATCATAAAAAGATTTAAGATCTTTCAGGAATATGTAAGTGCTCGCCTTTTGTTGCGGGCTCTTCAAATGTTTTATGTTGAATACATTCTACGTCATTCACTCGTTGTGCCCAGTTTGCGTCGTAAAATATCTTTTATCCTGATGTAGCGGCCGATGATAAAGTGAATCAGTGTAGGACCGTGCCACCGCGGGTTCAAAGTGTACTGAACCCCACAAAGAACCCTTTAGTCCGCCTTTTAATTAGCACTCGATTGGTTCGTTTAGTGAGCGATTGCTCTCTAACAAACACAAATTAATGAATGGTATGTTTACGGTAACACCACGTTATGGAATTGAAGAGCGTTTTCCTTAAAGTGAATAATTATTGTTCGGCGAAAAATTTACCGACTGCTTTGTTTTTTTGAACGGTATATTGATGCTGAGTTAATTACTTCATTATAATTGCACTAATATGTAACGTCATTTATTGTTTTATATCGCGTAAGTTGAAACAAAGATAGGTCAGGATCAATAACATTTAGTATCTACACCTATGTTGTTTGCTTTTTTAATAAATAAAATGAGAACTGTTTATCTGGAACATAAACTGAATAGCAACAGACAAGTATTATTGTATACCATATAATATAAAACTACGACATTCATTGCCAAGTCTAAATTTACTGAAGCAATAACATAACATTTTAATAAATCTCACTGATCGAATCGGCTGATCACACGTAAGATCTGAAGCTCTCATCTATTTCGGTTCCGATTGGTTCCAGTTGATTAATATCGACGAGCAAGGCTACATCGAATAACGACCTACTTATACATATCACGCGACAGGAATTAACCACAATATTTTAGAGCAGATTGAAGCACACAGAATAAATAAAATAATAGCACTTTGTTTTGCTAGAGTTAATATAAAAAGAAGTACTTAGTAATAATATTAATAATGCTTAATAATAATTAACGTGAAGCAGACATTTGTGATCAAAGGTTCGTTCAACATAAGAGTCTTTAGATCATAAGTCTTGGGGCTCTATTCTAAAATATCACTCGAATGGTTTATCACTGATATGGTAGCGTGTAAGTGACATTGTATGAAATGACGTAAGACATTTATCATACAAAGGATAGTTCATTCCTTCAATTTTGGATTGAAGGAATGGCCTGCCTGCCTATCACTATCAAAGAATAGATTTGAATGTCAGATACTAAATAAAATTCGACTAATAAGCTTTGGGTCTGTGCTGAAACTAGATAGAGTAAAAAAGCTGTTTTAATTAATGATATTATAATGTTTTACATTAAAAAGTGCTAAGGATCTAAGTAATTACTGTTCTAAGTAGAAATTAATCCCAGCGAAATTAATTAATAGAACATATACGTTATAATATTTAAGAAGCCTCCAACCGGTGGCCTGTAGCAATCTCCATTTTAAGCCATTTCTATATTAGCTCACAAGAGGACGTCACTATACTTAGGTACACATCTGCTCTATGTACAACTTTATTCCCTGTACTTACGGCTCCCTATTATGTGTGGATTAAAGCCAGTCTCAACGGTTCAAAGGAAAAGGTCAAGATTAATACATACAAGTAAAATTAGGTCGGTCGAGTATTTATTAAGCTTCGAGGCAGCCCTTACAGGTAATCGAACTAAACGTAGTTAATAGTATTGAGGTAATTTTAGGTTTTATGAGTTACTTCGCGTCTGCGCCGCCGTTGGGTAGCGCCGTCGCGTCGTGGTTGCGTGGATTCTCAAAACTCTAACGCAAAAAACTTATATGAAAGAGTTTTTTTATTGTAATATAACATACAGTTTTTATTAATAGACACTTTCATGAATATTACTCCCCCTGAACTGAAATGGGCTTTAAAGTTTGTTTCTCCAAGTCTCTTAGGTATTGGTAACACACAAGTTTTCAAGATAGATAGATAATTTGAAGTTGGAAATATACATACCAGTGCACAGTATTATTTTTCAGTCATTACATCTTCAACGAGGCAGCTTCAAAAGCATTGTCGAGTAAACACTTCATATTAATTAAAGGTACTCATGTTTGCATAAAAAATAAATGAGTTATGTAATCAGAATTCTAAATTGATTCGCCCAACGTGATCGCAATGTGTAACAAAGTAGTTTAAATACCGAAGCTGATGTCACTGCTAAGTAAAACAGAATGCTTGTATGCATATGTATCTCTAACACGTCTTAGGAGCCAAGCGCAAGCAACCGGTAGGAAAACGTCTCGGTACCGTTTCGAAGCACTTATAACTACATTAACGGTACTAACAGTACCGAGTTTTTGGATTGTCCATCTAATGATCTTTTTCCTGTAGTTACTTTGGGTGGGAAGATAATTAAGTATTATTTAGGGGCTTACTGCTTGCAGGCAGCTTTAAAGATAGACTTTCGAAGCAAGCGTCAGTGACGTCGCGACAGAGCAGCAGTTTAATGCGTAGAGAACAATATTGCCGCGCTATGCAGTGCTACTGATGTTTGCTTCGATATTCTTAGTTAAGGACTTAGGCTGTTTATTCAGGGAATCATCACAGAGTAACCGACCGGACTTGGTGGCGAGGCACTAAATGCCTCCAGCCAGACGAATGATTCGAAAGTGTGCCTTTATATTCATCCCAATGGTAGACAAACTTTAATACTATAAAGATTTAGATTCGATTTCAATTCATCTTACGATCGCCAACAGAAAACGATAATAGAGCAATATTTACTTTATATAATCACTTTAAAAATTATACACGATCCGTTTGATACATTTGTGTTTGCCTCTGTTTTTTGCTACTAACCAATGTTTGTGTTTAGATTTTTGATGTGCCTTATGTAAATAAATACATAGATACATCATCATCAACTAAGACCTGACTTTATCCACTGCACGGTAGGTATAGGTCAATGTCCTACTATAATTATAAACAACCTTTCTAACTTCTTCGTGTACGGCGTATAAGAATAGTCTGTTCAAGCATCATTGTTCTCTTACTAGATAATAACAATAACTAATTTTAGTAAAGTTCGCAACATTTAGCAGGCGTACGTAGGTACTCCACTAACCTTGTTTGGCTCTCGATGCTCGTATAACTACAATTTTCATGTTCTCCGATGAAAATTGCTTTATCTGAGTTGAGTGAACTGATATAGCGGTTCAATTCGGTCAATATTTCATTATAACTCCTATAATCGGAATAATAAGAACTAGTGATACTATCTTGAATTACGCAGTAATAAGTTTCGCGATCGAATCCAAGGCGTACCTCCAACTTTCAGAATCATGTGTGTATTAATCATTAACACTCGCATAAACGGTGAAGGCAAACATCGTAAGGAAACTTGCATGTCTCAGAGATTTTCTCGACATCTAGCATGACGTAGCCTAACCATAATTCGTATATAAAACTAAATCTTTATAATGTTATTTTTTTTAATTGAGTCCCGCATTTTCTGAATTGTTTCCAAAGCTTTGATTTGGTAAGGATATAGAATGAGCAAGCCTTAGAATGTCAATAATCTCTGCTTTATTTAAGATATTGAAATTCTGCATTGGCACAGGGATAGTGAAAATATTATTATACTCTTCAGTACCTAGATGCATTTTTCAGCAGTGATTTATGTTTCTCCGTGTGCACAAACATGACTGCTTACACTCGCCGTATCTTAGAGCTGACGAGTCGGAAGAACGAGTGTTCCGGCACTTAATTAACCCGTAAATAGCACTAGGAAGACACGGCCGTCGGGTTGTCCGATTCCTTTATAAATAGAAACTAGGTGGAACTAATTTAGTCCATCCACAGTTGTTTTAATTAAATTATAACGAAAACAATACAATTGCTAGCAATGCTATTGATATGGCATTGGACTGAGAGGTTTTAGTTTTCGAGTACAAATCCAATCTAGCATGCTACCGTGAGGAAAATTGCTTGACAAACGGCCAATTTCATTATCAAATCAGTCAATAGATTTGCTTACTAGAGATAGGATTTTGACATAAGGTCCATACAAGTAATGTCAAAATCCTATCTCTAGTGAGCACATCTATCAACAGATTTGTTATAGGGACTAGCCGTAAGATTTTCTCAACAGTGACGGTCGATAGGAACCGGCAGTAGGACTGTACGTGAGTTGATGATGATAGTATAATTGCTTGTAGGCGATTCTTTAAGGTTCTGAAATAAACATTACTTTTTATGTACTGCTTGCCATAACCGAGTAATTATCTCAAGTACAACTAACTAGGTTTATTGCTATTATCATGCCGTATATAGTTACCTTTATAAAACTAGCGTACAAATTATGGACTTCAATTGAGTGGGTTGACTTACTCCATATACGGACTGTACTCAAAACTTTATTAAAATACTAGCCATTTGTAATGGAATACTTATTGTTCCAGTTGTGTATCATGTTCGTTAAAGGTAAACTTTTGTTTTTTTTTACTAGGATCTGATGTCATTCTTATATTGTGAACGTCTTGCTTTGAAACAGCAGCATCACTGCCTTGAGATACATTGCAAAATGGAGTCAAACACCGCCTTCCTATAGATCAACGACTTGATACACAATGTACCTATGTTCCTTACGTGTTAATATGTATTGCTTGATTAACATATTATCTGCTTATTGACGAGTAATAAACTGCAGTGTACACTCCACTGACACTCCTTACTTGGCAGTAGCACCATAACTCTTACAGTGTTTCCTATAAACATATATCACGTCAAACATCAAGAACGCTACTGGCTTATCTAAATTGTTTGTTGTTAACATTAGGCCTAACAGATAACCTCAGGTCGCTAATCGATGAGTCACAAAGGATTCGCACTTCTTCCAAATGACGTAATGATAGCCCGAAATAACGTGACGACATGAATGACTAGTGGCGAGACACAGTTGGTAGTGGTTGTGTTCGTCTACGCACCGTCTCATGTATAATGCAGCGGGTGCGGGTATTTTGAGCTCATTTAGCGCTCAATTCTAAATATACCAAGTGTTTCCACACATGCCCTGACCTTTTGATGTGCGCCGTATGTTCAACAAATGTATTTCCGTTGCGGTCATCTGTCACAGTTTTAAACAAGGGTCCCGCCGAAGGCACGTACAAATACAAAGTTCGCTTTACGATTATTTCCCATGGTGAGGAGGAAAGTGTTTTTTAATGTATTGCGTATTATTGTAGTCTTATTCCTTCCTTTATCGTGACCTTGTTCGCAATCGCAAGGAATTTCTTCGGCCGTGCAATTATATTAAATACGCGAGGAGCCATTAAACAATTAGAGTGAAGACGAAAATATCTCATATTATTAAGAAATTCTAACAAAACACAATGTTAACTCCTCTTTGTTAAAGTACTTACCTACCGACCAAATATAATATTCTTAACATATTGCACATGTTAGCCCTTGGCCCACAACTGAATTTATCCTGAGTAACGTTTTGTAAGGTAGATATAATTATAGTCGTTCTAAATGAAGGCATGCAGGCATTCTCGGGGATAATTCTGTTATACATATACGGTGTTGTTTGCCAGTACCTAACACAGATAGCAAGGATAGAGGGCACGATCAGAATGATTTATGATTTATATGGAAACCTTATCTAACCAACCTAATTGTTTGGGCTGTTGGAAAATAAAGATAAATACGGTCAAGGCATGCATATGTCAACAACCAATATAGTAGCTATAATGCTGTGTATTGATGCAGAAATCCTTGAAAGCACTTTAATTCAATACCTATTTATTTTTAAACTAGAACGCAATATTTGTTCGTAAATTAATTTGATTTGACAAAAAAATTGAACATAAGTATTTATTAATTAAGCATAAAATGTCAGTTTTGAGTTTAATAAAAATGTACGGACCCTTTTGAAACGCGACACGTGTTACACTTGGCCGTTTTTGGAAGTACAGTTGAACATCTGTCTGAAACAAAAAACAGTCGTATGGTTGAAAGATATCTTGCTTAATTTATGATTGTGTAATGAGAATTTGCCGCCGTTTTTATGAAGAAATTGAAGATGGGATGAATTAAAAAATAAGCCGGGTTACAAATAGTAACTTAATACTCAGAACTGTAAGGGTCTTCTCACAATAAAGCGTTGCGACGCCCGCCGCGTCTTTTGAATTTACATTATGGGTAATACCAAAATAAATCATAACCCAAACAATATTGTCTTAAATTGTGTTATTATTCCGATTAGGATACCGTTAATCTAGGTTCCTACCGTACCATTTCGTCTACTACTACTTCACTGGAATTAAACGAATTCAATAATCGCATTCGCTTAGATTTATTTCCAGTTAAGTATTGTGGACCAAATTGTAGAGTAGGAACCTAGAGTATCTGAATCCAAATAATAACACAATTGATTAAATTGTGTTTGATCTACGATTTATTTTGGTATTACGTTTGTGTGGAAAATTCGGTCCGCTGGACTCTTAATGTAGATGCTTGTAAGGACACCACATGATAGTAGAGATATGCTCTGATCCTAAGACTTATTCTACAACGAATCTAATTTATTTATTTATTTACACAAGGCACATCAACAATATATGCAATAATAATAATAATTGTTCTTCAAAAAAGAATAGAAACTATTCTATTACAGCAGTCATAATATTTAAGTAGATATTTTATGGGGCTCCTCACACTACGCTTGTGAATGGTTACACAATTTTATTAATATTCACAACGAAATATCCTACTGTCCAACTTGCAATTTTTTCAAACTATAAACACCGTTCCACAAATGATCAAGAATGTTCCTGAAATTTATAACGTTATAAAACATTTTATAACCGTAGTGTTGAAGCACCTTTAATTAAATTACTCTTAAATCTGCCGTCAAGTATAGTTATGTATATGTAGTTCTTTGAAAACCATCCTAGAATAAAAGCTTTAAACTGTAGATAGGTTTAAAGAACTTTATTTACTCAAGAACATCACAGTTCACTTGTGAGCATAGTAGTATTACTTATTGCATTGCAAATACTAGGAACTCTTGTATAAGTGCGAGTGTAATATTGCAAACTTTGATGAATTAAGGCTTCGGACACACATAATCGATGTTATCATTAATATTTTTGTTGGCAATACATTTGTAGGCTTTTTCTTCGCGAAAACTTATACAACAATATAATCGTAAATAAAATGGTCAGACTGCTTAAATCTTTACTTAGCGTACATTTAATCTTGTTTTAGTATAAAGGGACATTTTTTTGTGTCTGAATTGTTTCTTTTTATCTTGGAGTAGGTACATTTGCTGACCGATATCTGACAAAGAGCACCCAGACTTAATAACTCTCATTTTTAGGATAAAACTCTTTCATCCAACCCGGTAAACGGTCCATTAGAAGCCAGCGGTATACTTGCGTCCCAAAAGGAACATTTACTAATATTATAAATCCTTCCCCAGATTGCATCTATCTCCTTGCCAATTTTATTTGAATCTGTTCAGCGGTTTAGGCGTAAAAAAGTACTTAACACACAAACAGGTAGAGTTACTTTTGTATTTATAATATCAGTATGGATTGCTAAGGACTCAATCCTTATGCTCTTAGATACTAAAGTGGAATGTTAATAAAATTGATACAGCCAGTGTAAACAACACACAAATCGATAGACATAACACGAATCGTAAACTCTACATAAATTGAGGTAAACGGTTTACAATTTCCCGAATTGCACTGTTGATTAATCCGTCACGTCGTCGTGTCGGTACAGTCCGCGAAACATGCGGCGAGCCCCCGCTCTCACGCGCAATTAGCTTCGTTCACCAGGATTAATTAATTTGCCCGAAGGGAGGTCTTGGGTTAACATGCAGGGAAATTAATCATTATTTAATCGCAATTTCACTAATATATCACCCCGAGGAGAATACTAAAACATTACATTTTATTTAGATTACGTACCCCTTGTTAACAACTAAACACAATTAACTTGACATGGTAAACATAATCTAAGCCCAACTAATGTAGGTACTTTCATTAAGATGAATTATTGTAGACAAATAACAAAAACTAAGTTTTATGCTTAAGAAAAATGACAAAAAGTTCTAAACAATGAATGGTTTGGAATATGAAGTTAATTAAAATAATAATATAATTAATATTAAGTTTTTTTTTATCGCAATCATAATTTTCTCAATAAATTCGGATCAGTTTACGATTTATTCAAAAAATTTAAATCATTATTTCACATAAAAACTTTTTATCTTATCAAAAAAGGTTTTATGTAATTATGAAAGCAAATTGACACTGGCCGATAATTTTATTTAAAACGAATGAATAGCAAACAATTATTTATAAAAACAAATGACAATCACTAGCCGCGATTTTAAAATTTAATGTGAATTGAATTAGTTAAATTAGTATTAATTATCTACAACACAATTTGCTGACGATTAAATTGAAAGACTTACAATTTGCAATATTATTATTTGTTCTGTGACAATGTTCTGCGAGCAAGTAGTGAAAATTCACGTAGGTATGTATCTTATAATAATAATCAACCCAATATATTGTCCCACTGCTGGGCACGTGTCTCCTCTCGGAATGACAGGGATTAAATTATAATCCACGACATCCTGAGACCCACATTGTTAGTAATGTTTATAAAAAAAGCGGGTTGGTAGACTTCAAACATTGTCGAAAAATTCTCAAGCATGTTCAAGGTTTCCTCACGATATTTTTCCTTGGTGATGTGATAATAACTACATTCACACATGACTTCGAAAAACCAGAGAATTTAAACCTTTGACTTAGCAATCCATTGGTCATTTCAGTAGGATATCATTGATTTTTGATTGATTGATTTTTAAATAAAACGTTGCCCCACACTAGGATTTTCTCCTGTATCGTGGGTGCGTTTACAAACACAAATTCTCACATACACAAACGCCCAGACCCGGAACAACTACCTGTAGATCATACAAATATTTGCTCCGTGTGGGGATCGAACCCACAATACGTGACGCAGAAGCCGATCGCTCAGCCGCTACGCCAAACGTGTCGCTGTTGTTGTTGTAACAGTTCCTGTTACTATATTAATAAATGCTATTACTATTACAATAACTGCTGGAACTATCATAATTTATGAAAGACTGCAGATTATCGGTACATATCGTGATTAACACTTATCTTCCAAATACGACAGCTAATTACAATTCTGTCTCGGTTGGGTGAATGCTGAGTCACGTCGAACCCCGCACGATCTAATTGCCTTCTTACGAGTAGCTTCATAAAAGGCCACTTCAAAGCAAACCGCTCCATTTAAACTAAAACTGAGACGCGGCTTGAGTGAGGCAAATTGAAAAGTCTTGTGCCACATTCATCTGTAATTGACACCTAAATAGCTTTTACAGCTAGAGTGAATAGAGACTCTAGTCTGCTAAAAGAGAGCTATTTTCTTATTGGGTTATTCATGAATGATTTATAGAAATATTCCTTAGATTTCATTGAACCGGATGATGATGGCAATAGAAAAGTAAAAGAAACTGAAGGTAAATACACTGCCTCGTCTAGTTTGCGTCTGAATTAGTCTACTGGTCCTAAGCGACTGCTATGCTATAGGTCCTGCTTTCGATTCTCAGGTCGAGTAATATGCTATTGGGTTTATCTATAAAATTCTCAGTAGCTTCTCGGAGTTTGGGTTTATGTCCGGAATCCGGATGCTCTTTTACATGGGACCTAAACATACCGGTTAACTGTGGGTATACCTTAGTACATTTCTGCCTTACTCTTCGGGAAATACAGGTGGAAGAGCAAATAAAATGGTAGATGATACATAATCGTTATCCTTCATGGGAAATTTCTCTGTAGGGCTTCCCGTAAAAGAAGCTTCATGTGCATATTTATGTAACTACTATAACCATATGCCCTTTTCTCGTTCGGTTTAGATATTTCCAGCCTAAGGTTGTCTTTTAAATCACAGTACGCAGGAAGGCTGCCCCTTTTAGTAGAAAAAATTATATCAATCATCAATACATTCATAAAATGTAAGTAAATACATTCACACTGCTGATCTGGTCTATCCTCAATGAATGAGAGGGGTGAGGCAATAGTCCAACACGCTAGCCTACTTTAGGTTGGTAGACTTCATACGCCGTTGTCCCGTTGAGAAAATCTCGTGCCTTAGATTTGAACTATAGACCTTTGTCTTGGCAGTCCAACGATCATATACCATTTAGAGAGAGTCTAGAGTCTAGAGTAGACTATCAAAGAATCTTCGTTAGAACATATTTACTTTTAATTCCAGCTGCTAAATCAAATACACGCCGGATCTAAGGTGGTAATAACCTGGATGCATACCAACTTAAATAAATAAATAAATTATGAACTTACGTGCCCAAGGCAATATACTGCACATACGCGTCATTGTTCTCATCAAACAAGGGAAAAAACTAAAAATAGTATCCGGAATTTACAACTGCCTGCCATCAAAAATCCTTTGTTTCTCGCTACAATACTTAGTTATATCTGCGTATTGTTGAATGGACAAAATTTCCAAGTTCTTTATCTATTTTTAGATTTGAATAAATTTGATGTAATGTATTGCGATGCAAAAAGTACTCGTTTGGATGTGGTAGAACAATTATATTTCTGTTTAAACGCTGTTTCCCCGAATTCGTTACATATGAATATGGATAGCAAAATGTACGTACCCAAATGAATTGAATTGAAACCGCTTTGTTTGGAAGGCAGTGCATTGCAAACAACATTAGTCATTACCGTGCGTTTCACTGATATAACTAAATTGAAAGTTATCACCTATAAATTAATTTCAATAAAAGCTTTTAATACATCTACCTACTTCGCACATTAAGGATTTGTGTAAGTAGGTAAGTATACATATAAAAAAGGAGCACTTATAAATACATTCTTCTTTAATAGACCTAAGTACACTCACCTGGGGAGAACTTCCTATTTTAGAACACGGATCATAAAGAGAAACATTTTTTGTTGTCATTATAGACCCAAGATTATAGAATAGGTATATTATCTTAGGGACTATAAATTTTTTTTTAAAAAGTTCTCATCGATTTTCTTGAACATCTTTTTGTGATTCTTTTGCATTTTCCATGCTAAGATTAAGGATTTAGTGAAGAAAAAATTCGATCGCGGGCAGGAATCGAACCACCAGCCAACGTCACCTTAATACGAATATGAAGGCAAATTCGGAATATGAAGGCAAATTTCGATCTAGCGGGTGGGATTCGCGGTAGCTTAGAGGTCAGAGCGTCTGGTGTATCTAACCAGAAGACGCAGGTTCGAATCCTACCCGCGATCGAAATTTTCCTTTACTAAAATAACTTTCTTGAACATTTTTAATTCCTGAATTGGTTTACGTATCACAGACGAGTAACTTGATTACATTTCGCAGGTTAGGACTGACGCATGACGGTGATAGCCAGTGTCAGAGCGAAGCAGTCCGCGGGTCGGTGATGGCGCCCACAGTCCTCGCCACTCTCCACAACTACGCCTGGTCGTCCTGCTCCAAGGAACAGTTCCATGAAAAATCCAAGTAAGAATAACATCAATATATTATCGGTATAGCTGCCGAATGTGAAAATGGCTTATTATAATTCAACAAAAGGAAAGTTTCTAACCTCCGAAACCAAATTACCTACTGTTTGTTATATTTACTCACATTGATACCCGGCTGTCAGATTAATTCAGTTCAGACTGTACATACATACGTGACTACAATATTTGTGAAGTCACCGAGATGAACAGTTTATTTCATGCGTAATGATATAAGTTTAAGGCGACGATAACCGCTAGCGACCTTGAATAGATACACTGCCAATGTATACTCAAAAAATACTGACTACTGTAACTATTATTCAATAAATAGTCGAAAAATAAAGTTTATTCATTCAGTAATTACTCATTTTCACTTTAAAAACGCCTGATAGTTTTTGGTGACTGTCATTTTAGTCCTGTTAGACATCAGTTCAAAAATTAATTACACCATAAAATATAAATAACATAATAACATAATCTAACATATTCGCATAGCAAATTATTAATGAAATGTTTTAAGTAGTTTAACATAGTTGACTAACCTAACCTAACATACTATCGTAATGTATACAAATCTCTAAAACTACCATTGCTCTTAATAATATTTTAGGACTACCATATTTCCAGGAAAAACATTATCTGAATTCCGATAAGATGAATAGAGCATTGGGTAGACACGTCCCACCGAACGTTCCCAACGTAATTGAACGCACATGCAGTAAATACGTCAATTGCCCAACGTAGTTTAGCTACGGTCACCACAATTTGATGACGCTGACGTGCCTGGCTGTCTGTCTAGTATCAGCACGTTATAAATCCTGTTACGATAGTTGATTTAGTTGCCTATTAACATGACCCGGTTAAAACAATTTAAGAAAAGGAGTACGATTGAAAATTTTACCCACTGCTGGTTTAAAAATGAAAAAATATTTTCACTTTTATAACGAAACTATGAATATAGAGTCGCCCACCTTTTATTCTAAACAATAACTTACCTCCCAACTGTGTCCAATACCCGTATTTTCGCTTTGTTACTTCTTTGACACACTACTTATACCCTCGTTATACTGTCCCATTCATAAGTTAACCATTTTATTCGGAGCTTATTACGAAATCCAGATTCGTTGGCAAACCTACTCCAACAATATTTGTTGCCGAATAACTTCGCTCGTACCTATCCTAAAAGGAATTTTATATTACTTAAATTGTTGAAGCGTACTGTCGAATATACGAAATCAACAGGTGAATAACGTTAAAAGAATATTTGTATTCCAAAAGAAAAGCAATTGAGGCAAATACTACGGTCATACTGATTGAATATCTCCCTGAATAATCTTTATATCAAGCAAGGCTGAAAGTTATTGGCGAATGTTTGAATAAAACGAATCGAGAACGGCTGATCTCGATAGAGTGATATAAGTAAAAACGTGAATATTTTTGAATAATGGTATTGACATCGAGTTTTTTTATTCCATGAATATTTAAAGTATAATAAAGAGTAACTATTAGCGTATGATTCATAGTAAAATAAGTAAATATTTAAGATACATCGAATTTTTTAAGACGACAAACGTTGGTTAGTTTGGTCACCCAATTATCGCCAAGTGTAGGTGTTACGTCATCGACTTCCATACCACATGTTCGTACCTACCAAATAGTTCGGTTGACCACTAACTAACACATCGTTATGACGTATTTGAATACCTATTAGCAATTATGTTGCTATTCTATCGCTGGACTGAGTTGGGTAGGTACTATATTTATACATAGGCATAATAATTATGTTCTATGATAGAATCAATCTGTTTCATTGTATTGAGACTTATCAATTTGTCAAGTAAATAGAGATCGATTCTTTCCTGTACCTAATATCCTTTTCCTAATAAGTATAAAATATTCCTATCTCTGTCATAAAACGAAACTCTGGAATTCTATCAGGAGGGTCAGCACAAACATCCCATTATGATACTTATGAGGTAGTAGTAAAGGAAAAATAATGGTCTTCCATTATTTTTCCTTTTTATTATTAAAAATATAGTAGGTACTTACAGTTTTAGTAGCTTTATTTGTCTAATGGTCGTAAGCGCAACTGCTGCGCTAGAGGTCCTAGGTTCGATTCCCCCGGTCGAGCAAAGTGTTATTGGGTTTTTCTGATATTCTCAATAGCAGCTCCGAGTTCGGATTTGTGACCAGTTAGCCCCAGGCTATAGAAAGCTGAAAAAGGGTAGTTAGCCCCTAACCCTTCGGGAATACAGGCATGTTATCTTATAGTTAAGTAAAATACTACAGTATATACAATTGCGCAGACGCTGGTGGTGCTTACACGAACGGAGTCAAGATGAAGGCGTAGTTCTGGGTGGTGCCAAGGAGATATCCAACTACGTGTTCACGATGGACGAACAGTGCCGGACAGAATTTGGCGAAGGGTTCGTATTACATTCTCTACTACAAAAACTAACTTAGGTACCCCTCGCTTCTGTTAAGGTTTAGCATCCCATATGTCCCATATGTCTATATCTTACAAAGCTATTTTGGAAACGTATAGAAAATAATAGAGGAATCTTATTTGAAAATGTATATAGACATACCTACATTCCAAGATAAAGAGTCGGTTGGTAGGCAAATTTTAAATTTTTAAGCGTTTTACGAACTTATGGTACTGGCTTGCATAAATTTTGAAAGTCGTAAGAACAAATCAAGCACAATTATTATTTCAGAATTAGAATTTGACAGTTTTTATTATTTATATTTTTATTTATATAAAATTGACTTAACTACTAAAAAGTCTGAAATATTTATTATAATAGGTATCTACACTAAACGTAATCCTGGCCTTGATACGAGTAGTTCATTACTCTATTCCTGTGCTAAACAATAGTAATTAATTTTTTTCCTCGCCTCTTGAGTCATTCAAAACCACAAGAAAAAGCGATAAAAGTATTTTATGGTGAGCTTATATTGACTAGGTAGGTACCTCACGATGCTCTTGAACCAGAGGCCCGCATAAATAAATTGTGAGAATACTCATAAATATGAAATCCAAGAATTACTTTTACAATTGCAAAAAAGGATGTATTTTAGTAAAGAGTGCCACACCTGAAATTGCAAATTGGTTTCGGAAATAAATACGGCATCCATAATTTAATCTAAATATCTAGTACAGTTCTCTCACAGGAAATTGTAGTTAGAAAAATAAAAAATATGACTTCGGATAAGTGACATTCATTAATTGACATTAGTAGAAAGAAAAGAATTAATAAATCTACGTTAGTAATAACTTAATGTGAATAATTTAGACACAAGATGTTAACAAGAATACTAGTAGATGATGTGAAATCCACATTGCTAGTATGCTTTAAAAATATCGAAGGCACCGACATCCGAAACTGTTGTGCACCTAAGATTATTTTTTATGTTATTGAAGGTGGTTGTATTTTTTGCTAAAAGTTATTTTATTATAGTTCACGAGCTCTCAAATTCCTGCAATTTATATAGGTATACCTACATATAGGAAAACATCATCATAATTCATACCCTCGACTCACCTCACCTTTTGAAGATCTTTTGCATATTCCCCAAAGTACCATATTACACTTAGATACTTAATACTTGATATTCAATTGCCATGATATAAATTGATCGATTTTGTCAAGTTAATAAGGGAATCAAGGCCCTCGTATGCTCATCATTACATTGATCGACGAAACAAGATACTCCAGAACATTTCATTGATAACATGTCACATTGTCAATTGAGTTATATGACGTTTAGTAATTGTGGTTGATTTTCGATGCGGGCATCATTAAGTATAAAAATCGATTATTAATGATAGTATAATTATTATGTGTTTTACTTGAAATTATAGATACGCTTTAAACTAAATAACTGACGCGCTCGAAACGTTATGCGAGACCATTTCACTATTTTAATGTATTTATCCAGATGGAGTTTAACGATACGTACGAGTATGATAATTTCAGACTAAATGTTCGACTGTACACTTTTTCTAAAATGTCCTCTTATTCTTGATCAATAAGTCCACCACACTGACCCTTGAATAAGCTATTTTAGGCTCACGAAAATATTTTTCTTTCGGTGTTAAAGTAAACAATAGCTACAGAAAAATTTCCTATTGTTACATTCGATCAACTATAGTTGATTAAATACTATAGATTGTATCTGTAAACAGATTTTATATTGATGTATACGTAAACTAAAAGTATACAGCGTAAAAATAGCTCTACCTTATCCTTCCGGAATGTTATAAAAATTCTCCAAATACGTGTAGTCGTATAGGTTGGGCGGCGCTCGGAAAATTCGCTTGACGGGGCACTACAGTTGAGATTTTTCCGATAATCTGTTTACGTATAATCGAATCTGTGAACGGAATACATTTGCGGCGCCGCCAGATTGCATTTTAAATGAACATGCGAATATTTGGGAACAAACTGCAAGTATGTGAGAAATATCCTGATACATACCTACCTAATAGGAATTCTTACACTTTGAATTTTATTAAAGTATCAGGTGTAGTTTTATTTTATATCTATAACCATAGTTTTAACAAAGCTTATATGTTATTATTAGCTGTTATATCTAAGTACATTAAACGCAAATTTAAGCATATGCTTATTGCAGACTATTATGCTCGAAAACTGCTAGACAGCTTACCGACACAGTTTTATGAACACAATAATGTGCTGAACTTGAAACATGAGCTTTGTTACATTTTAATATCAAAAGATTTATGTGTTAGCAGACATGCGCTAGATCCACTTGTGAGTAATTAAACAATTGCATTGCAAATTGAGATTAATCTCTAAACGTGTTGAGGTTCACAACAAAAGGATTAATCGACCGTTAGTGTCCGCATTGTTTGGTTACTCAAGTCTTTGTTAAAATTACAGAAATACATTTTCGTTGTTATTATTTTATCTTCTAGTGCTGGCACGTGGCCCCAGATATATCTTTACAGCACTCAACTCAGTTAGTTTACCAACACTGCATATAAAACTAAAACATTATATTAATAGATCAAGTATTCTTAGTAAGTGTGTTAGTAGTGTTGAAAATTTTCCTAAGAACAATAATAATAAGCGACTTTCAAATGCAGTCCGCTCACCGGAATATTGAACAATAACACGGGAAAAGCTTTGCATTTCACGTGTTTTAGAGCAATAACTATTTGTGTTATTGTAGTGAAAATTACGTAGCGTTTTGCATTTACCATCGTGCTGTTACATTTGACACATAAGGGAACGTGGGAATATGTAATGACTACCTAATTAACATAAGCCCAGAAATACCTACATGATGACACTATGTAAATGCACATTAATTCCTGTACTTTCCCTTTCCAGTCTTCTTGTAATGTAATATTCTATGATTTAAATTAAGATCTTGTAATTGTATTTATTCAACATATAAATGGCTATGTCAACGCTAGCCCCTGTTATTTGTCTTTAAATATTTCTTGTATTCATCAAAATAACTCAATACAAGCCTCACACTTACTATGTCGTGTTATACAACTTTAATCAAATTTCAACCTCAATAGTACTGAATAAATTGGCTGCAATTCTAAAACAATAAATACAGTTATATGATGTGTACTTAGTTACAATAGTAATGATGATGTTCAAGAAACAAGTTGCTTTCATTGTAAGCCTTGTAATGTTTTAATTAATTTGTTGGGTGCAATGGGTTTTTCAATCCTATAAAAACAGTGGCGGGTACCCTTTGTCCCGAGAACGCTTTCAGTGCCTCGGGCGAGGATCGACATTTTAGCTCAAAGAACGTAACGTCATGATTCTTTTAACTTAACAATCTCTAACGGAGTTTTTGGCTGTTATTTTTACTTGAAATTTATGTTAAACCTATTCGATAAAAACACTGTGCACACAAAATAAAATTTACACCTGCCTCAGGAGTTTTATGAGGTCATATATTATTGCGAGTTCCTTGCCTTGAATATTCGAAGGCATATTAGAAATCGGATCGTGTCATGGGATAACGCACCCACATGAAATGACATGAGTGGGTACACGAATTATGTAACGTGTACATGCTAGTTTTTGTTTCAATAAGTTTATACATTATATCTTCGAGTATGGGTTTATAATCGTAGGTAATTTTCGGAATCACCTCGCCGTTTTTATAGATTCACTAAGAAAACAATTATCTCGGTGTAATAGTAAAAGTTAACTGTAATTTTATTATAGAGTTTAGATTACTTAGCTAGATTGTCGAAGAAGCCCATAATAATAAATAGACCCAATATAATAATTATAATCTACAAAGAATTGCAGGCAACCTTCCGGCTACTTTTTAAGAAGATTATCAGACAAGAAAAATGTTTTCCTTTATTATTTGAAGTCACTCCAACCCTGAGACCTTGAATTGCTAATGTAGATACTTGTACATAATATATTTTTCGATTTCATTTCAATGTTACGATTGCATATCTCACTATTCAAATAAAATCAGACTAACTATGATGATTCAGTTCGATTTGCAGTTCAAACAAAATGGATTTCTCGGTCAGGAAATTGGGAAGAATGATTTAAATTCCGAATTCATAACAACTATACCTATTTGCGTTATGACTCTTGTTAATTCCATATCAATGAAGTGAAACTATAATATAGATAAACATACATATAATATTAACTTTTTTCATAATATACCTACATAATATACAGTGATCTGAAGGCAAGTAGTGTTTATTGAATAATGTTCAAAATATAATTACGATCTAGTCTCAGTTTTGTAAATGTCAAATGTTATACTACCAAACAATTAAACACGATTATGTTAGATTGAATTGAGATCAAAAATTGACGCAAAGGTGATATAAATTATATTATGAAAATTTTCAGTTCATTTTTCAATACAGGAATTATCCTTCTGATTACAATCATCGGCGAATATTACAAAAACAGAACATGGGGTCTGTCCTTCGGGAAATACTCACCCTGACGTGTATTTGATAAATGTACCTATGTTATGTATACTAAATTTCACTGTAAAATCATAATGTTTGACTGCCTCATGAATCCAGTGCTCTTAAGGGTGACTGCTACGCTAGAGATCCTGAAATCGATTCCCAAATCGAGCAGTGTTATTGGGCTTTTCTATAAAATTCTCAGTTGCTACTACTTTGAATTTGTGCCCAGTTAATGGCAATAGGCTCGCCCCCTATTACTTGAAAATTATGGGTGTACATTAGCACAACTCTACCTAACCTTTCAGGGAATACAGGGATTATAGTAAGTATGTTATGTTATCATATCGTTTGATGGTTCACAGTGATATCTTTCGAGTATTCAGGCCGTTCATTTGAGCTCGATGTACTCTAATTATTAGTAACAATAGCTGGCAGTTTATTGTCCCGTGCCACACTGGTTAGCGGTTCGGGAATTAACTCAACTTGATTGCTCATTGACAGCTACTGTCTACTTTTATTACGTTTGATGAGCCGTGAAATTGTTATGTCCGAACAATTTTTATTCATTGAATGACAGCAGCAAAATTTATAGGTGGCTTACGGTCAGACTAATTTTCAGCTATACCTTATGTCAAAGTTCGGATAACAAATCTCCATTACGGATAGCAATTGAAAGTCAGTAGAGATTTTTTCATCGAGATATGTAAGCTCATTAAATATATATTACGTTTTGAAAGCTTAAAATTTTGTTAAATAATCAACAATTAAATTATAAATAGCGCTGCCAAAAAATGGCTGTATCTCGATACAAAACATCTTACATAACTAACGTAACAGACATATTTAACTAACAGACACTGTATAGGTATATCAGTATCAGTGGAGCACAATTGCCCTGTCTTCTGGATTATTAGTGCAGTCATCGCTTCCTTTAAAGCTACTATGAAACTCATTCTCTGTTGCCTACGCTAGCTGTATCATGTTTCATTGCAACAATCCTCTTGTATCCGTTCGTTTTCATTAAGTATTATAATAATACTAAAAAATTCTAATAAATAAATATGCGGATTTTCCTGTTGTGTTTTTACCATAATACACCTAATTATTCGTCCTTATTGATCTCGTAATCTCGTAAAGGTACATATTGAGCGTGACATCCCGGATTTGATTCGCGGCTGGTTAATAAAAATAGGCTTAATTTTATTACCTACATAGGATCTAAAACACACCGGTGTACCGTAGGCGTATATTACTATACTATTATACCTTTGAATTATAAGATAACTATCTCACTTTTACAAAGAAACGTCGAAAAGCACTATTAGTCGTAAAATAGTTTTCATATAAAAAAAACAAAGTTTGAATATTTTTCAAGTTTTGTAAATACCTTGCTGTTTATAACAAGCTTCAATAATATTAAAATAAGTCATATGAGAATGATAATATAAAATTATATTGACGAATATAACATACATCACAGCATGTTCACTATTACAACATGCGACAATCTGATCCATTTCTAAATGTCATCCACTCTAATCTTCAGAGAAGATACTTTCGCTTGCTTTAATTAAATAACATTATTTGTTCGTTTATATCAAGTACCTACTTAACCTTTTACGAGTACCATCTCTGAGTTTACTTTGACTGTAATACCTACTCAGTACCCTAAAATTAGCTCGGGATTCCAATTTCTAGGGCTCTTCGAATATAAATAAGACGAGCGAGTAAAAGTACGATAAATATATTATATTATTCAAACATTTTCAATGCATAATAATGAGGGTGTAAACAACCTATCATCTTCTTAAATGATGTTGTATAAATAGGTTTAAATGATAAGCTACTGTAACTTACAATAAGCAGCGTGTTTTATTAGAGTAAGTAAACTATGTATAAAATGAGCTAACAGCATCTCAATTTATCTACAAAGACATACATAAAACAAAAAGCCACCATGTGCTCAAACATTTTACAAGATTATTTTTATTGTTATCAATCATAATGATTATATTCTGTTGCTGGACACAGCCTTAGAGTACCTACTGAAGAAAGCACCCGGACAGTCCAGAGGAAGTACCACAACATTTTATTGCGATCCATTTGCGAAAGACAGAGAGGGATGTCGCTCTAGACATTAAGTAAAGTCATCCCTTTCTCACAACCTAAAATTATTCGCTTTTTAATTACCTAATCTAGTCTACTACCACAGTTTAAATATCTACAACATTATTTTAAAACCCCAACTTACTAAACTATTATCTTATAAGTAATCATTTTTCAATCTCAGTTTCGTGACGAATTCGTAATAGACACCATTTCAAAATTGCCTCGAGTCCTGTGCTAAACCAATCACGAACTAACGTTGTGAACAGTTCTACTATGTATTCGTATGCAAATGGGTTCCTAAGATTATTTACTACAATAAATCTAGCGTAGCATTGCGGACCAAAACGTATTTCGTCTTGGATATGTGATATGTCTTATATTTCAAAGCTTTGAGGACGAGAGGCTGTAAGAGCAGTCTTACAGCCTTACAGCTATTCATCATGATTATCATGACCAACCCATTATATTGTCTGGGCGCAGGTCTTTTCTCAGATTGAAAGGGATTATGCTATATCCACCACACCATGCTATACTACTGCGGGTTAGCATACTTCATACGCTATCGAGAAGATCTCTCAGGCATGCAGGTTTCCTCGCATTTTTCTTCATGTTCCTCAAATTGCATTAGGTATTACGTAGTGGTTTTCAATTAAATAATTTTAACTCGACTAATAGCCTAATCCTTATATCTAGGTATTTCTTCTGTATATGAGAACTATTGAGGCCCAAGTTCCTGTATGTCACTCCCGCAATCGCCTGTAGATATTACATTTACTGCTGCAGCCCTGTAGCTAGATGAACTATTATATTCGTCAGGTTCTCAGTATGCAAGTCGGTGAAGGTGCGGTCGGCGTGCTCGCGGCTGTGGTGCGCGCACCGCGCCATGCCGCATGTGTGCCGCTCCAAACGCGCGCCACCCCTCGAGGGCACGCCCTGTGGTCACAACAAGGTAATACAAACTAACTAAGTAATACCAAGTTAAAGTGTCGTATATCATACCTATGGGAAACGTTAAGAAAGTTACCTTTCGAAAAAAGCTTTGATAGTGGTCACAATCAGACTGACAGTAATGCTGACAGTCAATTCCAATGCTTAATTTTTACTACAGTTATCATATTTACTACTAACATAGACGTTACGAGTATAAAATAATATATTTACTAGCTGTATAAGATACAAAACAAGACGGTGCAAAGTTGAAAAGATGAAGTCGAAAGGTGACCGAAGGTGGTCGAAGGTGGTATTCATCTAGCCAAAATAAGATTGATTAGGACGACGTAACTAAGTATATCAAAAATTTATAGAGAATTTATTTAGGTACCTACTTACTGCGATGAAGAATATTACCTGGAAAATAGAATATTGCGCTCGTGTTCGCGTGTCGCTATCGCATACCTTACTAGGGATTCCATCGCTCACATGGAGGGCACGTGTGTGCGCATAAATTCGATAAAATCCTTTGTGAATATGTTTTTCAAGCTATGCAAATGACGAGTGCTGGCACCGCCAGATAAATACCGACGCCGACACGAGCGCCATTGTACGCAGCCGTGAAATAACACAGCGATCCTAGAGCACTTTCATGCCCATTCGAAATTCAATGACAATTTAAAACCAATTTCATTCCGAGGACATTTCAATAAGGACGTACCCATTTAATTTAAACCAACCAGTCTTGTTCTGAATGCAGAGAAAGATATCTCATTGAACTTCTAAGAAAGTAATTAGCTGTTTAAAGGTACCTACGGGTTTTATATAATTATTACAAAATCATTTGTGCTATCGATCAGTAGCACACCATTTTTTTATTACTGAAGAAAAACCAACTTCAACCAAAATTCAGGCGAATTTAGTGAATTCTTTTTTACAGACGTTGGTTATAAATAAACATTAAAACTGCACGGACTTTCTAATCTCCTTATATAAATCTGCTTTGAAAGCTTCAGACATTCAAGATAGTAATAATTTTATTGTTCTCTCTTTTTGTTTTGGAAGGAATGAAACGAATAACAAAGTACATAGTTAGTAGGGTTATACGTGTTATTATTATATGTATCCATTTCCATTGAACTGATCTTTATATTCAATAAAAGACACGTTTTCCGTTTTATGGCTATTGTATCCATTTGACGCGTTAAAAGATGTACGCGGGAATTGAACATAAGTATCATTGGTTTAAATCTCATTTTAAATTTGGCCAACTATCTTGTTATTGTCAACAGATTTGTGTCACATTTATATCATTATATATTTTCATTACGTTACATTGATGCCGAAACGTGGCTTGAAACAAAGCCACATCACTTAACTTTGAGTACCTAATGTAATAAATATTTGATAGTACGGTTTTCGGTTTTCATCTCAGCGCATGCCACAAGATTAAAGCTGATCTTAATAAATAATTACTTATTATGCTTTAATGAGAAATGGTTTCTTTTCGCTTGCTATATTTCTAGAAAGACTAGAAGCTCATATTTACAATTCAATTTAGTTTTCACGGAAAATCTACATAGAATAGAAAACTGGAGTAGAAAAAATTGTTATTGCAATTAGTTAAGCCGTTTTAATATTTAGTTTTGCGTTATACATTATTGTTTAATGATATTATAATATTTTTTTATACTATTTGAAATCAAACCCGACCAGCCAGCGGACTGAGTCAGCGACTATTTCTCGCTCCACTTTTTCAATTAGACGCGTTACTTATCTTCAACCAATAAAATTTTCAGTGGTGCGTCGACCGCGTGTGTGAGCCGATGCCAGGACACGTGATCAAAACTGAGGCGGAAAAGCACGTGAAGGTGACTGACTCCAGGGTGGAGAATAGGGACAGGGAGAGCGAGCACCCAGAGTGGAGTGAGTGGGGCGCGTGGAGCGACTGTAGCGTCCACTGTGGGTACGGCCTCCGCACACGCGTCCGTCGGTGCAGGTATAAAGGGTAAGTTTGAATTGTCACTAAACCTGTTTAGTCTTACATACATTGGTTTTTTAAATCGTTACTGGACTAAGTGGACTAAGACTAAAACACCAACTTACTGCAACTTACTACAACTGCTTAGTATAGTTATCAGTATTGTCCTGAATTCGGGCTGCAGAGGTCTGATAACAAAATGGTTTCGTGTATAATACTAATATACAGCTGCATGTAATTAGACTGAAAGTCGACTCCAACATATTTGAGAAAAGGCTATAAAGATGGTGACAACAGTTTTCGTTGGCAAGGAGGAAAGGATGAGCTCCACCGCATTGTATGAATACGGCATTGACGTACTCTCGTGATCTCAATTATAACAATAATATTTATATTGATACAGAATAACATCAGAAAGTGCATGCGAGGGCGCCGGGTCGCAGGTGCGCACGTGCTGGGCGGGCGTCGCATGCGCAGCCTCGCGGGACGCCCGCGCTGACCTGTGTCTGCGGCAACACACTCGGTTCATTCCATATCTACATCCTAACGGTAAGCTCAGACATTCTAGTTATACATATGATAAATCAAGGAAGAGTCATCACACGTAGTCTTCCCAATAGTCTCAATTTTCGATTAAAATTTACGAGCCGTTTTACGAGTATAGCCATCAAGATTATTATTGATAGGTTCATAGCGCGGTCTTGTTATATGTACAATATAATCTATGATAGAAAGGTATACCTAATGGGTAGCAACCTATAAAATTAAAACGAATTTAAAAAAATTATGGTGGATAAAAATTATTGGTATGTTACCAGAAACCCAGCACTGTGAGATCTGGTGCGTGGACTATGGTGGCGGAGGTCCGTCCAACTTCGGAGCTTTGCCCGACGGTACGCCGTGCAGCTACAGTAGACCTTACGACGTGTGCTTCCAGGTATGCCATCTTTTTTTTACTAGCTAACTATGCGCCGTGGCTTCTTCCGTTCCACCCCGTATTTTTTTTTACAAAATTTTGCCAAAGAAGATGCCATCCGTGCGTGGATGCTAGCTACCGAATTTGAAGTTTCAGATGAAATTTCAGTCAAAACTGACGATTTTGATGAATCGTACATTGTGCTTGTTTTAAATCAGACTCTTTTATTTACGAAGTCTCCGAATTTTCCTAGCTTTTTTCTCTTAATTCAGTCCTATATTTATTCATTTTCCGCAGGGCACGTGTGTAAAAGGCCAGTGCAACTCAACAGACAGTGTTTGCAACTGGTGCCCAGATGGCTATTGCAACAACAACACACACATCTACACACGACAGCTAGGAAAGGGTATGTGATTTTTTTTCGATAATGTCATTATTTGTTTAGCAGTCTTATTGATCGCTTAAAGACCAAAAAGCAAAAGCATTCACAATGATATTTTAATAGAAACTCATTTTGCGTACTAATAGTTTTATTAATAGAAAATATATTAAAAATCGTTTCATCTGCTGAAAGCTGAAAAGCTATCTTCAAAATCTCAAACTACAAAATAACATTTGCTATCTTTTTGTATGATCTTTATTAGTCAGACGTCAATTATACGGTTAAATAATTATCAGATATTATCGCCAGGTTAGTTAAAAACTTTCTCTTCAAACACTCGAACAAAAAGATCAAGTCAAGCTCCTAACAAAAAGCGGGGTTTTAGGAAAAGTGAACAGTCTAGCGCGAGAGAGTAATTCAGTCAGATGTTATTCAGAGTGGCTGCTCACTCTACGGATCAGATAAACTACGACTGTCTGAATCTAAGTTCTGTAATGCTTTGTAGAGGTCAACAAACCTGACTATGGAACCTGCATTTGGGAGAATTATCTATATTTTATTTAATTATCTATATATTATAAATTATTATCATGTATATGTATAGCCAGGCGACTATTAAAACCTAAAATTTAATTTTTCATGTTTATGTCAACACTGACAGATGGTCTTCTACTTGATAATAAAGATAACCATGTCTGCTACCATCACTAAATCATTATTTCCATATATTTTTTTATGAAATACTGAACACATATTCAAAACTGGAGGTCTGGGCACATACTTCCGTACCTACTTACATTTTTTTATTGTTCCTATAGTCTAAAAACGGATCTTGCAATTTGCAATCGCATCTCGATTTCAACAGAAAGTAACGCGATTGAACTTGCGTTTGACTTAATAATATAACAGAACATATCATCACGCCTGTATTCCTCGAAGGGTTGGACAGAGGTACTAATGTACACCCACAGTTCGCCGGTATGTTTAGGTTCCTTGTACCTAATAGAAAACCCCAATAACACTTTACTTCAACCTAGGAATCGAACCCCGGACTTCTAGCGTAGCAGTCGCACTTAGAACCACTAGACTAATGTACCACTTGACTTATATTAAAACATACCATTCATCACAGTATTTCCTGTATTTCCCGAAGGTTTAAGCAGAGTTGTACCCATGTAGGCATCCACACTTTGTTGGTATGTTTAGGTCCTATATAAAAGGGGGCGTCCTTAGCCAGGCACAAATCCAAGCTCCCAGGTGCTACACAATCCACCACTATAGGTAGGCAGAGGCGTACTAATGTACACCCACAGTTCCCATGTAATAGGGGGCGAGCCTATTGCCATTAACCGGGCACAAATCCAGACTCCGAGCTGCTACTTAGAATTTCATAGAAAAACTCAATAACACTTTGCTCGACCTGGGGATCGAACCCAGGACCTCTAGCGTAGCAGTCGGGCTTGGGACCACTAGACTAATGAGGCAGTCTACTATATATACTTTACTTATTATTTTATAGCTTGGACCCGCATGACGATGATACCACACGACGCTCACGAGTTATCCGTACACATCGCCACCCCAATACCTCTCAATATTGCGATCCGCGAAAGGAAAACAAAACAAATCCTCGACCTCCTGAAGCACTCGCGGCGGTACGACATAGCTAATAAACAGAATAAGTACTTGAAGTACGATCCAAATGTGCCCCAGAACCTGCAGATCGTGGAAATGGATAGTCACGTTATAGATATAAAGGAGGGGACGGGGTGGGAGGGATCTGCCGTGGCAGCC
This sequence comes from Acronicta aceris, assembly GCA_910591435.1. Classification (NCBI taxonomy): domain Eukaryota; kingdom Metazoa; phylum Arthropoda; class Insecta; order Lepidoptera; family Noctuidae; genus Acronicta; species Acronicta aceris. The sequence goes on from OU342768.1 coordinate 11,561,573, forward strand.
GGCGCGCTGCTCAGCTGGACGCGCACAGACACAGATGTACAGATATCCTCGGACTCTCGTCTCCAAACAGACTTAATGATAATGGTGAGTTGAACTTCTTGTAACTGGGATAGCAGTGTCTTGCAATTATCTGAGAAATTAATTACGAAACTCACCCAACCAAATTTTTATAACATAACATAATCAACCCATTATACTGTCCCACTACTGGGCACGGGTCTCCTCTCAGAATGAGAGGGATTAGGCTATAGTCCACCACGCTGGCCTAGTGCGGGTTGGCAGACTTCACACGCGTTGAGAAAATCTCTCAGGCATACAGGTTTCCTCACGATTATTTCCTTCACCGTTTATGATTAATAATTTTTTATGATTAATGGAATTTCAGACGTATGCTGTCCGACTTATATTTTCAGTGTTAATCCATTATCACTGGTGTGCACGAGTCTCCTCTTAGAATGAGATAGATTATAATAATCCACAACACTGATATAATGCGGGTTTGGCATACCTATTTCACACGCCGTCGAGAAAATCTCTCAGGATGGTTTCCTCACGATGTTTTCCTTCACCAGTTAAGAGCGTGTTACTTAATTCATTAAGTAATACACACATGATAACGAAAATTAAGTGATATGTACAGTCTGTACACATCGCTATCCAAAACTATCAAATTTCTTCAATCGATTTTCAATTTAATCTCCAAATAATAGAGTTTATTATCCATTAGGGAAAAATTCGTGGTAACTGGATGTGCTGTTGACAGTACCTACCATGTTTCGTAACCTGTGACTTGGCATTCCAATGCTCATAAGGTCATGACTTGCTTGATTTGAAGTGATAAATACTTGAATTTAAAAATGTATAGTTTACTTGCAAGTAAGTATGTATAAATATAATTGAAATTGTATTTCACTCGAGTGAAATGTGAAATATCACACAAATACCTTTAATTTTAAGGAATCTGAACGCATCTGTCAAAAATAAATACCTCAGTGTAACTTAAGTCTTACCTCGCTCAACTTCTATGGATTCCAAGCTTTTTATTAACTGGGTACTTTGAAAAGCGGTCGCTTCTGGCTCTCTACGAATAAACTTGGCTTGTGCGCTGTTAGAGAATTATGGCAGGATTTATATGCGACGTTAGCTGAATACATCTCTGTACCTACTGTATGTACAATAGAGGATCAGCTTGTACTTACCTACTGCAACGTATTTAATTTGAGTGAACCACTGTAATGTATTCAGGTAGAAATTCTTTCTTTCAAAAACATCATACAGATGTGATATTAGCAGCAAAGAAATGTCTTTATTCATTAAAACTATGTACTAAAATACGCAAATCAAGGGATAATATTCTCAGCTGATACTGAAATTAAACAAAGGAAAATCAGTTTTATTATGAAACTAGCTTTTGCCAGCGACTTCGTCCGCGTGAAATAGTTACTTTGTTCCCTAGTTCTTCGCCCGCGGTTTCACCTGCGTTGCCCCGTTCCTAAGGATTGTAGCGTGATGTTTTATAGCTTGAAACCTTTCTCATGAATCACTCATTTTCCCAACATTTCCCTTCACTGCTCTGCTCCTATTGATCGTAGCGTGATGAAAAGTATACTATAACCTGCCCAGGAGTATGAAGGACAATTGTACCAAGTTTCGTTGAAATCCGTCGAGTGGTTTTTGTTTCTATAACGAACATACAGACAGACAGACAGACAGACAGACAGACAGACAGACAAAAATTTTACTGATTGCATTTTTGGCGTCAGTATCGATCACTAATCACCCGCTGATAGTTATTTTGGAAATATATTTCATGTACAGAATTGACCTCTCTACAGATTAATTATAAGTATAGATAAATACCATACGTAATGCTCTATGATCCAGTTTTACTAAATCCTTTGTGCCTAGAAACTTCTATACGCCTCCCTAGTCATAATATTTTATTAGCATCATAGAAAACCGGGGTTCCCACTTGGAAATAATTAATGTCAGAGTTTACGGAGGCAATTTCTATGAAGTGCTACTTCACAGCCGACCGCCCATTATCTCCATGCGCAGCGATTATGTTCAGATTCAAAGAAAAACTGCCTAATCCAGTCACTGTGTGCGAAACAACACATAATACAAAAAGGAATAAAGTATGAAAAGTGTAACGAAGCGAAACATTGGGTGATAAGGGTCGAGCGGCAGCCGCGGCCGGTTTAATTATTCAACGACGCTTTCAACTGTACTGCTCAAGTTAATTGGGAACTCACTCTACTCACTTTATATCTCATTTTTTCTTTATCGTGTTTTATTCAAAGGTTTTTCGGGGAAGGTATTCTCGTAAACGGCTGCGGTTAGTTTAAAAAGCTTTATTTTGCGGCAGTTGAAAAGGTGAAAATAACATTATGAGCACAATTTGTGAAGGAGAATAGCACGTACTTATTTTGGACTGAGCTGGAGTTGCCGCTTAAATTTTGATATTGTTTTACTGTCATAACGACTTAATAATCTTTTTATTCACTATGTTACTAAAGAAGTCAAAGTCAAAAAAGATAATTTTGAAGAGTAGTTAAGAAAAAAGAAAAATAGTTTAATTAAGCTCTGTAACTACTATGACTTCTAAGTTTATAAGGTGGAAGTTATTGTTGCAGGCAATTCCTGAACATCCAATATTGTCCGGTGAATCTGTCACGGTAGAGGTGTCGGTCAACTACAGTACGCCTGCCAGCCGCACTAAACCCTTGGAGTACAGGTAAATAAGTTAAAATATAATGTAGTTTGTGCAATATACAATTGTGTGTAAATCGCATACATTTTAATCTAATCTTATTGTCTTAAGACGCGCCACTCGTAAATTGCAACATAAAGAAATAACCTGTCCCAATTACCTGCCTAAAACCACATTACAGAATGAATAGCAGAGTCACTGGTAGTTATGAGTTTCTCTAATTGTTTAGGTACAGAACATAGGGACATCGTCACTTACAAATATCATAATATCCTAATTATGTTAGACGCCAGTGTTATCTTGAAAGCTGACTGTAAAAAGTTTTTTTTCCTTATATTTTATAAAGCCACAAAATAAACTCATTTGCTCTTTATGGTAATGACGGTTATTGAAAACTTTCCTCGGTATTTTTTTATTTTGTAATAACAAAATTCATCCAACTCATTTAGATCAAATAGATGTAGCAAGTAAATGACCCTGAAATTTCATTATATTAAACTCAGTACCTCTTTAAAGCTACAAAATTTGTATTTTAAAAAGGTGGGGAAAAAATAAAGCTCTTTGAAAAAGAGACGTTTTGTGAAGATTGGTTTGACCGCAAGGTTAACCGTCTAATCCCTCTCAGGATTTTTTATTGATCATGTTCACGATTTAAACTAAACGTGGCTGGCCCCATCAGTGTTATTGCTGTATTTGTCTTTGTTAATGTTTCTATTTTTCTGTTCTACGTATTGCTTATTACAAGGATGGGGAGCAAGAGCACTGTTATTTTTTATTCGTGCAGTCTGCTTTATTTTTTTATGCCATTTTTGCCGTGTTCTTAGCAAGTAAATACACTACATATACGAAAATCCGTAGGCACCAATAACATCTAGCTTTGCGATTTTAGCAACCCCCCTTTAATTGATACTACCAACTTATGACAAAAAATCGTATAAACTATTTTCGTACTAATGTATCAAAAATAAACTCATATCAACTCATATGGTACGTCTTTCAAACAAAACAATTTCGAAACAAAACCTTTCGACAGAACTTTATAGACACAACTAAAGAATACTTACAAAGTTACAAAAAAGCTAAGTTCGTACACATGTATACAATCATACCTACATATTGCAAGTATAAGTTGAACCATTGCCTGCCGTATCGCTGGAAACAAGCAACCCTAATGTATCTTATAAACTTTGAGACATTCGCTCCGTTCCCGATACTCTCAATAGTACTAAGTGAAACAAAAGTTACCTTCGTATGGCTCTGGCCATATTGAGCGCGTCCCGGAAAATTCTTTGCACGATATGTCTTGCCAGTTGAGATTTATATAAAGAAAAACTAGAGATAGATATTTATGTAATGCTGGCATTTCTTTTTCTATTACATTTTTGTTGTTTATGTATGAATCTTGATTGTATGGGGACTTTTTACAGTAGACGGATCATTGTCTAAGCCAGGGGTTCCCAATCTTTTTCAGTCCACGTAACCTATCTAACTGATTTATATAGATAGGTACAATGATACTAGTTAGGTAGATAGGCACAAAAATGAACGCCAAGAATGAAATGAAATGAAATGAAATTATTTATTCTGCAAGTAGATCTTTAGAGATACTTTTACATTTCAATGGTTTGGGTTTTTTTTAGCTAGATGGCTTCGGCATTTTCTAACTGACGACCTCTGAGAAGAAACACCGAAACAAACTCAGAGAATCATGGTCTCTTTTAAAGTCCAGACATGGAAGAACACTTATATGTGATTGGTACGATGTAGGGTAAAGTCTGAAATGGCTTTTTGAGGAAAGAACCATAGCAGCTTTGAGTAGACCAGTCCCAACTGACGGCACGCATGCATCAGTCATCGTGTAGCTCAACCATAATTTAGGGAGCTCAACGGTGGTATGGTAATGGTAAAGAGAATCGCTTCACGGCGCGGCGGCGACCTTTTTCACTTTTTACAGCGCACTACGGCGCCGCGGCGTACACTTTGGGAACCCCTGGTCTAAGCATTGAGGTTATGTTTTATGTATTGCATGACCATTCATGGTTCATTTACTTTATTTATTTATTTTTCAATATTTCATTAATGTATTTGTTTGGCCCGGTTCAAGGAACGGGTCAATTATTCCAAGAAAAGTAACATATTCGACTCATCTCTGCCTACATACACCGACTGCAAATTCAGTTGTGCTGCTTTGTTACTATGTAGTATGTACCTCCAATACGTAGTTATATGTATTCTGTTCATGGAATCTTTTGGCTCTTATAGAGAATTTAGTGGAAATCAAAAAAGAAACGGTTTCTTTGCCTTTTGTTATAATACAGAAAGTGTTGTGTAAACTGTAACTTTTATAAACTAAGTGACAAATTCGCAATGTCCCAAAACGTATATTTTTTAACCTCGTGTATTATTTATTTTATTTTATTTAAACCATACAGCTAGGTACAAAAAAGTAAGTAATTTCTTGGATATATAATTTATTTCTGAATAAGTCGTTAAAGTGTCATAAATAATATTAAAAGCAAGAAAAGATCTCATCAACTAAGCAAACGATACTCGATTAATTAAAACCAAGTGTTCTAGAAATAATTTCGCAAAACTTTGAAATAAAAACTTGTGCTAATGACAAAACTTCACAGCTAGTCGCTCATGGACTCGGCCCGTGCATTTGTTTTCACATGAGCGATGACTAAGAAAACTGTTCGTGTAGAAATTTGAGTCTTTAGTCTCGTTTTTCTTCTCGTTTCGTTTTAATTGTTCTAGGTGTCGGGTGAAGTCACTTAGAGAGAGTATATTAGGTAGTAGGTTAGATGCATGTACTTGTATTATAAATAAAAATTAATTATGAGACTACGTGAATCCGAAAATTATTGCGAAACATTTTTACGAACAAGGCGCGATATCGTTGTCTTTTTTTGTATACAGTGGTTTGTATACGGTGGCAAATAAGCATTCGACCCACCTGATGGTAAGCGGTTATCGTAGCCTATGTTCGCTTGCAGGAATATCACTCGCGCATTGCGAACCCTGTAAATTAAGGAGGAATAGTTGGGCTGGCAGCATATGAAACATGCTACCATGCATGACAGCGATGGTACCAAAACATCATCGGTGTCCTCCCACTGCCAACACAACAGTTCCTCGCGGAGCTCACCGTTAGGAACACAACATAGCAGCTATGTTATATCGCTACGATTTTCTGCAAGGTGAAAGTACCTACTTTCCCAGTCGGGCAGCTCCAATTGTGAGAGAGCCACAATTCAGTACCTAGTGGGCATAGTGGAATCAAATAAGATTCCACTATGCCCTACCTCTCTTGAAGCAACTTTCACACAACACTGACGACCACGCGCAGTAAACGTGTAAATCGTATTTTTTGGTAAAAACTTGCACTTGCACTCGTAACGCTACATTAGATCATAAACAACAAGTTTATATACTTAGGTACTTAGTGGGAATTCTGTCATGAAGTATTAGACTCCATTACGACATTTTTTTCAAGAATATTTCATTTCTACGATATCACGTACCCGCCGTTATATCACTGTCAGCCGTTAAGTAACGAATGTTTAAAATTCACGGCTGCGCCGACATAAATCACGATTTATTATCTACAAGTAGAGCAAAGGTAAACCGAATAAATGTGGTCCCGATGTATCACCTCCTACAATAGACAATGTCTAGTAACTTTGAATTGAGCCCTTCTGCAAATATTTGAATTGAAGCAAGTTTCATCCGTAGACTCCGAAGTTCTGCTACAAGTTTCCTTTATTGTAGACAATAACTTATCCTTTACTTTCGCGTCGCGCTTGTATTGTGAATTTAGGGTTTTGTTCCTTTTGTAATCGTATACAAGACATTGTTATTGTTTAATCGTGCTATTGTCTATAAAATAAACAATAAATACAACTTGTAATTTCTCCAATACAATATATGTCTTTATTAATGAATTAGGCTTGTTACGTGAAAGATTGTAAACATAATATTCGTGTCACACGTCACATGAGCGGCACACAAAGATAGCGGCACTTCAAACAACTTCGATCAAACAGTTTCACCCTTTAAAGGTCACACTGCCTTTGTGTTCAGTATAAATTATGTATAAATCTGTTTAACACAACATCGGCCAAGCAAGACGCATCCTTACTACCCGAGTATAATATTATAACATAGATATTGTTTATACCTATTCACGTATTTACTGTTACCTGTTTTAGTACTAGGCAAAAACTCAAAATAAGTGTTATTTGAAGATTAGAAAATTTCAAGATCAGATCAGGTCAGATCCTCCACTCTCTGATGCTTTTATAAACTTATTACAAAGTATAAAATACATAAATAACATTAAATTTAAAATTTAACCCTCCGCAGTAACAAGACATGGTTACCGTGTTCTTGCAATATCATTGAAGCAACAGGATACTTACCAAATTTCAAATCGATCAGACTTGCGGATGTTGCTTACATCCCTTCATGAACCAGAAAAGAGCTGATAATCTTCAAACGGCTGGCTAGATTTTCTTAAATCATAGCTAAGAACACTCTCGACCTTAGCTGTCACCTTTAAAAAAAAATCTCGATCAAAATCAGTCAATTCGTTTGTGCGTTACGATGCAACAGACAGACACACAGTTACATACGATAAACTTATCACACCCCCTTTTTTGCGTCGGAGTTTAAAAATAGGCGCTGCCCGCTTAATCTCAATCTCAACGTATGCAAATGTACATTTGCATACGTTGGGGTGTACGTAGCGTAGCGTAAAGAAGCCTAAATTCTATATTGTGGTGTTAGATGGTCGACAGAGCGTGGTCCGTGTTCGGCGACGTGCGGCGGCGGCGTGCGCGTGGTGCGCCCGCGCTGCCTGCGCGAACACAAGTGCGCACCAGTCATGTTTGAAGCCTGCAATACGCACAGGTACTTGCAGAATGTGGTTAAGTGATTCGTTATAAAATTCTTGTTCTACATACATACCTACATATACTCACGCCCTTTTCCCATAGGGGTACGCAGAAACTACAGAGCGCTTCTTACATACCTCTTTTGCTTCATCCAAATTCATACATCTTGTCATACATACGCGCCGGTTGCGAGAACTACGTGACTGACCTTATTGACATTCGCTTTATAAATCCCTTTCGTTAATCGCCTTTCATCGTCTCTCTCAAAAAAATTCTTGTCGAAAATTCTTGTTCTTAACCAGATAATTATGACAAAATATTTCAGTTATATAAGTATTTACTGTAGCACACAGTGCGTTCTAGGATCCATTTTTCTTATTAATTACTTCGCACTAACCGGGCATAAAATAAAACTCCAAACTGTTACTGAAAATTTCATGGAAAAACTCAATAGACCAATATTCAATAGACTCGTTAGACTCGAGCAAATAAAATACAGTTTATTATTTAATAAGAAAGAATAGGAATGTAAAGGCTCATAAGATTATTAATTACTAACATTGTTTACCACGGTTGTATATCACCAAGTAATAAGGTGGTGTGGTAAACGAATCATTCATTTCGATAAACTGCACGTGACGGTCATAATAAAAAATTCAGCGACAGTCGCGTTGTGAGCTGTACATAACCACACTGAATGACTAAAAATAAATATAGTAGATCCACTCCCAACTAGATCTCTAATTGGTTTACTTAATTTACTTTCTTTCTTACTTTCTAATTGGTTTATATGTATAAACAAAATTATTTGTCTGCTAAACTACTTGCCAAATGCTTAGGAATTTAACAAGCACCGATCTAAGCGCTATGGCAGAAAGACAAGATATTACTTAAAAAGGCAATGCATCGATATGGTAGATGTTTATATTCTGTACATAATACACCTTTGTCCCAAGAGGCAGGTCGTTACCCATTGTCTCTCCCCTTTAAATTGGACCTTCTGTATATAGATTTTTGACACTATGTTGTGTATTGATGACGTAATGTACATCGATCCGTACCCAACTCAATATTTAATCGTGGCTGCCATTCCCATCCTAAATAAACAACTCTTTACAAATATCCTCCAAAATATATTTTCGTTAAATAAGTATAAGTACCTATTCATAAATCAGAAATCTATTTGCTTCACTACAACTTTGTCATTATCTTACATTTGCGATTTTAATTCGGTTTTCGGACGAACGAAATAGCTCTTCTGTTTTTCACATTTAGGCGAAATACATCGGTCAGCTGAATAGTCGTGTAACAGGCTCTATCTAGACATACTTTAATTTATAGATGAACTCAAAACTCTTCTTTAACATGATCTGTTTTCTCATGTTGTTTGTTAGTTGTGAGTTCACGTGGGCGAGCGGCGAATGGGAGGAGTGCAGCGCCACGTGCGGAGACGACGGCGTGCAGGAACGACAGCTGTTCTGCGTACCGCTCAACGTTAGGTCAGTACCTTTATTCTACGTCCTAAATACATAGATAACTGTCCCTGTTTTAAAAAGAACTACACAATATACGTGTCGCCTTAACGACATCCTTTTTCATCTAAACCAAAAACATGTAACTTTCTCATTAACTCCCATTATGATTATTGTTTTTCCTGCTAAGTAAATAAATTCCGTTATGAAGAATTATATTGCCTTTCTCTTTTATATTTCTGATGTATTTCTAATCTCAATGCCATAAGAAGTTTTAAGAAAAAAAATCATTCATTATACCAATTAACTCAATTTCATTCTGTCTGATGTTATGAACTTCCCATCTTATCCCACATTATATTCGCAGTACATCGTCAAGAAGAGATCTGATAAGGCACAGCGTGTCACCAGCGTCGTGTACGTCACCAAAGCCGAGCACACAACAACCTTGTAACCGACTGCCTTGTCCTGTATACTGGCGGGAGTTAGCGTGGACACAGGTAACAACCATTTTCCTTTAAAATATTGCCATGCGCTTTAAAAGTCTGCATTCATTGGCAAATTCCGCCATATTTGCTAAAACAAACATACAGCAAACTCCGCAACGGGGTGAAGTATTCCTCGAAGCGAGGTGTTCTTTTGTCAATCTTTGAAAGACCATCTAGGCTATTCGTTGTTATGATGATGAAACAAGTGACTTTGCTGCTTATTACTACTTAACTAGGGATATTTATTCTGATGCCATTTGGAAGTTTTTAGAGGTCAGTCAGTCACACACAAGCAGAACTTTCTGATCCGACTATTATAAGCAAAAGTAATTAATGTATAACCAAAATCATGCTCTGGAAACGGACATCACTCCCTATTCCCTAGATAATTCATACGGCAACCAACAACAAAGCAACTACAAACCACTATGGACATCAAATATTCTCTGTATAGCTGACTCGTAAGATTAAAGCTGAATTTTTACCTACAAAAAACGACACAGGTCGCAAAAAAGAGGTGTTTACAAATTCTGGTATTTATGAAACGTAAATATGTATTCTATCTACTCTACATAACACCCGAACGTAACCAAGCGTACATGTAAAGGTGCCTGTATAGGTATAAATGTTAATGGAACCTTCATGAAAAAGGCATGAAGCCATGAGTGGCCTAGTTCGTACGCCAGAGTATTTTACACAAAGTGGCTTTCAAGGTAAAAATGTCGTCAAAAAGGTAATGTATGCGCCAGCCACAACACCTATCGAAGATACGATATTGTTGGCATACTAAACACTTAATGAGGTTCCTAATAGCCAGGTTATTTGTACGGACCGACATAACACTAATATAACTAAACCGGCTCAATAAAACGTCCACGGAATGAAATTAGGTACTTTTTAATTTTCTGTCATACAAAGTACAAAAATTGTCCTGAAAATTACGAACACACAAAAAAAAACAGTCAATTCAATCAAGCCGTTTTCAAATGATAATCTTATAGACATCCGGCAATTGATTTATAATTTTACACATTACAAATTATCTCTGAGTGGCAATTTGACTCTAGTTTGGTTAAATACACTCTCATTTAAGAAATCACGCAATGTATTTTGCGGACATATCGGGGTGTGGGGTGCGAATTAGTTAGATTTACTCGTTCAAGGAACTGTTTCATTTTAAACTAATTAGCAGTTTTCCAGATGTTTAAAGTCCACGTACCTATGTGCAATAAGTGTATTGCGAAGAGTGATCTTAAAACCTTAGAGTAAAACGAGTGGCGTTTTGATATATGCCAAATATTGCCCTACCAAGTGTTGAGTCCGGCGGACCGAATTTCTCTTACAAACGTATTACCGAAATAAATCGTAATTTAAACACAATTTAATCAAATTCTGTTATTATTTGGATTCCGATACCGTTATTCTAGGTTCTTACTCTACCAGTCTGGCAGTCGAGAGTCAAGAGAGGCGACTCCCGTGTGTCATCAGTGTGGTTTTACTGAAGACACTGCTCACCATACTCTGGAGCAGTGCCCTGCTTGGACAGAACCTCGCCGTAACCTCGTAGCAGCAGTTGGCAATGACCTCTCATTGCAAGCCTTGGTCAAAGCAATGTTGACCAACAGGGAGTCCTGGGAGGCAGCCGCATCCTTTTGTGAGGTGGTCATCTCGGAGAAGGAGGCGGCGGAGAGGGTCAGGGAAGCGGACACCCTCGCTGATCCTATTCGCCGCAAACGGACGGGTAGGCGCAGGAGGCGACATGCTCAACTGATGCCGCCCTAACAGTAGCCAGCGGGTGGTTGAACGGGGATTATACCACCCGCATAGCACGGCGTCTGTAAAGAGGGGGTCTGTGACCATCTATGAAGGGGCCTACCTGTAGGGCTACCGCTGGAAGGGTCGCGAAAGTAATGCATAGCAGTTCTCGTGGCCTCATACATTAGCGGACGTAGGCACAAACGGAGTTTTTAGTGGGTGCGAGCCCCACATAACTTCACCTTTCCCCGAAGGTGTCGTATGCGTAAGGCATTTTCTCCGACCAAAAAAAAAAGGTTCTTACTCTACCATTTCGTCCAAAATACTTCACTGGAAATAAATGTAAGCGAATGCAATTTTTGATAACATTACCCAGTTTGGAACGATTTTCCGGTCTTTTATTTCCAGTGAAGTAGACGAAATACTACCGTAGGAACCTAATTTAAGGGTATCCAAATCCGAATAATAATATAATTTGATAGAATATTGTCTGGTTTACGGTTTATTTTGGTATTACATTTTTGTGGGCAATTCAAGCTCTGCCGGACCCTTAACATCTAAACACAGGATCGGATTAGGAGGGAAAACTAGTACGCTCATACTTTCCCTTGAACCAAATCTCTGATAGACCAGGCTCAGACAACGCAGATTACAGCATGTGCTGCTGCCTACTGACGGTTCTGAATTGGTAACCCGATGACGTGACAGTTAAACCACGTAGGCAATTCCGTCTTTTCTGTGATTTCAAAATTATATTTTATTTGCACAGTGTTCAACAACATGTGGTCGCGGCGTTTCCCGTCGTCCGCTGGTGTGTCCGGCGTCGGACGAGCGCCTGTGCGGCCCTCGTCCGCGCGAGCGTCACCGTCACTGCCGCGTGCGGCACTGCGCCCGCGCACGGCCCGCCTGCCCGCGCACCGACACCGCGCAGTACTGCGAACTGTTCGACACCGACCAACTGGTGCGCCACTGCCTCGTGCCGCCCTTCAGGAAGTACTGCTGCAACGCCTGCCGAGAACTCGACCGCGCACACTTCAGAAGCTACGGCTAAAACATACGGTCACATCTCACCTTAGAGGCCTGGTGTGAGGATCTGGGTTTTATCCCCAGGTTAGGCAATATTGGGTTCTTCTCTAGAAAAAGTCTTAGTGACAGGCTAGAGTTGGATTTGCTAGGCTGGCCCAAATTATATGGGACTTAGAACCGGCGTTGGTGAATCAGGGGATAACATCTCTACCTGCCCCTTCGAGGGACCTCAGGCGTATTTGTTGTTTATGTGTATGGAGATTCCGTGTCAGTGTAACCAGTATTTTGTACGTTGTTTTTCATATTTATAAGTAGGTATTTAGGATTAAGAAATATGATGTAATAATAAATAATAATGCGCAACGAAGTGCCATAATGTATTGTACACTACTTGACGTAATAAATGTGCTATTCTTATAAAAGTTTGTTTTATTTAATAAACTAATCTCTCCAGCAGGCCACTTGGCATACCCCCTAGATAGTGTTCTATGTTCAACAGAATTTGAATTCCAGGTGTAATATGACAATAAATGCATCGTGTGGCATAAAATCTTACTGTCTAAGAGTGCCCAGTAGTTATTAGTAATGAACTCATTAATGAAACTCATGAAAACTCATGAAAGTAGGCAGAAGCCTACTAGCCCTTTCCGATTATGGTCGTAAGAAGCTGTAATTTACATGTGTTTATGTTCCAAGCAATGGAAGTTGTCCGGTCGCGGTCCTCCCCCATTTCTTGGGACATCAAAACACTGGTAAACTGTAGCAAACTGATAAATTATTACACCTCTGCCTTTACCTTCCGACCGTTAGGCGTGACGGTATGTCATATCTTCCAAGAATAGGTACGTCGAGATTTTAATTTTCCACAAACACTTTCGGGAGGCTGAAAAATATATGGATAATTTCAAGCTCCACATTTTGCTCATTAACATTTTAACGCGTCTTCCACGGCATTCGAAATACTTGCGGGAAAATATTTTCTGCTTCATTTTTCCAATATGGATGCAAAATTTTAATCCACGACACTCCTTATTTTTTATTTGCATACCCGTACGCTCTTGGAATTACATTAAAGGATTTTCTACATTCTAAACCACTAGAAAATTTGCTAATTAATGTAGACCAGAATGTAAGTGGGTAGTGGTTCATTAAATTAACTTAAAATTAAATAAGAAAATCGAATACTTACTACACATAAGTTTTTTAATGTATTTACAAATTTATAAATACATATCTGTATATTCTTGGATGTTGTAGAATATTATAATAAAAAAGGTGCTGATACGATAGAATATTTTTGCTTGGAATACAGTCAGGAGATGGCTTAAAGGTTCCGTGTTCTTATGACCGTTTGTTTTATGTGTTAATCTTCAAATTTGAATAAGTTTATGGTAAGAAACGTTAAAAACGCGTTCTATGTTCTGCAAATAATATATTGTTATGGATGCGTTCGTAACAAGTTCCGCTCAGGTTTGAAGATGAAAGCAGGATCAGCAAGTTTCTGGCAGAGGACAAATGTTGTTGAAACCTCGCGTGATGACACCCTTCTTGGTTAGGAGATCCGCCACTCTGCCGACTGCATCGCCGCCGTAGTAAATTTTGATGACTCGACCCATAAAACAAACGGTATGCAGCGAAACAGAATATTATTGCGTTTGGAGTCTATTTTGAAAACGATTCTCTCGTTTTTGATTAGTGTATGTCCAGTGTGTATAAGATTGGATACTATTTGAAAACTTTTATTTTGCTATAAAATGTATGTGTACTAGGATCTCGCCTGGTTTAGGGTACTCGCTTTGCCCCGAATATTCAACGTTGGGACAATTTTAGACGCTTATATGGTTATAGGAACCCAGCACACAGACAATGTCCACAATTTAGAACTTTAAAATGGACATTAAACGATATCTGCCTCATTTCTCGCGTGACTACTAGACTAGAGGTTCATTGTGTGATTAGACATCTGTTAAAATTATGTCGTGTATCGTGACATTGCGTGTCGGCAACATGCGGCAAACGAAGCTGTCGTGTAACGTATTTATTATGATTTGTACTTAGTTATCACGTACCTAACTAACTATAAACCGTAGTTTGTCCTAGAATTCATTATTAAATTATTATATTTTCCGTTTATTTCAATAAACGAATATGATATGAATACATCATATGATATACAAGAATACTTATAACTAACCTACATCTTTTCATGTCTGATATTAATATTTCACAGGACTGGACTTGGCGCTCATTTTACCCTTAATGCATTAGTGATTTTTGAGACTTTATGTAGGTACCTTACTAATAATGTAAATATGAAAGTTTGGATATTTGGTACTTAGTCACACAAAAACGGCTGACTGGTTTAGGATGAAATTTGGCTATTTTATGACCTATCTATACCTAGGATACTTTTCCATCCAGCTTGGACCCAATGTTTAAACCCACGCAGATGAAATCGCGGGCTAGTTACGATAAACTACAAATTTAAGGGAATCAGCAAACAACCGAGTTCGGAACTGATTAAATTTTCATCAAGCCAAACGGAGCCAGAGACCGAGTTGAATACTAATCGCTAGTTCAGTGTAGTTAGACTAAACTCTTCACCTACGGCGTATAATTTAATCGACGGAAAGGCATTCTACGAATGGAATTAATATGTTGTTACTTAATCGAAACTGACTGACGACATTAGGTAAGTACCAAGAAACTATGCTTGTTACTTTGTTAGGTAACTTGGAAATATTCACTTGAGAACCTTCGGCTTTTACCAGACATTAATAGACAGATCAAGGAAAAATCCGCCTGAAAGGTAATCCTAAAAGCTAGTAAGGTTTGTGGAGAAATAATTTCCGGTTATTAAGCCGTGCTAATCAATGAGGGAAGCAAACCTACCTAATGTTACTTAAGATTAAGTATTTTAAGCACACGGATTAACTTCTTCGGCTGAGTATAGTGTGTTCAATTTTTACAAGATAGTAGGTATCTAACTTTACTCGTAAGTTACATGGACACAAATAATCTTATGAACTTATCAAAGGAATTCCGAGTACAATTCTATTTCGTGGAAATATAAATTAATTAAACGTAAACACGAGTTCACATTAATTAAGGAAAATCTTAATCAATGGTAAAATTTAATTCTCTTGCCCCGCCGTGTTGTTAACGGCAATGAATAGGCAAGTCCGCTTCGTGATCTATATAAGGTGATTATTCGAAATCACCCTTTACAGCGTGATACACTGTTCAATAAAAATCGGTACTCTTACCCGATGATAAATAATGATAATGGCGATATTTTTGGCAACACCTGTATCAATGATATGTACATTTTTTTATAAATACCTAATCAAATAGTCAGGAACATAAATATTATATTTACAAAAAAGACAAACCGCTAAAAATAAAAACAGGCGAAATATTACAAAAGATCTGTTTTTTTTAAAAAAAAACCGAGTCCGGCGGACCGAATTTCTCTTACAGACGTAATACCGAAATAAATCGTAATTTAAGCACAATTTAATCAAATTCTGTTATTATTTGGATTCCGATACCGTTAATCTAGGTTCCTACTGTACCATTTCGTCCAAAATACTTCACTTGAAATAAATGCAAACGAATGCAATTTTTTATAACTTTACCAAGTTTGGAACGATACGCTACGCTATCGTATACGCTACTTCACTGGAAATAAAAGATGGAATTATTTCCAGTGAAGTAGCATTAGATGAAATAGTATCGTAGGAACCTAGAATAACAGTATTCAAATCTGAATAATAGCATAATTTGATAGAATATTGTCTGAATTACGTTCTATTTCCGTATAACATTTTTGAGCTCTTGTATCTGCCCACTAGGCAGGATTTTTTTACCGTTACTATCCCACTGCTAGGCAAAGGCCTTCACGAAGTCCTTCCAAGTACTCTTTATTTTTATTTCCTGCGCGCCCTCGAACCAACCCTCGCGGTAGGTATCCAAATCATCCCGCCACCTTTTAACTAAAAAGATTAAAACGGTTAAAATATTGTAGTAACAAAAATATCGCTATTTTATTATACTACGTGAATTTATGAGGACCCAAGAATTTCATGTTTATATTAAGTAGGTAGGTATATTAGATATTTTCGAAGATATCTGATGGTAAAGTTCAGCTATTTTGAGAGATTCCCTTGAAAATTATCAAATTAGCATCATCAATCATCAATTTCAAAGCCCAAGAATCAGCTATCACTGAATATTCGTACATATTATCTTACTTTACCTATATTTTCTTCATCACTCAAACTTGGCTCTTTCTCTACCTAGATTTACTCTTACAGAATGTTTAACGACTCGTCACTCATTTTCAAAAGAAAACTTACCTACACTTGGTTCGTTATTTGATCTCACTACTTTTTTAAATGTTATTTATTTGGGAGAGAGGCATATCGAGAAACTGACTCAATAATCCTAGACGGTATATTTAAGCGAATAGAATACTTAGGTACATTTCCTGTTACACTTACACTAACCGTCTACAATGCAATATTAGTAGGCACGGACGGTTTGGCTCCACATGAAATACACGTAGAAATAATATGGATCCAGTCCACATTCACCGCAATCGATCTCGCATAACCTTTTGTATGCAGTTTGTTCTGTATTTGGAGAGCTCACTGCAAATAAACGTTGTGACTGTATAGCGCAAAGCCAATGTAACTATGCCTAAATACATTATTACCTAATACGTATACATCGTCCAGTTACACTTTTTTTTCAGTAATGGGAGTACAAAACTATAATTGCGATAAATTAAATTAAACCTTTTTGGGAGTTTTTAAAGTTTAAGTTTCATACCTACGACTAACTCCACAATTAGTTAGTTTATGCGCTACAATTAAGGGATCCAATACCCCGCGCGCGTAAATCTGTTATTGTATAACCAAAAAGTAGATTTTCCGGTTCCGGTTTCCGGTGATTATTAAATCTATACAACTTTAAACGGTCTAGGAAACATTTTGGGAAATTCCCACGAGATTGGAACAAAAGACATCATCGCGAGTAACACCATGGATACAGTACAATATAAACTTATATTCTTCAAACAAAAATATCATGTTTCTATGCCATAACTGCACAATTTTCAACTCCGTTAGTTACGATTGAACAATTTCGCACAAGCGGACAGTGCGAACTTTTTGATAAAGTCCCGCAGGATGTGAAATTCTGGTGTCTGATTTATAAAATGAATTGTCTTTTTCACACCTTGGCAGCCGCAAACGGATTGAACAATAAAACTCACCCCAATTGTGTGTGTTTATTCAGGAATATTATGTACTAGGTGTAGATTTGGACATTTAAACATTTTTAAATTACATCGCCTCTTTGATATTAGAGACAGTCTATTATGAGCTTTTTTCGGTAATAAAATCGGTTTCGATAATTTAAATTCATGTCTTTTAACATTATTTTATTTTTAGAGGACGATTTAGATTTACATTTAGATCGCTGTTAGCAACAAGATCGCAAAGAATGGTACAACACTATTCAATGATTTATAAATTTGTTAATTGCATTATTTTTGCAATTAAGAATATTCTATCAATCTAATTGGGGAAATTTCCACTGGATTGGGAAAGCGAGATCGTTGCGGGAACAGCCAGTCCACTATAATCCACCGGGCAAATAGAAGTATTATACGAATATATGTAAACGTAACTGGGAAATATGGAGGTACCTACATACATTATCGTAATGCGCATTCGCCGTATAAATTATAGCTGGGAATAAGCGATAATATTGCCTCTCAGTTATTATAATAAAGGCGACGCGGGAAGCCATCTTAATAAAACAGTTACCGGCGTGAATGTGGCTATAATAAATCTCAGATTCAGGATGTGAGACGTCTATTTGGGGTTATATATGAGATTTTATTGACGATTTCCGCGAGTGAGAATATTATTTATGACATTTCATATGATAAAACTACTTTTTGCGGATTTTGTCGCGATAGATTAATATTAAGACCCAACGTTTCGGATGCTTTAGAGCATCCATCACGGTTATACCGAATTTTAATACAAATATTCGCGGAACTGTTAGAATTCAATATAACAACAAACTGATTCAAAATCTACTCAATCAGACACATTGTTTTAACATTATATACGTCATTAATTAGCATATAAAATACGGTCTATCGCTGCCCAGACGGCGTCCGTCACGAGACTATAAATCAAATGAATCGAGTTGTGCACACAATGCATGCGGCGATCTCGTTGCCAAATACAGCCTATGTGAATTGATATAGACCGAAATATTCATGAATAAATTTAGTGAGAGTAAAAAAACACTACACTTCACTGTTACCTATTTTATTGTGATGTGACCATTTGCCTTATGATATGACCATCGGACTGCCAAGTCTCGAAGTCGAATCCAAGGCACGCACCTCTGACTTTTCAAAATCATGTATTGTACACATGCTTAAGGATCTGGCGGAGCGTGAATTGCCCACAAAAACGTAATACCGAAATAAATAGTAATTCAGACAATATTCTATAAAATTATGTTATTATTCGGATTTAGATACTGTTAATAGCAGATGAAATAGGACCGTAGGAACCTAGTTCGTACGGCCTATTTCATCTGCTACTACTTCACTGAAAATAAAAGACCGGAAAATCGTTCCAAACTTGGTAAAGTTATCAAAAATTGCATTCGCTTACTATTATTTCCAGACAAGTATTTACCTATATTAACGGTATCGGAATCCGAATAATAACAGAATTTGATCAAATTGTGTTTGAATTACGATTTATTTCGGTATTACGTTTGTGAGAGAAATTCGGTCCGCCGGACTCTTAAACGATGAAGCCTAATCTTTCTCAGTCGAAGTACCTAATCTGTAAACCCATGCTCACCAGTGGGAGAGTACTTATATAATGGGTGGATGATGAATGAATGAATCATTAACAAAAATTCAATTAAAGATGTACAAATGGCAATCCCACTCTTAAAGGAAAATATTAAATATAATTGGGTTTTCCGATAACATTTCAATTTCCATTTACGAAGACCACAGAATGCACGCACACAAAGGAACGCTTTCTAAAATAAAACTAAAACTGGAATTCTATTTTTAAACTTAAATTTTTGTTTTCAAAGGAAAGATTCTTTAGTCTAAAGACGTTTCTTTAGCGAGAGTTGTAATGACTTCTGTAGAACTGACAGTTTTAATGGTTGACCTAAAAAGACGAATCCTGGCTTTACATTGTAGATGCTCAGTTTTTTCTTTTTTCTTCGTTGACTCCTGATTTATTGAATTATAAATATCTACACAAGTAAAAATTTAAGGTAATGAGTTCGGTAATTCGTAGGTAGCTAATATTTGAATGTATTTAATATTTTATCTTTGATGGTAGGTACTTAAGTGAAAACACTACTAGCGAAAATAGATTATTTTAGGGCACGAGGTCATTATCAATGTCTCTGTCTTTAGATTTTTTGTAGTACAGATTTAATTTAATTTTTATTCTATAATTAATAGGTACTATATGTAATTGTAAATCATAAATACATTTTTTTTACGGCTTTTTGCTATGAAAACTTAATTAAAGATACTTGACTTTAATCTCCATCCGTCCAAGTAAAAAAAACCAATGAATCAAATAATCCTCCTGTATACATTTTTATAATGCTTTTTAACAGAATAAGACAATTTTATATTCTTCTATCACGAACGAAATGTTAATTGGTAACTGAAACATGAAAATGCAAGCTAGAAAAAATGTCCGGTTCATTTTCAACATCGCTGAGTCGACTGTCAGAGTCGACCTGAATCACAGCGAGGAGATCGATACCGGCCGACTAAACCATCGACTTTCAATCGCTCTGCTTTAATATTGAAACTAAATTGTTTTTGACAAGCCTGTAATGGCCGGTGATTAAAGGGTTAGTAGAGAGGTAGTTTTTTTACAACGACTTTTAGAGGGTTAACGTGATTTTTCTTCAAAGTCTTAGGACAAATGTTTTATATAAATTATGCTTGCGATGCACGGTTCCAAATAGTGGGTATTATGGAGACGAACGGACAGGAAACTCCATAGATACTCCTTCAAATAAAAATTATAACATTGTTATTTTTTACAACTTTGATGTTATAATGTGAGGACCATGTAACTTGATACAAGTGCTTCCGCAAGTGAATCTTTTGTAGTATAGTATATCATGGTTAGATTCTATATTGTTTGACTGTATGTTTCTTTTATCTCTTATCTCTAACAGATTGTCGTGGGTTCGAGTCTGAGTCTAGAAAAACAAAGTCTGCTCCATAGTATTTGTTTCAAATGTGGGTGTGCTCTATCCGTTTTACATATTCCGTTTAAATCCATAAAGTGTGTGAAATTATGAAGTTGAAGCTAATGAAAAATTAGCTAATGAAGTATTCCAGTGGATTTAATAAATTGATCTTTATTTAAGGTTAAAGAATTTATTTCTCAAAATAATTACAAATTCACTTACAGAGAAATTATACACTAATTTAATAAAGTTTGCCAGCAAGCGTGGCCTTTTAGGTAGTAGAAATAATCTTGCTTATCGATTGCTTAAATATGAATTAAAAGTACAAACTTATCAGCTACATGACTAGTTTAACAAAACAAAAATAAAGAAGGTAGTTGTATTTTGAGATTAGTGCATTACCTGCCTATGAGCGGCGGCGACTGTACAGCGCGCGATTATGTTTACTAAGGCCACTAAGGCATATACTATAGTGGCCAACAAGGAGCAAAGCTTTGTTTTTTTTTCAACCGAATAACTAAAATTAAGTCATGACAGCTTACTTGTTTTTTTTTTTAATGTTCATAGATAATGTTTATCAGTTTTTTCATTATAAAGTTGGTTTGCATTGAATTAAAACAACATAATATGATTATTAAACGACGAATATAATTAAAACTGCAACTAAGTAAAACGTATTAGGTCATAAATACTACGAAGTGCTACTAGGAGTCCAGATATATATAGGATTATATGAACCCATATCAAAGCTACGTTATGAAAGCTCCTAGAAGTTATGGCGGTACACGATTCTCCAATATATTTAGCTGCGAGTGGAAGGTTTCTTTATAAATTGATATTACTAGTATTTTTATTGTATTTGTATAAAATTAATTAGGTACTAATTAATTATCTATTATCCTGTTATTTATATTTTTTATTTCAATTTATATCATTGTCGACTTTTATAGACTTGCGGTGTTTTTCATTATTATTTTAAAAATGTTCTTAAAATAAATTAATGAAATTGTAAGTACCTATTAATTAATTAATACCTACCACTCTTCGTAGCTGTTCTTATTTTAATTTATATCTTCAAAAGAATTGCATAAAATACAACACAAAAACCGTGTATTTAAGCATGTACAGTATGGCGGGCAACTGTACAGCAGGTACCTGCTTACGTGTTTTCGACAAGAATGAGAACGAGACGACTACAGCCTTTGTCTCTCTCTCAGTCTGCGAAAGTATCTAACGTATCGAATTTAAAAGAAAAGGCACCTAAACGATTGTAGAAAAGTTTTCACGATTTAAAAAACGCGAAAACGCGTTGAACACTTCCACAGCTTTTGTTCTTCGTAGTAATTAGATCTCTTATTTTTAATGAATCTATATCTATCGGTAGAACAATTTTGTCTTCTTCGATTGAAATAAGACAAGTCTTATGACTCTTTCTCCCATTATCAGGTAAGCCTGTTATTAGAAGAAAGAGTTTCCTTTTAGCATCATGGGCTCTCCAGCTATAATACCTCCGCCAGGCATCCGCCATCCAATCTGATGACGCAATGTATCTCTTTAATTTCCGGACCAAATTTTTCTCGTCGCTCAATATTTTCTCTCGGCTTTCTGCTCGAATAGAGAGAGACCGCTGGACAAACCCGATGCTATAATAGATAAAAGTCATTCGTTCAGTATTGGACTTTTCGTCACTGTACAACCTATTGATAGAAGCCTTGTTGATGGCATTTTTCATGAGCGGCTGTTATTTAGTCATAAAAACATTAGATTCATATTGCATTTTAACATTTCAAATCCTAATTCGTAGTAGAAAGGAATATTAATGTCTAATATTACAATTGTAATAAATGATAGGTAAGTAATTCTCCATATCAAGAATCAAGTAAAATAGTTAAATCTGCGCTTAAACTCGACAAAGGCTGAAAGCAATTCGGCATCCTCTTTGTCTACCAAAGCGCGCCATTTGGCTGGAATCGTTGGAAATAAGGTTTATTATTGCAGTAGATAACGAAACTAGACGAAGTAAGAGAACTGAAGGGGCTAAAGTGATCCCACGTGTACAAAGTGCGCGGTTTAGCGTAAGCTTCAGGACACAGACAAGCCGCTTGAGATTTCAAAGCCTGGCTCCCAAGCTATGCAAGGCTTGCAAGTAATTGGCCAACGGTCTGTAACTAACGAACTGCTATGTTCCAGCCGCGGCCACAATTCAGTGAACCTCGCTTATAATGCTGATTTTATGACAATGATCTTCAATTAAAGGCTGGTCTTTCAAAATACGAATATCTCGGATGATAGGTAATGATTGTGTAAAGTGACGGATAATTTATTAACGTTTTTTATGAGAATATAGCACAAAGATGATACTGAAAGGATAAAAAGGTAGAAAAGTTAAATTCTGCTTATTCTCAGACATAAAATATTTATTGAAAGAGATGTTAGTCGAAATTTACTGTGAAAGTTCAGAGATCTATGTTAGATCACTGTATTTTTTATAACTTCAAATAAATACCCACTACACAGAATGTGCTCTCTTTTTTCACCAAACCAGTTTCGTCATCAATCCATGTACTTAAGTACTGGCCCACTGCTGGGTACGAGTCTCAGAATAATAAAGATAAGGCTATAGTCTATGTCATAATGATATCGAAAAATCAGAGGCAGACATTAGTCTTATGGTTTGGCAGTCCAATGATCATAATTATCACTTTGCTATCACTCACTGCTATACAAATTAGTCTTATCTCAAAGAAGAACTTGAAAAGTGGGTAGCTGTTTATTTAGGCTATATGTACTTACCACCTATCTATCTTTTTCCCCCATGAACTTTAGATCGTCACGGCTCTTATCGTGTCCTATATTCATTGCCAGGCATTTCGTTTGTAAGAATTTTCGCCTATCTGTCTGGGTTGGGTGGCTTCATAGTAGTCCGTTTTTTATTGCCAATCGTCAGCTGATATATGTTATAACTTGATTATCGCTTCCTTACGAGCTTTCAAGCGAATTGTAAGGCGTGACGAGGGTACCAAACGACATTACCCGGCCATTGGTATACTACTTTACTCAGTAAAATAACTTTCCACAAGATTTTACGCACTTTCACTAGGGCACATGATATTAATTTTGTCTTTTTATACTACAGATTTAGACTTTTAACTTCTTACTAAACTACTGTAAAGAAAACGGTATAAATGTTCCATAATATTTGATCAGACCTTTGAATATTATATAAAAAAAATTAATAAATATAAGGGAAAAAGTGAATACGAAACTTTTAAACTATCCATAATATTAAGAAAACTTCAAATTAAAATTAAAATCGTTGTTTCTTCATTCTACTAAACACCAGTATCTACATCCAATCCGTGTTTAATTCTGCGCAACGTACTAATTAATTTAAATTTTCGGTCGGCGACTGGCCATTCCAGTTCATTGAATTAGCATTGACACGACAGCATTGTTCGCAGATAATATATTCTGGGAATAATTAAGTGCGGTGCATTTCCTGCTCCATGACATGTAAATTAACTCGTTATGGACTAGTGACACCACCTTATTTGAGAGGTTTAATATCAACATTGTAAATTGTAATATTCATATTCATAGCAACTCACCGCTGTAGGCAGGGTAGGGCTGGATTTGGAAAGAAAGCCTTAGCTTGTACATATATATTTTGGATAAGGGCTACGGCCCTGTACCAACTATATTGGAGCCTTTCTTCCAGTGTAACAAACGGCTAAGGATAAGTATTTTACACAATTTATGCTTAAAATTGCTCGATAATTTAACTTTAAATTGTTATTTCTCTATTAAGTTATCATTTAAACGTGAATATTATTTATCAGCATCAAGGGGCTGTGTAACGAGAAATTAGCTAAGAAAACAATAAATCCACGGCCGTACAACTCCGAAGTTTTGAAGTAATTACGAGAGCGCCTAAAGCTCACGCTGAGGGTAACATCCGACGGTCGAGAGCCAAATTAATAGGAGCTATCGCCCTTCAAACTTCACTACAACATACAGAAGGCACAAAATTAACATTCTAAATTAAACGTCGAGTAAATTATCTTGGATTACTTGACAAGAAAATATAGCGCAGGGAAATGACTTTGCAAGTATTCAAGCACTAGGCAGTAACTAATCTGTAAATTATTTAGTTAGTATTTGTATTAACAGCGTATAAAATAAAGCTTTTACTCCACAATAATTTGGCTTGCGATTAAAGACTTTACTTCAATATATATCGCTTTCTAAATAATAAGTTCGTTTTTAAAATACTTAACAATAATGATTACTAACTGTTCTTTGTGGAAACTAAGTAACCTTCCTCGGCATAATTAATTGTAAATAACTCTACGGCTGACATCTAAAGACCCTGGCTTTAACTTTTTTACTCGGCATAAGCTCTTATCACTGTGTTCATTGGTTAATGCGTTTTTTACTAAGCGTATAGATGTCACCCTAAAATACTATTTTATCTTTATCTTTTAGATATCTTCCCAAAATGCCTTTCCTCTTTCAGCCTCTTTATACGTAAAAAAAACACAAATCTTTAATAGTATTCTTATTACGCAACTTGTTTAAAGTACTTGGTAAGTCAGACAGATTCAACTATCATTATTTTCACAGAGCGCTTATTTCCAGGACATAAACCTTTACGTTCTTCGTCTCAAGACAGAATTTCGTTTTCGCTAGTTAGGCACATTCGGTACATTGTTATTTGAGCTAACATATTTGTTTACACTAGTCTAGCAGTGAAATCAGGAGGAATACGATATAAAGGGCTATAATATATTTTGTTCCCGCTCAAAACCGTTTTTTTTTTTAAAAGAAGCTTAGTAGCGGTGTGGGTTGCACATTACTAGTATTCTTGTTAATCCCTCGTGCTACGAGTCTTGTGTTACGAGTGGGTTCACGTCGATAATACAATGGGTGAGTTTCGAACCGGCAACCACAAGATCCCAAGTCCGACGCCCTAGCCATTAGGCTACCGCTTCAGATTCGTTTATATATAAAATCATTCGACAAAGCTTGTAATTTCCAATAAAAACGTTTATTTCCACATTTACATACCAATTACATGAAATAGCTAACATCGTAAGCCGGATGTTATTTCGTTTGAAATGCGATCGAACCGAGAAATCCGAGAGAGGAAAAGGCAATCGACTAATTGGAGGCCTACGTCGACCATCAGTCGTCTGGCGGGAAATCGATGGGCCTAATGGTGCAAAATAATACTGTCTGAGATATTCTGTCTCGACTGTTTTATTAATTCGATCATGAACGCCGATTTACGTTTAAAGGGATATCTTAAAATATAACTGATTTAGATTATGCGTATTTCAGATTTACACATCATTTGTTTGATATTTTACTGTGAAAATCTGTTTTTCGCACGCTAAATCTGAGCCCTTAGTTAGTTTCGTTATTGTACATAAAAGTTTATATTCAACTTTTTATAATAACTTGCTATCTGTCCACAAAACTAATTCACTTTTTGTACTACACCCACAGCTGGTTGACACATTTTAAAGGCCCCATGACGATTGACATGACGATGACTGTGATAACAAGTAAGTTGGTTATCCTTTACCTGGCAACAACAAATCCAAACGCGTAACGGTAAAACCCAATGACACTTAATCTGACCTGGAAGCCGAACCCAGAACCATACATTCTGCAGCAATGATTGCGGCCAGAAGTCATAGAGAGAGGGAAATTAAAAAGGTAAACTACTTAGGTACGTACCAGAATAATAAACATCATAGTTACTAAAGAAATAATTCCACTCGGAAGCTAGAAATAATTTTATTTTGTTAACTAGCACAACAAGACATACATACTACCTCAATAGTTAAATAGGTAAAAAAGTTTTACTTGAATCCCTGGTGCATTGTAGCACTGATTAGCAAGCTTACGTGCCACAAACAGCAATAACTATATTTTATTGGTTATAAAATAGAGGTTTACGTCGCTTCAAATTAGCAAAAGATACTAAAGGAGATAGTAAACCCTCTAATTAGCGTTACAAATAAACGTCGAACACAATAATAGTGAAGAGAGCATGTCTCGTTGAAATGGGAAACGCGCGGAATCGGGTTACGTACCCGATCCCGCCGCCCCATCATTGAGTGAAGGAGGTGCCACCACCATGCATGTACCACTTACGAGCTTTGTGGGGATTAGAAATTTCTGCAAACCCTCACAACACAGGCAGTAAATTGGTCATTTGTATTTACATATGTGTAAACATTTAATTGAATAAAGATTGAAGGCGACAACTTAGGTATATTCCAGATACCTATAAAGCAAACGTAAGTAAATATGTATTTTTTATATTATCTAGTACATACAAGAAGGAAAGCTGAGTTCAAAAACATCTAGAAAACTCTTAATAGCCTAGTAATTCTTGGATCAACAACTTGAGTCAAACGGGGCAATAACTCCACCGTACTAAATACATCTTCGAAAATGTCAATGCACCAGACGTGATTCAAGTAAAACTTTTCAGCATTGAGATATTAGGTAAATACTATTGAAGGTACCAGTAGCAAGTCTCACTTTTTAATGACATGAATGGATTTGATGGAGTCCTCTAGCCTGACGGAAAGCGCAAAATATTTTGAATTTGTTGTTTGTTATTAGAATTCTTCATTATTTTTTTTTTAAATAGAATTGTTCTTTGTTTGTATGATATGCGAACCTGTCGTATTTATGTCAAGTCTGGATGCTTGTTTGGGTTTAATGACACCAAATAAGATCATTTTCTATTTCTCTTTTGAGAGTCGGTACGCTGATGCGTCGCTTAGCTGCAACGCAATACGGCGCACCAATCACAGTAAAGCGATAGTACGTATACCTCAATGATTTAAATAAATACGTTGAATAAAATTGAATATTCCAGCAATAAGAATTTCATAGCAGTGAATCGGTTCTCTGTCGCTGCGCTGTCGCCTGAAGAAATATGTTCAGCTGACATCCGCGCGCTGCTTAACAACCCCCCTGAAGTGGAGTTTGTGCCGGATAAATCGTAAAGACATCTCCAACTTATGAAATGCTTAGTTTGAATCAAAACTGCACAGTTGTAACGTCTTGACTGCGATTTCAGGATACAAGATTTTCTATTATAAAAATTTGACGATATTTTGTGAAGGAATATGTATTTTTTCGTTGATAGTGCCAATTATATAAACATTTTGGAATGTTGTATTTGTTATATGAGAGCCTATACTCGCCCCTTATTAAATGGAACCTAAACATATGCGCGAACTGTAGAGCCTAATCCTTCTCATTCTGAGAAGAGACCCGTGCCCAGCAGTGGGATAATACAATGGGTATATGTATGTTATGTAATTCATGTATGAGTATTAATTGTTCGACCTGATTTTCTTCACACGCATTATAATATCGTCAATCTAATTAACAGATACTTCTTAGTTTGATAAGCTCTCAGCTCTAGCTTAAATCATTTTAAGTAACAGTCAGTTTTTATATCAAATCTGTCAGTAGATCTGCTTACTAAAGATAGGATTTTGATATTACTTGTATTGACCTTTATGTCAAAATCCTATTCCTCCATATACAGTCAAAAGCACATCGCTCTACCAAAACAACCCTAAAATTAATTATGTTTGTTTTGCCTCATTAGTCTAGTGGTCCCAAGCGTGACTGCTACGCTAGAGGTCCTGGGTTCGATCCCCAGGTCGAGCAAAGTGTTATTGGGTTTTTCTATGAAATTCTCAGTAGCAGCTCGAAGTCTGGATTTGTGCCCGGTAAATGGCAATAGCCTATTACATAGGACCTAAACATACCGGCGAACTGTGGTACACTTCTGCCTAACCCTTTGGGGAATACAGGCGTGATGGTATGTATTTTTTTTGTTGTAAACAAATTCGTAAAAGTCTCTGCTTTGTAATAGCACAACTTTAAACCAACTGTTTCTTAAAAAGACGCCGCTTCAATAAATTGAACATTAACACCCACTCATTCGCTTCAAATCCCGTGACTGCTCAGCTTACTTCAGAAATAGTTCTCCAATCGATGTGCTCCAAAGTCTACCGAAGTCGCCGCAATTCAACATAAAAGAATCGTGGTTATAATTCGTTTACATTGCTTTTATATACAGAAATAGATAGCTTTGTAGAGTGTTTGTACATTACAGGTAGGTCATAGGTAATTCCTTTTCACTGAACTATATTAGGTGTAAGTCTTTCTTCATTTTTCTGATAACTTTCGGGGTATATATAAAAAATATATAGCCGATTTAGAAGGAGGACAGGCAGTTAGTTAACATACCACCACACCTGTATTCCCCGAAGGGTTAAGCAGAAGTGTAGATACCAATGTTCGCCGGTATTTTTTTAGGCTCGTCCCCTATTACATCGGACAAGCCTATTGCCATCAACCGAGCACAAATCCAGACTCCGAGCTGCTACTGAGAGTTTCATAGAAAAACCCAAATAACACTTTGCTCGACCTGGGATCGAATCCAGGACCTCTAGCGTAGCAGTCACGCTTGGGACCACTAGATCAATGAGGCATTTAGTTACATACTTCATTAAATAAAGATATAGATACCTATATATAATGTAGGTTCATATTAATAATGCAACGAATGGAATTCAAATACTTCGCATGCACGAGTTCACGACCTCTCAGTCGCCAGTATGACGCCGTAAGTCAACCTATTACCGCTTTCCTACAAATATAGCAAGTAACATCAACAAAGATAGCTGATTAAATGGAAAAGTTAATATCAGTAAAAGTCCGGAAACGAAGTAATTACTCAATGCCCGGATACAGTCGAAGATAGCAAGGTATAATTATAATGGAGTATACCTACTATTTAAACAGACAAAAGAGCAAATGGTAGACATCGTTTAATTAAGCAACAATATAATTTCGCCGTTCATGAAACAAAATACAGGCGAACTGGCGGTCAAGCGTAAGCCTAACATAACATAACATAACATACCATCACGCCTGTATTCCCCGAAGGGTTAGGCAGAGGCGTACTTAATGTACACCCACAGTTCGCCGGTATGTTTAGGTCCCATGTTATAGGGGGCGAGCCTATAACCAAAGCGAGCGTAAGCCTAACACGAATACAAAAGAAAGTAACAGTAAAAAAGATAAAAATTGAATTTTCGTTTAATAAAAATAGATAATAACAATGAATGGAGTTGAGCCTTGTACGTGTTCCTTGGGGAAGAAGAAAGAACAATGTTTTAATTATTAATTTACACATTAATTTACAGCAAGTTACTTTAGACTCTACTAAAGTAAATCTTAACTTACTGTATTTTTATTTTATGTGATGATACCTGGGGCCGTATTATAACGTGTTAACGTCATCATTTTTAGATTGTAAGAGAGAGATGAAGCTAATTTAATATACCGGAAGGGGGCACCCGAGTGGACTATCTGGCACTGCTGGGGGCAGTGAAACAGACCACAAATGTTTAATAATAATCATCTTGTTATTTCTATGTGAGAGAAGAATAATAAAGCAATTTTGTATTTGTAATTTGTACATGTAGAGCGGCATCTCTTTCTCACAACCTAAAAATGATGGCGTTAACACGTTATAATACGGCCCCTGAAAATCAAAAAAACATGTAATGTGAACTAGGTCTAAAGACATTAAAGTGAAAGACTCCGAGAGTCCTGGGTTCGATTCCCAGGTCAAGCAAAGTGTTATTGATATTTCTATGAAATTCTTACTGGCAGCTCGGAGTTTGGAGCCCGATTATGGCAATAGGCTCCTATTACAAGATACGTAAACATACCAGCGAACTATGGGTGTACATTAGTACACCTCTGCCTAACCCTTCAGGAAATACAAGGGTGACGATATGTTAGGTTTTTTAACTACTTGTTTATTTTGTTTATCTAGAAAAACAAATGAAATTTTATAATAAAGATACCTACATTTCAGACTATTAATGATGAGCTTGAGTGATGAGCAGTAATTATTATATTTAACAGAACATTTTTTTTTATAAGTTGTCGCCCATGGACACCTACAACAC
This sequence comes from Acronicta aceris, assembly GCA_910591435.1. Lineage (NCBI taxonomy): Eukaryota > Metazoa > Arthropoda > Insecta > Lepidoptera > Noctuidae > Acronicta > Acronicta aceris. The sequence continues at coordinate 11,592,224 of OU342768.1, forward strand.
CAGAGGAGTTGCTGATGCGTTACCGACCCTTAAGAGCCCCTACGGACTACAGACTGCCAGAGCCGCTGCAACCGAGGGGAAGTCCTCGCTATTTCTCAAATATCATTTGAAAAATGAGAAACAAGAAAACAACACAATTTAGCGTAACACACAAGAAAATACAGATTTATGTCATCGCCTTTACACTCCAAACAATGCCCAGTATATTACAATCTTTCGACAGCTACAGACTGAAAGATTTCCTTTTGTGCTCGAAGCAACGTGGAAATAAATATACAACCTTTTAATCTTCTTAATATAACTTATAAATTATTTAATCCAGGGAAAACATAATGCTGAAAATATTTTTCTTTTTATATACATATATTTTTAATATTTGATTGAAATGTTAAATGAATTTTGTTAAAAATATCGTTGCAATTAGCAACAAAAAGAAAACATTTTATGTTTCATTAAACCCAAGAAAATATAAACATTGTAAAAATATAGATTTTATTAGATAATTAAGTACCTACTTTTATTTTTGAAAGGATTATAGGTGATCCACGTATAGGTAATTTAAAAGTTCAGTGAAATCATCAAAATCAAATCAGGAAAGGGAATTATATTGATCCTATTTTCTGAAATAAAATTTAACCGAAATAATGTTTAAACCACATAAATGCTGTCAAATACGATCCCTAACTCTTTTATATTATTTTGTAAACTCAAATGAGAAAACAAAACTTTCTAGACCTTAAAGAAATTTTCGTGCGTGTTCGTACAACCTGGAAAATTTGTTAAATGTGCTCTCTGCCTTAGGCGATACAGTTACCTATATAGATTTGAAATTGAGGACATTATTCCGCAGTCTTCAAAAAAATTGACAAGTTGTATTTATTAAGAGGATATAGAAAAATACTGTAGTTATTCTATAAATATAATTTCTATGCAAATATACATTAAAACATCAACATTTCACTAAGCGCTGAGACTTTAATAATACTAAAATGTTTGCTAACTCCAACTAATTTCAGACATCCATTTAATTCGAACGCAGTCATACGTCGTACGAGCATAAATTAATAGCGAGTTGCGCTTGTGTTTGAGTTGATTACCCCGCTGAAGCAACAAGTCCGCGAACTTCCTCGCTTAATGCTTTATACAGGCTCTCAGGCAAACGAGAGACTTTGGTCGATAAACGCCTCAGTCGATAGTTATAAATGTATAAAGCGGTACAGCGGCTGAGTGCATAGTCTACGTATTGACTAGAACATTCGAATACAGTATATTAAATACTAGCGGCCCGCCCCAGCTTCGTACAATTAAATTTCTCGGCTTTTCTCTACTATAATATACATATATTATACATATTAACCTTCCGGAAAAAATCTCTCAATAATAATGAAAAGCATATTAAAACCTTTTGAGTGGTTTAGATGAAATTAGTGGAAATAGCAACTTTATTTTATACTAACGACATTGGATAAGCAATGTGTTACACAAATCATCGTCGATTCAACAATCTAAACAGAACAGCCTACTGGATACGTAATTAACTTCAAATAAGTGCTACGTCACTTTTTTGTTAGTTTAGTTAGCAATCTATTCAACAAAAGTCATAAAACAAACATAAAAACTGTTCAATCGGAAAATGTCATCCGAGCCTACGACTGCTACGCCAAGCGCCCCTTTTGTTTTGCGTCGTAGCGGCGTAGCACTGCGAACCGCGACATTTGATTCACATTCGCAGAGTGATGGATCGATGTTAACACTCCAATTGGATACCTTGATCGGTACTGATTCCGATTTTCTATCTCATCCGTTTTATTTACGCCTACCAATTCATATTAACGGCAATAATACACTCATATTCATAAAAATATTATAAAAAAGCAACAATACATCAAGATTATAATTTAAATTTCAAAAATTATGACTGTAGGTGAACAAAAATCCGCTGAAATCGTCTTAGTAAGCTTTTTTGGAAAATCTTTTTGTCCTAATTTAAAGTATATGAATAAAATTAATTAATAAAATTAAGCGGCGGTACCCTAATGGCTAGGGCGTCAGACTTGTGATCATGTTGTTGCCGGTTCGGAACCCACTCATTACACTACCGACGTTAAACCACACAAGCATTTAGCTAAGCACGAGGGGTTAACAAGAATACTAGTAATGTGAGACCCACATTGCAAGTAAGCTTTTAAAAAAAAAATAGGGGCAAGTACCAGCTTACTAAATATGCCCAAATATATTTTCTCTCCTTTTAGGTATATGAGCAAACTGCCTCTAAAATGCTTTAATTAATTCCGAATTGTTAACAGAGTAGTTCTGATTCAATTTTAGGTAACATGTATAACGCATAACGCGATTGGGTCCTTGTTCATAACTTCCATTTCTATAGTGTGATCAATATGAAACGCTCCACCATATCCCGCTACTTGTATTATATCTTGACAACGGCGTACTTCATTGTCGTGTCGTTAAAAACTCACTTCAATATATTTTATACAGCACGTAGTAGGTAGTAAATGCGTAAGTACGGGTTGTTATTAATTTATCTCATATATAATATATGTACTGAAACCTTATAAAAGCAGGCTGCTTATAATAAATCATAATATCACTCACAGTTAAACATTGCTAAGGGACTACTATAATTTCTAAATATGGAAAAAATCTTTTAAAGGAATATGAACTTTTTAGTCCTGCTTGTAAAACATAATATACCATCACACCATTCTTCGAAGGCAGAGGTGTACTAATATACACTCTCAGTTCGCAGGTATGTTTAGGTCCCAAGGGCGAGCCTACGTCATTAACCAGCACAAACCGAAGACCCGAGCAGCTACTGAGAATTTTATAAGAAAATGCAATAACACTTTCCTCGATCTGGGAATCGAACCCAGGACATTTAGCGTAGCAGTCACGCTAACGACAGCTAGGTTATAACCATGGTTAAAACTTCCCAAATCACTGTGTAATTTTACGAAGATGTTTATCTAGAAGCTAACAAGCCTATATCGATTGGAACATTAGCAACGATAAGAATAACGTTTACGTAAACGTGTTTATTCACGAAGTGTTAAAGCACATTACGTAGTAGAGGCCTGTCAGCGGTCCGTGACTTGAGGCCGTCGGCAGACGCAACAGGTCCCGATGTGTTTACCATCCTCCCAACACCCCAGCCTTTACCCCCCTTAATTCACCGTGAGGAGAATACTTATCAAAAGCCTACACTTAAAAACAACGTTATTCTTAGTTACGTCGCGATGTAAAAGTAAACTTTGTTCCTTTTTTATCTCAAAGATAACCTGAAGAATCTGGTTAATTTAACATTTGAACTTTAATTTTATCACATCTTTTGGATAAGCCACACCTAGCTGTCAAGGTCAGCGTTACAAAAACTTACGCCTAGTATCAATTAAAATAATGTCACTACCTTTATTTTCATGCATAGCCAATATATACATATATTTTTTGCAATAAAAGCTTTGTGAACACGAGGAACAGATAAAACGAAAAAATAAGGGACTAGTTTAATCGAATTACTGTCAAGCGTAGCGCACAAGTTATGGAATTCCTATAGAATAAACGGAATGTCCGGAGAATGGAATAAAACAGCACTAGAGCGTTGACAATGGGAGATATATGAGGAAATTGCGATAAAAGTCAGGCGGCGACCATTCCCTCACGAAGTTCGTCCATAAATTTGAGCCTCTAAGTATAATAACCGTACATTTCCAGATCACGTCTCCATACTAAGTATAAGCCGTGCCTTTGTGAATTCATAGTGTCCTTAGTGACCTAAAAACTTAATAAAATAAATCTATGTTATGTGCACTCGCTGCAAGCCACCCACGCATGTGCCTGGTTGTATAAAAATCACTTGAAGCAAACTAACACCAGAAAATAGTGCCAACGAAGTGAACGTAAGACTGTCTTTACTCTTCATTATAAGGTAAGTCCCTAACAACCAACTATGTTGAGATCGGTATCCGATTGAATTAGATTCCACTATGGAGAGACTGTTGTTTAACATTTACAACCCAGTTATACGAAAATATTATTAAATAAGGGTATTCAGGAAGAGTACACACCAAACTGCATCATTAGTCTATTGGTCCCAAGCGCAACTGCTACGCTAGAGGTCCTGGGTTCGATTCCCATGTCGAGCAAAGTGTTATATGGGTTTTTTATGAAATTCTCAGTAGCAGCTCGGAGTTGGGTCTTTGTGCCCAGTTAATGGCAATAGGCTCGCCCCTTATTGAATGGGACCCAAAAGGACGGGCAAACTGTGGGTGTACATTAGTACACCTCTACCTAACCCTTCGGGGAATATAGGCGTGATGGTATGTTTATATACCAATCTCCAAAACAGTGTTACAGTAAGTAGGTACACGTTTAATTCCCATGATAATGAACAACTGGAGCACACAAATTTATTTTTATGCTTAGTTTTAGTGTCTTTATTTTCTTTTAATATAATTTTATTGCATATTACTTGAAAATTGTTTGACTATTAGAACCATTTAAAGAAATACCACATCTGGTACAATCTAAGTTACAACAAACTGTCAAATTTCTCCAATGAATAATACTTGGAGATTAAATTGAAAATCTATTGACGAAATTTGACAGTTTTGGATACTGTACTATACATAAAATTACAGGAGAATTTGTATCTTAAAGTTAATTGTTATGTGCATACCTTTAGGTTGCTTTACCCTTTACAAATAACCTCGTATAGTTAAAATATTAGAAAATTTATCAGACTCAATCTTCTTCAGCTGTCTGCCTTAAAGCAACCAAGACTGACAAATCTATCCGTCTGTCTATAAATTCACAGACAGACTTCGACAATCGAATATAACCTCGCAGTCAGTCGCAAGTCATACAGTAAGATAAGTCCGATCAAGCTTATTGAATCCAATGCTTTTGTCAGAGGTAATTCTATTCCGTAGTTTATTGGTAGATAAACTATTTATAGATAGAATAAGGGTACTCGGGCAGCTAATGCAGCTTTATTGAATATGATAATAACGATATAAGCCGATGTCCGACCTTATATCACACAGATTTGATATTTTATTGTCATGTATATTAGCTGTTGCCCGCGGTTTCACTCGCAATCCCATGGGACGAACGAACGAACGAACGCTTGAATAGTCAATAAATTTCCTAAAATTTTCTTATTTTCCGCGTAACTCTCTTAATTTTTTCTTTCATACGAACCTTCTCCTGACAATAAAAAACATAGCCGTTCACGCGTGATGCCGTGGCCAAGGGAAATTGAGATTAAATTTTATGTATTTCATAGTTCTATTTTGATTTCCTTGAGAGTCGAAATATACCTATTTTGCGGCATAAACGGCCGAGTTCTTTGAAGTTTTTTCACAGCATCAGGGGACTGTAGACTTGAGTATATGGTTTTAATTTCAATTCGATACCTTCACGTGTTTCCAAGATAAAGGGTCTTGACAGAGAGACGGACGGGCGGACGGACAACAAAGTGATCCTATAAGGGTTCCGTTTTAGAAGTACGGATCCCTAATAACTACAATTACCATTTTTTTACTATTTAGAATCCATAGCACCAACATTAGATAATTGCCAACGAATCCTTTTAAAATTAATCAATAGCGGCCTCTGTAAAACATGAGCTGGGTTATAAACTAAGCAGGTGCTATATACATTTTACGTATATATATATATATATATATTTTATGTGTATCTATTTTATACAATGTATTATATAAAAATGTATTCATTGTTGTGTAAATCTTCGCCATAGACTAGTTTGAATTGGATTTGAAAGTGATAGAAATAATTATATTAATCACAATAACTACTTGGAGAAACAAAATTGAAAATGTTTTTCTTAAATTCCTTTTAGAAAGGAAAAACATTATGTCAATATTTGGGACGTAGGATGGTGGTGGTTGATATACTGGATGGACTATCAAAGCATTGGTGCAGCTTTCACGATTCATTGTGGTAATTATAAGTAATTCTATTTTATACGTGGGAGAGCCATGCTCGGCACGAATGGGCCGGCTTGACCGGAGTGATACCACGGCCTCAGAAAACCGGCGTTAAACAACGCTTACGTTGTGTTTCGCCGAGTGAGTGAGGTTACCGGAGGTCCAATCCCCTTTTAAAAGGTCGGCAACGCACTTGTGACTCCTATGGTGTAGCGGGTGTTCATGGGCGACGGTAATCGCTTACCATCAGGCGATCCGTCTGCTCGTTTGCCCTCCTATCCTATAAAAAAATATATATTAGACACAGGGACTATGTTGGATGACAACCTTTCGGCTAGCTACCTGTCTCCGTCTGGGCGCACCCTGTGTTGTTCCGCATTGCTGTCACTGTGGCGAGGTTGTCGACAGCCTCGGATATCATGGCTTGTCGTGCTGCAGGAGTGCAGGCCGCATATCGCGGTACGCCAGCATTAACGACATTATTCGTCGTGCTCTTGCCACCGCCGGCGCACCAGCTGTTTAGAACCTAATGGCTTGGTACGTGACGATGGGAAGAAACCAGATGGTATGTCCCTTTTGCCTTGGATAATAGGTAGGCCTTTGGTTTGGTACGCAACCTGTATTGACACCTTTGCTCCATTCCATTTTCCAATCTCGGCTGGCCGCGCTGGCGCTGCTGCTGCTGCAGAGACTCTCAAACGGCGCAAGTATAGTAACTCATTATATTTTTGAGACGTTTAGGGTCGAAACGCTCGGGTCGTGGGGTCCGAGTGCTCGTCTCCTTTTCAAGGATATTTCAAGGAGACTGGTCGACGCTTCACGTCACCAGAGGGCTTGCTTATTTCTAGGGGAACGTATAAGCATTGCCATTAAGCGTGGCAATGCTGCCAGTCTTCTGGGCACGTTACCGAACGACAGCGATGCAAACAATACGCCTAGCCACACCTCTATCGTTCAGATTTATATACATTTTTTTTTACTTTCACGTATTTCATGTAAATAGTGTATATTCATAGATTTCATTTTATTATGTAGTTATATAGTTTATTGTTGATGTAAATAAATTATTAGATACTTGAAATGGGTCACCTTGCACGACATGTAAGCACTTTGCACAAAAAGAAGCAAAATACTTGACTTTTCTGCAAAATGAATCTTCTGCAAAGGATATAAGGCCCACTCGCAGCACAATTCTTCGCAGATTTACCTTTACACAATTTTCTCCGTCGTAGGTATAATGGATTCCAAAACTACCTTCCAACATCCCTAACAAGTACGACGTAGCTACATCGTGTTCATAAAAAAACACAATTCATGCTCCCGTATAATTGGATAGTAACGATTTCGCAGTATTATTCTATGTACCTTATGTAGAATAAAATAGAATAATAAGTTTATTATTTTCAGTATTACAGCAAGAGTAGGAAATATATCAAAATTATTCTAATACTGAAAGCTAAAAGTGTAAGCTTCAGCATTATACTTTGGCACATCTGTAGAGGATAGTTTTTAAAATAATAAATCATTATTATCCAATGAGTGGTACAACTGATCTATCTTACTGATATAGGAAAATAGTTTCAAACAGCAATGAGAAACTTATTCAAAGATAAAATTAACGACGGTACCTGTGCTAATATAAACTGTATAACAGACACCATTGCCTTCCCCGACAACTATTTGGACACAATTGAAGTCATATTAAAACAATTTAAAGTGGCAAATTGAAGTGGAATAGAAAGCGCTTATGGCAGAAATGGCTTAATCACAGTGCATCCATGAGAGAAAAATCATAGTTAAACAAAAATAAAAAATAAAATAGTCAAGAGGCGAGTCTCCGTCATAGTATTACATAGGACCTAAACATACCGGTGTAGATTAGTAAGTACACCCTCACGGAATACAGGCGAGATGGTATGTCATGTTATGATTATCAATACTTAGTTTAACTTACGATTATACATAGCAACCAATGAAATTAGAAAAAAGATAGACAAGGAAAAATATGTGGGCGTGGATTACATGTCACGTTAAACAAGACCACAAAAGGACCACCTATTACATTAAAATAGGGCTAACCGGCCTACAATATGGACCTAGTACCACCTGGCTTTAGCTTCAATCTCCGATACCTATGGGAGTGTAAGAAATCTACCTTTCATAAAATTGTCACATGTGTGCCTACGGGGAACAAGGAATTTCTTCCTCGAGAAACAGATTCCAAAATCTGTAGCATAATTCTTTCTAATTTACGTAATGTAAAGTAATAGTTAATTGATAAAATTTTACGTTCACAAATTATTTGTAGTCAGCTTGCGTCCCAAATTTAATAAACTTGCTGTTAAATATTATTCAATAGTAAAAAACTCACGCAGTTTCAAAACAAAATTAATTTTGACTTGGAACTTGTAAATATTGTGGCTACTTAGGCTACATTTGTTACAGGAAATTTGTGACCTCTGATAAATGAGGCACATTCAAAATTCGCCAAAACATTTCTTATAATATTTTTCGTCCGTTTACGGGTTTATGTAATTTACATTCTCGCACTGTAACTGTAAAGAGAACCGAGTAAATAAGCACATTCAAAGCACTTATTTAAATACAGCCTTAAGTAAATTTACTGTCGAATGAGCTGTCGAACAAAGCGCCCTCTCAGAGAGCTAAATTAGAAGGAATATACTCTATTTGATGTAAGTACCCGTGTGGGTTGTGCAACCTCAGTGTCCACAGTGCACAACAGTGGACAAAGGCTTCACTTCTAAGCTTCCAACCAAGGATAGTATGGACTTCAACCGGAAATCTACTATATATTTCTGTTGAGGTAACTTATACATCCATATAGAAAAGTAATAACTCCAGAATTATTTTTAAATGAAATGTGGAAGTGAAAGGTGGAAGTTGCATTTGAGATAATCTCTCAGCCGTTAAAATATTCAACACACCCCAATTCCATTTCGTTGAATATGTTTCCATTACACCGATTCACTGGGCTAATTGGATCTCTATTTTTAAACATAATCTGTGTGATCAAATCATCAATATAAACTAAAGAGTTAAGTTAAAACTATTTTTGTAATGCATCTCATAAAACGTTAGTCAAGTGGATGCTAGCGTGAAAATCGTTTAAGAGATGCATCCAAAGTTTGAGCGGTAGAGATTTACTGGGCGGGCGGCGGCTCCGGGAGAGGCTGCGGCGCTCGTCCCGCCCAGTGGCAGCTCGACCGCCGCACCGAGCGCACGCCGCGACGCGCACGCACACCACACAACCCGCCGGTACGCGACACCAACACACGCATGCATACCCTGCCCTGCACCACCTCATCCCCTCTCGCGCCACCGCCGTGATCATCCCCCCTCCCCTCATCCTCCCCCGTACCCCTTGTCCTCCGCGGCCAGGTGGATACGTATTACACGCACACGTTGATCATCAATTAGCATCACACTCGCATTCCGTTGTAATCAACAATGAAACGTTCACTCAATACGTATTCACCGTGGGTGCAATTTATATCACTATTGTTTGCATGAATCTGTTCCCACAATTTTAATATTCTTGTTCGTGTCGTCATAAAAAAATGTTTTCTCCGTCTTTTTACCTCCTTTTCTGGTGCTAAGCGTTATTAGTCTAGTATTTCGGTCAACTTTTTGGTATTCTTTCTCATCGAACACGTTGATCACACGTATTAAAGTCGTAACTTATCGCAATTCCCAATCCATTTAAACTTTAAGAAGACGTTTCTTCTACGTACAACAAGCAATCATATAAACGGAATTTCCAAAAACCAACTCTAAGCGTGCATATAAACTTAAATTTAACCGTCGTAAAAAAAATCAACATTGAATTAGTCCTAAAATGTATTTATAATGAAGTTCATTCCAAACCCGTCCAGCCATCTGAATTGTTTCCTCAATTATTCAAGAAACTTTTGTCCTAAATTAAATACATTTGTTAACTCAGCAACAATAAGTATCTTATTTCGCCGGGCTACCTTCCGATATCAGGGTTAACCTGAAGAAAACCTCTTTTAAAATCTGCTTCCATTTATTTAGCTTTCAAAAATCCTTTAATGGTTCGGACGATGAGTTAATAAGGTAAAACCCGCTTTCTATTAAATCTTCTGCTGTACGTAACGACAATAATAAATATTTTCAACGGTTTTATCACTGTTTTTATTATTAAAATAATACACAGTCTTACTGCATAATTCAGTTTAAAGGTTGATGGTAATAGATGCTTAACCCATTTCTAATCTAACAAAATTACATTAGGAAGAAGATGAGCAGGACTGATCTAATTCTTCTTTAAAAAGTGTTATTTTTTTTTTCGATATTACTGACACCGTAAGCAAATGTTATTTTCCTTCTAATGTTCCAATAATATTCCCTTCGGCTCCCTCGTTTGAACTTATACGGGTCTATAACGTTCATAACAGCTCATTGGCTTCGATATCTATCTTCACCGCGTCTAGCTAACTCTTCCCCGCGGCCTCGAGGTCTCGCCCCGGGCGCGACTGGGTCAAGGTATTCCCTGTCTACACCCTCCCTTGACTATCGCCTACATGATCAATCCAGCTAAAAGTTTCTCAAGTCTTACTAAGCTATGTGTTCATTAATATTAGTTAGTTTCCATTTAATTTTAAATTCCATTGAATTTCAATGATCAGAATACACATGTCCTGTCCACGATCACCTAACTAAATATAACAAAAAGAACATCAATTTTATAATATTTTTTGGTGATTAAAGTTTATTTAATATAGATACTATTCCACGAACACTATTTATATATTTTTATTGTGCTCCGTTCTTTCATTTCTCGGAAATAGTAATTAAGTAGTATCCTTACTTTGTTTCTCTGAGCCAAGCTCATTGTGGATTCATTAATAAATTTACTTTAAAAAAATGTAAAGTACCATTGTAATGAATTTTATGTTCTGATACAAATCGCAAACTAATACACAATTGTGAATAACAAATTGAAAGATGATGACCGAAACCATATAAATAATTGTGTATGTAATTATGCACTACATTAAATACAAAAACCTCTATCACAGTGATTTTTATCTTAGTAAGTTATGTTATAAGTTTTCAAAATAGTTTTTTTTTTTATTATTCCTTTGAGAACAAAATACCAATCACTTATCATTATATACAATTATTCTGATAACGTTTCATAATGATATTGTAGGAATATTGACACCACAATGAAACAAATACCCAATCTTCGTCATCTCGTAATTGAATTCGTGAATTTCCAATGTTCTTCGGGTATTTGCCCCTAAATATAAACTTCAGACGCTACCCACCCCAATATTTTTAAACTATAACGGACAAGCTGAAAATATAAACGAAGATTAATTTTAAACTTAGCCTGGTTTGCAGTTGTGGTTTGAGGTTTTGATTAATCACTGGTTTAATATTCATAGGGTCGACGTTCCGATACGTACGAACAGCGGCTCTTGTTTTGTTTATTTATTCCCACCACGTAGACGTTTATTGGTAATCATTAGAAACTTTTATTTATCTTAGTTTATCTGTATCAATGTATTTGTTTTAATTACAATTACACTAGTTCTATTCTGTTTAGTAATCCTCGAAAATAGTATGTGTAATTTACCTAAAACACCGGTTCTAATTCCGTGATCTCTATAAATGTAATTAATAAAGATAAATGTGTGGTGCCTGACCGGAATATTGTTATAGGCGTAAGAGTAGGAGTGTTTGCCCGGTAAATATTTGGAAGTTTTGGTATTGGAGCGGGGTATGCCCTAGTCCAAGAGGACTTCCTGGAACATATTTGATCAGCAGCTGGAGATCCGTCAGGTTGGTGTTTTTTGCGGTCGATTTCATATTAATAAATTGACATCAAGTTTAGGTTTATTCGCACACTTTGGGCATTGGTTCAGCTAAAAATAAATTAGATACTGCGGCTGTCCATCCCCGGTTAACATTTTAAACGAGTTGTATTCACTTTCTTTCAGATTACTTGTAATATTTTTCGTGTTTTCACTGAAAATCCAAACAAATGAGAAATCGACGTTGAATATATCATAATGCGCGTTAATTACTAAAAATATGGTCAGCAAATCGATATGTTCCTTCTACTAATATTTAATTAATCTTATAATTAATTAATCATTAAGGATCATTAATGATTTAATTATTTGATACCCAATAAATTAACGCATTACCAAATGATTAGACTACCTTAGGGACACACAGAACTTAGACTGTATCAAATAAACAGATTTTGTTTCTTTTTAGTCATCTTTCTAACCAAGTTAGCTCATAAATAATCGTGAAGATAAACCATTATAATTATGAATGATGCATATAACAATTTGCATCATTTTTTTTTACCTTTAAAAGGCCTCCGACAAAACAAACTTACCTAAAGATTTTTCGATCGCTTTGAAATTCACACGAATGATCTAGGTTTCAGTCACATATTGAGTAATCTGCCTAATTGTTGTATGCGTATATGCAAATAGGCAAGAGAGATTAACTAATGCTTCAAGTATAAGGTGACCCTCAAGGTAGCATGCTGGGACCAACTTTAACATTAAATGCCAATCGTATTTAGAATAAGGCTACTTTTGATATTCTTGTACATATATATTTACCTATGAGAAGAAATAATAAAAAACTTTACTAAAATGAACCAATTTTAGTCATTAAAAATAAATAAATTCATTGACGTAACTTAATATTTTTAACCAGGAAGATTTTTTTAAATTGTTTTAGATCTTTTTTTTCTTTGCTTAATTTCAATCAGGTATTTACAAATCTTTAGCACGATGCCATAAATCAAGCCGTTCTTTCACCTGTTCAGCCCCTCTTCCTCATGCTCAAAGGTTTGACGTAAAAGTAAGCTACCTAAAATAAACTCTTGACGCGGCACTCATGAAAGCGATTTCCAGCTTTATTTACATCTGAACCGATCGGACACGTTATTACGTGTAGATTTTAGGGCTACACCATACTGACGCAGTAAGACGCGATGAAATAATATTTACACGAAGAATTAGAAGAACGTTTTTTGTAGTGTAAAGAAGTTTAAGTTCTAAGAAACATCTAATGGTAAGCTTGAAGTCACAAAGTGAATAATGAATTTGTTTATAAAACATCTAAGGTCACATGATTATTCCGTTTAGTAATTAATACATTTTTCGTGACAAATGTAAATAATATGAAAGTTTAGGTACATCAAAGACTTGAACAATTAAAATTTAATTCGTTTCTTCTGGCTTCTTTCGTATAATCAACCCGTGGTAGCTTGTAACGATTCAAAATTCTTTGTGAAAGTTATTGTATTTAAATTACTTTTAACGACAACCAAACTGATAAAATCTTCAGTTGTGAAGCAGAAGAAAGATAACAAGCGTTTTGGTTCTGAGCTAAAAGTGGTACATATATCAGTATAGAAATTAACAAAGGATTAGAAAATCTAGTAATCGAGCCAACATCATCAGGGAAGTGAAACCTATCAGTGTTTCATAGCACGGCCATGAGGCCAACCGAACAAATGATGCCTCTGTGGTTAAACGTGGTTATTAAGGTTTAATTCCCTCTGTATGAAAATATATGGTTCAGCCCAGAAATGGTATAGTTGACATGATTCTTATAGAGGCGCTAATACAAACGCAAGTGCAAACATGCAGAGCTAGATTTGAAATTAATAGATGAAACGACATATATGTTATTTTGTGTGGTAGCTATATGTATAAGACTGTATGGTTTACCTCAACCCTATTATATTACTGAAGCGAATACCGCGCATTATGCCTTTCAACGTACACCACGCATCGTGATTCGTGAGATAATACCCTCCACTTTGAGTCTACCGCTCCACTAATGCACCTGCTCTTCAAAGCTCCACATTTACAACTCTATTAATAGTCAAGAGCCACTAAACTTGAAGTATCATAAACACTATTTGATGATTTATGAAAGTTTTTTTTTTACCTTCATGAGGAAGATGTCCGTCGACCATTTTGTTATTTTTACGTCAATAAACAGTTATGTGGTAAAGTTTGAAATTGATCAATTAGTTGACTTCTCTTTATCCAATGACTCTTTTTTAAGTGTTTGAAATTGGAGATGGGGTGCTATTAACAGAAGTAGGTACAATCCTTACTACGCCATTTGTGAAAACTCTTAGTAAAAGTGTATTTTTATTATTAATGTATTAACATGAAACAAAATTAATAATAACCAACACAGTAGAAATAATATCTTACTAGCATATCATCTTCTTCACAAAAAATAAAACTAAAGAAACTTTAACCTATCGAAAACAGTAGATACAATTTCGTATGATGACACACAAGCCTTTAGACAAGCAAATATAAGCTTGAAAGCTGAATCGAGCTAATATTGATCGTATCTGGTTCACTAAGACGTAGGCAATCTCTGTTCACTCTATTTGCATAGATTCAGTGTGTCAGATGAATCAACATTGCAATATTGCAAAGATGTCGGCTTTTACCCATCCACTCAAAAGAATATTTCCATATCTTGAGAGCTACTTGTGCGGGAAGTAGTATTTATTTTAGACTAGCAATATCTAGTGGCATTAGGTACCAGTGTTGGTTGGTCTTGTATTGGGAAACACAAGACGAACACTGGTACTCTACGGGTACTCTGTTGGGAATTTCTCTCTATCACGGCACAAATCAGTACAAGTACAAATCTTTTATATATGTACATTTTTGAAGCGGCTATAATCTGACATGATGGTTCTAAACATTCGAGTTGGTACTAAATAATTCGAGATGGTGCTAAAACCAACGTCGGACAATATGTTTTATGGGCGTGCCTTATGGTGTTACAGTGGTGCTCATGATTTACTTGTATACACGCTTATTTTTAGATACATTGCTCAATTATCTCTGGTTTTGATGACCTAGTTGCCAGAAGTATAAATGTGAACTATAATCTGAATAACGGGAAATAAGGTGTGTTATGTTAGTCGTAACTCTATGCAACATTAACGAATAAATAAAATATCGCCTTAAGCAAAACCTTGACGTTTTGCCAAAGTTTTTTGCAAACAATAGAATGTATGCGATAATTATGAAAAATAAACGTTTCTAAATACTTTGGGCTTAAAGTGTTAATTATAGAAATGCCAATTAAAAGAATGTTTACTGCAGCATAAATTGATTCTAGTTTCAACCTTGAGAAATAATTGGTTGCGTAATAGCAGAAGAAAATGAAAAGTATTTTTTTGAGTTGCTAAACAATATACGTAACTCTGAAATAATAGCGTTCGTTGCTATATATTTAGAACAGAAGTAATTACACAATTTTAAAACATTAAGTAAAAGTTAACGATGTTGTTATTGTACTTTAATACCTATTTATTAGATAAATAAAAACTATTTTATTAATTTAGGCAAAAGACATCAATTGACCAAATCAAAATCGATATATTGAGTGACGCCTGATTTTAAACAGATTAAGAATAAATAATAATACAGATAATTGGCAAGATACAGAAAGCAGTACGGCTCGCATTGTTAGGAGGTTTCTCTCTCTGGAAGTCTGGAGCCCTGACCACTAGTAGCTTGGATCCTGATCCCGATACCGATGGGCTACTATTTTTTATAACCGTGTTTCAATATTTAAAAATGAAATGATTTAATCAATGAATAAAGGAAAATAACAATAATAATAATATGGGCCTAATATAGAAAGCGGTACTCCTGGATACGGCCCGTATTGTTAGGAGGTTCCTTTCTTTGGGGCCCTGACCTCCGGTAGCTTGGACCATGTTCCCGATACGGAACCGGTGGACTACGTTTTTTATAAAAATATTCGAAAATGTATTTCCATATGTAAATATAATGAATAAAGAAAATAATAATAATAATAAATTGCTATTGGTTGGAACCGGAATATATTTCAGGCATAATACCTAAAAAACCGGTTGATTCGGAACTAATTGGCTTTGACTGACGGAAAAATTGACATTTGAACGAACGGAACCCTAAAAATTAACAAAGTGGGGTCAAAAGAAACTTTTGGTGGGTGAAAATACCAAAATTAATCATAATAAAATCATACAACAAATCATAACAATGTTTCCCGGAACGCAAACACATGACATTAAGTTAATTAATTAATTAACCCGACCCGTCCGCCATGCACCGCACACACCAAACACATAATTGTGAACATTTTGCTTCGTTTAGTGCCCTTGTAAAATGTACAGAACCGCCGAAATAACGACGCGCGTGTGAAGTTAGGCGTTGCGAACAGCCACACAGCTCAAATAACTTAAAGTGTTATCTCTTTGTGTTTTTTTTTGCATTTTCCATGCTAATTTCCTTTACTAAAATAACTTAGTGTTCTTAAGCTAAAATATCGAAATCAGTAAGGACAATATTGACGAATTCGAAACAATTACAACCCCAACTGTCTTTCCACCGAGTTTTTATATTAAAATCCTTACTAATATTATAAACGTGAAAGTTTGTAAGTCTGGATGTATGGATGTTTGTTATTCTTTCACGACAGAACGGCTGAGCGGATTTGGATAAAATTTGGCACACAGATAGTTTATAGCCTGGAATAACACATAGGCTACTTTTTAACCACGTCGGACCCAATCCTGAAGTCCACGCAGACAAAGTCGCGGGCAGAAGCTAGTGTAACATAGCAAAACCACTTGCGGATAACTTCAGACGTGCGTAGTTATCTCGGGGGCACAGGGCAGGTAAAATTATATGGTTGCTAACCAGTAGTATAACGGATTCTGAAAATAAACCTTTGAATAATAAACGTTCAATTACCTATGACCAAAAAACCTGCTTGGCTACACCCACAAGTTGCCCGGTATGTTTTAGTTCCCATGTAATAACAGGGCAAGCCTATTGGGTAGAAATACAAACATCGACCTGACACTTGGACCTTCTTGTTCTCCTTGGACTTCCCGCTTAAAAGTTGCATTTGAGACCTTTGAGAGACTAGACCAAGGAGACGATCAAAGCTTGTCGAAGACTACATTGAAATCCGACCATTGTCGATCACATTACCTAGGAATACTACCCAGTGATTAGGATGTGGGGGTCAAAACGCATTTCAAATAAAACACAGATTAACTTAACCTTAAAATGACGGGAAATAACAAAATTATGAGGATAATAATTAAAAAAATAAAAAACGTCACCTTATGACGTAAATTCAGAATGTGAAGGCAAAATTTCAATCATGCGGGTAGGGTTCGCGGTGGCTTAGAGGAGCGTCTGGTATATCAAACCAAAAGAAGCAGGTTCGAATCCTGCCCGCGATTAAATTTTTTCCTTTACTAAAAATAACAGGATAATAATTCTAATAAAAAAATCCAGTGTACATATCTATATCTATCTCGTAATACATATATACCGCTGTGTGATCCACTAGTGACTAGATTATTTGTCAAATTTGCGGCAATCCATCATCTCTACGAGGACCGACAGACGCTCCTAACTATATCGACATTCTAACAAGAAAAATAAGAGATCCAAACTTTCCCTTCGCGTCATTCTATATTAATCTTGACCTTATGTATCGATACATCTAATAATAAACTCAATATAGGGCAGCAACGTCAAATTGCGTAAAATCCTTTTCGAAATGGCTGACACATATCACGTCTTTTTTCATAAATATTATTATTGTTTTACTATTGTCATAGCGGTTGTCAGCATGGTAGCTCAGCGTGAGGTCCTGAGTTTGATTCCAATGTCGAGCTAAGTATAAGGACTTACTTCCATATGTAAAATTTGTGGTGAATTTTGACATAATAGCACATGTTTCTGATTTCTTTTTCGTTTCTGAAAAATATTATTCTAGAACACGGGAATGAGAAAGGTATTCAGGCGTGAAAGTATGTATGTGTTTTATGTTATTTTCCTCTCGGACTAACAAAATTTACGTAAAAACAACAAAAAACTAAATAAGTAGAGTTACCAAATATGAACGTTCCCAAATCCAAAACTATGATTTAGTGGAAATCTTGCCTGTTTGTTTGAATACCGGTTATACTCGTACTGTCTCTCAACCATAATTTCTTTCTAATGTCAACGAGGCTCTTGGCGGTATCTTTGCCCCCATAATAATATAAAATTAAACATACATATGTACTTTTCTTTTTATTCGTGGTAGGCTTACGCTTTATCGCCAGTTTGCCTGATGTTAAGCGATACTGCAATCTACGATGGAGCGCGCTTGCCTAGAAGAAACCGATTCACTCGTGATTTAAAGACACCCAGATTATATCCATCAGGGAAGACCCACTCGGGAAGTGCATTCCATATTTCAGCAGTACGCATTATAAAAGTGGATCACGCCTGTATTCTCCGAAAGGCTAGGCAAGGGTGTACTAATGTACACCCACAGTTCGCCGGTACGTAATAAGGGGCGAGCCTATTGGTGCCATTAACCTGGCACATATTGCTCGACCTGGGAATCGAACCCAGGACCTCTAGCGTAGCAGTCGCGCTCAGGAACACTAGGCTAATGAGACATCATTGTAAAATTCCCTGTAAAACGGGACTTAATGGATCAATAGAGCGGGAGCTGTATTTAAATAAAAAATAAAGGTACCTACCATCTATACATATGTATACTGTATACACACATACCTATCGGTACCTTAGTAGAAGTATAACCGTAATACTAGTCCTCTAACTAGAGGACCAACTTGTTTAAACAGCTCCCAAGCCAGTTACGAAGTACTGTGACATCGTCTACATAGGTATACAGTATACTTAGGACTTTCAAGTTTTAAACGAGATAGGTAGTTTCTGATGTAGGTCTAATTAAAGTTGGAACCTCAAAGAAGCTAGGTAATAACATGCTGCATTTGCATAATACTATTAGTGGTGAGTATACTGTACACCACCTTGCTATCTTCAGTAACTAGGGAAGGTACTTAGTAGATACTATTATTTATTCTCTGGCAAATTGTAATTTTAGTTCCAGAAGTGATGGGATTTTCTATACATAAAAAAATCCTGAGTGCGGTAGACTCTGGCACTATATCACAAATCGTAACACAATAGGCCACGACGCTAGACGTCTCTTTAAATCTAAAAAAATCGGGCAGGTGCCGGTCCGATTCTCCCACCAAGGGTTCCGTACAAAGTAAGTTTTTTATTTATTTAGTTACAAATGTACAGTTTTCAGATTTTTCCCTATACTTGTATGAGACGGTATTACTTGCCAAATTTCATAGTTCTAGGTCAACGGAAAATACCCTATAAATTTTTATTCCCTTGAGAATTTGTCTTTGTCATTGTCTAATATTCGCGTAAGTGTCAGAAACCAGTATTCCCTTGAGAATGTTGAAATATATGTTTTTTGCACCATAAACGGCCGTATCTTTTCTTTTACGTTAACTTAGAAGTTTGATTTTTACACAGCTTCAAGGGACTGTAGACCCAAGTATTTATGGTTTTAATTTGAACTCGATACCTCCACGTATTCCCGAGATAAAGCGTCTTAACAGACAGGCGGACGGACGGATGGACCGACAGACGGACGGACGGACAACAAAGTGATCCTATATGGGCTCCGTTTTTTCCTTTGAGGTACGGAACCCTAAAAACAAATACCTACTAGACTTAAAATGGGTATAGTTTATAGAAAAATTTAAAGAAAATTTGGTGATCCGTGGCGATGAATTTCCAATTGCTTGATTAATCTTGAAATGATTTTACCCAAACAAATACTCATTAAACTGAAACAAAAGCAAGATGAATATTATAAAAGTTGAGGAAATATCGACTGGTTGATTGAAAGAAATATTGAAAGCAATTACTTAAGCCGCTCCTACTTTGCGTTATTAATCGTGTTTACTTAAAGGTTAAGGCGATGACATGAGTTTCTCAAACCCAATAAATATAATCACGAAAATATATATTTGTTACTTAATACTAAAGATTTCTTTTGCTAGCACACCGTGTACAATCGTATGTCCTGACATTTTGGGTGCAAATGAACATAATTAAGTGGATACTAGCTATTGCCAAATGACTTTTTAAGATGAAAGGTAGCCTATGTCCTATTCCAAAGGTATGACGCTATTAACACGTCCTAGTGGGCGTGGTTGTTCGTTTCTTGCTGATTTCCATAGCTGATACTTCATACGACGATAGTATGAGCCATCGTGAAAACTTAACAAACAAATAACCAGAGTCTCTTTCACATTGATAGGTATTAAGTAGTATAGATTAATTTTAAAAATCGGACGTCACTACGTAACTGTAACATCGCCTTTAAAATATTTTCAGCAACGTAAACAAGATACTGGACCTGTAAAAACGTAGAACAAAGTAATTGGTGAGGTGTGAAGGCTGAACCGCCTATTACCATAGCCATAAAATTACCGCGACCAAGAAAACCACACGGCACCTTTTATTGCTTAAAGCACTTAATTTTATGTCACTTTCCCTTCAGCTTTGTGTAAAAATTACTTTTCTCCGAAGATAAATGATGTTACACGTTCATTTATTGTCGCATCATTAAACTTGTATGAAGAATAATAACTCGCCCGACTAATGCCGGAAAAATAGAAACGCTGTGTTGCCACTTTTGTTTGTTTACAAAGAATATATTTTGGTCATAAGGCGAAAGTTTTATGAAACCAGTTTTATGATAGCGATAGCTATGTATTTATTTAATGTGAATATGACATTTTATATTTAGTATGTAGTTTTTGGGGCATGACAAGTTTGTGTGTTTATGAATCGTGCAAAAGAATAAAAAGCAATAGGGTTTTCTATATTCCACAGAACTTCCTTATCATAACACCATCACGCCTGCATTATTTATTTATTTATGCTTCATGTACAGAAGCGTACAAAGGCGGTCTTAATGCCTTAGGCATTTTCTACCAGAAAGGGTTGGGCAGAGGTGTACTAATGTATACCCACAGTTCGCCGGTATGTTTAGGTCCCATGTAATAGGGGGCGATCCTGTCAACATTAACCGGACACAAGTCCAAGCTCCGAGATGCTATTTATAATTTCATGGAAAAACCCAATAACTCTGCTCGACCTGGGAATCGAACCCAGGACCTCTAGCGTAGCAGTCGCGCTTAAGACCACTAGACTAGACTAACGAAACAATTCCTTCCAAACTATCGTAATCAAAGCCAAGTTATACAGATTGCATTTAAAAGCTGTTATTTTATTGTAGTGTCTAGTGCTTACTGTCTTAAAATTCACGCCGAATGCAAAGAAATCATTATTTTAATATGAGAAAGGAATTAATTAATGGTGTAAGCTGCGCAATGCCTTTGATCTCCTAATGTAACTGAGAGAAGAGCAGATGGATCTTTGGGAAATAGTTTTACTACCAATTACCATGCTATACCCACTGTATAGACTGTATGTCTACATTTTTGTCACATAAACAGACCAAGCCCCATCTCACATTAAAAATGTAACATTTAAGTATTTTCTAAGTTAAAACTAACGGCAGCTTTCAGTCATAAAACATAAGTAGATAAGTAAAAGCCGGTGCACCGCTTACTCGGGTAGCACATTTAATGGCGTAATTAAAGCCGTAAGACAGCAAGCCAACGGCTTGTCCCCCAAAGTGATATTTAACGGGTCCCGCCACCGTTTTTCTTTTCATTATAATCTCTTTTTCTTGTACAACGACCTTTTATTGCCCTTATTTCTTTCTACATCTAATTCGGTAATTTGGTACGTATTTATTAGAAAACAGACGATTTAGGTTATAACAACGGACCCCTAATATGTTTTTATGCTACACAAATATGTTTTGCTAGTTTATTTGTATGAGAGAAAAATTGGGCTCCTCTTCAATCTCATTAACCCGGAACGAGTTTATAAACACCATTATTTATAAACTTGAAAATGTAAATGTATGGCGCGCACCTCATTGCCACTCTGTGTAAGTCCCTCTCACGTTTTCAATTAATTGTTTTTGTAGTCATTGTGCAGACTTAACCTGAAACAAATTAGTTCAATGTCAACACCCAATTCAATTCCCATTAATTGTTTTATTTGTAACTTGGTACAGTCGTAATTAACATATTAAGGGACAGCATAAACTTGGATGTTTTACTAATAAAAAACAACTACAGTGGACAGCACTGATAAAAATCTGAATTAAATTTGATAATTGATCGCTTTATGTTAACTTACACTTCAAATAAACCAAAGTGAAGTGAAAAATCTGCACTAATTTAATATACCTACATATAACTACAATGTTCGTTTGTTGCGACGAAAATTTTGCGAATTATTGTGTGTTGTGCCTAGGAAACATGATAAAAAAGTAAAACATTTCCTTCCTATGCGTCACGCGTTAGCTAAAAAGAAATAAACACAAAAAGAATTGAAACATTAACCAATCTAGAAAAATCATTGTATTTATTTCACAAAATCAGAGTTCGAGCCCACGTACCTGAGAACTCATCGATTTACAAATAAAACATTTTATACGAAAGCTCAGATCTTCACGAACTTATAAACAACTCTAAAAGGAACATAACCTTGATTCTTTCAGAGAGGAATGGTTCGTTAGAAGTTTACGACTTCACTCGGGTTACCAGAGTAAAGTTTCATGTTAGAGGTAATAATCCATTGGCAATAGGCTTTCACGATCCATAACGTATAAGATGAAGGGATTTGAGAATACACTCGTGAAGGGGGACCAATGAAAACTTAATGATTGTTATTATAAACTTTGTTTGAGATGATCCCATAAATTTCATTTCGTAACTTAGCATACAACTTATGGATGTGTTACTTACTTTTTGTTTGTACCTGTTCAAGAAATACCTAACGGTTCAGTTGATACCTTGATAGATGAACAATCAGAATGGAATTAGGTCATGGTCATTTCCTTAATGTACGAGTGGTAGCGCGTAAAGATAGTTATGCCTATTATTATCATCTTAGTAAATGTTTGTGCATTTATGCTTTTCCGACTTCCGTGTTATCGCAAATACTGGAAGCCCCATTATTTCGTTCAAAATAATGAGGACATTTCATTTCGTTGTTAGGTATATTATATACACTATTCTGTGAACTTAAAGTGCCGTATCAAATAAATACCTTCATATCGTCTGTCATGTAAGTCTAACTTGTCCTGGACAGCTGTCTCCCGGCTGCAACTGCACCGAGATAAAACACCCGGGCGAAAGGGCGGGAGATCCGAGCTCAAACGGGGATCGCGGGGGTTGTGGTTCAGGGGGGGCAGTGGGGGGAGGTGACACGGAAGCGGGTCAGTGCCAAAGCAGCCTTGGCCTGCCGGGGCCGCTGCCAGACCTGTTGATACTGAATCAAATGATAGTGATAGACGATTAGATAATGTTTGTTATTTGCTGCTTTTGCTCACAACCGTTTGTGGGAAAGCGACTGCGATTTCTGCGTCGAAGTCAGTGAATGTTGTCATTGAAGTAAAAGTTTTCTATTTAATAAGTGGAGCGAGGACTGACTCTGAATAGAGTCGACAGGTAGGAAGCGGCCTGTATAATGGTAATCATGGAAATGATCGCAATACATTATTTATTAACAATCTGTAATTTCCCCATTTTATTTGAACCTGAAATTTATAGTTTCCGATATCTTATTTTTACCTGCACCTTATCATAAAATTCTATTTACTATTCATATCAGATCATTGTTCTCCTGCACCTATTCGTATTTTGCCTAAAGTTGGGAATATCAATCCAGTTGTCAAACTGGATTGATATTTTAATCCGAAGGAGCTTAACAGATTTGTATTTAGCAGGTAACCCGAGCAATGAGGTAGCAATATCGTTACTAGACTGACGCTTTTAAGTCCACCATGTGTCTTTTAATAGTAATTATCGTCAACCGTAGTCACCTAACAATGAGTAAGGTTGCAACAGCGAGACTAATGTGGGAGAAAATCAATCAGCTTAGATTAAAACATAGAATCCACCTATAAATGTCTGATAAAGTTAAAGATAAATTTAACACACCATCACACTTGTATTCTCCGAAGAGTTAGGCAGGGGTGTATTAATATACACCCACCAATTGCCGGGTGAAAACCGGGCAAAGAAACAAACTCCGAGCTACTAGTGAGAATTCCATAGAAAAATCGAGTCGACCTGGGAATCGAACTCCAACAGTAGCCGTTGCACTTAGAACTACAAGATAATTAAAGTATATTTATTTGTGAAAACACGAGCGTAACTACGCACAGAGCACTCTAGATTACGATCTGTGTGCGGAACGAGCATGTTTTGTTATTATTTACAAAGCCAATCCTATGGATATTTGCACTCGATGAGTGGTGTGCCCAGCGGATATGATATTTTTTAACTTCATGTTTATTCTTGCGCAGTATTTCATCAGTTTCATCAAAGTCAATATACGTCAAAGTCAAACTAAAATATTTATTTGCATACAAATCTGGTTGCAAAAGATGAAACCGAAAACTAAAAAAATTTGAAATGCACGCTTTTTCACAACACGTTAGCGAGGAATTGTATTCTCTCTCGATGCCACAAGGGATTTATAGGATAATCCCTTAATCACTTTCTGAGCAATTATATACATAATATTAATAGCATTATTTATCTAAAATAATAACTATAAAAATAACTATATCATTGTCATATGGTAACGTACCGAGAAGACTGGCGGCATTGCCACATTGTATGGCAATGCTTATTTTTTATCCAAGAATAAATAAGGAAATATGTTTATGATTTCTTAATCACTAACCCAACAGTTTTCTTGTCAAGCACCGATTTGACGAGGGTATGTTTCGGGAACTATTTTTTAATGATTTTAATTATCTGGTTTAATATCTGTCTCAAAGATTTACAAAATCACTTAACGAGAAACAACTTAGTAATTCTTAAATTAATGAGTTATCGTATAAGTATGGCGTGTTTTAAAATGTGGTGGGCATTTTTATAAAATGTATCTTCACTGTCGTTGTGGGTATCGCGCGCTTACTGTACTGGTAACAAATAATAAACACCTTACACATTATACAACATTATTTATTAAATAACCTATTAAGTAGACAGGTCTAATCATGAAATCAACTTTCTCAACTTAAACTGATTAAAACTCAAATAAATACTTACTTTAAAACCAGCGACGGATTTAAAATTGAATAAAATTTCAAATCAGTGAAATAATTTAACTTTCTGACAGCAATTAAATTCTAATGGAAGCGAAGCCCGACCTCTAAAAGGAATTAGGTTAAATCATCCTGAGTATTTACTTTGTATAAAATAAACATAGATTAATGGTCTAACTGAAATTAAACTTATTTATATATGTACCTACTACCGGTATCTTTATTAAGTGAATACAAGAAATCTGTATGTCTGTACACGGGTTAAGCAGAGATGTAGTTATGTTACACACTTCGCTGGTACGGGTCCATACGTAATAGGGGCCAAGCCTATTGCCAATATCCGGATACAAATCCCAATAATATCCCAATATAAAAAGTATTTACATACGAGTATACCCTCAGTCTAGCAGTTCTTTTAATTTTTTACTATTATTGTGAATTGTTTTGTTCTCTGATTACGCCGCTCGGCAAATGTTGTAAATGTATATTGTGTTCTCATGTAAGTGAATGAAATTCTTTATGAGAATAAAGTTTCTTAAACCCGAATGATACCTTGATTGACCTAAGAACCGAACCTAGAAACTCACTCTCCGGTGTCGCGCTTACGACTAACCACACGATAATCATCATCATATCAGCCTACTGCTGTCCATTGCTGAACTAGAAAATTAAATTAGGAGTCTGAATCATTGTTTTGTTTTCAGTGCCTCATTAAGTCATTAGTTTAGTAGACCTAAGCGCGTTTGCTATGCTAGAGTTCCTTCTATGAAATTCTCAATAGCTGGTCAGAGTTAGTTTGGATTTATGCCCGGTTAATGGTTAATGGTTAATGGCAATAGGCTCCCCCTCTATTAGTTGGGACCGGCGAACTGTGGGTGTAGGACTGTAGGTGCATTAATACGACTCTGTGCCACCCTTCGGAGAATACAAGCGTCATATATGTATGTAAACATTGTTTTATGGACATTTTATTTTAAAATTGAATGATTTTGAATCTATAGGTGTTATTAGGCATGAAAATGATTGCTACTTTTCATTTATTTTGATTGGATGAAATTATGATTATTTTTCACAGCGATACCTCCTTAGCACATGCGAAATTTCGCAGCCTGCTACTTTTCGTCCGCAATGAATTTTCATTCAAAATCATTCATTCAAAATTATTTTGAGGAGGCGGTGTGAAAAAAGTCGCGGGTGAGACGTATGAAAAATGATTTCATATGATTTTTCACATGCTATCTGTGAAATGTTCCATGCCTAACTCTTATTTCTAGAGTACTTACTCCTTTGTTGTGTTTACTGTTCGACTGTATAAGAGCACAAATAATTTATGGAATACTTAATATATCAGCGACCGCGTCGCGTTCCAGTTTTTATAAATCAATAGTATTTCATATATTTTGAAATACAATGTAGGCACATGCTTCGCTTTCAGAACTGCTAATGGTGTATCTTCTGTCAGAAATAAATCTGTATGGAATCACTACTACAGTATTCTATGTATGTGAAAATAAATGCCAAAATGACTTCATAAACTTCTTAGTTTATTAAGTCAAGAGTACATCATCATCATTATTTTTGGATGTTGGTAAAAATTTCTGCAGCAGAGACGATGCCGGCCTAATAGACACGAACAAGAGACTCTTAATTAAGATAGAGAATATAATGCTTTTGCGTACCTATACCTTATGATACAAAATAGGCTGTTTAGTGGATCGCATGTATAAATGATGATTGACCGATTTGATTGTTTTTTTTGCGTTCGTAATTTATTTTATTTATTTAATTCAGGCTACAAGGCTCATATTATAAAAATACGATAATACAATACAATATAGGTACATAACTTAATAAAACATAAAATACTATAACATACATATAACAATAATCACTATTTCACACGTGAAGGCGTGTGTTGCGCTGTGGTAGGTATCCGGCTACGGAATCGCCGGAACATTACACCTTTCGGCCAAAAGTCCTCCTTCATGAAGGTCGACAGGCGTTCAGTCCGTACTCTAACCACAAAGGAATTGAAGTTCACGTCGTGTGTAATGTCAGGATAAAGTTTGTATGACAGATTTTGTTTTTTTTTAATCCACTGTAAATGTCAAAATAGACGGGAAAATATACGCAAGCGAAGATGCTCACGGGTCCCTGGTTTACTATAAAACCTTTCTCGTCGGTTTTCTTTTGTTAACCCATACAATTAGTATTCATTAACATCCAATCCGGATATAAGATAATGCCTTTTACTGACCCCATCAAGTAGGAAGAGTAGAGAGTAAAACAAGGTGCTATTGTGGTAAATCTAAGACCAAATTGAAACAGATCCAATAAACATTTACGGGGTAATCCCTTTTGTTTCCAGGATTGGCATTTTCTGGGGTATGTGGTGGAGTCTTCCTTTTATATTGTTGAGATAAAAGTCACTAAGTGTATATACTCTGATGTGAATTCAAAGAATAAATAGCCTGTATATACTGATATTTTATGTATCCAAAAAGTGTTTTTTTTTAATGTACGGTACGGTATTTAGATATTGAGACACAAAAATCTGTATAAAAAGAAATATATTTCAAAATAGAATAAAACCCAGGTTTGTGATAGGCGCTGAAACCATTGCAAAGAAACTTGCTTCGGAATAAATGCATTTTAGCTACCGATTAGAAACGTATATATTTATGTATATATATGGCAGTTGGATATTATAATTCGCTATTTTACATACCCACTAGCTGTTTTACCAATCAGCTCCGTTATGTAAAACAGCTGAACGACGTTTAGCAGTTTTTCATAATTGCTGAACTTTAACACGCGGAATCGAATAAATGTTTTGCATTTATCAATACAGCGGGTTTTCGATAAGCGGTCTTGTAAAACAGCGTATTTTACAATTTATCTACAACATTATACGCGGTCATTTATATTGGTGTAACAATTTGTTGTACAGCAATGATGCGGCGCGGTTCGATGGCGATGCTCGGCGGGGGCGAGCCGCTGATCGTGGTGGAAGAAAGCGGAACGGAGGACACAGACTCCTCTCCGCGTTCCTCAGCGCCCGCGCGGGGTCTGTCCGTGGACCAGGAGTCGCCGCCCGACCCCTACCACTTGTCGCCGTGGCGCGACACCCGCAAGCACTCGCTACCGACACCATCTTGCACCACTGGACCCACTGCTAGTCAGGTTAGTACAACAATTTGCTTTATGATACAGCTGTTTCACATAACAGAGCTGTTTTGTTAAACAGCTAGCAGTTATGTAAAACAGCGTATTATAGAATCCAACTTTAACGAAGACACTAGTACGAGTATTTTGCGCGCAGTTTCACTGACTTCCTAAAGAAATTGATCAAGATCAAACATGCACCAGATTTCAAGTTACAACTTCAGTAATACAATTGATACCGCATTCAATTCGCGTAGTTTTTTTTGTGTGATCCGCGTACAGATATACCTACTACCTACCACCTAGACAGACCAACAGAAATTCTAAAGATAATTGTTTTGACTTTTAGTCTCTTATTGGATCATATGAAGATCCCTCATATTTCTTTTTGTTTTTGGCACACAATAGGTAGGTACTTTATAACCTGCACTCCTAACACATAGGATACTTTTTATCCAGATTGGACAATGGCATTAATCCATGCATCTGCATGCATGCATACTTATAAGAAGGTATTACAAGAAGGTATTACAAAAATCTCAAACTTAAAATATAACACGTCACAGCCGACACGATTGCTGTTATAAACTCTAATTGCCAATCAGTTGCCAGTCGTGAACTTAATTTAGCATATGAAATTAACTAACTAGGGCACTAATTGGCTCATGTAAGAGCTCAAGACGACAACCAAATTAAACATTATTAATATCGAATTATTCTAACAACTATAGTATTACAAAAGTGTACGGCCAACCATCTGAATTATCAAACTATACCACAATATTACTATTTAATAGATACGATAAGGCTGACTCTTGAAATTCTATTTCAGTCAAACTTTTCATAAAGTTTACTCGTGTTCATAACTGAATTTACCAAGTGAGTATTTGTCTAGGTCTAAAACTAATGAATTTTATGATATAGTCATAATCACTATTCGACATATTCTACTATACCACTAAGGCAGCAAACAAGCATACGGCCCGCCTAATGTAAGCGGTTACTGTAGCCTATGGACGCTTGCAACAACAAGGAGAAATAGTTGGGCTGGGAACATAGGAGACAATAGTGCGATGCTTATCCTATCTGCCAACACAACGCTTCCTCGCGGAGCTCTGGCGACCTTGCTCACCATTAGGAACAACATAGCACGGAGCTATGTTATTTGGTTACGATTTTCTGCAAAGTGGAGGTACTTCCCCTATTGGGCAGCTTTAATTGTGAGTGGAATTATTCGATTAAACTATGCCCTACCTCCTACTAGGTGAAAAGAATAAAATGACAAATATTTGAATTACAAATATTTCGTTAACTTCTCAAAGTTGCAATTTTTTGTTTATTTTAATTAATATTTTGTTTATTATTTTGTAACTGTTTTACTTTTAAACATTACCACACACTAGGATTTTCTCCTGTAGATATCGTGGGTGTTTTTACAAACACAAATTAACGCATAGAGATGCACAAGCCATGTGTTCCGTACGGGCATCGAATTGGCTGGCTTTGATTTGGCTGACGCCTACGTGACATCAAATGTTTGCCAAATTACAATTTATAATTGATATTATACATTAGTCATCAAATAAGGCATCATTAAAAGTATGTAGATAACGCATGGATAAACATGTAATGCGGCTTCAGTGTTATAGTGGCGTATGACGTTTTTGATCTATTTCCATTAACCAGATGCAATATAAAAACTCATGCGTTATGATTTATTGACTTGGTTGAAAGCTTGAAAGCAATTGATCAGCTGACGTTTTATTTTTCTATCCTCCTACTCCTAGTTAAAACTATGTAACACATTGTCGTGGGCAGGTACGCCGCCTGTCTGAGCGGGGCGAGAGCGCGGCACGCGAAGCGCGCGAAGCTGCATTCCTCGCCACGCTAAGCCAGTCACAGCCACAGCCGGGTGGCAGAAGGTGAGATTCTGCTTAGGTACCTTTATGATAATATTATCTACTTTTTAGGAGGTGTATTTAAAGCTAGATTATCACCATTATCGGTTATGATATTGTTTAATTTTTAAAAAGAAAATAATTTCACAACCAGCTTTCACACTCTCATTTCTACTCTCTGCCTTTCTTTCGTGGTCTATTTATCGTTGATTTGATGTTTTCGTTGCAGACATTCCGTAGTAACAATATCTCGAGTTCCTCAAGCACTGTTTGGGCGTGGACGCCGTGAGTCAATCGCTGCTTTTCCAGCATTGGCTCGACGCCGAGACTCCGGCTCCAAAAAATGTGAGCAAGCCTAACTTATTAACAACTTTCCATTATCTTTATAAACCAATTTAACTGGCCTACATATTTTGTGTAAAGCTCTGGTTTCTATTGCAGGCCCACCAGCCACAGACACACTCGGGAGTACCCATAATCTACAGCTAGATATCATGGACGACATAGTCCAGGCTCGGAAAGTGCGCATGCGCTTGTGGAACACTTCTAATGAACGAGTATGCGAAGTCCAACCTTTGGACGAGCGCTCTCCCATGGCCGGGTCTGTGCGATACACCAACCGTGGACGCCGGCACTCAGACTTTGTAGGCTCGCCTCTGCCACCAATCCCAGCTCGACGTCGAGCTTCTGAAATGCCACCACCGCCTCCCATTCCTCCCCGTAGCGGCGCTGGCGTTGTATGCACTGATACAGATCTTCATCTGATGCTCAACGCACTCACATCGTCAGCTACAGAGATCGATCGCTGTGGCAAACCAGAACGGACCCGACGGCTTGCTGACATGAGATCCAGCAGTTTCGATGCGTCTTCCCTTAGGGATAAGCCTATGGAGTCTGGTACTACTTGGTTCACTCGAAGGCACCAGACATTAGCCACAAAGAAGAAAGAAACTGAACCCAAGAAGAGTAAAGTGACTTTTGCCCCCGATTCAAAACAAGCGCCTGGTGATGTTGCAGCTGTAGTTTGGGATAAACCTTCGGGATCAGTAGTGGACGCAAGTGCACTCGGCAGTGCTATCGAAGTGTTCCTTAGGAAGAGTACGGCTGTAGACCCGGGTGCATCGACATCCGGTACGGCAGTTGTGAAAGAATCAGCGCCAAAAATTGAGGTTCGACAGAAGGCGCGGGACATTCCAGCAACGGTGAGGCAGACTGGCCGTCCAGAAGGGGAGCGCTGGTACCCTAATAGGCCAGAGGAGGAGGAAGCGGCGGAAAACTGCGAGGCCTCCCTCTGCACATCATTAAAAGACCTTTTCGTGTAGACACCATGTGTGTATTTAAAACTCTTGTAAATTATAAACTTACCTTTAGTTGTCGAGTAAAGATTCGTTTCTAAAATGGAGAGTGAGAGGTCGTGGAGGTCGTACTTTATGAATCTTTCTATGTGATAGACTATGCGCCGGTGCCGGTCGTCCTGAGTCGACTCACGACCGACGCCTGATTCGCGTAAAATTATTTTTAGAGTAAATTCTATTTTCATTGTAAATTTTTTGATATTAGCGATCAGAATATTGACTTATTGTTAGATAGTGAATTATATTCGTAATCACCGGGCGCGCGTTTTCCACGCCGAGTGGCGGTCTCCCACCGCGCGCCCGCCCCTACCCGTCTCGTTAAACAATCTGTGTCTTGTAATCCAGTGTTACCATTAAAAGAATTAAAACTTTATCATATAGCAGACATTAAAATGGAGACGTCGGGAGAACGGTACGCTTAATAGACGAAGGCGACACTCTGTCGTCTTCAATCAATAAAAGTTTTTATCGATGTTACACTGCATTTTATTTTCAGACATCCTTAACTCTTTCCTAAACAGTTGTTCCTGTTATACAATCGTGCGGCCAGTTTGCCGGCACATTCTAAACAATAATACACAACAAACTTTTATGAGGGACATCCAAACCAATTTTCCGAATTTCACGTGATAACTTTTTCAATTACTTTGATAGATGATCTTCTCTTCTGACCGTTTCAGTTAAATAAACGTCAGAGATATAGTTAATGTTATATAATAACACTTTCAGGCATAGGTTCGCTAATAGTGGGACAATAATTATGATCCCCGTTTACCCGTCAAAGTTATACAGACTAATAAAGACCGTATCTTATAATAGTGGCTCTCAAGTTATGAGGAACCTGCCTTTTAACAGAATCTGACACCCACAGGGCACTATCAGAGATAGTTTCAGTTAGGTATACTTCTCAAGGGCACTCTGTACGTTCTTCAAAATACTTTTTACAATGATTTTCTTTCCCGCTTATATTATCGATAACGCAAATTTGAATTGATTTCCAGTAAGTAATAAAAACTGAAATCATATTTTGAGAAAAGAGATTTCTACGAAAGAGACTCGCTTTAGAAGTAATACGAGTATGGTAATATAAGGCTACATTCAAAATGGTTTATGTTTATTTTTGATATTCTTTAATATTATAGGTGCTGCTATAGTTATACGAGTATAGGTAATAGGTTTTATTAGTTGATAAGGCTAAGTACTAAACTAATATCGCGCAAGGCAGGTACACAAATTTATCCTTGAATCATAATATTACTTTTCTAGAAATAACCTACGTACCTACACACTCGCTTATAATATTTTTTAAACCCTAATGAATTCATTAATTGATCTCACAATCAAAAATAATGTACATTAATGAGATGAACGTTATAATCTATATCTATATATATAAAAGAGGAACCTGACTGACTGACCTACTGACTGACATATCAACGCATAGCCAAAACTACAGGAGTTAGATGCCTGAAAGTTTGCATGTTGGTTCCTTTTGCACTGTAGACGAGCACTTAAGAAAGGATTTTTGGAAATTCAACCCCTAGGTTGTGAAAATGGGGGCGTAATTTGTATGAAAGTCCGCACACACTACCATGCGTTTGACATACACACACACATATTTAATAAACGATAATATCGTCAAGATTATGTACAGCTGTCATTCGCTGTAGACATTTTGACAATTGTTTTCTTTTAGACATAACACATTTTATGATATGAAACCTCCATGGTGTAGGTACAGTGGGTTGAGTATATTTTAGAAACGAAATTTACCTAAGTACGCAGGCGAAGCTGCGCACGGGAAGTCTAGTATTATGATAATACCCTTTCAGTTAAGTGCCTCTTTAATGACTAAAGTTGTATCAACTCAATATTGCTGAGTAGTACTACTACACAATAATTAATTCTGTTTATTGTTTAGCTACAATCACTACAAGACTATTATCTATAGACGTTGCCACTATTCTATCACCTTCTGCCTGAGTACTACCGAGCGAACACAATTAATTCTGGAAACTGAGTTGACATTCAAATTAGCTTCCAAATGGCCCACTTTATGCAATTAACAACGTATTCTGTTTGAAATGTCCCACTTTATCTTCTAACTCATTTATATGATGACGTTCTCGGCGACTGCGGTCGCAATAAATAGCCTTTTGTTAGTCATTATCTCTAACATGAACTGAGAGGCTCTAGCTAACTTCAATTATTAAGATTTATAAACTTTTTTATAATTTCTATTGAAAGAGATTTTCTTTTGTTTTATCGGACTCTCTTTTGTTACCTTCATTAGTTCCCTCATTATTCATTTTCTTTCATTTGTTTTAATACAAATGCTTCGATTCCGCATTTGTACCTACAAGTCAAGGTAGGTACAAATTTTACTCGGATTAATCTTGTTTTCCTCAATCGCGTAAGAATGACCGTAAATCCACTCCTAATGGCTGCTTAAGTCACAAAAGATCAAATTTTGACTAAATTTCATCTGATTAGCTTCAGCATTTTCGAATTTTGTTATCGTATCAATGAATTAGTCCATATTCAAGACATGTTCTAATAATTTTAATGCAGAAGATTAATAAGGCAAGTGCATCAACTAAATACACTTCAGTACCTACTCGTAGTATCAACGAAAATTTCATTTACTTGAAGCTATTTCAAATACAAGCTTTTCATTTGCAAAAATATAACTACGCAAACACGACTCGACTATTGATATTGGCCGCGATATATCGTAGGAATTTCAATTTAATAGTGTATCTACTGATATGTGAAAGGTTTTGCGTACATATCCTTTTTATTTATAATATTATTAAAAATACTCGGGGTCTTTGTAAACCCTTTGGCCTTCGGTCGAGGCCGAGACCGATATTTATAGAAGGCTTTTCCTCTTTTTACACGGTTCGGATAGCAGCGATAAGTTAATACCCAAATTAGGTCCTACCTAAGTATTGTTGACCGTATTTTTTGTAGCTATACAGGACTTGATATCAATCGAAAAATTTTACTACTTACATAATGTTATTTCGAACGACCTTCTCATAATGAACATAGGTAAAAAAAACGAATAAAATCTTTAATTCATCCATCCTATCACCACCAACTTGGGAATTTTCTAAGTGAGGTCCCAATTTTCTAATTGTATTCAGAAAGGGGCTTGTGGCTAAGTAATAACTACGCTGATCAACCAACTTGCCGCGGTTAGTCTGTGGATGGATCAGCATTCTTAACACATCGAGACCCCTCCGCTGCATTGGAGAGTGACTTATAGCCATGAGTTTCAGTTGTCATTCGAACAGGGGCCCGGGTCTGCTATTTCAGTTGTATCAGAAAGGCTGTCCAATGGCGCTAAACGACATAAAAAGTGACAGATTTCGTAAAGAAAAAATCGTCAAAAATCAATAATTCTGAATGATGACGATTTTGACATAATATTTTTTTTCGTTACCCCATTCAAGGATTTTCTCCTGTATCGTGGGTGCGTTTACAAACATAAATTCTCACATACACAAACGCCCAGACCGGGAACAACTACCTATCTATAGATAGATATATACTACCTATAGATCGAACACATATTTGCTCCGTGTGGGGATCGAACCCACAACACGTGGCGCAGAAGCCGATCGCTCAACCGCTACGCCAAACGTGTCGTCAAAATAGCAGATTTGAGGCCCAGATACGACAATCGTTAGTGATTATCAAAGCCCAAAAAAGCCTGATAACGAGTCTATCCTTCGAGTAGGTAATTCGAATATTGGCATTGCCCGGAAATTTCGGAGGTGTGATAGCAGCCGCTTCATTTTAAATACTGAACTTTAGCCGCATCTGGTTAGACTGGAACCGATACCAACATAGTTAGGAAATGGTTAACATAAAAACCTTCCTCAGAGTTCAAGATATTTATTATTATTATTATTCAGCCGTTGTCGTCCCACTGCAGGGCAAAGGCCTCCCTACCCTCTTTCCACTCCTCACGACTCAAGATATAATTTAAAAAAATATACCGAATTGGTCCAGCCGTCTTCGAGTTTTGCGATTGATTTTTATTTATATACTAGCTTTTGCCAGCGACTTCGTCCGCGCGGAATAGTTACTTTGTTCCCTAGTTCTTCGCCCGCGGTTTCACCTGCGTTGCCCCGTTCCTAAGGGTTGTAGGAAGTAGTAGAAGAAAGAAGTAGGAACGGGGTTCCTAAGGGTTGTAGCGTGATGTTTTATAGCTTGAAAACTTTCTCATGAATCACTCATTTTCCCAACATTCCCCTTCACTGCTCTGCTCCTATTGATCGTAGCGTGATGAAAAGTATACTATAACCTGCCCAGGAGTATGAAGAACAATTGTACCAAGTTTCGTTGAAATCAGTCGAGTGGTTTTTGTTTCTATAACGAACATACAGACAGACAGACAGACAGACAGACAGACAGACAGACAGACAGACAGACAGACAGACAGACAGACAGACAGACAAAAATTTTACTGATTGCATTTTTGGCGTCAGTATCGATCATTAATCACCCGCTGATAGTTATTTTGGAAATATATTTCATGTACAGAATTGACCTCTCTACAGATTTATTATAAGTATAGATATTAATTATATGGCAGTACAACTATCCACGCATCGGGAAATGCAGTGTGGGGCGACTTCTAATGACATGGGCGGACGACCTGGTTAAGATCGCTGGGAGTCGTTGGATGCAGGCGGCAAATAACCGGTTCCTGTGGAAGGTATAAGGAGGCCTTTGTTCAGCAGTGGACGTTTGGCTGATAAATGATGATAATAATATTATGAGTACACCTCTGCCTAACCCTTCGAGGAATACAAGCGTGATGGTATGTTATAATATTATGACAAAAGGAAAGGTATACTTATTAGACAGTGTCAAAATCCAGAAAGTCACCTTTTTACCATTTTCATTTTCCAACGAATTAATATGAAAGCCTTGATACTTGTAATGTCAATAAAAATAATAGAAAGCATCCACTTCCGTTGATTAAAACCCGCTAAGTGCACTTTTATTAAATGTGGAAGTAATAGAGTTCATACTTCCGTGAAATAGAGGAAAATGTTAACGATATATTATCGGAAGCATTACAACATTACAATTTATAAATGCAACTTTATATTTTTTTATTCTACCTTCAATCATCTCTAATCATCGTACAATATATACATATGTTGTACATGAGAATATCTTGTGCAGATCATCGGTTCCACAATAGTTATAACTTAGGTAACATGTTAAACTACAGACAGATTTTATAAAATTAACTATTCAGGTTAGAGGATTCTTTTTTTATTTTTAATCAAAATTTTACTTACAATGTTTTTATCTCGAAACTCGTAGCCAAACTGAGCTCGCTAGAGGCACTCGCTATTATCATTTAAGCTATTTTCAAGGATGATTCAATATAAGCTATTTATAAGTTGATAAAGATTATTACATAATTTAATATATAAGTGGTGTCGACACGAACTTAGTTTACTTTAGTGTAGTTTAGAGTCAAAGTTAGGTATTGTTAATTAAATGTTCCGTGATTATTTGCAAAATTAACTAAATTTGAGATGAGATTAAATAAGAGATAGTTCTGGAGTAAATTAGCTCATTTACGACTCAGATCATTTCCGTGGCGACATATATAATTATTATAAAAAATTTCGTTGATAGTTGGGTAAATAGTTGATGTCCGAGTGACGCGCAAACGAGTCGAGATCTCTGTGTTCTCCTTTTGAATTTGTTGATTAGATGGAAATGGTGGAATCAACCTCAGCCACGATTTTTGGGCATCTCATGGTCTGCAAGTGCAACTTGTCTACAACATCCAGCACGCGGGCTAGATGAACCAGGCAGGTAAATTTTTTTTTCCTATTCTCAGTATATTTTTGACGAATTTTCTCAAAACATAATCCAAAATCCTTGATCACGTAATACTTAGAACATACTTTGATTTGCAGTTCTGAAAAGCTTGGTCAGGTGTACGTAATCTCCTTCTTATTGAATCGACAGCAAACGGAGAGAAAAGAGCAAAAGAAAAAAAAACATTGAAAAAAATTAATTCCGTATACGTATCTAATTAACACACAATGCTTGTACGAGTATTACACAAGCAACTAAGAATCCTATTCAGGAACTTTCATGGTTATTTTGAGGATCTGAGAACTCCTTGTTGTTATTTTTTAAGATATAGGTCGATAGGAATTCTGAATGTGGTCTCGAACTCAACTTGCCATAATGCCCGTTGTTTGTGTGACTCCACTATGTGAAATTATGTATACTCGTATGTATCTTCCTACATCTTTGTAGCTACAAATGTATACAAGTGTGTGGACCTTCTATATAAAACTATGTTGTAACCATACCTTGAACTAGCGATCCCTGGAAATCCCACACATCTATGAAACTTAATTCCGTGCGCTTTAATCTAGCTCAGATTAATGCCTAGTAGGTACGTGTGGATTCTACAAAATTTATTAGACGTCTATAGTTTGTAGGTAGGTATTATAAATGTTTTGCTGTTGCAACCATTTCCATTAAGTTTTTATATAAGTAAGTAGGTAATAAAATATTTTAAATAATGTAGTTAGAACTGCCTAGTTAGGTTAGTGGTCCCAAATGCGACTGCTTCGCTAGAGGTTCTGGGCTCAATTCCCAGGTCGAGCAAAGGTTTATTGAGTTATTCTATGAAAAGCGATATCGATTCATGGTGGACATTCCAAGAACCTGAACGAAACACTAAGTCCACTTGTATCATGCGTACCGCTGAAATGTGGAATGCGATTCCCGAGTGGGTCTTCCCGGGTAGATATAATCTGGGTGTCTTTAAATCACGTGTGAATCGGTTTCTTTTAGGCAAGCGCGCTCCATCGTAGATCGCAGTATCGCTTAACATCAGGCGAACTGGCGGTCAAGAGTAAGCCTATCACATATATATAAAAAAAATACAAATGTCCCTGTTTTAAATTACAAGTACAAATCTCTGCTTTGTAATAGCACAACCTAAAGCCAACTGTTTCTTTAAAAAAAATTACAAAAAAAAACTTAATAGCAGCTTGAAATTCGGACTTGTGCCCGGTTAATGGCAATAGGCTCGCCCCCTATTACATATGACATAAACATTCCGGGGAACTGTGGGTGTAAATTAGTACACTGCTGCAAAACCCTTCGGGGAATACAGGCGTGATGATATGTTATTTAGAAC
This sequence comes from Acronicta aceris, assembly GCA_910591435.1. Taxonomy (NCBI): domain Eukaryota; kingdom Metazoa; phylum Arthropoda; class Insecta; order Lepidoptera; family Noctuidae; genus Acronicta; species Acronicta aceris. Next base: position 11,630,904 of record OU342768.1, read on the forward strand.
TTTCTGTGACAATTTTTAGTGTTCATGCATAGAAATAATATACTAGAACATGATATAAAGGAAAATGATCTTTCCGCTTGATGTAAAAGCACCGTCTTTGTAGAAAACCTCGTTTCCACGAACACTACAATTTCCTTATACCTCCCTGTAAGTGAAGTATGACGTAAGCTTTATTTATTGTTGATGATTCATAATACTCAGCATTTTTAATTAGCTCTTTCGATGGTGTGATTGACAGTAGTAGCAGATATCGGCAGGTTCAATTTGGCACCGGCACGCTGGTTATGGGTGGTAGTGCATGTGAGATTTGTGATTGTAAACAGTTTGCTGGTATGTTTTAGGTTCCAAGTAATAGGGAAGAACCCATTGCCATTAACCGAACATAAATTCAGGCCTAGAGTTGTTATTGAGAATTTCCTATTAGATATACCCAATAACACATATCTCGATCCGGTAAATCTAATTCAGGACAGAGGCTCAGTTTTATCGCAAGCAATCACTATCTCAATAATAATCCTTACATCTATAAAGTATAGTTTTTACATGTTAAACCTTCCTTCCTTGTAAACCAAGCCAGACTATTGATTCGTCGGCCGGCCCTAATTACAACTTGTGAAAGACCTTCAAAGTCTAGAAGTTTTAGACATGTTCTACTGTATTACTAATAATGACGTTATATGTGTACTGAATTCTGTAGAAATGTTAAACAAATTTTAAATCAGAGCTTATACTTAGAGGAATTTATTGATGTAATAAAAAGGAAATTTAAATTCAGCGACATTTTTATTAAAACTTAAGGAGCGAAAGTGACAAATTTTATTTAACGGGGTTTAAGTGAGGAGGTCGCTTGGCGGGTGTAAAGTGTCTCAAGCTATAAATTGCGCCATCTTGCCTACCCGACACGCTTGGCGAGTCGCTTCACTATGAAAATGTAACAAACATACTCTTATGAAATTTAAATATATTCAGATAGGCATCTCTTAAGCGGCTAGAAAATATCTAACTTGCTGGGTGGTAGGACCCCTTGGGGTCTGACTTGCTGGCGATCACCCTTACGTCGGATTCTGTCGTAAAGCACCTCGGTGTGTGTCTTGACTTTTGCGCGTAAGAGCCGGAACTGGCTTCTGTTGCATCGGCTCTGGCAGTCTACTGTCCGTTGGGCTCTTATGGGTCGGTAACGCATCAGCAACTCCTCTGGTGTTACAGGTGTCCAGGTGCGCAGGTTTTTCGCGGTCTTATATCGTTATTAAATCTATGTATCACTTCACCATTAACTAACACTTCAAGATCAAAATGTCATAATTAGCAGAAAAACGTTGGATCCATTGATATGAGATTATTTAAGAGTAGCGACCCGTGCGCAGCTGTACTTGCGTAGATTTTCCCGAATTTTCACTTACATATTCTTCATTCATTTCTATTTATTTATATAGATGCAATAAATTTAAATTGAAACGAAAGATTCGACTTGTAACTTTTATATATCAAAGCAATATTTATATCATGCTGAGTATTTTACCCCCAAGTCCATGTCGTATAATAAAAAAAGACAGAAGTGACCCCAAGCCTACAACAAACCTGAATAATTTACGATTGCTCATTTTACGACTACGTCTGATAAAAATTCTTTATAAACGACAAGAAACATAAAACCGTTTAAATGTTTAGTCAGGTAAGTATTAATGTAATGGAAAAAGTGCTGTTGTAATACAAATAAAAGTTTTATGACACTTTTATGTCTACTACAGGGGTTACAAAGGAATGTTTCAATATTTTTTTTATTGCGTGCATACATTCTTAACTCGTCGAGGCCTCTCCGTGCCTCGGTGAGCAGTTGGTCCCGGGTAGTCAGAAGCCCAAAAAGCCTGACAAAGTTAAAGTATTTTACTTCAATTAGACCACTAAAATAGGTAGTTTTTTGGTTAGTCAAAACTAGTTGCATGGTTTTAAAATAACATGCAATACCATGCACATAGCAATCAACAGCCCGTTCCACATGCACCTCTACAACTCTCGGATGAGAGCGAATGCTTGGAGAGCGAATGATTGGAGAGTGAATGCCCGATTGCCGATTGCACCTTGTTCAATAAAATAAATCTGACATTAATCAATAGAGTTACTTTAATGATTACTTAAATAACATACGCAATTGTTAATTATTATCATTATTAATAACAACCGTTATTAATATTAAATAACGTTGTTACAGTTCCTAATAGTGTGTCTTATGGAGAAGAGCCGGCAAGAAACTCTATAGATATTTACTTGCTGTATATTTACTTGCTGTGGCAATCCCTAAATCCTTTTGTATATTGAATAAATCTTATACATCAAACTGCAGAATTCTCAGCAACTAGTTGGAACAAAGTTGTAAAACATAATATTGTAATCAAGTTTTTTATTTTTTTAAAAGAGTGTCTATGGAGTTTCTTGCCGGCTCTTCTCCATACGACCCACTTTTTGGAACCGTGCAAATAGTTTTGACTTTTCCAAAGTACCTATTTAGTGGTCTAATTGAAATAAAACATTTTGACTTTGACTTTGACTTTGATACTCCTAACAATAAACTCCTAATAAACCAATCCATCCTTCAGATATCTGTATTGCCTCCGCTGCTTTCATAGAAAAACCCAATAACAATTTGCTCGACCTTGGGATCGAACCTAGCTTGTAAATTGTAACGCATTAAACAACAAAATTATACTGACCATTAAAATAGGGTATTTGACTGATTATTTTTTATAGTCTTATGCAAATGTTTACCATAAATAGAACGCATCACGAGAACAAATTTATAATCGGCTCAAAAATAAGAAAGTTACAAGCATTTTAATTTTATGCTAAACAGAGAACGCACTATACTTGTTTATGACGTCACAAACCAATGCGCCATACAAATCCTATACTAACACTGATTTGGGAGAAAGGGACAAAACATCCCCTCTCAATCCCCACCAAAAACTTTAAATGATTATAATTTTCTTTGATTAACCAATTTATATTATTTTTTCAGAATATGATTTGTATTTAATTTCATTATTTCACTCAGCCTGGTATTTTTAGTTATCCAAACATTAGTCAAATACCCATAATAATATTGGTATCGCTCATGTTCGCGGGGTGTGTTACGAGAAAATAATGAAGTCATACTCGTAAAATATACATGGCGCGAAGGAGCTGCATTGTAAATTCATCGTTGCTTCACAGAATTAAATGTAAATTACCTGCAAAGCACTTGTTTGTGATGTTCTGTAAAACCTTGTAACACATAATAGTTATGCGTATTTTTTATTCTTTAATCAATATTTTAAAGCACTTTTAGTTTTTTGCTTTATTCAAGTATTTAGTAACTTCATTCGGCATTATAACGAACTTTTAATTATCGCACCTATATATTATGGTATATTCGTACAACATAATGTTTTTTGAATACCCATTAACTTTTAAACCTCCCACTGGGAAAACGTCCCTCCACATCTACTACAGCCCGTCATAAGCATGCTGAATGTCACGAATCCCATAGCCGAGACCATAGAGCAATGGAATATAAGTACCGTTTTTAGTCGGTACGAATCCGAAATACCCTGCCGACTCCCCAGGTTTCAGACGGTCATTATTATTTCCGTAAGGGCCGATTTTTCCATTGCCAGATAACTATCGGAGGAATAAATTAGCAATTTTTGACAGTTTTTCTATACAAAATCTGTCAAACGTCAATTTTATTCCTCAGTTGAAAGAGGTCTAGCGATTGAAAAATCGGCCCTAAGACAAAAAAGAACTTAGTTTCTTTTCAACAAAAAATCACAGGTTAATAACCTCATCTAGCCACTCAACACCCCTTTACTGAACATAAAATAAATCAGAGAATATTAAAAAGTAACACCCCAAAAGAATATTTAAAAGATAATTTATTCTTTTATAAAGATAATTTATAAAAGAATTATGTATAATCCCGCTCCGTAAGCTTGGGTACTGCTTTAATCTTTTAAGTAAGTAAAGATAGAATACACAGTGATGATTTGTAAATATTTGCATACCGAATATAATCGGGATTAGAACTCTCATAAATCTGATTCTATAAGCTGGTGAATGGAAGGTTTGTGGGTTTGCTTAAAGTATTGCAAGAAACCGAGTTGAATGCTTCAATTATATATATGTAAGTCAGTTAAATAAATTTTTGAAGGTTTTTTTGGGTATTCTTTAAAAAGATTATATATTTGACTTGACATTAGCCTAGTGCAGCCCAACTGCTACGCTACGGGTTCTGTGTTCGTTTCCCAGATCGAGCAGTGTTATTGAGTTTTTCTATGAAATTCTCAGTGGCGAGCCTATATTACCATCTGCTACTGAGAATTTCATAGAAACACCCAAAAACACTTCTCGACCTGGGAATCAAACCCAGAGGTTTAGAGGTTCTTAACGTAGCACTCAAGCTTATGACCGCTAGCTAATGAAATACTTTTTGTTTTATTGATTAGGTCGGCAAACGAACAGGCGAGCCATCTGATGGTGAGTAGTCATAGCCGTCCATGGACACCTGCAACACCAGAGGAGTTGCTAATGCGTTGCCGAGCTTTAAGAGCCCTAACGGACTGCAGACTGCCAGAGCCCCAGCAACCGAGAAAGAACTGGCTCTTACGCGCAAAAGTCGAAACACACACCAAGGTGCTCTACGACAGACTTCGACGTAAGGGTGGTCACAAGCCAGACCCTGAGAGGTCCTACCACCGAGCAAGTCAGATATTTTCTCGGCCCTTACGAGATGCCTATGCCTGCTGCAGGATTTTGTAATATGATTGACAAGTGACAGAATTTGGAATAAATCAGACCTGTGTAAATTGTTTATACTTATCTCTTCACCAAGAAACTCTTCGCTAAGAATACTCTCTCGCGACTAACACACCTTTCAAACAGACACATAGATCAGATACACAGAGGCACCTCTTTTTCGTCGAGGGTTAAAAATAAATTGAAATAATCGAAACTGTAATGGATATTATTATAGTCTAATTTAGTTTTCAAAGATATTATTATAACAATCTCAAAAATTTATACAAAAATGTACTCGACGAGGATGGGATTCGAACCCACGCGTGCAGAGCACATTGGATTAGCAGTCCAACGCCTTAACCACTCGGCCACCTCGTCTTATGTGTCCAAGTATCAATTAACAGTGTGTCTCGTATAACAAGCATCAACTACGATTGTTTATTCAACTGTTTTGAATTCAATCTTAACTACTGTTAATTATGTAATTAACAGTAGTTAAGATTTTGGGTTTATGGTATTAGTTTTTTGAGGCCTGAATGGCAGTGAGGAACTGTTTTCTAACCCGTCCCCACACGGGGTGAAACTACTACTTTATATATTGTGTTTTTTATCAACAAATCAAACGAGACAATACAGATATTCATTGAACTCATATTTCATAATAATTAATAATATTAAATGAAAAATACCACATAAAGAAAATCCTATATTTATAGAATCCTCATATAATTATATATAGGCCTTTCCTTTTAAAAACCTATAACATGATTTTAGTACATTGACCTCCGAATCTAATATAATAAATACGTAAAGCTCGTTTCAACAATGCCACTAATATTAATTTAAAATGTAATCAATATTACCTTTTACAAGACCACAATAATCAACGCAATTCCCTCTAGAGGGTGTGACTATATGTCTATACATGGCATCGTACCTTGCAAATGAATCAATCGCTTTCATGTCGAATTTATTTTTATTTTAGAGGAAATTGATTCAGTCGTTTTAAAATCATAGCGTACTAAGTTTATATCAGGCATTTTGAAATGGTTGCAACTTACAGAATATTTGTTCCGTTATTTATTATATTTTTAAGATATACATATTTTTTTAAATTAAATAGCCTTTATTTACTCTGACCTTTGCACCATTTATAATATAATAACACATAAACTATACTAACTATACTTAACTATACTATATTAACTTATTCCTACATATATTAGGTCTTATAAAATAACACAGTGTCTCACAAAACTGTACAAACAGTTTGACTGTATGATGAATATCCATGAATCTGCAATCCAATCAACTCATTATTAGTACCTAGGTATATATTCATTTTATTATTATTATTTATCTAGTCTCAAGATCTAAATAACTTAAGGTTCCGGCGGAGCTTGAATTGCCCACAAAAACGTAATACCAAAATAAATCGTAATCACAAAATATTCTATCAAATCATGTTATTATTCGGATTTGGATACCGGTAATCTAGGTTCCTATCGTACCATTTCCTCTGCTACTTCACTGGAAACAAAAGACCGAAATATCGTACCAAACTTGGTAAAGTTATCAAGAATTGCATTCGCTTACATTTATTTCCAGTGAAGTATTTTGGACGAAATGGTAGAGTAAGAACCTAGATTAACGGTATCGGAATCCGAATAATAATGTAGATCTCTCTATTTGTTCTACATAAGCCGTAGCACGATTACTACAGCTTCGTAGCTCTAGGCTACGTCAATCGTAGCTTTGTAGCGTGTCGTAGCGCCGCGTAGCCGAAGGGTATGACTAACTGGATTTCAGAAACGTTCACCCGTAACTGAGTCAATTAATATCATGACGTCATTCACGTCACCTCTCGTAATATTATAATGATAAACCGTTGAGCCATCGATCGCTGAAGCGGTAAATATTGTTAGCTGTACGTATCTGGGTGCTACGTGGATAATAATGAGCGACAGCCTTATTATACGAGTACTTTCACAATTTATACGAAGTGGACATTTATACTTCACGCTCCATTATTATGATTATTGCTTAATTTTGCCTTACAAGGGAATTGGTAATTTATAGATTGCACGTTTCACTTCTTTACTACGGTTGTGCTGATTTGTGGGTTCGATTCTCATCTGAAATTTAAAAAACTTGTTCGCCCTGAGCGTGACTGCGATGCTGAAGGTCCTGGGTTCGATTACCAGGTCAAGCAAAGTGTTATTGGGTTTTTCTCTGTAGCAGCTCGAAGTTTAGAATTTGTGCCCGGGTACTTTTAATAGGCTCGCTCCCTATTACATTAAACATAAACATACGGGCAAACTGTGGGTGCACAATATTATAGTATGCCTCTGTCTACCCTTTGGGAAATACAGGCGTGATCGTATGTATGATTTAAAAAAAACTGTGACCTGTTTCGAAACTGTAGTTTGTGACAAATAATATATCTTTGTAAAGTTTCCTACAATAATGGTTGTTTAAGCAAACAACCATTATTGCATTCTTTCAAATGCGGAAGTTCATCCATTATTATTTATTCATTTTCATTATGTGTTACATCGTTTTGTCTCAAATAACGATCAAAACCTGTTTCACATTTCAACAATAGGTATATTACATTCTCTGATATCGATGTTAAGTAATGTTAAAGCGCAGTGAATTAATTAATCAACATTAATGAATCAGTCATCGAGCTGCTTGCTCACCGGAACTGTAAAATGTATGCTTATTATGCCGGCATCAATGTAAATAATTAATACGGAGCAGTATTCACTGATATCATTATTTACCGTATTAATATTATCTACGGTAAACGTAATTGTGTACAACATCATGAATACCGATAGATTTTCTAGTAGAGTTGAGGTTCCTTGATACTTGACTGCCTCGTTAGCCTAGTGGTCCTGAGCGCGACTGCTACACTAGAGGTCCTGGGTTCGATTCTCAGGTCGTGCAGTGTTATTGAGTTTTTCTATGAAATTGTCAGTAGCAGCTCGGAGTTTGCGATTTGTGCCCGGTTTATGGCCATAGGCTCACCCACTATTACATGGGACGTAAACATACCAGCGAACTGTGGGTGTACATTAGTACGCCTCTACCTAGCCTTTCGGGGAATACAGGTGTGATGATATGTTATGTTGAGGTTACTTTTTTTAGTTTATTTTGTGGCATTATCTCAAAGATTTGAAGAGACTTGAAGAATTGCAATAGTTATTAATTGAATAATTATTGCATTAGGGTTCGATTCCCACCCGTAGCAAATATTTGTGTGTTCCGCAGATATTTCATTGTTTCGAATCTGAGTGCGCTGTTACGACACAGGACCCGTCTTTTAAAATAAAAAAACACCGTATAAAGATGTTGTTTAGTAACACAATGTGTTAAATATGTAGTAAAGATCAGTATCGTGATTAGATCGCCACCAAGCGCCTTGATTAATTATTTCTAGACCACACAAATATTGATTTCATACAGGACTTTGAACCCTCCACCAATGGCAATCACTCAATAAATACACCAATCAAGTGCTTGAGGTTTTCTAAAAACTGAATGAAACTTGCAATGGCTTGCAATAGTTTTATATTGGACGCAGTAATGGCGTACTGTCAACAGACAGAACGTGCGACACTCCGGGGAACTATAAACAAGTACTTGTGTTAGATTTCAGTTATATTAATCCACGAGCTGTCTGGAAACATTTGTATTCTAGAATCCCTGCCAGTTATAAAAGCTAGGAATTATTATGATATTTAATTTCGCCTTCCTTATAGAATTATGTTTGGGTCTGGGTACCTACGCAATAACTATGTTTTGTCTACAGTATTATCCAATCTATCGAAAACTAAGGCAGAAGTGTACTAAAGTACACTTATAATAATCCGCTGGTAAGTGTAGGTCCCACGTGACGGATGGCGCGAGCCTATGGCCATTATTAGGGCACAAATTCAAACTTGAGGCAATTATCCAACCAAATTCTTGTCACTAATATCAAGTGACATTTTAATAAAGATTAAAAAGCATTCTTCTTCAAACTAGGGAAATAATCTCATCGCAACGGTAAACACAACTATTATAAATACCTAAAAGCTATCTAATCAAACAGGGCTGCCAACATCAAATTCCTTGACATTTACAGATCGATAACAACTAACTACCCATAAATATAAATTGTCGCAGAGTGCCCCTACACAGATAATACGAGCCTAATAGCAATCCGCCGTAATAAGGCTGTTACACAATACAAGGACTCCGGCTGATCCAATTTATTCAAATAGATTACAACGTCGTCAAAGACTTCAGTGCGGCAGTCTGTCAAAATCACAGCGTATTTGAAATGAAAATGTCTTAAATCTTGACTCCGCGCTAGTGTGTCTATGGATTTAGTAGCGCCAAGGAACTTAAAACTTTAACGGAGTATTTTTAGACGAATAGAGACGGATTTTTTGTTTAAAAAAAAAACATTTTTGTTAGTTTCCGAGTTAAATCCTTTTCGTGATCACTCGAAGGCAAAACGACAATGACCTCACTGATCACCTAAAGTGTAATACTAGGGGGTTTTATATGAAGATTTATAATAGTTATGTATTTGGACAATTGACTAGTAGGACAGGTTATGATAAAATTTAGGAAGTATTACATTGTTAGGTATAGGAAATAGCATGAAAGAATGCATACCTACCCTATATTATATTACCCATAACCTAATCTTACTTCATATTAAGATACAGATTAAATTAAAAAAAAACTAAGTATACAAATAATATTATTTAGTTAAGTACTTATTTCCTTCTCATGAATTGTAATAAACTTGAATAAAGAAACTATTTGCTTAACATTGACTAAGAGACATCGACCTATTAAATTTTAGAACATAAAATAGTCTTTAATGTAGGTACTTACACCTGGCGTCAAACGATTGATATAGTATTGATCAACTAAAGGAACAAAAATGTATCATATGTAAACATAAACATAAATTCAATGTGGAAGTCAAATCAATCTGTTGAAAATATTCGTTGCAAAATAATAATTATTATAGCGTAGCTGGACGGTTCCCAGTGGACTACATCGAGTTGGAGTGTACTACAGATGTCATGAATAAACCGCACACACGATTGAATGTCGACGAGAGCACTCGCACCGAGCACTCATCGACAATATTGACACACCTTATTGTTTCACTTTGAAAGTACAGTTCAGACAAAATAAAGGTACCTACGTGTGTGAGCTAGCCGTTCTGGATATAGATGGTTTTGCTGCTCAGGCATTTTAGGTGAAAAAATAAATGCTCTGGCATAAACGTGGCGTTCACTAGGAGAGGCCTGTGTCCAGCAGTGGACGAATATAGGCAAGAACTTCTTATGATGATGATGAAACCCATCTCTCATTCTGCACGGCCGCACAGATTACCTAAATCACACAAATAAGCATTGCACAAAAATATAACGAAAATAATCAGGAATGCGAAACATTACGACTCCGATTGTTTTTACACCAAGTTTTTATATCGAAACTTACCACAGCAAAACCACTTGCGGCTAACTTCAGACATGCATAGTTATTTGGGCAATATTTACTGTAGTACGTAATAACTATAAAGTATCATGTTTTTCAATTTATATTTTATGGAAATCTATGTACCTACTTACCTACTTAAAATAGCGTTTCAGTATTTGGCGTATTTACGTGAAAGTATTAAACCTACATGACAGAAAAGCCACTAATACGTTAGAAAATTGTTATGGATTTGACGAGAATCATTAATATGATTTGATTCCAGAAGAATTAATTGCTTTTATGACCATTTTTGGAATGTTTGTCCGTCTTCTCTGAAAAATTTTTGGGGATACAAAGAGGAATTTTCACTTTTTCAAAAGATGAGTATCGTACAAATATTTGTACAGCAGTACAGCAGCACAGGACACAGTGATATTAGGTAATATTTTAGCAGGCTACTTGTACGGTTATATCCAAATAAATCAGTTGAATGGTTGCCAATGAATCAATCAATCGGTATTTTCACTTCAAACAGAGCGGGCTCAAATTAATTAAGAGATTTGTGAAGGACTAATTAGTTCTTGTGAGCTATAAATAATAAAGCTAAGAACACTACACCGGTACCTACTAACATTATGTACCTACTTGTACAAGCTAAATTATCCCCGTGAGGAATCTAATCCGTCTTATTAATTTAATCTCGTGCGTGTAAGTAGGTTTGTATATATAGGTAAGTATGTATATTATATCTTATATAACAACTACATCAAGCTTGAGAGCGATACTATACCAACCTGCTTTGATAAATTATATCAGGTGATGTTAATTTATACAAATTTTAAGCCTTTGACGCAACCTGCCTTAAGAGCTTTATGATAGTCCATTAAACTGAGATTTTCTAGAAAATATGCTTTGAAATCGACTCACCAATTTGGTAGGTACGTTGCTACAAAGAGACACAAAAACTTCAAACGAAAACATGTCCATTTTATGTGGAGTGTTAAAATATACGTATGCGGACCTTTTTGAGTTTATTCTTTTTGCGCTATCGTACTCATTCTACGAGGATAAGACTCTTTTTTCAGTAAAATAAATTAATTATAGAACTACAGGTGTAACTACACAAAACAGTAGCGAAGAACCAATTTTGGTATGAAGTAATCAAAAAATTCTTACCACGATTTTCTAATCGGCCGTAAAGGAAGCCGGTAGAAATATATTCCCATAAAAATAGGAGAAACAAAACCAAATAAGGGTAGAAAACATTTCCATTTGCTGCGAGACTGGTATTTCGGAGGAATACATTGATGGATTTTATGGGATACCTCAGCGTTCAGCGTCCCACAGACTAATGAGCCCCATTTGTACTGAAGCGGATTCCAATAGTACCTACTACATCTTTATACAGGTTACATTTTGTTGTTGCCGTGCCATATTCTTCTAAATATATATAATTTAGGGCGACTGGTAATTAGTTTTTAATACCTATACGCTCCGCTCTTGGTGTTTTTATATGAAGTCTTTCTTTGGAAAAGATATTTGTTATTATGAGTAAAATCGTGTTTAAGTATTTTTTTACACTAATTGTAATTACCAGTCACCTTACTTTACTTTTTATTATATATACTTGGTATACCACTTACAAAATCTCAAAAACTCTACAGTTTAAGTATACACTTTTAGGTAGGGTAGGGTTCGCGGTGGCTTAGAAGTCAGAGCATCTGGTATATCAAACCAGAAGACGCAGGGTCGAATCCTGCCCGCGATTGAATTTTTTCCTTTACTAAAAAATAACTTAATAATCTTAGCATGGAAAATGCAAAAAAATCACAAAAAGATACACTTTTATGTTTATATGCCGTAATGCCTGTATTCCCCAGAAGGTTAGGTAGAGGTGTACACCCACAGTATCGCCGATATGTTTAGGTCCCATGTAATACGGGCTGAACGTACCTATTGTGGTATGTAAGATGCATAAACTCGTATAAATTATAAGCATCCGTTAAGAAAGTATGTAATTCGGAAAACATTTCCACTGGATTGGAAAAACGAAATCAATGTGGGAAGCATCATGGAGCTCACCTAGTCGTTAATAAATTAACATCGTTCATTACTGACATAAAAGCATGTAGTGCATTTAATTGTGTAGTTAGTAACCATTAACAGTTAGCTTTAAATTGCCTGCGGACCGTTTGTTTGTAGGTTAGTAATTACCGGATCGATAGCCTGACATGATTCAGTTTTATTGGCAGTTAAATATCACTTAGTTACTATATACATTCGGCGGGACAATGCACACTTGTTACATACACAAACACCCAGACCCGATACAGCTACCTGGCCATAGAAATATTTTATTCCGTACGGGATTAGAACCCGCGAAAAAGCCGGTCGCTCAAGCGCTATGCCATTCGTGCCATCAACGGCAATCGTCTCACTCAGAGTCGCTTTCTCGCTTCAAGTAATGCTTGCTGAACTATGAAAGACTGAGATTATTGACCTATTGTAATTGAAAAGGATCGATTACTCATTAGTCTTTTATATTTTACAAGCTATTCAGTCTGGTGACACTATGTCATCAGGTCATTACCACTGTACATTATCTACTTATTTATTCAATAATAGGCCCAGCACAACTGTCGAAAAAAAGGCCATTAAAGTTATATAAATGAAATCTCATCGTTAGTCGTCTAAAGATCCATGAATATAATTACAAAGGTTTCGATCAATACCAGTCGTAATTACTTTTTAATTACGTAGTGTGATGATCATACTTAGATACGATAATTATTATAATTAGCTATATGTTTGGAGATAGAACAGTAACATGATATAGTTTCTTTTTATTTATTGGATTATTTACCAACTGATGAATAGGTACCACGCAGAATGTCGGTAATGTCAAACTCTTAATGTATAAAAACCATAACAGATTTTCAAAGATCTTCTTAGGCGTGAAGACCAAGTGCCTAAATGATTCGTATTGATTGAAGTCGAAGCAATTTTCATGTGAGAATTATGTTAATTATCATATTTATCAAAATTGTTCAGAGCTTGACTTCATCTACTGTTTGGTATAACCCTACCTCTTTGCCAAACATCAGTGCCATGTGCTACTCTTATACAAAACAAGTACGCCCATCAAATCCAATTATTATGTTAATTATTATCAACTAAAGTCGCTAAGTTTGCCCTACATTGTTTTCTCTAACCGTCAATTCACCAAGCAACAAAAATACATTTAATAGTGGTGTAGGTAATTGAAATAAAACAGTTGACTTTGAATTGTTAATTTTTAGCCATTGCAAGTGTTAATCAATTCGTAATTCGCACATGAATTCGAATAATAACGTTAAATAAACCATACATAGCATGCTCACAAATAATTCAAAGGAATTGTTCTTAAACAAGTGTAAATAAGAGCCAGTATAGTGAAGACAATATAGTGAATTGGATTCTATGAAGCGTTGGTAATGGCGCGATTGTGAGGGACCAAATCTCGTTAGTCAATAGTTGGTGTTGTCTTGCGTCCTAGGAAGAGCACAAATGTTACGCGACGCAATGCTATATGAAAGGGCTACTTCCTTCGCGTGGATAAGATCATAATAAAAGATAGACTATCTCACTGAGGCGCCATGTAACTATTTGATTGAGATATAACATAAAAAATATTATAAACAGTCTACCACCGATATCCTCGTCAGAATAAAGTAACGCTAGAGATATTTTATATTATATAACCAGTGATGAATAAATATTTAGTTGTACTGTCAACATATTTTTTTTTATAGGATAGGAGGGCAAACTAGCCGACGGATCGCCTGATGGTAAGCGATTACCGCCGCCCATGGACACCCGCAACACCAGAGGAGTCACGGGTGCACTGCCGACCTTTTAAAAGGGGATTGGGCCTCCGGTAACCTCACTCACTCGGCGAAACACAACGTAAGCGTTGTTTAACGCCGGTTTCTGTGAGGCCGTGGTATCACTCCGGTCGAGCCGGCCCATTCGTGCCGAAGCATGGGTCTCCCACGTAAAAAAAAATAAAAAAAAATATTTAGTCACATTTGTCAAGGAAGGTTTTCCATTGAGATTTAATAGAATGACTTTCCACTGGTGACCACAGTTTGAGAAACGGTTATGAGACGACTCTATTAAGATATTGTAACTTTAATTCACTCCAGTTGCTGATAGTCGAAAATAATGGATTGTAAGAATCTGTAAATTGTTGCTTGACGGGTATCATTTTTGTAACGATCATCCTCAAAAATACCTGCTCAATTTTAGCTCGTGACTTGTTCATATTAGGGACTCACCTAGGACATGGGGTTAGCTTTGCCGCCGCTCGCCGCCAAGAATAAAATTACATTTCGTTGTGTACCTACGTTGGATATGCCTTAGAATTGATGTTAAAGAAAATAAATATTGGATTTAATATATCGAAAAAGTTTCCAAATTATAATGACAACCTTACTAATTTACATCGTGTTCGATATCAGTGCCTATACAAAGGAAAACTAACTTTAACCTACGTATGAAAGTAGTTGCCAAAGATCGCTTTCGATCTCATACAAAAAAGGAAACTAAGTAATGGAAAATTACGTAATTAATTACAACATTTTTTTATATGATTGTACCAGAGATCACAAACTGGAGATTATTCCTCATTCCTCCTTTTTTAGGAGTAGTTCCTATGAGCTGAGGCTCATAGGAACTACTCCTAAAAAAGTAACTAAATTATTTTTAATAATTTGCCGCAAGTTTTAGATGTAATAAGTACCTAATTCATAATTATTATTTTACTTTAAATTCATAGAGCTAAAAAAAGGCGGCCTTTGATGAATCATCATGTTTCATATTAGAAAATTGCTAAGAATCTTCTAATTTCAAATAAATATAGATTTATTTCATTTTTTATTTTTATTTCAATAAGTACAGTGTCAGACTACAGACTAAGACAATTCAGCATAGCTACGACAATACACAATACATACATCTGAAGGCCAATTATTACTGTACACAGCGTTCAATGTCTAGCGTGCTTCATTAGTGACCGTTAAGGTTAAACTTATAACGACAGTTCAAGTTTAGTCAATATTATGGAGAAGTTGGTAAATTAATTACAATTTATACAAAGAATTTCTAAATTCGTTAAAACTGTTTAAATCAAGACTACCTTAGAGCATATAATACAATATTATATTGACTGAACATTCTGGAAAACGAATTGTTTTCAGAAACATTATTGTTACTAGCGGGACTACTCAATAATTGTGGAGTGCGCACAGATCGAGTTGGGATTTAAGAGTAATAGCTTAATGAGGCCTTTTATCCCTCAGTCCTGCAAATATAAAGCCAACTATCAACATATTGAAGTTGGCAGGCAACCTAAATCAAATAGTAATATTAAATATCAATAAACATATGCATAGGAACACTGTGAATCACTCCGCAATCCCAGAGTATGTGTACTCAACGAAATGACCTCCTTTACCCGGGGCCTGAACACACATGAGCCTTAAGTCCTCACTCCCACTTGTTACCTATTTGTAAATACATTAAATAACCTACAATAGCCGTGCCTTCGAATCGGAAGGCTACCTTCCTACCTTCAATTATCGAGGTGTGTTCCCAAAAACAACTATAGATTTGAAAACCTTTTGTGTGTGTGTGTCGTTATTTCATTTAACTGCAATGCCGAAACAGTGTATCAGTTTCCGTCAAACATAGCTATATAATATTAATATATTAATATTAAACTTATTAATCAATTTCAATAAAGGAAAACGCATCGCAATCGGCGTTTAGGAACTTTGTTGCTTCAGTTGTACGAGTATAAACAAAGTTCAGTTGCATTATCTGCGATTCACATTACGATTAGAACCGCTTATTTTAAGCTGAAAGGAAAGGAAAGTAATTGTTGTTGAGACATAGGATCTGCTAAGTATGTTTATATATATCTGTAAATATATCAATATCCTGTACGTTCGTAAGGATATACTTCATCATATTAGGGCACACTAATGAAGGAAAATGCCCGTCCTCCGTATATCCCCTGGGGTAGCTACTCTCGCTTCCGAATGTGGTTGCTATACGACATGTCACGGCATGACGTCACGGTTCTCATTAAGGTAATGTTTCAAATTATAAACTTTAAATTAAGCGAGGTAGAGCTTTCAGAGTGTATGCTGTGAGTTTGAGTACTTAATTAAATTTGCAAGAAAACTAATGGACTTGTTACTAGTTTTGCGCAATGCATTTCTGTTCAGGTAGGTACTTATATACAAAAACAAACTTATTCTCATGGCTTCACTTTTCGAAATTAGCATTTGTCCTTCTCAAATGGTAATCTATCTATAAACTAGCCCAAAATTCATAGGTACATAGCTCGTAAAACTGATGGCGGCTGGGACAGAAATGTTCTCGAGTGGAGACCAAACGGGACGACCTCCAAGTTCCAAGGAGATGCAGGCGACGTTGGATGCCGACGGCATACAACCGGTCCTCGTGGAATACTTGTTTCCTAATTGTTCAGCTTGTTTTGTTTGATATGATGACGATGATGATTGATGATTGGTTTGTATTATTTTAACTGAATAAATGGAAGTAACATACACAAAAACAGCATAATTTCCTCAAAATTATTAGACAGAGACTAATTGTTGTCTACTTATGTAATATAGCGCGTATTACTTGCAGCAATCTTCCTGCACCTTGTAGAAAATCGTTGTTAAATAACATAGCTCCGTGCTATGTTGTGTTCCTAACGGTGAGCAAGGTCGCCAGAGCTCCGCGAGGAAGCGTTGTATTTGTGTTGGCAAATAGGATAAGCTTCTCGCTATTGTATCCTGTGCTGTCAGCCCAACTATTCCACCTTAATTTACAACGCAACGCACGAGTGACGCCCCTGGTGTTGCAAGCGTCCATAGGCTGCGGTAACCGCTTACCATCAGGCAGGTCGTATGCTTATAGTATTAAAAAAAGATTGGACCGTGGAGCAAGACATAGGCTACCTTTTTGTCTCTAAAAATCCTTTGGGGTGCGAGTGAAACCAGGCAACAGCTAGTAGATAATAAATATATAAGATGTACACGAATAAATAAAGAAGCAATAACAATTCGGTATATCTAAATAAAAACAATGTCAAAAAAACAAACAAACATCTTGAAAATCGGGTCAAGCAAAGTGTAATTTGCATTTTCTTTTAGGAATTGTTCAACCTTGAGTTTGAATTCAATTACTTGTAAGTAAAGGCTGCATGATAAGACTAGTATGATCACTAACGGCGCTATCTAATATTAATATAATTATATTAGTACTTGGATACCTACCTGTGATTCCTGAAAGGTAAGGCAGGGGTATGCTGATGTAGGTACAATTGTGCTCCTACAGTTCGCTAATATGTTTTAGCCTAAAAACGAAACTGCATCAATAATATAATCTAACGGCTGCTGAACATTAGTTCTTTGATTCGATTATCATTATTTGATAATAATAATCAACTCTAACTAGTTTTATTAAAATGCATCCACAATATCTACCATCAAATAATATTTTTGTGTTTTTTAATGTGTAAACCAATCGCGTCATAATAAAAACAAACACACTACCACTTTAGAAGATTGTATTCACGTCGAGCGGATAATAAAGAGTGACAGTAGAATCATAGGACTCTTCGACAATTTGCGGCAATTTTCTACTGTAAAAGTCAATTGGCAGAAAATTGTATCCGACGTGCTACTTACCGATACGTTGATTTATTATTTATCCTTTCAATTCTATATTCTTTTATTTGCAATTCCACAATATAAGTTAGGTGGTCAACATTAAATTTGATAGATTAATTGATTAGTTTAAAGAAAAAGATTGGAGAAAATATTTAGGCCTGTTAATAACTTTCTAACAGACAAATTTCTTAGATTACACGTACAATGCGTATAATAACCAAAAGAAGTTAGTAAACCGTAAATAAATGGAATATAAACATATTTCTATGTTGCTGTATATTTTGGCGTTTCCTTTAGGCTTAGTTAGGCGACGCCATGCGCGCCATCTAGTAGTTGTTATTAAAAAGTCTAAAACTGTTGAATATTGCGAAATCGTCTTGATCTTTTTGAATAAATAAATAAAAACAAATACTATGAATGGAAAGAATTAACCGAATCCACTTACTTATTTTCCTTCTAAATCGTAATGATGTAATGATGTAATGATGATTGTAATTTTTAAGGTCATAGTCTGTGTATAGGTAGGTAATACAATAAAATATAATAGAGATGATGTTATTACTTTTAAACCTTTCAGAATTCCGACACTCACAATAACATCATCACCATTAGGTATAACGATAAAGGGAAACATCATTGGGGGACCGGCATGTCCCGGACCCAACAATTCAAAAACCCGACCACAAGACAATGTCCCAGCTTCATGGTGGCACAGGCAGATGAGATTCTGCTCCCTAAGATGCATATACAATCATACAAAATACATTTGCCATAACCCACAAACTAAGCTAGACAACAATGTTCTGTTTTTGTTAACATAAATTATTTATTATTATATTTTGCATTAACACATGCTTAAACATTTTTAAAGACATACATTTTAGTGGGAGAAAAATTACTACACCTTACAGTACCTACTTAATAAATTATAATAAACTATACCGTTTGATTAATCAAACATAACTAATTAAATTATTACGAAGTATTTAGTATTTTCTTTATTAACATACTAAATGCGCACATGTTTTGATTAAAAATATTTGTCAATAAGTACGATTTAGTAGATAATTAAAATTAATAATCATTTAATTTAAGTATTTTAATTCCACCTGTAGCCGGTAGGAAATAATAATCACGTAAGGTACAGCAAATTAAATAGGTAACAATAATCAAATTTTATGTACCTAATCGTAATTAAATTATTATATTCTATAATTCAACATTGTGATACATCGATTCAAATTATAAAGTCTAACATTTCATAAAGTAGTCGGCTACAAAATATTTCGGTGTAAATTATGAATACCTAGAGGACTCACTGAGACCCTAATTAACACAGTTGTTTAGTCGTAACTCGTAATACCATTCAAACAGCGTGATTTCCAATGAAACCATTAACTATTCATGAAATTTGTCGACCTTGCTTATTAAAAACTGTGCCCGCTATTGTATGCACAGTCTTTTTGTTACAATAATTACATTCTACCTCCCATTCTGTCTACTGGTTGTTGGTCCTGTTACGGAAAACTTTTAATTTACGAAGAATTCTCAAAGTTGAGATTGTTTTGCTCATCAAAGTGTTTCAGAGAAGCCCTGCGGGGGGAATGGGGGGTGGGCGGAGTCAGCCGGGACCAGCAACAGGTCCTGGTCCAGGCGAGATCGATAGTCGGAGGCTGGATCATGCGCACTGTGCATTGCAATCAACATGCGCTCTCTGATACTGCTCTTCTTATCACTGCTCGCTCCAGGTATGTAAAATAGAGTTTTTAATACTTATTTATGTGTATCCTCAACTTCTATAATTCAGATTTATTAGTGGGTTTGTTATTTACACAAATCCCATCCGAATCATAGCTTCCTACTAATCTTAGTTCACAAAATGTCAAAGTTGATTGTCTATGGCTCGCGATCTTTGTTTTGATTCTAGAATTTACTTGATGTTTTTATTTGCGGAACCTAAATGAAGATGAATATAATTGTTATATGTGGTACATATTCAATGTTTGTACCCTTTTTGTTCTGTTTTGGTTTTTATTCAAGTGAATCTAAATCCCATTAAGTTATTGCTGAGCTATTATGATAATAATATTTATATTTCAGACATATTCTTTGCTCTGTTCTATACTTTACATTATTAAATTAATAAAACCCCAAATTACTGCCCAGCGCTTGAATTGTACGAGTAGAAGTTTAACAAATGCCAGGTGCTTTTCGGTTAATATTTGATGACAGTAATTTACTTTGCATTGTTATTGCTAGGGTATGACAACGTGAATATTGCGAATGCATTACTATATTCATGTAGCTAGGGCCTTACGTAGGTGATAGGTGCCTTGTAGGTCAGTCATCAGGGTTTCGATGACAATAATGTAGGTACATACCTACAATATACGTACCTACATGTTCTAATTAGGTCATGTGCGTTGTGCTAATTACAACCCCACTTACCAAACCGCTCAAAACTTTATATATACATATATAACTACTTGCCTACCTATTTATTATTACTACTGCCTCATTAGTTTAGTGGTCATAAGCACAGCCGACATTAGAAGTCCTTGGTTCGATTCCCAGGTCGAGTTAGGTACGGTTTATAATTGGGTTTTTGTATGAAACTCCTATTGTTAGTTGTGATACGTTCAGAGGTAGGATTTGTACCCGGTTAATGGCAATAGGTTCGCTTTCTATTACATAGGACCTAAACATACCGGCGAACTGTGGGGAACGTAGACGTGATGATATCTTTAATTTAATTAATTATTATTAATCTACCTACACCAAATATGTTACAGAGGGCGAGTGCGACCTCCTCCGCGACAGCGTGCACGTGACGTCAGCGGCGGCCAGGCCTAACAATGAGCTATGGTGCTACAAGTGTCTGGCGGAGGTCCCTGACGACCGTTGCGCTGATCTCCGACACAACAACTCCGCGCTCATACACAAGTGCCACAATGATCGCCGGATGTGCATGGTAATACTGAATTGTATTCTTATTATGCCTATGCATGTAGTAATCGCTAGGTACATTGCATTCAATCGTATGCATTCGAGACGGTTTGTTGTATTGATCGAAAAGGAAGTTGCTACTGCTACGCTAAAGGACCTGGGTTAGATTCCCAGGTCGAGCAGTGTTATTGGGTTTTTCAATGGAATTCTTAGAAGCAGCTCTGAATTTGGCTGTAAGCTAGCTGCTAGCTAACTGACTAAGCTGCCGAATTAAAACCACAAATGAAATTTATAAATCCTAATTTAACCTAACATACCGTCACGCCTGTATTCCCCGAAGGGTTAGGCAGAGGCGTACTTAATGTACACCCACAGTTCGCCTGGTATGTTTAGGTCCCATGTTATAGGGGGCGAGCCTATAGCCATTAACCGGGCACAAATCCAGACTCCGAGCTGCTACTGAGAATTTCATAGAAAACTCAATAACACTGCTCGACCTGGGGATCGAACCCAGGACCTCTAGCGTAGCAGTCGCGCTTGGGACCATTAGACTAATGAGGCAGTCTTATTTACTTCGCAGGTAAAACGGTTTTCCTTCACAACGTCTACAGAGAACTCTACAACTTTGCCGAAGATGTGGGCATTGGAACGCAACTGCACCAAGCACTGCGAGCCAGGTTGTATCGTCATCGGGGAGCGCACCAAGCTATACGCCTGTACATCTTGCTGCACCACCTCGCTGTGCAACTACGGCTCCGGCTCTGAAGAAAAAATGTTCGATGTCCTCGCTATGGTAGTCGCTGTTCTACTTATCGCTTTATGATTCTACCAAACGGTTTAATTTAGCAACATCGGTGAAAAAGAATAATATGATGGGAGTATTAAATACAAAAATCCGCATATCGATATATTTTAAAAAGTTTAATATCCGTTACTGGTTAAAACAACGTTTATCAATTCTTCATAGATGATAAAGATAAAAGTTAGCATGACATTTACATTGTATGTAATAAGCTCCCGTTTCATACATACAAAAGACACGTTTCGATGACTATGATGTCAAAACCCTAGCTTATGTACCTAATCTATACAATCTAATTCTTTAAACCGGATGTAGAGGAAAATGAAACGAATTTTAAAAAGGAACCAAATTGAGTCTATCACCATAAATATAATAAAATATTATCACATTTTAATGAAATTACTATCTATGCCTACAAAATAGAACATCACCTTGCTATATTGACATAATAAATATTAATAATTTATTATAATAAATAGATATTTACTTATAATACGTAAGTAGATAGAAAAAGCTTTCAAAATCTGCAAATATGTTCCTTGCAATTTCACTCATGCATTTTGTGATATAGTTAGATAGATAATTTTATCATTAAGTTGCATATTTCTATAAAAAGAAACCGTATTGATAAATTGCCTTTTAGAAAATTACTTCAAGAAAATTTACTATTAAAAAAGTAAGTAGGTATCATGATTGCCAAATATTTCAGTATAACATTTCTGTAGAAAAGATAATAATAAGAGGAGACCACCCGTGCCAAGCAGCCAGACAGTAAATGGGTTGATGGTGTTTAAAATATTTGGACTATGGATTGCAACACGTCTTTGTTACATTTGGAATTAGGTCCTGTTGCAAACTTTTGGCCACTTTGGTTGTCACGTACTAAGTATTTGACGCTGACTGTACCTCTTCAATTTACCTAAATACAAAAAAACATAAAGCATTTGAAGAGAAATTAATAAATATACAAAATAAATATCGTCTTTTGCAAGTAGGTAGGTAAAAGACTTGCAAAAACATAATAAGCTACCTATTTGTTGCTGAGTAGGCAACGAGCTGGTTACAACTGCAGATAGGTACCTCCGTACGTACCTACTAAACCGAAGTAATAAATGAAATTCCAAATAAAAATAATACATAATTATGCTAATCAGTTATGACATTCGATATAAGGTAACCTACCCAAAAAACAATACACACGCATTGAAATGTCCTTTGAAGTCGTTAAAAATAACATCGAAGGTAGGTTGAAAATGACATCATCTGTACCGTAGTGTGAAGAAAATACAGAAGTTTTTGTAAAACCTATGTTTCTGGGCACTCTTTAATTTTACTAGGTACGTTAATGAAATAATTTCAAATCATCCTACTGTCGGAAGTGTCGGACTTCCTATCAAAATAAACGGGGATTATTATAAATACATAGATGGCTTCACAACGTTCAAGAATGTTGGTAAGTAGACTACAGTTTCAGGTTTTACTGAATGAATGACAAATATCTGATTTACTTAAATTAGTTCCAAAATATCAATAATGTAGATTAATAGTTTTAACCATCCTTTGAGGTTGTATTTATAGATTATGCTGTTGAAATAAATTCTTTAAAGATCCGAAATCTCCTGTTATTTTATTATAAATGCACTTATATCTCGTAGTTATATACCTATTTATCTGGATAGCGGTACTACCCTTCCGCAAGCCTTCGTTGGTATTACCAAAATGTACTCTGTACCTCTCATATCCAACCCAGATACCTTTTCCAGAACGTCGTCCCACGTGGGACGCCCTCCAGCCAGATAGACCAAAAATTAAATTATATTAATAAATTAATTAGTCGTCTTCTAATATGGAAACTTCTGGGACAATATTTTTTTTTTTAAAATAGATTTATACTTAGGTATGCCTACGGTAACTATGTGAGCAACTGATTAACTTGCGTAGAAAATGCAAGTTCCATTTTGTCTATGAGTTTTTTTTTATATCTTTATTTATGGGGTTTTACAAATATGCCACATCATCGTGGCTCTCATAATTGTCTATCAGTTAAAAATAACTTTGCCTTTGCGTGGGTATCTGAAGTAAGCCGTTCCGAATGGGCGCAGTTAAAACCACTTGGTTTTTATACGAAAGTAGGTATAAAAATTAATAAGACCAATAGGTAGGTAATCACATAAGTTATAATTTCGAATAATCACGCATGTTTTACAGTTTTTATATAAAAAATTTCCACTACCTACAAAGCCGCTTGCGGACAACTTCAGTCACGGTTATTTTGACCGAATTGTATCTACCATACCTACTACCGCAAGGAACTTTAAATACAAATAAAAGTACCTACGTTGGGTAAACTGAGTAGGTACTTAGTGAGTAGATAGGTACTTAGGTATTATTACAGTACGCGCGGCATAAGTTGGCCGGAGTGAAGTTCGCCGTTTTAATGCGCAGTGGATTGTTTACGTTAAAAATTGTGTACTGCGCAACCAAAAACTGACAAATAGCTAACTTCAGTCCGGCCAACTTATGTCGCGCGTACTGTAGAATATATTCTTCTTACCCAGAACTTAGGTAGGTAAGTAGGTAGGTATGTACACATACAAAACAAAACCACAGTAATATTAGTAGGTACCTACTAATATTACCGTGTTTCAATTATATGGTTCGTGGGAATCAATTTTAAAAAACGTCGCTAATTGAAGTTAACCGGAAATGGTTTTCCTTACTAAAAGATAGGTAACTATGTAGCGGTTACCCGCAGTTTTTTATCCCTATTAGATAGGTACTCAATGCCAGACATTTATTTTGCGCAATTTTCAAATATTATTTGTAATCACATAGCTACAGCCATGACTTGAGCGTAGGTAGTAGGTACCTACTGGAGCGCCATTATAAAGATAAGAGCAACTCCACCTTTTAAAAGTAACGTAGTAATAATCTACTTTCAAGTTGTTGAAAGTGAGAACGCCCATACACTTAGAACATCGACCCAGTGCCTATTTACTTAGTATGTCCTACATACCCGACAAGGTCAAGGAACGTAGTCATTATATACGTAAGACCTACGCGGTGTACATACCTACCTACCTACATAGAGGAAAACTACCTTTATCGCCTCGAGGCGAACGGGTGTGGTGACTAATATCCCGCTAATATCATAATCAAGGTTAATTTACTGTAGATAATAAAAAATACTTTAAAAATATGTTGTGACATTAACCAACGCCCGAATCTGCCCTAGATTTCATGGTGACATAAGAAGTCAACCTGAAAATAATTGGCAATCAAGTCCACAAAAACTTGTTTTTACTTTTTGTAGTAGTTGGGTTTTTCGTCATGAAATTACATTTAGTATATGTACCTAAAAATAAATTGTTTTTAATAAACAGATAACATCAATATAATATCATCTATATACAACCTGTTTACTTACAGTGTTAAATAATCTGAGTACATAATAAAAGAATACAATGATGTTATATAAGTTAATTTATTATGAATAAACAATGCACAGAAATAAATGCAATCCCTAGTTTGCAACCTAAAACATAGCAATAAGTTTTATCATAATTGGAATGAACCATAATTCAATTCTCTTGAAGACTGGGAAGGTATTACTTGGGAGGACATAGTTTTAAACTTAAAAAATATTGTTATACTTTTAAATTATTACAGAATTAAGTTAGGAGAGTTGACCACAATCAGCGATGATGACTTTCTTTGAGGGCTTGCCAGACTGAGAGCCAAGGGCTTCAACTTGCTTGACCACATCCATGCCTTCCACAACGGTTCCAAAGACGACGTGCCTGCCATCCAACCAGGAGGTCTTCACGGTGGTAATAAAGAACTGGGATCCATTGGTGTTGGGACCAGCATTAGCCATCGACAGGACACCAGGGCCGGTGTGCTTCAGGACGAAGTTCTCATCAGCGAACTTCTCGCCGTAGATGGACTTTCCTCCAGTGCCATTGTGGTTTGTAAAGTCACCTCCTTGCAACATGAAGTTGGGGATCACTCGGTGGAAGGTGGAACCCTTGTAACCGAAGCCCTTTTCGCCGGTACACAGGGCGCGGAAGTTTTCACAGGTCTTGGGAGTGACATCTGTTCTCAGCTGTAACCAAATCGAAATAATTTTGTAAGCTTCCAGTCGTCTAGATCATTCTAGAGCGTAAGTTATATTATCCATTCTTCTTTACATATTCCCACTGATGTAGGTTTGACTCAATAAATTATAAGTGTCAAGCGAGTGGATGTTTATAGAGAATGACTAATATATTTTTGGCCAATCATTTGCAAATGCCGCGCGCATCATTTACGTGTGAACCAGGTACAACGCCCAAGGATACATCAAGATACAAAAATATAAACATCATGATAGTGGCAAATTCCGCTCCGTTCCTAATTATCTACAGCTTGATGAGTCGACCTTCGCTTAGCGTAGGTAATCGTACTCGAGAGTATGACTACATACATACATCTATATATAGCTATTATATTACCTACAACTTGATAAAGTTAAAAGTTTAATAAATTAAAACAGATAAAATAAAAAATATTCATATAAGGCTCCAAATGAAGTTCTATATCTTAAAAAGATAATAGCAGGTCCCATGGCGTGGTTTCTGCTAAATCACGCCGGCTGGGGCACCGGTGTGACGAGATCTAACCGAAATATCAAGATGGTACATACCTCAACTACGATTCTTCCCAACGCTGACCCGTCAGCGCTAACGTCGAAATAAACTCGGGGTAAAGCCATATTGCTTTATTATATAGAGTCTCGGACAAATTAACTTTTATTCACCACAATGACGATGCGTCTCCTGTCGATGCCGGGCGGAAACAGAATGTAACATAGACAAATTTCTTACGTCATATCCTACGGTGTTCAAAACATGCGATTATCAATATACAAATACATACATAAGTATTAAATAACTTAAAATTTAATTACGATTTTACTTATTTTAGATATGAATCATTAATTGTTCATTACTTGGAAAGACAGAAATAGTTTTTAATTTTAATAAAATTTTCAAGAATTAACTCGAAGTCTGATGAGTTGATGATCATCGTCAGAAATAGTTTTTTGGTGCCTTAATGTATAGTATAGCTCTTGATATAGCTTTAGTTATTATTTGAGGTATACATATCTATAATTAACGAACTATTGAAAAGAAAATGGGAATGAGAAAGGGAGGTGTCTTTGGCAATAAGTGTAATATTGATTTAAATTGGGCAAACAATACTGGATAATCAATTCATAATATAAAAGGTAACCATAAAAGGCGTTAAATTGGTAGCGCTACTGGCGATACAGTGGCAAATGGCAATCAGTGCTACCAACTCCCAAAAATGTTCCACATGTGTTCCACCAGCGTGTGACGTCACACTACCCGAACGACCAACGTGGCTTTTCTTTGCTCAGTACTGTGCAGTGTGCAGCAAAAAGTATATTAATATTATAGGAAAGTGTGCATTTTGCACCGTTCGCGTCGTGTGTTGTTTACTTAAAAAGTTTAACTCCTTTTATTTTAGCACATCTAGATATTAATTCTAGACAAATTATCACGTTGTCCCTTTTTTACAAAGCCTTCTTCCATTATGGCGAAATTAAAAATAACACTACCTATAAAATTAAAACAAGCACTTGTACGTAAAATAACTAGGAACAGTGCGACTGCTCACGTGCGAATTAGAATTGAGTGATATTTTGTGATGCAACTATCTCCGTCGCACTCGAGGGAAAGACCGCAGTCGTTGTGCGTTAAAATACTTAAACTTAAATAACTATTTTTTTCACCTTATTAGTTTTGATCTATGTTTTAATTCCAGTGCATTAAACATGACATTGACAATATCATGAAACTTCAGCATTATTTTTTCCAAAGTTCCACTTCTTGGTCATAAATTGACGATATCATTTTCTTAATCATGTCTTTCGACTTTCTGTGAATAGATTGTTGAGTCAGAATGCTTCCCAGTACAATACACTGATTTTGACCTCGGGTAGCAGTTCAACTTGATTGTTATATGTATTTTAAGTATATAATTATATGTATATAATACGATTTAAACCTGGCTACAAAGTCATCATCTTTCCTTAGATGTCACTGCTTGCGGAAACGTCATTGGTGGGGTCACCTCTTTCCCTCTAATACGGCGAGGGGGTGATGGCTGATCCGTGCGTTATGCTAGGTTATGCTCATGAACGGTTGCTGTTTGTGGTGACTGGTCGACTTGCTGGCTATGGCTTACTAAAAAATCTGTTGTCTCTTAAAAAAGTTGAATGAATAGCCTTGTTATATATATTTATAAAAGAAGAACCTGACTGACTAACTGACGTATCAACGCACAGCCGAAACTACAGGAGCTAGATCCCTGAAAGGTTGCATGCTGGTTCTTTTTGCACTGTAGACGAGCACTAAGAAAGGTATTTTGGAAATTCAACCCCTAGGGTGGTGAAAAGGGGGTTGAGAGTTTGTAGACAAGTTAGTCATTTTTTAACGTGTAAAATCATGGGGTACATAGTCAAGCATAGTATTATCATTGAACGTTGGAGCAGTTTCACCGTTTCTAAAATTGTTACATAACTCAGTAGAAAAGAGGCTTACTAAGAATATAAATACAATGCTTGAGTATTAACTTCGATGCCTTAATATAAAGAGTGAGCTAGCTGACATGTAGCTATAAAAATTCTTTGTGTGTTTTTTTTTTGCTAATATTATAAAGTTATTTTAATGAAGAAAAAATTCGACCGCGGGCAGGATTCGAACTTACGTCTTCTGGTTATGAATAAAACCAAACTTTGATGTGATCGAAGATAATTTAATATGGGTTCAAAAAACACTTATACTATTGCCGGTAACGAAACCATACCGCGATTCAGCCAACCGGTACAACGCCATCTAGTTGCAACAGGTGAACAGGTGAATAGTTATATGGAATTGTACAGGTTAAATACACTAGACGCTGTCACCTATAGTCCACCGCGAGTCATGGGGTCGCGATGGCTAAAACTAATGAAGTAAAATAATGAAAAAAATATGAATTAAATACCCCAAAGAAATTAATTAAAATTCCATTTTATGTAACTTTTAACGCCTTAGTAATGTAAAAAACAGAAATGTTACGTGTTGTTACGAAAATACTAGAAGGCTGAAAAGGTCGGGCGTTTTGGGCTATGTTTAGGTATTTGTAAAAATAACATTCTAAAATGACTACCTTGTCAATCTTGAATAAATATTGTAGACTTTGACTGTCATATATATTAAAAAATACCGTAGAAAATGACACGGTAATTGATCATTACCTTAGACCGTGTTTTATTCAAAAATACCGTGCTTTTAGGGTAATTACCATGTATCTAGTAACACCTAAGGCCCGTGACAAAGAGTATTGTAGTAGCCAGTGGTCGTCGCGAACGATCGCTCGACTTCATAGAGGACGTCACTGTTCGCGACCACGTCACGCCTACTTCGCGATACAGTATTGATGGGTCAGGTAGGCTTTCACCAAAACGTGGCGGGAATTCGAAAGAAAAACGATAGCAACGAAACAAATAACTTTTTAAATTCTGAAACTAACAGCGTAGTGTAAGTAGAGGACAGTGTCAGTAGAGGATGCGAGATAATATTTATCAATCGAATAACTTTTGTTGGGGAAATAAAATTTTTGACCACCAATATTCTATATGTTGCAAAAAGGAAACATAAATAGAAACTTCCTATTTTTAAATATCAATACCGCCATAATGGAAGCATACAGCACTCAACATAAACCATTCGCCTACAACGCCCTCTACCTTTTTACGTTAGTGGAACGGCCATGAGAGCTACCTTTTTTGAGCTCACCAGATGGCACCACAGTCTCTGTCAGCGCAGAGATGTGTAGTCCCGTTTTGTACGGAAAAAATACATAAATTTCCGAAACATAAAACAGTCAGAAACCACTAAAAATGTTCACTTGTCATATATAATTATTCGTGTTGATTCTTTGTAGTGTTAACAAATATCAATAGTGCATTTGCATAATATGCTAAATTATAGTAATTAAGTAGCCCACCCAGTGTCATTTGACATTTCGGAGACCTCAATTTACACTAGCGCCTCTAGCGGCGAATTCACACGTGGTAGTTATAAAACTCAATGGGTAGTTAACCTTAATTTCGGCGGTCGTGGTCAAGGGCCTTGCGGGCGTTAAGTGGAACGTACCCAACACGAACAGCCGTCAAAATTTGACATTGACAAATGACATTAAATAAAAACTGACAAAATTTCAGAAATCTGAATTCAATTTTCTTTCTCTTTTTTTGTAGTTTCAGTACTTAAATCTCATTCAGTTTCATGCGGCTAACAGGTATACATCAATAAATAGGTATTTTGTTTACTTAAACTTCTGACTAGGGCTTGTTTACAAACGTAAAACTTATCGCATGGATAGTTTTTTGATAACAATTTTATGGTTGTGATTTCATTTCATTGCTATAACTATTTTCAGTTCAAAATGAGTTTAGAATCTATAAAATATACCAGGGGGAACTTAGAAATTCTTGACCAGTTACTTCTCCCTCTACAAACAAGATACGTCAAAGTGAGAGGTGTTGAAGATGGATGGAAAGTTATTAATAAAATGCAGGTACATAATGCTTTTTGATCATTCATTTTTATTTATATTATGGGCGTAGTATGACCGGCGTTCAGAAGACATGTTTTACTATTGTTCTTGTGTTGTAGTTTATACCTTGACTTATTCAGTGACCTGTCCTGTGCTGTATCCATTAGACCTTCCCGACTATGCTATATTCATATGTGGCATTGCAAGATAGCCTACAAGTGGTCTGAGCCATCACTTGCCTCCAGTTCTCTATACCTCAAACCACAATAATATTTTTTGTAAGCAATTCAAGTATCTCTTAATTGTCTTTATCTACATTCTAGGTCAGAGGAGCCCCTGCCATAGCAATAGTAGGCTGTTTATCACTGGCAGTGGAACTAGAAAAAGACAACAATTCTGACAAAAAAATCATGAGGCAAGAGGTCAGTCATCTTCACCCTACTATTGATAGTGTATTATATAAAATGTAGCTCCCTGATAGTACCTAACATTGAAAAAGATAAGCTTATCATTGTTACGAAATGTGTAATGAATATCAAATGGTATATTTATCTTGGCACTTGAATAGTAAATGTAATAGAGGGTAAGTACTAACTAATATATGCATACAAATAACTGCATACATGTTTAGTTATTTATACTGCATGTGACTCATATAATATTGTCATATAAGTAATTATTTGACATGATAAATGAACATGTTTAATGAAAATTGTATAATTATAATAAGTCTGTTTTTTTTTGTTATTAATGCTATTATTTATCCTTTTTATTGTGATGAAATAATTACCTATAAAGAATTTAAATTCATATAAAAACAGATGCTTATTCATTGTAATGAAGCTTTATGTCAGTAATTCAAACTACAGTGTATAAATAGAGACCTAGATATTTTAATTGGAGCATATATTTGTAATTGGCAACATTTCCTATGGTTACAGATTGAAGGGAAACTTAATTACCTAGTCTCAGCAAGGCCAACAGCTGTGAATATAAAACTAGCAGCTGATGAACTGATAAATTTTGCAAATTCTCTGAGTGCAG
This sequence comes from Acronicta aceris, assembly GCA_910591435.1. Classification (NCBI taxonomy): domain Eukaryota; kingdom Metazoa; phylum Arthropoda; class Insecta; order Lepidoptera; family Noctuidae; genus Acronicta; species Acronicta aceris. Next base: position 11,662,296 of record OU342768.1, read on the forward strand.
ATGAGAGTATTACACCTGAGGAATTTAAACAAAGGTATTTACATAAACACATATTTTAAAAATACAATATACTTAGATAAAGTTTTTGAATACACAACACATGTTATTTCTTTAAATATTGTAGAGAACAATAACACCCAAAACATCCTGGGACTCTGATTCTCAATCTCCAATTTGGGAACTGTACTCTATGAATCCACCCATCATCAATAACATATATGCCTCAACTATTTATTGGAGATACATGTATGATGGTAAATGTGTCTTATGGCTTAATTTATCTCTAATTCTGTTATTTAGATTCATCAGTAGGATAGAAGGAATGCTAAGTAAAGACATAGAGGACAACAAAGCAATAGGAAGGTATGGATGTGAGGCTATACTTAAGACCTTAGAAGGGGATGGACCAGTCAGAATACTGACACACTGTAACACAGGGTCATTGGCCACCGCTGGTTATGGCACTGCCTTAGGCGTTATCAGGTCGCTACAAGAAACAAAAAGGCTGGGTAAGTTAAATATAGGTATAACAGCATAAATTGAAATCAATATGGTTGTTCTGTAATATACAAAGTACTACATAAAACTTCTTTATTTAATCAAATAGATCAGTTTATGGTGTTAAAATTGTGATAATTTACTGTTTTTTTAAATCATTTGATAAAGAGCAGAGATATGTAAAAAACATAGGTATACTTTCGATATCCAACTTGCTATTAAGTCCATACACACTTCTAAAATGTTTGTAATTTTGTTGAAATTAATGTAATTGGTTTTTGCCTTCATTATATATAAATTTCATTAAATAAAAGGTGAACTGGTCCATTTACCATATTAATCATATTTTTCAGACCATGTATACTGCACCGAAACAAGGCCATATAATCAAGGGGCAAGACTCACTGCTTATGAGTTAGTTCATGAGAAAATTCCTTCTACATTGATTGTAGACAGTGTGGTATCAGCCCTTATGAATTCTAGAAGGATAAGTGCAGTTGTTGTTGGTGCTGATAGAGTGAGTATTTTACATGAGCTACAGACAAGACTCTGCACATAATGGATGTTATCCAAGTTGCTTAATATGAATAATAGATCCATTAATATAAATAGAAGATCTAAAATATGTGTACCACTTTGACTCTTGACTCTAAAATCTGTAAGGCCGCGTACACGAACTCAGTGGGCGCGGCGGGGCGCGTTTCAATGCATAGATTTATAAGGAACTGTTCTCAAATGCAGCGACAGGCTGAGCGGCGCGGTATAGGAACGTTGCGCGCTGGTCGAGTGGTACCCGCGTGTCTGCATTGACTTACTTACGGCCTTTCCCAATATTCACTCTATCTCTGGTTTTGACTTACTACAGACAGAAAATGCTATCTATATATTGCTTTTCTGTCCCAATTATAGATGGGGTTTCTGCCCAGGCATTTTGGGCGAAAAAAATAAATGCCCTGGCATAAACCCATCTATATAGATGGGTTTCCGCCCAGGCATTTTGGGCGAAAAAAATAAATGCCCTGGCATAAACCCATCTCCAGTCCCAATATACTTGTCGACGATAGGTAATCCGATCCGCCAACGCTCTGTCGATGGGAGGATGATAGCTTATCCGGAGTTTGCAGTTTGTATGAAATTGACAATTCACACGTCCCAATATTATTATAACTGACATCTTTCAGTTACTGTGGCTCCGTCTAGTATTCTAGTACTCTATCCTGTGTTTTCGAGGGATAGCTCGAGTTGTAAAAGTTGTTAACTTCTATAAAATACGTGTTTTTGAGAAAATTATGTCAGACTCAAGTTGAAGTAGTGATTCTAGTGATGACAATGCTCTTTGCAATAAATGTGTGATTCTGACGAGAACTATATGCCCGGACCCGGCCTGCAATTATTGTATGAAGAGCATATTAATTATGCACATAACTATGACGATTTTGAATGTATGTACATATTAAGATTATGCAAGAGTGCAGTAAAGATTTTCGCACAGGAACATTCAGTTTCTAAAATGAACCTCAAAATGGTAAGTTCATTGTATACCTAGGTACCTACTTTATAAGATTAGATAAACATAGTAGCTAGGTCTATACCTAGCTACTATGTTTATCTAATCTGTTTATCTAATCTATCATCTATATGTATAACAGCTCTATCATTTATTTACAATGCCTTGTCTATTTATGAATCTACATAGATACCTACCTACTAATATATTTTATCTCCTTTTTACAGGAACCATGGAAGTCCACCCCTTCAACAACAATTAGTGACATTATAAAACAGTGTTGGTTGCCATAGCTGTGTGCTGACTCCAAAGAGTTTAAAAAGTGCTTATTTGAAAGAGAAGTTGGGGCTATTTCTTTCAGGCATCCTTCCAACATTCTGGCATCTAGTTCTAATTTCATCTTGCTTCAATGTCCGTTGGCTACTAGCTATTAAAGAATTGAATTGGTTCGTTATTTTGGACCAGGTCGCTTTTTTGAGTTGGTTCATGGTAGAACAATACACTAATATTCCAATTTTCTTCTACCATGGGCTGGTTATTTATTGCTTACATTGGTGGCTGTACTAAATACGTAGAACAGGATTCTCCTCGACTTATTATGCTGCACCACTTATTATTGGGCTACACATAACCCGAATAAGTAATATCTTTATCAAAACCAAATATCAACAACAATTTATAAACATTAGAGATGGGTCTAAATTTAATAAGCTGCTAAATTAAGTGTTAAATTTTTTTTGTATCAACATCTGTTAAATAATTTCTAAGATAGCTGTTAAATTGAGCAGTCACAATATAATGAATGAAAGTTGAAACAGGCTATCCGTGGCAAAGAGGCGCGCGGGAAGTGCAGGTGTTTCTTTCTTTCTAAGACAGACACACAATAGGCAACGGACAGAACGGACGGATCTATGTTTGTTTCGCTTTATACTATGAACAAAACATACCTAGCAATAATGAAAGAAAAGACACTATGATGTTCAGTCTCAATTGCATTTTTTTTCAATAAGTACATTTAGCAACTGGTAATTTTGTTTTCAGTCTGACAGATTCAACAGATTGTTTTGTTATATAATCGAGTTGATATATTTAATTGCGTTCGGATTCGGAGATGAATATTATAGCTACTTAGTGTTAAATAAAGCTTGATCTTAAGTTTAATTAAGTACTTTGTTCGCACGATCTTCGCTTTGTTACGAACTATATTTACGTTTTAGGGCTGTATGTGTCGAAATTTAGCAGTTGCTAAAAATAGCTATTAAATGTAAGTGTTAAATATTATTAGCATTAGCATTCAGCAGTGTTATTTTTTTTAACGTTTAAGCCCATCTCTAGTAAACATACGGTCGTATTGTAACGTCATGTCATATAAAATTTATTTTCATGTCTGTCATTAGAAAAACGTCTCGTTATCATTAGCTTTGCTTAAAAAAAATATGGAAACTATACCATTTTTTTTTAGATTGTTATAATTTAAAAATATTTATACATTATCATGTCCTAACTAGATAACATAAACCATAATAAATATGCAATATGCAAATATTTTTTTTATTATTCGTGATAGGCTTACGCTTGACCGCCAGTTCGCCTGATGTTATGCGATACTGCGATCTACGATGGAGCGCGCTTGCCTAGAAGAAACCGATTCACTCGTGATTTAAAGACACCCAGATTATATCTATCAGGGAAGACACACTCGGGAAATGCATTGCATGATAAAAGTGGACTTAAAGCGTTTCGTTCGGCTTTTTTGAATGTCCACCATGAATCAAAATTCTATGAATGTCAAAACCAGAGATAGAGTGAATATTGGGAACGGCAATAACAGGAAATATTGGGACGACTTTACAAGATAAGGAGACAACTGCCGATATTTATCATGTTACGAAGAAATTTGTATCAAACAGATGACTTCGCTAATTAGACATTTCGTGCGCGCAAAGACATTAATTGACAACATTTCAAAATTATTAAACTACCAAAACAAAAATACTGTTTCTTTGTTTTCCTATCCTGAGTTCCAAAACATTTTTATTTATTTTTATATTTCTTCATTTCTTACTGTCCCACTGCTAGGCACGGGGCTCCTCTCAGAATGAGAGGGATTAGGCTATAGTCCACCACGCTGGATGGTCTAGTGCGGGTTGGCAGACTTCACACGCCATCGAGAACATCTCTCAGGCATGCAGGTTTCCTCACGATGTTTTTCTTCACCGTTTAAGCGCGTGATAATTAACTATTTAATATGCACATGACTTCGAAAAGTCAGAGGTGCGTGTCTTGGGTTCGAAATCGAGACCTTTGACTTTGCAGTCCAACGGTCATACCACTAGGCTATCACTGTTTCTTCGGAGAATTTCGGAGAATAATTATTAAAAATGTGTAATGACGTCACTTATACAGCGGAAACTGCGAAAATTGCAATTTTGTTGACGCTACTCACCGCGCTAGCGCCGCCGCCGCCCACTGAGTTCGTGAACGCGGCTTGAATGTTATGTATATAATGTTGTATGTATATAAATGTGCATTTATACCTTTTGGGCATAAGCTGTTCTTATACTATATAAATAGGTATAAAAGAGCAATCCAAAACTATTATATTAACTTACATAAATGTTAAAGTCGACTTATGATAACTAGAGATGGGTTTATGCCAGGGCATTTATTTTTTTCGCCCAAAATGCCTGGGCGGAAAGCCATCTATATAGATAGGATTATGCCAGGGCATTTAATTTTACCGCCCAAAATGCCTGGGCAGAAACCCATCTATAATGATAACATTTTACCATTAAAGTTGAAACAACTTCAACAGATTTGGAAAATCCAAATAATATTATATAGTAATTCATTTAAGGTTGCCGCGAATGGTGATACAGCTAATAAAATCGGAACATACCAAATAGCCATCGCTGCAAAGCACCACGGCGTGCCTTTTTATGTCGCTGCCCCCCTCACTTCAATTGACATGGCACTCACTTCTGGCGATAAAATTAAAATTGAAGAAAGACCAGACAGGGAAATGACTCATGTTGGAGAACATAGGATTGCAGCCCCTGGTATGTTGATACTTCCATTATAGTAGATGACGGGCGTCACCATGTTTTTATTTCCTTTTTTATTCGATTTAGGTTTGTTTCATTCCCTCAACTCCACCTCATGCTCAAATTATTTAAAATTGTACATCATAACATTTTACACATTTTTTCTGACAATGTACAACCAGGCTAAATATAACAATTTTTTTAGGCATAAGTTGTTGGAATCCATCCTTTGATGTTACGCCTGCTGCTTTGATTACTGGAATAATCACGGAAAAAGGAGTATTTTCTCCAGACAAACTGAGTGAAATTGATTTTAAATAACAAGTCTGAAGTGTATTAAAATTATAAACAAAAAATAAAGTTATTGCATCCATTAATACAAATATTATAATAGGGCGTTAAACACACCTATTTTTTTAATAAGAATGTTATACTGTTTACTGTTATCATCGCTTGTAAGAATAAAATTATTGTACAAAAAAATCGTTTCATTTAAGCAACTTGTTACAGAATAAATCTTCACACAATCTATAGTACCACTTTGTACACTGTTCTTTATAACTATAAATAATGGTTTTATAGAGGTGAGTAATAGGTACAGCCCATACAGATCCATTGCTGACTCAGATCTGGCTTGAAGGACCAAATTAAGTGTAACATACTAAGAAACGTAATTCTTTTCTTTCCTGATGGGAATGCCCACCAAACATTTTAGACTAATTTTTTAATTTGACTGAGACCATTATACTTTGTGAACCTTCAAGAAGAGGAATACTAGCCGATTATGGCACTGTTCTATTACCGGCACTGATCTCTCAGATGAATAGCTACCCACTCGTAACACAAGCTAAATGCTTGTGTGAAACGAGTGGGTTCACGTCGATAGTGCAATGGGCAGGTTTCGAACCGGCAACCACATGATCGCAAGTCCGACGCCCTAGCCATTAGGCTACTGCCGCTTATAGCTACTCATTTCCATTCTCCATATTACTATATATACTAGTATTCCTAGTGTACTAGTATAGCTTTATGGCGGTCAGTGATTGCCAGACACTGCGTGGCAAAAATGATATTATTATATTTGTACATGTTCTTTTTTCAATGATCGGCCAAATTTACAGAGGCTGTTCAGAATCGATAATAAATTCGATCTACGAAATAACCTAAGGCGACTCTCTGACCTCAAAAAGTTAAAATTTAACATACAAATCACATGATTTTATTCCTGTCCGCCTCTAAATTACAGAACGCGTGAATATAGTTACAGTATGCGCAGGATAACTTGGCCGGGCAGAACATATGCAGTCCACGCATCCCCCCCAAAGGGGTTCTCGCCTTGTCGCGGCGGGGGGGCTTAGTAACCGTGGATGGGGGCCCACGGCGAAGCTAAGTGGAACCCCAGGGAGGGGCTGCTCCTGCGGGCTTTGCCCAGGAAGCCTGCATTGGAGCGGCCACTGTAGGTTGCGGTCTCGTATGGAAGGCACCGCAACTGAGGCAGGCCGCGGTGTTGTGTGAGCGACACTGCGGCTGAAGGTTGAGGGGCCGCGGCGGGAGAGGAGTAGCGGTATTACGGTGCGCCACTCTCTCTGCCTTCCGCAGCCTCGGCGGGATCGCAACCGTAGGACTGCGGACACGGTGGGGCTGCAGGGGGGGGGAGGAGTGTCGGTATTACGATGCGCCGCTCTCCCTACCCTCTGCGGCCGATGTGTGGATGGCGGCGGGGCTACATATCTGTCCCGCCGCAGGAAGGGTCTTGGGCGGCGGACTCGGGTTCGTCAGTCGCCCTAGGGGAGGGTCCAGCATTGGACGTCCGCCGTGGGATCGCGGAGCATGCGAGAGAGATTCCCGTGATCCCACAACTATGCAGAGGGTGGCAGTGGTGGTGGTTTTAGTCGGTATGCTGGCCACCTGGCCGGAGAGCCCGACATAACTGCCTGTCCTGCATCCCCGAAGCGGGGCGGCGTGCATAAGGAGCATTTCCCCACCCGAAAAAAAAAAGAAAGAAAAGGCAGTCCACGCATGTACACTCCCGAGAAAAACAGTTAATAGATATTTTTTTTATTTGATTATTTTCAAAATCCTGATCAGGATTTATTTTATTTTAACTGACTTTGAGAGAAGCAGGAACTATTCGACGCGTACTTCGATAAATGTACTAGTAGGTATGTTATCTCCGCATTATAAGAACCGATTTGATTGATCTATTGTTTAACCTACCATGACGCTTGTATTCCCCGAAGGGTTAATCAGAGGTATACTAATGTACCTACACTCACAGTTCGCCGGTATGTTTAGGTCCCATGTAATAGGGGGCGAGCCTATTGCCATTAACCGGGCACAAATCCAGATTCCGAGCTGCTACTGATTGAACCCAGGATCTCTCCTCGTAGCAGTCGCGCTTGGGACCACTAAACTAATGAGGCAGTCTATATATCTATTGTTTATTATCTTTTTTATTGCGAAACCATAATATACTCAATTGGGGTTTGAATATTTACTAGGCGCAGTGAAGTAGAGATTCAAATTTCAGAATTAAAAAAGGTAGGTAGGTACAAAAAAAAACAATGAAGGAACTGCCAGAAAAGAAAACTATTAAGTATCAAAAACTTTTATAAACGATAGTACGTATAAGCAAAAAGCAGCCAAGTCTCAGAGGAAAGGAGAGCCCAGTATAGCCTATGTTTGACAGAGACAGCATTCCTAGTGCCGAGTAGACAGGCTCTATGTATGTAGCATACTATGCTACTTAAATAGAGTATTAGTAACACGGAACATTAAATAGGTGGAATTAGCATAATGCCTATTTTGTATGAAAACCAGTGTTGCCAAACTCACACATTTACGTCTTACACACACTATTGTGAACTGGATTATGACTGGTCAAAAATAACAATCACGAATAATCACGATCAGATTTAACACACTAAACTATTTGCATTGAATTCAACTTTATAACAATTGCACATAGTTCACATTACCAAATAGGTCTGTAACCTTTTACGACTATTTTCATTTGGAGTTAAAATCGATTTCAATACGATGAAGTACCGCTACTCCACGGTAGATGGCATTTATAACAATTTTTTTCGAATAAAACTTTATGGTGCTTGTTTTAAGAGAAGATTTTGAATGACAAATAGTGTGTCACGCATACCGACAATAGTGATGTGTCCATATAATACATTCTTGTGAACTTATCGATAAAGATACTACGAAATAAGAGAATAAAGTGAAGATATAATGTTAAAGTAAATACCAAACATCGTTTCTGATATATTATAGTTAAGTCCGTATTGTTATTATATTATTATTATGTATTACTAACGTTGTTAAATAGTGCGTTGTAAAATTTTATGAGATATCGACTACATAGCAAGCAAATTAAACTGCCTCATTAGTGTAGTGGTTCCAAGTGCGACTTCTAAGCTAGATGCTGGGTTTGATTCCCAGGCCGAGCAGTGTTGGTGTGAAATTCTCAGTATCAGCTCGGATCGATTTGATCTGTGCCCAGTCAAAGGTGATAAGCTCGTCCCCCTATTATTATTATAGAACCTAAACATACCGTTAAATAGCATTCGACTTGAACAATATCAACATAATTATTTATATTTCTATAAATTATTTAACTTAAAAAATATATCAACTGAAATAACTGATTACCGGTTTTCTATACACATTCCATCACGCCTGCATTCCTCGAAGAGTTGAGTTGAAAATACCGCCGTTAAGTTTGCCGGTATGTTTAGGTCCCATGTAACAGGGGGGCAAGCCTATTGCCATTAACCGGTAACAAATCCAGACTCTGTGCTGTTACTGAGAATTTCATAGAAAAATCCAATAACCCTGCTCGACCTGGCGATCGAACCCAGGACCTCTAGCGTATTTGTGATAGTATTTTTACTCGACTATCAAAAAAGGAAGAGTGATGACTTACGGCCGATTTTTATATCCGTGTATTCTGTCAGTAGATTTGCTTACTAGAGATAGGATTTTGACAGTAGCTGTATGGAGCTTATGTCAAAATTCTATCTCTAGTAAGCACATCTAATTATATTAGTATTTTGGATTCTAAAATAGTTTTAGCTCCGTAATTCATACTGACTTCTGAGACGGTTACGTGAATATTAGACATATTATAATAACGCACTTTACGGATTCTATCGCTTTATATTCTTTTTTTACAGTAACAAAATCCTTATATCATGTTTACGAGATTAAAAATTTGCATCTCAAGCTAATTTTTTCTTATTATACTGGAAAGTAATATAGATAATTTTAAAAATGAAAAATTGTCGATAACATTTTATCGATATTGCATGCACTAATTGAATAGCGGCATCAATTTGGTTAGGTAAGCAAACATTCTAGAACAATTGATTGCCAATTAAAGAAAATCAACTCTATTTCTATAGGTAGAGGGATAACTTTAGATTGTCATTTTTGTGCTATGTTTGGCGGAAGAAAATTCAAACTTATTTTATCATTTTATTGTAATAAACTGAAAATAATACTTCCCGATGATACGAAATCCCTTCATGTGATAGATTTTTACCCCAGCTATGGTTTTTGTATTCTTAAATGGCACAAAAGGGCCTTTTATTATTTTTTTTAGATTTTTTAAAGTTTTCGACGCATGTTTGCGCGTTGGCTATCTGCGAACGCGACTGAGAGCACTTTATACGGCAAGTGAGTACATCGTACCAGACTAGTGGAAACAAGGTTACGCCCACTTACTGCTTCTAGGTACTTCTTTGTTCTGTGATTAGTAATACTCACACACTGATCTTTATCCAAGTAAACTGCGATCACACTGATAGAGACGCGCATAATTTATGAAATCGAATTAAATTACTTTAATATCGAGTTAAATTATTTATTAGTTATTTCTGTTTAATCTGAAATTAGATTAACAGTTTTCCAAAAAAAACACTGTCGAGGGTTATTATTGACTTTTATACTATTATTCATGTCGTTTTAGAATCTTTAAAAATATATGAAATTTAAAATAATCGATTACACATAATTATTGACTGCGAGTATGGGAGATGATTGTCATGGGTCAGGGATGATTGACATCACTCACATATAGGACTCCCCGTGCGGCCAACCTCATGCCGCCGTTTAGTTCATAAAAAAGTGATCTACGCAACCACTTGCACGAAATTCAACCCGGCCAAGTTAGTCTGTGCGTACTGTACCACGACTATAGATGGGTTTCTGCCCAGGCATTTTGGGCGAAAAAAATAAATGCCCTGGCATAAACCCATCTATATAGATGGGTTTCCGCCCAGGCATTTTGGGCGAAAAAAATAAATGCCCTGGCATAAACCCATCTCTAACCACGACACGACACAATTCAGAGGTCAACCTAAATAATCTATGCATCTAAAAAATTATCATGCTAGAAGTTTGACATTGACAGCGCACACACACGACTACAAATCCACAATATTTAGGAAATTAGTTTTTTTCAGACATTTTCAAATGAATGCTTTTACGTTTTTATATTGTGTTAATTTGACAATAACGTTTAAAAAGCACATTGGGTTTGACCTTTATCTTAATTTTTAAATTTCGCGGGTCTTTGAAATTTAACCCTGTTATAATTCTTGCTGCGCGGAAAAGTGAAGTACCAATCAGGTACAGTTATATTATTATACTTTTTGCCAATCAGATATGATAAAAAGTGGGCAGGTAAGTACTCCTCAGAGGTACTGTGTGTTAGGGTGTCTACAAAGTATGTAAAGACCAATAAATTGATGAAAATGTTACACATAATGATAATAAAGAGTCATTTTATTTCAATTTATACCCTATACATGGTTGGTGCATTATTTTAATTTTTTTTTATTGCACAACTATTTAAAACTTGTACAAAAGATATTATGAATCCGCTTATCCGTTTCAGAGATCTAGCAAAACCAGACGTTAAACAAACGTTACTCCAGCAGGATCTCAAATAACTTCGCAGCCGTAGAAAGAACAAGTACAAAATATGTTGAAACATTTACCTCGTCTAGACAACTAATTACATAATAAATATGTTTAAATATTTATTTCAAATTTCAATATTCCCATAAAAAAGAAAAAGTGCAGTAATTTAAAAATGTGCGCAATAGCTAGGCAACTAATTATCTATAATATTTTTATGACTATTTTCGACATTATTTTGCTGGGGTAAGGCCATGGTAAGGCACACACTGGTGTCAACTAAATGCTAATTACTTGATAACAGGTGACGGCACTGTATCAGGATTACAGAGCGCCAAAAATCTTTAACGACTCAGTGTGGCGCGGTTCGTAAAGTAGGTACCGACAGTTTGCGGGACTTTAATAAACAATTCATCAGATATTTCTACTTCTGTAAACTATCTTTTGATCACCTCTAAGTAGCCTGTATGAGGGCATTTTCACACGAAATGAGGGCAGGGCCAGGGCGAATTCATCGCGTAATGACATACTTTAAAAGCTATAAGGAATGTTTACATAATATTTAAATCATTTTTTTTTAATTAAAAATATAAAATATGGGTTCTGGCCGATTAATAAATATCGTCAGCGCGGCCAGAATATGTCAAAATGCCGTCAAAAAGCAGTATTATTTGAGGTTATGTCCACAAAACTTACCTAGTTTTACAAATACACATTTATACATACATTATTAGTAAGTATTTTCCAAATGTTTTTGAAACTCATACTTAGTTATGTACATAATATTTTTTTACAGCATTTATCCATTTTTGTAATTTATCACATAACTATGGAAAGTGAGTACTGTTCGTGGGAAAGTAATAGAATTTTACACCATTTGACGTATTTTTCTTTGTCTTAGAAGTTTTCTAGCATCCAGAAATACATTTACAATTAGTTAAATGTTATTTTCACTTTTTAAAATTTTTATTTGATTTGATTTTTTTAATGTCAAGTATTGTTTGGGTAAAAGATTCGGATTTACGCCACCAGGTGGCAGAGCTTTCGTCGTGCACGTTCCCCATAGGTACTTCAGGACCTTACTCGCCAGTGGCGACACCTGGTGGGCTTAAAAACGGTAGCCCTCCTGATTCTAGGACTCATAGAATTATAAATTGGTGGACAATATCATTAACCATAAGCCACTTAGAAATCAATCCATGAAATAAACGTTAAAATATCAGGGATGTTATTTCAGAGAACGCGATTTTTTCCTTAGTTTTACTTTAAGTTAATCTAATCTTAATAATCTTTGCATAACTTTGTAATTTTTGAAAGTTTTAATAAAGATACATACATACAAATTCAAACTCATGAATGAAAATCCGTGTGAGTGAGTACATATTCTTAGTCTATAGATACTGTAATTTTCATGGTAACCCTCAATTCTACCAAAACTACCAATACTGACTGAAACCTAGAAGCTCAAATAGTGAGATTCCAAACACAATCATTTTAAAAATAATAAATTCCAATATGTCAGGTAGTTGGGCAAGTCGAGATTTTAGTTTTAGTTTAATTTAGGATAAGAATAAGTCCTTGTGAATAAATGAAAAGATATTATGACACAACAACACAACTTGGTGCATTGTTGATGATTCATTTCTGTTACATTAACGCGGTTCTGGATTTGGGCATTTTTAATAATCAAGGAAACGTTGTGTGTTGATATTTATTGTTTCGATTCAACTTCTGTTCGACACTCTTGATATCTGATGATCGTGGTGATTAGTGACAAAAAGTGTTTATTAATTTCAAGTGCAATATGAATTTGTTGTAATGTAAATAAAAAAATATTGTTTGCTCGCGCATGCGTTTGTGTTAAAAACAGACAAAGGTTTTGTATGGTTTGAAAATCAGCTGTATTTTATGTGCAATGACTTCGTGATACAAAAAGTGTGTGTTTGCAAGCAACAATGTTTAGTGAAATCGGATACGTAGTTTTTCTACTTCTTGCTTTACCGTACATCGAAAGTGGTAAGTTAAATTAAAGTACTTAATTTTTCTGCATCCCACTTACAATAATAGAGCAATTATTCTGCCAACCGAAATGTGTCGTAAACGGGTACAATGAAAAGAACTTACAGTTATACCAACAATTGTTTAAGATGCCCTTCACCCATATAGGAAATGATTTCGTGATTTCATTGAAATAATGAAAACTGCAATAAGTTTTAACATTTGACATTGAATATGAAACTACCTACCTCATTAACATTCTCACTTAAAAATATTCTCCAAGATTTGTCTTGTATTCGTAAATCATTCATGAGTACATCAACTACTTAAGTGACATTCTTAGAATTTAACAAGCAGACAACAAAGGAGAATAGTCTAAAAAAATTAAGATGTCAATGACCAGCTGCCTGGTGTGCAAGTCACTTTATATTACTTTACATTAAGACAGTATTGTGTTTGTGTATAGTATACAACATATTATTATTGTTTATTATTTACATGTATTCATTCAGTTACAAATAAACAATGTTTTGTCTAATGTTTGTAAAGGCTGTAAGACTGAACATTCTATTATCATAGACAATAGTATGGTAGCTCTATTATTTGAGCTTAAAATTGTCTCAGTACTGAAGAAAAGCCGAAGGCTCTTCTAATAACAAACCTTTGTACCTGCTCATGAAACTATAAAACCATTATTTATTACCTTAATAATACTTTGCTTCTATAGAATACTTAGTATTTTTACATGCTACTTAAATGTAATCTAAGCAAATCTTATATGTTGAAAATATTCATGCACACAATGACATTATATTATATCATTGCATGCACACATGTAACTGTCTTAATTTCCTAAAAAAATGTGCATTCTAATTCTTTAACAATGTTACACCATTAATAACTAACTAACTAACTAACTTGTAATAACTAAGCTAAGTACTATCATCCTTACCCTGCCATGATGATTTCGATATATATTGGGGATCGCCCCAACATGCCGTATAAGCCATTCTGATTGCATAAAATAAAATAGATTTTTCCAAAAACTGCACATTTAATAGCATAATCACTTACTTACTTGATGAATTAATTAATTATCCAATATATGATATGAGTATGGTGAAGTCTGGATTTTAGAGGAGTAAGGACTTATTCCTATTAGAGATCATCAATTAAGAAATTCCACATTCCGCAGGTCATGGGGGTCATGTCAACCCCCCCCCCTTCAAATCATACACGTTTAATTCAGAAACCTACCTCCATCTGATTCATATTTAATTATACCTTTACGAACTTGTATGTCATGTAGGTATGTAGTACACATAAACTTTGTTAATCATTTAGTTCATCATTCAGACATCGAAGAACTATGAATTAAAAATATTGGTAATAGAACTTTCACAAGCCAGTCAAGCATAGAAAATGTATTAAGAACAGGTTTTATACATGAAACGGTGACTACTGTGGCTACAATAGTCTGCATGTGCCATACACAATGCACCTCCTTTCATATTATCTGCCTAGCATGAAATTAAGTACATTTTATTAAAAAGAAAGAAAATTATGTATGATGATGATCATGATGATCTAAATTTCCCATGATCTAAATTTTCTTTTAATGTCACGCAACATATGTTATTATTCATTCACTGAGGAAGTCCATAAAGATAATGCTATTGTTTGTATTATTTTACATGTTGGGTTAATCGTAGTACCTAATACATATTCACAAATGCACCAAGAAAAACAACAATTACATAATACATACTTAATTATGAAATCAATTCAGTTTGTTTAAACTCATCTTTTTGGCATTTAATACAAATTAATTACACATGATGATAAAATACATACAATTTATTATTTTTAAATATAAAAAAAACTAAGTAACATGAAACTTAACCAAAAATCATTTCATCATTGCTTAAGAAACACATATAAAATTAAATTGCGAAGCCATAGAACTACTTAACACTGGCAAAAAAACTATTACATATGAAGGAGCACAATTATAATTATAATAACCTACCAATTAATATAAAGGATGCCAAATCACTTGCTGTATTTAAAGTAAAATTTAAAAAGAAATATTTATGATAATGTATACTAGAACTGCTGGATCGCCTAATGCTACATTAGATAATTATCTATTTAAGCTCATTATTAAGTGGACTTTATATTGTTCTTTATGGGTACTATATAAAATTCGTTGAATAGATAAGTATGAGCCCTGTTTGTCCCAAGCAGGGCACAGACCTTCCAACCTCTCTTTCCCTACTCTTTTCTCTCCTCACGGTTTAACCCCAAAGGATATAATCTGGGTCTTTAAATCACAAGAGAATATACTGCCTCATTAGTCTAGTGGTCCCAAGTGCGACTGCTACGCTAGAGGTTTTGCACATAAAATAATAACACATTGCTTGACTTGGGTTTGATCCCCAGGTCAAGCAATGTGTTATTGGGTTTTTATATTAAATTCTCAGTAGCAGCTCAGAGTCCCCTATTAAATGGAACCCCTAAACATACCGGCGAACTGTGGGTGTACATTAGTACGCCTCTGCCTAACCCTTCAGGGAATACAGGCGTGATGGTATGTGAATTGGTTTCTCCTAGGCAAGTGCGCTCCATCGTAGATCGCAGTGTCGCTTAACATCAGGTAAATTGGCGGTCAAGCCTATCAAGAATTAAACATAACCATCAAGTCCCGTATTATGTAGACACAATGCAAAATCTATTGTCCAAGACAACAAGATATTGGGATGTCATTATGGGTGTTACTAAATTAAGGCATTTTGGGCCCAATTCTTACTACAGATAGTACGAATCCAGTTTCTGCTGCCTTCTCTCTTGGACCTCCTACTTCATCTAATGTCTTGTGAAGTGCACTCTGTGGTAAGTTTAGCCCACAATATGCAGCATACATTTCCTGCTCAGTTCCACTTTACGTAAGTGACTTTCTGACCAACATCAGTTATTTAGGCTTTGGAGCACAGGATACTATTTTAGATATGGTCTGACAACCTGCCATATACACTTTTACTCAATCATTAACTATCATGTTGTTTATCAGTTGCAAATACCGGTTAAACTATTTACACATAGATACCATACAATGGATAGGTTCTTTTTGTTCCACGTCTTTATATTCGCCTGTACTACTTATTAATGTTTGATATTGCCACACAGATTATTGCCGCGCGAATAGGAACCAGTTTTGATTCTGACTCATCATAAATCAAGTATGTCATTCATCTATCTATCTACCTACCTCCTTGGTGTACTACATTTATAAAAGCTAACAGTTTAGATTGACTTAATTACTTTTTACGTAACTAATGGTAATATTATTAAAGTCTCTAAATTAGGTAGGTATGAATTAGGTTTTTCCAGAGAACAATTAGGACAACGCTTGGTTAAGGAAGTATTATTATACAATCATAATTAATGTTTATGTAAGTACGTAGGTATTATAATTGCAATTATAATTTGTTTACTAAGTATCTATTAGGTACATTATACCTCCATAAGTCTATAATATATGAATTCCCAAAGATAGCATGACAAAATATTAGACTCATTACAAGAAATATCCACTTTGGTTGGATATCTATTTGCATCCTTTGGCTTGCAGTTTCATTCAATCAATCAGAATTAGAGGGAAGCATGGTCATGGTCATAAGCATAAGCTACAACTATAATATAGATATCGTACTACTTTAATTAGTACCTACTTACAGAAAATTTACTATAGCATCGATAATATTATGAAAGAGTGGGTAAGTAGGTACTTAGGGATCCGGCGGAGCTTGAATTGCCCACAAAAACGTAATACCGAAATAAATCGTAATCCAGACAATATTCTATCAAATTGTGTCATTATTCCGATTTGGATATCGTTAATCTAGGTTCCTACACTACCTTTTCGTCTACTAGTACTACTTCACTGGAAATAAAAATTGGAAAATCATTCCAAACATGGTAATTTTATCAAAAATTGCATTTGCTTAAAATTATTTCCAGTGAAGTAGATATTTTGGAAAAAAAATTAACGTAGGAACCTAGAATCGGAATCGGAATCCGAATAATAACATAATTTGATTCAATTGTGTTTGAATTTTGATTTATTTCGGTATAACGTTTGTAAGAGAAATTCGGTCCGCCGGACTCCAGACTCCCAGGTAGGTAGGTACTTCTACGTAGGTATTTGGTCTCAAAATAGCTATGTTAAATAAGGATTTAAAACCTAAAAATGTCATCGGTGTTATTCCAATATTGCATGTATGACGGTATACCTATGTAACTAACACTTTGCTATATGGCCTAACTTTGAATAAATAACATTGAAAATTAGACCTTACAGCATATTATTAACGCGGCATTGGAGTACCTATTACTGTCACCCTCACCACAGAATAAAAATATATCAGGACGAACAGAACCTACCTACAATACTAAAAGAAATTAAACTTGATCTTGGCCAAAATACATGTCTGAATGGCAGATGCCGTATACGGTGTTCGTTCTAAAACATCCTTTGTGTCATTGAGAACCTACTTTAAATTCCTTACTTAGTTGTTAATATTTTTTAACAGTTTATACGTCGAGATATACCATAAGTATCTGTTGCTACCTGTACCCACGGCGATTTAGGACCTACCTACTTAAACTATTTTCAAAAAGGCCAACCTACTTCGAATTGTTTTAATGCGGCGGTAGCCTAATGGCTAGGGTGTCGGACTTGCGATCATGTGGTTGCCGGTTCGAACCCCAGCCATTGCAATACCGACGTGAACCCACTCGTAACACAGCATTTAGCTTAGCACGAGGGGTTAACAAGAATACTAGTAATGTGTGACCCACATTGCTAGTAAGCCTTTTTTTTTTTTAAAAAATTGTCCTCTTTTTTTATTTTCGTGTCCAAAAAAGTTGTACACACTGGCCATTAAATCCAGGTGAGGTTGATTTATACCTGTCCCAGTAACCTACAGATGGGTTCTGCGATCGTGTGAAAAAGCAAATGGCCCTGTTACGCTTACCGACGATAGGAAATAACATCCATTCATGCGCTATCTGTCCGTGCCTCGAAGAACAATGATCGCTGTCTAAAGATAGGACGACAGACATTTTTTACTTACAAGAACGTTTGCACACCTGGCCCTTTAGTTATGTTATTAATCTTTGATTAATACCATTCATCCCGACACAATAGCAGATGTTAAATAAAAACTTAGCGTTTTTGTCTAAACTAGTTTTGTTTATCAGCGTGGTTTGCAGAAAGATGACACTGTTTTCCTGCTGCTTCCAAAATGCTATAAAAATTATTTACTGTAGCTTATTACCATGTTTAACCAGTATAATTATCATTTCTAAGTAATTAAATCGAGAGAGGAACACAAAAGTCATCATGAATACAAGCAATTACATACTTACCTACATTGCTAATTATAAAATCATTAAATAAGAAATCTTTACATATACTGCTTACAGAGTTTTCTATTTTGTGACAGTCCTTGTAACTTACTTAATCACTATGAAATTATCCATTGTTTGGACGTCATGTCCAAAAAATTGCCATTTCTTCCGTCCGCTCTTCTCTAAACCCACTTAACAGTTATCCACGAATAACCAGTTCCTTCTGAGAATATTAATAGGTACCTACCTATCTATCACTGCTAGCTATAATTGCGTACCTAGTTAAAGCCAATTTAATTTTCCCAACAGTGAAACAAATTGAGGAAAAAATGTTAAATACAATCAACAAATATAATAAGGTATTCATTTATTTTTTACCTCCTGTCAAACCTTGTAATGGTCTCTCGTATTTTCAGTTTCTCGTATTTTCGGTCTTTTGTATTTTCCAGCCCCGAAAGCTGGATGCGCATTTGCAGGAGTTTTTTAGAAATTATATTTATTTCGCCTCTTGTTTCGCGTTCAGTCGTTCAAGTCATCAGATACGCGTTAATTTGCGCTTAATTGATGCTACAAATTATCCATTTTTTATATTGAAATAAAACCAGTTTACGGATTTTATCGCGTTTTATTTACATTTAGTAAAATCCCCGATGTCTTGGACTCTTTACAGCGGTCACGGGCAGACATGTCTCAGAAATCCTTTAAGGGGTTCCGTACCTCAAAAGCAAAAAACGGAATCTTTATAGGATCACTTTGTTGTCCGTCTGTCCGTCCGTCTGTTTGTCTGTCAAGACCCTTTATTTCGGGAACGCGTGGAGATATTCAGTTGAAATTAAAACCATATACTCAGGTCTACGGTCCCGTGAAGCTGTGAAAAAAAAAACTTTTAATGTAACGTAAAAAAAAGATACGGCCGTTTATGCCACACTAAACGTATATTTCGACACTCTCAAGGGAATCAAAATTTTTAGGATATTTTCCGTTGACCTAAAACTATGAAATTCGGCAAGTAATACCGTCTTATAATACAAGTATAGGGAAAAGTTTGAAAACGATACATTTGTAATAAATTATACCTAATATGTGTATGGAACACTCGGTGGGTGAGTCCGACTCGCACTTGTCCGGTTTTTTTATTATAAGCCTAGCAAATTTTTACGTAAAGTTCGCCGTAAGGTTCTGTGCCAACACGCGCAGAACAAAACACAATAGTAACTACCTAGTTACTACGGTGGATTGTCTGTCTGTCAATCTCGAAACCGTCAGCCGTCTTATCAAATTAAAATAATTTGTAACTCTGTGACCATGACGCGAAAAACCGGCTGAGTCTACCTAATAACTTAGTTACCACACCGTACCGACATCATTGTTTATTTAGGTAAATTTCATACATACACAATGTTATGGCTTGTTCCGGACTCATACCGAAAATTAATCCCAAATTGAAATTGCTGTCAAAAAATTATTAATTCACACCGCTTTAAAATAATGTCTTATCTCATACCACTTTTGTAAGTGTCAAAAAGTATGGTTAGAATAATAAGAACATTCTTCTATTAACCGACTTTAAAAAAGGAGGTAAACAATTCGACTCGTATGTTGCACAATATTCGTACAAAATTATGTTAGTCTATGTGGGCTTTTAAACAAGTGTAGGTATGTATATGTACTTATGTACCTTTATTCATGTATTTCTCAGTAACAAGAAATCGAATTGCAATAATTCTTTTTACCCGACTACGAAAAAAGTAAGGGTAATGAGTTTAATAGTCTAACGTATGTATGTATGTATCGTATGGATGTTCGATCCTAGCTCAAAAATATCAGATTTTAGCAAATGAGGTGTCGATTGATTCGTCTTTGCATTAAGATCATTATAGGCTATGAATTTTTGAAAAAACATGACAATATAGCCGGCAGAACACAAAAAAGGGGACAGAAAAAAAAAATGTGGTTTTAACAAATGAGGTGTCGTAAGATTTGTCATTATCCCCAGAATGTCGTGCGATATATTGTATTACAGGAAATCTAATATTTTACAACACTGGACGAATAAAAAGTGTACCTGTTGGGACTTTCTTACTACTAGCGTCATCTCTTAAAAACTTAGAGAAATTGGAAAGGAATGCATTGGCAGTATCATGAGACAGCAATTAAGCATAATTTTATTGAAATCGGTCTACTTTATCAAAAGTTATTACATATAATATTTAACGATTGAAAAAGAACTTGAAAAACAATCATTATAGTAAATTTCATATTTAAGTATGTACTAGACTTGCAAAAGTTAAAATATAACGAAATAAAGCATATTCAAAAAAATACACTAACATGATATACCAATTAAGATAAAGTAAATGGCTAACGTACCGATTTAACTAATTTTAGAGTAAAGTAAAGAAGTAAACAAAGGGTGTACATTTTTTCTCTAACAACTAATACGGTGGCATGATTACTTCATTGAATATGAATATTTGACATTGCAACTGTCATTTACTAATCTGAAGTTGACATGACGTATAGTTCTCTTCCTTAAAAGGAACGTAGACAAACTTATTTTATTACGAAATACTCAGAAAGTGGTACTCCTGGACACAGCCCGCATCGTTAGGTACCTAGTTTCTGTCTCTGGAGTTCTGACCGCCGGTAGCTTATACCCTGCTCCCGGTACCGGTGGGCTATATATTTGCTATATTTTAAATGTTTTCACTTATGCGAATATAAGAAAATGAAATAAAACTACTTTTTCGGATTTTATCGCGTTGTATTGATATTATCTAATTCAAAAGGAAGAAGAAAAGGATGCGATACGACTGGTTTATATATAGGTAAAGTTATTACCTGTATAAGGTGTAAATATTGTACCATAAATCAGTCAACTTGTCTAATCTGACTTTGACTCATTACCCTTCACCAACCTTTCACTGTGATGATGATGTGCTAAGACACCTTTAGCCGTAATCGTTCTCGTGAGTCTGCTTGTGCAGCAGTGATAAAAGCCCATTCCAAATGCTTCCCGCCCAATTTCCACCTGTTGCCTTAGCTCTCCAGGTAACAGACTTCTTGCACCTATTTATATATGTATTTTTACGTAGGAGAGCCATGCTTCGGCACGAATGGGCTGGTTCGACCGGAGTGATACCACGGCCTCACAGAAAACCGGCGTCAAACAACGCTTATGTTGTGTTTCGCCGAGTGAGTGAGGTTACCGGAGTCCCAACCCCCTTTTTAAAGGCCGGCAACGTACTTGTGACTCCTCTGGTGTTGCGGGTGTCCATGGGCGGCGGTGATCGCTTACCATCAGGCGATCCGTATGCTCGTTTGCCCCCCTATCCCATAAAAATAAAATGTATATATACCTATCTACCTATACCTACATACAGAGCGTTAGTTACTGTTAATAAAGGCAGATGACGCTTCCAATTGGGATGCATCGATTTGGCTCAAGCGGGCGCTCTTGTACAATTATTATTATACTCTTTGGTTAGTGCCGTGGGTACTTAAACCAGATTACGCACACATCTGTCCGTGTGCAAACGTGATTTAAGTACCTTACCTACCATACCTTGCTTGTAGTAAGGCATCGGAATCACAGCGTTTCTATGGCGTTGCGAGGTGTGCTAACATGTGCACTACGATCAATGTGTGACTGACGAGGATAACATGAATTGAAGTGAGAGTTTACTGACAGCGCAATGAAATGTCTTCGGCTTAACATGAAGTACCAAAGTAGGTATTCACGAAGATATACTTAGCTACAAATTAAATGTTTGCGGCCAGGCACTAGGTATCATCACTAGGATCACCAATTATATTGTTGTCCTTTGCTGTAGGTACAACTAAATTGTTTCATACAAATTATAAAAATAATAAAAAAAAAACTATGTCTCCTAAGTTGCTGTCTGTACAAAATTTGTATAGAAAATAGATTTAGTGTGAATCAGGTATATAATTTTTCGATCAAAATAATCTCTTCCCATTTTATAATATATATATATTATATTATATAATATTTTTATAATGAAAGTGGTCAGAGTCAAGCATATGAAACGGTATGAGTGCGGAAATTTAAAATGGTATTAATTTTTCGGTATTAGTCAGGAACAAGCCAATGTTATGTGTTCACTACACTCTTTCATTGGAGTACGCAGAGACTATACATAGATTTCTACTTGCTACGATCCAACACCATTTTCTCTTCATCTACGTTCATTAATAACCTCTTCATTCGTGATAATCGGTTTAGGGTGCTCTTGGCTTATGATATTTATAATTATTATTAGAAACTTCTATTTGATAAACCGATGCTAACACGTAATTTAGAAGTCAACGATTGTTGCGAAAATAATTTTAAACTCAGAGCCACGCCGCTGCAGCAAGACATTCATGAAATTATGACTCACCAACGTCATCAACTAGGTAGGTACGAATAAAGCAGATTCAAAGGCAAATTAATAAAAATTAAGCAATTTGTTTTCATGAAGACGAGCATTCTGTTTTATCGTTATTTGAATAAGATATTTTCTTACAATGGTAATGTGATTGTTAGGACCAAAATTATAACTAAAAAAATCTTCCTAGAATGCACCTAATTTGTATCCTAACTATTATGATGGGCTACAGTAAGGTAAGTACATTAAAGTTAATATTATCATTAACACCTGTTAACGCCCAGTTAATAATAAAATTGTATCATTTGAGCGTAGATCATGAGACAATCGGGTTGACGCATCGCAGCGCTGCGCGCGAGCTGTGACGGCGACGGGTGCGTTCGTTGAACCGGGGAGGTCACGTCCACCCATGACGTGTGTGGCTTACAAACACTTTCCGCACTCGATGCCAAGTCCGAGTGACTGACAGACCGGGCGATACTCAAGTCTCGACACCGCACACATCTCCCTTAACTCACAAGAACATTAGTGCTATGATCTTGTCTCGTGTCTTGTCGTCCGCTGCTCGCCAGCTATTGTGTTACTTTTCGTGATATTTATTTATTTATTTACTTTAAACTTAATTAGAACGGCCGCAGGCCACTTACACAACATATATAGCGATATAGCAACATGATATATTTAGCTTAAGTTACTTCTCATTCTCCTCCCAAATCGAGTTAATTATCGGTGAAGTCTACAAGCTTTGACATAATAGGTACTCTACTTACTTAAATATTAAACAAAAATCGATTCCCCACTAGGTTTTGGCATCGTGAATTCGTGACACTAATTTTAACATTTATATACAAATACCCAGATCCGAAATAACTTACCTGTTGGTCATAGAAATATGTATTAATATTGAGCATTGAGGAATATTGGATACTGAGAATTATACAGTTAAATATTAGCATCGGGGAAATTTTATTCATATTCCTTTTAGCAACACATTATTTGTCGGTAATATGACGTCATCTCACTGATTACTGTACTGTATTTTATAATAAAAATCGAATAAAATAAACATGGTCATAAGTTAAAATATAGAATATGAATAGACTATAGCTAAAGCCTTTAACCGACTCTGTGGAGTTGTCGTCGGTTCTTACCAGTCTCCATTACTTAGATGTAATAGCTACTAGTAAACTAATAGACACAACCTGATCCGGTACCATGACCTGTTGAGAGAGGGATGACGCTATTTAAGCTGTAAAGCGATTTTCCTGTCTTACAATCTAAAATGACATTAAGACGATACGATGAGGGCGCAGGACACACTATAAAAAAACTAGATCGATTACCTACTTGAAAGAAGTCGTAAAGTTTATTTGCACCAATGCTCTAGGTTCATTGCCGCTTCAAAGAATCATTACATGTGGGATAACGCTTTGTCTAGATTCGCGGGCACATAATAACTACCCATCCATCCTTCGTAGGTAGTAATGGCCGGCAAGAACTCCTTCCAAAGTTCCGTTCTAAGATCGTCCATTGCTTTATCTTGAACTGCAAAGGGATTGCGTTCATTTATTGGTTAATAACCGATGATACCACCTGTATCGCAGATTGCAGAGAAACCATGTATTTTCTCTTTGCATCTTATCAAGTAACAGTTGTCAAAATGTCAAATCAGTCTCCTTCAGTTACATCTAAAACAGTTGCACTTTCTAAAGAGTACATTTTGCAATATTCACTCAATTAAGTTTTCTATTTACTTTAGAACACGTACATACTTTGATCGGAAAAGTTTCCAAAAAAAGATCTGTAACGCGACGTTTTAGCTCGATGTTTAAGCGAGTTGAGAAGTTTTTACTGCATTTGACACAGTTAAGTAGACAAAGCCCAAGCGATCGTTGCAAGTCGAAAAGCAATTTAGGACGAAGTAGCCTCGTAAAACGTTTATAGCAAGAGTATTCTACATATATCATGCCGTAACGTAACACTTCAATGCTTTATTGTAAAAGGTATTGGTATTGGAGTCGGCGGAAAAATATTTCCCAGAAAAAACCCCGTTACCCCCTACAACCTCACAAACTTTACCTGTTTATAATATTAGTATAGATTTATCTATACATTGTATATAATAAGTCTGTAGTAAAGTTGTGTCTGTAATTGCAAGATAATTGAGAAAAAAATAGGTGGAGAAGACTAATTAAGCGATACCGAAGTCGAATTACTTAATGATTTTTAGAAAAAAAATATCTGTCTGTATGTATCTCTGTATGTTCGTTTTTAACTCAAGATCTACTGGACGTATTTCTATGAAATCTGGTTTATTTATACGTAGATTATGAGCCTGTTCCACATTTAGGGTACTTTTTATCCGATCCTGTTTTATCCATACTTTTCTTAGAACATCCTTAATCATTCAGAGAATTTGGAAAGAAATACATTAGCAGTATAGCAGTATATCTTAAGGCAACTTTTGAGCTTAATTTTATTTAAATTTATTCACTTTATCTAAAGTTATTGCAATATTTAACTACGCATTAAAAAGGAACATTAAAAATAACCATTAAAGTTAATTTCACATTATGTACTAGACTTGCAGAGGTTAAAAATATAACAAAATAAAGCATATTCAAAATAAAAATATACTCACGGATCCTGAATAAGATAAAGTAAATAGCTAACATACTGATTTAACCAATTGTAAGGTAAAGAAGTTAACAAAGAGTGTAAATTTTTTCTCTAACGACTAATACGATGTCATTAATACCTCATTCAGTATTTGATTTGACATTACAGGTGTCATTTAAGTTGACATGACAGTTGTTTTCTTCCTTTGAAGGGACGTAGACAAATTCATTTTATAACGTGAAACCTCCACGGTGTAGAAACAGTACCTATATAAGTATTTAGAAACTAAATAATTTCTATTCATTCCATCCTAATAATAATACTTACGCGTTGTATTGATATTCAAGAAAAAAAAGGATCCTGCAAATGAAACCGAGAGCAACAGCTATTATACCCAATATTGTAAATGCGACTCTAACTCTCTTTTTATTTGTTTTCTGTCACCTTATAATGTCCTAACCGCTGAACAGATTTCGATAAAATTAGGCAAGGAGAAAGGTTAGATTAGGAAGGACATAGGTCTAGATACCTTTTGTCTCAAGAAGTCGTTTTGGGATGCGAGTGAAACCGCGGGCTGCTGCTAGTTATTTATATATTAAAATATGAAGGGTTATTCACAATTTCTGGTAAAGAACTTAATTAAATTACTTAGAACATAATTCAAGCATTAAAAGTACAAAAGAAAAATGTACACGTTACTTTTGCATGATATATTGTAGGTTTAATTATAAAAGTGCCATAACATTGTTATAAATGTTGTGATACTTGTAATGTATGACGCGAGTTTTTCTCGTTACCTGCATATACAGTGTCATTGTCTCTGTTATATCACGTAGGTAATGTAAACGTAGTGGAACGTTCTCACAACATAATGAGTTTTCTGCACGATTATGTAGACCAGGTACTTTTACACACGCCTGTGTCATCACTCATCAAGCTTATATGCATGAACTTCATTTTCTTAGCAGACTTATCACTCTTTCAGGCGCTGGAAATAAGTCGTACTCTAAACAAGCGGTTTCCTGTCATATCGTTACGATTATAAAGAAAGTGATTAATTTCCTATTAATCACTTTATTGGTACTATATATTGGTATTTTATTGAATATTTTATTATGTAGTGTTATGTTTTTAAAAGCCCACTAAGGTTTTTCAAACAAACGCAATGTCTCACATACACCAAATATCCAACCTCCTGGGGTACAAGCTATTCTTGGGTCATTTAGATCAATTTCGCAGACAAAATTCTCAAAAAAACATCAACTCTGAAAGCATTGAATGACGATTTTAACACAACAAAATAAGTATCCCAATTTTGAAAAAATATTCGTGTAATATTTGTACCATGCATGTACCGAACCCGTAGCTCCAGAAGCTGATCAGTCAGCTAATGCACTATTTGTACCGTCAAATGTTTCTCAGTAAGCTGCTTCATGGTTTATATCCGGTGGTGTATTGGATAGAATTAAAAATTAGTTAGTGACATGGTTCACACCTATCATTGTTTTTGCATTAACATGAATGTCACAGGAAACGGCGAGTTGACCGTCAACTTGAATAGCATTATTTTAACGTATGACATTAACCCTTTTAATGTGCATGCCACTGATATTGCTATTACCTCATCGTCATGACTAACATGTCATTTTATGGAAGCATAGTTATAGTAGGTTTATGATCGCGTACCAGGTACTATTGAATGGATCGATCATTTAGGACGTAATTATCGGCAACCTAATCGTATTAGACGTAATTATTGGGCAATATATTACATTATAATATGGTAATGTCATGGTTAGAGTGCATTTTCAATATTTATATTAGGAGTGTATGGCGCAACCAGAGCCAAATCTCCAAAATGGCCAACGGGCGGATAGAGCATGCCTGCCACAGCCGACAGTAATCTCTGAATGGGTAATGTGCGGCGAGACTACGTGCATTGATATCCGTCTCGCTGAAGACTCGAGTTAAGAATGTAAGCCGAATAGAGAACTTTGAATCCGTGTGTTGACTCTTTAATGTTCATAAATGTTTTTAAGAAATGTGCACTTTTTACCAAAATTGATATTCTATTACATAGTTGTGCTCCAGTTTGTATATACGGCCACAGTGATCAGTATTTACTTCATTTAAACAACGTTAATCTTGGATGTGTCAAAAACAAAACTAAACTTAACCGGCCAAACCGAAAACAACACACTGAGATGTTGGAACTAAACGTTAAAAGTATCATGTCATACCAATTTCAAGATTTCAGCACAATGCACTCATTCGTGCTAGTTAATTAATAGTAATTTGAAGTCAAGATCACGCGTGCTGCGTACGAAAAAGGTTTGCTGCTAAAGTTAATGAGCCATTATTTTATAAGAACCGTAGTAGACCGTTATCACGAGTGCAAACCAATCGTCTATGACTGCCAGAATAACAGACAAAAACCGAAAAACATGTTACATCAACTCTTATCATTCAGCTTTGTCCTATCAGGTAACGTTATACGTAGTTAGTTTCTTTTTTTTACACAGAGTTAGCTTGAGGTGAGGTTCTAAATCGTGTTACAGCCTTGGAGGCCGGCCACGCTCCGCCAAGCATGACGCGGCAAAGCAGCCCAGCGCCAATATCTTTAATCTATTGTACCTTCGATACGATCTCGGCCACACTATTACGCGCTAACCTTATTTTCCTTGCAAATCTTGTTAACGCACTGGTGATTCATCAACACTAATTTGAAACTAGTATCCTCAAATTCGACGCAGACTATGCCCTGCCCCAGCTAGACTGTTCGTTGCCATAATACAGTCTTGTGTAGATGTTATATTTGTAATAAGTACGAAAAAAATAAATGTGTTGATATGCAACAAAAATCATAAACAAACCCTACTTACCCCTTTTCTAACAATCCCCTTGTTAAATAGAAGTAGTCACGAAACGCCACAGCCGTTATTGTACTGTTCTATGGTGGTCTTTTAGCCCCCCGAATGCAATAAGTGATGTTGAGTGATGTACATATCACCATTCACAGTCACAGCTCATTTGATATAACTGCTGGGTATATGGTATAGACCACTTTACCAGCAAATTGACCCACATCTTTAACCTTATGGAGCTATCTCACCACAGGATAACTAACGCAAATTTTGTAGTTTCTGTGCCATTCAGTTAACGCCTCCCATCTGCCGTCACTTCGTCTGGTTATGTGTGTTCCACTCAAATGGAGTATAATGCCGCCCAAAAGAGCTTTAATCGCCCTAATATCTCTAAAGTTTCCGTCGAAAACTGATTAACGGATATTCAAACACCTTTCATATTACTAAATAAATAAAAATCATTAATTCTCCTCGTACAAATTATAACGTTTGGACTCAAGATGTTTTCATTCATAACTTTATTCTCGGTCATAATTATCATTAAACCTATATTTACTCTACTAAGGGATGCACAGAATAGCTATCATTATAGTAAGTATATAGATTTAGTCTAGTGTGCGGGAACTGTTCATTTTTTATTGAAGTGATTCATGAAGGATGGACCAAATAAGAACAATGGATCATAAATCTACTTGAACATCAAGTAGATTTAGCTTCGGATTCAGCTTCGCAAATCATTATACCTACATCGTACCTAGTACATCGACTTTCACTAAACAAACAACGTTCATTTAGTTGTGCTAAACTATGTGTTGTGTACATTATTTATGTTCTTAGATAAGTATACTTAAATCATTTTAATTACTTATTTATTAAGTGGTATGTATCCACATACTACGTGCTGATAAAAATATGAGCTAAGCTTTTCTTCTACATACATGAAGGGCTGTTTAATTAATAACTATGCTCAGTCGATCTGCAAGACTAAGCTGTCGCGACCAGTCAACACATGGGCAACCATTCTTAGCACATCGAGACGTGTTACGTTAGAAGCCCAAAAAGCCAAAATTTTATAAATAACCCAGCCAGATTATCCTAGTCAATACTAGGGTATTTCAGGACAATTCCTGAAATACTAGTTTCAAGTTTCTAGGACCTAATAGTTTCTGAGTCTTCGTGATTAATCAGTAGTAATTATTTCGGTTTTTGATATTAAACATACTATAAGATACATGCGATGGAATTTGCACAAAACTAAATGTTGATTCAGCCAATAAGAAATAAATTGATGAGTACGTCGCGTCGCCGACGCTTCTAAGAAGCTTATTCATGTTGTGAATGATACCAGACGAGACGGTCTTGTTATTACTCCTGGTGCTTGTAAACGTATTTAACTTTTATGCGCTAGGTAACTAAGTAACCAGACGGGGCTCAATAGTTAGTATTATGGTTTCATTAAATATTATTAGATATTTATTAGGTATACTTATTTGATATTTTCTTTGTTACATCAGCACGTCGGTGTCTTATCTTTTAGAAAGAGAATAGATACCTACTGCTTTTACTATTAGAATTATATTATTACACTCACACTTCTTTCCCAAAGGTGTAGACAGAACTATTTTTCCTTCAAAGCGTAATATAAAATACCATCACCCCTAAGGAGAGGTGTACACCCACATCTCGCCAATGTTTAGTTCCAATAGATGAATAGAGTATCAAATCCCCTGGCTGCTATTCCAAAACATAGAAAAACTCAGTAACATTTTGATCGACTTAGGAATTGCAACTAGGATCAAAAGCAGTCGCTTACGTTACCACCACAAGACTAATGAGGGATTCTTCCTTTTTTATAAAATCTCAGCAAGTTTAATATTTAAGCATTTTTATTAAATTCTTAAGGAACATTCTTTTATTATAATTGAAATATTCAGACAAACATAGCACAGAAAATTCCATCGTTAAAAGGTATTTATAACCATCAATATATGAAATACCCATTAGACCTACATCCTTTCTGATTTTCGCATAGTGGTCAAAAAGGACTTAATACTAGAAGTTCTGTGCTGTGTGACAACTGACAATCGTCCTTCAATGACTTCAGAGTTGTTGATTCTGAAAAGTTTTTAGGCATACATAATGTATGGCTAAAATCTTTCATACGTTTCATACGTTTACAGCCATAGTCCTTGTGATTCTGAATTTCTGATACAATTGAAATAGGAGACCCCAATATTATAGTGGATCTATTTAATGAAATAGGTTATATTTTCCAGTAAAGCACAATTTTATATCAGATTTCTTACGCTGCTCTACAAATTAACACCTACACGCAAAGCTTAGCAAAGGTACTACTTCAATAATCATATTACCTTTATTCAAGGTTTTTTAAGTAGGTATTTTAATTCGTTTTAAGTTTAAAAATAAGGTTCAACTTTGAACCATTATCTGTGTAGAATTTCCGACTAATTACGAAGTCAGTTGTTTGGGTTTTTACCTGTGGTTATAATAGCCAGTGAGCAGTAGTGTGTTGTCGGATCAAGTCTCGTGGATTAACATGCTGAGAAGTTGGGTGTACATTTTTTTTTTAAATTTATAGGTTCGCCTGATGTTAGGCGACACTGCTATCTACGATGGAGCGCGCTTGCCTAGAAGAAACCGATTCACTCGTGATTTAAACTATGGGAAACACTCGCTTGTTACATTGTCTTCTTATAATGACATAATATTATTAGTTTATTTGTGTAATTAATTATACATAACGTCACCTGTATTCGCAAGGTTAGGCAGAGGTGTACTAATTGTACATTCACAGTTCATCACAGTAGCAGTCGCGCTTATGACATAGTTTATTAGTAATTAGTATAGATTACTAATAAACTATGTCATATAAGAAATATATAAGAAAGGGGTAAAGTTGTAGGGGGTAATCTCTGGATCTACTGAACCGATTTTGAAAAAGAGAGGTAGGGCATAATGGAATCGAATAATTCCACTCACAATTGGAGCTGCTCGACTGGGGAAGTACCTCCACCTTGCAGAAAATCTTAGCCAAATAACATAGCTCCATGGTATGTTGTGTTCCTAACGGTGAGCAAGGTCGCCAGAGCTCCGCGAGGAAGCGTTCTGTTGGCAGTGGGGGGGGGGGGGACCGCTGGTGTTTTTTTACCGATGCATATGCAGTACAGCATGTCTCCTATGCTGCCAGCCGAACTATTCTTCCTTAATTTACAGGGTCAGCAACGCGCGAGTGATACCCTTGGTGTTGCAAGCGTCTATAAACTACGGTAACCGCTTACCATCAGGCGGGCCGTATGCTTGTTTGCCACCTTAGTGGTATAAAAAAAATATTCTTTTTGTGTTGGATAGTCTATTTATTGAGGAAGGTTATAGGCTATACAACATCACGCTACCCCTATTAGAAAGGGATCAGCGCGGGTGAAACCGCGTGCGGGTCGCTAGTAGTGTACAATAATGATAAAACAATTTTATGCATATAGTTTCGTTATGCTAGCAATTAAAAATTACTTAATATTTTGTAGATAACTCCCACTTAATAGGCTTCCATTTCATAATTTTCCCAAGGTAACTAACATTTTTATATGAATAAAACGTAATATTTTTGTTAAATTTTTAAGTAACACAATTTTATGTAGTAAGTAGTATAATTATTCATTCATAGGTACTAAGTAACAATTATTTTGTAAACTTCAACAAAAATAAATTTATAATTGAGATAAGGACGTAGCATATATAGTACGAGACAAGGTTTAGGTTTATTATGTTGTAAAATCTGTGAACAGTGGCCCGCGGTCGTTGACCCCGCTGTAGCGAGCGCTCCACAGGGCGGGCGGGCGGCCCGTCGCGCCGTCCGTAGTTAGGCGCCCAGCAAACGTAAACAAATGTCTGAACATGCCTGATAGCTCCCGATGAATGGACAATGATTTTTATTTGCCATTTAGTCACTTCACAAACATTACTAGTAGTGATTAATTTCCCTCTTAACTAGATTTTAAAGAATCTATCAGCCGTTTAGTTACATTGTTGCTCGCGGTTTCACTCGCATCGTTAAACGATTTATTAACTTTAACTCGGTGTCTAGGCGGCGTATCAACATGAAACATCCACCAGATTTTAAGTTATATCTCCAGTAATACAACTGTGAAAAATTCAATATCGTGGAGTAAGATTTTGCTTGATGCGCGTAAAGATATATACAAACAAAAATTCTAAAGATAATTGTGTTGTCTTATAAGTACATCTTCCAATATATTTTTTTTAAATGTGTCCCATGCGGAGACATCGGCCAGTTGCAATTTTATTGTAGGTATTAGTATGCTGACTGTTGCGTACATGACACAGCGTAGCGTGTTAATAGTCACTGTTGCGGATATAACTGTACGTCCGTCACACAGTCAATCTTGTGTATTACATAAATTAATTGATAATTACCCGTCCGTGCTGCTGACACCACTTTAATTGGTTACGCTTACAAAAGAATTACCCAATCGACTGAACAATTATTTGTTATTTAAGAAATCTTTAAAGAATTAGTTACGGTAAATTAGAACTAGTTACAAAAATTAGAAATTTACCTGTCATTATCATAATTCCAAAACACTTGATTTTATTGTTGACTGAGACCTGAAATAGAAGCACGGCAGATTCTATCTACGAGAAAATATGAGGCTGTATAATTGGGTCACTGGAACACAGAGGGTGGGGGAGTTCACAGTAGATAACACCGCTTTGATTTCCTGCTGCAATGGACGTATGGTATTATCTCTTTATTATAGCAACGGTGTTATAAATAATACTAATTATAACGTAGTATTTAAGTAGAAGCTTAAATATTTTAATAATATGACTTAATGTTATTTGTTAACTTTTAGGTATTCAAAGTTCAAATCTTTAGTACAATCTTATGTTTTTATTGTTTTAAGACAAACAGAAGTAACAAAATACTTCTTTCATTTTATATGTTACGGCTACTTATGTCCGCTGTTATTAACGCACAGACGTGCACCAAATGTTCTCACAATATTCGCCATACAATACTTTAGGGAGCGTTTAGCGAGCAAAAGCAATTTGGTACAGATATATAATGTGTCGGGTACGAGTGGCCGCGAGCTCGCACTCGCTGCCCAACGAAGGCAATTAGCGACACATGCCGTCGACACCGTCTTATGAAAGAACACTCCAACTATTGCACTCTTACACTAACACTAAACTACTCATGTATTTTTCAACACGCTCCATTTTCCTTACACACCAAGTCCTTAACGACGTGCGCCAATTACTCTCAGAAACTAACGTTTTACCATCTAATTTATTAAGCTACGGCCTAATAATAAATTGAATCTTAACGACTAAAACTATGTCGACCGATCGTTGCCTGTAGCTACCTAGTAGGTACTTTTAGTTGTTTAAACAAACTTTGAACAAAGAAATGGGACGCTGTGGGGTTGATTCGTGTCAATTTAATTGGATGAGAGAGCTGCACAAATTCACTCCACCAGGCACCCAGTTTATCAATTAGGTCGTATCGCACGGTAGTTTGGTCCCATCAGTATTTATATTGTTCATTGATTGAGCAATCATCGTATCCAGTTCATACTATTGTGTGTCCAATAAAATCACCACTCCTCAATTTTGAATAAAGAAAGCTATGGCATTCGAATTATCAGGAACATGATTATTTCGTTTTGTGGAAAAGCATTTGATACGTGTACATAGCAGTATGAATTATGAAAGTATAATAATGAATAAGATAAATTCAGTATTCATCTGTAATGGCGTAAACATGTGTACTAGTGTTTCAATTGGTCATAAGTGTATTAAACGGCGTTAGTGTATTGAAGTTGGATCGTGAAGGGAAAGCTTGTATCGATGTAACTGGTCGCTAAGTAATTGGTCCCTTCCCTTGCGTATTCCTTTGCTCTAGCTTGTTTTGTGCTGTTAACGAAAACATTTTCTGTTCGCCAATTAATTAGATTTCTCTATCTAGTTTCTGTCTCATCTTAATGGATTTCTTAAGATATATTTGTAGATGCAAGTATTTTTAGTTGTAAGTACAGAAATCTACACTACAATTTAAACTTGAAACAATTACGAGACTTGGGTAGCAATTGAATTTAATAAGATTCATAACGAAGTGTTTGCTCCCGCGTTTGATGTTCAATTATTTTTGAATATCCCATTCATAAAGCTCTGATTAATTACTGTTTACCTAGGTTACTTAAATAACGTTCTAACAATTTCAATTATCACGATCGAACGGTTTCGTTTTGTCTCACAGAAATGTACAAACTAGTTTTGCACATTTCTGTAAGAGTAATCGCTTTAAAACAACTTTAGTTACCAAACTACTCCTTAACGTTACAATCTTCAGCCTGTACTGACTCGCTGGTGTACTAAAGTGATTCTCACTAGTACTACTGTATGCTGCGAAACCCGCTCCTCTATTGTGCCAATCTAAATTCACCGGCTGCATCGTTCTTCTTTGTCGCGTCGCGACCAATATTGTCAATCCACTTGGCGGTTGCTCAGCTAAAGTGTCGTTTTGCAAAAGTGATATAAAATGCTAAAGCTTCGTGCAGTAGTGCCGTTACATTAAATATTGCACATCTAGTGTCGATGCACTTAGCAGTCGTTTCCGAATAACATAATGCTTAGCGAACCATTTCCTTTGGTTGATTACAATAATACCTATGTGCATGGAAAATGGAAATAAAATGAGCTTAAAACGCGTCGACGCACCTTTTCTTAGATAGATACATATTCGTTATCAAATCTACCATGACAGCCTTAAGGCGTTCATTCAACTTTGAATATGGAACTATTTGGTATTAACAAGATCCAATAATAATTGGAAGTTATAATTAATAGTGTCACTAATTTTCAAATGTCTGTTCCATCCAGATCATTTAAGTAACATTCCGAATAGAGAAAAAATAATTATATATTAGCTATTCTATACATTAACATGATTACTAAACGTTAATTCCTCAAAACGCGTGATATAACTGTATACGACCAATTCCAACAACGACAAAGTTAAGGCCTCACACAGAACAAAGTTACGAATCCCGAGGGACAGTCGGGTAATCCATAAATCCCTTGGAGCGTCCTCTGTCCTCTGTAGGTAGTTTCACTTCTGATAATATTGAGCCGTCACGTCGCGTCGTGCCGCAGGTACTTGTATGGCGATGGCACTGTTCGTATTTTGCATCAACACTATTAACAATATTGTTGTTTAGTACGAAATTATGAAAATATTTTGTCCATAAAACTAAAATAATTAATATCACCACAAGGTTCCTTAACTTAACACACGTAAAATAACCTAAATATTATTTTAAAAAGGTATACGAGTAATACGTGGAACTAGTTTTCGTAGTATGATGATATCGCGTCGTCAACCCGTTATATCTTAACTATTAACATCTGATAAAATGCCTTAGTTGTGTCTATAGCACCCCGACAAAAGATTAAAGTGATTCGAAGTGAAGTACACAGGGAATTTAGATTGCTTTATGGATATAAGGATGATGTAGACAACAAATTTTATGGCAAGTTTTTCTATAACCTTTATGATACGACGTCAATGTGGCTAAATTTATTTTCATTGGATAGTAAGCTGAAGGGTGATAAAATGTTCGACGACGGTATAGATATTCTAATAATTTCAATATGATGTGAAAGTGCGCAGAATAGTGAATGAAGATCAATGTTTGTACGATAGAGAGTGGGTTATCCAAAGTAATTATTGAGGTACAGATACAATTTTATGATGATTGTCTAGACATTCAACTTGAATATCTTATGCTTATCTAGATTTTAAACCACTGGAGATAAAAAAAACATAGCCTTCAAAGTTGTAGGTACCTGATGCATATATATATCGGCTTTGCCCAGTAGGCAATAATAATATTTTTTATTTTTATTTTAAAGAAGAGAAAATATAATATTTTATAATATCTTTGAATTTGGGTCCTATAATCAAAACTTAAAATTCAACAGAATCGTGAACAGCTTCTTTTCTGCTTCTCAGAATTTTCCAGTCCGTGTATTGCAAAATCGGTATCTTTAAAGCCTTTTCATTTTCATATTGATTATGGTTAATAATTTCTACATTTGTTGGGTCGATATTATTAGAATAGCTTCGATCGCTTTTAGCGATAAGACCGCCAATTGTACCATATTCTATAATTAATAACTTATACCTACTTGACATTAGTTTTTTGTATGCAATAAAGAATATTCTATCTATCTATTCTAATATTGTCAGATTTCAAATGTCACTGAATGAATTGAACATGGCCTTCCTATCCGATATTATGTTTATCGTTGGCATATTCTCGTCCGGTCGGCGAACTAATGAAATTGCTTTCTAAATAAAATACAATATTTATAGTTTAGTACATTGTATACTATTATTAACATGTAGGTTACTATCACGATAAATGTATCTTAACCCGACATTAACAAATTTGGTTACATGTATTTGCTAATTGAAACACGCCCGCGTTTCTAATTAATGATGCCTAGTCACTAACTAACCGGTACTTGAGACCACAGGACCATTGCCACTACCTCGTACCTATCTTGTTTACATGTGAAAGTAGACTAAAGGCTTAGCACGACCCTATTAAAGCGATTGCGATCTAACATCAAAATACCCAACGCATCAATCATAGAGACCGCGAAGCCCCGAAGTTAATCTTTGCTTTAATTCGTACACTCGGGTAATAATTGCTTTGTTGTTTTACATTAAGTAGAGAAACTCTATTTAACATTCTATTTACTTGTAATTGAGACAATGTTTTCCTTCCTATTGTTCTTCAACGGCCTGTTCCCAGTATAATATGAAAAAATGTTGTTGATGGCGATCATCCTTATGTCGGAGTCTTTCGTAAACCACCACACGTTGGTGTGGGTTTCAGCCAGCGCGTAAGTGCCAGTTCCTCTTGGGTTGCTGCGACTTTGGCAGTTTGAAGTCCGTAAGAGCTCTTAAGACTCGGCAACGCATCAGAAACCCCTGTGATGTTGCAGGTGTTATTGGGCGGCGATGCCTACTTAAAATCAAGTGGCTAGTCGGCTCGTCTACCGACTTAACCAATAAAAAAAATATTAATAGACTAGACAACAACATTTAGTTTTAGGACGACTCTTTATATTGCTTAGATATCGTATAACTAGTTCCGTCTGACACAATTATTGTTTTCTTTAATTCCTTGCGTGGGAAAATAGAATAGTGTTACAGAAGACAGTTTTCTTTGATTGATAATGAATTTGCGTATGGTAAACACTACATATTCTTACGCGTAGGCAATGGAAGCCAACTAAGGGACCAGGCAGCTTGTTATTAAGCTTTACATTAGTTAGTTAGTATCCAGCAAATTTTATATAAATTGTAATGAAATTGTGAAAAGTTCCCATTGATCCCATGTGTGCTAAAAATAAATTCAAGGTCAAAGTGCGGAAGTATGGGATTTTTGGATTTTTTTCCGAAACGGGTTTATGATAAAAATAGTTCAGACAGAAATTGTAGATTGTGCAATTATCTACAAAAAATGTCCTTACATTTTTTCCCTATGACTCAGCATTGATGAGAGAATGCGATTTAAAAATTGACAAAAGTTGTATTCTCCCTAATATGCACGTTTCTACGCCACAAGATACATTTATGTAGGTACATGGAGCGGTTTTTTTAACGTTGTTTCCTGGATAAGCCTACTTCACGGTCTATTTTATGGAATATGACTGTTTAGATCTTCAAACATACTTCCTCACTATGTTTTCCTTCACCGTTTAAGCGTGTGATTATTAAAATGCACATGACTTCTGAAAAGTCAGAGGTTTCGTGCCTTGGTTTCGAACTCGAGACCCTTGACTGGGCACTCAGAGGTTATATCACTAGGCTATCATCACTGCTCTAAATATAATTATGTTTGATGATTATCAATAAAACATATAAAAGTCCCGGTTTTTCAGTGATAATAACTTTATAACCGTAATTCAACATTATATAATCGTAGTTTAATAGTTCCGTTATCTAGGTACATTATTTATTTTTCTATTCTTCCAGTGTAAACTGTTGGTCATCACTATTTTCGATAAATTTATGTAAATATTTCTTCCGAGGCGAGATTCAAAGCTTCATATCGAGGACGACCGGCTTTACTCCCAGTGGTCGGTTTTAAAAAGGAATCAAAAATCATTACGATACCTAGCCTCAGCAGAAATCATGTTCCCACCCGATGCGAGCAACAAGTTTTTGCTGTGTCATCAGAATGAGACTGAGCTACTTTCAGAACATTTTTTTAATGAAACTGTAGTAACTTTACCAATTCTACGATGAAATTTATGTGCTCGCTTCTCTTAATATTCTTCATTTAATTCATCGCCGCAAAAGAAGCAATAATTTTTAAGACAGTAATCCTCCTGGGGCAGTCGGGTAAAAAGCTGATTTACTTACGCGTGCTTCAGTATGAGGAGGACTTATTTTGTACTGGCTTGTTCCTCTTGATGGTGTCTTTTCACTGCAGCAATAGTAGGTATTCTTCCGGCAATTGAACAGCAGGTAGGTGTTGCTCAAGGCCAAGGTCACATAAAATGAGAGACTGGGTTTTTTTTTAAGTTCATATCCGAACAATTATCTATACTTATAATAAATCTGTAGAGAGGTCAATTCTGTACATGAAATATATTTCCAAAATAACTATCAGCGGGTGATTAGTGATCGATACTGACGCCAAAAATGCAATCAGTAAAATTTTTGTCTGTCTGTCTGTCTGTCTGTCTGTCTGTCTGTATGTTCGTTATAGAAACAAAAACCACTCGACGGATTTCAACGAAACTTGGTACAATTGTTCTTCATACTCCTGGGCAGGTTATAGTATACTTTTCATCACGCTACGATCAATAGGAGCAGAGCAGTGAAGGGAAATGTTGGGAAAACAGGAGAACTTACTCCATTTTTTAAGCTTCCGTCGCGTGTGCAGCCTTAATGGTTAAAGCTACACAGAAAACATGTATGACGGAAATGTTCTCCTTAAAATTATGTAAAAAATATTCCACGATAGCAAATGTCTATCTTTTATGGTTGACTCACAATAACACGTGTAACTCCCGATAGCTTAGCAGTTCGGAGCTTTCTGATTATATTTGTCTACTCTTACGTTAGGTGACTGACTGACTGACATAGTGATCTATCAACGCACAGCCCAAACCACAGGTTATAGTATACTTTTCATCACGCTACGATTAATAGGAGCAGAGCAGTGAAGGGAAATGTTGGGAAAATGAGTGATTCATGAGAAAGGTTTCAAGCTATAAAACATCACGCTACAACCCTCAGGAACGGGGCAACGCAGGTGAAACCGCGGGCGAAGAACTAGGGAACAAAGTAACTATTCCACGCGGACGAAGTCGCTGGCAAAAGCTAGTCATTCAATATGACTGTATTTGTCCAATAGTATACATAGGCAGCGTAGTCTTGCATATAATGGAGAATACAACTTTATTACATTTTGGAATCGCATTTTCTCAAACATTGTAAATCTTAGGGCAAAAAGTATAACAGTCAAGTCAACAAGTCTACAATTTTTGTCTGAACAATTTTAATCATAAAACCCATTTTTGCGCACTTTGACTTTGAATATTTTTTTTGCAGACTTGGGATCGATGGGGACTTTTCACAATTTAATTATATTATAATGGTGTCCTTATGGTTCATGTAAATTTTCAGCTTCTTGGGAATTTATGTAAGGATACCCCTATTTTTCAGGATAATTTGACGGGACTATACTTATTTAAAACATATACCATTACGCCTGTATTCACGGAATTAAATTAAAGTAGTTGTTGGTTGCTTTCGTTAAAATGCTGTCACAGTCGAAAAATACCATGTAATTCTAATCTTAAACAACATAAAATTCAGGGGGTGTTCACTTTTAGAATAAATCTCTAGTCTGAAAAAAAAATTGTGTTAAAGGGCTTACCTCTTACATTGTGCATGTTTGGCTTTACGCTAGTTCCAGAGCACAACGCTCTTGGTCCTGTCCTACTGACCTAGTGACACGGTGCTTATTGCCCAAAGCAAAAAGCTTTACTTTGTACGCCTGAACAAATACGTGCGTATGTAAATGTTCCACGCGAACGACCAACCACAAACGTCACGCTGAGCAAACACTGATAAATGATTAATGTGTTTTATAGAGTTGATATAGGTACCTTGATTTTTAACGCAAAAT
Organism: Acronicta aceris; assembly: GCA_910591435.1. Classification (NCBI taxonomy): domain Eukaryota; kingdom Metazoa; phylum Arthropoda; class Insecta; order Lepidoptera; family Noctuidae; genus Acronicta; species Acronicta aceris. The sequence goes on from OU342768.1 coordinate 11,702,817, forward strand.
TCGGCCCACACGGCCACGTATTTTCACCCCCATGTGGAATCTAATGTATATTTTATAATCGATATAGGGGAGTGGTACACAAAATAGGCTATTTAAAAAAATCGATATAGAAAAATGTACCGTTTTTTGCAAGGTGATATTTATTCGCCACCGATATTTGTTTATCAAAGCACCCATAGTCGTATTAGAAAATGTCACACTTTCTTTGGCGTTCGGCATGTCGACAGGACAGCTTACATGTTGCGCATTTTATTTGCTTGCATACCAGGGAATCAATTTCAAATGGGACGTTAAATAAATCCACCGCGTCTCACGCTGTCTCGCATTCAGATTGCATTCAGCTGCAGCTCTCTTGTAACTTATATCCCGCTGCACATCGCATCGCAAACAAAATACCAGTTCCCTTCAATTTCTCTATGTCGAGAACTAGTTCCCACTTTTCTCACATTGCTTTAAATCCCTATATCAAGTTGTTCTTGTCGCTTCATGCTGCATTTTCTCGAAACGGAGGCCTAACGAGAACGTATGGGCTAGTTATTTGCGGTGAGCTTCCTACGTGCCTGATGCACTGGCCACGTAACAACTTCCATATCCAGTACTGGACACCTTGTACATAATAAATGTACAATACACCACACAATGGTAGAATAGAAATAACTGGCCGTAGTTGGAGACCAGCTGCATATTGTTCAGCACTGCAGAGTGTACAATTATTATGTTTCAGATTGATGTTAAATATAATAAAAACAGGTTTAAGTGATTATGCTTAGCGTAATTGTTGCAAATATACAGTCGTCTTTTTATAGAATCGGTAATTTAAATACACGCCTTAATAACACCTAGTTCTTCAAAGAATCGACTTAAATATTTGCCAATGAATTCACGATGAAAGTAACTTGACTATACTGTAAGTCCATTGTCTCCTAAGCTCCCGAAGAGTGAGCGCTCCCAAAAGTTTATAATTAATGTTAGGGAAAAATTTGTTAGAGAAAATCGGTAGCTACCCAAGTGGTGCTTAATCAAGTGAGTAAGTTGAGCGAGCGTGTGAACTGCCGCGCTTTATCTGAGGAGTCTCGGACTGTCGGGGGACCCCACACCAACCAACTACTTTGTAACTATCAGTTCAGAATGAGGTATAAACAAAATGAACTAGCAAACATAAAACTAGCAAGCGAGTCAAGTAGTGGTGCTTCTATCGGTTTATTCAGCAAATTTACGCTACGTAGCCAATTAATTCTGAAAAAGCTTCGCTAAATAAAGAAAATGCCAATTTCTCGTACTGCTTTAGAGCTATAATCAAAACATTAATTTAATAATACTGATCCCATTATTATAATCCCACAAGTCGTTCAAAAAGTACCTAACACGTATAGGTATGTGAGTAGGTAAATAAACATCTTATCGAAGCTATTATGCAAAATACTGGGAAATCAGAGCAATTGCGTAGGAGGAGTCCTATTAATATTTAGTGGCTTTCGAATATCTTACTCCAATGAAAAGCTGCGGTCGCAGCACATTACCAAGCCTATTTATTATCCTTGTAAAGTGAAAATTGCATTTTTCCAACAATTGCTGGGATTAAACTATTTTTAAGTCCACGTAGTCTCCGCAGTGTCCTTATTGTCCTATTTCTTAGTCAGTAGTCGGTATCTACTTTATATTTATCTGCTCTTTATTCTGTCTACCGAATATAAGCATTTATACTTTTTAGGGATGTTTGCCTGATGTGAAATTTTTTGTGCAGCTTCTCGTCGGCGACTCAGCGAGTACATCGAACACTACGAGGCTCTGGACTACGATCCGGACTCGCTACACCAACAACATTTGCGTGCACGTCGCTCAATAGACGCGCCAGCAGATTTAAGACTTCACTTTCGCGCACATGGAAAGAAATTCCACCTCCGCTTACGGCGGGACTTGTCCGCTTTCAGTGAAGACTTTAAAGTATGTACCAGCATGTTTGAAAATTCGATGTTGCGCAAATAATGCTACTTGTACATAATGTTTTCATTTTATGTATAGGTTGAGGGCGCGAAAGGGCAGATACATGATGTCGACACATCACACATTTATCACGGGGAGTTGGCTGGTAAGTAATCCACTTCACCTTCCACTTTGCATTCGTTATGAGCGAATCGCTACACAAGTACTTATACTGAAATCATAAACAAAGCACGATACCATTGTGAACGTGTGAATTGCGGTACAACAATCTATATAAAAGTAGATAAAGGTCACGTTGTATTATAATACCCTCTTACATCTATATAGAAGTCCAATGATGGACTCAGTATCTATCTGTTGTCTAGTTACTCAATATAAGTATAGGAATATTTTCCTTCTACTGAAACAATTTTCAGTAGTAGGTACAGACAGTAATGTTAATCACTTAAATTTACCTACCTAAACTGGAACGTTTTAGTAGTTTAACGCTCACGTACTGAAAAGACAGACACAAACTTTGAAGGTGGCGTGCGGCGGACTGACAGCCGCAACTCGGGATCCACTCCATTGTACAGCGGGAGCCGAGAACAGCGACGTTATCTGCACCCAAGATAGACGCTTTTGTTTGCCCTCACCCCTAGGGAAAATTTAATAAGTCCCCGCTTGGAGTATGTCGACCGTGATTGTGTTTCTCTTTAATCAAACAAAAGCCGAACGCTAAGTCTAGGTGCGCATCTGCCCACGCTCGCCCCGGCACGCGCTGGAAGCTTCTCTCGTTCCCGACATTAATATTTCTTGAAGAGCACTAAAACATATTTCTTTTCGCAATTACTGGCGGGACGGCGTCAAAGTCCTGGCTAATTGGGAGCTTTCGGCGGCCACTCGACTTTTAATGTTGGCGGGTGGAGGCCGCCCGGCCGCACCGATGGTTGGATGCTCCGCAGGCTTAACTACGCGTTGTAAATAATTACACTGTTGAAAATTTTGCCCAGCATTCTTGTTTGCCGAAATATGCTGAAGAATTTATCAAAAGAAATTCAAACATTTTCTGTAGGTACAAAAATGTATTTGTTAAAATTTTATGTGCCCCTTATCAAATGCTAAAATCTGAGATCCTTTGTCTTACGATTGAAGTAAACTGCTGGTGGTTTTCTTTGATAAAATGTAATAGACAAAATACGGGCTGGGACCGATTGCTTCTACTACCCACATAGCTAGTTAACATATCGATGAATAAAAATTGCGATCATTATGCGTATCGACGTCGGTGCGGGTGCGACTTGGAGTTCGGGTGCGGGTGTTATGATGGTGAAAGTTTGGAACAGTGTAAATGGATAAAGTTGTGCGGAGGGCGGCGCGGCATCGATCGCAGTTCGTCGCCCTACTTACAACGGTCTCCGATGCACTTAGTCGTCGAGTTGCAACCTACGTTTTGCATGCACGAACCACCGTTCCCACATATCTATCAGCAACTGTAAACACGATTTGCGTTTTTATAGTAATCAGAACTGTATACCTAGGGGTAGCTTAAAATTCTGATACAAAGCGACTAAGGATCGTAGGAAATATCATGCCGACCCAAGCGAATAATTCTATAAATCCCGCCGGTATTTAGGTCATCCATTAAAACTAGACAAGGAATGAGTAAACATTGCGTAAACAAGAAGTTTTATACGAGAACTATTTCTAGAAAATGTTCACTTTCGCTGAGGACAACAATAGATCTGAATCTATGTTGTGAAACGTAAATAGTCGGTTAATATAAATTTTACTGAATGATAAAACAGAGCCGGTGCCGGTGCTCTTGACTTTAGAAAATGTGCGCGAGTTTTTCTGCCGTCGCACTTAAAATTTACTGATCCCTGTGGTTCGGGCGGAAAACATTTCACATTTCTTTCGTACTTTACAAAGATATATGTAATTTTATGTGTTGATTCAGTCCTGATTTTATAACATCAACTAAAACAGAATTATTTTAATTAGAATTCCTCATACCGTAATGAAGGTTCATACCACGAAAATTTATGTCGGTCACTTTCCTAAGTTTGCCATTCGTGGAACAACAGTGACTGTTGTCAATTCAATACTTCATTGTGTTGCCTGAATTAGTTCCCACCAATGTCAAAGTATTATTACTATGGACGTAACATTTTCAACCTGGTTCTGAGGAGTACACAATCTTTTATGATTTAAGATGTGGCCGTTTCGGCTATCGATTCGGCGGGCGTTTAAACTCAGGGCAAACATGGTATAGGATTTCCTTAAAACGAGACCATCCTTTACTATATTAGCCCATCATAATCATCTACAGCCTGACCTTACCCACTGCTGATTATAGGTCTCCCATAGTTTGCGCCTTACAAAATAAACCTGTGTCACACTTTCCGTAACGACTTTCCTGGAGATTTCGATTTCGCTTTCCACAATTTCTTAAATCAAAAGTAACATTCTAATTTTACCATGGCGAAGGATATAGTAATTGTATATAGTAGTATATTGGATATAGTAACTGTTACCATTGTTTTCAGTTTCAACAGTAGATTAGAAATGCGATAAAGAGTAAACTGTTGTTGATTTTAATTTATTTACAATATTTATTTTTAAAGTGAAAACTTCTTTAGGTGCGTTAAGCACTTTTTGGGTGAACAAAAATCATGGAACTCGCGTCAACGTCACCAAATGCATTCCATGAGCTATATGTATACTGTGTATATATGTGTACTTTTTGGGTGAACAAAAAGCGTGGAACTCGCGTCATCGTCACCGCACGCTTCCTACTTATCGACGATACAATTCACAAGTCACTTAGTTTTCACTTCTATCGGCAGTCCCTACAGACTGCCCCGGATTTTTTTTAATCAGCTCTATTGGCTTCAATTACTTTAGAAAAAAAATTTGAATCCATGTCTCTAAACTTTACCCTCGTCGCTACTCGTACAATAACATGACCAGTCTTTATTTGTCTATATTTCTATACTAATTTGTTGGTTTGTATTATACAGGATAATCTCCGGCATTAAATATATAATTCTGGTAGTTTTTTCACCGATATAATATTTCGGCCAAGAGCTAGTAAGTGATTTATAAACGATACAACTTTACAAAAAGGTTACAGAATATAATTTCTATTTGTCATAGAGAGTTGGCATATCACCAATGGCAGTTAAGCGTGTAATCAATTTGATCGCACCGCTCACACCTGCATGTCTCGGTAGGTAGGGGACACCAAACAAATGGTACTTCATAAATATAATTGCAACATTCAATTTACGTACAATACACCTCGGGACCCTATTAACCGAGCAGTGTGAGTCACAACACCACCTATCATTATTAATATACCTTCGAAACTAACGCGCTTGTGACACGACACCATGCAATTGTTTGGTGGAAGCTCCGTCGTTATGGTAAGAACAAATTGTGAGTTTCGGGCAACTGAGACCGATAATAAAGGTGTTGTAAAGGCAAGTATTCCAACTATGGAGCATTAGTGGATAATGGCTGGATGTGACTTGTTTGTAGAGTTTAAAAGTTATGCCCCTGTGTAATGAATGACACTTTTTACCGCCTTTGAAGTTTTAAGTCAGATTGGTAGTGGAACTCACGGGACTCCTTATAAACTACTACTGTAACTGAATGGTACTATTTTATGAAATCTACATACCTATTATTTATAGATACGTGCTGTTACAAATGTTACAGAAAAAAAGGCTACCGTTTTTATCTCACACTGAAGTGGCGTAACGTTATCAATTTTATTTGCAATCTTGCAGTTTTATATCTGCATAAGATAACTGTTTAACTGTAACATTGCGTCGCACGATATGAATATTATAGGTGGTTAGGTACTTCTTCCTTATTGTGTGGTATTAGCACAGGATTACCTAATAGTTTCCTCGTATCAATATCTCTGCGGTAGAGAATAAGCTAAATGGGGATCGTATTGATGCAGGCGGTGGTATGCATAATTTAATATCATATTAACAGATTATTACTTACACTTGCACTTATGTCAGGCCAAGATCGCCCTGATACTATTACAGAAACCCTTGATGTAAGAGAACACAAACTATGTACGTTGGCTTAATAGAAGCAATTTTGTTATAACAAACTCATACGAAGCCAAACACAGCGCAAAGGCTTTAGAAAGCCTGTAATATACGCAGTAAGTAATGAAATTATAAATGGTATGAGTGCTCCGATGTTTTACTTTAATATTAAATGTGGTGTTTTTTTACGTATAATTCTGAACAGTACGCGTATTTTGTAGAAGCAAGATCAGTCTTGAAAAAATGACACTGTATTCTTGTCTCCCAAACGTAGGATTACTAAACTGACTGCATCTATGTTGAATACCAGACGTTCCTCGTATCGCTGACGAATTAGTTTATTTAGTCTCAGCAAAATGTCTAAGCAACACGCTTACGTTGTGTTTCGCCGAGTAAGTGAGGTTACCGGAGGCCCAATCCCCTTTTAAAAGGTCGGCAACGCACTCGTGACTCCTTTGGTGTTGCGGGTGTCCATGGGCGGCGGTAATCGCTTAGCATCAGGCAATCCGTCTGCTCGTTTACCCTCCTATCCAATAAAAAAAAGCAATAATATAAAGTGATTTCACGAAAAAATATTTATTATTATGAGATGTTCCTGAAAAACAATGCCTGATAAGAAAGGAAGCTGTGTATGTTGAAAAGGAAGTGTGAACAAAGAAATCTGTGCCTCAGCAAACATAGGACGTTAAAGTCAAAAGATTTAGTTATACATATTAGTAGCAATCTGTGCCTAACATTATAATCCTTACAATTGCTGTAAGTCCCTGTAGAAACGTGGATTCTAGTCTAAAGCCCGGAACCCAGAATAACTTTATTTCAGAGACAGATGAGGCTCTATGTATGCAAAGCCTTAGTGAAGTTGTTGTATAAAATAATACCTGTTTGTTTATGCGCAGATGATCCGCAATCGACGGTGTTCGGCTCGGTGACGGATGGTGTTTTCGAGGGGAAGATTGTGGCGAGCGATGGCTCATTCTACGTGGAGCATGCGCGACGATACTTCCCTCCGAATAGCACGCGCACGCGCGTCCATTCCGTGATCTACCGCGAGGGTGACGTCAGCGACCCATATGCCCATCGGAAACATGGTAAGTAGTCATTCAAACCTTAAACAACACGGCTATATAGACCCTCTTGTAATTATATGTTATACGGAGATGCCAAAGCAGACAGCTATTTGTACCCTCCAGACAATTTTCCAAATCGTGGAAATAGATGGTGGATGCGGTTTCAGCTACAGTAATCAAGGTTTCAGGACGTTCAACTTTATTCAGTGACGCAAGTAATTAAGTTATTAAGTATTACTTAATATAATTATTAACTTGTTCAGAATTAATCAAATAGTTTCATTTTTACTCACGATGGAAAGTAAGGATGGGATGGTGAGGTTGTTTGTTTGTTACTTGAAAAGATTTGACTGGTCATAATGTGTAGAATATAGTTGCCAACTAGTTAGATAAGACAACGTGATCGAAAAATACATGAGGTATGTTATAAATGTACACATTGCTGAATCAGTAGGATTGTTGCGAGGAAAATCCGATTACCGTATATCCCATCCCATACCATACGCAATTTTATGAGTCGTATCAAATGAAGTAATCACGTTTTACGGTTTTAATCCCATAACGTTATGTACAATTAAGTTTCCTTCGCAAAGGTGCAATAACAAAATTAACTGTGTAGAAATTTGTAACTACACGTGCAGTTAGTGGAGTCGGGAGTAGAGGGAGAGGCGAGTCGCGTGGAAGTTTCGCCACAGTATGTCGCGCGGCAAATGGATTGCAACGCAAGGTCGTTTAACAAAGTTTAATCCCATTTGCTCGGCGCGCTGTCACCGGCTGATTGCAACACCCGCTTGCATCGGAAAATTCGCATAATTTATAACGGAACGTTCGACTCATTTATTGGCCGGCGCCGTTGTCATAAATTTCATTCATGCCAGTCGACTTTAATTCGCCGTGACGAGCTTAACATGCTTTAAATCATGTTTTATCGTTGTGTATATGAAATTTGGCACGGTTCACAATGTCATCAAACCAGACTAAATTCCACGTTACATATTCATTCGTCCGTAGGCTGCGCCGGAATGGTAATTTCGCGTCAACAACACCGCCCTGCCTGCCGAGTTTGCATTTTTGCCGTTTCAACTGTGTTGTAGATGCATTTTCATTATGCAGTTGTATGTAGCGATCCACCTGAATATGCGACTCTACTGAATTGCATAAGCGCAAGTCGACTTTCAGCGCTGGTTTTGAATACCGACCACGGTAAACAAATAACTTGTGTGAGGAAATAATTTCGTATCATAGTCACAAAATAGAGCTGACATGATCATATATCATGTCAGCTCTATTTTACATGCATTCCGGAAGTATTTCGCTGTCTCTGTGATATTTTCTTTATATTGATAACAAGGTTTTTCATTTGTTTGGCTCCTGAAAATTACATTTGATCGAAAAATACATTTTGTAGCAGGCAGGAAGGGTCGCGTTTGTAGCTACATTTGTTTTCATTACGAGTTATTGAACAGCGGCAGGCGCACCCTCTCTTCGCGTTCTCTATGGAACTTTTATTTGAATATGAAAGACTTTCACGACCAACAAAATAAGGGATCTTTTTTTGAATAAATACAAGTAAGAAAGGTACCTAATTTCACGACACTTTTACGTATAAAAACAAACACAAAAGTAAATTTTAATTTTACTCGAAAGAAAAACCAGTTGTACGCTTTATGAAGCGGACTATACTGACAATACGGGGTACTGACTTATCCTTAGTTTCATGAAAGTTCCCTTGTTTAGTTCCTTCTTTGTGCAGCAAGTACCTTCTAAATCCACAGGGTGACTTTTAATTCATTAGCAAAACTTGGCATTTTAAATCATTATAAGTTTTGAAAAATATTCAACGGATAATAAGTATTTAAAACTGAATTTCCAAATATTAAGTTGCAATTATAATTGTATAATTAACAGCTGGTTCCGGAGTTAATGCCCTACGTCAGATATTAGACTACCAAAGTATATTAATTACAAATTGTATTAAGTATTTGCAAATTATATTGTATGTTTTATTTATAAAACTGCCCGGAATATGATTAACACTAAAACAACTTAACAATTTTATAATTACAAAATTCTAATTCTTCACGCCAGTCTTATACCACACAAATAAATATAATTATTATCGTATCCTCATCTTACTAGTCAAATACCGTTTACACAAACTGTAATTTACATAAGACAAACAAAACGTAAACGTACATGTAACACTGAATATTGCTGTTTACCTTCCCATTTGTACATATAAAACGCATTAACTGAAGAGAAAATACTTCTCGTAACCGTCTAGGAAGACGAAGCATCACTAATTTAATATTGTCCAAACTCGAGGACTCATGAACGAGGTTCCCGTTTCGTTACACAAACTGTTGTACACAATCTTATTTAAGCGCTTCATTTAATATCTGTATCCTATCGCATCTTTTCTTCCAATGTTTATTATATAATGTATTGTATCCTGCCCTGCAGAGGGTATAAAAGATTCAACGTTGATATTTCACAGAAATGAAGAGTTTTATGGTGTTTAGAAAAATAAGATGACACAGACTGAGAATGTTTGTTCAGTCCTCTGAATGCTCCCTATATAACAGAAGGACGTATATAATGTTCCGTGTAGAATAAACAATCGGCAGCTAAATATTTCTATATGCAGTTCACTTGACTCCGTTTGGGCACAAGTTGGTACTACGAATCCAACTGCGCCGTCTAGGATATTTGCATGATAAATGTACCTCGTATTCCGATTCGAAGTTATTACCATTACTCGCTATTAATCTAACGATAAACTGGGTTTCTGGTATTTGAACAAGGTACTTAATACTATTTATTTGTTAACTTACAACAGACGGTTGGGCTTGGTTAGATGGGTAGTTTAACGTTTTAATTTAGGCACTTTAAAGTTATAAAACGCTAAGTTGTTTACAGTTAAAATCTAGATCTAGATAAAAAAACGAGCTACATACCGATACCGAATTGTTAAATACAGGATGATTTTAATAATATCGCTCGCCTACTGTTGGCAATTAAAATATCATTTTAATTAAAGTATTCAAGTTGTTTCACAATTCAGGCATTACATATTAACATGCTAGCCGTTATTTAAAATTATTGTGGATTTCTTGCAATATTCCCCGTGCTTATTCATCGCACCTGTTATGTAAGGCGTAGATGTAGCTTTCTCTTTCGTAATAGAATACCAATAGAGATGATTATGGAATGAATGTTTTCAGTTCGTTACGCACGTTGATCACCATGAATTGGTTGTCTCAAATCTACGAGTAAATGTGAATTTGAACTAACGTCGCGATGTACGCCAGCAGGCGGTAATTTCCGTTATCTGGCTGGCGCGCCGCACTCGCGCACAGGAGGTTCGTTAAAATGCAGCTCGCCCGGATGCGAAACGCCAATGCGCTCTAACACGACACACACGAGCTGAAAAAAAAACTCGACCATTCAGCGCTTTTTAATTTTAAAACTTCGCTTCGCTTCGCTGCCTTTGTTCTTTTCATGCGTCATTTATGGTTTCCCTATTCAATGTTGCAGTTTAGAGTCATCCTGTAGGCAAAACATTTGTTATTTTAATCTGGTTAAATACCTACATTAGGCGTAAGCAATTTTTTAAAATTTATTTTTCTTTATTCTAATGTTTAGTAATTAAGTCATAGAAGTGGTTTCAAATTGCCTTTAACAGGTTCTTGTCATGCACAGATGACTAACCTTCACTAAGCCTTTAGTCCAAATACTCCTAATTACTTACATCTCACAACGAAGAGGAAAAAACAAACAGATTAATATAAATTAGAGTTATAAATCTAACAGGAATTCGGCTGATAAATAAATCTCAGAATAGCGCTATAGAAAAGAGTTCGGTGTCAGCGTTCGGTATTTATTTCGCCACGAACGGGTCGAGACGGTGTCCGCTACGTATTTTTCTTCCCAACTCTAACGGCAAAACTTGGGATTTATCATAAATTATTTAAAATACCATGTACATCTTGTGGAATATTTCAGTATTGTGCCGGTACCGTCCGTATATTTGATTATACATAGGTATTCTTTATGTCCGCAGAGCGACACATGGAATTTTTTTATCTCTCGCTACGACTGATCTGGGATTATAAATCTCGATAAATCGGGCTGTCGCAGTCGAGACACGTATGGCGTTGTGTCTATTTGCTTGTTATAATACCCATAGAAACAGCGTGGATAATCTTTATTGTTAAAAGGTGTGATACCAACGCGTTCTCTGTCTGCTATTCAACATAACACCACGCATTTCCCCCTTAAGGTTTAAGCAAAGGTGTACTGCTGTACAGATAATTTAAAATTGGGCGGTATGCTTCAGGCTCCGTGTAGGTCTATTGCCATAAACTTAACACTTAACATACAATTTCCAACACACAACATATACAACGAGACATACCTACATATATTTAGTGTCATAATACCGTATTTGAAATTTCACTCCTGTTTCTGAGTTTTTGGACATTTTAAGGGGAGGGTGAAATGCACAAAATGTTAAAATCCAAAAACTGAAACACGTCATTATTTATTTATAATGAGACATTTCTAATTTTTATGATCGACTTTTCCCCCATTGTTTCCACCTTGTCTTGTCTGCTAAGAAAGCTTACTTCATAAAATAAGCCCATGTTCCAAATTTCAGCATTCTGAACTACTTTTTGACTGTGTGTTGGATAGATCAGTCAGTCTGGAACCTGGAATCCATACTAATTTGTTTCTAACTTTTAAGCTTACAAGTCAACTATCTTATATCATATTCTGAAATAAAAATAAAATGAATGTAATATTTACAGTGTTTCCCGGTTCGTCACATCTTTGAGTACCTATACAATAAAATCCAATTCTAATTTGATATTCTAGATAAAATAATAGCAAATCTAAAAACACTAATCTCAGCAATAGTAAAACAATTTCAAAGATTTAGCTTACACAAGACTGACTCACGCACTTCGAGTTTATTTCATAATATGCGGTAATTTACGTGTTGCAATGTCTGTGGAGGCGACAGTGTTGTCAGATATCCTTCTGTACAATAGCAATATAGTGACGTCGCAAATAACAGCGGAAATAACGGAGCTGTGTCAGGAAGATAGAGTAAATCTGAGAAGTGGGTGAATCTAGTCTAAATTCAAATCGAATATTTAGGATTCGAGGAATTCGACACTAATATCGGTGCGTGGGACTACTTACTAAAGTGTTAATTTTTTAGGTTTTTTTGTAGGATTTATTTATGTGCAATAAATAAATAAAGCAGTTTACAGAAAATATATTTATTAACTTAAGCAAACATAGACCCAATGAAAGTTTCACTAGGATTTTTTAAAAGATATTTAAGAGGCGTACTTACTCATACATCTTTTGCGGATGTGAGGAAAGATCTTATTTTTCTTTGATTTGGTGTCTCTAGCTCTGGCTTCTGTTTGTGGTTGTCAATCCTTGGTCTATTAGTGTAATTCGGTTCTCAATTTGGACCTATGCCAAATTAATGCAGGACGTCTTTGCTGTGTGTTTACCTCCAGTAACCATAATAATGCTAACAAACGAGATTTATATATTATGATTATTTAATGGTAATGAGATTTAAAAAAAAAATGTTAACAAATTATTGGCTTATTGGCAATATTTGGCCCTTATTTAATAATTTAAAATTTGACGAAGCAAAAGTCGCACTTCCATTCCATCCGCACCTATCCATTGATGTCCGTGGCCTTCTGTGTTATGATAACATTCTTCCTATTAAAGATCAGTATACTCGTACAATACTAATAGTACATGGGTATGCGAAAATAACTCTATTTTCCTGTTATCTTTTCACGCCTAAAATGCTATCTGAACAGATTTCGATAGATCGCATCATCTTTGCGACACAAGTGAAGTCGAGAGTCCCAGCTAAATAATATTGCTGTTAACAGGTCATGTGGGTGGGTGCGGCATCACAGATGAAGTGGTGCAATGGATGGAGCGTATCCAAAACTCCGGTGTGGATGACGAGCCGCAGACGTCACCGGCGCCTGCGCCGTCGTCGCCGACGCCGACGTATGGGCACCACGCGCCTGCGTCTCAGCCACCGCACCCCAACAGTCTGCGGGATGATGAGCCCAGGTAACTAGTCGAACAATGATGATTCTTAGAACTAATACTGATAATTAAACCTTAGTTAATGACCACTAAATTTAGATTAGAACCGTCATAGGTTTATATTGAAGTGTAAGTTTGCGCTTAGAATCGTCTTTGAATATTATGTAGATATAGGTAGTGTAATAATGATGACCGATTTACATTGGGGTGTTTAGTGACCAAATCGGCGAATGATCTCTAAAGTGTACCTACTGACAGTAGAAAAATCTGTGCCCAGCGATAAAAGGTCACGAGCTTTGAAGTTATTTAGATTACCAAATAGAAGATACCGATAAAATTAGACTGCCATTTTTGTTTTAATAGGTACACCTAATGTGTAAGTGATAGTTTTCGTAAAGGACTCTTTCTCGATACTAACCTGACCGTTTAGTTGAAAAAAAAATGAGGATTTTTACGTGCTATTTTATCAAGTTATTTTATCTAAATTTATGAGTCGTTCTAATAGCTCATAATTTAAAAAGAAAATTATTCTCTAAATTATAGACCGGTTCACTTATAGCTATTTTAGATAGGTAAAGTTATTAAACTGAATATGCTGTTATTTAGACGTATAAGTAAGGGGTTAATATCACTAAGAATTAAGAATATTTTTTTGAATTTCAACCAATATCGAAGATTATGTTACCGTTACTTTTTTCCATTGCAGCAAAGTAAGTAGGTACTCCAAAATAGTATTAATAAAATCTCTCTTTACTTTCATTTTGTTGCCATCAAAACCCTAACCGTAAAATCGCTTCTTGTCAATAAGATTCAAGGCAGCAGTTTCGTAAAGCCAAACACACGACAGCCCCAAAACGTAATTGTTTAGAATATCCGTAAACAACATAAATTTCGACGCAGCCCCAACGCTGACAGATAATTATTTGTGTACCCCTACGACAAAAAGATCTTAAAACCTTTTTTTTATTACACATATGGGCTCGCAGTTGCCACACGTGGACTGAGCTCGAGCAAACAATCTAGTTCGTGCACGCCCAATGATATACACATCTACATACACAACGTATAAAGTACGCGCATTTGAAGCGGTTTATTCTAAATAGAGCCTATTAGTTTGGAACATCGGGTCAGTAGAAATTGGGTTATTGTGACGAAGACGTCGTTGTTACCTGTCGTGAACTTTATCTTGGTTTAGCTGTTATGTACGTGACTGTTGTACGTTTAATGTTCCTATAGATCTGTATTTAACATATCTTCAAACGTGTGAGGCAGAGATAAACTGTGATGTACAAACAGTTCGCTGGTTTTTGGTCCTATACAATAGGCGTCTTTAACCTACAAAACCGAACTCCGAGCTACTACTGCACTTTTTCCATTTACCCAGGACCACTCGCTCAACTGCCGTGCTGATTAAAGATGCAGTTTGAGATCTGTATTACTTACTTCTATTCAAAATCATAGCGTCACGAACCCACCAGCTATATGCACTTTATCTGTAACAACTTACTATATAAGTAAACTAATTAGTTTCACATTATGACTTGTTCTAAGAACTAAAATACCGTCATTAGTCAAACAAAATGACTAGTTTCTGGTTATAAACAATTTCTGTCTCACTAATCAACGTTTTTAAAACGTATGTAATAGTTTTAAATTGTTCTGTCTCGTCTTTCCAATTACTAAAATGACATCCGAACAAAAGAAACACAAATGTGCAGTTATACGGACGTACGACGACGTTTATTCGTAAGACAGTGTGAATCTTATGTTGGTTGCTATGGAGTTTCTTGGCCGACTTACTCATAGGGCTTGCTTTTTTACACCATTCATATGCTGTGATTTCACCGGGAAGCTATTTGAAATAGAAAATTGAAACTTTATAACTGGTAGGTAGGGTTAAAAATTTTACCCAATATTTTACGCTTCGACTTTGGCCTTTAATGAACTTCAAAGAATCTAGATATCGTTTAGAAGATACGAGGTTGTTCGTAGCTTGCTTGTATTTCTACAAATTAATGAATCAACCTAGCGTCCCCTGAGTTGGGTTAGTCCAGATTGGAAGACTTTGTTACTGTTATAGTATCGAACATAGCATTCTCTTAATACTACTTTGAATGAAACAGTTGTTGCCAGTCGTATAAACAGATTATATTAATTCTATATCCATTGTTTTAGATACTGGGACTCGCATCATTACAACAAATACTCTAGAGCAGCGAATACGGGCGAGCATACGCGTTCACGACGAGCGACCTTCGACAAACGGAACACGTGCTCGCTCTACATACAGACTGATCCGCTTATATGGAAACATGTTAGAGAAGGATTCCCTGATGTAAGTCTTTCTTTTGGCGTATACATTTCTTATTTATTACTGCACCATGCTGGCTTGACTGGTTGTCAGGGTATTTTTTGTACTACATGAAAAGCAGAGTTACACGAACTTGCAGCCAGGATCGCCCAGAACTCTAGTAAGCAAGTGTTTATCCACTAGGCTATCACTGCTGCCGCCCGCCCTCTACTTGAGCATGCGCCACAAAGATGGGTTTTCTCAGAAATACAGTAACATCGACAATCGATTTTAGTCATTAGTCTACCAAATTTGAGCAGATAGCCTATCGGTTTACGACATTGGGATAGACAGTACAAAACATTAACATGCTCTCTTTACAGAAAGAGCGGCGCGCTAATATGATTGCACGTTAGGGAGGGATTCCCGGACGTTAGTCATCATTAGTTTTCCGTCCGTATATCGCGGTACATTTTTATATGTTAATGTCTAAATACTAATGTATGTAATGTTTAAATACTGTTAAAAAGGTTACAAAACTACCACATCAATATTATAAGAAGTAAGTTAAAAGGAAATAACCTGACCCAATGTAGTTAAGAACGATTTTATTACACACCAAGGTTCAAAACCAAGGTCAAAGTTACGTATTTCGTACTGAAAAATGATTAATTACGTGAAAAAAAATTGTACTTAGGTATTATTAATTAATTAATTTCTACTAATTCTTACTTATTTTTACAAATTATAATACAATTTTAGTTCATTTTTAACGTTATTATTATTTAACATTAACAACAGCTTATTTAATATAATTATAATATATAACTACTGTGAAATGTTATCCTAAATGTTGTGCATATCTATAATTGATATAAACACTAGTCTTTGTCTCTGTATTTTGCTACTAACCAATGTTTGTGTTTATATTGTTGATATGCCTTGTGTAAATAAATAAATAAATAAATAAATAAATTATCTCTGAAAACAGGCGCGAGACAGCCTGATGGACATTGATCTAGAGGCTATAAAGGTCAAATTGAACATTGTTCTGAAATTAATTTATTTCTATAATAATTATAGCAAATCTGTATCAATTTCTAATATTAAAAAAGCGGCCTTTTCATCCTACTGATCTGTCTCCCGAGACGCTTGTAGCTAACAGAGGGACAGTTATATAGTTACAGTAATTTCTACCTTTCAACACCCTCAATGTAGAATTACCTAACAAAATGATACTTCAATCTCGTTACAGCATGGGGACCCTAGCAAGAAAAGCGAGGTCGACATGAAAACTCGTGAGGAGATCCTTTCGCTAATATCGCATCACGTGACTGCCGTCAACTATATCTACAGCTACACCAAGTTCGATGGACGACTCGAACACAGGAACATCAAGTTTGAAGTTCAGAGAATCAAGGTATGTAAAAGGTTGAAGGGGTCCAACGAATGTGAGACCACCGTTAATTTATGGAAATTTTTTGTCGATACGAATCCGATATAACGTGTCGCCTCCCCAGGTGGAAAACGATCCATGACAATGTTCCGTACCCCAAAATAAGTATGTAAAAAGCTATAATGTAAAGGTACTACGTTACTGGTTGAAACTGCAAACGTAAGCAAGTTTTATGTCGCACCCAGTCACGAAAGATACATGATTAATACTCCGCAAAAGGTCGAACTAACAAAGAAATACGTAATTTTGTCACGATTGTTTGGCCCTGTGAAATAAAGGTCGAGTATAGTTCGAAGAAATTAAATATAGGGGCAAATTCTTTCAAGCCCTACTATTAGTGCATTTCAGCTTTGCGTCAGTGCACAGTGCAATGAAACCATAATTTACCAACACATTTAAATAAAAAATAAGGGATAGGTGCTACTAGAAAGAGAGTGTAGCATTGCTTTATGTGCATCTGATTATTTTTTTCTTTTCAATGCATCCCACTTTCTCGTTGTTATTGAGACTAGTGGTAAAAGTCAATTTACATAATCTCTCAGTAAAGTCGGGCTGTTATCTAAAAACATTATAATTTCTCTCTTATAATTATTATATCACTTCCTCAAGTTACTAAGTACAATCAGAACATCCGATGTCGGTGCGGGTATTATGTATTCCTTCCGCCTTAATTCGTATCTTAATGTATACCGAATTAAACAATTTATAAATGGGACTGCTACTCTAGAGGTACTGGATTCGATTCCTAGGTCGAGCAAACTGTTAATGGGGTTTTCTCAGTAGCGGCGCGATGTTTGGATTTGTACCCGGTTAATAGCAGTAGTCTCGTCTTCAATTAAATGGGACCTAAACATATGGGAAACAGGGGCCGTATTATAACATGTTAACGCGATCATTTTTAGGTTGTAAAAAAGAGATGAGGCTATTTAAAATGTAGAACGGCAACTCTTCTTCTCTTTCTCAACATAAAAATGATCGTGTTAACACGTTATAATACGGCCCCTGTGGGTGTACTTACATTAGTACGCTTCTACCTAATTCTTCGGAGAATACAGGTATGATGTTATGAGAAGCTTAATACTTTTAAATCAAAGATATCATAATGTGATTGTTCTTGCATTTTTTTTCTTGGTTGAAAAGTAGTCAACGCCTATCCCACTTTACCGTGCGATGCCGCTTCGACTACTTAATGGTCCGTCGGAGTCTGACTTGTCCATATAAACGTAATAAGAAAATATATCGAAATTCAAACATTATTAGGAGTTGGATACGATTAATCTAGGTTCCTACCCTACCTTAAGTAGTGATAATTATATATCACTAATAAATAACTTCTTGCTTTTTACTCGAGTCAATTATAAACACCCTCTTGAATATAGAATGGCTCACGTGATTAATCATGCGAAAAATTTGATTTGTAACAGAGTAAAGAGATTACGAATGTTATCGGCCGATATTTTAGTAACGGTTTGTAGTATGTTAGTATCGTTAATTGGCTTCGTCCCTGGGCTCTGAGCAGAATAAACTATACGTAAACTGTACGTATTAAAGAGGAAAAGGAGGATATATTAGTAAATGTACATATAATATAACAACGTAATGTTGTTATATTGTTACAACAATAATTATGAGGAATTTTGGTATAAAGATAACATCTAGTGCTACGCGGATACTAGATTCACTCGCATCTCAAATGACTTTGAGACAAAAGTCTCTCTATGTCTTTCTCCAAGGCCTAATCTATCTCTATACCAACATTCATCGTTTAAGGATTAAAATTCAGCGTTTAAGGATTAAAAACCTAACAAAGACTGACAAAGTCACTTTATAGTTTTACAGAGATACAATAGAAAATGCAGTGGAATAAGCGATGACTATATATAAATGATAAAAAAAAACATCATAAGCAAAATAAGTTACCCTCAACCAATCATAATAACTATAATCTATACAATTGCTATTTATAGCTGCTAATTATTTGCAATTGTTTTATTTTAGTTATTATTAAACTTTTATCATAATACATGTACCCATTTGGTGGTTAGTTATCGTGTATCGGTTGAGTTCACTGTATTATTAAATATCAGCACGAGGGGTGTGGCTAATGATACCGTTATTAGTATGCGTGGGAAACTTATTGGTCATGCCAAGATAAACTGGTCAAACAACCTAAATTGTATTACTTATATCTGTTTTAATGTACTTACATAATGTATATCACAATGTCACAAACGATTACCTTTAATATCAACAAACGTGGAAGACAATGGACAATACACAGACCACAATCATGTGAATAACATTATGTTAATAAAAGTAATACATTCTTATGTGTAGCATAAAAAATGTATTACTTTTATTCATTCATTGCATTCTTATATTATCATTTTAAAATAGTCTTTAAAATGCTGCCTCATTAGACTAGTGGTCCCAAACGCGACTGCTACGCCAGATGTCCTGGGTTCGATTCTCAGGTCGAGCAATATGTTATTGGGCTTTTCTATGAAATTCTTAGTAACAGCTACGAGTTAAAGAATAATAACAATAATGTCGCCCCTATTACATGGGACTTTAACATACCGCGTGAGGTATGTTTTATTCTTTTATAATAGTTATGGCATGTTTATATTATGGGCAATAATGTAAACTATAGGTACGTTGACGTTCAACGATTTTCGACCTTACTTTTTTAATAATACGGATGAAAAGCGATCGACTGTACCAGTTCTTGAAGAAATTAAACCGTCATACCTACTAGGTATTTTTAAGCCGCCTTTAATAGTCCGGCGGACCGAATTTCTCTTACAAACGTAATACTGAAATAAATTGTAATAGAAACACAATTTAATCAATTCTGGTACTATTCGGCTTTCGATACTATCTATTTATCTAGGTTCCTACGTTACTATTTCGTCCAAAATACTTCACTGGAAATAAATGTAAGCGAATGCAATTTTTGATAACTTTACCAAGTTTGGAACGATTTTTCAGTCTTTTATTTCCAGTGTAGTAGTAGTAGTAGACGAAATAGTATCGTAGGAACCTAGATTAATGGTATCCAAATCCGAATAATAACATAATTTGATAGAATATTGTCTGGATTACGAGTTATTTCGGTATTACGTTTTTGTAGGCAATTCAAGTCTAGTCTACGACGTATCGCTACACTAGTTTTTTTCTTGCCCTAGATTGACGATGACTCAATGTGCAACGCCCACGACTTTGCGACTGAGCCGAATCAGTTCTGTCTGGAGAACATCGACGTGTCCAACTTCCTGAACCTGCATTCACTTGGAAACCATGAAGACTTCTGTTTGGCGTATGTGTTCACGTACAGAGACTTCACTGGAGGCACGCTGGGTTAGTAACAGTTTTAAGGAAAACTGATATTTATAAACACGTGTTGGTCGAGGAAAATATTTCTACTATTAATTACTCCAATGTTTGTGTGAAATTAATTAATAATCATGCTTTATTTAGTACTTATGTCAACATATGAGGATGTTTTTCAATTAACTGCGTTGAAATCCTAGTTGTTGTAATTACCGAAAAATTTTTGAAATGACTTTATTCTCAATACGACGATTTAAGCCTTATGTAGTATACTAGTTGTTGCCCGCGGTTTCACTCGCAAACCAAGAATATACTTTTGAGACAAAAGGAGTATAATTTTATTGACGGTCTTATCGCTAAAAGTAAATTCTTACAGACAACCATTGGATGTACCCGAATCTTGGATTAGATAAACGGGCAATTCGCTCTGTATGTACTTAATCACGTTTCTATGTATCGTACATAGAAACGTGATTAAGTTAAACTGAAATAAAATCTTTAATATGTAACCTTTTCAGGTTTAGCATGGGTGGCGAGTGCTAGTGGAGCTTCGGGAGGTATCTGCGAGAAGTACAAGACGTACACGGAGACTATCGGCGGCATGTACCAGAGCACCAAGCGATCACTCAACACTGGCATCATCACATTCGTCAACTACAACAGTAGAGTGCCGCCAAAGGTCAGCCAGTTGACGCTTGCGCACGAGATTGGACATAACTTTGGATCGCCGGTAAGTTTTATCAAATTATATTGTTCTATCATCAATTTTACTTAGAGTTGAATTGAAAAATAAAAATAAATCTAAATTATAATAGTACTATAAATCAAAATGGATGTTGGCTTTCTGTAGTTTCTAAGCTTAGGAGGCTTGATCTTTGAAAGTTCGGATCAATATCATAGATGTCCGCGCGAGGAGGAAGTGGAGCTGGACTATAGCCATAGGCGGGGGGAGGGGAGAATAAACAACCTCCCCCAACCCTAAACAGACACTCTGGCTCTCAATATAATCTAGCGGTATCCAAGGTCGAATTTTGTAGACCTGTTAAGAATACCAAGATTATTTATAAGGTCATTAATATTTGACCTCAGCACGACTACCCGTCGGACTGCCGTCCGGGCGGGCAGCAAGGCAACTACATAATGTTCGCGTCGGCGACGTCGGGCGACCGGCCCAACAACAGCCGGTTCTCGACGTGCAGCGTCGGCAACATCAGCGCCGTGCTGGATGCCGTGCGCGACGGACGCAAGCGGAACTGCCTCACCGCCAGTGCCGGCGCCTTCTGCGGCAACAAGATCGTCGAGGTCGGAGAGGAGTGCGACTGTGGTATGACACTACATTGACTTAATTCAAAATTATCAGCTTACAAGATGACGGTGTGCTGATAGATAAATAATGTAATTTCAAACAAGCAGATTCGATAGTGGCCTCGGACTCGTATAAGTAGTATATTAGTCATAATAGTACAGTCGTATTTAATCGTACAAATATACAGGGTGTTTGGTGCATCGTGTGCCAAATTGAAATTACTAAAAAAGACCCAAATTTTACATTCAAATACAAATTTAAAAAAAAATTAGGCGTAGACTCTGAATTTTAATTTTATTTCGATGTGTATTGTCTAAGAGTACTTTTAAATACAAAATTAGTGACATTAGTCACCTAGTTTTTTTTTTATTCACTCGCAAAGGTAAAACTTAAATTAAATGTGCCAAAGAGCTGGTATACGCCACGGAGTTTGTTTTTTTATTTCAAGTAAATCCCACGAAAAGACAGAGATACGAGACAGATTTTACTTTATAAGAAATTAGAAAGAAAGAAGAATTATGTATATTACTTTGAGATTTTTAGAGACAAATTTAAAATGGAATAAACAAGTCGATTAATTCGTTAATATTTTCTTCAAAATGATAACACTTCAGGCAGTCTTTCGTATCAGGATATGCTTACGTTTTTGCCTTCAATTTGAGATTTTTTTCAATTTTGTTGTCCAATTCCGTGGTCTTCTAATTACGTGTACAACACGCAGGTTATGATGAAAACGAGTGCAAGGACCGCTGCTGTTATCCCAGACAGTTGAGTGCGTTGGATCGAGAGAAGAATTACACCGCTAAAGGTTGCACGAGGAAAGCTAACACACAGTGCAGGTTAGTGATTATTATTTTTTTGGAGTTTAGGCAGGAAAATGAACAAAAAACTACAGTGTCGGTTTTGTATTATTTTCCAAAACTTGTGTTTCCCCGAAGTTTAATGTGTATTATAGTGGATAGTTAACCATTAAGTGTTCGTGAAACGGGTGCGAGTGTAGGCAAACGATATAAAATTGAAAATCATGACTTGTGTTCACTCACTAAACTCCATCGAAGCTTTCGTGAAGTTTCCACTGTTGTACTGGGGATAAAGTGATGTGTTTTAAACTACAAAAAAGACATGACCTAAAGGTCTGAAATACCAGGTCACAAAATTCCTTAAAAAAATCACTCTCTTCTACACAGGAATAATAATTATATCTATATATGAATGTATAGCTCCATTTATGTCCGATAATAATATTAAATACTTACTGTTTAATATAATTATCTTTATCCTCATTTATATTTTATTTTTATCCTCATTTTGTAGTTTCCTGCTAAAATATTATGTAAAATAAGTTTTCATGAATTAATTCTGTTATATTCTAAAAACTGTCCTGAACTGTTCCTACAAATATATTTTAGTTCAGCCCTCCCTTATGTATTTTTTGTTTTAATAAGTTATTTTTATTTTGAATGTTGTTATGTTTGCATTTTCATTATGCAGCTTTTGTCATAAGAACTGCCTTCAATCGCTATTAGAAATAATCTTTTTGATACATAGATGTGTATGGGCGTCGGCATTGGCCCCTGTCAGGAAAGAAAATACATTCCCCGAGTAATAATGCCAACCATCGACTACAGAGATTAAGTTTTTCGATCAGCGAAATCAGTCCCGGATTATCCATAAGGCGAACAAGGCAACTGCCTAGGGGCCCCGCATCGACTAGGGTCCCCATGTCCAAGCATACCAAGACAAAATAAAAAGTTTTATCGATTTTTGAATGTGACCGAGTTACTATTGTCACCAAAATGACCGATTTCCAATTACGGCAATTAGTCACCGGTGAGATTAAAAAATCGGGCCCCTGGTATCATCACTTATCTATGACTGTAGCCTCAAGCTTGTAAGGTGATGCTGTACCATTAAGTCAAGATTCTTTCCATATCAGATAAGACATTGAAGTAACGGAATACCAAAGAAGTCAATCTGTTCGACTCGACTTTTGTGATAGAAAAAATGTAAATGATAATATAATGAATTTTGTGTGTGTGTGATGTAATTGTGTATTAATGTATGTATGTTTGTGTGCAGTCCGTCGCAGGGCCCGTGCTGCCAGGCGGCGACGTGCCAGTTCGTGGCGCCGGCGCGCAACCAGACGTGCCGCGAGGCCACCGAGTGCAGCCACGCCTCCTACTGCTCCGGCGCCTCCGCCGACTGCCCCGAGCCGCGCGCCATGCCCGACCACACCAAGTGCAACAACGGTATGTACTCACTGCCACTACTATACTACTAGTACCAGTACTAGTACTAGCTCACCCTACGTGCCGCGAGGCCACCGAGTGCAGCCACGCCTCCTACTGCTCCGGCGCCTCCGCCGACTGCCCCGAGCCGCGCGCCATGCCCGACCACACCAAGTGCAACAACGGTATGTACTCACTGCCACTACTATACTACTAGTACCAGTACTAGTACTAGCTCACCCTACGTGCCGCGAGGCCACCGAGTGCAGCCACGCCTCCTACTGCTCCGGCGCCTCCGCCGACTGCCCCGAGCCGCGCGCCATGCCCGACCACACCAAGTGCAACAACGGTATGTACTCACTGCCACTACTATACTACTAGTACCAGTACTAGTACTAGCTCACCCGACGTGCCGCGAGGCCACCGAGTGCAGCCACGCCTCCTACTGCTCCGGCGCCTCCGCCGACTGCCCCGAGCCGCGCGCCATGCCCGACCACACCAAGTGCAACAACGGTATGTACTCACTGCCACTACTATACTACTAGTACCAGTACTAGTACTAGCTCACCCTACGTGCCGCGAGGCCACCGAGTGCAGCCACGCCTCCTACTGCTCCGGCGCCTCCGCCGACTGCCCCGAGCCGCGCGCCATGCCCGACCACACCAAGTGCAACAACGGTATGTACTCACTGCCACTACTATACTACTAGTACCAGTACTAGTACTAGCTCACCCTACGTGCCGCGAGGCCACCGAGTGCAGCCACGCCTCCTACTGCTCCGGCGCCTCCGCCGACTGCCCCGAGCCGCGCGCCATGCCCGACCACACCAAGTGCAACAACGGTATGTACTCACTGCCACTACTATACTACTAGTACCAGTACTAGTACTAGCTCACCCTACGTGCCGCGAGGCCACCGAGTGCAGCCACGCCTCCTACTGCTCCGGCGCCTCCGCCGACTGCCCCGAGCCGCGCGCCATGCCCGACCACACCAAGTGCAACAACGGTATGTACTCACTGCCACTACTATACTACTAGTACCAGTACTAGTACTAGCTCACCCTACGTGCCGCGAGGCCACCGAGTGCAGCCACGCCTCCTACTGCTCCGGCGCCTCCGCCGACTGCCCCGAGCCGCGCGCCATGCCCGACCACACCAAGTGCAACAACGGTATGTACTCACTGCCACTACTATACTACTAGTACCAGTACTAGTACTAGCTCACCCTACGTGCCGCGAGGCCACCGAGTGCAGCCACGCCTCCTACTGCTCCGGCGCCTCCGCCGACTGCCCCGAGCCGCGCGCCATGCCCGACCACACCAAGTGCAACAACGGTATGTACTCACTGCCACTACTATACTACTAGTACCAGTACTAGTACTAGCTCACCCTACGTGCCGCGAGGCCACCGAGTGCAGCCACGCCTCCTACTGCTCCGGCGCCTCCGCCGACTGCCCCGAGCCGCGCGCCATGCCCGACCACACCAAGTGCAACAACGGTATGTACTCACTGCCACTACTATACTACTAGTACCAGTACTAGTACTAGCTCACCCTACGTGCCGCGAGGCCACCGAGTGCAGCCACGCCTCCTACTGCTCCGGCGCCTCCGCCGACTGCCCCGAGCCGCGCGCCATGCCCGACCACACCAAGTGCAACAACGGTATGTACTCACTGCCACTACTATACTACTAGTACCAGTACTAGTACTAGCTCACCCTACGTGCCGCGAGGCCACCGAGTGCAGCCACGCCTCCTACTGCTCCGGCGCCTCCGCCGACTGCCCCGAGCCGCGCGCCATGCCCGACCACACCAAGTGCAACAACGGTATGTACTCACTGCCACTACTATACTACTAGTACCAGTACTAGTACTAGCTCACCCTACGTGCCGCGAGGCCACCGAGTGCAGCCACGCCTCCTACTGCTCCGGCGCCTCCGCCGACTGCCCCGAGCCGCGCGCCATGCCCGACCACACCAAGTGCAACAACGGTATGTACTCACTGCCACTACTATACTACTAGTACCAGTACTAGTACTAGCTCACCCTACGTGCCGCGAGGCCACCGAGTGCAGCCACGCCTCCTACTGCTCCGGCGCCTCCGCCGACTGCCCCGAGCCGCGCGCCATGCCCGACCACACCAAGTGCAACAACGGTATGTACTCACTGCCACTACTATACTACTAGTACCAGTACTAGTACTAGCTCACCCTACGTGCCGCGAGGCCACCGAGTGCAGCCACGCCTCCTACTGCTCCGGCGCCTCCGCCGACTGCCCCGAGCCGCGCGCCATGCCCGACCACACCAAGTGCAACAACGGTATGTACTCACTGCCACTACTATACTACTAGTACCAGTACTAGTACTAGCTCACCCTACGTGCCGCGAGGCCACCGAGTGCAGCCACGCCTCCTACTGCTCCGGCGCCTCCGCCGACTGCCCCGAGCCGCGCGCCATGCCCGACCACACCAAGTGCAACAACGGTATGTACTCACTGCCACTACTATACTACTAGTACCAGTACTAGTACTAGCTCACCCTACGTGCCGCGAGGCCACCGAGTGCAGCCACGCCTCCTACTGCTCCGGCGCCTCCGCCGACTGCCCCGAGCCGCGCGCCATGCCCGACCACACCAAGTGCAACAACGGTATGTACTCACTGCCACTACTATACTACTAGTACCAGTACTAGTACTAGCTCACCCTACGTGCCGCGAGGCCACCGAGTGCAGCCACGCCTCCTACTGCTCCGGCGCCTCCGCCGACTGCCCCGAGCCGCGCGCCATGCCCGACCACACCAAGTGCAACAACGGTATGTACTCACTGCCACTACTATACTACTAGTACCAGTACTAGTACTAGCTCACCCTACGTGCCGCGAGGCCACCGAGTGCAGCCACGCCTCCTACTGCTCCGGCGCCTCCGCCGACTGCCCCGAGCCGCGCGCCATGCCCGACCACACCAAGTGCAACAACGGTATGTACTCACTGCCACTACTATACTACTAGTACCAGTACTAGTACTAGCTCACCCTACGTGCCGCGAGGCCACCGAGTGCAGCCACGCCTCCTACTGCTCCGGCGCCTCCGCCGACTGCCCCGAGCCGCGCGCCATGCCCGACCACACCAAGTGCAACAACGGTATGTACTCACTGCCACTACTATACTACTAGTACCAGTACTAGTACTAGCTCACCCTACGTGCCGCGAGGCCACCGAGTGCAGCCACGCCTCCTACTGCTCCGGCGCCTCCGCCGACTGCCCCGAGCCGCGCGCCATGCCCGACCACACCAAGTGCAACAACGGTATGTACTCACTGCCACTACTATACTACTAGTACCAGTACTAGTACTAGCTCACCCTACGTGCCGCGAGGCCACCGAGTGCAGCCACGCCTCCTACTGCTCCGGCGCCTCCGCCGACTGCCCCGAGCCGCGCGCCATGCCCGACCACACCAAGTGCAACAACGGTATGTACTCACTGCCACTACTATACTACTAGTACCAGTACTAGTACTAGCTCACCCTACGTGCCGCGAGGCCACCGAGTGCAGCCACGCCTCCTACTGCTCCGGCGCCTCCGCCGACTGCCCCGAGCCGCGCGCCATGCCCGACCACACCAAGTGCAACAACGGTATGTACTCACTGCCACTACTATACTACTAGTACCAGTACTAGTACTAGCTCACCCTACGTGCCGCGAGGCCACCGAGTGCAGCCACGCCTCCTACTGCTCCGGCGCCTCCGCCGACTGCCCCGAGCCGCGCGCCATGCCCGACCACACCAAGTGCAACAACGGTATGTACTCACTGCCACTACTATACTACTAGTACCAGTACTAGTACTAGCTCACCCTACGTGCCGCGAGGCCACCGAGTGCAGCCACGCCTCCTACTGCTCCGGCGCCTCCGCCGACTGCCCCGAGCCGCGCGCCATGCCCGACCACACCAAGTGCAACAACGGTATGTACTCACTGCCACTACTATACTACTAGTACCAGTACTAGTACTAGCTCACCCTACGTGCCGCGAGGCCACCGAGTGCAGCCACGCCTCCTACTGCTCCGGCGCCTCCGCCGACTGCCCCGAGCCGCGCGCCATGCCCGACCACACCAAGTGCAACAACGGTATGTACTCACTGCCACTACTATACTACTAGTACCAGTACTAGTACTAGCTCACCCTACGTGCCGCGAGGCCACCGAGTGCAGCCACGCCTCCTACTGCTCCGGCGCCTCCGCCGACTGCCCCGAGCCGCGCGCCATGCCCGACCACACCAAGTGCAACAACGGTATGTACTCACTGCCACTACTATACTACTAGTACCAGTACTAGTACTAGCTCACCCTACGTGCCGCGAGGCCACCGAGTGCAGCCACGCCTCCTACTGCTCCGGCGCCTCCGCCGACTGCCCCGAGCCGCGCGCCATGCCCGACCACACCAAGTGCAACAACGGTATGTACTCACTGCCACTACTATACTACTAGTACCAGTACTAGTACTAGCTCACCCTACGTGCCGCGAGGCCACCGAGTGCAGCCACGCCTCCTACTGCTCCGGCGCCTCCGCCGACTGCCCCGAGCCGCGCGCCATGCCCGACCACACCAAGTGCAACAACGGTATGTACTCACTGCCACTACTATACTACTAGTACCAGTACTAGTACTAGCTCACCCTACGTGCCGCGAGGCCACCGAGTGCAGCCACGCCTCCTACTGCTCCGGCGCCTCCGCCGACTGCCCCGAGCCGCGCGCCATGCCCGACCACACCAAGTGCAACAACGGTATGTACTCACTGCCACTACTATACTACTAGTACCAGTACTAGTACTAGCTCACCCTACGTGCCGCGAGGCCACCGAGTGCAGCCACGCCTCCTACTGCTCCGGCGCCTCCGCCGACTGCCCCGAGCCGCGCGCCATGCCCGACCACACCAAGTGCAACAACGGTATGTACTCACTGCCACTACTATACTACTAGTACCAGTACTAGTACTAGCTCACCCTACGTGCCGCGAGGCCACCGAGTGCAGCCACGCCTCCTACTGCTCCGGCGCCTCCGCCGACTGCCCCGAGCCGCGCGCCATGCCCGACCACACCAAGTGCAACAACGGTATGTACTCACTGCCACTTGATAACTTTTTGTATAAAAATAGAGTGGTTATTGAAGGACAGGCAATATTTTGTCTCAAAAAGTCCTTTGGGATTTCAAACCGCAGCCAACAGTTAGCATATTTGGAATCGTGTATAAGTAGTGTACATTAACTTAACTTTTTCATATATAACAGGAACTCAGCTATGCTTGAAAGGGGAGTGCAGCGGGTCCATTTGCCTGGCGTGGAACATGACGGAGTGCTTCCTATCGTCGGCGCCGCGGTCGCTGGGCGACGGCGTGTCGGCCGTGGTGGACCGGCGCGCGCTGTGCCAGCTGGCGTGCCAGACCGGCGCGCGCCCGGACTCCTGCCGCAGCACGGCCGACTTCGCCGACCGCGTGGGCCTGCCCACCGGCGGGATCAGCCTGCGACCGGGATCGCCTTGTGATAATTTCCAGGTGTGTTACATCTTTCTTCGCTGCTTTCCCTGCTGCAAGCTGGTTAAAAATTTTGGATCTCATCATCTCCTGGATCAACTCTAATAAGCTAAGCTTTTTATCATACTAAATAATTTGACCACGTAACAAAGTAAAGATACGTTTTTTCTGGTTTGGTATACGGCGCTCAAAGACGTCTGACGACTGAGTAAAATCTATATATTAATTAATATATAGCAGTAGACACTTATGTATGAATGTATGAGCATGTGAGTATATTTGGCAGGGTTACTGCGACGTGTTCCTGAAGTGCCGCGCAGTGGACGCGGAGGGTCCACTGGCGCGGCTCAAGAACCTGCTGCTGAACCGCGCCACGTTGCAGACCGTGGCCGCCTGGGTCACGGAGCAGTGGTGGGCCGTGCTGCTAGCCGCCGTCGCGCTTATCGTCTTCATGGGCGCCTTCGTCAAGTGCTGCGCCGTGCACACGCCCTCCTCCAACCCCAAGCGCCCGCCCGCCAGGTATTTTAAACACCTTTATTATTATTATTATGAACCCATTTATTGGGGGTTTTTTTTCATATAGCTACCATAGTGTTTGAACATTACTAAGAGTTTTGCCGTGAAACTGTCATGTTCTCTTTTTTTAAATTTATTTAAAATTATTCCGAAAATGAATGATCTTTGATACTGGTTTCTGACACGTGGGAATTAAATAATGTCAATATGACGCGGTAAAAAATAGTATGATCTTTGAGATAGATGACAAATTGATTAATAAAAGGTACATCATTTATTTTAACATTATTTCTTAATTTATTTATTTTGTATGTATACTACAGGCGGTTATCAGAGACTTTACGTCGTCCTATGAACACGTTGCGGCGCATGCGTCACGCGGGCGGGGCGCGGGCGGGCGGCGCGGGCGGGGCGGGGGCGGGGGCCGGCGCGGGCGGGGCGCGCTCGCCCGGCCGCGCCCCCCGCCCCGGACACCGCCGCCCGCGCACGCACAAGGGATACGCGCCGCCACTCACCTACGCACACAGAGATCTCGGTATGTACACCACACCATGCACTACTTATATTATACGTTTCGTTTAATACCAGCAGAATAAGTTACAAATGTTTTTCAACAATAAAACTAAAAAGTGTGTTGATTGTTTTCTAGTTTTACATATATAGAATAGAAGAATATGAATATAGTGTAGAAGATAATGTTTCTTTTTAAGTGGCCTCTTTTGTCCCATTGTGAAGATATGTTTGTTTATTAAAATTTGGAACAGTAAAATCACTGTTTTCGCATTATATTATGGTCGACTGACTTTATTTAAATTTAGTACGTGCGGTGTGTGTGTGTGTGTGTGTGTGTGTGTGTGTGTGTGTGTGTGTGTGTGTGTGGGTGTGTGATTGATTATACTACCATCTCGGTAGTTATCATGCGATAGTATTGCCTAATAGATGTATTTTATTTGACAGCGGCAGCGTCGGCGCCAGCGGGCCCGAGCGGGCGGCGCAGTGAACCTTACGCGAACGCGTACCCGCAGTCGTACGAGATGCGGCCGCCGCAGAAGGTCTGACAGTACGAGTATTGCGGGTCGGGCGGGCCGGGCGGCGGCGACGCGGCGCTGGAGCTGGTGGCGCTGGCGCCGGGCGTGCCGCTGCTGCTGGGCTACGTGTACCGCGCCGAGGCCGCGCCGCCCGACGCCGCCGCCCACAGCACCGTCACCCACAGCACCGTCACGGTGGGCTCGCAGACCACCATCACGCTGCACTCGCCCGAGTCGCTCACCGTCACCAACCCGCAGCGCCCGCCGCACCCACCGCGCCCGCAAGCCGACATATAGACGCCGGTGATAGTGACCGGTGTCGGCGATCTGTCTCGCCTCAGTTCATGTACAAACCGCGGGACTTAGCGGGCGCCCTTGCGAGTTAAAGGCCGACGTGATGGCAATCCTTCTGGCGCCTCTTCCGAGGTACCACGTTATTTGCTCAACGCGGATTAGTGCGATCGATCCGCTATCTTTGAGCTCAAAAGTAGTAAATATTCGCGAGCGACGCGGTGATCTATCAAATTATTATTTTTATACAGAAAATACCAGGGGAACTCTTAGGGACGACGCGATGCTCGTGTGAACCAGTGATACTTTTTAACTGTTCAGTAGAGTGTTGCTCCTGTAACCGGACATTTATGTATATTTTTGTATATAAATGGAGAGGTATACAAAGGCTACGATGTAAAAATATCATACGACTAAACCAGAACGTTCATACCGACTCTAGAGGTAATTGTAAAATAACTGCATTGTTTTACTCGAATCTCCATAGCTGTAATTTTTATATAGTTATTTTTAACGTATTTAATGTAACGTAAGTGGAATGTCGAGGTGCCATTATACCGATTTGTATTCCTGTTCCTTTAATCGTTAGTTCTTCATTTTTCACTCCATCGTGATAATACATTTATCATAAGTATATTTGATAATTTTATTAGTAATGGGCTCAAATACCAACATATTTTCAAAAAGAATGCATTTAGTCTTCCTATGGCAATTAATGTACTTTTGTATTCAATTATTTTGTTTATCCTATGTTAAGTAGAATGTAATGTGAAATTTAACAATATTGCCAAATGATCAAATGTTATTAGACTGAAACTTTCATCTTGCTACGATGACGTTTTGTAATCATTCCTTGTATTATTTGTAACTGTATGAGTCGTCAAGAGAGTACAGATGCTGTGATTGGTGTACACTACTAACAAACTTGCATATCACACACCGCTCCCCTGCCTATACCATGGTCATTATTTTGTCGTACAGTTGAATTGATCTCTTTGATAGATTATGAGATTATGTTAACAATCATATTGCGTAGTATTATTACTTTCCGTCGTGCAAGCCAAAGAGCATGATGTATTTTTATTGTTTCTATACATTATAATGTTAAGAATCGGTCTTATAAGTATACCATATTAATGCCATTTTATTAGTGAATGTCGAAACAATACGCAAGTTCTTGTAATTGTACTATAATACTGTATATTTGTATGTATGTAAACTGAGGGTAATGTTCTGTTGTAGAATGACTTGACCAATCGTGTAACCGACGGATAACATTATATTCGTCAATAGTAGTACTCAATGGCATTATTTCTCCTAAGTATAAGCTAGATTACCGTAATAGATTATTTAAATGACAATGTGAATATTTTTAATTAACAAGATGAATGTTACAACATGTGATTTCAAAATAATAAAAAAAACAATAAATTTTACATGAATTTTGTGCTTTTATTATTTCTAAGGTAGGAAAATCACAAGTTTAGAAAGATTTTAAACGAGTTTCAATTGAATAAACAGTATGGTCGAAATAAGCAGCGGTAAATTTTAGTGTAAAAAAAATAATATTTTTTAAATTTTACTCGGTGTAACGAGAATTGAGGCAATAAATGTTTCGCATTATTTACCAGTTACTCATTATGTTTTACATTTGTCACTTTATCAGTATTAACAACACCACACACTACTCGTTATATTTATTGTGGGTTTCAAGTGGAACTGTGGGATTCCCTATTAACATATCACCACCCACAAAGTACCTATGTATATATATATTTTTGTAGCTGATATGGGTGGTAAGTTAGGTAATGTGTTAGAAAAAACAATAAAACGTAGTGAATAGTTTAATATAGGATATATTTATTTATACACGGTACAAAAGCATCATAGCTAAATAATAAACAGTAAGTGTACAATAGATTTGTGAGAATAATGTCAATACATTATAAAGTAAACAGAATAATAGATATCCGCTCAAATTACATTGCAAGCGAAAATATTTACTTATTATTTACTGTAATAAAACAGTTTTTATGAATATGTTGCGCTGGCCTAAGCTGTAAAGGCGCTTATCTTTTAGAGCGCGTTATCGCAAAAAGGACAACTACCCTAGCCTGTCTAAACAAGTGAAATTCTGGTGCGCTGCTAAGACATTACTGACAAATGATAAGGTCGAGCAGCAAAAAGATTCCAATAGCTAATGTACAAACTCTTTCAATTTGCAATTAAGCCTACTCGTATTATTTATTAAATTTACCAGTGCAATACATATCTGCCTTTAATCCTATAGCCACTATTTTCAATGTTGACCTTTAATCGATGTAGGTACACGTCCTAAACTTCCTCTATTGTTATCAGTAACATTAAAAATGACACTGTCCAAAGATAGTCACAGCTATCTTACAATAAGAAACCCCTTTTTTACATTAAAATAGGTAGAACTATAGCGAAATAATCATATCATGGAGCTTAATAGAATACAGTCATTATATGATATTGGAATAGAAATATGGTTTATATAATAGTATATAGAACGAGTGAAGTTATCACTTCAAACATCGATATTACGTAGACTTGTTAGGCGGTGTCTTATCGATCTTAAACTAAGAGTTAATTAACTATACCTATTAATATCGGAATATCTATAAACTATGAAATAAAATATATAAAAGCATTAAGGCAATTATATAACTAATTACCTAAACATATTTCCGTAATCTTCGTAGCTACGGAGTTCATATTTTACTATTGCCTTATGGATCATGTCTGTTACATAATACATTGGGTAGGTACTATTTATACATTGACAATGATAAAGGCTTTGAATGATAAATCTTTACCCAATATTGAATTGCAAATATGTACATAATTAGGTATGTTCTCAACAAGTTCTCAAATAATAAAACATCGTCTAAAACAGAAGCTTAAAAGCAAAAAAAAAATATATTTCATTAGGTAAAGTAGGGAATAATATACCAGTCTCATTACAGCCTAAACGTTTTGGATAATAATAACTTATTTGTTTTTAATATTGTTAGTGGAAATAAATATATTTGTAAATATAGTCTAATGATGAACGTTAACTTTGTTTATGCCTTAACAATACTCGTAATATTGGAATTTGTCTACAGGGCGACATTTTTATTTAAACATGTAAACTAACATCCTAAAATCTTAAATCGTTCTGTCTATCGTCATCTTCAGAGTCATTACAAATGCAACGCCGTTTGTTCTTGTTTGTATACTTCATGATAGGCATTACGTATCAGAACATATGGGAAACAAGATTCTAATAAATCCATCGTCAGGAATGGAGATTCCTGAACGATCAGGTCGAGGAGGAGGTAAACTGACTCTCGATTCTTTATGGCTTCTTTGTCAGTCTCCTGACCGAGTCGAAGCAAAGATGAAGACGCTAAAGCTAAAAACTCCTTCATGCGGTCTTCTATATCACCCTGTCCACAAATAGTAAACAGTGCCCCAAAAATGTGATTAATTGCAGGCGCCATGCAATGAATATTATTGGCGTGGCCTTCTAAGGAAGGTCTGTAGAAAGAACCTTCACTACGAGCAAGTCTAGGCAAGGAAACTGCAACAAAAACCATCAACAGACATACAATAAGATGCTCTTCTTCTTCTACATCGGTTTTGTTTTGGCGCAAAGCTGTTGCTAATGTCGGGTCAACCTTACAAGCTAAACCAGCAGCTGAGCACATTTCCGATATAACACGCATCGGGTCCCCACTAGGCAATTGCTGTTGGAAGTCTTTAATTGAACTAATTAAGAATGGAATGCGGCGCTCTAAAACGTCTAAAAGTGACTCCTGAGCAATTTGTCTGAAGCTCAAAATGACCCCGATAATAGTCATCCTCTGCAGAACATTGTCCACATGTTGCAATCTTTTGAACTGTTCTCGCATTATTTCGGGTTTATCAAAGTTTGTTCTGAGCATCTGCAGAACTTCCTTGTTTTGTACTACCAATTTCTTCAGCTCCTGCACTTGACTCGCAATATGCCACATCAATGTTTCGCTCAGTAATTTCATACCATAAGGCCCAATAAGTTCAGCCAGAGCTCGAAGTTCGTTAATGTCTGAATATTCTTCAGCATTGAATGGGATAGCGCCTTCCGCGGTTAAGCTTACAAATGCTTTTTGATTCATAGAAAAACAAATACTTCCAGCACTAACTCTCCTGAGTAAAATTTCTGAATACCACTGAGTGTAAAGAGAGGCTATTGTTTTTTCACCATGGCTATCTGTGTTTTGTGTTTGTTGCAGAAGGCAATTATTAAAAACTCTTGTAATATCGATGTGTACATAATTTTCAACAGTTTGCAAGACATTCATATAAGCTCGTACACTGACTAACAACTCAGATGGTTTAGCAATTTCGCTTGTATCCTGATTAAACATAACCATGCCAACCAATGCTTTAGAAAATCTAGTCTCCAAATGCTGGTGTAAATATTCTCGAGGTGCAAATGTATACTCCCACACATTGACAGTAGCACAATAGTTGATGGCATAGCACAGTTCTGTTAATGCCATGTGTAACTTGTCCATAGTAGTAAGTTCTTCTCTGGTCTTCCTATAACTTTCGGCCCCCGGCTGTACAATTGCGATTGTGTTCTTTTTATTTTTGTCCTTCTTCTTTCTGTTAGCCAAGTGCGCGATAGTTTGCGCGCAATGTTTCGGAAGTAGCTTATCGCTCATTGTACACTGTTCATCGCAAATTGTTGTGATGATATTTTTTGCCTCTTTTGCCATTTCATCCAAAAATATATTTACAACAGAAAGGCTCCTTTCCCGAATGTGGTGTCTCTCTTCTGGGCACAATTCATGAGTGCAGTTTTGGAAGTGACTGCATATCAATGGGAATGCAATAATGTAACGATTTTGAGCTGGAAACTCTAAGCACATGTGGAATTGGCTTTCAAATATTTTGCTGTAGAAGCAAAAGAGGGATAAGTCAGAAGTTTCAACCATAATCTCATCAAGATTATCAACCATTTTTGTATGAAAGACCATTTTATCAATAAACTGAGCCAATTCCCTTTGATCTACAAGATTAAATGCAGCTTTGGCAACAGAAGTATATGTCTGCAATCTAAACCAATCTA
This sequence comes from Acronicta aceris, assembly GCA_910591435.1. Classification (NCBI taxonomy): domain Eukaryota; kingdom Metazoa; phylum Arthropoda; class Insecta; order Lepidoptera; family Noctuidae; genus Acronicta; species Acronicta aceris. The sequence goes on from OU342768.1 coordinate 11,739,065, forward strand.
GGCGGAATGCTCGAAAATCAAACAACTCATTGTCTTCAACCTGTTTAACACTTAAATTAGCAGCAGTGCTGCATAGTGATGACAGTATAATATTCTCATCATCAGGATTAACTTGTAAATTCTGTATCATTAAATTTAAAGCAACAGCATCAAAGCCTGACAAATACTGAACATAATATCTCTGCATGACTTGACTATATTTTCTTACTAGAGCCCTCAACTCCTCCATATGGAACAAGAGTTCTGGCAGCTGACGGTCCACAAGATCTTCTGCTGCTTTACCTTTTACTTTTTGCGGAGGATTATCATTGTGTCGCAATAGCCAAAACACTTCATCTCTTGCATAGCAGAGACCAATGAAGATCAACAGTGCCTTAGGTCCTAATAAGCCTGGCTGATCTGTTAATATTAAGCCCAGTTCCTTCAAGGCCGTTCTCAAGAACTTCCTCCTTTCTCTATGTTTGTAACCAGCCTTTTGGACTGCATGATGGTAACAATCCTTAACTTCTGAAATTCTTTTGCCATAACCCTTTATGCCATCAAAGAAACTCTGGATGTAACTGTGAATATAGATGACTTCATCACGAAATAGAGCTACAACCCAGCCTGATTCTAAGGCACTGACCCACATTTTCATTGCATGTTCTTGTTGCAGCATTTGGTGGCAAATGGCAAAACCAAATATCACCCATCTTTCCAAACTCTCTAAAGACACATATTCACATGACATGGTGTTTGTTTCTGATGGTTTCAGCAATTGAGCTGGATTGCTAACTAAGCTTAGCTTTTGTTCAGATCTCCAATGTTCAGCTGTTAAGTTCCTTGCAGGATATACATGCCAGAGAGAATTGAGTGCACTGGATAGCACCTTCTGATGTGGTAAAAATTCCTCTGAAAGTTTTTTCAGAGGAGCATCATAATCTAAAATCATTTGACCCAATCGAGGGAAACTTTGATCAATTTGATTGTTAACCATTTCATGAGCAGCATTGAATAATCCTAGGACTGCTTTACGGTCCTCTACTCGAGACAGTAAAATCATCAATGAGATATATGTAGTGATCAGATCTAGGTAGTTTTTAGTTAACTCAAAGTTTAAGGTTAAATCCAATGTGACTTGACATGAGTCCAAAATATTGAGTAGTTCACAAACATTATCTTTGAAGTCTAAAAGATCTACAAATGTATAGTAATACAAAGAAAGGGATTTTATTATTTCATTTCTGATGTTAGTAATAGCCTGAAGGCCCTTTACATCTATGTTTGGGAATCTTCTTACAATGTTTTTAATAGATGATTCTAAGGCCTTGTCAGACAAGAACCCTGGTTTAGATTTAGCATCTCCACATGCTTTCTTGATGTTGTAGATTCTAGTCAGCATTCCAATACCTCTGTCATTGAGTATGATAAGCTTCTCAGCCAGCTTCTGCTGACTGATATGGACCGATCTTGACATGGTGGACTTGTGTCTAAAAAGATAAAATACTGATTAAAACAGTTACAAGTATGAACCCTGGTAGGTTTTAGGTATTAGATATACTGGTACCATTAGCTAAAGTACTATTTGTGCAGTGTAGAAACAAACTCTTATACAAAATATTTATCATCTGATCTGACTACTAAATTATTATTAGTTAGTTTTGAAATTATACAGGCTGTAATAAAAAGCTGTAAAGGTAACCTTTGAACCTATAATTATGTTAAATCAATTAAGTAAATAATATTGCTTAAATATTATTTTTTTTATAATTTATTAAGTGAAGAATTTATTATATACATTCACATAATAATACAATATTCTTTCTACTGAATGGGCATTACATCGTTATTCCCAGAGGGTCAATTGTTATTCAAATACTGACTGTTATCAATTGAATTAGTTATTAGATGAAACTATAGTTTGTCATAATGTACTCATATAGAGTAAAACCCACAATGTAATTACAATTGTTAGTTTTTAAAGTAATCAAACTGTAAAAAAAAAAATATTTCTGAATAATATTGGTTGCTATGCAGGTAAACTGTCTGACTATAAGAGGCTTACATGCAGCAGTAGATACAAGGTAAAAATCGATCCTAGAGAGATGTGTAAGCCAATGTTGGCCAAAGAGTAAACTCAAGGACAGAGTGCATTGTTAAGGTGTACCCTATTAAAAATTAATATGAAATACGGCTTGGAAGCTAATTGCAGTTAAATGCCGCATAATTATCCAATTGACGTTATCATATCCTTCCTGATTGCACAAATAGAATCCTTTACTTCACTTCCAACATAACATCTAGTTTCTATTATTTATTCTATGTAGCCATGACTGTAATTATTCTCAATAAGTTGACTGTTGAATAGAATATATGAATGCAATTTGAAATAGTGCGTACCACCTCGGTGATAATTATGCTTGAATATTAGTTACCTTAATTCACTGTGCTAGTTCAGGCACTAACTTCACGCAACAAATCAATGTTTCATGATATACTGGAAACTAAATCTGATACTGAAATTTCATTTTATAGCAATTTAGGCCGCACATAAATAAGTTTTCATCAATTATCAAGGAAAAGGGAGTGCCATATACGCTATCTTTCACAGTTTATGTACCTACTTTAGTGTACCTACTCAGATTTTTACAGCAGTTTGACGTTTAGTTTTGTTTTGAAAGGTTGGTATTGTTCTATGGAAACAAAATAACACTAAAGTACCATAAACAAATAAGTCTAGAATCAAAGTTTTTAGTTTAGTCCGCAAAATTCCAATTTTGGTTTTGAGCAAATTTCAGGCAGTATTTAGAGCATTCATACAGGGAAACGGCATAGCCTACGGCTTATCCGGGCCTCTCTGCCAAAGCAGATTTGCCTTAGACGTTAATTTTATAAGAAAATGTAAGCTCACTATTGTGTTGTTTAATTTACTAAATTCGATTATTCTCCTTATTTACAATACAACACGGAATAATTTCCTATGCAAGTATTTTCAACTCTAAGGGCGCGCTGTGTTTGCGGAGTAAAATATCATAATTGTATACAAGGCACATAATCGTATTTGCAAATAAAATACTTTGAAGTTCCGGGTATATTCTTCACAAATATAATTGTGCTTCATAATCATAAGATTATACGAATCGATTTCCTATGCAAATATTTTCAACTGTCGAGGGTTCGCCGGCGGGCCCTGGCCAAATACTTTCAAGTATTTTATACTTGGTTTTCGACCAATATTATTATTAATTATTATTATTAATTTATTTTTACGTACTAGTACTTGGAAGCCCTGGTATTTAATAATTATGCAAGTATATCTGACTATTATGTAGTATGATTTGTAGTTCAGATAGAACCTTATCATTTCGATTTGTATTTTGCCGGATAAAAAGGGACTCTTTTTCAAAAAATTCCGTACTATGTATGTATATACTATACTACTACTCTTAGGGTCTTACTTAGGGCCTACTACTCTTAGGGTCTTAGGCAGTACTCTATAATCCGACAAATTCGATAGTCCACTGCTCTGCAATATGTTTGTCGGATTATCGGGGGTTCACCGTATTTTCATGAATATTTAATGTTTCTTATTTTATTTGGTGATGTGATGGGGTACCTGTATGCCCTTTACGGAACGGAGTCGGACAGTATTTTTTAAACATAGTGTATAAAACTAGTTCAGTCGAGATCGTTCCCATTGTGTATTGCGTTATGTTGTACGTAAATAACACTCCCGGAAGATAATTAATTCTTCGGTTTATTCTTGTAAAAAGCGATCTGCTTCTTCAAATCTGCGAAACCATGTAGTTTTCTATCATAAAAAAGTATAAATTGTGCATGCATTTTACAAGAATAAACCGCAGAAGTTATAATTTTTCGGGAAATGTTATTTGCGTCATAAACTAGTTTTTATGGAGCGTAGAAGAAAGGAGAATTGACTCTGTGAAGAAAAGTGTCCGTCTAAATGAGTTAAATTAGGGTGGCAGTACAGTAGCCACAGGGTAAATTCACGCCTACTTTGACAACTTTTTACAACACAAACATAATATTTGTTCAATACACATTATTACAGTAAGTAAACAATCACTAAACGTAATAATTAAATCCAAAAGGTATTCATCATACCTTTTGACTATGCTGGTGCCATTTTGGAGAGTTTCTGAACTTAAACCTAAAAATGAGAAAACTGAAAATGAAGTGGCAGCGGCGTCTACTGCTTACAGATGGACACTTTTTCAACGTGTCCCCTATCTAAGTTGGTTCTCCTTTCTTCTTCTACATTCCTTAATAGTTTATTATAACGTCGTGCATGGTAATGTAATGCCAATGTAATGTACTTTGGCAGAGTGGTTAGCCCGCCTATGCCGTCTCCCTGTATAAATGCTCTAAGGATACGATATGTGACTGAAATCGAATTTAAAATACGTTTTGATATTTGGACTCATGTCTATGGTTTATATTTTTTATTTTAATAATCTGTTTCTTTTAATGAGACTGGAACGTCAGCGGGACGTCATTAATTCTTTTCTGCACTAATCTTCAGCTTCAGTCAATCAGGGAAATTTTGTTGCTTGTGTTTCTCCAATCTAATAACTATGTAATTTATCTAAGGTGCCTGTTAATTATTCAATTACAAGTGTCCTGATCTACAGTTGTTGTTATTTTATAATCAGAAACTCAAATACATCGTAAACCATGCCGCGGATTATGATAAAAGGTGGCGTTTGGCGCAACACTGAGGTTTGTAAAATTTGTTTTAAATTATATTGTACCCTTTTGTACATTTCATTTAAAATGTTTTCATATTTAATTGTTATCACCGAAATCGTAGGATGAAATCCTCAAAGCGGCTGTTATGAAATATGGGAAGAATCAATGGTCCCGAATTGCGTCGCTGCTGCATAGAAAGTCTGCAAAACAATGCAAAGCGCGCTGGTATGAGTGGCTCGACCCGAGTATCAAGAAGACAGAATGGTCGCGCGAGGAGGACGAGAAGTTGCTACACCTTGCAAAACTGATGCCCACACAGTGGAGAACTATAGCGCCCATTATTGGGCGTACAGCCGCGCAATGTCTGGAGAGATACGAGTATTTGCTGTAAGTATAAGTGCTTGAGAGATTTTATTTATTAACTGCCAACCCGAATTAGACCAGCATGGAACCCATGCCCAGCAGTGCGTCAGTTAATGTATTGATGGTGATAAGTGAAGGATATTTTCAGCTGTAGATATATCACATTTATTATTTTCATGTTTTCATGGTCTGAATTAATTTGTTCATCAAAAACCATTTCTGTAAGTAAAGTACTTTCCAGTTCAATCTACTCTACCAAACTTATACTTATTGCTAAATAAACAAATTCCTTTTAAATGATCCAGAGATCAAGCCCAGAAAAAGGAGGAAGGGGAGGATATGGGTGATGATCCTCGTAAACTGAAGCCTGGTGAAATAGATCCCAACCCTGAGACTAAACCTGCTAGACCTGATCCTAAGGATATGGATGAAGATGGTGAGTTATTGTTATCTATACTCCATTAATTATTATATTAGACAACTATTGTTATAACTATGAACTGGAATTGTTTGCTGATGACAAGAAGATGATATTATTGGAATGTTTGAAGTATTGCAAAGAAGACTGAGTGAAAGGCTTTTATGTTTAATTATCTTTTGTTTAAATAATGAAAACTGTATGTAATCAGTGTAAATTTCTTTTTGTTGGTAGTTTTAATATAAATAAGTAACACCATTATTATTTGTATAATGCTTTTGTTTTTTTGGTTATCAAAGCAATATTATATAATATTATTGGGGTAAAACAAAAAGGTTAAAACATATAAAATGTATTTATTGTATAATATGTAACCAATTATAAAAATTGAAAGCAGGTATTTCTTTTTTCAAATTTAAAACAATATTATTATAGTCATTGTTCAAAAATACAGTGTTCATTTAGGAAAAAATACTATTGAATATTTCCCAAAATTTTTGTACTTGTAACTGTTCATCCAATGCAAGACAATGCATTCCTTAAATTACCTACATATAAACATGTACATCAGAGTTTCTAAACTTATCAAGTTATGGGAGATTCTGATACAATTCAGATGAGATGGGTTTTTTGGGAAATTGCATCTAAACATATACATGGAAGATTCTTATACTACAGGTGCAATTGGGAAAAATTTATAACTTACAAATGTAGCTTTAATATACAGAACTGGAGATGCTGTCAGAAGCTCGTGCTCGTTTAGCCAATACCCAGGGCAAGAAGGCCAAGAGGAAGGCGCGTGAAAAGCAGTTGGAGGAGGCGCGACGACTCGCCGCCTTGCAGAAGAGGAGGGAACTCAGTGCTGCTGGGATTGCTGTCCCAATTAGGTAAAATATAAAATTAAAAATGATTGCATGATTATCCGAGTTTGTTATGGCATTTCATTTTAAGTTTGTAAAATTGTTTGTAATGCATAAACTCAAAAACTACACAACCAATTTTAAAAAAAAATCTCTCTCATATGGAAAACTACTTTATTCCAGTGTAACATGAGCTATATTTTAATTTATTAGGATATGGTAATGTAAAAAATATTAAGACGAAATGAAATTCGCAGGTACAGCTATAATTTCATAAAATTATGGAAACACAACAGGGAATAAAATCACCAGTATAAATATTTTATTTTTGTGATTTTCACCTAGGCGCAAGAAGAAGCGCGGCGTCGATTACAACTCTGAGATACCATTTGAGAAAAAACCAGCCTCAGGATTCTATGATACATCCACGGAAGTGGTGGATCCTATGGCACCAGACTTCTCGCGACTTAGGCAGCAACACCTTGATGGAGAGCTACATTCAGAGAAGGAAGAGGTAAGAAACTAATTTAGCACAAAATTTCATCAGCACACACAACTTGAGAGAAAACTGTAATTGATTAAAGTTGAATAACTGTTATTTTTTGGTTACAGAGAGATAGGCGTAAGGACAAACAGAAGTTGAAACAGCGCAAGGAGAATGACGTGCCACAGGCGATGTTACAAGGCGATCAGCCAGCACGGAAGCGCAGCAAACTTGTGCTGCCAGAGCCACAAGTTACTGATCAGGTGACATATTATGATTGTACATGTACCTACCTCAGATTTATCATTTATAGTTATTAGTAGTTTTTTTACGAAACTAGGAAGTATTAAAGGATTTACTCTCATAATATTAAATATAAAAGGAGATTTATCAAAGTGTTCTGTATTACTAGATCATTCTGTGGTAGACTGGTCATTTATGTAAGAATCAAATACTATTTGGTATTTCAAATATTCTTTTGACGAGATGAGATGAGATATAACTGTGCATGGCGTTGGAAACTTGTTCATGTTTCTCATACATTTTGGAGTTGGTTTGGTAACTGTTTATTTTTAGAGGAACTCACTCCCGATGGCCTTGACCTGTTTCCAGTTGAGCTCGTGATAGTATAATATAATGTGTGTGGGTGCAGGAGTTGCAGCAAGTAGTGAAGTTGGGTCGCGCGTCAGAGGCGGCGCGGGAGTCGGCGGGCGGCGCGGGCGGCGCGGGCGGCGCCACGGAGGCGCTGCTGGCCGAGTACGCGCTCACGCCCGCCGCGCCCGCCGCGCTGCGCACGCCCGCCATGCACCACGACAGGTACCACCACCACACCACCACACTACGCACCTCAATGCTTCAAACTTTACTCAAATGTCGCGGCCGTTTCGAACAGCTAACTACACTACATTACTGTACTGTAGTTAGCTGGTCTAAACGGCCGCACAGGCACAGTCGCTGAGCCGATATATAAGATGCATGCGAATATAAACTTGAATTACTGTAAAGATACTCAAATTTCCAGAAAATCCGCATAGACGCGCACCGGTCTGTGTAAATCGAACATTAGGTAGCGTCTGTGTCAAGATTTGGTACATAATAATAGTATAGTATATATAAATTAACGACATAATCGGTAATGTACATAATGTTATAATTCAATAATTTTGAATAAAAGATCCCAAATGTCGGGATATAAAGTTCTCAGCAGTAGCTCGGAATTTGGGATTTGTGCCCGTTTAATGGCAATAGGTGCGCCCCCTATTACATGAGATCTAAACATACCGACGAACTGTAGATATACATTAGTAAGCCTTTGCCTAAGCTTTCGGGGAATACAGGTGTGATGGTATGTGACTAGATTACAGTTCTACACTAGTTTTAATTTATTACAGTAAATTTTGTATTCATAATAATATCTCCAACAGAATATTGATGGAGGCTCAGAACGTGATGGCGCTGACTCACGTGGACACGCCTCTGAAGGGTGGTCTGAACACGCCACTGCATCAGACAGACTTTTCAGGCGCACTCCCACAGTCACAGGCTGTCGCTACGCCTAATACCGTGCTTATCACACCCTTCCGGTAAGCTTCTAAATTCTAATAATGTAGAATTTTAGTTGTGTGTGTATTACGAAAAATCATTTAAATACTATTTAGTTGTTTTTGTAATATTGTGTAGGAAATATTGTAAAAACTTATTTAATGTTATCGATGGATTAAATATTCATATTAAAATCAAAAGCTATAGATACACATTTCCATAAAAGTAAAATATAAAAAAATATTACCCTTTTGTACCATTCTAAGACCAGGATTGCCAGCACAAGAAATTCAGCGAACATTTCATGAAATAAAAAAATCCTGCCTCACTACAAAATACAAAAACACTAAATACTCGTCCTGAGAAGGTTCTCTCTTGAAACTGTTGTCCTCTAGAAACGGTTTCTTTTTTAAAAAAGTTAAAAGTTTTAAAGAAGTTATGTTGCATTTAAAGGAGGCATATTAAAATCTTTTTCATTTCAGGTCATCACGCAGTGAAGTGTCAACGCCAGGTAGCTTCAACACGCCTAGTCAAATGGCCACACAACCTGGACTTACTGTATGTATAACGACATTAATAATTGTTACAATCATGTACATTCAATGATCTTCTAATTGATTCCATGTATTACAGACTCCGGGACTTCGTGATAAGTTGAGCATCAATCCTGAAGACAGACTAAGCACTGGAGACACGCCTCAAGTTGCAAATCAATTACAAAAACAGGTATTTAACAAATTATTGTCGTATCTTTTTCTTAGCTATTGATAGCTCCCATTGTAACAATAATTCGGAGGTATCGTCCTCTAAATTCCAAAAGATTTGTATCCACCGCGGCAGTATTTGCATCTCGAAGAAAATTCTTCATAATTACAAACGGATTTTTTTGTAAAACATATTAAATAACCCCTTATTAAATTACCCCAATATTTTTCATATTGTCATAGCAAAAAGCTTCAGTACGCAATGCTCTGTCTTCGCTTCCTACGCCACGCAACGACTATGAGATCGTGGTGCCAGATCAAGACGACGAGGCAATAGAAAGTGCCAGTTCTATCTCACATATTGAAGACCAGGCCGATGCTGATGCGAGGCTGGTCCAGGAACAAGAGGAATTACGTAAGTATATTGATAATATAATGAATCAACGAAATTGAGTGTTTAGGCCAACTTTTTGGTGACAAAAATGCAAAAAAAAAACAAATACTATGTATGACTATGTATATAGGTATATAAATGAATTCCTATTTCCCTTGGCGATGCTATCACTTATCACTTGAGAATGACTTTACCGATTTCATTCATCCTTTATTTTAAGTTTTTTAATACTTTGTAGATGGTTATTACGGAAAGGAAAAGTAACAAAATTGCACAGAAAATTAGAAAATTAACTTTCGCGCGTTTGACAGGTCACAAACGACACGAAACGAAACGGTACAAATGACAGCTGCAGCGGTCTCCGCTACTGAGAACATATAAATAATAATGTATTTCAGAGTTATGCCATATTCCCATATTTAAGGGGGAAACGGTGGGTGAGTTTCTATGGGATAGCCACTCATAAATTCAATCATAATTCAATTGAAAATTGAAATTATAGTTATCAACCATCCTAAATCAATAATGACGTATTTCTGTTTTTGGATTTGCATGTTTTAAGGCAGCCTTTCCCAAAGTGGGCGATAACGCCCCCTTGTGGGCGCTGCAGGCCTGAAGGGGGGCGGTAAGAGACCCAGAAAAGGCTTGGGGGGTGATTTGTACTTTCATTTAGCTAGGAGGAGGACTCTTAGACACCGACCGAGCTCTCGACTCTCGACTACAACTTGTGGACATCAACTAATATTGTTAATGTTTAATCTCCGCTGATATAGCTCACAATAATTAATTTATTTAATTTGAAGTTATAGTGGTATTTAAGTAGGTGACAAAATGGGGGCGCTAAAAAATTATTTATTCTCAAAGTGGGCAGTAGACAAAATAAGTTTGGGAACCCCTGTTTTAAGGGTTGAAACCGCGTGGAACAGCTAGTAATTAATATATTTTGTGTTTCGTTACCTTTTAAGGTGTTTTCAAATAATAATGCTGAATATTTTTATAAACTTTCTGAAAACGAAGTTGTATATTGTGTCAGGCGCGGCGGCTATGAAGCTCCGCTCGACGGCGGTGCAGCGCGGCTGCGTGCGGCCCGGCGAGGTCAACGTCAGCGTGGTGCGCGGCGCCGGCGGCGGCGGGCCCGCGCTCACGCCGCTGCAGCACGCCGAGGAGCTGCTCAAGCAGGAGATGGTCACCATGCTGCACTACGACTCGCTGCGGGACCCGCCGCCTGGTATGTACTGATGCAGTGCCCAGCAAAACGTTGTAACTGCGCTTCACTGCTTGAGGGTATTGCTACTGCATTTTGGCAAAGAATAAGTTCTGGAGTAACCAGTACAAACCGGACGCAGAATTTTCCGAACATCTTGAACATAGCGGGTTCCGAAAAACCTCGATTCGATATGAGAAACATACATATTGCTTATATGATACGCTGTGTTACTTAATTTATACAATACTGAATTATTGTTTCATGAAAATATTATCTACAGGTATAGATAAGAAGCGAGCAGTACAGTTACAAGCTTCGCATTTGGCGTATTTAGAACAACACCCTTACGAGGAGTTCTCAACTGAAGACTTGGAAGCTGCCAAACTGGAAATGAAGAAGGAAATGGAAGTGGTGAAGGCGGGCATGGGTCACGGCGAACTGAGCATGGACGCTTACACACAAGTGTGGGAGGAATGTCTTGCACAAGTCAGTGATACACTAAAAAATTTTGTGTATAATTCTACCAATACTTCAATTACTTGGTATTATGTATAAAAATACTACTTGCCTCAATGCTGTAATCTCAATCTCATCCAGATCCCTCTTTCTTTACACTATTGTCGGATATTACCAAGTTAAAACCTTTTGATGTTAATTACAGGTGCTCTTCTTGCCTGGCCAAAACAGGTATACTCGTGCCAATTTAGCAAGTAAGAAAGATAGACTGGAGTCTGCTGAGAAGCGGTTAGAACAAAACAGAAGTCACATGGCCAAAGAAGCCAAAAAATGTTCCAAAATGGAAAAGAAACTTAGGGTTTTGACAGGTAAGCAATAGTTGTTGACAGTATCAATAACATTGCTTCTTTTCTGCAGTGTCTTTACAACTTTTTTGTTTGTCAGGTGGTTATCAAAGTCGTGCAGCTTCGCTGATCAAGCAATTTCAAGAATTACAAGATCAGATAGAGCAGGCAAATTTAGAATTGTCAACATTTAAATTCCTTGCCGAACAGGAAAAAGCAGCCATTCCACGTAGAATAGAGGTACGTTTTACACATCTTGTGACTGAAGTAATATAATTCTAAAGTATATAACTTTTTGTATTAATTATTGCATTGTATTGTCTTGTAGTCATTGACTGAGGACGTCAATCGTCAAACGGACAGAGAAAAGCAACTGCAGAAAAGATACTCTGAACTTCAAGCAGAATTGGAGGATCTTCACAAGGGAAGGCAGCCTAAAGAAGTTGAAACAAAGACAACTGAGGAATGAAATATATTGTAGTATAAGATTTGAACAGTATAGTCAATCGTTTGGTAGATACAGTTCTTGTAACAAGGCGTCGCAATATAATTTTGCCGTCGAGTCATTTCGTCCCTAGCCATTGAATATTTCGTTGAGCTTGATGGCCTAGAAAGCCTTTATATGTGTGAGAAGATACTTATGACTCTATAGGGCGAAGTAGTGGAAAAAACTTCAACACAACATGATGGTACTCATTATAACAACTTTTCTAAAGTCACCATTCTAAGTATTTATTTTTTTATTTCAATATATATTACTAAGCCGCTACGGCATTAGCGCAGCTCGAGCCGTGTGTCAATATCGCTCAGCTTTTGTTTTTTTTTTTTATAACAAATCTTCCTTTGGGGAAGTTGTTTGTCATGAGTACAATAACGTGTTTTTTTTAAGTATTTTACACTAATTACCAGCTACCTTATATAGGCAAGTACATGCAGGCGCGTATCAATTCAAAATGGGATGTTCAGATTAGCTATTCGTGAACGCATTACCAGCGCGATGATTTGGAAGATTTTTTTCTTCGTTGGTCGTCTCACTGGAAATCGTAAATTGCTAGTATGATAAAGCCTTAAACAGATTATGCAACGTGCGCTTGCATATATAAATTATGGCTTACATAAGCCAAAGCTTTGCTAAGACTGTAAGTACTTGTTATTATGATTACTACTAAACTGTGGACGAAATCGGAATTAAAAGTATAATTTGTAAGTGACAAAATGTTTTTATTTCACATTTTATATACAACATGATGGTGAAATTGGTGTATAAAAATAACAAATTATTAATTACGTAACTATATTAAGATACAAGTTTCACTTAGAATTTAAATCAAAATCATTTATGCTAATCATTACTATAATTTATATCACAGGTAGTGGTTAATAATCCAGACCGGCTGGATCCTTAATTGTCCTTATACCTAACTTCTTCCGAAACTGCATGACTATATAACACAAGTTGATTTAACTCGGTTGAGATACGAGGTTCTTGCAATGTGGGTAGCACACTACTAGTATTCATGTTAATCCCCCGTGCTAAGCTGAATGCTTGTCTTACGAGTGGGTTCACGTCGGTAGTGCGATGGGTGGGTTTCGAACCGGCAACCACACGCTAGCAGCCAGTCCGACGCCCTAGGCATTAGGCTAGGCTAATGGCAATACTGCCAAAAGTAACCAGCTGTTGCGAACAGCGGATTGATCGGACCACAAGTTCATTAGTTCATACTTCACCTACTGTCATCATCAGAATCACTGTCAATGAGTCTCCTCTTAGGTTTATTTTTCCGCTTCACAGCAACTTCTGGACTGCTATCTTCGGTACTTATTCTCCTGAACTTTTTCTTGGCTTTCCTTTCTTCTTCTAGCATCATTTCTGCCAATTCAAGCTCTGATACTTCGTGCGCTTGTGTTAAACCAATGTTGGAGTCGACACAAAAGCTGTCCTGTGAAAATAAAAGTTATTATTTAGTAACGATTCTAAATGTTTTTTTTTTTATCTATAAACGTACCGTTTCTATTTCGGTACAAATAATTATAACTTACCATTTCATATGCATCTTCCTCAACAAACTGCGATAGCACCTCTTCCTTGTTGTACTTTTTTGGCAATTCCGGGATTTTAAAACCTCCACCCCTAATGGGGTTCCTAAAAATGCAGAAAAATATAAAGTGGAATCAAATGACTCAAAACCCCAGGTAGCTTTCTTAGGAATCTTACCACATTTCAGAATTGATGGATAGATTGATATAGACTTACTTGATAGATTCGAGGTAGACTGCTTGTATGTCCTCGTTATGAGTAACATTTTCGTCATCGCATATGAAGTCAATAATACTGCCGACACTATCGTCTGACAGCTCGTCACCACTGTGACCGTCTTCGTCAGACAGTTCAGCTTCCATGTCCAAGAATTCGTTGCCTTTCTTCTTTTTCTAAAATATAAAGTTACAACACCATTACAAGTATGTACTATCCATATGTACATGTCATGATATTTATAAGACTTGATGTTATACGACCGGCAATGGTATAATCATTCAGCAGAAATATGCAAGTACGTATTATTAAAAGTGTGTAGTTAGTTTTTTTATCGCAATAAGTTAATAGAACACAGTATTTTGAAATTCATAATGAGACTGATATGTTCAGTCTGGCTAAGTACGGCTAAGTAAGGCTGTGTATAATTTCGACTTTACGCTAAGATAATAGTGGCAACTCTGGTTTTCAATGTGACTAATATAACGACACACAGATATGTACTTAGTTTAAGAAAGTGCTACTTTACCTACTTTAAGGAACCCTAAGAAAATACAGGAATATTTTAATATTGCTGTGTGCGCAGGGAGTCAACAGAAATAGAAGGTAAGTACAAAGTTGAGCAACTTACTTTTCGAACCTTGTGATTAGTTGTAGATCCGTATTTATTGCCATTCACCGAGGGCTCTGTGTGACTTCTATGGTTGGTCTTGTCGTCACCAACAAAATCATCGTCGCTATCATCAAACGCCAGTTTCCGTTTTTGTGGTAATTCAGATTTTATGGGACTTTTTTTAAAGATAGTACTAAATTTACTTTTAACTATTTCGAGTTTATTATCACGTCTGAACATTTGCAGCATGCTTAAATTATTTTTCTTAACACAATTGTCGTTTTTATCGTCGTCATCATGTTTTAGAAACTGTGGATTATCATTTTCCTTTTCTGGTGAAAAAAATTGTTGCGATACCACGCAATTTAAAACTGTTTTATCTTTTTGTATCATATTGTTTTTATTCTTTGTCATAACGGCTAATAATTTTTCTTGCAAGGACATATGATTATCTAATTTTGGTTTTTTATTGAAATATGGCGATGCTGTTATCACATCACTGTCATCTGTGTCTCGTTTTCTTTTCTCGCTTCCTAACGGGCTGATGTTGTTGTTTAAATTTCCAGTATGATTAACTTCCTGTGGGTCATATATTTGCGTGCTGTCAGAATCACTATCACTATCTAGTATTATAAGGCTTTCGCTTTTCTTATTTTGGGATGTAGATGCTATGGATCTGTTGAAATTGTCCGAAGTATTAAGTGTTGATTTTTTTCTATCAGCTTGTGTTAGAAGAATTGGTGAGACACTTCTCTCTTTCACTGGCGGTACATTATGAGATATATTCGATTTTATTACAGACACATTATTGTCAGTTTTGTTGATCATTTCCACCAGTTGCGTGATCGTCATCAGACTTTTATTACTCGTATCTATTAGACTATTTTTTAATAAACTTTCCTGTTTTTCATCAGGATCACCAATTAAGTTATTATTGTTTGCTGGATTTTGTAACAACTGCTTTCTGCAGCTACTGACGGGTGTTGAACTATGAGGTAGACCTTTTTTAGTGCTTAATTGAAATTTGCGCGGTTGACTGCAAAGTATTGGCGAACTAGGCACATCTTTAGGTTTCTGTCTACCAGATAAAATGGACGGACTCAAAGGATATTCTGTGAGGGGCGATCTATTGGGAATAATAATATTTTGTGTATTGTTCTCTTTGGTTTTCTTAGGTACTGGTTCAGGTGGCGTATTATCAATAATATCGTCAGCAAATATGTCATCAATACTATCTAGGCCAAAGAAGTCCAATGCTTCTTTAGCCTCCTTAGGCTCTTCATCTTTAATTGTGCTTTCTATGGCTTCCTCTGGGTTGCTATCAGCAAATATATCAGCGATATCACCAATATCGAAATTATCCGATGCTACAGAAACATTCTGTTTCTTATGTTCCACTTCAATAGGAATTTCATAATCTTCGGGTAGAAAATCTGTTTCCGAATCGAAATTAGTATTGACGTTAGGGTTACTTTCGTTTGATTTTTTGGCACATTTTAATATCGTTTCCGTCTCAAAATCGTCGATAAGAGTTAGATCAGGCAATTTAGGTCCTCTTTGAGATGCTAACAGTACTACTGGTACTTTATTTTCTTTCTTTATAGTGGGTATAAGGGTGCAATCACAAATGTTTTGACACATAAAACATTTTTTTGTAGCATTAGTATTATCTAAACTCAAATCGACAAATAAGCTAATCAAACGCGTGGGAATGCTGCCATCGTTTTGAATGCCTAAGTCGTTGATAGACTTTGTATAATTTTTGGTAGATTTCGTAGCGGTACAAAAGAGGGTTCTTATGTCACCATCTTTTTTAGAGGGAGGTTTTGTGAGGGGCACATTTTGTTTTTTCTTTGGTTGTTTTGATTTCGCAGGAGATGTGACGACGGCTGGTTGTGTAGAAAATTCTTGACTGAAGAAGCCTGTAACACAAAATTTTAGTTCCTAATATTGCTAACCCTTTACCAATAACTTTGTGCTGTGTATATACAATTTTGTTTCATGACAGTGACTGAGCGGAACAAAACTGTAAGTATGGATCATTTACAACTTTTATTGGAAACGGCGTTAGAATAAAGGCAGTGTTTGACATACTTGAGAAACGACTTGATAATACAATAATGAATGTTTGTTTATTCATCACCTATGCGTCCGTATACCATTGCAATGAAACTTTAGTAGGTAGATGTGTGCTCGTCTGGGAAGGTTTATGACAAAAAAATATAGAAAATCAGGCATTCGAACGCATATTGAGGGCACAACTAGTCAGTTATATTAAAAAGTTTACTTACAAGGATTTTGCGTAGATGGTGGTATGTCGAATCTCTTAGCATCACTGTATTGTAACAATTCTGCTAATATCGTCGAATCTTTTGAATGATCTATATTTATAGTTTTCTGCAATGTCCGCTGCCACTCTAGCCATTTAGACAGTTTTAGGCTACTTTCCTCTTCCGCATGGAGGTCCTTTAGTGTTTCTAAAAGTTGCGAAAATTTTGATATTAATATAATTCATACTAACATTATAAATACAAACTATTTGTTACGTTTTAGATCAAAATTTTAATAAAATTTGTCATAGAGATAGATTGCACCTCGAGGATGACACAGGCTACTTTTTGTTTTAAACCAGTATTTTATCTAAACCTTCATCACTTACCTTTGTTCATCACCCAATACTCTCTCGGTTTAGTTATTAATGTAGTTTCATGGTAGCCTTCAGGAAATAACTCCTTAAATTCGTTTTCAGTGATCAGAGTAGTACTGCCCACATCTTTGTTTAAGGAACTGGAATTGCTTGTGGATGCTCTTCCCAACAGCATTGTTCTGAGATCCTTTTGTGCCTAAACAAATACCAAAACAAGCTATGCTTTAGTTTTCCTATCTTTATATATATAATTCTTCTGTGAGTGTGTATGTCACTGAACTTCTCTCAAACGACTGGACCGATTTTGATGAAATTTTTTGTGTGTGTTCAAGGGGATCTGGGAATGGTTTTGTCCGCTGTCCGCTGTATTTCGCTTTATACGTAGCGAAGCACGTACCGGGCCGCTAGTTGTCATATAAGTTCGGTAAAGATGTAATAAAACAAAAAGTTTTGCCTTTCCTTTAAGTAGGTAACGTAAAAAAAGGCGACGTTACCGCTGTTATACCTAATAGTATTCTCATTATTATCCTAATAGCTGAGGTTCAGGATTCTAGCGTTTGAAGTCAGGACGGACAACTACAAGATTTGAATTTTTTTTAAGTAGTAGCAATGTGTGTCGCATATTACTAGTATTCTTGTTAATCCCTCGTGCTAAGCTAAATGCTTGTGTTACGAGTGGGTTCACGTCGGTAGTGCAATGGGTGGGGTTCGAACCGGCAACCACATGATCGCAAGTCCGATGCCCTAGCCATTAGGCTACCGCCGCTTCAATAAACACCACACGATAAAACCATCCAAAAATAGTTGCATATTAAATCCATCCAAATATAGTTGGTATTATAAATATTTCTTACCTTTTTCGACTTTTCGATCCCGTCTTTATTTTTGTCCTTAGGGTCGAGTTTCTTTTCTACTGTAATGAACATCTTCCGACACTCTGGCATGAAGTCATGAGGCATCATCCTCGGGTTTAGTTTATACAGATTATTCTCCACCTCTTTCGATTGCAGAACTTTTTTGTTGAGTCCGTCTCTTTGCCGCATACAATCCAATAGGGTCTACGATCATAAAAGATTTTAGTAATTTCGCAATCGACAAATATATGAAGAAAAAAATGTGAAAGAAACTTTATTCACGGTTTCATATAAAAGAACTTATTTTGAAGTGTAATAAATGCTTAAGTTAATTACCTGATGTTCTCGGCCTTCGGTGACCAGAATGAAGACTTGTCCACCGCGCTCGCGACCAGTACGTCCGCATCTATTGGAAAATATACATTTTTTACATTTTTTGACTGCCTCATTAGTCTAGTGGTCCCAAGTGCGACTGCTACACTAGAGGTCCTGGGTTCGATCCCCAGGTCGAGCAAAGTGTTATTGGGTTTTTCTATGAAATTCTCAGTAGCAGTTCGGAGTCTGGATTTGTGCCCGGTTAATGGCTATAGGCTCGCCCCCTATAACATGGGACTTAAACATACCGGCGAACTGTGGGTGTACATTAAGTACGCCTCTGCCTAACCCTTCGGGGAATACAGGCGTGATGGTATGTTACATTTTTTATTTTAAATTAGCTTGGTCTCGATGATATCCAATTCAAAATGTTGCGGCCGAGTGCTGAGTGCGTAATTCTCTATAAATATATTGTCTACGTTACAATATAGCACTTCTGTTGGAGACGGACACGTAGCATATATATATAAGTTAGGTTCACCTCTGCACGAGTCGTATCGGCGACTTGGTAGATATGTCGAAGCAGAGGATGAGGTCGACTGAGCCGACGTCCAGCCCCTCCTCGGCCACGCAGGTGGCGACCAGAACGTTACACAGACCTTCGCGGAAACTACGCATCACTCGTAATTGTTGCTTTTGAGACACAACTGTCTTGCCGTCTTTGCCTAAAAAAAAATCAATCTGTCAGATTTATTTAAAACTAGCTGTTACCCGCGGTTTCACTTGCGCCCTAAAAAGATTTTACTAACCCGGCTTTTAGTCGGCTTATCAAGATGAAATATGCACCAACATACAGACAGACAAACAAAATATATAAAAAAATTGTTTTGGCTTCTGTTGCTCTAATAAAGTTAGTTTTTCTTCAATATCTTTGATGTACAGACATAGGCCTGTTACAAGTTTATTATATGTAGAATAGAAATAGATAGGTATATTCTATCACTTTCTAATGCCATATGAGGGTGCTGTTTAAAAACAAGCGTTTACGTATCTTATTGGGCATTTCTTTTCTGAGAGAGTCAGTGGTTAAAATAATCGCTTTAATAAGGGAAGCAAATCAGAAAAGACTAATTTTGAACACGATTTTTCTCGCCGTGAGAGAGCCATGCTTCGGCACAAATGGGCCGGCTCGACCGCAATGATACCACGGCCACACAGAAAACTGGCGTGTGACAACGCTTACGTTGTGTTTCACCGAGTGAGTGAGAATACCGGAGGCCTAATTCACTTTTAAAAGGCTGGCAATGCACTAATGACTCCTCTGGTGTTGCGGGTGTCCATGGGCGGCGGTAATCGTTTACCAACAGGCGATCTATCAGGGCCGTTTGCCCCTCTATCCGATAAAAATACGAATAATAACATATTTATATTATTTAGGAATGTTTCTAAGGGAACAGAAAGATCCACTGTTTTCTGTTGATAGTATAAAAAAATTTATTTACATGGTTTGAGTGATCTTACCAGAGGCTCCTTGTCCCACGAACATCTGCGGCTTGATGAGCGGTCGGCACTGCAGCAACAAACAGTGCACCAGATTCACACTCTCGCGGTATTCACAGAATACTGGAACAATTATTAATTTATTAAAAAAAAAAAGACGTGTGGCACTCGGGGACTGCCGCGGTAAAGCTATTGCATAGCGTTTTTTATCAACTTATGTAATACAACCAATGTCACCTAAAGGCGGGTTGCTGAACTAAAGAGACAAGCGTGTTTCTCTTTAGTTCAGCAACCCGCCTTTAGGTGGCATTGGTTTTTATCAACTTATGTAATACAACCAATGACACCTAAAGGCGGGTTGCTGAACTAAAGAGACAAGCGTGTTAGGTTTTTTCGTTACGGAATTTCTGGATTCGGTCCCCACGCTCAAGGCCCGCGATAGAAGCTATGCAATAGCTTAAAAACGACTGACAGAAAATTTTAATTAATTTAAAAATTCCTAATATTAAGGAAAAGTAAAACCGCCTTAAAAAACATAAAAAATAATGTTATGTGCGAAACAGTTTCGGAAGTTCGTGCCTTTGATTTAATCGGATCTTCTGATTACGCCACTTTTGAGTCGACTTCCGAAACTGTTTTGCACATAACATTACTTTTTGTTTTTGAGGCGGTTTCACTTTTTTTTTAAAGTTATTTTATTTCAACATTTTGTTTAGCGAATATAATTTTACTTATACATAGACGACGTTATCATTTACTCGGTCGTTACGTGTTATTGTCATTTCGTTCTAAATTTTGTGATTAGATGTTGACACACATACATATAATGTTTAAAAAAATATATCTTACCGATTGCTCTCGTATCTTGTTTATTTTTTTGCGCTTTGATAAAATGATTGGTTATAATTTTTTTTAGTTTATCAAATTTCGGATGTCCGAAGAATAAGTCTTTAGGAATCTGTAACGAAATAAATAATTAATGTAATGGTAGTAAATATGTGCAGAAATACGTTAACAGTAGGTAGATGACGTTTGCCTAGGTATCGATGTTTTTCCTCTATGCGTTACTAAACTAATCATCCGATTGTGATGGAGTTGGTGAGTTGTTGTGGGCGTGGTTGGGACGGTTTATGGCAAAAAAAACTTTATATTATGATGATCACCTCTGGTATAGTTCCATCAGGTAGTATGCTTCTATCCAGCGATAGTGGATTGATACCCAGATCATCTCGCAGCCTCTCCAACAACGCCGTGAGTCTGTCGTCTGACTGTATCCACGACTTTTCTGGGTGTTCGTCGAAAAAGTTCAGGAACACCCTGCAGCCGTGCTGAACTAGCAGTTCCAAGCCGTGGTACAAGGCGATTAGAACTGTGAAGTCCTTCATTATGTAGTTGTGTTGTGGGTGTCTGTAAGTTTATACATAGTTTTATAGTCTGTTACTGTGAAACCGATGGCACTATACGCTGAAAGAGTATTTATGTACGGCTGGCAATTAGTGTAAAATACTTAAATACATGATTGTACTCATTAAAACTAAAAACATTTCCAAAGACGCAATTCTTTTATTACCTATTTGAAATTTAATTGAATTTTGAGATTAAAAATTTTACATAAGATCCATAGAAGTAATGTCAAATTTCGATCTCCAGTAGGGAAAACATTCAAAGATATTATCAAGTATATGATTGTCAAGCCACCACAAATTGGAGCCCACATGGGCGAAGCGACAGCGTGGTCGGCCCAGACGGAGGTGGCGTGATGAACTGGACATTTACGATAGAGATTGGGTGGCTAAAACCTCCAAATCGAAGCGAGCCCAAATCGAAGATACAATCCAGGTGTTATATTTGAGCTTATAAAAATTAGAGAACTCTCGTTTTCGTTGGGGTACATTAATGGGCTAATTAACATATATTTTATACATGGAAAATAAAACAATGCTCACCTGGACCCCCGGTCTTTAGTCTGGTATTCTTTATAGAGCATCACGATTCGACCTTTGGACAAGTTCCCCAAATTTTGTGGCAGTATATTCATTTGTTTTAATCTCCTGGCATATCCATCTAAAATCTGTTAACAACGAATATGTTATTAAAAAATGGGAGAATTCTTAATTTTATTTTCATTCAATATTTTCTCGCTACGTCCCAGAGCAAGAAAATATTAAATGCCCGGAGGGGTAGAGGGAGGCCAAAGAAAGGCTGATAGGGATGAATAGAAGAAAAGGATGTGCTGCGCCGATCCAGGATCCTGATGAGAACAGGAGAGCTAAGAAGACAACATTAAAGCAAATCTTTTTTTTATTTAAAATATAACGTAAGCGCAAGTGAAGTTTTTCTAACATATAATTTAAAACGGACACAAATTATCTATGTACTTTGTGTCCGTAAATCTGAAAATAAATATCTGTAGATCACACAAATATTTGTCTCTGGTGGAATTCGAACCCACGACATTCGACGCAACGGTAGAGGCAACCGTTCATATTTAGATTAGAACCCATAGTCAGCGGATCCGCAGCAATTTTTAAAGCATGGATGTTTCTAATTCATAGGTATGATTCATCAAAAGCCAGCTAAGCCTGATAATTATTATCAAACGTTTAACGTTCAAATATGGAATTAGATGACCACTTTATGAGTACTTAGTGACCATGCAAACATACACACACATGCATGAATTTGCATGTCCTTGCATGTATGCGCATCTAATATAATCTGCTGGCACTTTATCCGCACGTACTTGAAATGATAAAACACTGCAACTATGCTATTCTGATAATAGTTTTATTTTAAGTAGTAAAAATATAATTATAGTTACAGAACAAAGTATGTCAGACTAGCTGCACATGGACTTTATTTTATAAACACTGTCTTTTCCTTCTTTCAGTTACTTTATAGAATTTTAACGAACAAATGTTCGACATGTCTCTTTAAATTGATATAACTTTTTTATTTATGAACTGATTGAAATATGTAAAACAAACTCTAAGTTTTAAGTGCAGATTACCATAATACATAAGTGATCGCACCCGAATCCTTTAAGCCATTTCTGACATTAGCGAGCACAAACGCATAAACAAATAGACAAAAATTATAACAATCTTTGATTTGTGTTCTATTACGTTGATAAAGGCCTCCAATAGCACTTTTCTCGTATATCTTCCATGTACAGACAGCGATCAGCGAGCGAGAATTATATTAATAGATATTGTAAAATTTAATTTAAAATATTGTGTTGTTTATCGAATTTGGTTGAATGATAGGCGAAATATAGGTTATTTTCAGTACAATTAATCACTTACTTTTAGTTTGTTTTGATTAGTATGAAGAACTAAACTAAAGGAGGTATGTAGGAATACATAATTCTGTAAAAAATGTGTTTATGTATGATTAAATAAAGTTCTTCATAATGTGCTACCTAATTATGTACATATATGAAAAATATATTTAGAAACTTTAAATACAATGAAGCTTCTAAATTGCATAATTATCATCACGCCTGTTTTCGACAAAGGAAAGGCAGAGGTGTGTTTAACGCCCACATTTTTCCGGTATATTTAGGTCTTATTGGCGAGCCTACTGAGAATTTAATAGTAGAACACAATAACATTTGACTAGTGCTGGGAATCGATCCCAGGACTCCCAGCGTAGCAGTCTCACTTGCCACCACTAGATTATTGATGCAGTTATCTTTATAATTATACATGTTAAAAAAACCATGTCCGATCCGAAAGGGTCCTATAGGTATCCCAATCACATCACCAAATAAAATAATAAACATTAATATTGAGGAAAGTAAACATAATATGAGGTTTAAAATTCAAGGACAACATGGCCAAATTTGCCAAAATTGCTCTAATATCCAGCAAATTAAAAAAAATATAATACCATCATGGGCCTTATTATATTTGGCACCCAAGGACGATGTCATTGCCATGCGGGCTTTCATGCAGCATTCGGGATTTTTTTCTTGTAAATTGAAAATGATTATATAAATAGAACCAGACCTCGGTACTTAACAATACCTTCAAGGATCGGAAAAGGTTTTCTTAATATATTGTATAATATAGTTACATTGTATAATAATCACCTCAATATATTGCTGTCTCAGTTGAGTCAGCTGCATGCCCAGTTCGACTACGACGGTGTTGATCTTGCGCGCGTGGCTGTACGGCGCCACATCGATGCAGTTCTCTGTCCTCAGCTCAAGGTGAGCTATGTGCAGGTTTTTCACTACCTACAATCAACAAACAAAATAAAAAAAAACACTGCTTGCAATTATTACATCATCAGCAGTATATCTCTGCCAAACCTTTCTGGGAATTCAGACATTAACTATGATAATATTCCTACTTTCAATGATAGAAAGCTACTGTGTCAAAACTTTATGGTAAACATATAACGTTGTGATTATGACTGGACCACATTAAAACAAGTAGAGAGAGAGAGAGGGTGACTCTTGGGGTACACCATTCACTTTCTGCCTTCCTACAAAAAAGAAACTTATCAAGGAAGAAACGAGTTCAAAATGAGTTGTGTTTCGAGCCGTGCGGTCTGTAGGCACTCGCCTACTTTACCTTTGAGTTAATCCGGCTGTATATGACGAATATTTAATGTGACCACAACCACGCAAACTAAGTTGCGGGCAGAAGCATCATAGTTATTAATATTAGTTATTATTTTCAATTAATACTTCAAAATAAAATGTGCAGTTTCATGGTAGTAAAAGCACAGTGTTCAAATTTATCCATAGATGAGGACAATAATTTAGAATATTAATAAAAAAATTTAAAACGATTAATAATTACACAAATACAGGAAAAAGGAATACTAAAGTAGAAACTGATATAATGGAATACTGTATACATACATTGATAACATCTTCCACTTTACTTCCTGGGGTGGCTGACAATGCCAGCACTCTATAAGTCCTATGCCCAATATCATCTAAGGTGGATATGATTTGACAGTATGCATAGTTCCCCCTTGCTCTATGCGCCTCATCAATGACCAGACACCGCACTTTGTCACAGGGACAAATGCCTGATTTCATATCATTGTATATCACTTGAGGAGTGGCAAAGAACACTCTTTTATTCTGCCAATGTTGCTTCCTAGTACTAACTTGCATGTGACCTGAAAACACATACCTATTTAGTGCATGCCATGTACATATATGCAAATGAAATCAAAACAATGCAAACATTAAAATATGAGATAAGTTATATGCCGAGTCTAGTTTGGTTTTATGACATGATGTAATCAATCTATTTATAATTATAATAACGAATTATACCGGGTGAAATATATGATTCTATGTGTAACAAAGAAACTTTAGAAAACTTGATTAAGGAAAATAATTATACTTTTTAGAGTTTAGTAATGACTCGTGTGCCTCTACTGCTACTTGTATTGTGAATAGAAAAAAATTGGTAAATCATAGTAAGTGCAAACAGGGCCGTCTTGAACCTGTTGGAGGCCTTGGGCACTTTAGTATAATGATGCCCCAGTGACGATGTGTCAGGGAACTATTATATAAACAAATACATAAAAAAAACAAAAATAGTGGGAACTAGGTGGCCCCCTTGGATTGCGGAGCCCTGGGCACTTGCCCATAGTGTCCAATGGAAAAGAGGGGCCTGTGTGCAAAGTGATAATATTTCACGTAGTAACTATCTGCTATCTATACTTGCTTCAAACTTTTTATTTGTGATTTTTTTTTATTTAAATACCGGTCATTCATGCCTACCTGACGACAATATCTTAGTTTGTAGCATGTAAGATAAAAAATAAGATTATTTTTTGGACAATAAATAAGATAATTGAAATTACAATTTAAAATAAATAAGTAATGATTACTGAACCTCCGATTTAGATTTCACCCTGTATAATTTATTTTCCGCAATTCATTTTATCGGCCAATAGTTTTGGACACTTTCAATGATCTATGTTTTGCAAGGGTCATCTCAAACTGATATTATAAGATACTCTACAAAAGTATACATACACATGTATACTAGTTTCTGCCCGCGACTTTGTCTGTGTGGACTTCAGGATTGGGTGCGATCTGGATAAAAAGTAGCCTATGTGTTATTCCAGGCTATAATCTATCTGTGTGACAAATTTTATCCACATCTGTTCAGCCATTCTGGCGTGAAAGAGTAACAACCATCTATACATCCATACTCACAAACAATCATGTTTATAATATTAATTTATATGTACATATACATTGTCAGTACACTTAATCTTTTAACTTTGTATGACAATCATAGTAGTTCATATTTTATTTGTATATTTACCTGTCATTTCAATAGTGTCATTCGGGGGTATAGCTATAATATTGTAACATGCTTCAATCTGCTGAGCAACAAGTGGCCGTGTTGGTGCTGTGAATACTATTTTTCCAAGCGGGTACCAGCGGTAGAAGTTGTACATAATCACAGCAGCTATAAAGGTTTTACCCAGTCCAGTAGGCAAGCTTACCTGTGAGGAATTCACAAAATATTTTTTCTCAAGGAGAGAGAGGGCAACCAATTCGGGTATTATTAAAGTAGTGCGGACAAGTTTATGAGTGGGTGAACTACTTAAATAAGTGCATGCAACATACCTATTACAAGTTTATTGAGAATAAATTTGTATTATCAAACCTTTTTATTTCAGAACTGTTCTTAGTTTCTGTAAAGAATTTCATAACATACTAAAATAGAAATTCAAGTATGTGATGTAGGGTGACCAAACATTATTACAGTACTAAGTAGGATTTAAAGTTACATAATTTTTTAAGAAAATAAAAGTGTATTATCCATTTTCTCATTCTTAAATGCAGGACATAGCTCAATAAATAGTCATCCTATACAATACTGGACAGTAGCAGTTGCATATTGCTATTTTTTTTTTCATAAATCTCACCAAAGTGTTCTTTAGTATGGCAGCCCTTATGATATTAAACTGGTAGTCTCTCACTGGGTAGTTAGTGGGGTAGATCCATGTCTTGCCTGTCAGCTTATCATAGCCACTAATCTCTTCATCACAGCATAGAGCACTGAAATATATTTTCAAGTTAATTGGGTAGGAATGAGTTAAAGGTACAGGAGCAGAGATATATTACAGGAGTTGACATTTTATATTTTTACTTGTGAATTGTCAACTGTCCTTTATGTCTCTACCCGTTTCTTCTTTGTTGTAATAACATAGAAAATTATAAGTACCTACTTAAATCACACACATAACTAAATAAAAATAAAATAATTAACTGTTAAATAATCCTTAGTTTTTCTACCATTTTATTATTTGTCTCTGCATCAGCCTAAGGTGATGTCTGTGTCCGGAGAAAATGGCTAGTGGCATTAAGACCACCTTTGTGCCAATGGTGCATAATTAAAATTGTAATAAAGAACATGTAAGTAATTCAGCATCTTTAGAAAATTAATATTATTTCGAGTTGAAATAGCTGGAAAGGCATTAACAATATCAAAGTATGGCTTCTTTTTAATAAGTTAATAGTTATATTATAATGGTGATGTATTTGAGATTAAACGGTATGGAGCGTGTGGATATCTAGGCATAAACAACAAGCTGCAGTACGTTTTGTTTCTAGTAAAACTTACCTAACATTCAAAGTACTCCTGTTTGAAGAATCATTTATTTTACTCTCAGTAAACTTGGATGTTTGCTTGAAGGAATTATCAAAATTGGCCAAAAATGAAGAGTCGTCGAATATTTCATCGTCTTCAAATCCATCATTTTGTTTTGATTTACTTGTAGAAGGAAAGTTGTTCATAGTAAATCTTCATAATAAATTTCGCACAAATTATAAGTTATCTCATTAGATTATCCAATAATTGAAATAAATTACGCTGATTATCGGTACCTCATAATCTCAGTTAAACAAACAAAAAATAATTTCGTAACCTGAGATTAGGGAACTAAATAAATAAACATAGTTTAAAATACATAAACTTTATTATGAAAGGGTTGGCGCTCACGCTATCTTTCAGATCAGCAATTTGACTTTGACTGACTGACGAATGCAAAGCAAAGATTGTATTCCGACGAATGGCAGTGTCAATCTGTCACTGTCCTGTCGGTTCGGTCGAAAGTGACAGCCAACAACCCTGACACATGAATAATTGACAAATAGTAAATTTTTAACCACAGACAACTGATTTTCCTTTTTATCGATTTCTGAAGGTCAACAGTCAAACTGACAGTGTCATGTCAAATGTCAATTAAATTTTTAAAATTTATGTTGTTTGTTATAATGTTACTCCAGCTATTTTTTTGTAACTTTTTATAGTGGACTTTTTATATTCATTAATGCGGAATAATGGAATTAGAAGATGGCTTTGATGATTTACTTGCTCAAATTAGTGAACCCACATCCCCAAAGAAACCTAAAATTGATCCCGAAAACCTCCAACAAGTACAACCTGGTATTAAAGTTTATTTATAATTATATTAATCACATTCCATGCCATGCTTATCTCTGTACCACCCGAAGGTAGACTGGTAGAAATAGCCTACGGTGCCCATGTACATTCAAAAGTACCTATAACATAAATAAATATACCCGGTTTCTTTTAAAGTTAATAACAAAATTGGTTCAACTGGACTCGCTTTTATAAAAATATCGAGAAATTACACATAGTGCTGCACTGTGTGCATAAATTATATAATTTACACTTTGCAGTGGGTGTGAAAATGTTGAAATGGCAAATAATATACTTAAAAATGTAACAATGTAGAAGTAGTTTTATTTAATTTAGTTATTATTCATTTAAGTTCAAATAATCTGTTGCAGGGACATCAAAAGAGCCTGTATCTAAACCTGCATCATCTAAAACACACTGTGTTTTAGTAAATCAAAAACAGGTAAAATATTTACATTTATATACATGCAAGATTTTAATCATCTAATGAATGATCATTAGATGATTAAAATCTCATTAGTTTTGTGATCAGGTCTCTGTGCCTCACCCTTCAGGGAGCACAAGTGTGATGGTATGTTACGTAAAACAAAAAATATTAACAAAACTTTTTAATTCTTTAGAATAATTAAGTATTGTATTTATTTATAGAGAGGCAATCCGGTACTCAAATTCATCACAAGTGTTCCGTGGGAGTATGATGATATAATCCCTGACTATGAAGTGGGGAAAACTATATGCTTACTGTTCCTTTCACTTCGCTACCATAATATGAACCCAGATTATATTAACAACAGGATAAAAGAGCTTGGAAAGAAGTATGAACTTAGAGTGCTTTTGGTTCAGGTAATTTTTATGAAACCTAATTATTTGACTGCATATGCTCATCAATTGAGTAACTAAGAATACTGATTTTAGTGTTCTAAAACAAGTGCTGAGGCTGAACCTTGAGCACTGAGTTGATCAGCACTTGTTTATACAACATTAACTGATTTGCAAATGGGTACATGAGTGTGTCTGTAGTCTGTACCAAAGTCTTTTCAAGACAATTGGTAAAAAATGTATCTACTGATTTTTTGTTAATTCTGGGGAACAAAAACTCAATCTGAATTCAATTATTTTATTGTATTAATAACACTATTATTTAAATGATGGCCCGACGCTCGGGACAATTTTGTCCCAGAAAAACTGTGGTCATAAAGAAGTCCACACTTCGTACTTTCATACTAAATTAGTGCTACCTATTCACATCACTGAACATGAATGCAGATTTATTTCTAACAAATAATTTACAGGAGATTAATACATACATACACTCACACCTTTCTCCCACAGGGGTAGGCAGAAACTATAGATTGCCACTTGCTACGATTCTTGCATACTTCTTTTGCTTCTTCCACATTCATACATTAATAGATTTTTGTGTTTTAGGTAGATCTCAAAGATCCCCATACAATATTGAAGAATTTAACAAGAATATGTCTTCTGACAGACTTAACCCTAATGCTTGCATGGAATCCAGAAGAAGCAGCCAAGATAATAGAAAATTATAAAATATATGAAAATAAACCACCTGACCGCATCATGGAAAAGGTTGAAAATGATCCTCATCAGAAGGTATATCATTGTATTTATTTGAAATCAATATTAATAATACTATATGTACATGCAAAAATAAATCTGTCTGTCCATTTTTTACGTTTTCACACCTAAACAGCTGATCCAATTTTTATGAATTTTCATAGGAACATAGATAGTACCTTGGAGAAGGACATGGGCTACCTTTTGTCGTAAAAAGTATTTTGGGATGCTGTTGAAATCGCGGGCAACAGCTAGTAATTAATAATGTAGCATATTTCAACACTGCTGGGTACAGGTTCTACTATAATTTATAGTCCCACCACACTGTAGGTGTAGTCGTGCTGGATCCCATTGTCCAGGCTGTTGTGAATGTGCTTATGGGATGCATGGTCCTGACTATAGACCAGTGTGTATTTAGTATGTATAAGTCGCCGCAGCCTCCTCCCGCCACGGGCGATACATGCGAATTTTCACGAATGGGCCGTCTCGACCGGAGTGATACCACAGCCTCACATACATTTATGCAATTAAACAACATGAGTGCAAAATAAATGAATATGAATATGAATTACAAAAATGTAAGGTAGCTGTTAGTAATTGCAACATTAAGACGTCCAACAACTTAGTCTAGCCGTGACCATGGATGCTGTAAAGGATCCGAAACGTCGGGAATTAAATAATATTAATACAACGCGATAAAATCCGTAAAAAGTAGTTTTATTATAATGTCTAATATTCGGGTAAGTGTCAGAAACCAGTATGTGTATCACTTGTTAAGAGTCCGGCGGACCGAATTTTTCTTACAAACATAATACCGATATAAATCGTAATTCAAACACAATTTAATCAAATTATGTTATTATTCGGATTCCGATACCTTTAATCTAGGTTCCTACGTTACCATTTCATCCAAAATACTGCACTGGAAATAAATGACAGCGAATGCAATCTTTGTTAACTTTACCAAGTTTGGAACGATTTTTCGGTCTTTTATTTCCATTGAGGTAGTAGTAGACGAAATAGTATCGTAGAAACCTAGATTAAGGGTATCCAAATCCGATTACTAACATAATTCGATAGAATATTGTCAGGATTATGCTTTATTTCGATATTACGTTTATGTCGGCAATTCAAACTCCGCCGGACCCTTAAGTCAATATTATATCTGTTAATCATATTAGGCGAAAGCTAGTTTTTATTCGTGGATAATTTAAAATTTAATAGTTTACTACACTTACGAACTTAAGCACGTATACCAACGTTGTCTCGTATATCAGACGATTGAATTATACATTATTTTCTCTCCTTTCCATTGCAAATGTTAGAACCATGCAGTTAGGGCTAAACTGCATGGTTCTAACATTTGCATTGGTGTGTGGAAATACAATTATACTTTTCTTTCAACTGTGATAGATTTCAACTTGGACTTGAGAAGCTTAACGTAGAGCATAAACCAGCCAGTGGCAAGTTTCTCGACCATACGGATCAGTCGTCCAATTGACAACATTTCACTTTTTTAAGACCCATACATTATAATATAATTTGAAACTAGATCTCAAAATAGGATACCCATATTTTAAGCGGCGGTAGCCTAATGGCTAGGGCGTCGGACTTGCAATTATGTGCTTGCCGGTTCGAAAACCACCCATTGACAAGCATTTAGCTTAGAACGAGGCGTTAACAAGAATACTTGTAGTAATGTGCGACCCACATTGCTAAAAAAATTTTCTCGATATTCAATCGTTTTCGTATTTATTTTTGACTTTGAAGTTCTTTTCTTTCTATTCTAAACAGACGTAAGTGCCAAAACTCGTCATTTGTACGGTTCAAACGTCTTTCTAAACTAAACGATGATGAGACGTAATTTTTCTGACCCCTAAAATTTTTTTCTTGTGTCAATTTGGCATCTATCATAATTATTCATAACCTTACATTACTTATTTCGTTGTTGATTAACTATTATTTTGACAAAAAATCAATTTTATCAGTTTCCGCCGTACAAGTGACGTCGTCACATGTTTTTTCATGTTTTTTTCCCCGAAATGAAGAAACATAAAAAAAAATTGTTTTGGAACTGAGCATAGGAAAACAACGAAACAGTATTTTTGTTTTGGTGGCTTAATAATTTTGAAATGTTGTCAATTAAATTCACACACCGCATATTCTGTGGATTATGCATAAATTCTGGACAGTTAACCCAATGAAGTCCCGTATTATAGATAAAATACAAAATCTATTGTCTTGGCATGTGGGGGTCATTACGTGTGTCGAAACGATTTCATTGAAGAGAAAATGTATATTTATGCAGCTCACAACGTAGAGTGAAGTGAAGAAATAAGTAGTATTTATATGTATAGCGAAAAAAATTTAAATTTTAGGCAATAGACAAAGTGGGCAATTTTGCGAAGAATTTTTCAGTTGGAGCACAGACACTTTTAGTGTAACTCATAACCAGAAAAATATAATCAACCCATTAAACTGTTTCACTGCTGGGCACTTGTCTCCTTTCGGAATGAGAGGGGTCAGGCTTCGTTTCCACTGACGCGGAGCTGGGCAGAGTGGAGAGGAGCGGACCATGAATTGCCTAATCACATTGCTCGAAATCTCCACTCCATTGGAGCGGAGTGGAGCTCCGATGAAGTGGAGATGGAGCCCCGAGACGGACAGGACGGAGTCGAGCGGAGTCGAATTTTTTTGAATGTGTGGCCGCTCCGCTCCAATGTAAACACTTGCTACATTTCACCGCTCTTCTCCGCCCCAATCCGCCCAGCTCCGCGTCAGTGGAAACGCACCCTTAGGCTTATAGTCCACGACGCTGGTCTAGTGCAGGTTGGCACACTTCACAAGCCGTTAAAAAGATCTCTCAGACATACAGGTTTTCCTCACGATGTTTCCCTTCACCTTTACCTAAGCGAGTGATATTAATTATGAATACACATACGCACATGATTACGAAAAGTCGGAGCCTTGGATCTGATCTTGAGACGTTCGACTTGGCAGTCCAATGGTCATAATCACCAGACTGCTTCCATAAATAGACAGTAAAATTTGGATACAGGATAGTTTACTGTGTATGATAGATATTGTTTGTTTTAGGTGGTTAATGCATTGACTACAATAAAACCTGTAAATAAAACCGATGCGATGACATTAATATCAATATTTGGCACCTTAGAGAATATCATAAAAGCATCTGAAAGTAGGCTTTCTGAATGTCCAGGGTTCGGATCCACGAAAGCAAAAAAGTTATACAAGGCTCTTCATGAACCTTTTTTGAAACGGGCTAATATTAATAATAATCAAAATAAAAATGAATTTGAAGGCGATTTGAGTATAGAGGATATCGAAAAACTAGAAAATGATGTAGAGAATCAAGAAGATGAAGAAAATAAACTCGAGAATACAGACGCGAAGCAAGAAACTGAAGAGGATATTCCAGTGGAAAGCTGATTAGCAATAGATAAATATATTCTCTAGTAGGTAGCGGTACTAGAACCTTGTATGATGAAAGTGTTTTCCATAGCATATTATAGTCTGAAACCAAAATCAAGGTAAAGTAGGTATTTAATTTAAGTCAGTTTTGTTGATTTATATTTTTTTAAATTTTATACTAAAATCAGTCTCCTCAAGTCTCTTGTACTTACATTACTGAAATACGTGCATTGCCATATAGTAAACTAGTAATAAGTATTTATTTTATTTTTAAGTTTTGAAAGTATTTTGTGTACATATATTTTTGTTGTATCTTTGGTATGCTTCGCTAAGAATCTGTTGGGCGAAGACATTTGCAGCAGGCTACACGTACAATAAACAGGTTTTTAATATTCAAGTGCGGCTCGTCATTTTTTATCCTCATCTCATTTAAAAAGTTCTTATCCCATTATAAGAGAAAGGGTTTGTTTTTAAGATTACCTTTTTTTGGTATCGTATATCGAGGGACGCTTGGCCGTTGCGCGTTTGAACCGCGAGAGCGCGGTCGCCGAGTGGAGTTCAAAATAAAACAATCAACAGCGAACCGGCTCCGCTCGTGGTTGTACGCGCGCCGCGCTTTGCTGTGCCGTGCCTCTGCCTGCCGGTTACCGTCGAAATAAATAAACATTTGGCGGGAAAGTGTTGATTCAAAAATCGAATGTGAAAATAAATCGGTGTTATTGTTGTTTTTTAAAATAATTTAGAGCAAGATACTTTTTAACATTTTTGTTGTGATAAAACTTTGTAATAAGTTTTTTTGTTTTGTCCTTGACTTGGACCCCAAATGATGGATTAAGCGGGACTAAAAGGTGAAATAAAATAAATGGTAGTGTTATTTAATGCTAATTGATTCAGAGAGACTGTCATTTTTATAATATTGTGGATTTTATGGTGAGTACAACTTAATAATACCTAATATTAACTTACACTCGAATATTGGCACCTAAACAAATTACATATTTTTGATCAAAAACATATTTCTAAATTTGGAACAGATCCGTATCAGATAAAAATAGACACATCCGTAGTTATTACACACAAATAACGAGTTACTCAAAGGCGAGCAAATTTTCTTGTGATTCTGTTAAAAAGCCTCGAAAATTGTAATGTGCTGATGTAAAGTAAAATAGGTAGGTACGTTTTTGTAGAATTACGTTACAGTTTTTTTCTTTGCAATTCTAGATGTATTGTTCATTATTATCATTCATTAAATTCAATATTTGTCTCATTCAAAGGCATTAAAGGATTATAAGGCGAGGTTTCACGATTATAAAAAGCTCATGCCATTGTTAATTAGAGGTGCATATATATTTAAATAATTTTTAGTCTGTGTTGTCGTGAATATTAATTAAATCTCAGTAGGTGTGCCTTTCTTGGTCTCATTTTCATTGTTAGACTGTAACATTTGAAGTTATGCATAGTTTTCTGTTTTAAACCCAACCGCCACAAGCTAGAAGGTAAAAGATCTACGTTTCTTTTATTTACCGGTCGAGATGCCGCGGGCAACTTGATTTAGTCCTGCATTCGAATCTTAGTTATGATCGCGGACAAGAAAAATTGTCTATGCCTATGCTCTTGGGATTGGTTTTAAGATAGGTATATTAAGTATTTTTATCTTACAGTTTTGTACCAGTTTATCACGTTGGAAGATTTACCTTTCTTATACAGTTCGAGTAGGTAGGTATTCTCTTGTCAGTATCGGAATAGAAAAATCGCCCTCAAAATTATAAAAAATGTTACATGTGCAAAACATACAAAAAATACAGTCCAATTGAGAACCTCCTCCTTTTTGAAGTTGGTTAAAAATACGCTACAAAATGACATTAATTTGCAGTAACGTTTTGTTCTTCCGTGAGCTTTTTGTCTCTACTTTTACTTATCCTCGAAGAGCCTATAAAAATCATAATAAATGGTACCTTTATTGCTAAACGTAATTTCTAAGTCGGTCAATTCGACGTTTGGCCACGTTATAGTTTTATTCTGTCTAGGTACCTATATCTTTCTCAATGGAGAAAGGATTTGCAACATAGTGATACAAATCGCGTAGAACGTAATCACGTTCATAGATGGAGCCAATGCGAGTTACTTACCTAATGTCGGGCCACCTTGACACAGCCT
The DNA here is from genome assembly GCA_910591435.1 of Acronicta aceris. Classification (NCBI taxonomy): domain Eukaryota; kingdom Metazoa; phylum Arthropoda; class Insecta; order Lepidoptera; family Noctuidae; genus Acronicta; species Acronicta aceris. The sequence continues at coordinate 11,774,311 of OU342768.1, forward strand.
TACTTACTTAATTGTTTTCCTCACGATATCAAGAACTTAAGGTAACTCCGATTATTCCTCCCCTTATCTGGCTCTTCAGTTTTATGAAGATAATCTTCTTGCAATCAGCTTTGAACTGAGAAACTAAGAAGAATTTAACTTGTAAATTTCAATTTCACACAAAGTAAAGGTTGTTTATGTTTATAAATGTAAGCTCCTTTTTATATATCAGATGAAATGTTAATAACATATCACTACGCCTGTATTCCCCGAAGGGTTAGGCAGAGACTTACTAATGTCCATCCATAGTTCGCCGATGTGTTTAGGTCCCATGTAATAGGGGGCGAGCCTATTGCCAACCGGGCACATAGTCTCCGACCTGCTACTGAGAATGTCATAGAAAAACCCAATAACACTAGCAGTCGTTGATTATATATTTATTAGAAAACCTATCTAATATGCGAATCAAGGAAACTGACTTTATTTAACTTAATATAAAATAATAAAAGTACTTATTCAGTTTTATTGGTGTAAATATAGGCGATAACGATTGTTTCCAAATATCATTCGAATGATTTAATACCGAGTTTACGCCTTGAGTCATTATTTAAAACTAATAGTTGCCTACTATCACAACTACCACTATCTACTGACATGTAATTATGTCTGCGATGCAGCAATTTAGTAACGTATACAAAAAATAATGGCATGTCTCAAACAACTATGACTGCCGGTTTCGAGAGCCTACTTATTTAAAATTGCGACTAAAGAACAGGTGAACGCGGCACGTGCCTCAAGCCAGCTGGAGAAGCAATTTTTTTTAATGTCTGTATAATTAACCACGTCTATGCAGATAAATAAGCTCATCATACCGTAAAGGAAAAATATAGTAAGAACGTTTTGTTTTTCATCACAGATCGCTTTTAACAAGATTGGTATTTTGATGATTTTACATTGAAAGCTGTATTCTTCTTTTAGAAACTGGTTTGTTCGATTAATATTTAAATTGAGCTACTGTATGGGAGATCTGTAAGAATTGAATGGCTGCCGTGTACACAGTATACAAGCGTGCGGATGACGGTCCCCCGTTAACTAAAGAATATGTTCGTAGGCGATTCTGTCATTGCGTAGATCCTACCATTTATCAACAGTTATATTTCCACGGAGTGCAATTATTTAATGCTTTTATGCATGAAATATTGCATGGTCGATTTAACCTACTTGTAACTAGTGCGTCTGTCACGATATTTACATATCAACTTGTTAAAGACACCATTTCATAAAAGTTTCAGCTGCGACTGTTCGGTTGTTACTAACTTAGCAAGATTGAACACTATGTAAGCTTGGGTTATTAGGAAGTTTTGTTACCCTAAGATAAATAGTAGAAATAATTACGAGGTAATATTGAATATATTGCGATATAGAGTCATTCTAAGAATTACATTTAGATAGATTGGTGGATTATTGTTAATTGAAATATATTCAGAAATGTATACATACCTGGCTACCTGGATAAATGTTCAGTTTCTGTTTTCATCTAATTATGTCTGCCCTCAATATCTTATGTTTTATTTTGTTTTGATTGTGTAACAATGTGTGTAGGTATAAGAATCAGACTCGAGGCCACTTCGTGATCATCTCAAGAGCTGTTTGTGTGACGAATATGTCTCTGGCAGTGATCGTGATTGCTTTCATCGAGATATGGGCCACATCACGAGCGGCTAATCTCAGATTCTGAGCCAATCTACCATTGAACGTTGATACTTAGGTACTCGTAAGTCTCGTAAACAATAGACCGCGGGAACTATGGTTTGTGAAACTGTGACTAACATTATTGCGAATATGAATGCTTCAAGTAGTGTGGGTCGGTTTGGCTTCCTTGTTTACTTAAGTTCTAATTTTCTTGTATGGATCAGACTGTCACTGTATGCAGCTGAGATATTAAGAAGTATGTGTTGTGTAACAAGAATGGATGTTATGGAATGAGTATGTAAATACAGTTTTGAAGTAGCACCAGTACCTAACTGAAAATTCTTTGTATTGGTAATCGTTTGTCGTGGTACGGATATGTGATCCGGAGCGGTGAAGAACATTTTGCCAGTAAGGTTCTGAGCATGAATGTGGATGGAAATTAAGGGAAACTAAAAAGGAAAGATTGGGAAGATTTCATGGTAAGGAAGCAAGTAAGTGATGAGATAGCGGCTGATAGAGGCGGATGAGAATAAAAGGTGTACCTACTGCGCTGACTTAATAAATTGGATAGGTTTGATGATAATAATTTAAGTTTACATTTTTAACCCGTTCTTATAAATAGTTTACTTAATAACGACGAGTAGATTATGGCTCATAATGATAAATGAATACAATTTTTTTCATATAATAGAGGGAATATTTAAATTTTATATACATAATTATGTTCGGTTGATAGCAGAATATAATCGCCAATAATATCGTGTGACATCATTTTACTGAAGCTTTAGTTACATTACCCACATGTGTTTTATCTAGGCAGATAAATACGTTTTAAGCAAATTGGATAGATGCTCATTTTATGACACACTAATATTATTTTTAGTTGTTGAAATTTAAGCTCAGGAATAATATTTTGTCTATGATTAAATCGCTACATGACCAGGCAGATGGTAGACTAACGGAAAATAACTAGGTACTTTAAAGATGTTTTGACGTTAAAACGCTGTCTTCTTTAGTCTGTAACATATCGCATTATATTAGATAAAGCTTTTGATCCTTGCGACAATTTTTTCAATATCGTCCCCTTTTTTGTCTGTTGCAAAATTGCAATATGAGACCTAATGCACTCATGAAAGATCTTGGCAAAATTGTTGCAGATTTCATGCACTGTTCAGCGTCATCTGAAACTTGACTTCTGCAGTTGTTTGGGGAAAGGCTAGGCAGATAGCTTTATTCGAGAACTGCTTTTTGGGACAATCTAGTCAGCCTTTCGAGACACAGGGTAATGACGGATGATAAGTGTTTGTCACATCATATCATCAATCTGAAGTCTGGACATCAATTGAATCTTTCGTTGTCATCACATTGTCTGAAGTCTGTACATTGAGGAATGACAGTCAGTAATGGCTAATGCCGCACGTTGACACTTCCTTTTTCAACGTGTGATATGTATTTTACTTGTATAAAGCCTCCATCGTCACGCCACTTAGGTACGCCACCTCGGAATTATATTATAATTCAATTCACTTAGGTTACTTTGTGCTCTATGATCGTTGGTGGTCTATTTACAATGATTTGGAGCAACTTGAGTTATATCACTAGGCTCATTCTCTGAAGTATTTTGTTCAAGAATCTCAACTATCTCAAGCATTACCTTCGGTGGTAAGTTGTACTCATATTAAAGGTGTGTGGTAAGTGTGTTTGGTTTGAAAGGCACTTGAAGCACTAGCAATTTTAAAGAAGTAGTCCCAATTAATGTTGAATTGAGAGAGCTGTATTTTTACTCAGTAATAATTTAATTGCTTTATATTGTCTAATACCTGGTTGATGTAATTTTAGTGATGATCCAGTCAATTCTGGAGTTGTTTACTGGTCTGCTGTTTTTTATTACTAACGGAGCCAAATGTGTTGATCGTATAGGAGAAATAGTGTCATAAAATAATAATAGTACCTAATATTATGCACGGCGCGGCGCGGCGTTTTGACTCGTGCCATCTCGCGGGTCGGCGACTCGTCGCACGCGCAGCCTCCGTTCTTGCTCTTTTTGTGTAACGTATAATCAAGTTCGACGCTGGCATGTGTGCGTTCTTTTTAATGGTGTGCTGTAGCACACGTGTGCTTGGCTGTAAGAAATCTTTGACTGTCTGTGCTTCAACATCAATGTAAACTTCGAACGGATTTCGTTTGTGTTTTTTATGGAGCGAACCGAATACCTATTCAATTTTATATCGTTGCTAGACGTTCTAAAAATAGATGAATTGATTTAAACTAGGTAGGCGGTGCTATTGTTTTTGAAGTCAGAGTAATAGCTTTTCTCTATGTAGAGGTAGTATATCGCACCCTTCCATAAAAAGAGTCCCTAATGACAACGATTTTAATAGCCTACGAATACATTATAGACGTAGAGCGCAAATCCTTTAAACTAGTTAATTATATCCTTTATGCTAATTAGGTATTTTAATTTTCACTAGTACTAACCTTTTACCTTACAGTAGTAATATTGTTAGCATGCAGTATGCATAAACTGGTTTCTGGCACTGCCATTTGACCTCTCATACCCTCGGGGTTTAGGTCAAAGGTACTCGGTCCACTTTAGGTAAACCAGCATCCAGTCATGTCATGGCCGAAGTAACTAGTGGGAAAGATGTACAATAGTCTCTACAACATATTCACTATGTTGCGAGTGGCTTCGACTAGTGAAGACAAAAAATGTGGAACATATTCTTTTTATGTTATTTTCTTTTGGCTTGAGGCTTCAATCCGACCGCAATAGCGAGATAATTATCTGTGAAGAATGTAGGCAACTCTCGTTGATTCTGGTTGAGCTATTCTTTAGAATTGAATTCAGTTGAGATAACCTTCTCGTAGGGAATCGCCTATTCCAGAGGTCAAAGTGCTCTGTTCGAACTTCTGTAATTGGTTCATAGGCTTAAGTTGGTCATGTCTTTTATGCGGATGCTATGCCTTTAATAGGACCTACCTAGATAGACGTCGAATTATGATAGGAAGGTACGCATTTAAACCTATCATGGTCATCAACTTATCCCTACATGCATTCGTTAAACATAATTTTATTGTTGAGTGTGAGTCCCTTCAACAAACCTATATCTGTATTTAGTATTCAGTTAAAGCATTTATCAAATATGGGTTATAACATTTTTACGATGTCACAAAGTTACGTGGCTCTTGTTTCGACATATAGGTACTTAGCGTTATACTCCTTAGGTACTCGAAGTCGAAGGGAATGCTTTTAAGGTTATCACTCAAAATTATTTATTACTAATGGAACACCGAGCACTCGAAACAATCCCTCGCTTTCTTAAGTTTTTGTAATAAGTCCTTTTTTTGTTCCCATGGTAATGTGCAACCACTTCAAATTTTTTGATTTTTTTCAGCAATACTCGTATAGCGGAGTGAGCGGCGTTGATGCCGAATCACACGCTAAGTTAACCACTTGAGATTTGTTATAGAGATTAAAGTTGAGAATATTTTCCCAGAATTAGCAATCTTACGTTATCAAGCGTTTGTTAGCTCGACTGATGTATAATATAAGTGCGTTTGTGACGTTTTGTGCGAAGTGTGATGCGATGAGGGATACAGTTTCCGGTACCTAATTGAGTACTAAGCACAAAATTTATAGAAATTTTCAAACACTAGGTTGTTATCTATAAATCATACGATTACATATTACTACTATTACTAGTACCTACTTAATACAAAAATGTATCCATCGCTCTCTTAAGTCATATAATTGTGATTTTAAAACCAAGGTTTTTCATAGACGATATTTTATAATAACGTAACTACAGTTTTAATAAATTTGCACATATTGTTTTCCTATCTAAGACAAAAATTATATATTTCTGCTGTAATATACAATTGTAAAGTTATAATCTTAAAATTACAGTAAACAAACACAAAGTAACCGTCAATTATTTAACAATTTCTTTGGATATAACCAGTCATCTGGTAAAAGGAGCGTGACTGCGCAATAATCCATAATTGCTTGATTGCTGCCCAAAGTAACGTATTATTAAACTTTTAAAGAACATTTAGTGACATAGAAAAACGCATCATCATACGAGACTTCAATTAAGAAGTCTTATTTCTTTATTGAGAACGCTACGATTACAATTGAAAGTTTTAATTATGATTGCCTCAAATAAAAATGAATAGCTAGGTTTTAACTTTTAAGTTTTTGAAATGCAGTGCTAGAAAGTAATAGGCATTAGGTGAAAATAAGTGAAATGTCCTACAACACGAGACTATAATATAAAAAGTGAATCTTCAGCGTATCTAACACAGGAATGCGGCCTGCGGTCGTCAGTCGGATCATTTCGGTGATTACAATCGTTATTACTTATTACCGACGTGGGACGCGAGACCGTCTCTAACTCTTCCACATAAAAATATATCAATTTACGACATATTTCTATAATAATTCAATCACTAGTAGTTCTGTTTTATCTATTTCATGAACTTGGTGTAATTATTTTGTTTGTAGCAAGTGACATTTTTGACCCGATTTTTGTTATCCCGCCAAGATAGTTGAAAAAAATTAACATAGTTGTGGATATTTACCTACATACTTGTATCTTGTATGATTAAATTGGGAGGTTTAATTACTGCTAGTGTACCAACGAACCTCGTTCAGGCATGCCACTTGAGATTAATTATTTTGGGTGCACGAATTATGCACGGTGTATCAGATCATTGGATATACAGACATAGCTATGGGGTTTTTAACCCTTTTATAAGTTAATAGCTGGTTTCGTGTAATTACCTACAATTGGTTATAAGACCCAAAATCCCTCGTTAAGTTTTTAATTGACGCGGGTGATAAAATGCTGGATAGAAAGAGAAAAAATATTTCCGTTGATAAAAAATTAAAAGTTGCTAAACAATAAATAAAACAAACAAGTATTACGGCCTAGGATTTGCCTACTCTTAAGTCGGAGCGATAATGTAGAAATTATAAATATCTATGTATTAAAATATCTAGCACTGGTTAGCTCACGTTAATTTCTGCGCTTTTCTTCTTCTTTAGTAGTAGGAAAGTGTAAGGTGGCAAAAGCCGCTGATATCTCGTTCCTATGCTCTAATGATTTGGTCCATTGGATTTTTAAACCATTTGGATCATTTTTATATACAATTTGATTGTGAAACATTGTACCTATAATATGTTTCTATATTAAACATCATTTATGTACCACGAAACTTTAAATAATTGAGTCAATCGTAAAAATGCTTATGGCTACCGACTGTCTTGCACTGAGTCTTATTTCACCTTACTACAAATATTTATGCTCTACAATCCGTAATCATGATCTCAGTTACTTGTAACGTATTCTGTAAATAAAAACCGAGCCGGGAACGTGTCGTGTTGCGCAACAAGCAAATGATATCCAGGAATTAACCCCGATTTTTGTTAAATTATCGATAGATCGGAAGTGTGGCCGGTAACTGACTGAAATAGCTCAGCTTGCTTGCTTAGTATTTAGAAACAACATGTAAACTCAACACGTACGCGTGCATTTGCATTACAAAATATATTGGCGCCTTTAACGGAACCAATACCATTACGTTTATTGGAAACCAAACAGAAATGGATAAAACATTATGAAGATGAAGCCTTGTCCTGTTGATGCAATGTTTTGTGGTAAACTCAACTTGAGATCAGTTCGTGCATCTTAAAACGTCGTTGAGAACAATGTACAATTTCGGTAGTATCGGCACATAACGTTTATCCAGTCGTTCGCTGTAAGTAAATGCATCGATACATGAATCTATTACATTCTTTAAAAAGTAAGATCAGGAAAATATCCAATAAATCTAAATTAGAGTAAATTGTTTAAAGATTGTTTAGACTTTACCGACATACAATGAAACTTCTACTCCACGAAGAGTAGGTTTCGCTATATTCAGCAGAAATGCATAATATTGAATTCATGAATCGGTATTGCCACGAATTGTTCATAAATCATGTACCCAGTTTGAAATAAACCGTTTTACAGCAAGGCGTTTCGCGGAAGCCCGCACATGTGCCCTCATGCGCATGCGACGCACCGCGGGGCGCCGGCGCACGACCTGTAAGTTGTAATACTAATTTGGCCAAGTTGGTGACAAAAACAGATTCTTTATGTTATTGGTATGAATCGAAAATAGGAAAATAACAAATGGGCGGCTAATAAATGTTCAATAAAGTAATTGGGGCATTTAAATTAAGCAGTATTTTGTTTGGTTCGTTGAATGGATTTGATAGATAAGTTTATAAGCGACTGGTTGTTTTATACCTTTGTCGTGTAATGTAACTTTTATACATATAACACCCAAGGCATATATATAAGCACAGCAGTGCCTGCATAATAGCTTACAATCATTAACGCCAAGTATGGCTATGTATTGCCGAGAATTCCGTTTATTGCCATTTTTCTCCTAAACGAGTATCTTTCATGTTTTCCGGGCGTGTATATATTTTTAACTAGTAACTCAGTATAATTTTCTTATACAAAACTGTCTAGCAGCATTTCGAAAATTGCTTTGTTATTTGGCTGTACTTTATACGCGCATTTATATCAGTGTGACGAATTTTGAAAACCACCTGCTAAAGAGTGACATCACCCCGTTCGCGTTAAAATTGTATTGTTTCACATTGCTAAATGTATTTCTATTTTGCTAAAACGATTTATCACGGTCTGTCACGAACAATCAATCGATAATTAGCAAGCTTTGCAACCGTTTGCCTGCACTCGACAAAGGTTGACAGAATGAAACAAGTCATTGTTGTCGGTGGTCGCACTAACAATACTCGTGACTTTAGCAGTGAAAGGAATCAGCTAATGAATCATTGTGTAATTAAATATGAAAACTCGCCTTATTAACCCCAATGTAACAATTATATGAATGAGAAATCAGAACACGATAGCCGACTCCGCCCAGCGATTGTCTTGTCTAGGCTGTGTGAACGTATCGTCAAATGATTGTACATATCTACTGTACCTACCTACCTATACATTATAGGTACACAGAAATATCAATCAATCAAATCCTTGATAAAAAATGTATGCTTGTATACATACAGGTTTTCCATATATCCATAATTATGAAATGTGATCCATAATTTTACTTTAAAGGAAAAAGATTAAAAAAAACTGATCGTAAATCAGACTTGTAAACTAAATTGCGGATATTACAGACCCCACTTTATTTTTATCTTTTCAGATACAGAAATGTGGACAGTGCATAAATTACTTTAGTGCGCTTCCTTTATCAAAATGGCGACTTTGTGATAAGAAATGGCGCCAACCATGGTGACTCCCGCGCACGAACGTTACGCGCGCGAACCTGAACTCCGACCTCAACACTCGAGAGATGGATCTCGAGATTCAGGGATCTTTCACACCACTAAAGGACTGTGGAATGCACCAGGGCAGAATAACTGTTTTTTGAATAGTGCAGTTCAGGTAAGTCAATTTATTTAATGTTTTATATTTTTAAGGTCCAAGTTATACAATATACCCAATATATGTAGGTACCCGAAAAATTTAAAATATCGTTAGTTTGTAATTAATCCAGAATCCATCCTATCAAGATGGTAGGTACGCATCTTATTGTGAAAGTCTTGTGATTTTGATTGCCTGTTTTGCAAGATTATTTACATGCAAATGGAACTTATAATTCTACGGTGTCATATACTCGTACAATATAGATAAAATACCTAGCACTTTCCGTTTAACAGCATAGTAGTTATAATTGTTGTTGTGTTGTTATTTTGGCGACGAAAATATTTTTTCAGCATCGCATTAGCTTCTCATTCGAGACGTAGGACTTAGGCATTCAGAAAATACATATTTGTTAGTATAATATCTATGCGCCCGGTCTGGCCTTCAGCATTAAGATTATTTAATTAACACGGGCAAAATTCCTCGAAGGTTGAAGGTAAACAAGTAGTTAAATGGGTGTCTGCGAAGTTCAATTGTTTGACTAACGTGGGTGGTGTGACGAATGTGATCTGATGATATACGTATTGGAATATCTTTCTACTTAATCAATAGGCTGGCCCCTTACTACATGGGACCTAAGTATGGACGAGTTAAATCTTCACCAGCCAAACTTTTTTTCATAAAAATATAGGTTAGTCGGGGTTAGGGTTCACACCTGTTTTACTCGCATAAAATTATTGCATGTTTCCTTACAAATATTTAAGTTTTATATAAAAAAAACTAATCTAATTTGTATAAAGCAATACCTATTCATGTTTGGTGTTGGCCACAATTATTAAAATCTTTAACGCTTAAATTTAAAATGTAGGTACATAAGTATAATATAAAAGTCAGCTTTTTCGTGGGCTTAAAAGATTTCATTTCTTAGTTGACGTAAATAATATTAAGCGATAAACTCAAAGATAAACGAGAAGCATTTGTAGGCTGTCATTGGCACGCCTTCGAGCATTATTCAAATTTCAACGAGTAAGCTAGGGGTTTAATCCTCTATCTGGAATATTTAACAAAGCATTATTCGTTATCACGTTCAGATATTAGGAGCGGAGTTTGGTAGATGATTTATATTGGTGGGTGTTCTTACAGTGCGTTTGCTTAAAAGCTTTTCTTTCTTGATTAATTACGACCATAACTAATTACAAACATTTGATTCGGTCTAGTATTCTCTACTATACTTAAAGCTGTTTCAGTTATTTCGGCCACAAATGTCTGTACAGTTCACTTCTTGATTCATATCACGGAAAAGCTCAGAAAGTGACGCTACGTTGGAATATAAAATACTGTTATTCCAAGATTGTATGGTCAAAGGTAAACATATCCAAATTATATTATAGGCAGACAATATGGTTTGGTGACACACGTTATAAGTAACGGCTTGTACTCATTTACACCGGTTCTCTTCATCAATGATACATCTAAAAAGAAACTTAAAAAGCTGCTTTTAAAGTTGAATTTTCTACATTACTAGTTGATGATGATGACACTGTTGGCTATTTCCATTAGGGGTCGTTTGTTGACGTGACTTCTGTACTAATAACCAGAGAACCTGTTTAAAAGTTCTCGTGGTGGCGTGACGTAAATATTTTTGAGTACCTAAGTACCTACGTCATAATAGCGTCTCAAAAAGCTGCAATTGCAGATAGGGCGCCATTTAATTTTATACGACACCTTTATTTTTCTCTGATACTGATTTCTGAGACTTTATTTCAACATTTATTTGGTTCAATGATTTTGACCAACTACTTATGGAACATTAAATTACAAAATAGCTAAGTCTTAGTTAAGTTCTAAGTTTTATACGTTTTATCGTGGGAGGCAACAAACGTCTTCCCAGTTATTGCACCTAAGCTATTGTTTTTCCATCTTTACAATAATAAGTATGTTAATTCTAGTCTTATCTTTGCACGTGTCGTTTGACTCTTTATATAAAAACCACTTATATAGTGTTATATTTCTCACATCGGTGTCGTCTCATTGAGACAGTCTGGGTTGACATACCTACTTACTTTACGAAATGTTACGTCGGCTTCGTCTACCGGTAATAGGTTTTAAGAGCTAGGTATCGTGGGAACAACATTGTAAATTTTGTATAAAAACTATGAACTTTCTGCTTATGTTTCTTTTGAATGAGTTTTAAAAATGTAAGTATTTCTTATCTACGTTTACTATATTTGATGAATTACGCATTAATAAGTAGGTATTTTAAAAACGACAAATATAACCTTATAACAAATATATAAGGTGTTAAAAAATTAACTCTAAGAAATTTAATAAGTCGCTTAAATTATTATAAGTAAAAAATTAAAATTAACTACTATCCGTTTCGAAGATATGCAAGTTTTTATTACGCAGAAATTACTTAATACAGAAACGCTTGCAAGCTATTTATTTCTTTTTCGATTCTGAGCCACATCACAAAATTCTTAGAGTTAATTTTTTAACACCTAAACACACACATTAAGGATCAAGGTCACATTATGGATCCTATCATAACATCAATTGTCATTATCAGCCCTGAAGTCCCGTTGATATTTTACATTCAAAACGATATCAATGGTTAGAACCAACAACACCATTTATAAGTCTATTTTTCTCATTACCATAACTCGGACACTCCATAGAAACGCTTTAATTCCGATAACTACTACAACTACATAAACAAGATGACGTCCTTACTCGTGCAAATGTGTGTGAAATGTGCGCTATTATCAGTTTGTAGTGTATTTAAACTGTGCTTTTATTTAGTGACCCACAAACGCTACTACAAAGTGCGGGGAGCAGTGGAGTATTGAACATACCTAGGGAGGGGCGGAGTGGCCAATGTGGCCATTCTGTACGTAATACCTATTACTTAGTTGCTCTGTCTATGGCATTACTTACGTTCCAACGCGCTCCTACGTATTTGATAAATATGATCCAATTTACATAGACGTAATTACCACACGGAAAAGACGCGAGCGTCTACAAAAAACTTGTAAACCATCAGCTCTGGGCGTAATGACGTGTACCATACATAGGTGCCACATCAAACTCCCATTAAAATGCCTGCCTATACTACTTCGCGTGAAGTTTCCACGAAATGATGTCATAGCTCTGAGCTATCGGAAAGACAGCAATATATGTCACGTCTATATATGTATTATCGTATTTTGGGCTCTTATTTAGATATGATACTACAGAGATAATTCAAAGTCAAATATTCAGGGAAGTGGCGGATACTGTCGGTCTATGATTCTGCCTTTACATCCTTAGTTAAATAGCATGGCGATATGTGAACGTAGAGTTGAAGAAACAAATGGAATGTCAATAAGTAGTTTCACTTATAATTGAAACCTATTTTATAAGAGCAATTCCTTTACGCAGATTTGCGAACCTCAGTCTTTAGTTCCAATCAAACAGCTGTAGAAACATTTTATTATCTAGCATTCCAGCGGCAACATAAAAGCGTAACTAAAGAAATATACCATGAATAGTTGGCACGAGCCAGGAATGCAAGAAAAAGTAAAATGTAGAAGGCGACGGGCGACACGGGATTTGCGCGTCAACCCAATATGACGCAGCTAATATTCTGTCGACGACAATATGATGGATTACACTTCACTTGTTATTTCTAAGAGAATAAAACATGATTCGATGGACCTAGGCAATTTGTTATGTGAAAATTAATTTCAGGCAATCAACGTTGAGTAAAATCATTTATTTCTAGTAAAATAACGATATTTATCAAGCGGCGGTAGATTAATGGCGTTCGTCGGACTTTCAAACGTGTGTTCGAAAACTTCGGTGCGAAACCCATCCATTGCACTACCGACGTGAACCCACTCGTAACACAAGCTTTTAGCTTAACACGAGGGGTTAACAGGAATCCTAGTAATGTGCGACCCACATTGCTAGTAAGCTCTAAAAAATATCAGTAACCATACTGATAGAAAATTGCGGTTAAGAGTACCGCTAACTATGTACTAACGTTGAGGAGACTGAAATTAATGCGAAGAGTATTAATAAAATGAAACAAAGATCGTGTGAACTTAGCCCGAAGAGGTGATATTCTTTACGGGGCTTCTAATAGGCGTCGCGGTCGCGTTCCCATAAAGGTTGAGATTTAATTGGAGCACGCGATAGCCCTATCAATCTTTCTTGGTAATAGAATCAAAAATTACTCCATTGTCTGAAGAGTAATACCAAAAAATGTAAGATCCTGTGGATTTAATTAAAGTAATTCGGTCGATGAACTTCCGTGGCCTAATTAAGAGTTAAGATTATGTAGCACTGTGATGAAAACGGAAACAGATATCTTTTGTTATCAAGTAACAGGCTCAACCTGTTAACATGTTTGGACACGTGTAATTATGAGGGAAATGTCTAGCAATCGCCTAACCAGTGTTTTTAATTTTTTTATGCATAGATACCATTGTTGACATACTTTGTAGTTACTAAGATAATTTTAAAAGAAACAAATTCATTTTAAACTTAGATAACTAAACTGCCTCATTAGTCTTGTGTTCGATTAAGCGCGATTGTAAAGTTAGAGATCTTGGGTTTGATGCCTAGGTTCTGCAAAGTGTAATTGGATTTTTATGTGAAATTCTCAGTAACAGCTCGGAGTTCAAATTCAAATTATTTTATTTCAACAAGTACATATAATAAGAGAGTGGAATTGTTTAGGTGTACCTTATGTTTATGCTTACAACTAAAGTGTGTCCATTAAACTGTTGTATTTACATTTTGTATCGAAGTATAAATTGTTTTAGCAATATCGGTCCATAGCTTCTGAACTAGTGAAGACTGTTAGTTATTAGTAATATGTTCGTCCCTTATATTAACTGGGATCTAAACATACTGAAGTTTGGGTTTTCTGTTTTGTCTAATCCTTCTGGAAAAGCTGGTGTGATGTTACGTTTGGATAACTTATAAGATTCGTTAAGTTGTGGGGCTTGAATGTTTCCAAAGCTGAGCACAGGTACAAATCTTCTGTAGAGACTCCAGTACAGAGGACTGAATATTGTTTAGAAACGGTTTGTTTCGGCTTCCGCTGCCGATTTCATTACAATTACTTCTTAGACCATAACTTCCAACCCATTCGTATTAAAGAGATAAGTTATGGAGTGTACCACCAAACAAGTTCGTTATATATTTATGCACCTGTTCGTGGAAGCGTCAACCAGATAAGCTGGTGTTAGCCTTTCCTTCATTGTTTACTTGTCTTATCTCTTCCTTAATGGATCGACCCAAAATGTACGTTGTTACCGGTACTTAGTTAAACTGCGTTTTAAGTTGAATACTTTAAAAGTATATAGAACAAGGATTGTGTGAATAGAAAGTACAAACTTCTAGGTCTTTATACGACATTACGAGTATTATATTAGGTGTTGATTAAAACGTTTATGTGTTCCAATCAGAACCTGTGCATACAATATCAACTAGTTAATTTACTTACTACGTTGTGGAGTAAACAAACTATGATTTCATTGTAAAGGAAATATAAGTATCGTTTATGTAAGGTGTCGTTATCAACGTTCCATTTCCTATGCTTTTTCACAATGGTTTTACTACTGGCGGAAAAGCACTAGTCTGAAATCGGAGATTAGTTACGCAATGAAGTCACTATTATATTGTTTCTCTATAGAATATCATTGTTTCTGACTTACTGTTAGTATTCCATTTCATTTGTTTGAGTCATTGCCCCATTCGAAAAGTACCTATTTTATATTTTGGGAGGTAAAGTAACTTGTAGCGACATCTATCGGGGTACATAAGAACTACGACGAAGCAAACCCTGTTTGAAGGATCCTCCCTTTGGTTGGAGATCTGGAGGGGCAATACACCTCATCCCTTCACATACCTTACGTACCTTTCCTATACTTCAATGATAAACTATCATAAGGAACCAGAGAATCGTCATGCCGTTTCTTCATAGTTAATTTTTCTGTTTCAGTGTTTTCTGTGTCAAGTGTCCAAGTTGTATGATCTAACCTTGGATCCAACATAAAAGATGGTGATAATTGTCATAGACTAATTAAATATAGTCTGCTTTCTGTGTAGCAAAGAGAAGTGTTCTTCAGCAATAAGTATCTACATTTAGTTAGATTGTTTGGGTCTTGTATACAATTAGGTTGTTACCCTTGTTTGACTGTTAATCACACTTTTGATGGAATAACATGTTGGGTTGTCATTTTGTAAGCTTATACCAAGGTATACTCATACTCATACCTATACTTATATAAAAGTAGTCGGGTAAAGATGGATCATACAGTTCTCAATATCGCATATTGGCTATTGTTCTTAAAAGCTTTGACATTTGTATTTGATTTATGACATAGTACCTATACAAAGTTTTATTGGCAGGAAACCCGTTGAGATATGAGAGACACTGCTCAAGACTTTTGGAAATACATAAGTACTTCGTCACTAAAATACAGTACCTATGTAAAATTCACGCAGTCGAAATAATCAATCAATCAATTAAAATCAATAATCAATCAATTTGTTCAATTTTATTGCAGGCTTGTCTGAAAAATTAATACCAACGACGCTATCGCTATCGGTAAGGTTAATTATTACTAATTAGTGGAGTCCCTTACTTACCAAACCACCTGGTTAGTCTTTATCGTCCTATCAAAGAGGATCGCGATTACAGCTCAATAAATTGTTTGGAAGTTTCTTGCTTCATACATACTAAAGCACATGTCCTCGTTATTTTGTAAGTGCCGTAATAAAATCAAAATACTCGTCACCATATTCAAAGCACAAGCCTATATTATAAAAAAGATAATCAAACCTTGAAAGGTACCCTTTCTTTTTCTTTTTCTTAGTTTTAGTGTAAGTGCGAGCGAGAAAGTTGCCTTTCGATAGTTCGGGCTCCTGTTATGGAATAAAAGCGGGATCGTTCGTGCTGCCTGTTTTCTAAACAATCTCTTTGAACAGGTGCACGTGTGCTTACACAAGTTATTTTACTAACTATCGACTATTCCACTCACGTCTCCGACTCGTTTGTTTACTTACGGCGCCATCTCTATACATTCTATCTATACTTATGTTTTTGTCACAAGCTTACGTAGGTAATGGATGCTAATTGCTTTCTATTTACCTTTAATAGATGGTAAAATTAACCAGAAGTAATTGAGAAACATTTTGGAATCGAGTCCAAACAGTAATAATTTATCAATTTTTATATCCTATAAAAGCGGACATACGCCGATCTGACTGGCGAAATCCTTCAAAAAGGTCAGGTGCGTAGCACTCGCAACCGGCGTGTATGTATGAGACGTATGAATGTGGAAGAAGCAAAAGAAGTATGCAAGAATCGTAGCAAGTGGCAGTCTATAGTTTCTGCCTACCCCTGTGGGAGAAAGGCGTGAGTGTATGTATGTATGTATATCCTATAAAAAGTCTCTAGGGTTCATAATAGTTGCGAAAACATGTAGCTATTACCCAAAACCGATATAAAACTATATATTATGAAGGTGTTTCTTTGATTGGTTGAACGTGTTCATATTCATTTATTGCATTCCATACTGTAGAAAAATATATAAAACAGATGGTAGGCTTAAATCTAGGAATCAATTATGGACCCTGTTGGGCACAGCACAGCTTAGTAGGAGAGAGGGAGACGTGTCTATTTATTATATTATTTTGTTCTATTTATATTTTCCAAGTTGAAGTCAATATTATTTATTACTAGCTTTTGCCAGCGACTTCGTCCGCGTGGAATAGTTACTTTGTTCCCTAGTTCTTCGCCCGCGGTTTCACCTGCGTTGCCCCGTTCCCAAGGGTTGTAGCGTGATGTTTTATAGCTTGAAACCTTTCTCATTAATCACTAATTTTCCCAACATTTCCCTTCACTGCTCTGCTCCTATTGATCGTAGCGTAATTAAAAGTATACTATAACCTGCCCAGGAGTATGAAGAACAATTGTACCAAGTTTCGTTGAAATCCGTCGAGTGGTTTTTGTTTCTATAACGAACATACAGACAGACAGACAGACAGACAAAAATTTTACTGATTGCATTTTTGGCGTCAGTATCGATCACTAATCACCCGCTGATAGTTATTTTGGAAATATATTTCATGTACAGAATTGACCTCTCTACAGATTTATTATAAGTATAGATATAGATTATACATGTGTTCGGACATTTCATCTTGGATTATTAATGTTTTGATTGACCCCAGAAGGCCTTTTGTTTTATCAGCGAGGGCTTTATGTATTGAGCTCAGTAGAAGACATACAGAGCAGACCTTCATGGACCTTCCTCCGCACATTTCCTATGAAGAGACTCTTACCGACTAAAAACCATACTTGCCTTCACCTGCCTATTGTTCTGGTCTGTTAGGTGAGCAGGGCTAGCTCGTGTTCTTCTATCAGTCAATCCTGTTGCAACGAAAACTTTA
Organism: Acronicta aceris; assembly: GCA_910591435.1. Classification (NCBI taxonomy): domain Eukaryota; kingdom Metazoa; phylum Arthropoda; class Insecta; order Lepidoptera; family Noctuidae; genus Acronicta; species Acronicta aceris. The sequence goes on from OU342768.1 coordinate 11,791,872, forward strand.
ATAAATACTTTAAAAGCAAATTGCCGGTTTTGTTATGTTTCATGTTTTATCGGAACACCCACAGTGCATACATTTTTCCTAAAGTATATTTATGTGCCTATTCCATTGTTTTACGATTCTCAAAAATAAGTTCTGCGTATTTGTTACCATGGTGCAGAAATAGTACATTTATGCCTATTTTAGTTCAATTCTAATTTTGAACACGTCAAGCATGTCGTACGCATGATCGTAGTGACGAGAAGTTGCCAACAATGAATATGAAATGAGGATGTGTGAACATGTAGAACATAATAAACATAAACGTGATTTATTTATGTAGATGTCACTGGTGGGAATGTAGGAAAATGTTTTAAACATGAGATATATAGAAGAAATAGAAATAAAGCTTCAGCCATTAGTTCTTGTTGGGAACTTGCCCGTGTGCAAAATATTATTGTATCAGTTTACCAAAGTCGCATTTCACTAATTCCGAGGAAGTTCCTGTTACGTTACTTGGCAGTTAATTTTATACGAATTGAGTTCCATTTTTAGGGTTCCGTACCTCAAAAGGAAAAACGGAACCCTTATAGGATCACTTTGGTGTCCGTCCGTCCGTCTGTCTGTCAAGACCCTTAACTCGGGAACGCGTAGAAGTATCGAGTTGGTAATTAAAACCATATATATTCTCAGTTCTACAGGCCCTTGAAACTGTGAAAATATCTAACTTCTAAGTTAACGTAAAAAAAGATATGGCCGTTAATGCCGCAAAAAACGTATATTTCGACACTCACAAGGGAATCAAAATTTATAGGGTATTTTCCGTTGACCTAGAACTATGAAATTTGGCAAGTACTACCGTCTTATACTACAAGTACTTAGTCTGTAACTATACATTTGTAATTAATTATAATATGTACCTACAAATTTGTGCGGAACCCGCGGTGGGCGAGTCCGACTCGTGCTTGTCTGGTTTTTTAATTTATTCGGAGAGTAGCGGCTACTCCGACTTGGTGAAATTCGGTCTAAGTATGGTAAACCAAAATCCTTTAGTGGTACCTTTATGGTACATAGAATCCTTTAGTGGCACTAACTTTAACTTTATCTACTCTCTCTGTATACCTATACAGAGAGAGTAGTTAAAGTAAAGTAAGTAGGTAGTTAATTGGAGATTAACTACCGACTTACTTTACTTTTAATCTGGAGATTTCAATAGTCACAATTTTAACTTTATCATCAATGCTTCTATCATCAGATCTCAGAGGTTGAATCGGCAAAGATAATGAAAGGGCAACTTAGTGTGATGTTAATCCAGGCTGAAAGAGTAGGTACCTATACTTAGCACTGATCGTCTTTCGTTGACAGCTAATTACAACACTAGTCTCAAATTAAAAACTAAAAAAAACTAGTTTTAACACCTGTATTTAGCTCCCACCTGTCGATGTCTACAATAATTCACAAAAGTTTTCCTCTTAGGTATTGCGATGCGCGTGCGCGTATCGGGTATTATTTTGTAAGTAAATGTCAGCATCGTAATTAATATCTATAATGCGGTGCATAGAGGAAAGGTGTTTACTTATATATAAAGATGACATGTTACGGAAATTATGAACATAAGTTATCTGCTACCGATTGATAATTAAAAATAGTTTATTGCACTATAAGTACATATTATTTCTAGTACGAATAATATCTTTAATCTTGTGATCTTTAATTGGTATTTGATCTTTGGTTGGTATAGGTACTGCCATTGTAGATTTTAAAAAAAATCTTGATAGGGTTACGCTTGACCGCCAGTTCACCTGATGTTATATGTATACAATCTTATGACAAACTGAATAATAAAAATCGACAGCTTCCCAAGTCCAAAATGATAAAGGTCACTTTAAGGATTTTTTTCACGGACGCACCAGCTGCGCTTGCGCCGACATTCCGTCGTGTGCCAAGACTCCCGGCGCTTCAGACATTTCCGTCACACCGCCGAGTTTTTCAAGTCTTCCACTAACTATCAATATTAATGACGGATCATACAATGAACAGTTTTCTTTACTGTTATTTTTAGTTGGATGTCCCAATGTTCATAACCTGAATTCTTATCTGAGAAGTACATACGTTATGTGTTAAACTTTTAAAGTTTTAACCAAAACGATTCCGCTACGCTAGGCGCTTTAAATTACTTCTCGTGATAAGAATAGATCGAGCCCTATGAACATAATTTGTACATTAGAAAATTGGCCGTCGTTGTTTTTAAGCGGTCCGTCAGTAACTACGGTGAAACAATGAGAGGCGCGATGTGGGCGCCGAAGACGGTAGCGTCACGGGTCGCCGCCTCCGGAAGGAACCGTGGCGTGGGAACCGACCGCAACACTACGGTCTACGATACACTCCCTATTACACACCTGCATAATGTTTTGATAATTAGAGCACACCTATTACTGCTGTTATTCTGACGTATAAAGATAATTATGTTTGACGTAATAACTGTGCGAGATTATCAAGATCTTTAATGACAATGACATTTTAACAGGATTTATTTTATTTTTTCTTTAATAGATCTTGATCTCACTCTGTAACTTATAACGACACCTATGGTAGCAAACAAAGCTGAAGCCAAAAATGCATAAGTTACACCTAAGTACTGATTTATAAAACCGCCGATGATCGGCGTCAAAATACCACCTATTGATTTAACACTATTTAATGCCCCTATAAGTGTTCCCCTGTTATCAGTCCCACTTCTACTTCGTACCAGTTCCATATTAACTATTCTTGCGACTGCAAAACATATCGTTTTAGGAATTAAAATAGCTACATAAATGTACACACAAGGTACCAACGCTAACCCTGTCAATGACAATGCCATGACTAAAAATATATGAAAGATGCGTCGACTGTAGTCTTTGTCATTAATATACAATTTGTTAACAAAAACAATTGAGTTATTACTTATTGATCCCATGACTCCTTGAAAACCTGTAATATAGCCGAGTTGAACAGAGGACACACCGTGTTGAGATGTCAATAATAACCCAAAATTACTGTAGTATAATCCAACAGAAAGTGATGTGAGGAGTGTGAATAAAAACATATCCCAACATTTGGCCCAATCTACAATGAAGAACTTATTGACAGATTGTTTGAGAGTGTCAGTAAAATAATCAAATAATTTGAGTTCCTTATGGGCGACCTCCGATTGCCTATTTTGGTCATTGGAAACTTCTGGCAACGAATTGATAAGACCTGTAACAAAGAAAATGTGAAAATGAATGAGATTAATTTTATCCTTCATCAAACTACGTGATAGGAAAATACATGAGTTGATAAGGAGACAAATAATGTTATCTACTGGAATTAAATAAAGACATGACTACTAATAATGTAACTGGCAAGAATCTTAGGGTATCTTCATGAATATTAAGAATCTATCGTTCGGTGGATCGATAAGTATAATTGACGATGTTAATATAAAATTTCAGATTGCGTGTGTTCGTAATTCTCCTCCTAAACGGCTAGTACTTATGAGTTTACTTAGATGGTTCTTAGTTATAGTAGGGCACACTATTCTCGAAATTCTTTGGAATGCAAGTGAAACCTAGGACAACAGTTAAAAAAAGCTCAACGTACCTGAATTTAATACAAAAATTGCTGATATAATTGCACATAGAATAGTAAAACCACTTGTAGGGTACGCTTCCATGATATGTCCACTGACGATGGGCCCCACAGCTAACCCGAGTGACCCTAATGATATCAATCTGGCATACAGAACTACAACTTTGTTTGGATCGTCTATGTAGTCCGGTGCCAAAGCTCTCGTTAAAATCTGAGTTTGTTTGAATGTTCCTGTAACAATCAGTTGTTTGCCATTACAGATTTTTCTTGAATAGATGTTTAATTTTATAAAATTTCTTACGTCATACTTTTAACATAGAGTAGACCATAATTATTATGTTTTCACGTCTAGCAAAGTTAGCCATACCATTTTTGGAACAGGACAGGGTGAAATGGCGCACATTGGGGGAGGCCTATGTCCAACAGTGGACTGCTATAGGCTGATGATGATGATGTTGATGATACAATTTTTGGCAAGTTTTGGCTTGATAAGGATTTTCCAGCAGGTTTTTATTACTTCTTAGTTGTGAATATCGATTATTGCTGTCTTGTGACTAGAATGTTTAATATTTGCAAAAAGTCCAAAAAAATAAATTGGCGCGCGACGTAAATCATCACCTTTAAGAGTAAGGTCTAATTCTAATCGGTTCATATAATGTCAAGTGCCATCTAAAGTTATGAAATAGTGAACGGTTCTCACCCAAAAATCCCCTCAGACATAAGAAGATAATAATGGAGGAAGTTACTCCCAAACAAAAGTAAAACAACGAGCAAATAGTCAGACATAACATTAGTATTGATTTTCTGCCGATTACATCACTAAAGCTTCCCTGGAAATAAAACATGAAATTGTTTATTATAGCTTATAATTATATCTATAGCCTATTATAAGGCCATGTTGACATTACTATACTTTACTTACAACAATAGGTGATGATATCATTTGACATCCGGAAAATATAGCACCAATTAGTCCAATCTGAATATGATTGAATCCTAAAACTTTTGCGTGAATGGCGAGATGTGGCAATATCAGAGCAATTGCCATCGTATCCTGAAATAAGAGGAATTTATAAAATAATTGCAGTTGATGAGCTACTGGATTGATCTTTTACTCGCGGTTTTATTTGCGAATTTTTAATAATAAGGAATATTGGTTTCCTTAGGTACATTTAAACACTCCAAACCAATTATTCAGGTTTAAAGGATTTAGATCTACCTAAAGAAACCAAACCAATTGGTGAATCATTTTGCAGGGATAATTTAAAAATGCGTTTTTAACTATATTTAAAGGAAAATATTTACTGAAATTCTCTTATGAAATAGATAACAAACCCACTATTATTTTCGATGTTATCAAAGTCACCCTGTATAAATAATAATCTTTAGTGTTGGTTTATAATTGCTTAGATTATTACTCACGTTCATACTTTATTTTGTGTTGTAACATTAATAAAATTAAATGTGTCTCACGAAGTATGCCTGAGCCGGTTCCAGAAAGGGAATTACTAGAATTGTATGTAACATCTTAGACCCCGTAGGTACTTTCCAATAGGTAAGACTAGGGTTACGGCAGGATAGCAGTATAATATTATAGCTTTTTTATGACGTGCCAAAGGCAAAGTACAGGAGGGTGGAGGGTACTGCACTGGTGCGTTTATTAGAGATGTGCGAGCCCCCCTACACTACCTATGTGCAATCCATGATCCGCAGGATTTCGATATCACCCTCCGCCTTTCCCTCCGGGACACGGAGAACATCCATGATGGCTTTCACACGAAAAAAGTGCCAAATGCCTGTCATGGTCAAGGTCACGTATCCCGGGACTACTTATAGGCCAAGAGAAGACGAGTGTGATTTTTAGTCGATACGAGTCCAACAAATCGTGCCACCTCGCTAAGTGACAGAAAAAAGGGCCAAAAGCAATCTAGTAAATATTTAAAAAATGTATGTAAACTCACCAAGAACCCTACAAGTAGAAATATCGCCGCCGGTGAAGCCATCGTTTTTATTTATTCTTTATTTTAGTTTTTATTATTTTGTGTGAAACAAAACTCAATTCAATTCACTAATAAAACAAAAATACCCTAAAATACCATATTAACGACACTAGGAACACTTGGAACACAAAAGAAAATGTATTTTTTCCAGTGGACTACAATATTTTAAAATATTTTCATACGTCAATTATCATTCATAGTGATTGCAGACTACAGCGATGACTGTGGATTCATTTTCGATATCGGTATAACAACATGATAAAACAAAACCTTATCTATTACACGTTAAATCTGTAGCGTTTTCTATGGTGAATACTTGAAGGATTACAAGTAGTAGACCACGGATTTGATGGTAATCTTTTAATAATGTGCATCAAAGCAAGGTTGGCGAAGCTATCCTCTTTGAATGTCTGTCTCAGTAAATATTTTGCAAAAGTGACTCCGAATCGTCACAATCTATCCACATATACTTATGATTGTTTTGTATTTTACGATGTAGTAAACTTACATGCGCATTAATTTGGAAGCAATTATGACTTCACCGTGTTTTACATACAACTCATAATTTTCACATAAAAAAATATGTCATTGCAATTATGCATATGGCGCGTCTAATGATGACTAATTTCTACTCATTTGGAAGTTATATCCAGATCCAATACCTGAAATTGGATATTAAAGATTTTAATATTAGACAATTATTTTAATCGAGTTAATTTCTAAATTACAATTGCAGAAGATCGGATATTTGTTTGTTTGTGGCTCAATCACGTTAAAGCGGCTAAACCAATTCGCATGAAATTTGGTGCCTATGCATAAAGTAGAATACCAGTTTTAAAAAAAAAAATGTTGCCCACTAGGATTTTCTCCTGTATCGTGGCTGCTTTTACAAATTTTTATATATACAAACGCCCAGACCCAGAACAACTATCTGTAGGTCATACGAATATTTGCTCCCTAGGGGATCGAACCCATAACACGTGGCGCAGATGCCAATAGCTCAACCGCTACGCCAAACTTGTCTTCATTAGAATTGTAACATAAAGTACCTTGTATCCTGGGAATTTTCATATACTATACTATACTATAGACATCTAATTAGGAAACCTACTTTACGAATTTTAACGAAATTTTGTACTCAATTTGTCTTTGTGTTTAAATACAATTTAAACATGTTTAAGAACTTGGTGCAAGTGGGCCTTAGTATTCTATACCCATAAACACAGTACCTACATACTTAGTGCATATCCTAAACATAAATATAAAACTGGTTATTATAAGAATATTTATATATCTTGCAAGGAAAGTGTGACGGTACTAAATTTATGCAGCGAAGTCACAAATAAGAGCTAGTTAGATAATAACTGTTATTAAACAGAATTAAAGAAAAAAGTTGAATAAAATATAGGTCATAGTTTTTCTAAACACAAGCAAGCTTAAGTTTAGTCATAATTTTCCAATGTGCGGTTTCTAACAGATCCCACGGTTGGGAATTTGAATTGCTTACATATTGTAGGTCATTTTTATTGCATTTCTAATGAGCGGTTCCGAGTGCAACCGTCACGGTTCACGATTTAATTGTTTTTTTTTTGTTACAATGTCTTAAACTGTGGTTAGCAATTCTGTTGCATTCTATAATATTCTGGTTAGAAAAATCGTGGAAAGGTCTTTCTACACTACAAGTTGTACGTGCCTACTGTAGAGTTACCGTTAAATTACCCTTTTGGACAAATGACATCATAGATTATAATAAAATAAAATGGAGCCATGAGATCCAATTCTGGAGGCGATTTTACTCATCATTTTCTTCATCGTGTGTGTCCGGAAATGGTATCAGAACTAAAGCCTGTAATGTTTGACTTCCGATAATTTTAGTTGCCCTATCTTGGAGGAATAAGACGGAAATATGCCTAATCTCAAAATAATTAGAAAATAACGCAACAGTAGTAGTTTTATTGTCGTCATTACTCTTGTAATGAATTGTGAGAAAGTGGTCTGGATCTCGAATAAAATCGTTATCTGTTCTTATAAACGTGAATTTATCGGAAATGGGAAAATAGTGTAATTACAATAATGTAATTTCATCCAATAGAAAGAACCATTCAGATCTTTCTTTCAGGAATGCTAAATCAATAATAGGCCGTAATAGGTACGAGTACAGTATTATTGAAGATTTTCAGTTAGTGTAAAAGATTATAGGTACTATACCTAGAACAATGAATGAAAGGGACGGCAAGTGTCAACAGCGTAGTACACACTGCCACACATCATTGTTATATCTACCTCTGTCTTTTTAGCTTAAATTGTTCTCCGGGCTCTATAGTATTCTTAAGTTATGGTAGATTTGTTAATACACCCCATCGACCCCACGGTTGGCCCCCTTTTTAGGCCCCATTAATCGGTCTATTGATCACTTTAGATACACTGGCATCCCGATAGTTTGTCGTACGCCACAATGCTTCATTGCATTCATTGTCTGTTTAGTCACAGACATTTATTTAAGTAGATTATGTAAATCCTAAGATCTATTAAAAACTACAGAGCCCTAAAGAATCAGAACAATATAACGAAAATTAATCTAAATATATACCTTGTAAAAATAAACTTTTCCTTTTGCCCCTTCAAAGCTAGTTTTGTAAATGAAATCGTGACAAAGCGGTTAGGCTGTATAACCAAGTGCAGATTAAAATGACGTAACTGTGCGCTGGCGCAGTACATAACATTGGCACAGTTCGGCTGCGAGCACTGAACCGCGACCCCTCGACCCGCGACTTTTGATGACTCACCCTTCCTGACCGTCTTCAAGGATATGCCTCCTGTGACTAATTCACAGTAAAAAACCTCCATTGTTCGAATATAGACCATTGTGCAACGACGTCGTAACTCAAGCGTTGTAACTTTTTAGTGACATTTGCAGCCTAAAATTTAGGGAACTCCAATTTAAGACAGCTTTGTGACATTTATAACACAAATAAATTCTGACACTTTATAAGTTTAGTAAGAGTCAGACATTGATTTAATCATCATCGGGTATAGTAAAGAACAGGTACTATCGTTAAACTGGCTTCTAACTTCTTACGACGGCCCAAATAAAAATATTAATCCAAAACCGTTAATTTTTAACGAACCAGTCGATTTATCTGCAGAAAAATTGTACTTCATAATTTTTCTACAACTTCTCCATTTTCAACTGTTGAAAATAATGCTATTAACGTAAAACAGTTGCAAGTAGTTTCATATCGGTTTATCTAAAAACAGCGGGTTAATCTCATCATCAGAACAGCGAGGGTCCGCCTTAGACGAGCCAAGACGTGTGGGAAACCCAGCCAAGCTTGACCGTCGGGCCATGCTTCGGGTAACTATCTAATTACAACACTTGACAGGTGGTCGGTCAAAGGTTGAACACATATACAGGACCTTGATAATTTCTAGCACTGTAATAAGGAAGCGAAGAAACCAGTGCTAATAGGAAGTCTGTATAAGGATGTGACTGGAAAGGACATGGAGTATGCAATTTTATTGTTGTAGAACTTAGAAATGGTCTGTTGAGTGAAATGTAGGTATTAGGTATTGTTGAGACTTCTGATAGGAATATAAATAGAGTTCTAAGGTTCTTGCTTTGGAGTTCACATGATATTTGTTTCAATTTAACATTCTATTTAATTTAATTAATAGTAGGATTATGATTAATGTTGGTAATGACTAATGATAACCATATTCATTAAAAACTCAAACGACATGTACGATCATTGAGGTGTAGTTAGAATCTGTATATGTTCAGAATACTGTATAAGTAGCTGCTTACCATGTGAACTTGGTCTTGGAAAAAGCAATTTATGCAATCTTAATCCAATAAAGATGTTCCGTCCTTTGTTTCATCCAGACTTAAATGGTGAAGAAGCAATTTATTTCCAATATACTCTGTTTGAAATTGAAAGTCTCGTAGAACAATTGTATCAATTTATGGTAGGAGATAACTGTGGGACCGCGGTTGATTCGAGCTTCCCGCTTGTTCTGAAAAGTCAATGTTGTGGTCACAATGTTTACAAACATTTATCACTAAAATAAAAAGTCCAATGTAAACCAAAATGTTATATTACATTTGGTTTATCGGAGCCTTCGGTCCCGGTTGTCATCGAACATCTATGGATATCCATTAGTGGTAGTGAATCTCGAAAGCCTGACCACCGGATTTCGGCATTGCCCAGGAATTGGATGCGGAGGTCTGATAGCTTGCTTCGTGTTACTGATACCTACTAGCCGCATTTAGATTGGAAACCAACCCCAACATAATTGGGAAAAGGCTAGGAGCTTGTTGATATTTGTTATGAATGCGCCTCTTTTTACCCAACTGCGCCAGATGTTTTTTAATAATTTTCTAAAAGTTTATTTGCAGAACAAAATACTTCTGAGAAAATCATTTTTTTCTTATAAATCGAAAATTTCTGTTGTCTAACTGTCTAACAATGTTATACAAATTTTTTCCAAGGTGTTGGTGGTATAAAAATTTTTATAGCAGAAGGAAAAATACAAAGTTCACATAATACAATACAATTTCCAGTGTTTTCTTGTGATTGAACTTACGTCGCCACCATATCGGTAACAGTTTCCTAATACGTAGACTTACGTATCGGTTGGATCATTCGGACTCCCACGGGTAGGCGCCTGCGCACCCAGCCACGCGCTGAATACGATGCGTGATCGCCGTGAGAAATTATATGCCAGTCGCGGTTGGTGATTTCTTATTTATATTATATAGCTACATTGATATAAAAAGAATATACTTAATAGTAATCGTTTTTAACGGCCACGTGCTATTTAACACTCACATCGATAACCGATGCTACATTCAAATCAGTGTTTATTACTCTACTGTATAATGTGAGTTTTTAACTGTGGACGAGACAAATCCTAGATTATTACTTATTGTAACTAAAATTGGTCCAACTGGTTATAGCATCTTGTTAACATACGTCATCCATTATGACGTCATTATTATAATTGCAACCATTGATACTTCCTGGAAGGTTGGGGTCCTCCATAATGGAACGTCTCTCTGGTGATATACCCACACAGCAATATTCGTTGACAGAGATAGTAGCTGTGAGGAAAAGGCCCACGTGGTGTGCCGTTGTTATGCTAATTCTAACTGACCAGTCTCACAAGCCCACAACAAAAGTTTCTTCTGGCGAGGGTTGATGAACTTTGTAGAGTTAAAACAGTACAGTTAGTTCTAATTTAATGTTTAATAACCATTTTTTATGTCTTATTATGATTTATCAATAAAGCATCTCATCTTAATTATTAAAATTATTTTGGATATAAGTAACTTAGTATTAGTTAAAATCCTTGAAACAATAGCACCGATTTTTTCAAAATAATATTATCATTTATGCATAATAGACGGATAATAAAATGCTAATGGGCTATTTGAGCGACTATTATTTGGGCGTTAACCTGTTCTCGCTCGGCTATAAAGTCAAGATTGGAAACTATAAAAGTCGCTGATGTTCGAAGACCCATTTGTAAATCTGACCAACTTGAGTGGTCGTATAAAAATGCCGGTTTCTGAGCTAGAGTAGGCCATATCTGTAGGTCGGTTAGATTTGAAATTTTGGGAAATATCCATAAGGCACGGCAAGGAACCGGTCGTAGATTTAGTGAGATCTCGTGCGATGTTGTGGACGATCCAGTTTCTTGCTCATCTGTCATGTAAATTGATACTATGAAGATAGGCGGTGATTTATGTCCCTGCAAGGAATACCAAGAATTCGAAATCTTTGTTAGTTTTAATTTATAACTATTGCCCTCATATAAAAAGATCTCATGACTTATAACTGTAAGCATACCTACAGTTCAAGCTGTATCTCGAAGAGGAACACTTCCATTTTCTGGAACAAATGTAAATACCCTTAAGTACCAGTATACCAAGTTCAATCACAATGAAGCAGATAATGACCTACCTTCGGAGCATCACTTAATGACCAGGAACTCAATACTAGAATACCTACGTTGTTTTACACATTCAGTCGTAAAAGACAAGTTAATAAAATTATCAATCCCACCTTAAAGGCTTACTAAGATTTACCGTTAGTTTTGTCTGGTTGAAATTCTATCGAAATTGTTCACATTGATACATATCAATTAAGATACCTACATAGGTACCTTTAGCTATTATGATTTTAGTACCTACTAAATCCATGTCACATACCTACATTATGTATCTATGAATGAAAGCAAGGAATTTGAGGTAACGTCGAGAAAGGGTTTTCGCTTAATCACGCGTATATTTTTTATTGATTGTTATGTTATTTAAAATATATAATGACAATTTAAACATTTCGTTACACTTGTCTAAGTACTAAGTAGCTACTTGAAGGGGTTTTGTGAATGGAGGTGTCGTGGGAATCGCGTGCAGTTTTAAACTTAGTAACACCCGCATGTATCGCAAGCTAGCTCTAGTGCTTGAGACGATTCTGGAAAGTTTACTAATCTGGGAACTATATACTGTCAGAACAATGGTGAAGGCAAAGACAGTTTACCTATTAGAAACTGATTGTCAACATCATGATTATGATCCATTGTGTAAACGCCATATAATGTGCTGTAAGGCTTTCGCATTAAAGTATATGCCATACTACGACAACGTGTATTAGTATACGTGGATACGGAAGCGCTAGCGCGCTATAACAAATCTATACGCCTATACAAAATGTTAACGCAATACGTTAGATTACAAATAGTTGCTCTTTTATTGCACCAGGCGCTTTACATTGATCTCGATCTGCGCCTGCGTAAGCATTTCAGTGAGCTATAAAAAATAAGAAAAAGCGTATAAAAAAGAATAGAATTATCCCATCGTGAACTACTTATACTTAGGTAGTAATAAAATTGAAAAGCTTGTTTATACTTTCAGTTAAGTACCTACGTAGGTAAAAAAATATAGAATCTACCTATTTGTGAAGTTCTTGTTATTTATTTACTATAAATAGAGAGTACCTATAGAAAGATACAATATCTATTATGTTACTATGTCCTGCTATATTTGGACGATGCTTTAACGGTAAATATCTTTTTGAGCGAAGTGGTCATTTCCTCTTAGCACAAAACTCGTTTTATCTTACTACGACCTACTACAAGATCAACAGTTTGTAGACTACGTTGCTCGCAACAAGGAACTTAAAAGTTTATATCCATTAACTTAGAGGCTATTTTCAAATGTCAATAAAATAGCTTCATGTGAGTAAGAGAGATAGGCATACGTTTGCTTAGTACCACTACTTTGAGATAAAACCGGTTAGGGTTGTTGTAATTTTACTATATGGATATTAATAAAAAGACGTGCCTACGTGCAATAAGATTTTTATTAATCGAAAAGCTAGTTGAAAGAAAAGACATTACCTACTATGGATAATACTGTGTAATAATACTTATTTTATACTATAATTTCTCCGAAACGAAAACGGAATCATATCGCTTCTTAACTTCTAAAGCAAAGAAGAGGTTATCTGATATATCATTATTATAATTATTAAATATCTGATATATACTTACACTGGATTTAAAATTGTAGCCTATCGAACAATCGATTATCACGAGGAAACCTGCGTGCCTAAGAGATCTTCTCAACGGCGGCGGCGCGGCGTCTTGAAGTCTTTCAACCCGCTTCCGGCCAACGTGGTAACCTAACCGCTCTCCTTATGACAAGAGACTGTCATGCCAAATGCGACTGTCATGCCAAATGCCAAGTCAAATGAGCTGATGAAGACTGTGATCATGTTCGTAACCTTTTCTGTATCATATTAAATATCTTGCTTGCAATTTTAACAAAAGAATAAGCATTAGGCATTAATTAAACGTTTTTCTATAAGTACAACAATACAACACTGCGATTAAAAATCCTAATTTTAAAGAAGCTCAAAGGATTAGATCCTAATCTCTGTTTTTGTATTACATTCCGTGCTCCCAATTTCCATTAAGTTAATCGCCTTGCTCTCAAATAAGTTTTAGATTGCTTTTTTTTTCCAAGGGTAGAATGCAGTACTCTATTATAGAGAACTATGTATAATAAGTTCTTTAAAGTTTATGGCTTTTTAGTTGATGTGAAAACAGTTGGCTTATGTTGAAAACTAGGTCCGTCTCTTTTTTGTAAGTGAACCATAACCGTATTTCTACCAATGTAATTACTTAGGTGTATCAATCAGAATAATGTGCTTTAAATGACTCATTGGTCCATTTGTCGTAATTATCTACGTTTGCTTAGCACGAGATCCTAGATAGAATTCGATTCCAGGAGCAAAGTATTATTGTGTTTTTTATGAAATTCTCTAGGGCTGCTCAGAGTTATCTGCGAGTTATATCGGATATTAGCAATATAGGCACGGGACTTTATTTATTTAATGTTTGATTATAAAAATATCTGTATACATATTCGCAATATGTGGTCATAAATTTAGTTATGATCGGGTTAAAAAGTTCTGAAAACTCGTTATAAAATAAAAATATCTTATCCAAAACTCTTGCTTTAAATTAAAATCAAACGGATTTCATGTACAGAAATGACAAATTACAACAATCTATCGTGGTCGTTAACACACGGCTAATTACACAGTCGGAGGAGACTAGTTAAACGCCTTCATGTCATCATCTGTATGGCCCTGGATTTCTTATTAACGCAATCCCTTCTGCATTCCTTGGTGCAAGGAATGTGGCATTATTATGGTTTAATAATCGTAGGGTTTCTTTGCGTCATTACGAGGGTAAAGATAAAGTCCAGTTGCGGATTTTTAGGGTTATATTGATATTGACGTAATACAAGATTGCTTATTTTTATAATAAAAGTCCTGACTTAATTATCTAAGTCAAAATTATGTTTTGATCTTCCCCTACTACGAAATCCATGGCCCGTCGTCTCCATTTTTCGATGAAACATAAAAAGGTTTTTCTCAAACAAGGCCAAATTATTAGACGAACCAAAGGGGCAACCAATAAACACTTCCACTCTAGTAAGAGTAGTTTAGTAACTCAACATGCTATTACACCCATAATTTGATGGATAAAAATAACAGTTTGATCCGTCGTCATGCCGACAATATTCTATTTCTCACCTAACTAGACGGTATATAATTGGGACAAACTGCCCACTACGCAATTACTACGGAATGGTATAAGTAATACCCGTAGCAGACCAGTCGAGCCGCTCACCGTTTGGGTAGTGGAACAATCTCTTTAAATGTGTCGACTGACTTTTTTCTTTTTCAAGATCACTGATATAAGAGAAGGAATATTTTTATCAGAGTTCCTTTTGCTCCTGTGTATCCTCATTGATATACTCCGCCACGAAAGCTGGTTATGAATCCGAATCTTAGCGACTAAAACCACAAGGTGGTCTTTCGTCCATATCAAGAGGGAGAGGCTCTGAAATCTCCAAGGGAATGTTACCATGTGCCCTTCTGTGTTCGAAAATCCGTAGGAACGGTAGCTCTCTTCTTTTTTCTTAATAGGGTCAGTTTATATACATTTGAAATTGGTTATTTCAAAGGATCTGTGAGCGATTATTCCATTGAGATTGAAACTTTGAATGTGTAGGTACCGCTGCATAAGTAACTGTGTCCGCACGTGTGCAAAGACAAAGGGAACTTGAAACCTTTGTGCTTGGTAGAACAAGAGCCAGTGTCATAGTACTGTACTGAGGTGTGGTGTTGCGCCAATAGCAGAGTTATGTGCGATAGAATCCACATCATACAGTACCTTACAAATTGACAATATTGACACTATTGACAGTAGTCGATTGTCAACCGCTAGAATATAATTGAGCTCATGGACAAATACGTACGTGTGTACATACAATACATATTACATCTACGTTGCTAGTTTAGACTGTTTGTATGGGAATTCATTCGCAATTTAAGTTTCTTCTTTTGTAATAGTAATCTTTAAGGAGTTGTGCCCATGCTCAGTGAAACAGGAATGAATTGAATATGCCTTCTGTACTAATACTACTAACTACTGTTATAAACTAAACACAGCTAAACTACAACATTTTAGGGTTCATAGTCAATCTTAGTAAAAAGAAGTAGATACTTGCCTAGTCGGAGACATGAGTTTGTATCCAGTTAGCCTTATCTAGTAGGTAGGTCTGTTTCTAATTAATGATCAGTTCCAGTTTTATACATATCAAAAATCGATATACATCGAGTCATTAATATTTACTAGGTATATACTTTGATTTACAATTTCTTACAGAAATGTTATACGTAGTCTACGCATAATAAATTCATTAGTCACACACGCAACGAAGAGACAATAACTAGGAACTAATTTTACATGTTCTAGACGATTGATAAGGTGTTACGACAGATTATATCTTAAACCCGGCAAGGTGTTCTTTATTAGCGATGAAGTTTTTATGGTGCCTTTTAATCCCTCATCCCGCTGTGCAGTCGAAATGTGCCCCCGCACGTTCAAACCTTTTTTCTTTCGCCCACCTGCTCTAAAGCGTATAAAAAAACAAGGCAGAGCAGAACAGGTAATATTTAATATTATTTTTCAACTAACTTGGCACGTTTTATTATTTATATGAGACTTTTGCATTCAACCTAATGTTTAACTAAGAATATTTACAGAATATTTCCTGTAATAATATTTAAATAAGGATGTATTTTATAAAAAAGTTAATCGAATCAAAACACTGCTACGAAGTTCAGATTTCTAATTATAGTATAGTATAATTTCTAAATAGCAACGTAATAACGATTATTTACGAAGCATGTCACATTTTCTCAGATGAGAATAACTTCCCTTGACGTGTTTATAATAACAATAATTATTGCTCATATCATCCTCAATCTCATGTTCCCGCGGGCGTAGCGTGCCTTATAAAACAAAATGGCCGCCTCGAAGCCTCAAAATCCTGGTCGTAGACGTGAGGTTCCCGCCGTAGCCGCGCGCGGCGCTGTTTAGTTAGTTCAGCTACTACGCCGCTGCGAGTGATAGCGGCGCTGGCGTCACGGGCGGCGTACCCGCAACACTACACTCCCACGTACGATCTCTCATTGTAAACACAGTCGCGATCGCCGCGTGCTAAGTTTTCGTATCCCCATGGACTAAAAAGGATTGTAAACATGAATGTTTGTATGAAAGTGGTGTTATGAACTGTGTTTTATGTGACCACTGGACGGATTGCAAGGATTTACGATGACTAAAGCCAAGATAACGCGAAGCAGCGCTCTTTACCATAGCGCGAAGGTGAGCCCTTTTACTTTATTTATTTGTTATGATATGTTTTCGTCAATTAAAGTACTTTTGTTTTGTTTTTTGGATAACGCGTACTTAAAGACTAGCATCATCTATCAAAATTAGTTATTTTTTATGTAATCACTCGGCGTGTTATTTATGTAAATGAACACATTCTGAGTTGTAAATAAACCGACGCCAGTACCTCATTTGTATCATTATTTCATAGATAATACATTCTAATTTCGAAATATATACTATAATATGGAAGGTAATTCATTCGAGGCCGGTTCCCTGAACGTTCCTCATGAATCTCGGTCCCTCCTCTCCCGCCTGCCATTCGAAGCCTCCGTGTTTCCGATTTAAAATAAACGATTGCATCTCACAGTATACATAAAAAGGCAGAAGCCTTTTTAAAGTATAATCTTCCTTGTTTTTTTGTTTTTATAGAAAATTACTCAGTAATGCATAATTATGCATGATTCAAGATGTTACTATTTCGTTTCCACTATTTATATTTTTCCTGGCAACAAGACTAACGTATTTTAAATTACCATATGATCTTGTTGTTTTGCTACAAGATAAATAGATCTAGTTATTACATACATTCAAAATTAGTATGTATAGAATATTTAAATAGAAGTAAAAGTTATAAACGAATAAGTATGAATGATTAAGTTTAATTTTATGTGACATACATGAATTATATATTATATAAACCATATTTGATATATTTCCTGTTCAAAGTCCTAAACTGTAGCTGTAAACAAAAGCTGTACTTATCTGAAAATTTTCCGTATACTGTGACTCTACGCTTGGAGTAAAAGACATCAACGCACACGAACAAAAGAGACGGAGGCGTTTTTGTGTTAGTGCAAGCGAGACCAATGTAGCTTATAGCTGTGTTTATATATATTTATTTGTGTATAATTAAGGACTGGGATTTCGTATACAGGTACATTTATAGGTACAGGTAGTGGCCGTTGCACGGATGGCCGATCTCCCCATTTTAAAAGGAAAAGGGATGCTCTATAATGGGGCAAATTTTGACCGTGTGTAATGTGCTGGCATTTAAACTTTGGGGTCTTGTTCGTTTCGGAGAGTGAGTGCTAATGATGCGTGAATGGAACAGAACAATCCGTTTACTTATTCTTCGCTAGATTTAAAGATTGAGGTTTTCATTTGCATATTGTTTAAGTAGGTTCGTGCTTTCATATGAGTCACGTAATATGTTTAAAATAGTAACTAGTTTGCTATCAGAATTACCTAACCGTAGAATTATTACAATCAATAATGTCTAAATAAGTTTGTGATTATGTTAATGCATTTTAATTTCATGAGGATTCAAAGTAACTTTAACCATTCCTTGTATCCTTGATGTGTTAGTTAACTCGATGATCCATTATTACCTAATTCATATTTAATGAATACTTAAACCCTGATTTCTGGCTGTCTAAAAAAGTAAATTGGTAAGATGTTTCTTGGAAATTGAGCACACGCTACACTCATTTCGCCGACCGGTTCCAGCTTGGTTCGCTTTACACCATATCACTTTGGTTTTTTTACTGCTCAATCATCTCACTACATTAATAGCAGTACCCTGGCAATCATCGTCTGTAGTTTATAGAAGAACCACAAATCAAATCATACTAATTGAATGTCGATGAAAACAATTAGATTCGTGTGAACATTAAAAAGTATTCAACCTTCATGTCTATGCACATAAAAGTTGTAAATATTCTTGTTGATAAAGAATAATAACGCAAAACAATTATTACCAATTTTATCTGTTTACGGTAACGATCAAGGAAAGTACAAAAGTCAATTTCACTGGTTGTATACCTATTATTGAGTGTTGACTTCATTCCTAAACATTTCAGAACAGTCAAAGCGAGGCAAGTAGGTACCTATTGTCATGGTGGTCAGAATCTTTCTCTTTTAAAAACTATTAACAGCACAGCTCTAGAGCCGTATTCACCTTTATAGACAGTCTATCTCTGATTTGTAACTCTATCACCAAATCTATATCTGGCATTTCCAGTGAATGCTATTTTTTTCGTTTATGAGTAAACCGCATGCCTGAAGAGGTGTGTGAATGACAATAAATATGAGGGCATGCGGAGAAAATCTAGTAAATTATTAACTTAAAGATCACTGCGGCCAAGAAGAGACAACCAGTATTATATTATTTTAAAAATTGAGAGCAAGAGCATAAGTAATTAACAAAATATTTGATTACTCAAAGAATATTTTATAAACATCGATTGCGAGAACATCACAATCGATACAAGCGGACAAGTTCATACCGATTGTATGACTCTTGTTTCAGAACTCCCAGTCATCAATTGTAGCAAGATCACGTTCCTACATTTGTTATGTATGAGTGTTATGACATACCCGGTCACTGGCGCTATGTTGTGATTAGTAACATATAATCACATAGTGACGATCCGTGACTCAGCTCAATGTCACGGCTCAGTCGCCGCTTAGACATGTTTGCCACATACCTGTCATTGTGATTCCACCTAATTGACTGTTAATTAGACCGAAGCATGGTAATTTACAATTCACTTGTGAGAATAGAGAAACTTTAGGGGCCGCTTTACAGTTTGATACGGAAATGTAGCATTTTAAATGACGCACACCCACCACACTTAACATTTGTGACTAACTACTTCAGTACCTACCTACTTAAACATTTCAAGGAAATTAAAACCTAGATGGTTGAGTAGGATAAACCGATATTAAGCCAAGATTGACAAAGGTCCATGTAATACCTATCAGAGCACTTGAAATTTGTAACTCCGCCACAATGACTTACTCAGTTATGAACTGATATTACTAATTTCATCAGGTACCAATATAAAAGTATAATGAGGGCTGTCGCGTGGGAATTTGCCGCTATAGGCGCTATCCGAATCCAAATGAAGTAATGCTAAGAGTGTTAAATATAACTCTCAGTTATCTTTTTGTGTTTTTTTTTTTGTATTATGGCAAATATAAGTTACGGGTCAATAAATATTCGTGTTTTATGACAGTTTTCGGAAACTTTTGTCCTTCTTTTTTCCGAACAAACGGGACTATGTATCTCTGCGGCATGCTAGATATTTTAATTTTATGGTACGGTTTTAAGGTATCTGATTTTGTTTTCACGCGCGTAATAACAAACTTTGAAAGCTATACTTCAGGACCTTACTCGCCAGTGGTGACATTTGGTGAGTTGAAAAACGGTAGCCCTCATTGTATTTATCAACAATTGTATTTGTGTAAATAAATAAAATGTACCGATCGATTACTCCGTATTGCGTGCAGATATGCTAATCAGTCTTATAAGTTTCTTTGTGATAACAATTTACTAATTATTTCGAAAGTTTAACTAATTTCTATATTTACCTACTTACCAAATCGGAATAGGTACCTGTTTTGAAGTGACTGTTACATGACGTCATTAATTTTTTCGTATTTAGCAATGAGACTAATACTAGGAGCATTAGAAAATGTCAAAGTAATTGTGTGTTTGCAGGTTCATTTTTCAGTATCAAGTATTTTTACAAATGTTGTAGATAACTAATTGTAGTAAAAAATATTAAAATTGGAGAAAATAAAAGGGGCTGTTACTGGTTTTACCGGGATTGAATCCTGATATTTCGGAAGTGGTTTAATTCCAATGTTTAATATTCGCATAAGTATAGATATCAGTATCTACACATGATTAAGAATGTTCTAATCTACCTATGATATTTGCTTGCTTAAGCCAGCCACACACGTAACAAGTAGTGATACCTACTTGCGAAAGTTTAGACTTTCACAAGTGTACAGTAACGTGTGTTGGAAGATTTTTGCACAAATTTCTTCCAATACACGTTATTGTATACTTGTGCAAGTCTAAATTTGCGCAAGTATATCGTCACGTGTGTGGCTAGCTTTACGATAAATGACAAAATGGCATCCCAAGCCCAACAAAATTAGACATGGAAGAAATAATTGTATACCACCTGTAGTATTTACTGCACACAGACAAATAAATTGGGTCAGAAGCTTAGTTATTTGCTTCCACAATAGGTAATAGGCGTATTCATGGAAGTATATTGCTTGTGTCTAGGCTGTCAGTAATAAGGTAATATTGACTTATTGTATGTGTACAATACAAATAAGATACAGCGAGTAATTATCTTTTATTGTATAACATGTATACCTACTAGCTAATAAACTGATCACGCTGTTCCTTGAGGCAAATTATGACCTCCATAAACTAAGGACAGTAATTAGGACTAAGTACATTGAAATAGCCTACTGAAAGTTTTTGAGGGAACTTATGATCTGCTTAAGAAGGAGAGTAATTAGGACTACATTTAAATTGGTCTACTAAAGGTTTTTGAATAAAGGACTTCACAATCATGGTATTGTGGCTTGGCTTGCGGCTTATAAAGATTCATAGCAGTAGGCTTCTGAAAGATCAGAGCATGTTGAAAATGTTTGCACAAACTATTTAACATTTCCTTCTTCTCCTCTCCTCCTTTCTCGTTTTTAACTTTTTCCAGCGCTAAAATAACAATTCATACAAAAACACTTTTACAACATAAATATAACAGACACTCCCGCCTGTATTCTCCGAAGGGTTAGGCAGAGATGTCCTTATGTACACCCACAGTTCGCCTGTATGTTTAGGTCCCATGTAATAGGGGGCGAGCCTATTGCCATTAACCGGGCACAAATCCAAACTCCGAACTGCTACTGAGAATTTCATCAATCAGGGAATCAAGGAAGGAAGGAATCCCAGGACGTCTAGCATAGCAGTCGCGCTCAGGTTCATGAGGCTAATGAGGCAGTTCTTGAGGCAACAATTTTACAATACTTAGCGCTAACAAAAATGTGGACTATTTAAACTTCAAAATCTCACTGAAATGTTCAGTTATAATAAGTCTAGTTATTTGTTTTATCTATTGTGGTTTATCCATCGTTCTAAGTACCTACTAACTGCGTTATTTTTGTTATTTATATTTATGTAGTCCTGTACATACGAGTATAAGAAGATTTAGAAGCAGTGATATCCTAGTGATATGACCGTTGGACTGCCAAGTCAAAGGTTTCAAGTTCGAACCCAAGGCACGCACCTCTGACATTTCGAAGTCATGTGCGTATTAAACAGTTAATTATCACGCGCTTAAACAGTGAAGGAAAACATCATAAGGAAACCTGCATGCCTGAGAGATTTTCTCAATGGCGTGTTAAGTCTGCCAACCCGCACTAGGCCAGCCAGGTGGACTGTAGCCTAATCCCTCTCATTCTGAGAGGAGACCCGTGCCCAGCAGTGGGACAGTATAATCGGTTGATTATGTAAGTCCTGTATACCACGACTTGTTTAATTCATTTACCTTTCTTTTTATAAATATAGTACCTAGTAATATTTTAATAACTTTATATTGTTTATAGACAACAGTGATTGCGCAATACTTTCACAATATGACCTATCAAATGAGTTGCGTAGAATTATTAATACAAACGTTCAAGTGTAGGTGAGGCGCTTCCGTAGGGGAAGTGCTGCGGCTATAATTTGATTCAAATACTACTTCCGCTTACTGATTCGTTGATAAGGTCCCCACTTGATGGGCAATGTGCATTGCAAAGATAAAAGTTTTATAACATGTGTATTGAAGTACTCGTTCTTCATATCAGATGATAGTCCATACTAAATCAATCACAATTAATGGAATATATCAATATATGAATACTTTTCCAAATATGCATTATATCCAGTTACACTTAGATTGTGTGTGTCGATTAAGAAATGGAGCTTAGTAAATGGTGCGAGCTGTCGGATTCCCACGCGGCCCATGGGGCGTCAAATCGTGGTTTTTCTTTGTAATTATTCAATACATGTCTAACGCATCACTGCGCCCCCTCGTGAGCACAGCACGTAAAAACGTGTACTAATTGACCCTCTATATTTCACATTTCTCTAAAAGAAATGGTAGTACGTAGTTGCTCTGTAAATGGACAAGAACTAAGCACTTAAATCATGGCAATAATGTTAAATAGTTCTTGTTTCAATTTACTTACTTATAACGTGTACGTACATTGCCATTTTTTTGCTTCCATCATCAATCGACCCATTTATTGCTTACTAAGACTTACTGGAATATGAAAATAAAGCCAGTAATGTCATATTTTTAAAAGAAATACCATTCACAAAGATAATATGTCTTAGCATGGAAATGATAATACCTATATCGGTAAAAATATTTAGATCATGCGCACATGTATATGCATCCAACTGTAAACAAACAAACAAACATATAAATAACGTGGTGATAAAATTATGTAGATATACAAATAGATTTTATTGTAATCATAATGAGTTCAGGTCAACGCCTCGTTTTACATAACCATATAAAATGCAGCGGAGTCTTTTAAAAAGTTGTTTACAAACAAATATTTCAGCTGTTTTTTAACCAATTTGTTTATGTAAATATATGTATGTATCAAATTACGTTAAAAGCATTCACTGTTTGTGTAAAAATACAAACAAGTCTTATGATTTTTACTGTGTCATGGTAGCTTTGGACGCAGTAAACTTTTTTCTTTTGGTGTTATTTCATGGTTTACCGCACTTGGTCATTTTGATTATAAAATAATGCGGAACAGAGATCAAAAAGTGTTACCAAGTAAACTGACGGCTAATATATATATATATTCTAGGGTCAGTAGGTATTCACTGTTGTCTCTTAGCTACTTAATGTTTTTTAAGGTGACGAAAATCTGGGCTCCGTACTTCGTATTGAATTCGGAACACTCCACGGCTGGCGAGGTTCCTAAGCACAGTGAAGCAACTTTACAGTACTTATACATTATTTTATCAAGTTTTTGTCTATTATTTATATGTATAAGTATTAAGTAATATCGCGCCGCCCTGCAGCTCAGTTTATTCGTCCTTTGAACCCGCGAGTTGCGCACAAAACGCTAAGACCCGTTATTCGACAACATATGTTACTCGTTAAGGTTTCTAAGAGTAACTAACGCGATACTAGACAGTCGACTCTGTATAAGTCTGTCTGTTACTGACCATGACATGATGTTATATTGTGAATCTTATTACAAAGATATAGAGCTTAAGTACAGAAAATATACATTTCGTGCCAATTGCACAGTTTTATCGTAATGCATACAAAACAAACAGGCAGTGTTCTTTTATGCAAAACGACCATATTTTTATTGATTTTTTCTGGTATTCTTTATTTATTAAATTATTATCTCTGAGATGGTCGGTAAGACTTCTGATGAAGAAGAAATATATACATATAAGTATGGTTACTGAAACAGACGAAATTTTTACACTTTTTACTTTTTCGTTCACAAGAACTGTTATCGCATCTTTTTTAATACCAAAAGCAGCTAAGATGTTATCAACGTAAACATTGACAAGAACCGCTATTTCCAAAAGCGTCATGTTTCGAAATCATTATCTGGCGACAGTACGTCCCCGCTTCCATTAGCAAGAAAATCTTATCTGTTTGTCACGAGCTCTACTAAATGTAGGCTGTATACACACGGGCCCTCTGTCAATCATTTAACATACACTCCCGAAAATATCTATCGTTATTGTAGAGCTAGTGTGAGCCTGGCCTTAGAGCCTTGTTTGTTTAAGGACAGTGCCTTTATTACGTATGTTTGAGATGCTTTTATAGAAATACAACGAAATCTTCACGTTCTTCATAATTTGATGTGCAAACAAAAAAAGTTTTTGTTATGAAGATTGTGAAATTTAGTATATAAATTCTGTATAATAGTAATAATGCTATATTATCCTAGAACACATTGTATACAAGCGTAGCAAAGCAATTTTGCTCATTTGAAATCAAGTTGGAAAGTATTTATTACATTAATTTATATTGCCACTGGCACTACTCCACTAGATACTTGTTTCAATGTAGTAGTACCACTTATATAGTCTATAAACGCTGAATATGTCGCCAGTAACAGTACCTTAGTTACGTGACTGAGAAAAATCAGCATTTATCTGCCGCTACCCGCGTACTAAGCGTAAGCTCATTTCGCGGAACATTACGCTACCGGTGCGGTGACGGCGCATGCGCCACTTGTCCGGAGGACATCTGTCATCCTTCCTCCTTTCTTTTTTTTCTTTTTCTTAGAGACTGCAATAAACTAGAAAGAAGTAGAGACTGAATATATATGGAGCTAGGATTTATTATCATTAAAATTTTTGTGTTACACACATTATAAAAAGATAAGAATATGATAAGGTAATTTGTACGCCGATTGTAAGACAAGTGCAACTTTGATACTTATATATAATACATGTAAACTAATTGCCGGTGAATCCAAGGTAGAAAATAAAACAGTGTTAAAAAGAGCATTCGACATCTGCTCGCGGCAAGTCCGCGTCCACCTGCCGCCAGACCCGAAAACAATCGCGAAAAACTGGCCGACCGGCGACGTATCGTTCTTATTACAATAACAGGTGAGGGATGATGTTATTGCAAAACTAGGGAGTCCGCTAACTCTATATAAACACGATAATTGCCTACAACGTATTACTATAAATTCTGTAGTAAACCATTTTCTTATTGAACATGCATATAATTGGAATAATGACACTTTTTGCATGGCTGAATATTATTACTACAAGAACGCAAGGTGGTCGCAGGCCTGTAGTCTACGTATTGTATCATCACAGTCATTTTGATGTGCTGATGGGCGGAAGGTGTTGAGTAAACTATAAATATAAAGTAACTACCTTGCAGTTGCTAAAATAGATACATAATGTACTGGTACCATTCATTTTGACATTTAAACAGGAGCAAAAATGTTACCTGTTCAACTAGTTATTTAATATTACAAAGACTTAGGTAGCCGAACGATGACATAGGTATTAAAATGTGCGACGTGGGCGACAGGAAGTGTGTTGGCGTTGTGATCATTATCATGTATTTGATGCGTGTCTCGCTGTTATCTAAGAAATCTTGTTTATATCTCTCTAAAATTGCTGCAGATATTCTACATGCAATTGAAAAAAAAACGGATTACTTAGCATAAAATTGCTAACTCCGTAATGTAGCGGTCGGTTAGTCAGAATCAGAATGTTGTTTATTTGTCAAACATTAGCTGTTTCGTCTGTTAGGAACATAATTAAATAAATATGGATTAAATAATTCGCAGTTATAGACAAGGTTTTCTCGAATCTTCAACAGGCAGAAATTCACTTAATTGTTTAAAAGAAACTCCTCCCTGAAGACTCGACAAAGCCTTTTTTCTATGCTGTCATGATACTAAGTAGATATATATTACTTACTGCCTGCAGGACAGTAAGGTGTGCAGAATCGAAAAGCTAAGATATCGACATGAGTGATGATGATATAATCGCTTGACCCTCCCAACATTCATAAATAAACTGTTGGTTGGTTACCCAAAGCTCCGTTGAAGACACGCGACTTCGCGACACATGGCATGGCACAAACACCTGACGTTACCACGTGCACCTAACATTAATCGCATCTTTATTTACACGTGCCTATTTATGATATCGTGCAGAACTATAAAGGAATTGTTAAATTCAAAAATAAATATACTCAGATGATCAATGATCATCAGATATGAAAATCTGATGATCACAAATCCTCGCGATAGAAAACGGATTCCTTCCCAAATATTCTCTTTGTTAATTTTAACGGGAAATAATGAACAGAACAGATTGTGAACAGTTTTTTTATTAAGGTTTTTCAGTAATTCTTCGAAAAGAAAAATGCGATTTTATTTCTTGAAAATGGATCAGTGCGGTTAACTGAAAATAGAACGGAGTACCTCTCTATAAAATTTCCTATGAAAAAAAAATATTTAAATATTATTAATTCTGGATATTTGGCCCATCAGGAGATTATTACCATATCCAGTGTTTAATGTTTAACGCTGTTTTTAGTAAAACAACCTTAATAGGTAACTACAAACCTTTATAAGTCAGGATAAGGAGAAATAATCTAAACCAAGCGAGCTTACATGAACATATAAATATCAATATGGACTTAATTAAACCTCAAGTAGGTAGTTATTTTGCGCACCTGCTAAGCGCATGTGCCCAAGTAAACTATAAATTAATGTTATGAATTAATTAAATTGACGCAACTATTAGCGGCTATAACCTATATAGCCGCCATTAGGGCAGTCAGATCCTTTATAAAATTATAGAAAAAAAATGTTTCGTTTGCTAGTAATTATGAATAATTATAGAATAAATAAATTGCTTTATAATGGACAAGATTTTATAATAAATCCATAAAATAAACTACCTAATAGAAAAGTGGGTATATTTTCGATGGTAGTTGTAGATTTTATTCATAGATAGGGTTGTCACTCGTGGTAGCATTATATTAATGTGTTCGTCCTTTTGTGTGTCACAGGTGCTGTGGCATCTGGATATATTCCGGCGCAGTTTCCGTGAGCTCACCGGCCACGCTTGCCTTGGACCGTCGTGTATTTTTTGCGCCCTAAAGGTAAGACAATTACTATAACTATTTTAACATGAGCATCTGCCGTCGTAATGAAGATTACATTTCAAACAAAATTTGCAGCAATTAAAATAATCACCAATGAGTTTAAAGAAAATGGCAATATTTAGCAAGCATGTTTTACTACAAAATCTCTAGATTTTCCTGGAGTCTGCCTTTTGTTCCGCTACCACAATGTATTTACAAATTCTCCGCAGTTACACAATTTGTTACACGCGCAATACACAATATTGCGTCTGAAAGTACGAAAGCCTTTCTCGGTCTTAGATTTTAAACGGCTTGTTTTAGTTGCGCAATGACCATTGGACTAACCAAAACAACTAGAAACATGATTCTTTGACCACTGGAAACGTCAAAGTACTTTTAACAAAGCGAAAGAACAACAGTGTGACCTCGCCCGATGCCCGGCAGACAAACGTGACCTTTTGTGAACAATAGAATCTGTTCATAGCCTTATACAAAACGAAATCTCTGAGCTTTCAACACGTTAATAAATAATGAAACATGGCGTTCTTATTATAACGAAGCTTCTCCGTCCGCACAAAGCGATGTTACTTTTTACAAGCGCATACGAAGTAATAAAAGTGCGAATATTTTTGTATGACAGCAAATTGGTGCAAATTTTCGAGAATGATGGACACGAGCTTTTTTAACATGTGCAATTATTGGCAGTCTTAAAAAGCTACTGCTGTAATACACGAGGTGAGACGAGATTCATGGGCATTGAGGGTTAATCTACTAGACTGGCCTGACTGGTTTCGTAGAATGAGCTGGGCTGCCTCCCGCCATCGCTGTGATTTAGCTACCCAGTTTATATATTTTGTTAGCTACGGATTGGGATAGTTTAAGAGCCCTTTGTGTTCACTTCCAGCGTATTTATTGTTCTGTCCCATTATATCTACATATGAGGACAACTTATAAAGTTGGTCTGAATAAAAGTAGAATCATCTTACCATAGATTCTACTTGCATTTAGCCTGATACTGATATAAAAGCTGAATACACCTAACGAATTATAAATTAAAGAAACTTGAGGTGCCTATGTTGCGATGCAACCTGTCAACACTAGTCTTTAATAGTTTATGGAAATACTGGCTTCTGACACTTACGCGAATATTAGATCTTTTTCGGACCATGGATGCCGTGAAGGATCCGAAACGTCGGGAATTAAATAATATCAATACAACGCGATAAAATCCGTAAAAAGTAGTTTTATTTCAAAGTTTATGGAAAGTTAATCCGCCTTAATTTAAAAAGTAAACTATTAGCCTTTGTTGTAGTACTGATCACATTTCTTGTAGTTACATTTAAACTTTCTATTTCGTATACGTATATATGTATTTGGTACCGGTAAAGGCAGCGCGTGCGCACGCGCCGCGCCGCCGCCGTTACATTTCCATTTTCAAACTTGTTTGAAGTTGGCGCCATTTTCAACCAATGAGCAGCACATGGAAGTTCGTAGAACTTTTAGCCTCTGATGTGATTGGACGCGGCGTGGCGCCAAGAACACTTACTCCTTTCTTTTTATCAGTACGACAAATGCTAATGAGAATTCTATGTTTATGACGTGATCATTAGTTTTTCTTATAATAGAAATATAAAGATTATGATTACCATTTTCTGCTGGATGATAAATAATACTTATTGCAGATTTTGTGAGTTTGATTCAGATCAAAAATAAAATATCAATAGAGTCTTCCGTCAGCTGGATCCGCGGGCCACATAACCAATAAGTTGAAATAATTATAATTATGCATTATATGTGTGAACATTTAATGACATTAATTTAATTCGACGAATACATAATTGCAAAGTATGTATATAACATCCTTTGCAATTATGCCATCCAAAAGCAATTTTAAAAGTATATGTATAATTATTTTTATGTCATATTCATATAAATAATTAGATTTTTTAATCGTAAACATTATGTATAACTTCTTCTAACAACTGTAACTGTTTGATTATTTGATTTGTACGAGCTACTTAAATCGCCCACGGCGGATTTTAAACTTTAATCGTGGGTGAAAATTAATATGCTCTGCCTAATTATAAACTTGCACAGTGAGTTTGGTATGTTATAAAGAATATTAAGTATATACTGTCGATCTTTATAGTGGGAGGACCCAAATTCTATTGATGTACGTCATGAATATTGATTCTTTTAAATTTATGTATTATAAATATCAAACCAAAGAATTGAGAGCAATTTAATGGACACAGATGAATCGTGAAAATGTGCCAGAATTATACCTAGCTAGAGGATTCCATAGACTTAACGAGTAAAACTCGTGAGTGTATAAAGTATGCAGTAATCCGTAGGTAGGCACTTTACACAAAATACATCTCAAATAATAAGTAATCATCGCCAACTAACAGTATTAATTGGGTGCAATCTCACCCGTTGAAATTTCAAATTGTTTTACGCAGCCACGAACGCGAATCCAACCTTAACGTAACCAATTTATATAGACTCTTAAATACTCCAAAGAATTAACGCTTTTCTCGGCAAATATTGAAGTGACGAGTTATCGTGAAAGTTCAAATATTTTAGCTTGAGCAACGTTGAAGTTCCGGAAGATTGGAATACAAATTGACTGATCTATCATGCAGATAGTATCAATAAACAATCTATTGATTACAGTTTTTATGTCATCTATAAGGTTTGGTGAAAGTTAAGGTTTTACTGTTACTGTCTACTATTAACCTAATCTTTCTTAGAAAACTAGATTTGTCTAGACTCGCGACTTATTTACCAGGCGGATATAATTTTTACTTATGACAAAAGTCGTGAGACCTGTGAATTAGAACAATAATGGATGTAAAACCCGGTAGACAATGATCAAGCATACTCTTTGCTTTATCTGTTATATCTAGTGGCAATTAAAACTTTTACTTCGGCTTTCTTCTTACGGTAAGATGTCGGTAATTCACATGGTAATGGTAGATTACCAGTAGTAATTAATACACTTTAGCAATTAGTAATCGAATATCGAAGCGATATGATCTCGTATGTTTCAACTATATTGAAATTACAAGAAGCCATTTTGGAAGCCAAATTAGACACAGCATATAAAAGTACAGCAAAAACTTTAAAGGGGTTTCAAACACTACTGTATCTAATCATGAACAATTAGTAACGGTTTCTCTTAATAGGCACACGTATCTAATAAAGCAATATTATTTGCAATTTATAAATACCCAGGATGATGTAATTTGCCTTTAGTATTTAGGACTTCTAAGAACTTAACATAAACGCTCTATGGTAACAAACAGAGCAAGAACGACGGCCATTTGCAAAGGTTTCGTTCCGCTTTAGAATCAAACTTAAAAGAGGATTCTTTTCCAAAATATACCTATACAAATGTAATTCAAGTCAAAAGCCCCTAAACAATGGAATTCAATTCAAAGTAAAGTGCCAATCCTTGGTACCTAGTACCTTGTAGGTGTCATTTTTGATAACTTATAACTTTCGCCCTTTTCCGTTTTCTAGGGTTAATGTGGCGCACCGCGCAAGAAACCATTAGAAGTATCCATAACAACACAAACAAGCATAATTTTACCTAATTTAAATATCAATTTCCCTAGCTATATCTAACAACATAATGAGCGCGACATTAAACCAAATATTAGTGCGGTATGTGGCAACTACACTATGATCTAGGCACGTTCGTTGTAGCGTGTCGTGGCGGTACGTGCCCCAAGCTGGACACTAACTGGGCCAGCCAATTACTCCGATAATATTACACCACTGTATTAGTCTTTAAATATTAAGTTGTTTTATTTCATTTTACTACCATAACAATGAACCCAGTTATCCTATTCTTATAGTAAAGTATTATACTTTGATATTATAAAAATTTCGATTGGTGGATTTTTTCAATAAGTCTCAAGAAGATCTGAGCTCTTCTGGTCTGATCTGAAGAGCCGTTAGTTATTATAAACATAAACTAAAGAGTATCACGGTGGGTGTCATTTGTATGCATTGATCAATCATGACCATACGATAATGAATAAGGTCTGCCTGTTTGGGCAATAATTAAATATGGTTTGTCTCGGAGATGACCAAAATTGGATGTCCACTCTTAATTTTGCCCTGATCCGTAGATATCGAAAACGTAGGTGGGGTCAATATGTCTACATTAGTGGGACTTAATAGATTTCTTGCATCAGTAGCTATTATCACTAACTTTCCGCCCACTGCAGATTAAAGGCTCTTCCCCACTCTTTTCGCACATGATTAAATTCCACCCACTGAATCTTTTAATGAATTAATATAATTTGCATATCGTTGATAAATATAATGGAAATAAACGTAAACGGTATATTGTTAAAAATAATGCTTAGGACCGTAAATTATCGTCCAATGGAATTGAAATAATATAATCTAATCTGTTGATTTTATACTGCTATAAACATATTCTCAAGAAGTATCAAGCGCAAGAAAAGAAGTTGTAATTTTGGTAGGAACAATAGCTTCATAAAATTAATATCATCACGTGTCAAAATCGTGCATTTTAATTCGTTCCCAAAATATATAGGTCGTGAAATGAGATTAGATAATGTGGTTCATGGGGGTAGATCACGCGAGAACGTGTCCGTGTCTGCTGGGCCCATGGTCCATGGTAATATAATAGATCTACATTACACCATGTATCTATAGGAGCGGCGCACGCGCAGCTGCAGGACCGGTTTTGGCTTCTCGTTTACACCAAGATCTGCCATGTCATACTTTACTATAGATGTTTATAGTTATACAGTTAAGTGTTGGGATGGACGTAAAAGCCTACTAACATAAGATCCGGATGCTGTGGGTCTTTTAAACGATAGATTTGATTGAATAGTTAGTTATGTTTTAAACTTAGTAAATAAATTAGGGGTAACGGTTACGTTCAGATAGATGATGTTTTTTTTATAAAGCTTACTAACAATGTGGATCGCACATTACTAGCATTATAGCTTGTGTTATGAGTGGGTTCACGTCGGTAGTGCAATGGGTGGGTCTCAAACCGGCAACCGATTGCAAGTCCGACGCCCTAGCCATTAGGCTACCGCCGCTTGTAAATTGTTTGATGGATATTAGTAATAGTAAACGCAAAAATATTCTTGGTTGTACAATTTTAGGAATTCTTTTGATAATCAATGTGAAAATGATAATTTATAATGTATCTATAAATAACATTAAAGAGAGACTCACCTAGACAAAGTAGGTACTGAGACTGTGGTCGCACTAACTAAGCATGTCGTGTTAGTAACAAGTTGATATTTTTTACTGAAATCTGTACTGAACTGAAGTCTTGCGACATCTAAAATCCTGACAAGGTTAATAGCAAAAAGTTATAGACAATCATAATTTAAATGGCCGAAGTCACGCAAAAAGTCAACTAGTGTGCAAAAACTGCAATATTAGTAATAGCTTTTAATGTTCTTCGTCACCTTTTTGGCCTCGTTAGCATGTCTCGATTTTTCTCCGGTAGGTATTTCGAGCTTATTTATTATTATTAGCTTCTGCCCGCGACTTTGTGTGCGTGGACTTCAGAATTGGGTCCAACCTGGATAAAAAGTAGCCTATGTTATTCCAGACTATAATCTATCTCTGTGCCAAATTTCATCCAGATCCGTTCAGCCGTTCTGGCGTGAAAGAGTAACAAACATCCATAAATCCATAATCACAAACTTTCACGTTTATAATATTAGTAAGGATTCATAAAACTTTGGCTAGGACAGAAATAAATTTACTTACGTAGATTGAGGCTTCTTCATCTACCCAGAACATCATCTCAAGTTTTATGCATCCCGCACACATTGTAATAAACACAAAATATAATTTTATTTTTAATCAAATCAAGATAGGATGCTCCCAACTTAAAAAGTGTCTAAACATGCTGTATTTTAAATATTGGATTCTCCCAAGTCCCTCACGGGTATCGGCTAATATTGTCATATTCTTCTAAAGCCATTGTGTGTTATTGCAATAAAAACTGTATGTTTACCTACCTGCTTCGAGAACTCCGCATCCTGTGCATTGTACATCAGTGTCAATTACAACAATGGACGTACTATTTGTACTACACCAGCTCAGCTAAACAGCTCAGTTCAACTAAATTGAATCATTATAGGTACCTACTTCTTTAATGCAACCTCTTTAATAGTGGCAGGTTTACAGCACGAGGATTATCTTATGGCATTATGTTGGTAATGCTATAAGATAATAATAATTAAACGGTGGTGAAGGCTCCATTTCGTTCTTACTGGATTCCATATTGTACAACCAACTTGCTATTGGTAATAAGAGTATACTTAGTCTATCTAATAGTATAGTATATATTTTTGCCAAATACAAGTAGTAGGTAGCAAGTTAAGATTACTATTATTAGCCACAGCTGTTCTCCTACATTGGTATATTATGGCGTGATAGTTCACGCCTGCATTCATCGAAGGGTTAGGCAAAGATGTACTAATGTACACTCACATTTTGCCGGTACGTTTACTTCTCATGTAATAGGGGCCTATATCATTAACTGGGTACGAATTTTATCTCCGAGCTGCTACTGAGAATTTCATAACAAAGAAACAAACCCTATAACACTGTACCTTTAGCAGATACCGAAAAATACATAAACCCGTAAGATAATAACAAGAGCTTCATATAAAAGTTTTACTGCAATCCGCTTGACACCCACGTGCGAGTTAGTGACCAAGGCTTTCGCCCACTAGTTGGTGACGACTTGATTATCGTCTTATCTGAGTAAGCTATGAACCTTTTATATAGGTTGGATCGCAATAATATTATTGCATGATAGATAAGTTTTCTACCTACACAGTTACATTAGGTGGTGCGTCATACGTGTTTGTAACCCTATCTGGATTTACCTAAAGTAAAACTGAAACTATTATCTTTCCTTCGTTGCCTTTCAAAAGCATGAAACTGTGAAAGTTCACGGAAAATATCGCAAATAGTGTTTCGAAATTTTATGGATAAGTACCTACTGGGAGAAAAGTGGTGAAAACGGTCCTTGGGCGAGTCGCTAACTCGCCACGTGCACCAAAGACCGGTCACGATACCGAATTCGCGGCGCGGCGCGGCCACTCCGACCCTACTGTCGCCCTCACCACACTGCTCTACAAATCACTACGGATTACATCGCAAACATTCATTTTATTTGATAAATTACATAATTAAGCCTCTCGGGCTGTCCACTTTCATGTCTAGAGTTCACGGTCACTAATCGTGGGAGGTAGATTACTCTTAATGATTTATAGGGAATGTTTCACTGTATTTGTCTAACGAGGCTAAGGTTAAATCCCGTATAAGCAGTAAGTATAACACAATTCTGCTGATGTTCAAAGCTGCAAAACATTGATTGTGAGCACGCGAGAAGAATAAAAATTAACTGAATGATTCTTTTTAACTGGCAAAAGAAATCGTCAACCGCAAAATGCCAATACGTCTATTATGTGGTATTCATTATAATGCGACAAACACCTCGTCTTTATTCGATTGTGTCCTCTAATTATGTTATATTAAGTGCTAGAGTTGTCTCTTCACAATACGAGCGCGTGATTGTACATGGGGATGTAAGTGTATTGCCCAAGCGCATGTCAATCATCGTACGCATATGTCCATAGCCAACTGTCATGCGTGTGTGGTTACAAATAACCGGCCGTTGTCAATAAAGTATTGTTCAAGATATGAATATCGCGTTGTATTTTTATATCAGTTCTGGCATTATTAAAAAGTCAAGTGTCCTCCCGTATTTAAACCCTCTAATGATTTAACGAGAAAATTTCATAATTAAAGTCTAAATTAAACAATATAGTTACTCTACAATATACTTGTTTAGTAATTTAGTAAAATTTTGGTGATAATATATTTTTAGCAGTAGAAAATATTACATAATAAGCTCACAAGTAAGCGCACAAAGCAATAAGTATGATCATACTTATTCTCTGTGCCTGAGGCTGTATCGTCAACCTTCAACCGGCTTAGAGAGGCTAGGCACAACTAACTGAGGAATGCAAATCGTTGTCTATTATCTTAGCTAGGTGTTATCTACTGTAATTACAAATCAGTTGTATTTCGAAATTCAACTAAGATTGGAATCTATTGTTATCTTGGTAAGAATAAGTTATACTGCCGTTTACAGTTTGAAGTCTTTCTTAAGACAGTTTCTTCAATTTATATTTTCTTCTATCATCAATTCTATCGGTGTAATTTTGTACTCATACTCACGGTACAGGACGTCTTGAATTCTCGCAAGTGACAGGCAATATAGTATAACGGAGGCACGGTTACGTTGATCATGATTGAATTATACTGTATAGCAACTTCAATTAGCGTCGCACTTGCTTGGTAGCGTACTTAATTACTCACGATTACTTACCACCTTATAAGTAATACTTATACAAAACCAGTCGCCAATCATAAAATATTAATTTGGAACGAGTAATTTAATTTAGCAAATATTTGTTCAAAGTATCAAAATCAGTAGAAGTCATAACGGAAACAATCCAATTACCAGCAAAACTTGTCGCGAGAGTAGTAATTATAATATTAAATCATTCAAGTTAAGGTGGGGAGACATGTTTGGGTGTCAAACAGGTTGCAAGTGAAATGAACAAGTGTACAGCCAAACTGGGACGGCGACACACATAATGAATATACAGCGATAGTGGGCATCACTCGAGCGCATAATACTTTTCTGACAAAATGATTTACTGCGAAAGCACATGGAAAAAAAGTTATTTAACAATGACATTACTTTCCAATCTCCCAGATAAAATGTACAAAATATTTTTAGTCAACTGTCAATTTAAGATCTAGTTTTTAATTACAATAATGACTAGTAACGAAAGTGACTGCTATTTTCTGTATTTTATAGAATATTTTCTGTTATTACGGTATTCTTCAACCTGTATTCATTGACCACCATCGGTCTTTAACTCATATTTATTGCCGTGTGAACTTCTTCTGATGCAGGTGCCTCTATTGTTCGGGTTAATGCTCTTTTATTGAAATCCCTATGTATGGAACGGCACAAAAGATTCAGTTCAGAGTACAATTTGAACTAAGCACAAACGTCTATTTTCTGCGCACGTATTCTGATTTGTTGTAGATTCCTGATCCATTTCAGTTCAGATATCTATATACATTATATTCATTAGAAACGGTTTAACTTTGTGACATATCTTTATATATATAATTCTTCTGTGAGTGTGTATGTGACTGAACTTCTCTCAAACGACTGGACCGATTTTGATGAAATTTTTTGTGTGTGTGGGGGGATCTGGGAATGGTTTAGATTCACAATTGGACCCGGTAGGTGGCGCTGCAATCGAGTTTTGGGTTATTTTCAGGGCAGGACAACGTCTGCTGGGTCCACTAGTATACTTATAGATATTTACTCTTTCTGGTAACAACAATTTCTACTCACCATTGACATTGGCAATTCGATGATACAAGCCAGTACTGAGAAAGATTACTTTTTTAAGTATAATTGCTATTGTTCATTCACACGCTAAAAGATACAGACGCGTAAATTTTGAATTCCAGTGGGTATGACGTGATTCAACTACATTCACGGTATTTAAAAATTGCCATGTAAAATTTTATTCACCTATTACTAATAATACTGCCAAATTCTTTGAAGTCGTAGCACCTGATGCATTGTTCAATTTCCGATCAATATAAATTAGTCTTCATGATGTGTGTCTAACGAAAAAATTTTATTCTTTCTTTTGCTTTGTTTCTTAGTTGGATCTTCTTGATAATTATAAAGTAATGGATTATTTTATATGTTAAATGATAATGATGATAATAAATTCAGAACTAATAAATAAACATAGAATATCTTTATTTTATTAGTAGAGCTTATTGAATATCTGTATAAGGAAAGAACGAATTTATTCTAGAAAAATTTATGTGACATGTAGACATGTCACATATTCGCCTAGTCCTAATTATGTATATTATATATAGAGTCCTATTCTAGCCAAGAATTCGCCTAAGAAGTCTGTTAGAACTTCAATTAGATAATCTCATTCATATTATTCTAGACTATAACATCAGGAAAATAATATAATAATGATATGTTAATGAATTACCGCCGTGTTAATGTATGCGTCTACATTCACGGTCACGATAACTCGTTGCGAGATATCATTTCAATTGACTTTAATGTTGCCTACACGCAAGTAAACTTTTGACATTTACAGCGATTAAGTTGCAGCGGTAAATAACGAACCTCTTGTATTTGATAAAGGCCAGTTGAGGTGTTTGTATGAAATTATTTATGTTGCAAAAACTTCAGATTAACATGTTAAATACAAGTTAGATGAGTCGTTAAGTAATGTGAGCTTTGCTAGATGATGCTTTCATTCCGTCATAAGTCATTCGAACACTTACTAGAATATGTACCTTTTTTAGTCGGGTACAGAAAATTAAAAACCAATTAGCGTCTTCATTTGTTTATCGCCAGGGTTCGTTGCGCCAGTAGTGTCACCAGGAGCGGCGATAAGAGGAGTCACATTACGCTGTCTTGTCGAGTATCAGTGTTATCATTATTATATGTACTTACGTATGTTCCTACTACCAGGTGTCGTTATCTCGTCGTATCGCGTTACTGAAACCGGTACCTACTAGTACCCGCGGTTTGACCCCACACTCGCCTGATTTGTTTAGCATAAAACAAGTTTGATATACCTACTATATCTTTGAGATTAGGTATTGTATTATTAATAATGGATATTCTTGGAGACATTATAATGAGCTTTCGAAACTTGAGGCGATATCCTAACACAATCCTTTGTTGCTACAACTCATTAAACTTTGTACAATTGTAATATGCTTTAAGCTTACGAATTAGCGAAGCTATTATATGGCGTAAAATAATTAGTAAGACAAAGTTATACCTGTCACAAGGGTTTTGATCGACATGACTAAAATAACATTGCCTATGCATAAAAACGTATTTGTCTAAAGAGTCGAATGATTTTGTGGATCCATAAATTCCAGTTGTGAAGCCTAATTTGTCGAAATTAGAGTGAAGTTTGTGTAATTCTGTATAGATAAACCTACAGTGCAGGGTGAGACAGTCGCCGCGGTCGATGATCTAAGCTAGGT
Source organism: Acronicta aceris (assembly GCA_910591435.1). Lineage (NCBI taxonomy): Eukaryota > Metazoa > Arthropoda > Insecta > Lepidoptera > Noctuidae > Acronicta > Acronicta aceris. Next base: position 11,830,336 of record OU342768.1, read on the forward strand.
AAATAATACAGAGTAGAGCAGTGTTTAACTCTGCGTACTAGATTAATTACACAGAACCGTTTCGTGGTTGCCTCGATGACGTCAACTTCATATACTTATTTATATTTTTCGACGGAAGGTACAAAATTCTAATGTTATTAAAGATTTTTGGTGTTTTGATAGCTTTAAATATTTGCTATTTGAATATTGCAGTCATAGATACCTATACGACTCTAAAAATTATTGCATTGATAGGACTTAATACTATGATTTAAATTTTAAATTAAGCGATACATTAAGAATTAAATACCTACCTTATGAATGAGGTACCTAGCTGTAGCTGTAAAGTATATATAGTAATATCAGGCGAGTATGTTGACACCCATCCCTAATTAGATAACTTAGGTTGGCACACTAAATAGGATTTCACATTTTGTCATAAATAATTATCATAAAATCATAGCTACTACCTAGCTAGATATGGGTTTCTGCTATACCTAATAGTATGATTATATACCATTACTTGGGACATATTACCGTTTATTGGAATTTTAATTATTATAATTGCAATGTAACTTGTATTTTCCACATACTTTTAATCTCCTTGCTACAAGTAAGATACATAACCGGACTCCCGCGCAAGCCTCTCGGGGCTCTCGCTCGCACTTTAGGGCCACAGGCTTGGCGCCGAAGCCTTCATTGTCTGTTGTCTTTGTCGCTCGCGTGCGCCGGCGCAGCCTGTCACTGCGCGGTTACTCCACGTACAGTCGTACATGACGCCTCTCTACCGGAGCGCACGTCGCGTGTTTATTTTGTATTAAATCGAACTAAAACATTACATATATATACGAAAAATACTCTCACAAACCTGGATTATTACGTGAAGTTATAAACAAAATTGTAGGAAGTGAAAGTGGTGTGCCCAAATGAAATGTGTTAGTGTTAAAGGTCAATATCATATAAAATCATGTCCTAATCAAGTGAACGGTATTGTATCTATATTGGATGTGGTTTTATACAGTGAATTGGTTACTCGTTAGCCTTGTAAGCGACAGCTCTGAGATGACTGCAAACTAAATATACATGTGTTAATTTATTTAAATGTAGCGAGACAACCCTGTGCAGCGATAAGCAAATGCGAGTTTCAGGGTCGCGTTTTATTCAGCTATCGAAACCAAATTAAAGTAATCGGTAGGCTCATGTTATTTTGATTGGTTGCCCAACACGGTGCGTAAACTTACGACACTATAATAGTAGCTGTAATATGCGTCTGTTCGTGTCTAATCTACCTATTTCTAGCTCTACAATAGTTTTCTGGGAAATTTATTGTAATAAGTAATTTATTAATGTTTCCAAGCCTTAATGTTCCTAAATAGCCTTACTTAATAGGTTCAATTAAATTTCTCATAGATAGACAATTTAAATTTCAAGTAACCTACAGCCAACTTCATGCCCTATGGTCTTTGTTTAAGACTTCAAAACAAAATAGAGGTTCCATGTACTAGAAAATATCTTTATCGTCATCAAATATGTTTCCACATATCTTATATATACTTAATATACCTATTGAACACTTGTTATAATGCGTCATTAATGACGACCATTATACTTTTGCCCATTGTCTTCTCACCCACACTGTGCGACAAATTCGTACACTTGCATCTGTACAGACATATTCTCCAAACAAGTCGCCCGCGCATGCAAACATCGTCATAAATGCTCTCGATGTCCTTGTTGTTAATTGCACGTTACTCCCACAGAATCACTTCAACTGCCCTATAGTTGCAACCAAATTGTTCTGTAATAAAATTTACATTCATACCATTACTTAAGTTTACTTTAATGTAAAAATCTTGCAAAAATAACCTATGTAGGTATTAAAATTTGCATAGAGCTGATCACGCTACGGATGTTAAATATATTATTAATGGGTAGATTCGTGAGAAACTTCTGCAATATCTAAAAAACTTTTAGGGAGTAATTTTCCTAAAAGTTTTTTAAGTGATAAATAAATGAAAAATATCTCTTTCTATGTGTAAGTTAAAATTAATGATAGATATAACTATAAACAGTATTTCAGATAAAGGTGTCTTGTATTTTTCGTCATCAGTTCATCACATATATTATTTATTGCCAGAATAGTTATGTAGACAATTGTCTTAATTAATTAAATCATTCTGACACTCATAAGCAAACTTATACGTAATGGGTTTGCAAGAAACAGTTTCCTAGTTTCGATTCCCCGGTTTCGCCATTGCATTCATTAATCATCTTTGGAAAACACGATGCTTATAAGAGCTCGAATTCTGTATCGATAAATCACACATCTGAGTTTATCGTGGAGCTCACTTGCACAATGGTTTATTGCAGCGGTAATTGAATTAGATGTTACGAGTTGAACGAATCGATTGTGGCGCCGATAACTTCACCGACTAATCGAATAGAACGCTAAAGTTCATCACACTTGCGCTATGATAACGATTGATCTCATTTCTTTAACTTCAGTATACTATGTAATTACATTATGTAGGTAGTTGTTATCTTAATAACATTAACCAATATAAGTTCTGCACAAATTCTTGATTCACTCAAGATCCTCTATAGTTTGAAAGTTAAGAAACAGTTACAAATAAACATATGAATCCTCCCCAATTGTTTTAACTAATTCAACCAAATCCATATTTGCGCATACACCTATATTTTCAGAGATAATCTTTTATACAATCATATGATGATGTATCTCCTTCTCCTTGTAACAATTTCGAAGAATCTATTAGGTTGCATTACAATAGGTAATTGATACAACGTTGGATTCAACAGAATTAAGGGTTCCACTTAGTGTTGCAATTGTCGATTGTTTGTGGCTTCACACCTTAGCAACCACAATGACAAATGAATTAGGTCATAATGTACACCATATGGTTGTTGTTTATCAGGAAATAATTAAGTACGCCCAAAATGTATATGTCGGTACGTCCTAATAGAAACAGTTATATGAAATAAATTGCTTGAATATAGAAAAGTTTAAGAAGATTAAAGTTATATGCAATCTGAATATTTAATTAGTGCCATCAACTTGGTTCAATGGTCGCTTAAGAGAAATGGTTGAATGAATGCTTGGGTTTTATGAATTCTCTTGGTAATTTATAGAGCATCGGCTATATACACCCACTAACAAGAAACCTAATAAAGTTCGATCCTGTTCAACTAATGTTCCCTGATGAAAATATAAAACTAAGAACTTGAAGAACTAAGAATAATAAAAAGAACTGCTTGGCAAAAATTTACAGAGAGCAAAAAAAAGTAGCAGGACTAATTTTGAGTCAAATAGAAGTAGACAAAGAAATTTGAAATAGCATGACAAGGATTTACCTTGGCTAAATTAGTCGAGTCTTTCAAGGAAAAATTAGTACTTTAGCAAGGTCTATGTCGCAAGAGAGTGAGTAACCGATGGTGTGATACGCCGACAGATCCGCCTCTTGAATGGCCTTATTCGGCGAAAGTGGCGTAACACGATGCTGACATCTCGGCTATGACGAGAGCACTTAGCTCAACACTACAATACCATGTAAGAACTCCCAAATCACGTCTATTCACGAAGTACTCGTATGTAGATGCCAGTGTACCTACATAGATTAATTATATTGCTTTTCAAGTCACTCAAGAAGTTAATTTTTCAGCCGCTTCTTCATTTAAAAGGAGGCTGAGCTGACTGAAATCCTGCAGATCCTAATTGTTATTACGTATTTTTTTAGAAAGTGCTTAGCATGCAATAAATGGGTACCTAATACAATTAAAATATAAATATCCAGCGGTTAATAAACTGTAGAAAGGTGAACAGATATTATCATTTTTAAAGGATACTTACTTATGTAACAGGTATTGAGAAATTAATCTTTTAATACAAACCTTTAGTCATACGATGTCAATTCTAAATAAGATATGGTCTAATCGCAAAATGTAAAGAAAAGTAGTTAATTGATAAAAACATGATCATTTCTCACAGTCCCCTACCTACACGAGCTCGAGCAGTGGGTAGCTGTAACTGGATCGCAAGCTCATATGTGAGAACCTCTCACGGTTGATGCACACAGACTTATAGAAGCAATGTTTTATTAATAAATATCTACTTTTCAAATTTTTTCCAAGCTCAATTTACATACACAATAAATTAATTTGCTCTGAAGAAAAGGACGCGTTTTTTAAATTGTTTTATTAATAAAATCTGAGACAATGAAACTATGCAAATATTTCCAAACTAGCTTTTGCCAGCGACTTCGTCCGCGTGGAATAGTTACTTTGTTCCCTAGTTGCCCCGTTCCTAAGGGTTGTAGCGTGATGTTTTATAGCTTGAAACCTTTCTCATGAATCACTCATTTTCCCAACATTTCCCTTCACTGCTCTGCACCTATTGATCGTAGCGTGATGAAAAGTATACTATAACCTGCCCAGGAGTATGAAGAACAATTGTACCAAGTTTCGTTGAAATCCGTTGAGTGGTTTTTGTTTCTATAACGAACATACAGACAGACAGACAGACAGACAGACAGACAGACGGACAGAAAGACAGACAAAAAATTTACTGATTGCATTTTTGGCGTCAGTATCGATCACTAATCACCCGCTGATAGTTATTTTGGAAATATATTTCATGTACAGAATTGACCTCTCTACAGATTTATTATAAGTATAGATAGATATAAGTGTCACTATGGGTTATGTTATGATAGTAAAGTTCAACTCTTTCACACGCCACTAAAGGTAAATCTAGAATACGACCAAAATTCGCGTGCGTGGGCGCAGTATTTCGGTTTTCCTTATGAGGCGACCTTAACTCAGTTCTCAGAAACCGATGCTTTGAACTTTTATAAGTGTTCGTTGGTTTAACAATACGAAATATGAATGAATCACCCTACCTACAGAAGTACAAATAATTTGAAGGCAATTAAATATACTATATTCTGTATTAGAAAAAAGGGAAACGATGACATTATTTTTCTGTACGATACCCGTTACTGGGTTATAAACAACGACATAGGGACGACACAAAATAAAAGCATCTTTTGTAACTAACTTGAAAAGCCCCTTTTTAGGCAAGTTACATTGGTAGTGGAACTACTCGTAGTCTGATATGATAGAGCTCAAAAATACTTAATTATATACATAACATACCATCACGCCTTTATTCCCCGAAGGGTTAGGCAGAGGCGTACTAATGTACACACACCCATAAGTAATATCTAGATATTATTATATATTCATTAAATAATAAATATTATATATTAATGGCAAATTGGCAAAATGGCACAACAGTCTATTTGTACTAGGGCAAGTAGCTGAAATTATGCTGGAAATTGTATTTCATTTATTTGTCAATTCACCAATATTGTACAAGATAATAGTACTATATATAGGTCTCTTACTCTACAAAATGTAAACGCGCCATGCAACGAGCTTTTAATCTACAAAGTATTTGTATGGTTTGTTTTAAGAGGTACCTTGCTTACGTATATCAGTCGGCCGTCCATCGAGGAAACTGACCACATATTTTACAACTTCGGCATACTTACTGACTGAGTCACGTGGCGTGAAAGTTCATTCATATTACGCATAGGATCTTTCAACATGATGAACTGCCATTATTTATATAATACAACAAAAAATGGTATTTTTACATTTATTTTTCATAAAGGGTTGTTTATCAATTGTATCACGGGTACCTTAAGATTTTTAGGTTATGACTCAGAGATTTTTTGGAGGCGAGAACACCCACCTGTTATTCATTTATTTGAGATTTATTATTGACTATTTCTTGTTGTTTTATCTAGATTAAACTAATTGGTTAAAGTTGAGTACTATGGTTATGCACCAATATTAGAAGATCCCTCTTTATTTAAACACATTTTTAATTTGACAAGTCTTGTTTAGAAATCTTTATCTTATTAATAATCTAGATAAAACTCAAAGGTGACTGACTGACTGACATAGTGATCTATCAACGCACAGCCCAAACCACTGGAGGGATCGGGCTGAAATTTGGCATGCAGGTAGATGTTATGACGTAGGCATCCGCTAAGAAAGGATTTTGATAAATTCTACCCCCAAGGGGATAAAATAGGGGATGAAAGTTTGTATGAAACTTTGTCAATTTTAAACCGATCGGGCTGAGACTTTGCATGAATATAGATACTATGACGTAGGCATCCCCTAAGAAAGGATTTTGATAAATTCCACCCCTAAGGGGATAAAATAGGGGATGAAAGTTTGTATAAATCTTCTTAGATTTTCGACTGATTGAACTGAAATTAAAGATTGGAGCTACTATGTTGAAGACGTCCGCTTAAATAGGATGTTGATAAATTCAACCCCATGGGGATAAAATAAGGGATGATGGAGGATGTAAATGTATTAGTTTGAACTATCAGTACCTAATGGAACGAATAAATTAAGACGAACAAAATATTAATAATAATACTTTTTAACGCGAGCGAAGCCGCGGGCAAAATAATAAATAAATTTCGACCTATGAAATAGGGGATAAAAGTTCATATGGAACAAAGTAACTATTCCACGCGGACGAAGTAGCGGGCAAAAAGCTAGTTTCATAATAAGCGCTAAAATATGTTTGTATAGGGCTTATTCTAGAAATTGTGTATGTTCAGCACATTGAGAGCACGTGAACATCAAAATACAAGGTGAATTCTCAAAATTTTGAAACTTTATGAGCTTTTGAGCTTATCGCTATAGAAATATAAACAAAGCTTCGCGTTGTCATAAAAAGCTGAGACGGACTTACAGAAGGTTGTAATAGTGAGACAGAGACGGCACATGGCCCACGTGAGTTACGTTAACAATAGATTACAAAAAACGGAGGTACCTGGAAGGTAAAGGCGCCTGGTGTCCCGCCCCCGCACAGCTCGGCCTCTGTCTCAAGTCAGTCTGCACGAAAGCCTTTGTTGAGTCGAGCGTTCGGATCTATTGAACCTATTTCAATTTGTAACCAATAAATAGAAAAAGTGAAAAATTATTAATAACGTCTCATAGTTGTGACTTTGCGAGTAACTTCATTAGCGGAGTGTGTTGCATCGCGACAGTTGCGTTCAATTACTTTTTTTTACTTAGACCACCTGCTACTCTAACCCATATCTGACGTTTTCGCGCCGAAACCTTAAGGTTTCCTGCCAATGCGGCTGATAATAACATTAATAACTAAGTTTTATTATAATAGTGAAGTAGAACATTGTGGATAGGCATATCTCAACGTAGTTGACGTGCGGTGAAGAATTCAAATGAAAAGTTTCTCAATCCTACGTGTGTCGGTTACTTATTGCCGTACAGAGTTGTTTGCGAACGCTAAGACAAATGTATATTTAGTTTGCGGCCATTGTGTTTGCGATAGGTATGAAGATTGAATCCAAATGAGGAACTGAATTCGCTTGGTTAATTGTGTGATTCGTGTGAGCGATGCGGACTACAGTGAAACGATGATCAAGTTTCGTTACAAACGTAAGGAGTCGAGCGATGGCGGCAAGAGCGGGACGGCGATACAAAAGCAGAAGATCGAGGGTCTACGTGACCGGGAGCTGCTGCCTCCAAAGGATATGCTGCTGACTGGTTCTCTGGCCGGAGTGAGGAACAACACACTTCCGCGCTCGCGACCCTCCTCAGCAGCGAGACGAGAACCTCATGAATCTCCGCTCAGCCAAACAACTATTTCGCTGTTTCGAGTAAGTCTTTTAACCTGAAACTGCGATAGTATCTAGGTATAACGATTGTTTTTAAATCATTTTTTTTAATTTAAATTCGTAGCTAATGAATTCATAACGGTATTCAACCATATTAGCTACATACATAACTACAACCTACATAATAATTTCAACAATTAGCTCATCTGCAATTTATTGTACCAAGTTTTCAGATAGAGGTTAACTATTTTATTACAAATGTAATCGTGTCGTTACCTCATTGGCTGCTAATTGCACATGTAATTATTTATTAGAACACAACCACTGCTGTTTATGGCATCGATACCTACGTTTAATGAATATTAATGTTAACTTGTATCTAAATATGCAATTAAATCATTGGAATTGCAGATTAATTAAATGACACTTAGGTACCTCCATCCATTTACAAGTTAAATTTAATGATTTCAGGAAGATTTGCAATGTACCTAATCTTTTACGTAAATGAATTAAACTGAAAATTTCTGCCTACACCAGATTTACTAAGGTCGAATTATTAAAGCGTGAATTGTCCATACCTACAGGAAAATTATCATGTAGTCATTGCAAAAATAGAGAAACTTCTGTTTCACTGGCCCTTTCAGCCCGAACGGTGATTTATATAAGTCTTCGTTGGAGGGCAGGAAAATATGCATATTTCCGTAAAGTACAATGATGTTACTTAATAAACTGACAAAGAATAAGTTGTCGATGCGTTACTCGTCGCTGACCCGCTAAAGGCTATTGTGTCGATGCCTCCAAAGGCAATTTGTCTCGGGAATACGTAAAATGCCCACTTAAGTATGTATGCGCAAGCGTCCATCGTCCTCTGTCCTCCGGCGTAACTCGCGCCTTGAATTGACTATTGTCTCTTCGTGACATACGCCAACATTATATTGAAACTTATTCTTTATTATTCATATTTCAAACACGTTCATACTTTACGCCGCGGTTAATATTAATATTCATCAGATAAATAAAGCTTAGTTTTATAGGGTCTTTGTGTTCAGGAAATTAACTTACTTGGAGGTATGTATCAAACTTCGGTAGAATAAAATATTAGACACTTTAAGGAATCGAGAATGATGTCAGTTTAATCATCCGTTAAAAGGCATACTGTTAAGATTAAGTGCTCTTATAGTTACATATGGATACATTTTAATGGAATTTAATTTTTCATTCAATGTCTTTTAATGGATTCTAGGTATTCATTTGAGTCATGCCTGAAAAAGTTGACAGAGCTTTATGATTTCAAATGTTTTAATTAAAACCTGTGAAATCGGTGGATATCGTTAATTATAATGGCTGCTCGCTTTGATGTGCCCATTCTGTGTATACTTACAGCTACTATATACATAAAATATAGTATTTCCTATGCTTTTGTGTGATAAACCTAATATGATTTTACATAAATAGTTGAAAATATCCCACGATCCTTAATTAATACATAAATGGCACGATTTTCCTAGTTTTCTCGCCTCGTATTGAAACCATCGTAGTTACCAGGCGATCAGAGAGCGCAAGAAGCAGGGTCAGGTCGCTGGCTGGGTTCACCGCATCATTCTCACGTAACAATAGGCTTCGGTTTGCCTCGGTGTGGTTCGGTGTAGCCGCGTTCTCACCCGCCGCGCTGCTGTGCCACAAATGTCTAACATGTATGATGCATTACTTCCGTGTTTGTTTGTATCCTCCATATCGTTATTCATTAACATGGGATAGATTAGAAGAGATGAACCAAATATAATCACCTCGTTTGTATGCTTTTGCTTATCCATGTCGCCAAACGCCCTTTGGCGTTTGTTGGACCTATGCATTTTATGAGGTGCTGCAGGTGCCCATGGGCGGCGAAGACCACTTTCTATAGGTTGGCTCGAAATCTTAAATGAATCTAAAAGAAATAAAATAAATCTAAGCCAAAAGCAATCTTATACAAAATCATAATATAATTAAAAGGATTTTTAATTATTACAAGTACTTAATGCTTTCAATGTATATCCCGGAAACGGATCTTATCGAGTCAAACAGATCTTTAGAATAGCCATCTGAAAAACATGTTCAATTTTATTTTCATAAAATTTTGGGTCACGCTTCAGTTAAGTAGGTACTTATCTTTCATTGAAACATCAATTAACCGACGGTTAACGCTAAGAACGTTAAAAAAGTTACCACAAAAACATCACAACTAAAACGTGGAAAGATGCTAACTCTTTGTTAACAATACAAATTGCAATGAATGTAGAAATAAAATACAACACTTTTGTATGATTTTTTCGTTATCATGATCAGTTATCAATTAGCATTTACCTATGCCTCTTTCTGTTAACATGGTTGCTGCAATTTTTCATAAGAACTAAGAAATGTTTACGGGTTTCTTGCTGTTTCAAAGTCGTTGACCGTCGGAATGGCTTGTCTGTCTAATCAGGTTTGAAAATTTTTAATTCTTAAGAGCAATGCACTTATGCTAAAATTTGTCTAGATTTTATTTTGCAAACTACTTATTACAGAAATATTAAAAAAGGAATAAACACTAAAGGAATAATTATGCGTAAAATTCGGGAAAAAGTATTAATAAACCTTTAATAATAAAAACCTGTAAGCAGTGTCCCACTGCAGGGCATTATATTTATTTACAAGGCCGAATAAACCCTTGCAAATAAATATTTATCCTTTTATTTATATTCTTTTGGATAAAAAAGCTTACTACATAGCTAATCTGCCTGATTTCAGAACATGTAAAATAGCTCCTTTACCATGGTATAATTCCACGCTCATGAGCGGTATTGTGAATTAGCAAGATAAACATGATCACAGTATTTTGGTTGTTTGAATTAGACAGCCCGGTAACTTCGAATCTGGTTTTAGCCGTGTTTATAAAACCGTCTAACGGAAGGCGCAGGCGCAAGCTGCGTCCGCCGTGCACCGGAAAATACGCCATTTAATTGTGCACTCATCTTTATCAAGTTAAATAAACATGTTTGTAATCAACTGAGCTTTCACACGAGTTAAATACTTATGTCTGTTCAGATTGTAGATGACATGATAAATAGTTAAATATCAAAAATAATTTAGCTAAAACACAATGTCGAAAATTCGAATAATTACTGTTGCTGTACAGCCAGTTTTTTTGCACTTTAAGCGTGTTTTAAATCGCACAATATGCAGCACTACATCTAAAATGTTGAATAACTTTTAGTTTACTAACGATTACGAAATCGTAAAACAGCGAGATATATCTACGCTTTACGTCAAATCACCTCGGCTGGGTCACGCCGTGTTTGTGACCTATACCTTAACTCGTATTCGTGCCATACTGGTTTTGTTCCAGTCTCGTATTAACACTGTTGCCACGATATTCAATCTTATTGTGTGCATATTAAAACCGAAATTTACGAAGCGGATAGTGGGTCACAACTTTCTTTATGCAGAGACTGTAGTGGCCCCGTGTATTTTTTTATGAGAAATCGTTCGCTGGTTCAAAGAATAAAGATTTTTTATGTCAGAAATATGTATATTGACAATGACCCTTTAAATTTTAATTAAGAAAAGTGGTTAATGGTACACCCAAAAAACTGTACAAACTTTAGATGTTTTTGGACTATAAAAAAAGTAATCTCGAGCTGCATTCTAAATAATATTTCACTTGTTTACAGGAATTATTCACACAGCTGCAATGGTCTGCAGAACGGGCACCGGCAGCCGATGGTCTGCGTCGCGCGCTAGGCGGCGGCGGGGCTCGGTTCCAGCTCGGCTGCATGGCGGATGCCAGCGAGTGCTTCGAACATCTGTTGCTCCGAGTGCACGCCCACGTGGCCGCCGGCTCCGGCGACCGCCGCGACGACGACGCCTGCAGGGCGCCGCACTGCGTACCCCACCGAAAGTTCGCTATGATGCTCGTCGAACAATCCGTATGCAGCGCGTGCCAAGCCACGTCGGAACCACTCCCATTCACTCAGGTAAGACAACCTTGCCATTCAGAAAACTCATGTTCAGATATCCACTTAAATAATACATATTCATACTTCTATTCTATAGTCTCATAAATGATGTAATAAGATGTTTTTTTCATTACTTTACAGATGGTTCATTACGTATCAGCTACAGCTTTAACAGCTCAAGCTGCTCTAGGTGAACACGGTGACAGTTTTGGTCTGCTACTAAGAAAAGCAGGAGGAATGGGCGATATCAGAGATTGTCCGGTAAGTGTTTAGGAATTCAATCCAAATAATAATTTTGCCTCTTCTAATCTAAAAATTATATACTACCTATACTATACTATACTCGTATACTAGCTAGCTGTTCCCTAGAAATCTTTCAGGAATCTAGTTGCTGTAGTTTCGACTGTGCGTTAATACGTCAGTCAGTCAGGTTCTTCTTTTATGTATAGATGATTATAATAAAATGTATTTTTCTTTATTTTTGCAGAATGCCTGTGGAGCAAAAATTCAAATATGTAGAACGCTAATGAATCGCCCAGAAGTAGTGTCAATTGGTATGGTGTGGGACTCCGAGCGGCCCGCAGCAGAACACGTGGCGGCCGTGTACGCAGCCCTCGGCACTGAGCTACGGCCGACGGACGCCTTCCACGCGTGCGTGGACCGCGCGTGGGCGGCGCGAGCCACGCACCGCCTGGTCGGACTCGTCACCTACTACGGCAAGCACTACTCCACTTTCTTCTTCCATAGTAAACTCCGACTTTGGATTTACTTTGATGACGCAGATGTCAAAGAAATAGGACCGGAGTGGTCACACGTCGTGGAAAAATGTCAAAGAGGACGATTCCAGCCGCTCCTTCTTCTATACGCTGCGGTTGATGGAACGCCGTGTGACACTCGTCATGCTCCTAAAGATGTTGTTCCATTCCCGGCGCCTGAACCTCGGCGAGCGGTGACCCCAGCGCCCGAGCGTCCAGCGACTGGTTTCGCTCGGCGTGCCGTCACTCCAGGCCCAGACAATGAAAGTGATTATGTTAGCAGAAAAGCAGTAGAGAACATGCTGGAAGTACAAGCCAACCGACGCGCACAACTAAATCGTAGTTTGAGTACTGGCTCTGGGTCGGACACCCAAGAGAGGCCGCGTGCACGACGAGACTCGGGAAACTGGAGCGGAGACCGTAACAGTGCGTCGTCCGCTTCGTCTTCGACAGCCGAAAGTCCTTATATGTATCCTCGAGGTCGTGGTGCCGGCAGCGTTCCCGGTAGTCCTACACGCAAAGGAGAGCTATCAAGTGGCGGTTCTTGTGACGCTGGTTACGACTCGTACTCCCTGTCCTCTACGGATAGCCTACCTCTGCAACAAGGTCTACGCCACAATTTACAATTGGCACAGATACCAGAAATAACTACACGTGGTGAATGTGAGGCTCTCTGTTTGGAAGCTGACAGGCTGCTAGAAAAGTCCCGAAATGCAGAAGACTCGGCTGATTATGAAACAGCCCTAGTGCTCTGTGATGCCGCCGCTTCTAAAGCTCGAGCAGCAATGGATGCACCGTACAATAATCGTCACATGGTCACATTTGCTCGCATGAAACACAACACATGCGTAATGCGAGCACGTAGTCTTCAGAGGAGAATGGCTGGTATGACCAGAGTGGCTGAAATGCCTCCTGCTCCGATAAGAAATACAAAAGGTGGCCTTGAAGCCTCACCTATGACAATTGAAATTTATGCCACGTTACCCAAAAAGAAAGGCTCTTCTAAAAAGTCTCCTAAATGTATTGATGATGATATAGATACTATTACTCGCGAGCGCCCTCCGAGGCACAAATCTAGGGATGATGACAAAATCAGAGAAAAACGGTCGAGAAGTGAAGACCGGAGTCGCGCTCGGAAAGAAGTTACTATTGTAAAGGCAACAGACAAGAAAGAGGAATCAACTGAAGACAAAGATAAGAAAGCCAGTAAAAAACAACATAAAATTCGGAGAAAGTTATTGATGGGCGGTTTGATAAGAAGAAAAAATAGATCTATGCCTGATTTGACAGAAGGTGCAGATGGAAATGCCGATACAAGTAACAAAGAGAAGCGTGTCTCGTCCGTCGACGACACTGACGTCGGACGGACGACTGAAGATAAAACAAATTTAAGTGGCTACTTATCAGAAGGGCATTTAGAATACTCAGTTGCAAGTGGCACCAATCCAAACCTCGAGAGGAGCAAACTTATGAGGAAAAGCTTTCACGGAAGTGCGGGTAAAATACTGACAGCCGCAAAAGTACCCCCTCCACCACCACTACGCACTACTTCTCAACTCACTGGTTCCAAATATGCTTACACGGAACACGGAAAGGGTCCTTATCCACCAGAAATTGAAGAAGACGGTGGCTTCTCAGAGCAGTACGGTGACGAGCCCCAATCGTTGCCGTTCTTACATTCATACGATGAAAAGGCTGGTAGCCACTACGACAGGCTAGACAACTCGCCGGCACAGAATTTCCACACGGTGGTGACAAAAGCTATGATCCACCAGGAACAGAGTCCTGTGAAAAGAGACACGATGCCACCGTTACTACCATCTCATAATACGATACAAAACCTGACGCATACATTCGATAACGGTGTGGACGTGGTTGACTGTGCCATGCCTCCGAGGAGGTCGCCCACTATGTTCGAACTACCACCATACCCCAGTCCCATGAACTCTGTGAATCACTCGCGACAGCCCAGCGAGGAGTTCCCACCGCCTCCTCCGCCGATTGATTTGACGCCACTACATGACGAACTCGAGAAGATTCAGAGTATAAGCGAATTGTCTATGGCAAGCGATATGGGAATGGCTAAAGGGACATTATTGGCAAGCCTTCAGGAGAAAAGAAATAAAATTCTAAGAAATGAGCAGTGCTCTCCTCCAGTAAGTCAGATGGAAAAGTTGAACACCCATCCAACTTTATTAAAGGAGCTACAGGCTAAACAGGCAACCTTTAAATTGAAGAGATCTGGTTCTTTGGAGGGTCAGCTATCGAGTTCCAGCGATGGACACAACCTGTATGAAAGTAATAACAACGTCAGAAATATCGCCTCTAGATTCGAAAACAACACCCAAAATCAATCTCAGGATGGTGACAGAACGCATATAGGTTTTGTTGGCATGAGTGGAAATAGAGATGTAATTAATTGCTCCGACCAATCTAACGCTGGGCTTCATCGACGGGCATCGGCATCATCCATTGATCCGAAACAAATTGAAGAGGAACAAAGCGACCAGAAGTGTGCTCCCAATAACTACGGCGACCGGTCGAAACCCAAGAAGAAAACGGTGTCCTTCTGTGACCAGGTTATCCTAGTCTCTACAGCTGAAGACCAGGAAGACGATAGTTATATTCCGAATCCTATTTTAGAGAGGGTTCTGAAATCGGCCATGAACAAACCTGAGCTGACAACACTGCCTCTTCAATCAGAAAAACCGTCACTCCAGCGACAAGACTCGTTTGACAGTCAGTCGTCGCGGTCGACCATATCCTCACTATCACAAAACTCATTCGTACCCAACGACAACTCACACGCTGAATACGTCCGATTACAGAATAATTATCCTCCATATCAGATGCCGCCGCCCAATCGTTTACAACAACCATACAACGCACAAAAGAATAATAGTGTTTACGGCACGAACACACTTGTACAAAATGCGCCAAGTCAAACTGCAGGAAACAGCAATCAAATATACCAAACACTACCCACCAGTATACCACAGAGTACCACTAGCCCCATACCGTACAATCAACCGCCGTCAGTCTACTCGAACCACAGCAGCTCAAGCCCACCGAACTTTAGCCAAAACCCTGCGAACAGACTGACCCCTACGCACAATTCCGCTTACATGCCCAAGCACCCCGTCACCGTGCAGAGGCCCGTGCCTAACGCATGCCATCCGCCCTCGCAGCTGCACCCGATGAACCAGGCCATCAACAACGCTTACTACCACAGAGTGCCCCAAACGTCATGCACTTCAACATTGCCCAGCAGTAACTACACAACAAACCGCCAGTATGGGCATAATATACCTAATTCTAATCATTCTCCTTATCAAAGTGTGCCCACCAATTCACCAGCTTACCAGAGCTACCACAACCCACCGACAAACTTTGCAAGCTCCGAATATTCTAGTCGATACCCACAGGCAAGTAGTGCAAACCCCTACACCCAGTCGCCGTATCAGAGGGTGCCACCACCCCACGGCGACGTAGCCGTCGAAAACTACAATAATTATCCACAAAAATTACCTAACAATTACTACGTAGACAACCCGTCTAGCCAGCCGCTTGTACAAGACACGAGGCACTATGCTAACACCCAACAACAACGCTCCCTGTATAGCCAAAACGTTAATGTAGATAGTAATGTTAACAGCGAGCAAGTGGCACAGTATCAGTATGCGCAGAACGGTTACAATCCGTACCAACATATACCGCCGCCAAAGCAGTTGCAAAAGAAATCAGTATCGTTCGAGCCTGGCACAAAAGGTGGAACGGACTCACCGATACCGCCACAAATGAACGGCAACCCTCCGTACTCTAGTGACACACAAGCGTCACAGAAAACACTTTGCAACTTATGTCGCAAGAAAACCATCAACCCACCGGCAATGTATTGTCCAGATTGCGATTTTTACATGTCTAGGTTCAAACCCCGCTCATAGCAATAATTATGTATTTCCAAAACGCGACAAAACATACTCAATAGTGTAACTATTTCAATTAACTTGGTATCTTGATTCAACCCATATGGGATGTGTTAGTTATTCAATGTACCTATGTATTATTATTGTGAAGTAATTAAACAGTTTATAAAATATATTATTGTATTAAGGCTTGACTGATCTCATGTGGGAAAATATTTTTATAAACATTGCAAAGTTACAATTTGTAAGTTTTGTATGAATTAAATTTATTTCTATAAAGTGCCTTAAAGTAGACTCGTATTTTTTAATGAAAATGTTAATATGATTGTTTCGACATCGCAATGAATAAATTATTTACAATTAAGCATATATATGAGTTTAATTTATTTGTGTGTTTTTCTCCTTTTTTCATTTCATTTTCCAATATAGCCTGCTGCCTGCCACCACTTGCACTGAAACATCGACAAAACTTGAACTATTGTGCAGTTTAAAGTTATATATGTTATAGCTTATAAACTTCGTAAAATATATTAAACACAGGTGAAGTTCTTGTTGGTTATCTCTATGGCCCCATTATTCGGAAATGCCGGAAACTAGATGAGTTTCTAAGAATGAATAAATTGGAACGTGCAAAACCATGGGAGCGGGGGCACAAAATATTTATGGCTATCATAATTATACAAAATATTTTTATCAAATCCGACTGATAATCCTAGAGATTAGCGCGTCTTCAGCTTTATTGTATTAGTAATAGAAGATTTAAAAATAAATGAAATAAGTAGGTACTTATTCCAAAGTCACTGATAAATACGTAGAAGATTTATGCGTGTAGGTTAATGTCCAAAATTGTTGATCATCTATGCAATGAATGCGGTGTTCTCCTTTATTTAACCATTTCCTATGAACAAGGAGAATGCAAGGTCGTTTTAAGGTAATGAAAAGCACTTCCCTGAAACTAAACCTAATCGGCCGCACATACAATCTCTACGTTCGCCGAAGTTCTCAAAAAAGCTAGGATAAAGTCTAAACCAATGAACATGCCTGATGCTTGAGAAGTTTAATAAATAGTAAATGAAGAGAAAGAGCTGTGCCGGGATCTTAGCAGGTGAAATGTCCTCTGAAGGCAGGAATGAGAATATAATTTTATTAAGCAGGTATACTATTACTACTTACTACCTACCTTTATAAAGCTAAGTGGTAGTGGTCATCACTAGTAGAAACCTACTTACCGGATTTACATTTAGTTAACCGTTACAACTTACTCTATTGTAGGTAGATAAATATTTCTCTCAAGATTCTACAACAACAAATAACGACAAAGAAATTCTCATTAGCAGCTCGGAGTCTGGATCTGTGCCCGGTTAATGGCTATAGGCTCGCCCCCTATAACATGGGACCTAAACATACCGGCGAACTGTGGGTGTACATTAAGTACACCTCTGCCTAACCCTTCGGGGAATACAAGCGTGATGGTATGTTATGTTATGTTAAATATGAACTTCCAATGATATAACTATATAATGTCATTGGGAACTTCAGTCAGATTGTCCGGTTTGACCTTTTGCTTTTGGTATAAGCACCTACTTATTGCTGTCTCATTAGTCTAGTGGTCCTGGGTTCGATCCCCAGGTCGAGCAGTGTCATTGGATTTTTCTATGAAATTCTTAGTAGCAGCTCGGAGTTTAGTAGTCTATGAAGCGTAGGTACATAAAATACCTACGCCTCATCCTAACCCTTCGGGGAATACAAGCGTGAAGGTAGGTATGTTAAGATAAACCTACTTAAATTACTCTAATCTTCCTAGAAACAGAACAAGAGAAAGAAAAGAGATCAAATTTACTATCCCGCAGCTCGAAACCGTTCTTTCATTTACACCACATTTTAAACTTTATTTTTGTAGCGATAAAGTCGATACTTATCTTGGATGACAAATCCTAAGGGATGATGTGACATAGGAAATTATGCACTGCTCTATGCTAATAGAGTACACTGGACAAGAGGTCAGTGCAAAGAGTATAGTAATGGGTCAGTGAATTAAGTGATGAGTTGATGACTGATGAAGTGATGACAGTGTTGCGACTTGCGGCGATCGTACAATGGGTCTTACGATGTAATGGTAATTAAAAAGTCGTATTCCAAGAAGGTCATAAAAATAAAAATAGTAGGTAAAAACTTTTCACTTTATTAATGCAATAGAGAATTAAAATTACAAAATAAGACTCTTTATGTTTATATTAGAGTTTTATTATTCAAATTACTCAACATTTCTCGTGTTGGAGAAAAATCAACACAACGTCCAAAACGTTATATGTGTTTTGCTAATAGTGTGGCGTTGGTCTCAATGCTAAGTTCGGATTTTCGTTTTAGTTACTGAACTGAAGCATCATCGGTCACAATCAGCATTACGACCAGTCCCAATATCAAATCAGTCAGTAGATTTGCTTACTAAAGATAGGACTTTGACATAATTATGATCCCTAACCTAAAGTAATGTTAAAATCCTATCTCCAGTAAGCAAAACTATCGACAGATTTATTATTGGGACTGGCCATTAGAGTAAATCTAGAGCAAATTATGCAATAGGTACCTATTATTAAAGTTATCAAAAGTACTTATTTTTGTCCAAAATTCGTCTGGCGTCCGGTTTTTAGAAAATATTAAATAGTTGTATGACTTAGTAAACTGCCTTTGATGTCTAACTTTACCAAATGCATAAATATCCCAATAACTCTCTTAATTTCTACATCTGGCACACGAAAACATAGTAGTTAAGATGATTATAAATCTGGCAATTCATGACAAATACCGCAATTGTCAAAATGTCAAACGCCCGTAAGCCGTTGAACAGCATCGGACGACTCTGGATATTTTATGGAGCTAATAACTTTTGATGTATGTTGAACAATTACACTGTTATTTGATTATGTTTAACATATTTTTCAAGCTTCTGCCCGCGACTTTGCCTGCGTGGACTTCAGAATTGGGTCCGACGTACGTGTAAACGTACGTAACATAGGTGTTATTCCAGACTATAATCTATCTCGGTAAAACAAGATTATGAGCAAGAATATTACATGCAATATTACGGACAAATTTGAGTTTGAATGGGGATTTAAGTTTAAAGTTTTGCAATTTGTGTGATTATATGTTCGTAATAAACAATTTTTTTTTTTTTAAATAAACGTCGCCCCACACTAGGATTTTCTCCTGTATCGTGGGTGCGTTTACAAACACAAATTCTCACATACACAAACGCCCAGACCCGGAACAACTATCTGTAGATCATACAAATATTTGCTCCGTGTGGGGATCGAACCCACAACACGTGGCGCAGAAGCCGATCGCTCAACCGCTACGCCAATCGTGTCGTCAAAAACAAAACAAAACAATGAATGAAGATGAGAAAATATAGAGTTGATAAAAATTATTAATACTGTACAATCAATGACATTAAATAGTTAAATAGAGGTAGACACGTTATCATCCTTCAAATGCGAATATTGTTTCGTGGGAAACGTGTAATTTGTAGTGTCACAGCGGTGGACCGACATCGCAGAAGTGTGTTTGACAGCGCTATTGACAGCAATAAATTTTAATTATAATTAAATGTGCCGTTTTGTGCTGCGATACTACATAAATTATTATACTAAAGTAAGAAAAGAGCATGTAGTATCTTATCACAAGTAAATTAATAAATTCTTAGCTTCCGTACAATTTATTTCATTATTTTCGTTGCAAATAAAATTTAAAATGAAAGAAAGAGTCAGCGCATGCCTTATTAGTATGAGAGAAAGGGACCCAATACTTTTCATGTCACTCGTCACTATATACGGAAATACTGGACATATCAAGTGTGTCATTTAAGACAACTGCTTAGTGCTATTTCTTTTCATCTTATGCTGCCTGTATCTATGCGCGCGCTCATTAGGAAAGCCTAAAATTTTTAGGATTATAGGTATGGACAATTAGCGCGACTCAATTTTATATGACATTTACTATGAACATGGCGTATCTAATAGTTTTATATCATTGTGTACAATACATATATATATATATATATAAACGTATTGTACACAATAATATATATATATATATATATATATATATCATCATAAAAACAAAATGTTGTTTTGTGTGACACTGACAACCCTATTCACTACTGGTTGAATGTATGAAAACTTATTATATAGCTGTCCTCACTTTGCTTTGTCGTTTCTACAGAGATATAAGATCTGAATAATGATAAAAGAATTTCAATCAAGCAGGCTAAAGATTAAGATTCATTTTAGCTTGTAGTTTGTTAAGAATTATAATGTTTTAATACAGAACTAGACAAAGATGTGGCTAATTATGGTTATCTTTGCCTACTTGTAAAATCAGCAATAATGTAGAATTCTGCAATGGAAAACCCTATTTTAAACCTTATTTCTCATGTAATATAATTTACAAGTAATCACTCAGTTCTGGGATATAGGTCAAAATGTTCGAAGTTCAGGCAAAGTTGCGGCAGTTTACGGTACGTACGGTTTTTATCTTTCTTTTTCTGTTTAACTAAAACCATTGCATGTAAATCATTATTGTAGCTAAAAGTAGTGTATAGTGTCAATTTTGACCATTGACACAGTTTTTGGCTTGTTAAGCATTTAAAGGTAAAGGTTTTAGTTCTCAGTTGTGAATGCTGTATAGTTAATGTCGCGATTACTACTGCCATGAATCTAGAACTTGATAAATACCTACAAACTGCGAAAAATAACTTGAAATTTGAATTTCGCGGGCTCAGGTGAACGATCCGCTATAAGAACACCTTGTTTGGAACGTTTGTAATGTACATATGTACCTTTAAAAGCGGTTGTCCGTCGGGGTTAAGACTGGGTTCTTTTAAGGGATGTTTACCAATTAAAATCACTCCGATTGTCACCTTCAACCTTCAACACAATACAGGGGGACGGGACAATGTTCCAAGGTACTCTTAAAATATTTGTTCAGAACCTTGCTGTGTAACACTGGTTGTAAGCTGTTGTAAGGGGAGCTATAATCAGAATGTAATATTAAAGATGTATGTATCTTGATATATTTTTTTATGGTAGAATTTTTATTTATAATACAGGCATCCCTGTCTCTGTCTCAATGTTACCAAATATACACAATCTCCCTTTGAATAAGAAAATTATATTAACGAGTATACACGGTCTTATTTAAATGCCTAAAATGTAATTAAATAATAGTTTTTAATAACTATTTTACTCTTTTGATTATTATTATCTTTATTATTATTTTGAGAAATAAGGTATCAGAATTCATTAGTTGCCATTGTCAAAGTACATAAATAAGATGTTAGAGTACACAACCCTTGGTTTTACTGAACAGCCTTACCAAACTGTGCTCATTTTAAAATTAATAATTGCAAAATAATTATCATTGTTACACGTAAAATCATGATAGCTGGGAGTTTAGTTTATTTTAGCTTGTAACCCAGTCGGTGTAGAACTTCTAGTTCATAAAGTTGGCAGTTCTTTAATGGCGACCGCGGGTGACGGGTCGTTTGTCAGGAAAGTTGAAAACTGTCACTATTCAATATTTTAGATTTTTAAGTGTAGGTTCTGTGTTTACGTAAACATGACGGGGATTTTGCCTACATACCAACGATTTGTAAACGGAGTTCCTGTGCCGTCCATTTCTCGGCGTTCCTTCCGTCTACGGGAAAAATATTTGATTGTTTCTGTACTTTTGACATTCGGGATCGTGTGGTTAGGGGCACTGTTCTACTTGCCAGAGTTTAAAAGTTCCAATAGTGTGAACGATAGTGTTTACAATGTTTATAAGAGAATCCAGAAAGCTGGCCCTGAGCTGCTTATGCCCCCTCCACTCGCACAAAACGACGTTGGAGACTTTCCTGTCGTGGGGATCGTTCATCACGGTGAGGAGGGTGATGATCCTCACATAGTGCAGGACCGGAACCGCTTACGAGCCAAGATAGAGGAGGATATGGGCATGAAAGTACTAGAGAGGCCACAGTTTGACGTAGCACCTTCTGTGTCGTCTTCGCGGGGGCCGAGCAAGCCTCCAGTAGATGCGATTGAAGAGCCCGCAGTTGGGAACAATGCTGCTAGCAAAGACGTATCACCTTCGGGACCGAAAGCGGAGAGCTCTGACAAATATGTGGCTGTGGCACTGGCACCAGGAGCCGACCCAGATATCAAACACAAACTAGAAACTGTCAAAAAGGTGAGTCATGTTTATTAAGTACCTATGTAACAAAGTACTTGGAGTATGTTGAGTATTATGGTTACATAGGTGTATTAAATATCAATCAAATCAATAATTTTAATTTTTCAAGATCTTTAGGGTTATTATTATGATACTCAGGAATATAATTTCAAAGGGAACAATTAATATCTAAAAAGTACTTTCATTTAAATACAATCATGCTCTTTCAAATGGATTTTGTTGATTGAATTATAGATGTGTATTCATAACCAAAGTTTAAGTAGAAACAGAATCCAAGCATAATGAAATTCATGAATGAGAAAGTTATTACTCAAAATTGTGTTTAACACAGCATAACAAATCAAAACTATTATAGCATAATTTTTATTTGTACAAATATAGCAGTTATTCATTCACCATGTTGGTATAATATTCATTATTCAAATATATTCAGGCTTTGAGTAAATAACTATTTATGTGTACAGTTGTTCAGTATTATGTTGTTGTTTCACATTAGTGTATATTAAGACAATATTATATTATTAATGATGTTTGAAGAAAATCAATCATTATAACAATAACAATAAAAAGTTATAAGTACATACTTGTTAATAGGTAATGAAAAAAATTGGTTAAATGACATTATCTCTTATCAGTTGTATAGGGCAATAGTACTATCAGTTTAAATACCTGACATTGATAAATATCCTAATCTACATGTGGTACTACTGTTTGATAAGAACAGATTTATACCTGATAAACCTGATATATATCTGTTGTCTTATCTTTAACAATAATACGAATAAAAAAGCCTATAACAAAATACCATAATTTAGGAGTTTATTAATTTTGGTGTAGATAAAATTATGCCGTGCTGGACCGTGTTGAGTTAAAATTACTTGTGGTGCCAAATGTTGTAATAATTTGTTTCCCTAAAGCCATATATTTAAACATTTTTGTAGTGTTTTCTTTTTCAATAAAAAATATGTAGCCTGACACTAGGAATTTCTCCTGTATCGTGGGTGCATTTCACAAACACAAATGATCACTTACACCCAGACCCGGAACAACTACCTGTAGATCATACAAATATTTGTTCCGTGCGGGGATCAAACCCACAACACATAACATAGAAGCCAATCACTCAGCAGCTACGCCAAAAGTGCCGTCAATATTATAAAAGCCAGCAAAGCATATAAAACCAGGTTACAAGAGCAATCGATTTTACATTGAGTCTGTAATTTCTTACCTACTTGAAGGGTAGATTTCCTAAAATCTGTGCAGAATCACTTCAATAGAATCCTGTATTACATACATTAGTGTAAATAATTGTTTTCAATATTAATTTATATATAATAAATTTTAGTGAAGGAAAAATTTCCATCTCAGGCTGGGTTTCAATCTGCATCCCTATGGTTAATTTAGATTATATTTTAAATTTACTATTCCCATACACTGAATACTTATTATCTTTTTTTGTTTCTGAATATTTTTTTCTGACAACCAAATTTTCCTACCGTAATAAATGAATACACCATAAATTACTTTAACCCTTCGCAAAGTACAAACCAGATTTTAATTCAAAATATTAAATGTTATTTCAGTCTGAACTTCTAGACATAACCGGTGTTAAAATCCTTGCCTTATAGAATGCTATTGACAGTCCCACTTAGGTAATTTGTTAGCCTTGACACCATAGAAGCTCTACAACTGAAGTGCTGAAATAAGTAAGTTTGATCCATACTTGCAGTACTAGATAGTAGTAAAGTTATCTAGGTATTTGCTTAATAAGTTAATAAATAGCATTATTATACAATATGGCTTTAAATATTATAGAGTGCTTATAGAGTATTTATAGACTGTCGCATTAGTCTAGTGGTCGTACGTAAGTGCAGCTACTATTATAGAGGTCCTGTGTTTGATTCCAATTCTCAATAGCAGCTTGCCCTGGCGTCTCCCCAGGTGGAAGACTATCTATGAGGATTTTCCTGCTAAAAAATAGTGTTATACTTAGTTCTCACAAATTAATTCTGAACTGTTATGCACGTAAAATACACGCGCGCTACTAAATACGTTGGTAGTCGCATATTTCCTGCTGAAACAATAGTTGGCGACGAGATAATCCAACGATAAAAACATATCGCGGCATGCATATTAGGCCCTGGTTTATGTGCGTGTCTTAAGGGTTCGGTGGATCAATTCGCACGTACAAACGTAACACCAAAATAAATCGTAATTTAAACAGAATTTAATCAAATTATGTTATTATTCCGATTCGGACACCATTAATCTAGGTTCTTAAGCTACCATTTCGTGAAAAGTACTACACTGGAAATATTTGTAAGTGAATGTACTGAAATGATACTTTAACATTAAACTTTACGAAGTTTCGACCGAATTTCCAGTGAAGCAGTAGTACACGAAATGGTAGGGCAGGAACCTCGATTAACAGTATCCGAATAATAACCAATTTGATTAAATTGTGTTTGAATTACGATTTATTTTGGTATTACGTTTGTATGAGCAATTCAATTTCCGCCGGACCCTTAAAAAAATAGCAAGCAGTTGCATACTGTCTTTATCCGCCCCTCAAAGATCATAGTGCACTGATTAATGTTAGTACAACTACATTCACAGTATTCAGCATGAGCAGTCTCAAGGCTTTTGTCCTTTTTTAATTTTATCATTGTATTGTTTTTTGAAAATTTTGCTTTTGACAGTATTTGCCTTCAGAATATTCCCACAATCATAAAAATAAGATTTTCCTGCTAAAACTAATTTACTCGCTAAGTTTAGCTTACCTATGTTTTATACAAAATAATAATAGCAGCTTTAGGTAGTAATTATTGTATATACTGCAGAGCTCAGGGTCATATGATAATGCACCATGCCTAATCACACAGTACGCGACATACAGCATGGTAATCAAATGCCGTGGTCCATGACGAGATCTAACCAAATGGTTTACCGTTCGTATACTTATATGTATAATGCAAGTTACTATAATAAGCATTTGTTACTGGCACGTGCTTGATATTTATACAGATATAAGCTTAATTTCTGTATTTCCAAAAAGAATCATGAACCCTAATTCTGGAGTTAGCTTTAAAAAATCCTGGAGTTAGCTTTCTAAAGTCCTGGAGTTAGCTTTCTAAAATCCTGGAGTTAGCTTTCTTAAGTCCTGGAGTTAGCTTTCTAAAATCCTGGAGTTAGCTTTCTAAAATCCTGGAGTTAGCTTTCTAAAATCCTGGAGTTAGCTTTCTAAAGTCCTGGAGTTAGCTTTCTAAAATCCTGGAGTTAGCTTTCTAAAATCCTGGAGTTAGCTTTATAAAATCCTGGAGTTGCTCCTATCCAGGAGTACTTCACGCTTCTCTGAAACCGCACAGTATTTGACCATTTTGGCTCTAAGGTACGAAGATTATTTCTCCATAGATGATGAGAGGCACAATAGCAGAAATTAGCAGTAGTCACACAATTCCTCGGAGCAATATTTACGTGGTACAACACACAGGGAGGAAAATAGGCAGTGTCTCCTCAGACTTAGTCGCCATTAATGTCCCTGTTATGATATTACAGTGGACGCTGGCATTTATGGGTCTTCTATACAGGAAACCGTGCAATCTCTCAGGCTATGGAGCCAGAAGCCAAAAGCGACGTGTAGGCTAACAGCCAGTTAGTCAGTTACCGGTTAAGACCTACTGCTTCAACACAGCTATCCGTACTTATTTTGTTTGGCTCACTCGATTTTTGAATATCTAGAGTAACCATTTGGCAGGTGTATTTAAAATATTTCCTCAATGTACTATAGTA
The DNA here is from genome assembly GCA_910591435.1 of Acronicta aceris. Lineage (NCBI taxonomy): Eukaryota > Metazoa > Arthropoda > Insecta > Lepidoptera > Noctuidae > Acronicta > Acronicta aceris. The sequence continues at coordinate 11,856,672 of OU342768.1, forward strand.
GACGAGGTCATTGGGTGTTAGTTTTGGCAAATGATGTGCGATAATTGAATGTCTTCTGTTATGTTAAACACATCTATAATAATTTTATATAATTTCAAAATATTTCTTTCATAGAATCTAGGTAGGTATTTATCCAGTCTTTTATGGCATTATTGCAACTCATCGATATATCGATGACGGCGACCCTAAATTGCAATATATTTCCTAACAAGAAGTCTAACGTGGCATCTAGATTAACTTTGGTTAGCAACCGGGATTTAAATAACGTGTGTTTACAAATATACACATAGGCAAATAGAAGATATTTATCTGAATTTAAACTAACGATAATGTATCATAGGTTTTTCCTAATTTTGCGACATCCTCGGTATTCTGTTGTGCGCTATCTACGTACCTATGTAGATGACGTAGATCACTAATCCAGTTTCCATGACTATTTATGTGAAGCCACGGAATCAAATATTTATAGAGATACCTATGTGGCAGCCACTTATTGCAGAGGAACAAAGACAAAGCCTAATAAGAATTGATTAATATTGCTATAAACTTGGCTTTTTGGCAGCTCATGTTTGCCTTAGCAATATTCTTCTCAAAACTGCCAAGTTTGAAGTATATGATTAGCTGTAAATGTTTGTATGCATTGAAATAATGAGCTGCCGTCTGCAGCTTATAAATTTGCGCTAGGTAATCTGCAAATCCAACGCATTATCGTTATAAGTAGGTATAAGGTTTCACATAACAAAGTACTTACGTCTTGATAACGCTTGGTTTTATCCACTTACGTATACCTACGTACAACACTATAACTTAAGTCATACTATACATACACGTTATAGAAAGCATGGTTCTTGTTTCATCAATTTAAATAGTACCTGTTAATTCATGTCAGTAAAAGTCTAGGCTTTCCCACTAACTTTCATGGTGGGCCATTTGGCACTATTTCGTAATGGTCGATGACCGGACGGAGGCGCCGTGCCGCTCGCCGCCGGCGGCAACGGTTTCGCAACGTGCCTCAAGACACCATGCGCGCACGCATGCATTGCAAGTGAAATCATTTGTTTATACTCGCATGACTTGTTCTACTCATCTGTTTTACTACTACAAAATGCGTTCATTGAAATCCTGGGTCTTGAATCACTTAATTCTTTGATGAAAATAAATAGATATTTTTAATTTGCTATTCAATTCAGATTTATTCTATAAAAGTGAATTTATATGATGATAAATTTATGTCCATAATAATTATGTCCATGGTAATTGAATAATACCTATTACCTATGTGTAAGTTTTCACACGATCACTAAGAAAGGAATGGCCGTTTCCTTTGTTGATGGTTTTTGTGATGTGTCATACTTGCCTACCATGTTTCTGGTTCCGCAAATATTATCTTTTCCATCGATAGGTTGATACCTATTGATGGAAAAGATAATATTTGCACTCACTCTGATGATCAGTGAGGCCACAAAAATACTCGCTTCTTATTCAGTTATCGCTTTAATCGCATCACTAGAATCAAAAGAATATTTTCTTATCATACCTGGTCTACTTGTACAACCTTACTAATGTAATAAAATTGTAACTGACCGATTTCTGTACATATGAGATGGGGTCTCTATGAGTGCAATAAAAGTCAAAAAGAAAATCTTTGGATTTTTGGTTTGTCTGTATGGTTGTATGCAAATACAATAATAAAATTAATTACTGAAAAAACAAAATACCTACTAAGTTATAGATATTAAAGTGAGTCTTTTAATACACTGATGGTAAACAATGTTCCTAAGCTATTCCTACACTATCTGATCTAAGAGTTCTCGAGCCCAAATTGTATGCGCTGTATTGAATAGTCTCTTCAGAAATGTAATACCTATATGCATTTTTAATTGTATTTTTAAGTATATGTAAAATGATTTTATCTAAAAATCGTGATAATTTCCATTCTACAGTAAATAGCCCAATCATATACACTCTTATTGAATAGATATAATGTCCTCCTATTCCACATGTCTCTTTGGACTACTGGGTCTGGGACACCTGTATAAGATACTAGTGGATTAATACGCTCACGGCAATGCCTGACGAAGGGAATGTCATGTCCCCAAATACATAATTGCTATTGCTGCTCATGCACCATGCTTGACGTCAAAACATTATCATAAGGCATTTGTTTAATTTGTGATCATTGATTTTATTATGTTCTCCTATAATTATATATAAGAATTCAGCTCGAACAGAATGTAAAAAGATATGAAGAAGCGAATATTTTATTTTCATGTTTTATAAAAAAATATTCCACAAATAAACACTGTTCGGTTGTCTAACGCACTCAGTTGTATAAATAGAAGTAGAACGTACGAGTAGAGCACAAAATGACACGGACTGTGCTGATCTAAAAAGCACATTCCGCAAATGCTATGTAGACCCAATTTACTTGTATCTACATCGTAGAACCGTGCTGTACGTAATCTAACGGCACACCGAATCGGTGGCAGAGAGACGTCGCTGGTGACCCCACGACACACATTTACCACAAAAACAGTAAGGCATCACCGTTCACTGCGCGCTAAACTAACGACACTTTCTCGCAAATATTGTATACTTGTACCGTATTGCCGCGGAATGTCTTAAATATTTGTTTCTACGTTGACTCTAAATATTTAGGTTAGTTAATTGTACACCAGAAATATCTATAGAATTTGCTGAAACTGATTTGGCCGGGAGATTTCTACATAATTATTTATTACTAGCTTTTGCCAGCGACTTCGTCCGCGTGGAATAGTTACTTTGTTCCCTAGTTTTTCGCCCGCGGTTTCACCTGCGTTGCCCCGTTCCTAAGGGTTGTAGCGTGATGTTTTATAGCTTTCTCATGAATCACTCATTTTCCCAACATTTCCCTTCACTGCTCTGCTCCTATTGATCGTAGCGTGATGAAAAGTATACTATAACCTGCCCAGGAGTATGAAGAACAATTGTACCAAGTTTCGTTGAAATCCGGCGAGTGGTTTTTGTTTCTATAACGAACATACAGACAGACAGACAAAAATTTTACTGATTGCATTTTTGGCGTCAGTATCGATCGCTAATCACCCGCTGATAGTTATTTTGGAAATATATTTCATGTACAGAATTGACCTCTCTACAGATTTATTATAAGTATAGATGACTACGAATTGCGTCATTACAGCCTCATTTTGATCGACCTACCGTGTTTCCGGGGTCTAAATAGTAATTATATTATTGAAGACTTGGGGCAGATCGCCCTCGTAATGATTTCGTTTACAGGCAATTAACATTTGACACTATTAAATTAAAACTTCCCATTCGTAGATACAGAAAGAAAGTAAAATTATTTATTTATTTTTTTAGAGAGTACTTATTGAGATAAGACCTACTCCAACTCGGGCTACAAAAGAATCTCATGAATTTATAAAATTGGAGACTTGATAATGATCTCCATTCAAAGAGAAGTTCATTTAGGATTCCCCTTCTTGCCTCACATAAAAAGCTTAGATTGTACCGAGGTAATCTGGTTTGCTTTCCTAACTACATTTTCATACATATCCATGTAATTGAAGCTATCGTTCGACGTATAAAAAGTAATCCACCATTTGGCTTAATAAACATTGTTTTAATTCTGATGATAATCCCGGCGCGGCGCGTCGGCGTCGGCAAAGCGTCGATAAGTGCGACAAAACAAACAAAACGTTGTTGACGACAGAGTTAGGCTTGTTGAGAGCAAACCGGGGCAATTAGCCGGCCCACAGTATCGCGTTGAGGGATGTGATAAAAAACTCGGTCAAGCGCGAATCTCTGCTGATTTAGGGTCCTGTGTGTTTAGGGCTTTAGGGCGTCGTTGCTAGATACTCCTACTTCGTGTTATGTGTCATGATTAGGGGCTCTCGTGATCTCTTTCTACTTGTCTACGTAGAATTACTAAATGGAGTAAATGATTGAAAGCTGAAGGATTATGTCATCATAGCCGCTTTGATTTCAGTAATATAATAACCCTGTAACAGCTTCAGATAATAATGTGTCACATTCTCTCGCGATCAATGATGTATGACGCAACTAAGGTCATCTGCAATCAAAAAAATGCTTTCAGTAATTTGCCTTTTATTTATTTAATTAATTTAAAATTATTGTTCTTATTTTGGAACTAATAGGGTTTGGAGCGAAGTTATGGCCAAGTTAATCTGTTAAATTTCTTATTTTATTGGAAATGCTGCCAAAATTATGGAAATAGTATATGCTAGACTGCCTCATTAGTCTAGTGGCCCCAAGCGCGACTGCTACGCTAGAGGTCCTGGGTTCGATCCCCAGGTCGAGCAAAGTGTTACTGGGTTTTTCTATGAAATTCTCAGTAGCAGCTCGGAGTCTGGATTTGTGCCCGGTTAATGGCAATAGACTCGCCCCCTATTACATGGGACCTAAACATACCGGCGAACTGTGGGTGTACATTAGTACGCCTCTGTCTAATCCTTCGGGGAATACAGGCGTGATGGTATGTTATGTTATGTTAATATATGCTATTTTACACTAGGCTAAATTTTCACTGCAGAATCTCATAAAAGTCCTTCAAAGTATATTGTTACGAGGAAATATACTTAAATATTATTTTATTAATTCAATCTTAGACCTATTTCAATGTAACGTAAAGATTACTACATACGCACATTGTTCAAACAAGAAACCCATTCATAGACTTTCTCAGACATTAAGGTTATCATCTCGTGTAAATATAAACTGCACATTACACTAATGATGTCATAGTTTTCCGGTCGTCTTAAATCGTGTGCCCGTTTAAGTTAGTTGCAACTAATCGTATAAAAGGCGCCGGTCCGTCCTAATGCGTGCCGCAATTAGCACGCAGGACGCTCCGGGACGCTTTTATTGCGTTTAATGTCCGCTCAAACTGTTGTGGCGGGACTTCATCACACTATAAACCTGATATTGCCACATAAAAATTTTAATTTGATGCCAAGCGACATAGCTCTCCTTTCGACACACATCTCAAAGCAATGTCATTGTAAGAGCCTCCACGTACTGTAGTTTTTGTCTGCTGTCTGTTTGATGTACGTTTACATAACCGCGGAGGCGCATCACAAACACTGCGACTGGATTGTACTTTTTGTGTGTTCAGTGTTGCTGATTATGAACGTAGGTTGAGATTCAACGAATGAAAAACTTGTAGCATATGGACGCCCACATTACTAAATGACTCAAAAATTCGAACTAATGTAGTATGTTATCTAAGATTTGCAATGTTTTGACAGAATTTTATTTTTATTCAAATTGTGCAATGAAAGTGATAGATAACATATCTACCATCATGCCTGTATTCCCCGAACGGTTAGGCAGAGGTTTACACCCATAGTTCGCCGGTATGTTAAGATCCCATGTAATAGGAGGCGAGCCTATTGGTATTAAATTGTACTTTACTTTAGTTTTTTTGGTGTGCAATAAAGAATACTCTATCTATCTATCTATTAACCGGGCACAAGTCCTAACTCCGAGCTGCTATTGAGAATGTCATTAAAAACCAAACAACACTTTGCTCGACTTGACAGTAGAACCCAGGACCTCTAGCGTAGCAGTTCTGCTTGGAACCAATAAAGTAACGAGGCAGTCATGCATGCCTGATGAAAATAATGTTTTTTCAATAAACAATTTCTATTTTAATTTTTCTGCTTTTCTGTATTGGTTATTTAAATTGGAGATCACAGTTGATCCAATATCTACAGTGGTTACTTAGCAGTAGCGGTCGGATGTAAAGTAATGAGTATCTTCCGTTCCTAACCACAACAAGTTGGACCCTCCTTTGTCCATTAGCTTGGTTGCTCTTGATCCGTGTCAATGAACTGCATTCGAGATTGTACCAAAGCGAAAAAAGCATATCCTGTCATAAACGTAACTTTAATTTTGAAAAGTATTATTTTTTAAGTATTATATAAGCTTACGAGTAAAATTGCAAAGCAAAATACACCTATAGTTTTGGATTGATGAGTTGAAAGTAATCTAAAACGTATTTACATATTTGGATGTCCTATACTGTCTGTTATTATGTAAATATGTTTGATTGAACATGTTTTCCTTAAAGCCTGTATAATATACATTTTTGTAAATATTATTTGAATCATTCCTCACCTCGAAGTGATCGACCGAATTCATTGTTGTAGTCACAAAATACCAAGTATAAGACTTGAAAGTACCATTACAGTTTTTCTGCGACGGTTACGACAACGTTCATTGATGATCATGGAGAAAGAGCGTGAACTAATGGACTGTAAAAAGAAACCGGACACTTCGTTTTTCTTAGTTGTCTCTCTGGGGATAGTATTCGTTACATAATATCTTAACGGATATATTCAGCTTACGTTATCCTATTTTGGCTAGAGACGGTAAGCGTGTTGTGCAGCTTATTTTCCCGATAAGGTTTGAGCAAATATTGTTTGGATTGAACTGCTTAATCCAAAATGGACAATGCAATTGTAATTTATATTATCAAAACAAACTGTTTTGTTTATTTTTCATGTTTTTAAAAGGGAACAATCTAATCCGAAGTTAAAAAAACGTTCAATACTAGGTGGTAATAATTTGTAAATGGGAAGAACTATTTGTGTATGGAATAATTGACCTACTTATTAAAATAGCTTTTATCTCAGGACGATTCTCTCTGTGTCATTTTTCGATCTAGTAAAGATAACTGATTCCTTTACTAACTTAATCTAATTGATCTGATATTTTTGTTGCCTTTCTTTAAAACTCCTAAAAACCTTTGCCCTTTCCTAAACGTGTTTATCGTAATAAGGACGCTATTTCTCTGGTACCATAGCAAAAGTAGTAGTAACATAAGCTAAATATATTTCCTCCTTAATACGCTTGTTGTTCCCGCTGATGTTCGGCTAATGTGCGATAATGCGGCGAAGGGGAGAGGTAATGACACTGTCTCAATCACTCTCCTGACACGACCACCCGCCCGATTATACTGCTTATGAAATCATTAGACTTCATTTACTGTGGCACATGGCCTTCCACTGAATGGTGACGTTTCGTTTCGAAGTTTCTTTACCAAACATTTTCTGAGGATTTTTTTTTGGTTAAGTCGGCAAACGATCTGATTTTAAGTGGTCATCGCCACCGCTGTAACCTGCAACAACAAAGAAGCTGATACATTGCCGAGCTTAAGTATACATATAAATTTAATTTATTCCATATATTATGAAGCAATTTATGAAGTGTTTAACAGCATAGTCTTCTGATTATGCTGTTAAACAACTTCCTATTTTATTATATTAAGTATATACCTCTATATTTGCATTAGTGTTGTCCAGAAGTATATTTATACCTAAATATAATAAAAAATGACATAGATTTGCCACTTGATTTGAAATCATTTACTCATTGTAGTAATGTCATCCTTTAATTAGGTTTATTTACTTTGTCCTTACTATTTACTTGTGGGCTAATTTTGCGATCTACAATCTGCCTACAAGTTTCTGATAAAGCAGTGAGTGATATTGTTATCTTGTCAGTGATAACGCTCAATAGCGACGCAGGCCACACCACAATGGCAGGCACTTGAAGCGTTTCTGGTATGGTATGCTGCAGTTTTCATGTGTATATAGCGAGATAGCGCCAGAAATTATCAAGATTAGAAGCAGGTAATGCTTTTATTTGCTTACAAATACTTGTTCTACTGTTGTGTTTGTAGATTTTTCACTTTTTACATTACAATAAAGCTATATCCGCAAGTATGTTAGATCATCACTTAAGAAATTTTTGGAAAATCATCGGAAAAGTCTGAATGGGAAAATCTACGCAGGCGAAGCTACGGTCGTGTTTCTAGTTATAAATATAAATACATATATATTTCTGTCATCTATAAATTTTCTAGCAAGCGGCTCTTTAAGCCGCTATTGCGTGTAATTAGCACTTTCTAATTGTTAACAAAGAAATAATACGTATAATAGTGGGCTGTTACTGGTTGCTAGTTTCTTTACTTTTTTATTTCCCCAATAAGGCTAAAATAGGCGGTTCGTGATAGCCGGTAACCTCGCCAACATATGCCTGTGTTCTTGGAAGACATGTGAACACATAATAAACTCAAAAAATTACCTTAAATTAATAAACCTAATCCCATGACCGTGAGACTATAGGGTAGGGGTAGGCAAATGCGGTTTTTATTCTTATTCCATACTATTGGATTCCATACTAACGATTTTCCGTACTATACAAAAGAGTTAGATTAACAGTATCGGCTGTCAGCAAAAGTAATGCTATCCACTTTCGTTTGTATTTTTTCGATCAAAGTATTTTTTCGTTAAGTGTCTCCAAAATTTAAAACATCTAAAGATCTAAAAGATCTACTAAGATTAACTACGAATTTCTCCGTAAATCTAAAACGCCTTTCTCCCTGAGTACCTACGTTACTCCCGCCTTATCTGGCTCGTTTGTCCTCCGGGAAGCTCTTTAGTCCGATACGGGGAGTTCTAGTCCTCGACTGTAGCGCCAAACTACTTGTAAGGCTAAGTTCACATAGGGTTCACTGTGAGCTATCAATTAGTGCCCAATACTATTTGGAATCAGAGGTCGAACTACGCATACGTCCGCGGGTAAACAGACACCGACTTGTTCCGTCAGCATCTTGCTTCGAAATTACACGCGCGTGTTGACGTCTGATTCAGTATAGCGTCAGTTTGCTCAGTACAGTCGGCTGCACACTATGGTATGCATCTCACATTGAACACCGATTTTCACCTGGCCGCCAGACATTGAGTAGTGAGACAATAACTGTAAACCTCGTGTGAACGTAGCCTAAATCACGCTCCGCATAATATTATGTACACTAGCGAACAAATTTATAGGCAAAGTACCCATATTTCACACCATGTATACAGAATCTACCTAATGGTATGTTAGGGATCAACGTACGTAAGGTCGTTGTACTGAAAACAATGTCTTGTTTTGCAATACATTGTTTCTGTTTACGTTATGATTCATATTTACACTTTCTGTTATTATAACAAGTATACAACGTACAAAATTAGGCTGCAATTTGTTCCAGCGCTTCACGGTCTCTTTATGACCGCAGTTTCCGCACTACTAGTGAACAATCTTCAAGCGAATATGTCCATAATAATAATAATGGTTTTAAGACAGTTACTTTTGAAGTTTACACAATGGGCCTAAAATGTTGTCTAATATAATCAATTACAGTTTCTATCGAAATGGTAGGATACGCTAAAGAACAACGAAATCTCTGCTCAAGAACAAATAAATATAATAAATTACATTTTTGTTATCATTTGCAAATTTGGTATTCATTTGCAAAAATATGTATGTAACATATTTCTCATGAAAGTTTATTATTATTCTCTGTTTTTGTTATCATTTATCATGAATGTTTAATAAAAAGTGAGTTCAATTAAAAATATAGCTCGTAAATGTAAATTGGAACTACTATATTGTTTCATACTCACGAAAGAAAACTGTTTAGATTACAATCGTTGAACAGTGCTCCAATGTTACTTAAAGTGTAGAATTTCTCACGTTAACTATTCCTAGAAACTGATACTAATGGTGGTCGACAGTTGTGTGCCTAATTGGTTTGTTACACGGCCAGTCCAGCCGTTTTAGTGATAATTATAAGTATAAATATAGCTTGCACTGTCTCTAGCGGAAACTGTACGATAAGTAATGAATACAGATAATACTTTAATAAAATGAAATTCTTTCTTGTTTCAGGTAAGGCACAAAACACTAACATCTCTCAAGAAGAACATTTGAAAGACCTCTGACTGCTTAATTCGTTTTTATATTTCCCCATTCTCAACTGCGTTATCGTGGCAATTTCCGATTCCTGTTGTTCCGGCAATATTTTTGTATGTTCCTTTTTACGAGAAACATAAAAGACAGCTTAGGGTTCCTCTGTACTTGTGTACCTACTCGTTATTGTGCGTACCGACGCGTTCGACACTGACGCTAGGAAGGCGCGCGCAGAACGCCTTGCGTTGGTATATTCAACTGCGACCGTATTTTCCGAAAGGAAAAGTTCTCTCAGAAGCCGCCAACGATTACTTATGTTTACTTACTAATTTGCGGAGGGTGGCGCCAGCCAGTTGCGTAGACGGTTCATTCAACCTGTCCACATAAATAAACGAGAGCTTACGAATGAATTCACCCGCCCCGGCTAATTCTACAATATCATAGAAACTTTCAACCACATTGATCAGTAAACTTAACTCGCTAATGGCATGAAGAACCGAAATAATGAACAACTTTAATGCCGTTTGCCATTTCAAGGGATCCCTTAGTATTTAAGACAGTTTTAAATCAAATTCATCGTAACATTATCGTCAAGATCGTTCGGGGGTTTGTGGGAAGTATTCGCGTTAGTTAAAATTGAGACCGTTATTATAGTTTAGTGTCGGAATTATATAACGCTACGTGGCCTCAAATACGCAATTGATTTGGAGAACTAACCGCCACTAACCGGGCGGTGACTGGGGCTCATAATTTGAGTAGTGCGTATCCCTGAAGCATAAATCGACAATTGTCCTGTCAACGTGTGGGCGCCACCACAGACGGCCGGCGGCACCTCGTCTGAAACACAATGTGTCCACAACATAATAATATCGGCCTATTCAATCTTCGCTTTCACGAGAAAATCACTGTATAAATTAATTATTTAAAGCTGATTCAGTTGCTTAAAAATTCTTTTGAACCGAACTTAATTTATTGCCCGCTATTAGATTAGCAAGCTTAATTCCTCTAAATGAGGAGTAATTCTGCCTATTAGATTCGTATGCAAATTACTTAGTCCTTTTTAGAGAAAACTGTTTTGGAAAATAAAAAAACCTAATTTGGGAACAGGGCTATTCCAACGTGCTTCTTTTATATAATTATTGTAGAGTCGCGCGCTACCGAATAGCTCATTGTCTGAAGGAATGAGTATTTTTCATAAAGATTCACTACAAAAGTCTTTACGATATTTGTTGGGATGATATTTGCTTTCAGGAATGGTAAATAAGAATATGCGGGAGCAAACAAGTACCGGCCGACTGGCAAACAAACACAACATCTTTCTTTCCAGACCTTTATCGTTTAACTCAACTAAGTTATTACATTGGATATATACATAGCTTTACTTCTACTCTTTCTATTTAAGAACTATACAGCATTATATACACAATTATCTTTATATATATAATTCTTCTGTGAGTGTGTATGTCACTGAACTTCTCTCAAACGACTGGACCGATTTTGATGAAATTTTTTGTGTGTGTTCAAGGGGATCTGGGAATGGTTTAGATCAAAACGACTGGACCGATTTTGATGAAATTTAGGGGATCTGGGAATGGTTTTGTCCGCTGTCCGCTGTATTTCGCTTTATACGTAGCGAAGCACGTACCGGGCCGCTAGTAGTTATATACAACATTATAGTTATTAAAAACGCAGCACACTCCTCTGTTAGTTCAACTGCTACTACTGCTAATTCTGGGGCCTTCTTATACGTTGAGACTTAGTCTAACTATTCTCTTAGTATTTTTCTGTGATATCCATACGGCGTAAGTGTAAGGTGGCTTACTATTTAACCACTCCTGTTTTCTGTGTTGCGTAGAAACTGGTTTTTTTCTTTTAATTTTCATTTAATTCGGCCTTTTTCTTACTCACACCACATTTCTTGGTTTGTCGTTATTTTTGCTTAGGTGACCTCATCCATTCTTCTGTAGCACCTAATTTCAAGGGCCAATCAAGGAAAGATAATATAGAAAGTAATTATGAATAATACCCAATACTCACCATGTAAATAAGTTTGAGATACCTCCGAATATGTCTATGTGAAGGTTATATTATTTTTCTCGTATAGTTCGACAGTGTCGTCTCATGTTCACATTTGCCTAGTCTCTGAAGGTCAGATCACATTCACATTACATTCCATATTCATGCTCCGTACCCGTCGCCGTCTGCGTCGCTTCAGCTCAAGCGAAATTAGTCAGGACGTACACACTTTTTAAACGTTACATATTTTTGAAACCCTCTTTATCATATTTGCTCATCTCAATCTTCATACCTCCTAAAACTTTCATTTGGGCTCGTAAATGATGTAGGGTAAATCGTGATAAGAGTACCTACCTACAAGCGTATACGTCCGTGGTGGTAACCATTTGAGCATTCAACGTAACGTTCTGAGAAATCCCGATCTCGTTACGATAGTTGGTGTTCAGCACCCCGGGGCCGGTCCGAAACTTATCGTGGGAGATACCGGGACGAAGCTGCCGCCGCCGTGCGATGAATTAATTTGCCACCCACTATTATATAAACTACCTAGATTGCAATAAAGATACCTTTGGATTTTGGTTTTCAGTGTAACGTCACCTTATTATTATCTTGTTTTTGAAAATGGACGCTAATTTACTGTACATTTATTATTATTCAATAAAGCCGCATTCACGTGAAAAGCATTCATGTAGGCGTTTCAATGTGGCAAGTAACGATAGCTTTGACTATGATTTAAGCCTTCTGTCTCTGGTTTACATGAATTGTGGTGCTATTCCCTAAATTTATGATGACATAACAACCCAGAGAAACTTAGCTAGGATTCGATAGACGTACTAGTTGCACTGTTATTTCTACCTTATCGATATTTGTTGTCTTTATCCTGCTTTTGAACTCTAAATAATCTATGACTATATAATAGCTATGGACAATTTTGGACATGCAAATTCGTGAAAATTCTCAAGTTTGAATAATTTATGTAAATAGCAAAACATGCGGAAAATGCGAAGAGAAAGTTCGCGGAAATGTTTCAACAAACCATAATACGTTATTGTTACTAATCCCTGTGTAACAAACAATAGTCTTAGCGTTAAACGGTTGTTGCGGCAACCGTTATATCATGTTGTGCGGTTTCGTGTTTATTTCACTTCTAATTTTACGACTGGTATTAAGTTAGTTAATATTACGCGTTATTTATGTAAATAGAACGCTATTCTTGTAAGTTAAGAGTTTGTGTTAGTGGTGCATTGCACATTATACCAGCGCGGCGGGTCAACTCGGCGGTGATGGATGCGGCGCGCTGGCTACGATCCGTCATCGAAACGGATGTTGTCTCTGACGGATGTTTCCCGAGCTTTTTGCGAACGCCGAGTTGTACATCAGATGGTGGAGCATATAAATCCTCACAATACACTTTAACATTTGTAATAAGATTTTCAGTGAATGTGAAGAAGTTAACAAAAAGGCAAGCTAATTTAAGACACTCAATGAAAATGATAAAATATTGCATAAAATTAGACAATTCATCAATCCAGTGAACAAGTTATCCATATACAGTCTACACGACGATGTCATGTCTCATTATTGAAATGCGCTACTTGTCGCGATCTTACATAAAACATTAACCCCCCGTGATGATCTGTCGTGTTTCGTTTATCAAATTGTCTTTATCGAGCAAAGCTTCAACTCTGCATTTCTAATTTACTTTATCTTTTCGTTTACATTGTTTTAAATGCTCCAGTCCGTTCTCGTTATGGTTTGTGCGGATTAAAATCACCAGAGTTTTTGTTTGGCTTTTAAACGGCATGGGTTTTCATCGCGTCTTTAATAAATCAAATTTGAAGTTCTGTGGAGCATTAATCATGTTGCATGTTGTGGTGGAGTCTGTCGTGTTTGATAATTCTGTCGGTGCCCGACTGAGATGAAGGGCGTGCGTGAGTGCCAGTTCGCGGCCGATGTTTTTGCACATCGTTCGCCGTCTCATCTCATTGTCCCTCCAGGCGGCATATTGAATCTTGTCATTCGACACACGCAGTAATACAAAAATTAAATCTTAATTTGGACATGTAAAGTTAAATAAAACGGGTTCAGAAAGGAAAGAAGAATGTTGGGATAGTTCGTTAAGTATCATGTTGGGTGCAACGTTAGGAAACGTGCAGTATTCAAAAAGATAAACGATATTGTATTTGTATCGACTTTTAATTTAAATTGTTGATGAACCCATGTTCAAAAGACAGACAGAAATATAAAGCTACTGATAACAATTTTAAAATTAATTTACAGAATCAATGTCACGAAAATAGACAACTTGAATCCATGTTCATAGAGCTCGTCGTTGTCGGCAACTTCAAAATGCTGATTGATTACTCCCGCGTTAAACCGCATTCAGACATGATGATCGTAAAGCAGCGATCGTTACGCCACAGATACCAGCGACAGGGATCCTAGGAAATTGGATTTTACATTGTTTCTGTGAAAGCGGAGATTTTTGCGCGAAAGCTAGTCACAAAATTTTTATTCCACCACCCGCAGACATTTACGAACCGTCGTAAAACTGATGTTCCGAAACACTGAAGGTAGGAACGAACCTGTTTTATATGATTCCGCACTTTATAGGGACGTTATTTCTGTATTACGACAAAGAACAGTAATTTTAAAAGGTATGTAATTTTTGTCTCGCCGAATTAATTAATAAATATGTACTCCTATTATAATATACTCTGCTTAAACTTTCAGGGAATATAGGCGTGATGGTAAGTTATGTTATTTTAGTAAATTGATTTCTGGTCAACTGTTTGGCGTAATTCGGCCAATCAGTAGTAACTTAATCCTGGGATTTAGTTTCGGCGAGAAGCTGTTCAGGATTCAGACTACTGTATATCATTCATACAATATTGCACTATTTCAATCAAAAAGCGATCTGCTATGTATGATTACGGCAGTATATATACGGACGTATCTCAATTAATGAGTGGGTGGCGCTGACAGTCCCCGGGACGATGCATATTGCCTGCCCGCTTTCTCGATTGAATTCTTGGCAAACAGACCCACTATTATCCACAGCCTCCACTGAATCTAACGCCGAATAATTTTAACATAAACGTGAACTTTAATCGTTCCTTTATCCTCGACTTCTTCTAAGTACCTTTCAACTTTTGGAGATTAATATTAAAAGTTTTTTGTAAGATTTTCATGAGATAAACTGTAGCGGAAGTTTCGCTTCATTGTTGTGCGAGACGGCCAGACGCAGCGGCAGCTAAGTTTATTGACCATCGCCAAGTTAGCCTCCATCAAAGTACGCCACTTTGAGTAACTTTAACTCGGTAAAAGCTATGGCCCGGAAAGCCCCTTTTTCTTCTTTTATTGCTAAAGTTCTTTCATACGTGTCTTGAGAACTTGAAAATTCTCTTTTTAATGTTAACTTAGCGCCTCTGTTTGGGGTCACTACAGTTTCCAATTCTATTGCTTCCGGATTCGCATTTTAAGTGTAGCTGCTATAGAGCACTTAAATATTCCCGGTTGAGTGTGCATTCGTTGGCAGAGTGCCCCCACGAATTGTTGCTCTCAGAGCAACCTCGTGACTGTGAACACTCTGTACCCACCTCAACATTTCGCTGCGCCTGTCCTCCGCACCATCCAAGGATTATTTATCTAAATTTAGAACAGTTAACGTCACGAGCAAGCGCTACTTATTCACATGCTCTCTTTTGTCATGCTACTTTTTCTATTGTTTCAATTCATGTAACCTACTTTAATTGCTTATATGTGCTTCAGCCATACATACATGCGATACTGCCGTGCCTACATATTCATAAATGATAAAAAAAAATTATCACATCTTCAGCAGCGACTCAATTATACATAAATAGATACCTCCTATACGAATATTTATAGTTGCCATCTTAATAATGTAATAATCATTTTTATGACCTGTCTTCTAGAACGCGCTAATTCCTATTCTGTACCTCTACTTATCATATCACAAATTTTTAAGGTGGCCAACAAATTTATTTATTCCGCGCGCCGAATCTACTCTGAACGTTGCCTCGCCAATATCGATTTCGTCTGTACACGCTTTATATTGCGTATTAAATTTAAATGAAAGTAGACTACGAGACGGCTCCGTCCGTTATTATGCAGTTGCAGGCTCTCCATCACGACTTCCTTACATACCCAGATTGTCTTTGTAGTCTTACTTTCTCAATGACGCCTTATTTTTCCCTGCGGTTAAAAACAATCCTGCCATCTTCACTTTATTACTTATTTCAATCAAAAAGCATTTCCTCGTCCACTGCTGAATTGACATTGTAAATTTTTAGTTATTTCCAATATACAGAAATAATAATAATTTCTGATATGACGCGTGTTATATGACGCTGG
Organism: Acronicta aceris; assembly: GCA_910591435.1. Lineage (NCBI taxonomy): Eukaryota > Metazoa > Arthropoda > Insecta > Lepidoptera > Noctuidae > Acronicta > Acronicta aceris. The sequence continues at coordinate 11,872,827 of OU342768.1, forward strand.
ACGTAAGAGTTTTATTGTATTACTAGCTTTTGCCAGCGACTTCGTCCGCGTGGAATAGTTACTTTGTTCCCTAGTTCTTCGCCCGTGGTTTCACCTGCGTTGCCCCGTTCCTAAGGGTTGTAGCGTGATGTTTTATAGCTTGAAACCTTTCCCATGAATCACTCATTTTCCCAACATTTCCCTTCACTGCTCTGCTCCTATTGATCGTAGCGTGATGAAAAGTATACTATAACCTGTGGTTTGGGCTGTGCGTTGATAGATCACTATGTCAGTCAGTCAGTCACCTAACGTAAGAGTAGACAAATATAATCAGAAAGCTCCGAACTGCTAAGCTATCGGGAGTTACACGTGTTATTGTGAGTCAACCATAAAAGATAGACATTTGCTGTCGTGGAATATTTTTTATATAATTTTAAGGAGAACATTTCCGTCATACATGATTTCTGTGTAGCTTTAACCATTACGGCTGCACACGCGACGGAAGCTTAAAAAATGGAGTAAGTTCTCCTGTTTTCCCAACATTTCCCTTCACTGCTCTGCTCCTATTGATCGTAGCGTGATGAAAAGTATACTATAACCTGCCCAGGAGTATGAAGAACAATTGTACCAAGTTTCGTTGAAATCCGTCGAGTGGTTTTTGTTTCTATAACGAACATACAGACAGACAGACAGACAGACAGACAGACAAAAATTTTACTGATTGCATTTTTGGCGTCAGTATCGATCACTAATCACCCGCTGATAGTTATTTTGGAAATATATTTCATGTACAGAATTGACCTCTCTACAGATTTATTATAAGTATAGAAGATAGATAATCTAAGTAGGTACACGTTGTATGGTTCAGAAAAAAAATATGTTTTGATAAACAGTACAAAAGTTGGGTATAAATAATTCGAGCCATTATTGTACAACTAGACTGCCGAAAATTATATACTGATTGTGTAGGTATATTTTGCCTCCGTTGCAAAATTAGATGACTCGTGCCTCTGACGAATACAACATTGCTAACAATGCCATTCATTACTATGACCATTTGTCGCGTCGCGGTCCGACCAACAATTTTATTCGACGTCATGTTCCTCTAATTATCCTCTATTATTCGATGTTTACTAGAAATAAGTCTCTTGAAAACAACGATAAGTACTATTCTACCAATCATTATCTACTTCGTAGACTTTATCCCTGGTCTTGTTCGTTCGTTCGTTCGAACGTTCGTTCTTCGTTCTCTTTATAGCTTGTTTTCTATAATATGTCAGCTTCAACAACATCGAGACTTATATACATATGTCGACTTATATCTTGCAGTAAGCCTAACTGTTATGGATAATCCAGTGCATATTTTCTTGCTTACTTACGTATTTTTCTTTTCTAATTTCACATTACTGTAGTGTTTAAACATTACAGTAATTACTAATGCACATTAATCTTATATCTTATAATTGTGATTGACATTTGAAATGTCATTAAAATGATATAGTTTTTCGTATCAGGTACCTATTCTGATAATTTAAACACAGATAATAACGCCTGGAATTGTAAAAACGTTCATTTTTAACTCTGAACATCTCTATTTTGAAGTTTGAAAATGGCGTGCCGTGTGCCGCTAACTTTAAAGATATTCAGTGAATGTCGCAGTTCTGGGTCCCGAGGGAGTAGTTACGTGTCTGTATGCAACGCCCGAGGCCTCGGAGCGCGTTTCACAAACGCCGCTCTACCGTTTAAGGTATAAGCTCGTGAGCCTTCCACTAGGAACTTGTTACGCGCAAAATAGTCATGAAGTCGTGAAAATCTAGTGCTGAACATAGCCCTTCCAATGACGCCTTTATTATAAATACTAGCTCCTGTCGACTTCAGAAGTGGATCCGACCTGGATAAAAAGTAACTCACTTTCGCATTTATAATATAAAAGTATGGATGGAGTTCAAGTAAATTCTATGATACCAATGACGTTATATTTACTCGTATGTATGCTAGTGCTGCATTTTAAAGTGAACGCAAACGAACTGCTTATTCAATTTAAATTTTCGTAGCAAATTGCTGAAAGGCGAAAATCGATGAAAAAGAAGGCATCAGTACATCAAGAGAGCGCTGACAACGACACGTTCTAATAGAAAATTTTCATATTCATAAGGACGTTGAAAATTTGCATATAAAACGAGCAACTTCGCCTCCCCCGACCCGCGACCCTAGGTCGAGCACCCTGTTTTCCATTCTGTCTTCTTGTAAGAAGTCAAGAAGATTTTAGTTTACATTTACGGAGTGCTGAGTCAGAGCGTCTGCAGAGTGGACGTGTGTCAAAATATCTACGAATTTGTTTAAACTATTCAATCTAATATGAGCCTAAGTGTAAAGTAATTAAAACCGATTTTTGAGTGCAGTGAAAAAAGAAAAAAATAAAAAGAATTATAAATACAAATATTATTTTGTGCAATAACACCTGCAGCCACACGTGGGCTGACAACGCAGGTGTCAGGTGTGAGCGAATTATTAATAATAAACTAATTAAAACTGACTTTTGAGTGCAGTGAAAAAAGAATTTAAAAAATATATATATATAAAAAAAAAAACAAATCTTAAAATTGTGTAAACACCTGCAGACGCACGTGGTCCGTGGACTGAGATCGCGTATCAGGTGTGCGCAAATTGTTTGGTCGAATTCCTAGAATAACACGAACGACATCAACAATAATAAGGATTGTTTTTATTCAATATTTCAACTACAAGTAGGTATTTTTCTGTTACTATTCCATCCTGGCGAGTACAAACGGCATAATTCAACATGGTAAACAATTGTGTAACCTGTGCTAAGGCACTAAGAACCAACCAATTCATCCAATGTACAAAATGCAACAACTATTATCATCCAGTTTGCGCCAAAATAACCGACTTTCGTAAAATATCAGACGAAGCAAAGTCAAATTGGGCATGCTCGTATTGTCGAAACAAGAAGGCTAATTCAGACAACTTGACTACTCCAGACCATACTAAAGGCATCGATAACATTGGTAACGCATCTTGCCACGAACTCAATAAAAATGATATTCCAAGTCCACTCACACCAGACTCCGGCAGCCTGTCTCTGCTAACATCCGAAATAAAACTTCTCCGCGAGGACGTAGGTGATCTCAAATCTCACCTCAAAATACTTACAGAACATTTAACACATTGTAACCAGCGTCTCGAGGTGTCCGAAGCTAGATTGGCTCATGCTGAAACAAAAATACAAATACTTGAACAGCAAACCTGCGAAATCCCTTATCTAAAATCCACTATTGAATTACTCCGTGAACATGTTCATTCCCAAGCTCAAGATAATTTGAAAAACCAAATTGAAATTGTCGGCATAAACGAAACGCCCAATGAGAATCCCATTCATATTGTTTTAACGGCTGCTGTTACCATTGGTGTTAGCCTTGAGGAGACCGATTTGGATTACGTAACAAGAGTTGGGCCACGCCAAATCGGAAACAACATCCCTAATAACCCTAATGACAACTACCCACGCCCGTTAGTGGTTCGATTTCTGCGTCGCAATAAAAGGAATGAATTTTTGCACGCGGGAAAGACTAGACGCAACCTCTGCAGCACAGCCTTAGACATTCCTGGTACCGGTAAGACTATATACTTCAACGAGCGACTGACAAAAGAAAATCGGCAGTTATTTCGAGCAGCCAAACTTCGCACTAAAGAATATGGCTACAAGTACTGTTGGATTAAAAATGGGACAGTCAACATCCGTAAGCGAGAGGGAAGCCCAGCCATTGCTATTAAAAACCTGGATGACTTGTCACGATATTGCTCTACTACAACTAAGAAACCAGAGGATCAGCAAGACGTTCCAAACTTTCTCAACTAATTTGTTTTTTATATTCTCACGTATGCTTACACGTGTGATGTGTTTTTCTTTAACGAAACGGTATCTAATCTCTATACTTTTACTATATTTTATGCATAAATTGCTTCAATATTTGAAAGGGCTTGCACTAATATACACACACTATTGTAATATTTTTACTTTAACTACAGCACTCACAAATACACACAAACTCACACAAACACACAAACTCACACAAACACACAAACTCACACATAAACAAAATCACTTTAACTACACTGGTCCACATAACAATACTTACACTCAGACACCTCTTGCAATATTTTTCATTTCAGTATCATCCATCAACCAGAGTCTAAATACTAACTCATATTTTCTACTAAATTATGGCTTTAGTTAACGTTGCAAATGACATTGACGAATCCTTCATTATTGAATGTCGCACTGTAGAAACACTAGAAAATTGCAAGAGTATTTTGAACGCTACTAACGGTAATATAAAGGTACTAACTTACAATATAAGAAGCTTCCAAAAAAATTTTGCTGACTTTTCAGTTGCTCTTAACCGGTTAGACTCTAATATCGACTTTATCATACTCACTGAGTGCTGGCTATCTGACGGCACCGTAATAGATGATCTCGAAGGGTATAGTACATACACATCTTCAACTCAAGTAAATAAAAATGGGGGTATTGTTATCTACGTAAAAAACACCTGGAGCAATAATTGTATTAATATAAATCCCAATGTTGACGACGCTGATAGTATATTAATAAACGTAGCTAAAGATTTCGCTCTTCTAGCGATTTACCGGTCACCCTCTTTCACAAATTCAGAGAGATTCATAAACTCACTTGATACTACTCTTTCTAAATTAAAAAACAAACAAACAATCATTGTAGCTGGTGACATCAATCTAAATATCATTGACCCAAATAACGCACAAGCAGCAAATTATGCGTGTCTAATGGCTTCTCATGACCTATCACCTGCTATAACTCTACCGACTAGAGGTGGCACCTGCATAGACCATATTTTCATAAAATCAATTGCAACATCTCTCGGACTTGTCTGTAGGCTATCTATTACAGATCACGACCTGGCTATCTGTAGTATCCCTTTAAAATCAAAAAGTTTCAAAAGTCCCATACGCTGGAGGACCAAAACTGATTGGGATGCTGCTGCTTCTGAGATCATCAAAGTAAACTGGGACCCGGTCACAAACTCCAATTGTGTAAATTCTGCATTGAATTTTTTCAACAATACCATCACTAGTGCTGTTAACAACCACACAAAAATCGTAAAAATTAGTCGGAAAACAGCCAATATTAAGCCGTGGATCACTCCTGGTTTAATCAGGTGTATGAGGCAACGGGATAGACTTCATCTCGACTGTAGAGCTAACCCGAATGACCTTTTAAAACATATAATTTATAAAAGATATAGAAACTTTGTATATTATTTACTTCGTAAACTTAAAACTCAACATAATAGGCAAGCAATAGAAGAAAATAAGGAAAACCCTAGAAAACTATGGAGTACAATAAAAAACATTTGTGGTACCAGATGCTCTCAAAACACTTCTACACAACTGATTGCATCCTGTGACTCACCTGAATCATGCCTTGACAAATGTAATGAGCATTTCGTAGCTGTTGGGAAAATGCACGCTGCTAGGATTTTAAACAAATTGTCAACCACACATAATACTCTAATCAGTTCATACAGAGCTCCGAAATATAATCCACACACTTTCTGCCTTCTCCCGACAGATGAAAAAGAAATCACCGCAATACTATACAACCTAAAAAAAGATAGCGCTCCAGGGCCAGATAATCTAACAGTACCACTACTATTAAAATGTCTCGATTACATAGTCAAACCCCTATCGACCATATTCAATCTGAGCCTAGAATCTGGTGTTTTCCCGGATTCTTGGAAAATAGCTGCAGTATCCCCAATTTATAAAAGTGGTCACAAAAACATACCAGAAAATTACAGACCAATTGCACTGCTAAGTATTGTCTCAAAAATCCTTGAAAGAATTGTCAATAAAAGGCTAGTTAACTTTCTTAACAAAAATAATGTAATATCTGACAGGCAATTTGGTTTCCGGCAGGGGAAGTCGACTGAAGATGCGGTGTCGCTTTTGACAAATCAAGTATCTCACTATATAGAAAACGGTGAATGTTGTCTCGGTGTCTTTCTTGATTTGGCAAAAGCCTTCGACACTGTGTCAACAGGTCTTCTATTGAAAAAACTAGAAGCCATAGGCATAAGAGGAACTACTCTGGAATGGTTTCGCAGCTACCTAACGGCACGGAATCAATACGTTAAAATAGGCAATTATCAAAGCAGCTCACTTCCAATTACATTTGGTGTCCCACAGGGCAGCACACTTGGTCCTACACTGTTTACGCTGTACATAAATGAAGTAGTTAGCCTTCCCTTACGCAATGCTAAAGTTATATCGTACGCAGATGACACAGCAATACTCTTTCACGGCAACTCATGGGACCAAGTGTACACCCTTGCGGAACAAGGTCTTAGAGAGGTAGCACAGTCCCTCGACGCCAACTTACTGACGCTAAACGTAAACAAAACTAAGTATATTGCTTTCTCAAAAACCAGATCATCCAGTCCCTCGTACACAATCTCTTTAAAAATTCATCATTGCACTTATGTACCTAATACCATATATAACATTTGCACTTGCGAAGCACTAGAACGAACTGAAACTATAAAATATCTTGGAGTTGTCCTTGACAACAATTTGACGTACAAAGCCCACATATCAGTGTTATCGAAAAGGGTTCGCAAGCTAATTCACATTATGAAAAAACTTAGAGACTGTACTCCACTAGAGATCATACGGATAGTTTACTACGGACTTTGCCAATCCATAATTCAGTACTGTATCCGCGTTTGGGGTTGTGCTGGAAAAAGCAATTTTATAAATTTAGAGAGAGCCCAACGTGCATTAATTAAGGTAGCTCTTAAAAAGCCGTTTAGGTTCCCCACAGATTTAATTTATCAAGAATTCCTAGTACTTAGGGTAAGACAGCTTTTTATACTCAAAGCAGTGCTGGATATTCATGTCACACTCAAAAGACGGTCTGACTATTCTGAAATAACAAAAAAACGCATCTTTAGAATACCGGTTCCGAACGCTAGATCTGAATTAGCAAGACGTAGCACTGCTTTCTCTCACCCCAATACATACAACAAAGTCACTAGAATCTGTAACATTAGGGAATGCTCAGTCATAACAACCAAAAAAAAACTTACTTCTTGTCTTCTTAATCTATCATACGATGCTACCGAAGCCTTGATATAGGACCTATAAAAACCCACACACAAACACACACACGTACACAAAACACATAACTCACACACAAAACACATAACTCATACACACAACACACAATATTCACCACACAGTCCCTCAATTTAAATGTATCCCAAGCATACCTATTAGCAGTAACAACTTAACTCTGTATAATCGCACTCCAGAGCCCCAAGATACAAGCTACGCTTAGTTTGAGGCTCACCATAACATGTGTTCTCTGTTTGTTACTTTGCTGGAAATAAACGATTTGTATTTGTATTTAACAAGTCTCCGGGAGTTTCTATTATGTAAGCTCGAATTTAAACATGATTTGTTCAAGTGTAAACGATTGTCATAAATTCTGCAAACTATTTGAATTTTAAAAGAATTACGCAGTCCGGTAATGTCCCGGTGCTGTGCCCGTTTTTTGTTCAGCAGATTTACGATTACAATTTAAAACAAACCAGTGACATTGCGAAAAGTAACGGAAAACCAAAAAAGCCAATGAGGTAATGAAAGCGTTAAAAATTGCGTACTGCGGTCAAGCGCAACACATAAATCCTTCTGCTATACTGATTACTCTAATGACTGAATAACCCGAGAGAGATGGACAGCTTATCAGATATTATTGTTGAATAAATAATTGATGGACTGAGTTTCGAAGCTACGATATGTTTTTTTCAAATATTTGCCACTTCTGTGAAATGTGTAAACTTTGATTACTTAATTCAAACTTCGATTCCAGTTCAAAGGAAAACATTAATTTTATTCGCATTTTTTATACATGTAAGTAACTTATAATCGTATTATATTATATTACTTATATATCCTATATCGGTTAATGGCAATAGGCTCGCCCCCTATTGCACCTAAAAACCTACATAGGTTTTTAGGTACATACCTATACAACAAATTACGTATAGTAATTACATATGTATGCAATTGCCCGAAAAAACTGATGTCGTTCAAAATCAGTCATTAGTCTAAAATCTCATTAGTACTAAAGATAAATATCGGTTTGTATATTTTATAACAAATCTGATAACATCATCGATTTTGCAGATACTGAAATTATGATTGCAGTACTACTTACTCAATGCGAATGGAAAATACGATGATCTGGAAATACGATGTTATTCGGAATAATCCTAAAATGTTTTAATTGGAGTTCATTTTTGTCCAGCTGTAGTTTTTAACGTATTATATTGTACGAACAGTTTACACAGATGAAGTAGTGAGCAGTGACCGCGGACAGTGGCTCTGGCACACACTTGGATTGAAATTGAAATGAATTGTTTGCGGAGTCAACTCCGCAACTGGATTATATGCGGTTTGCTCTCGCTCCCGCGTAAATTGGATCTCGAATGAGATGTCTTTTTCCGAATCGGCTGCAATGCTTGTTCATTCTTAACTGACTGTGACGAACCAAAATGAATCGATTATTTCGAATACCAATTGCTTCATGCTGTACTACCTTACATAATGTTTTCATTATTGTAGATCTTTAAGTTAAAAATCGACATCGAATTCAATTTCGAGCCGAGTTAATTAATCCACACAATAATTAACTCGGCAATAATATAATTTAATAATTATGGAAGTCGATATGGGATAATACAAATGAGGTATGGAAAGATAAATTTGTTTTCCTACTGTAGGTACAGTTTTATGATTTTATCTTGAAGCTGGAATTTCTTGTAATAAAAGTCTATTGTTCCAACACGATATGAGATAAGGTATTTTATCGTATGATATTCAATTAAATTTAAGGGCAGAGATATTGGCATGATAACCGCCATAACTTAGAGATCATGACTTTCATATCCTTGCATCAAGATGAAATTATTGAAATATACGTACATTATTTGTGATATTGGTAGCGAGGCGAGCACGCGCGAGGGTCGTGTGAAATCCTTATTGCCCAACAACAATGCGCCTCGTGACTGCCAATGCGATTTTGTCTTCAGATTAAACGCTGACATAAATTCCCTTGTATTTATTATATCGATACGAAAGTGGAATCTAGCCACCGAGTCATAATTTATGTAAGTTCCACCAAGAAATGTTTGATTATCTTCAAGTTGGAAATCAAACAATTGTGTTTACGGAAACGCTCGCAAAAATTTGATCTGTTTTGTTCTTTGTTATGGTTGCCATCGTAGAAATATTTATGTAGCGCCTGTTTGCAAATTAAGCAATTAGTGACTTCATAGTAAGTAAACAAAGCAGGCCTTATTTTAATTGCATTCACAGAGAAATTCTAGCGACTACTTGTCGTTGAATGTCGGCGACCACTCGAACTCGGCGTCCTTCCTCATCGCCGCTCAATGGATAATGTACGTGCCAAACGCTAACTTAGCCAATCGCCGTTGAATCATTTGCGGCTCATCATTAGCTAGCTGTCTGCGAGATTACAATTATGTAATGATCAACATTGACGTCTGTGTCAAATTCGCTCACTAGTTAAAATCAAAGCATGCAAAGCTGGAACCCCTACAATACCGTATTATTTGATACTTATTACATCCGTTATGTGAGTAACTATACCAAATGTTTTAGACTAAAATCATCAATTGGGTACCTATTTTATTACATCTGTTGCGTTTCAGACATACGAAAGCCTTTCTCGCGGTCTGAACTTAATTCTAGCAAATCTCGAACTCTCATATGTAACATACTAAGGCCAAGTTTTATCAACTATTTAATTTTTAAACTCATGTCTAAATAATTGAAAGTGTACAGAAGGATGAGCGTGTCAAAAGAGAGAGCCTACATGACTTAAATCCACAATTTCGTTGAGTACCGCAGCTCCGCCGACTTTTAAATTACATTTCGCCTCGACAAAAGCTTCTAACTTGGTGGTCTTTTTGTCTTCATAAAGGTTTGTCTTGAAAATAAAATAATGCAAAAGCTTAACTTCTTACCTAATTATTCACTATTTTATTCAGATTAGTAATATTTAATTTCCTTCCTTCAGCACATACCTTAGTATGAAGTTATACATATAGTATAGTATAACTAAATGACAACGCTTCAAAATGATTCGTAATTTAAGTTGGTTGCCCAGTTCACCGATTAAGAGGGTAGCACTACTGAAATTCCAGTGAGAGTTTTATCTTCGCCCGTATGACGTGGACACTTCTGTCTGCTTTCTGTTTATATTCTCTATTTACGTTCACAGTGTGTAATAATATGTATTGTTTCAGTTCATACGCTATAAATGATTGTATTGTTTAATGTTTTTGTAGTCCACGAGTCCACTTGTATAAACATTACCTCTTGTTTGTCTTATTAAATCATGTTAAACCGCATGGTTCAACATGATTTAAAAAAAATCGAGTTCCATAATCTTCTACATATTTTAATAATCTATACATATAAAATGCTTTGTCCTGAATGACTGACAGACGGATCAACGCACAGCCTAAACCGCTGATCGTAGAGACCTGAAACTTGGAGAGCGTGTTTTTTGTATGACGTAGGCATCCGATAAGAAAGAGTTTTTGGAAATTCAACCCCTAAGGGGTTGAATAGGGGGGTGAAAGTTTGTATGAAAGTCTACTTATAATAAAATAAGTAATACGAACTGGACTTTATAGTAAAGTTAGCGAGTGCGGCATTTCGAATAAAGAGATTCCTTAAAAGTTGTTCGATTCAGGGCACGGGTGGAGGCGGGTGGTGTGTGGTAGCGTGCACCGCAGCCTGCCATCACGGGGAATATTAAGGAGAAACGTGCAAGTCTGAGACGAGCACTGTTCACCGTCTCCTTTCATGCATCCCGATATAGCTAGGAATATATCGATACAATCCCTATTGCTACACACGTGATTTGTGAACGTCTTGCCTTAACGTTTACTACAAGCAGACGTTATCATAAATAAGTAGATAAAGAATTATACGTATAAGAAGAGTAGATCCTTATCTACTCTTCTTATATCTCTTAATCTATAATAATCGCAGATAAAGAATCTTATAAAGGTTGATATCGATAATTTCTTTGGCGGGGAAAGCGTTTTTTTGTAATGATAATCAGGTCTGCATTTAAAAAAAAAACATTTAATACGTTGGGTCGCATGCTTGACGTAATTCATCAGGATTCCAACATTTTGCTATATTGAAATTGAAAGTTCATAGTCGGGTGTGCGAAATTAATTAGCAATTGCAGCAATTATGGAATAATACTATCAAGCTGTCTTGCTATCCGCTAATTGTCGACGTCATCTGTGTGCATAATCGTGAGAAGCGGTAATGACATTGAATAAAAATTGTTTATAATAAACTCAATTGAAATTTTAAACAATTATGTTCAAAACGTATGCCGATTGTGTGAGGGTCGGATATTCTTTTATAATGGATTTGAATGTAGCGCATTTTTTTTTCATTCAGGAAATATTTACATTTCGTCTATAGACATAATCAGTGTTTTCCTGTGTTTTGAGTGATTACGATGGTTATCATAAAACACCGCCATTGCAATTCCCCGTCACAAAACATATAAGCTGTTAGACGAAATAAGCATCATGGGACCATGCCCATCTTAATTACGGTTGATTTCCAATATTATCACCTTAAACCTTATAGGTACCTACCCTACCTACAAATTGTAGGTCGTCAGTTCACCACAGATGACCTAAAATTTTCCTAACCGTAAATAAAGGGACCTTTTCGTTAGTTTGTGAACTGGACTTTGTCGTCTTGATAGGTAACTACAATGGGATTTTTTCTAGGCAGACGACAAATTCGTATTGTATGTAGATAAACATATTGAAAGAGTTTTTAATGGTATCAGACAATGGCAAATGGATCAAAAAAGTAAGATTTTAGCGTCTACACACGGTCGCTTATCCCGCCTTTTCCATGTCGGGCTGGTATTGCGACAGTCGTAGCACAGGGGACCGCTCGTTAGGGACTGTCCACTAGGATAAATCGAGTTTTCTCTATCGCCCACTGTAACTACCGTTCATTTTAACTGTAACGAATAACGTAAAAATATCCTTTTTATATGTTTATCTGTAGCTACAAAATAGTAATATTAGAAGGTATTACTGGTTATCTATTTACAAAAAATAATGTATTACTAAAATATCTATATCTATCTATCTATATACCACCCTTTGCATACTACTGTGATCAAAATCTAATATGCCTATAAATGGTCCTTTATTTGGAAAAAGCATTGTCGTGCTAAGTTTGCTAACTTCAAGAGTATGCTAATTACAGAAAACAGACGATACCGTCTGTGATAGAATTAGGATTAGGCGTATGCCTAATCTCCAATATTCATTAAATAATCGTGTCTAATTTATGTTTATAAGCTACAAGTGCCTACAATTTCAAATCAAATCGAGATATTGATAAACAAAACAAATCGTTAGCTAACAATATTTTCATTCCTTAACCACACCGACGTGTTGGTAAAAAAAAAAACAAGTAATTCTAAGATTTTTATGGCTCTCAACAACGAATAGTAGGCTACACGTGACATTGTACCATTAGGTGTTACGCACTCCCTATTACAATTGCAGTAAAATGGCAGTAACAATAAAATAGTCAGATAAAACTTGATTCAAAGTAGTGATCGTGAAAGCCGAACCATGCTCGGAGCGGTCGGAGCTCTCGAAACTTTGCCAATATCTAGTGTTCCAGTGTATGCGTGATTTTCTCTCCTTTACAACGCATTCCTATACTAGTAAATTCATCTTTTTGGTCGATGGCAGCATTATTACCGCGTCTGTGGCGTTAAAACATGGATTTAAACGATAATTATTCTAGTAATAGTAGTAGTTTCCAAGGAAGGATTTATAGTTTTTTGGTATTTCATCCTTACCATGCTTACATCCTTGTGTAAACATTTTATCTTCAATATTAATAAAAACAGTTTGTCCTGTGTTTTTTCTCAGAAAATAACATCACTAGATGTTAATGAAATATTTATTGTTAATAAGACAGCTTCCGCACTAGGAATAAGCCCTGTACCGTGAGGGGTTTTTAAAAACATAAAAATAACGGACGCAGAATAGAACACAAATATCTGTGGATTCTGGTAGGAATTGAACCCAGAACATGCGCCGCAACAGTAGTGGCGAAATGACCACCTTAACGTCTACGCCAAAAGACTAGACAAATGAGGCACTTTAACGTTAACAATTTTTACGCACATGATAATAATACGAGGAGGTATCTAAATATTGTGAGATCTCCTCGTATTATTTTCTTTTAAAAAAATATCATTATTTTCTTTACTTTTCTTCCTTGGTGCAATAACGCATTTCTCTTGTAAAACTTTGCTCTTTCCCGAGCTTCAACACAATCAAAACAAACTTCACTTACACTATTGTAATTTTCTTCAACTCCGTTCATTTGGTGCAGTGCTGCACAATCGTGTGTGCCTTGCCGTAGGCTGCCTTAATTAGTACACGGTCTACAAAAACAGGACAAATAACTCATTACGTTTTTGACTCGGCTGTGATTAAAGTTGTGAGAGCGTGTTTGCGGGTATGCAAATATTTTGTGGTGTACGACGACGGGAGGCGGCGTCGGGGTACCGCAACGCTGTCAGCACTCGTAAATTTGGAGATTACCCGCAGTGTGTTCACGCTGTATATTAATGTAGGTATCCACAATAAAAATGTTGTCGTACTAAACATTTTAATTCAAAACAGATAGTATTGTTACGTAACGTAACCTCCCACCATAGGTTATAATTAACATGAAGCTTTTAATCTGTTAATAATAAATAAAATAATTTAAATAATTTAATCATTCCCTTATCACAGTAATACCCGATCTTGATGTGTTCCACGATAAGTTGCGTATATTTAAAAACAAAATACTAAATGCACCATAAATTCTAATCGTTAATCATTTGTTGTTTTATATCTGACTTGTTGTTACTTGATATTTGACATTTCTTCTCTTTCTTTTTTTTATATGACATGGCATTTATTAGACATTCATATTAATATTTCAACAATGATTGCTGTATTATTTGTTAAATTTGAATTTCAAAGTATGTTTTCATTAGGTATTATTTCTTTTTTTTATTATTATTATTAATTATTGTACTACATCTTCGAGCCGATGAATTGCCAATGTTATGTACGCCATTATTGTCACATGCATCAGGCCATAAACTAAATAGTATAAGCTATTTTCAATGTTAAATGTTTGTGATGTGGCAGTACTTTTTAAATAAATAAATATATAAATAAATCTGCTGCGGGTAAAGAAACACTTCTTAACATCGTAAAGTACTTACTTGTTTATTTGCGTTAATTTATTGCTGGATCAATCACCTTAGAAAACGAGAAATCTATGGATGAATTCAGAGCCAATTAAAGTTTCTTTATAGCATTTTACTACTAGTAAATTTTCTGCTGCAGTTTCCACAAAGAAAATGTTTAGTATAAATAAAGAAAGCTGAAATGCTGAAAGCGCATTCTTCGGAAAAGCGCAGCTACCTTACAGTTTAAGGTTTCAACTGGGCGGCTTAACGGCGCCGAATGAAAGTTTACACAAAAGATAAACTCGCCTCCACTTCAACGCCAACTACTCCATGGATTAGCTTTTCTATTTCACGCTGAGTAACGCTCTGATATTTCATCACGAAGAATTTAAGATGAACGTTTAAGCACGCCCAAGAGTCCCACGTCCAACGTGTTTTAAAATAGACTTAACAAAACACTTAATCTTTCGCCAGGAGGAGCATTACTATACTTTCTTGAAGCTACTCAATGCACGTAAAGTTCCGCGTAATAATCTACTGGATAGAAATCGGCACTTATCAGTTTATCACCGATACACGACTAATCAATTTTGAATTACTGTGATCTAAAGTTCACTAAAGATTTGTTATGTGAATCCTAAATTGTGAATCACTCACGCTTACCTAGGGACTTGAAAATTTGTTTTCAGCAAGATGTTATAACAAAAATATCACATCAATCGTAAAGTTATATCCGTGAAATTTTGAGAAAAATAAAAAAAAAATGAGAAAAATATCATTTCATGATGGCAAGCAACCAATTCCTAAGCATATTTTCTAACATAACATAACATACCATCACGCCTGTATTCCCCGAAGGGTTAGGCAGAGGTGTACTTAATGTACCTACACCCACAGTTCGCCGGTATGTTTAGGTCCCATGTTATAGGGGGCGAGCCTATAGCCATTAACCGGGCACAAATCCAGACTCCGAGCTGCTAATGAGAATTTCATAGAAAAACCCAATAACACTGCTCGACCTGGGGATCTAACCCAGGACCTCTAGTGTAGCAGCACGCAGCACGCAGCACTTGGGACCACTAGACTAATGAGGCAGTAGTATTTTTTGTGTTATCGTTTGTTTGTCCGGGGCAGTAGGTCGATTAGTACATCCGTAAAGATGGGACTCGAATAACAAAATATTCCATTCATTAAATATCAGAAATTCTTTCGAAACATTATCCCATTCCGTCTTAATAAACTTTGTAGATCCATAATAAATATTGTAGAGGAAAATTATTACAAAATAAATAAAGAGACTCGCATTTTATTATGTTCGTTTGTACACAAATTGATATAGAAATTAAATAAGAGGATTTGGAGCGCATCGACGCTTCACAGCTTATACTTAAACCAAAATATCTTTTGGGATTTTCAGATGACAACAGAAGATATTCATACATAGGGACCATCGAATAATCTATTGAATACACGATCGTCTATTGTCTGCTTTTATTTTTATAACAAACTTCCATAAACATAGAACCTACTTTCAAGAATTAGGTATTTCAATATCAAATACAAAGTTATTACTCCAAGTACAAACGCCTCACACAAAACTGTATATCTCGAATTCTCGACCATTTCGACACATTCATTATTATGACAGACGAGCAGATAAAAATGACGTGACGGGTGAAGGGACCGCACCTTTGCTTTGCCTATTAAATCATAAACTTGCAAGTTGGGCTCATATTTCCAAGCTATATTTAATCGTTTATAGTTTCCACGCTTGATAGAAATGAACATACGTTTGTTAATTTAAAATAATATGAGTAAGAATGAAATTACGTAATGCTGTAAAAAATTAAGATAGGTATGACGTGTCCTGCCAGCAAGACCTAAATGATTTAAAAGAAATTCAAGGGAATTTCCGTGGCAACGATGAACCGTCTACGATAAACAATGCCCTCAAATGTCAAATTCGCTAGATAATGTATATTGTGTAGGTATACATTTTAAATTGTTTCGATTTTATACCTCTTTAATATCGTAGCCTGTACATATTTTTTTATAACGTAGTGGTTCGTCGTCCCTGCATTAGGAGTGCTTGACAGTTTTCTACAAAATATCATGCTGAAGCTGAAGCATCAGGCCGAAGTCTGCTATTGTTCATATTATACGATTACACAAGGGCATATCAAAAATCAAATATTCCTCGATTTTGACATAAAATAGAGTATTAAACCGAATGCATTGATATTTCTTTGTTCTGCATATATCTGAACCTGTATATGTATGTGCTATTACCCTATAGGTCTACTTATATACTTTTCTGGATTACATTCCTTATTTTGTACCGTCCTTAACTCTCCTTATCGATCCTCTCCATTTTTTTATAATTTCATACAGCCACACCGAATTAAATGGTTATAAATTCACCTCGTATAATGCTCTATTAAGTATGTCACGTAATTCATTGTGTGTACCTAGTCCTGGTCGTGTAAAAGGATTTAAGTGTTTTATTGCATGTTTCCTTCAGCTAAATTGTTCAGCAATATAACCTAGGTGAAATCAGTTAGGCCAGTAGTTTACGGACTGCGCAGGTGTTGCAGTAAAAGTTACAGTTCTGGGAAAATGTGCTCCTTCGACCCGTACTTAATAGGACACTCGTAACTTGCCTTACACCATAGAAATGTCGTTGATCGACGAATAGCCTTTTTATAGTTTTCAGTGTAATGGGACGTTTCAATAGACAAATGTTTGTTTGCATTTACAAAACAAGGTATCCTATAAACAAAACTTTAATGTATGTGATGAACATTTTTCTTCTTTCGTGTCGACATGAGCTTCTCAAATATAAGTACCTACCTATAAAGTAATTCATAGAGGCTCTTTTAATGTAGTTACCCCATTTCGTCCATGATCCACTACGACACCGTAAATACATTACAGATACCTGAAATCCACTATTTTGTGTTCTGCATTGAAGTATATCACCAGTATTGCTTTATTGAACGCTACACAGTGCACTATAAAAGCGGAAACGCGCCGGTGTTTGCGATCCGCGCCTACACGAACTTCCGTCTACGCTGTCCTGAACAAATAGAGCGGTACTGTTCCTGCAGACCTGCGATGGGCGTTTCACTGGCCGCGCTTACATGCAACCCATTTATAAATTCAAATGAACACTGCCAACACAATGTACCCAAGTACGCAAGTGTGGCACGGTGCGTATCAGGTCTCACCGGTCGATATTTGATTACTACTAACCCAATAAAAGCACGTATCGACTTTCCGTTTTGTTATTCCGAATTTAGAAACGAGTCGACGGAACTTTCATGATACGCACCTTCTGAGTTCCAATAAAATTACCATTTGCGTGACACGTTATTTTCTGTGTCATGTTTAAAATATATCAATTCAAAGGAACTGATTTAATGTTGTCTTAAATCACTGCCATTATTTAAATTAGATGCAGTTTGAGTTTTCCAGTTTCTACGGAATATTTTCCTTTATGTGGTCGTGATTTAGCTTTGGTAGAAGTTGATAAACGATGTCACGCCATACTATTTATTTTCTGGAAGGATTCAACGCGTCAAGTGTGTTGTCTGATATTTATTTGTAGCCTTTTTCCTTCGAAGCGTGTGGGATGAACTAAGAGCAACGTGAAAATATTTTTGCCCGCACCTGTCGGCTCACATGTTAACTACTCACGTATATAAATGCCTTCCAGCTACATGTATTCTTATTCCACTTGCCGGAAATATTTTCTTTATGTTATTGTTTTTTTATCTTCTTTACTGGGTATCCCTCTGTGTTTTGATCGCACTACTCCCTATAAAAGAATTCTTCTCTACAGACGTTTCCTTAAATATTATTGCAGAAGTTAAGTAAAACATGATTGCTCAAATATAAAAAGCGTTAGTTTGCGTGAAGGACTCCGCCTTATAATTTTGTAATTGAAGTCGGTGATAAATAAGTTTGATGAGAACTATATAGGTACACTTATGTACAGCTAGGTAAAATATGAATCCGACTTGCAACTTTTATGATTTAGTAGGCACAAGCAAAGGTGCGGTGACCTGCCACGTCAACGACGTGATAATGATAAATGTTGGCTCAGCTAACCCCTATCAAAAATATTTTCCGATTCCGACCCTTCTCCGCTCGTGAATCTAAATACAAAAGGGATTTTTTATTGTTTTAGTGATAATAATACAAATTCGGCATTATAATCCCAACATTTTTCAGGAATTCGTAAACGCTCGCTTACAGTAATTAATTACTTGTGCTTCGTCATATTTTTTAATATTTCTGTCTAGCTGATGATTTATTTCACCGCTGTCACGTCGCGAGTCAGACTGAATACAAGCTTGCAAATCTTTTGGTCAAGCTGCCCTTAGAATGGACATAAAACACGAGTGACTGAAAGGCATTACATTATTAGATATCGCTTACGACGGTCCCCATGTTTGTCGGTGAGACAGGCGCCGTCGAACGCTCGTTTTATCCTCATGAAAGGCAGTTAAGTTACAAAGGCAGCCCACTTACAAGTTCACTTTGTAAAAGGCAAAAGGAGATCTACAAAAACTGTCGTGTTCCGCTGGTCCATTAAGGGTGCTCGGGAGACAGCGCGCGCGCTTGCTCGGTAACGTGTTCCTCGCAAATCGAATCACGGCCACGGGGAGTGAGCTATTATGCTGATTTTCCATTAGAGAAATTCTCAAATACTGGCCCCATGCTTGTGTTACGTCATCCTGCGCGTTATCGTGACGTAGAGCCGTCAATCCTCGCTGTCGCCTGTGATCCTCAATCTCACTTGAGCCGCATGGCTTACAGAATTTATTATCACCCATGATTTATTTATTAATGTATCTATAATTTATTTAGGTATAACCATAAGCTTCGTAAATTTAGTACGGAAAAGCCAGATCTATCTAATTTCCACACGCACTCATATCGTAGTAGGTACCTACTATTAAATGGTTCTGCGCTTAGGACAAAAATTCGCGTACCCCAATGCAAAACAATAATAAAGTACACCGACCTATAGGCAAATTATTTAAAGAAAAGGTTTTAAATTGAACCCACCCAAGAAATTAAACCATTTAGATTCCAATCTCTTACTCGTTGAGAGAAAGGGAATAAATTTTATGGGTTGTTGGCCACAATTTTAGGGAACATCAGGTAAATCAGCTCATATGTGTATGTTTGTTGGTGACTGAAAGTGAAGTAGACAAACGTGGTTCGGGACAGCACATCAATCAATGACAGCGCGTCAATTTGACACCTCAAATTGGTGCGGGTGGCGAGGACGGGGCTCCTAGCTAGTTAAACACTCGTCCGCTCACTTTAGCCGAATTTAATACTGCCAGAATAATGACGCGTTTTCTCTATTATTTCAAAACTCATACGAATGTGATTTGTTAAACTGAATACAGAAGTCTGAACAGGATTTAATTTAATTTTTAATTCATCCCTATGGTTAAAGAATAGTAGCTTGTTATCAGTTGTATAACTCAAAAAACTCGTAAATACGTAATCTTTGAGATTAAATTTATAAGTATTAAGAAGTAAAGTTATCCAGTAATGAGACAGCATTACACTGTCTCATTACTGGACATCGTCGGGATAACTTTACTTCTTAATTCTGTTCGTATGTATGTATTTATATTATTATCTACTATTTTTAAGCGACAAAATGAACTACCTGCTACAAAACATAATTCCTAGGTCTTTTTTATTTTATTTTGAATTAACGCATGCTAAATACTTCCAAAGATATAAATTCTAATGGAAGAAAAATTTTAGCTCAGGCAGGGTTCGAACCTGCATCCTCCCGGTTAGATACAAAATTATAGAATAGAACACGACGGAACGGTTGTTTGTTGTGTGCCAAGAAATGTTTTGCAATTATCTCCAAAAATGGTTGACCGATTTAGATATAATGGTATAATTTATGGCACGATGCTGTTTACATGGTGTTATATACTTGGTTTCATTTCAAAACATGAACCCTGTTATGTCACAACAGAATCTAGTTACGACTCATTAAACTAACTTCATATTTACTATTTATAAGCTATCTCGAGCAAACACTAATTATACCTGCCTATGTATAAAAAATCCATTAAGTACAGGCTGCATCTCTACGACACATAAATTAAATAGCCTTTCTATACTATTGAAAACATCATTCGTATCCGTATCCGCCCTTAAATACAACACGTCATCGAATATCAGTCTAGACAAGCGCCGACGAACACGTGTGAATATAAAACAATTTTTTACTTATGTTCGTAATCAATTCTGTTCTGTATAAATTTACAGAAAACTGGTCCGTGGAGGTGTGGTGTGTGGTTAGATTAGAATTGTAAAATAACTGCCGCTTACTCCACTTAAGTATCTGACAAAATTTTAAGGGTATTACATTGCCCAATGACCTTGAGGATTTAGTCTTTGAGCTAGTATTTGTTAGTCACAGGCATTGCGGGGATGCTTCACGCGGGGTGCTAGTGAGGTTTCGGGTGTTTCTTTATTATTTCAAAATATTCAAAGAAATAAGAAAATTAAAACAATACAAATTGTTAATTACGTCATTACAATCTTTTTTTGTATAAAATTCATGACTATCTATTAACCCATTAAAGAGAAAAAATACAAATTAGGTTAGAAAAGGCCTATTTACTTCAATTATTATCCAAAATTGGGGCAAATTTATAAAATGTAACTCAATCCAATTTGTTTGTGATGACCTTGAGTATAACATATATTTTTATATGGCAAACGCACATAGGGATTCCACTGGAAACTTCTTTAAAGCTAGGGTGTTTTTTGGATTTCAGCGATGTAATGACCTTAAGTCAGCCAAATGTATATTATTTGGACACGAACTTACCCGTATGTTTTTGTTTTCGAAAAAGTTTTCCTAATATTATTGATACATTACCTTAAAATAGAAAATCATTTTTCTATTTTAAGGTAATGTATCAATAATCCAAATGAATAAGGTCATAGCTTCAAATCAGCAATTCAGTTAGGAGCTCGACGACAACAAAGTCTTTGATGACTTGTACGAGAGAGCCTCTTGTCCGAGACAGCATTTAAATAAATTGTGTCAACAGTACCTATTTTTACATTATTCTTTAAGCACAACAGTTTTGAAACGACATTGACACGGATTGATGAATCTCGCCTGTCAATTAATCAAGATAACACCTAACCATGAAATATGTAGTCCTCTGCAATAAAACAATACAGGTACAAAGTATTGGCAAATAAACTTAACTGCGTAGTGAATTTCCGGGGATAAAGGTTTAGTGGCTTCGCGGGCGGCAGTTAAAGTGGTAGTTCGGAGAGCCGCACTGGCAATAAGTCAGTGTGAAGACGTGTGCGGAGGAAGAGGTCTTATGGTGTCTGCGCGGGCTATAACAGTAAATCTGAAGGAGGCTCGGATTTACGCCGGGCCGCAGTGCACTGAAGGCCGCGCCCGCACTTAATTACCGCTCGCCGAGATTAGTACCCGCTGCGGTGGCAGCACATATGCCCGCCCCCTGCCACAGCTACAGCTGCCCGACAACTTTTCACCACCATCACCCACTGTACCCTAATCGTGGCTGAAGCTCAATACCCACTTTTGTTTTTGTACAATGCTAAACGTTTCAGTTTTCCGTCTTACGCTTGCAACCGTAGCGTTTACTGTTTCTTTTGTTTGTGAAAACAGTGGAAAGTATTGTGTTTATGAAATAAATTATGCTATAAGAAAAATAAATATTTATTACCTAGCATAAGACACACTTTAAGCTGTAAGCAAACAAATATATTCTTCCACATCGATCTTAAATAATCTTCACGTTTTTCGCCACCTTCATTTCTTATTTCGCTGACACAAAATGTATTCAGCATCATTAATATCTCCCTTTATCTCGACTGTTTCTAAAAGCAGGACGTCTTTCTATAATCTGGGATGGTAAATTATTTCTTCTAACTTTATTCACAAACGGTTACTGATTTGTTTGTTACAAAATTCGTTTGTGATCGTAAATGGTCGACGGCGAGACGGATCACATCGTTATTCATGATAACATTATTTCTGTTACTTGACTATTGCTTGTTAAAAATATATATCAGTATTCAAATACGAATAGTATACGTATACTGTTCATGTTAACGCGTAACATATCAAAATAAAATAATAAAAACTACACAAATTGATAACCTTACGACTCCTGGATTTATTTGTAAAATGGTAGAATGTGTTACGATAACAAATATTATTGACGGTGTCACCAATATCTGAGAGATCACCAAACATCAACATTGTGATTGTTCGCGCATCATCAATCTCACGCGCGGCGCCGACTCATGCGCATGTGTACAAACTGCATTTTTGTCACATATTTGTTACAAATCGGCTTGTTTCAATCAACAACATTAATTGGATTACTTTATACGTGACGTTCTACAAATACATTAACAGTTATATAAAAATGTGTTTTCAGAAAGTAATAAGATAAAATGATTTAAATACCACAATAAATTGCGGCCTTAATAAAACTATTTTTGTTATTCTGTAGTCGTTAAAACTTGCAAATAATTTTAGACGCGTACTTAGTACACAACTATTAACAATGCGTATAGTCTTGCGTTTGGTGCTCGTGGTGATCGCTTTTACTGTTACCTTAGTGCTTCTAGTACAATTATCGGACGTCGATTCAGGTGCATCCAGGAATCCTTCAGGCAGACATGTGCGCATGTCTCGTATCCACCGACATATACGTAGTGGATCGGATAATATAGAACCCGAAGACAGGAATACGACAAGCTACAAACGGCGATATATCATTGAGGTGTGCATTATTTAGTGGAAAGATAACGTTACTTGACAAAGAAAAGCGAAAAATATACTCGAACTGGTTTCTGACACTTACGCGAATATTAGACATTGAAATAAAACTACTTTTTACGGATTTTATCGCGTTGTATTGATATTACATAGGCCAAACTAAAAGAAGCATAGGGATCCGCGTAAAAGAACACATCACCGCCGTTTCAAGAAGTCAGCAGTTTGTGAACATACTCTAGACAAGGCCCAGCACTACATCAGATTTGATAAACCACAAGTCCTCGCAAAAGAAAACCGATTCCTTCCCAGGATGATCCGTGAGGCTATTGAAATTAAAAAACATCCAAATTTCAATAGAGAAGATGGCTGGATCTTACCACCTGCTTGGAACCCCATTATAGATTCCATAAAATCAAAATCCAAGCCCAAAACTGCAAGACCACGTCGGGAATCAAATAATATCAATACAACGCGATAAAATCCGTAAAAAGTAGTTTTATTTCAATATACTCGAAATTTTTCTTCCTTAAATTGAGGTTCAGCAGTTTGATTTCAATATCTCAATGTTCATCTCACTGAGCTATTTAAAGTGTAATTGGTTAAGTCTCAGTTTTTCCAAGTCACCGGGAGTCTCAGAGTTTCCCGGTACCTAATAATAATTAATGGGCCCGACGAAAGTCCGATATCCTTTCATTAGTGTCCCGCCTCCGCACGGAGCGGTCGAGATTAAAACTTGTTCAGAATAAGAGCTTTGCAACCACACTTTTTGAAAAGACCTCGTTCACAGAGAGCCTCTGAAATAACGCCGCTGCCTTATGAAAAAATATTTGTTCACATGATCTGGAAAACATTTTGAATTTCCCGTGGCGCCCGTTGCATGTTAAGGTGTTCATCATACAGCCGAGATTTAAGAGACAATAATTTCGCGACTTTTTCGGAATATAGCAGAGGCCTGAAATCGCCATGATTAGCCGAACCGATCTGTTACGGAGCCCTAACTAACCCACCTACAAGAATCACTGTTTAAAATTGCCGTTTCTCTTCCAGATGATGTTGCACGCGTGGAACAACTATAAGCTGTATGCTTGGGGCAAGAACGAGCTGAAGCCAATGTCGAAGCGAGCTCATCTGTCCAGTGTATTCGGCGCAGGCGACCTCGGCGCCACGATCGTGGACGGACTCGATACTCTCTACCTTATGGGGCTCAACGACGAATTCCGGGAAGGGCGGGACTGGGTCGCTGAGCACTTGCATATTAATGAAATCGTAAGTCAAACAAAGCCTGTCATTTGCAAATACTTCGGAAGTCAAGCGTACTGAAGTATTCATGGAATTGCCAAAGATTTTAATTCACGTCTCCTTGTCAATAGATATAGGAGCGGTTCATTGTTTTTAATACATATTTACTTATGAGAACGTATTCGTTAGACACTATTATTCTATTGCTACCCTAGGCTAAAAGTCATACTTTCTTAGCCAATAAATGAATCTTCATATCGTATTTTTGTAGCTTGTCTAAGAAATGCGGAGGTAGCGTAGGTCACCCAGAGATAGCAAAATTTATTCGGGTTCTTTAACCAATTATCGGATTAGAGCAAGAACGAAATTAGACCAAGTCTTATCATCAAACATAAATTAAGTTGCTAACTTTATTCTTTTTAGTAGATATGTTAATCTAGAACGCGATTTAGATAGCTTTGTTCTACGTTTTGTGTATTTTTCTGTTGTGGGCTTGACAGAATTGCATCTTTAAAAATACACTTATATCCCGATGGTCTTAATAATCAGGAAGTTTTGCTGAAGATACTAAAGAGATTCCAAGACAGTTGTCTTACTCACATGAACGGTTCTGTTACACATGAAAGAATCACTTTGGTATGGCAAATAATAATAAAATTATTGATATTGTAACATACTTTCGCTGTAAAAAAAGCTTACAGATTATATCACTGTTATTACTGGCCGTAACAGTCGGAGCAAATCGAAATGCTTAATTAACCGCAGCCAAATGAATAACATGTCTATTAATGGACGATTCACATGCCTCTAGTCTGATCCGACACTTACGCGTGTTGGTAGATAACAGGGGCCAAAGAAGCTTAATAAAATTGCTACATTTCGTTTCTAAGTAGGGCGCATTCGATATTTAGGTATCGGTGTCAATGAGGAAATACAATCATAATAATATATAAAGTTGCTGTGTGTATATTATTAAGAATGTTATGCAACTTCGAGTACAAATCATATGTGTAGGCACGCATTATTTTTGCATACTTGATGATTTGCAGTGTTGTTTATAATTATTATTTAGTTATAATATTTTTATTAGTATGAAACGATTTATTATTCATAGCTATTGTGCGTAACGGATACTCCACAGTAAGATACGTAAGTAATAATATACAATACATTTTCTTAGGACTGACAATATCATAATTATTGTTTAATAGCATTATCTGCTTCTGAGAATTGTTAACTTTGAACTGGGAATACCGCTAATATTAAGATAAATTGTAATTGTGTAATAAATTGTATAGGTACTTAGTTAACATTTCTTTGTTAGTGCTTTCCACAAGGCAAGGAATCAGCTTTTCCTTCGTCGCGTTTTACGGCACCCTTGGGAAACGATGGCATTTATTCATGACCAAAACATTCTTCGATGGCAACTTGGTCGTGGAGAGAAAGCTAACTATAATTATCTTCCTATCAGGATTCCGATTTATCAGTGTTCGAGACGACGATCCGGTTTGTTGGCGGTCTGCTCTCTTGTTATGCGCTGACCGGTGACACTGTGTTCAGAGACAAGGCCGCTGAAGTGGCTGACGCCTTGTTGCCTGCCTTTGATACGCCTACTGGACTGCCGCATGCACTCATCAATCCCTCTACCAAGGTAAGACCAGGATAAAGAACACACTTCGGTTTAAGTAGCCATGTCACGAAGGCCTTTTTACTGTCCATAGGTAGCCCAATCCAGCTGGTGTTTAGAATGCTAGACACTGCAGCCTTATTTTACTATTAAATTCACCATTTCTTAGACACCATTGAATTCATAAATTGAACCCCCGTAAACTAGTCTGTAAAATTCAATAGTAACTTTTATGAGCTAGCGGACACATCTGTAATTCTGTACGAATGTAAGATAATTAGAAAAGTCCTGCGCTAGGAATTTGTGACACTCAGTCTCATAATGTCGTGTCAAATGAATTTATTATTGTCCATAATTCAAAGATCTCATTTAAGCCATACATATGCAATAAAGGGAACTTTACGAATCTTTAAGAATCTTAAATAACGATCAACGACAGTTTATGCGTGGCATAATGTCTATAACATAATTATGTACTGTAGGAACAGCTGTCCATCACAGAACTTGTTTATTTATGAATTATTATACGTATATTCATAATTTTTCTATCCTAAGCGGAGATTGGATACAATAATTAGTCGTCGCATAGACTTCCGGCTAGATTTCCGGAGGAAACAGCGTGACATTTCTGAGTTCGCAAAAAGTGTGAGATTTTTTCGATTAGAAGTTGGTTGGTGTTATAGGTAACAGAATTGTAATATAGAAATTCGTTCACACATTATGTTCCTTAGTTTGAGAGCCGAGTTACTGATAGAGCAATCGCCAAGGTTTTTTAATTAAATTTTTCCCTCACATATTATATAAAGTTTCTTCTAAGTTTTCTCCTTCCTAGATTTTCTTCAATTTTGATTTATAAAATTGTCCTAAAACAAGTTGTCGTATTGTATCAAGTGGCCAATTATGTTTTCGTTCTCATTAGCTGTAACACTTCGTCAATTTATGTCACGTCCTGATACATATATATGATACGTATACCACTTTATCCATGTATACGTTAAAGGTGACATAAAATTGTTAGTTAAATAAAAATTATTTATCGTCATTAATATTTTCAGGCAAGTCGTCAGTACCACTGGGCGGGACCGAACAGCATCCTTTCCGAGCTGGGAACTCTCCATCTAGAGTTCACCTACCTCAGTGACGTCACAGGTCGTGAAAGTAAGCACATTTGTCATACTTCAATATTATTAACAGCCATTCATCATTCCAACTTCAAACGACCGATGCCGTTGACTTTTTTCTTTTGTCAGGGATTTTTAAAAGTTATTTGAAACGAAGCCTGGTTATGGTCAATGATTTCGTTATCATGTTCATGGTCATGTTCTCAAAATTTTATTGTAAAATTATTCATTTGTTATTTGTTTTAATAATTATTGTTTTCTGAAATTAGTATTTTTCGTCTAATTGGAAACTGTACCATGTTGAAATACGAGATAGGCAAGAATTTGACCTCAACATCAACAGTTCATCGCAGTCATATCACCTACTAAGCGGAAATTAGATTCGTACAGGCTTTAGACGTATTAATTGTTTTAATAGGAAATAATTTATAAAAAATGGTTTCAAATTTAATTCAAAAATATTTAACTCGCCTTTAACAACTTAAAACAATGTTTTAGTCGTTAGGCTTTGGAATGCATCGAAATTTATAACCGTACCAAGCAATCAAGACTCTGTATATGCTACACAGGCCTCTCCTATACGTGGGTATTCCCATTGATGCTAATCTCATAAGCATAGTTCCGTCGGTATAACTGTGTCTGAAGTTAGCCTTTTGGAACAGCGTGCAAATTTACAAAAAAGTGTTACATATATCACACCAGTATTTCCCGAATAAAAAGTGATATTGTTAAAAAATATCAAAAATTACCAGAAGGCATTTTACGGCCCCAATTATGTCTTTCCCTAGTCTTTATAGTAAAATTGACGACTGCGCCTCCATTTGCGAACAACTTAATAGTATTTAGTTACAGTTATATAGTCAGAAACTAGCTTTTTGCCCGCGACTTCGTCCGCGTGGAATAGTTACTTTGTTCCATATGAACTTTCATCCCCTATTTTATCCCCTTGGGGGTAGAATTTATCAAAATCCTTTCTTAGCGGATGCCTACGTCATAACATCTACCTGCATGCCAAATTTCAGCCCGATCCCTCCAGTGGTTTGGGCTGTGCGTTGATAGATAACTATGTCAGTCAGTCAGTCACCTTTGAGTTTTATATATATTTAGATGTAATGTTTTGTGTTGTTTAGTCTACAGGAACAAGGTGAACCGTATCCGTGACGTGCTCAACAACATCGAGAAGCCAGGCGACCTGTACCCGAATTTCATCAACCCGCGGACCGGACAGTGGGGGCAGAGTGAGTGCTCTTGTATTCACTCTATTTATGTATTTAACAATATAAAATATGTTATCACACCCGTATTCCCCGGAGTGTACTATTGTATCGAGGTGTACTATTGTACACCAACTCTCGCGAGTGGCGTACTACGTTTTTTGGGGACGAGTCCATTGTGCGGTATCTAAACCCGGTATCTAACTGCTTCTGAATAACAAAAATCTAAAAAATAATAGCTATAAAAATACAAAGAAAAAAAGACAGACTATTTATTTTTCTATACAAACTGCACAAGGTAGTTAATACATAGTTCATTTTGTATGGGAACAAAAAAATATATGTACACACCTATTTGGTATTTCAAAGTTGTAGAAAGTCACTTGTTCATTATCATGGTTAGGTTTTTAAATAATGCACTTTTCTGATATTCGCCGCTATTTTTAGTTCACACATAAATTCTCCTGAACATTTACCGTTATCGATATCACTTAGTCACATTACCGATAAGTATTTGTAATTGTGACTAAGTTTTAACTACTGGTAATTGTCTAGTCTAGATAACAAATTGTTATAGAGTATTTGAATTGCAATAGGTCAATGTAAAACACGAGTTTGATAACGATCGATAGTCCGATATATTGACCATCATATTTAATTATAGAATGATCGATCGATGTCAGCAGTGAATATAGCGACTGCCAATTCATTGGTTCTCTAGTTCAAATGCAAGGCACGAATGCACCTCTGACTTTTCTAAAACAGGTGAAGGAAACAGTGAAGGAAAATATCGCGAGAAAACCTGCTTAAACATAACATATCTACTATTACGCCTGAATTCCCCGAAGGATTAAGCAGAAGCGTGCACAGTTAGCCGGTATGTTTAAGTCCCATGTATTAGGGGGGCGAACCTATTTTCATAAACGGAGCACAAATTCCAAACTCCGAGCTGCTACTGAGAATTTCATAGAAAACCCAAATAACATGCTCGATCTGAGAATCGAAACCAGGACCAGTATCGTAGCAGTCGCGCTCAGTACTACTTCGCTAATGAAACAATTTTTAACATGCATGCTTGTGACATTTTCTTGACAGTTTGTGAAGTCTGCCAGCCCGCACTAGTATAGCGTTGAGAACTGGAACCTAAGCCCTCTAATTCTGAATGGAGCCCCATGTCCAGTATTGTTACAGTCAATGGGATGATGGTGATCGGTTTAAAAAATTGAAGGTACTGTCCGTACCTGTAAGAATTTAATAGCCTTTAAAGGAAAATAAGTTGACTAACTAAATTAAAAATGGAATGAATTATAAAAATAACATTTAAAATTCAGTTCACTTTCGATAAAAATGTAAATGGATGTACATTTCCTGTTCTTTACCGCCATATAAATACTAAATATTTGCCTCATTTTGAAGTACAGTAAATATATTAGAAGGACTACATTGTGAGTTATAAAGAGAATAATCTAGTTAATGGCCTTGTTGATTTTGCCATTATAATTCAAAATTGAAAATTGATTTTGATATTATAATTTATTTTGGTAATTTTAGATAGAACCAATTGATGTAGGTAAGCGATCAACTGTGACGTAATCTCAGAATACTACTATTAATCAAGGTCTAATAAATTTATGGAGACCCATTGATTCGTGAACTGGACGTTCTATACATCGGACCCTTTCAAATATATTTACATATTCATATTATACACGGAGCTAATTCAATCATTTTGAAACTAAAGACGTTGCACTACTCTATGATGATGATGATATCTATCATGCTGTAAAAAGTTCACATTTGTTTATAGATGGGACATACTTCTTTGATTGTCTTTTAATTTTCGTGTCATGCATATCTTGAATGCTCCATTGACAAACTACTGGGCTAGGTATCAATTAAGAAATTTAAGTTTTCACCTTTTATTTCTATATCTTTCTCAGCTTTACGTTTTAAGGGTCCGGCGGAGCTTGAATTGCCCACAAAAACGTAATACCGAAATAATTCGTAATCCAAACAGGATCTTATCAAATTATGTCATTATTCGGATTCGGATACCGTTAATCAAGTTTCGTACCGTACCAATTCTTCTACTACTACGTCACTGGAAATAAACGGCCGGGAATTCGTTCCAAACTTGATAAAGTTATCAATAATTAAATTAGCTTACATTTATTTCCAGTGAAGTATTTTGGTCGAAATGGTAGAGTAGGAACCTAGACTACAGGTATCTGAATCCTAATAATAACACACTTTGATTAAATAGTATTTGAATTACGATATTGGCATTACGTTTGAAAATTCGGTCCGCCGGCCTCATGACAGACATTTTTCTATGTCCCGTGTTATTGGCAAAACTACCGACATAAGTTGCCATTATTAGAAAAAAAATAGCCAATACTAAATGACACTGAAATCGTCAGAGTGAGTGACCGATAAACAATTTTACTGCTCGTTTATAATTACGACTTTTAGATGAAAAAAAAAAAGCACTAAAACGAGGGGTCGTAATTTCGCTCTAATCGATTTTTACTATGCTGCGTCACCGTCAACCGGTTGGTCAGAAGAAGTACCTACTATTCGTGTGCGATAAGTTGAGACTCGCGTGGAATGCGAATCTACGCCCGCTTCCCCTTCCACTTCCTCTCAATTTTACTACTAGCGTAATAGTACGTTGTGAGACATCATTATGTCGTCGTTTGTAACCCCCGACGAAAATGAGAGGTGTTATAAGTTTAACGTGTGTCTTTCATTGCCTTATATTAGTCTAGTGGTCCTAAAGACTGCCTCATTAGTGCGACTAGAGCGCTACGCTGAAGATCTTGGGTTCAATTCGAAGGTCGAGCAAAGTTATTGAATTTTTCTATGAAATTCTCAGTATCAGCTCTGAGTTCGGATTTGTGCACGATTAATGGCAATAGGCTCACCTTACTTGGGTCCTTAACATAACGGCGAACTGTTGGTGTACAGTAAACGCTCAAAAGTCCATAAGCACGCTAAGGACTACATTGCTATGAACAGTACAAGCGAGCTCGATACAGCCAGTGCCGCAGTGCATGTCACTTGTTAAGGAACATGATGATGCATGTAAATAGAAGGTCGTAAGTCAAACTAAACGTCAAGCTATTGCGTTGTGAGATTGCCTACGGTCTTTTGGTCGCCACTGTATATTACTTACTATACCTCTGCCTACGTACGGTACGTGAGTAGTACATAATTATGTAGTTGTCTCGATTACATTGCGAATTTCGACGGCACGTTTGGCGTAGCGGTGAAGCGTTCTACAGGTAGTTGTTCCGGGTTTGCGTGTTTGTGTGTGCTAATTTGTATTTGTAAATGCACACACTTCACAGGTAAAAAATCCTATTGTGGGACAACGCTTTAAAAAAGTGTATTGTTTGTTTATCAGGGCATATGTCTCTGGGTGCTCTGGGCGACTCTTTCTACGAGTACCTGCTGAAGGCGTGGCTGGTGTCGGGGGGTAACGACGATCAGGCGCGCATCATGTTCGACACGGCCATGCAGGCCGCGCTCGACAAGATGCTGCGCGTCTCGCCCTCCGGACTGGCCTACCTCGCCGAGCTCAAGTACGGCAGAATCATCGAGGAGAAGATGGACCACTTGTCGTGCTTCGCTGGTAAGATTTTTAAATCATTATCATCATAGGACCCCTGTGCAACATTTAATGCTTCGAGACCCACTGGTTCCTCGGCTTCATTCTTCGTCTTAATGTTTGAAAGTTAAAGAATTTCGAGTAAAATGAATCCATACCTGGTCTTTGTTTATTAAATAGACTAACTCTGCCTCGCGGTACTACCCGTATTCATGTCGTATTTTCCAAACCCGTGGGAAAAGTTAATTACTATGTGCGTGAAAACATGGAGAAAACCAATTATCCCAAATATGAGACATAGATCTAGATCGATTTTTGCTCTCGTAAACTGCCACATTGAAAATTTTAATTCATCATTAAAAATCTGTCACCCAGTCACGAACGTGGCGTGCTGGGCCTGTTCTGGTTTGTCGTCTATACATGACTGTGACGGTCAAAAGGTTCGGTTTAAAGATCTTTATTTCTCATTAACACAGTACCTACATAGTCACTTACATGAGAACAATATTCAAATTTATAATAATAACAATTATTATAAATATATAAGCTATGTTATGATACAACAATCCGGTGTAAGTAATTTTAAGCTAAAGGGGAAAAAAAAACATTCAATGACCGTTGTGCAAGAATGCGAGCTCGCTGCTGCATGGATATTATTGCGAATACTCGAAGCCATAGTGACCGATGGTACAAGTTATAGGTTAAAGGTTATATGCAGTATAGGATAGATCGATAGCTAAACCATGGTGTAACGTTCCAGGCGGTATGTTCGCGCTGGCGTCGACGACGCTGGACAACTCGCTGTCGGAGCGCTACATGGACGTGGCGCACAAGCTCACCCACACCTGCCACGAGAGCTACGCGCGCTCCGACACCAAGCTGGGACCAGAAGCCTTCAGGTATTTTACTGATAACTCTGACAGGAATGTTATAGATGCGGATATGGATATTATTGTTCTATTTATTTATTACATTAACTTATTTAGATTATTTTTATAAAAATAACAAAAACATTTAAAAATATAAAAATAGCCCGTTGTGAAGATGTTTTGGGACAAAAGGTAGCCATGTCCAATATCCAACGTCCGATCTAAATTCATCTGTAGCGATTTAGGCGTGGAAATTTAACAAACAGACAGACTTTTTGGATTACTTAATCTTGAAACTAATATAGCCATGTTAATACAACCGTGATAACAGAGTACTTGACTTTAATCAGCAATTAAAATACAAATCAATACCAGATTGAAAGTGTTGATAAATAATCTTTTACTTTACATAGTTACATACAATCATCGGACCGATAATAATCGATAAAAAATAATAGGAAATAGGTAGCGAATCTATATACAATAAAAATGTAAATGTTCATTGAAGTAAAACTACTTTTTACGGATTTTATCGCGTTGTATTAATATTTTAACACGTGGGAGAGCCATGCTTCGGCACTAATGGGCCGGATCGACCGAAGTGATACCACGGCCTCACAGAAAACCGGCGTTAAACAACGCTTACGTTTTGTTTCGCCGAGTGAGTGAGGTTACCGGAGGCCCAATCCCCTTTAAAAGGTCGGCAACGCACTCGTGATTCCTCTGGTGTTGCGGGTGTCCATGGACGGCGGTAATCGCTTACCATCAGGCGATCCGTCTGCTCGTTTGCCCTCCTATACCATAAAAAAAAGTGTTTCACCGATTTCTTCGAAATTTCGATATAAGTAACTACGTTAAATAATTCAAATCATTTTTATACAGTGTGTTAAGAAAATCTTGTCCGACACGTGAAGTAATTGTAATGTATCGATATCCAGTTCTATTTATATAATCGTTTTCATTTTTCCAGCAATAAAAAACCAGATTTTTTAAAATGAGGAAAGTTAAAATGGTAATTCTTACAGTGGCAGCGACACCGTCCCCGGGTGCCAAACATACTAAGGTCGATGATACTATTATCACATTTTAAAAATTTGCGAGATTTAGGGGTAATTGCCACAATTTGGGTACGACATTCGAAAATGTTCACTTCATTAATACGTTTACTTTGATTAGTAGTTTATTTGGTGATATGATTGGGATGTCTATCCCATATGTATATCCCATATTTCGGCTTGGACAGTTTTTGTAACACAGTGTAGGCAAGTATATACTTTTCCAGCCACAACAATGCGGGGCCGACAGTTTTACGTCTGCAATTTGAATGGAAGAATATTTTTATTCTGTTCATTTATTGCGAATATAGATCAATTAGTGGGTAGGTACATACATTTATATGAACCTACCCACTAATTATAACTCGCCACGAATAAACATTTTGTATGCATTTATAGCATGCCAAGAGCACTAGCTGTATGCCGCGGTTTCAGTTGCACCACGAAAGAATTTACTTACCGAGTAGTGAGTAAATCCTTTCGGGCGCGACTTCAATGCGACGTATCAACATGGAGCATGTACCAGATTTTAAGTTAGTTCCCGAGTAACTGTAATCAACCGCATCGAATTTCGTGCAGTATTTTTTGCGTGGTGCGCGTACGAACATATACGATAGACTGACAAACAAAAAATCTAAAGATAATTGTTTCTATTGCTCATAAAAAACCTCTCATATATTATTTTAGTAAAGGAAAAATTCAATTCAAAAAAGGTAAGGTGGCATCGTACGACGGTGAACTAACTGTAAAGTAAGTCATGTCGGTTGAGAAGCAAGGTAATTTGCTTTTCATAGATGTCGCCAACGTCACCTTATGAAGTAAATTCAGAATGTAAAGGCAAAATTTAAATCAGGGGGGTGGGGTTCGCGGTGGCTTAGAGGTCAGAGCGTCTGGTGTATCCAACCAGGAGACGCCGATTCGAATCCTGCCCGCGATTTTTCCTTTACTAAAAAAACTTAATAATCTTAGCATGGAAAATGCAAAACAAATCACAAAAAGATACTCTCATATTTTTTTTTCTTAAATATCTCCTATGTACGAACATAGGTCAGTTACAATTTCTAATTATTAATATTAATTATTATATTATTTCAAAGTTAATAATAATACAATTATCGAATTAACAAATACTTGTTTATTTAATCATAATAGAACAGTCGTACCGTAGTATAATCTATGTAGCTAATTATTGATTTTGTGAGGTGCGTCATTGTTATATCACTGTTTATACGCGTGAACACCTGATGTCTCTCCCACAGATTATCACTAATAATTTAAGTGTATTGACTTTAAAGATCTAACTTATCTGGATAGTGGAATTATTTAGGCGCGATATAGTCGCTATTCAAATGTATTATAATAATTTTCCCCCGTGTGGGGCGTGTTCCTCACTGCCTTTCAGATAGGCATCCCGTAAGAGGCGTGAAAATATCTGACTTGCTCGGTGGTAGGACCTCTTGGGGTCTGACTGGCTGGCGACCACCCTTACGTCGGAGTCTGTCGTAAAGCACCTTGATGTGTGTGTGTGTTTCGACTTTTACACGTAAGAGCCAGTTCTCCTCGGTTGCTACGGCTCTGGCAGTCTGTAGTCCGTAGGAGCTCTTAAAAATCGGCAACGCATCAAAAACTCCTCTGGCGTTGCAGGTGTCCATGGGCGACGATGACTTCTTACCACCAGGTGGCTCGTCAGCTCGTTTGCCACCTTAATCAAAAATAAGTGTATTGTTTTATTTTTGAACAATAACCGTATTGTATAAAATAATATATTATTTATTGAAATTTGAAATCGGTTTGTAAAATATATCCTTATCCCGATTTACTTGGGGTCTCTATAAATCTACGTCCGCAATTATTATTTTATGTTGAATATCAAATTATCATCATCAGCATCAGCCTATGTTAGTCCACTGCTGGACGTAGGCCTCCCCCAATGTGCGCCGTTTCACTCTGTCCTCGGCTTGAACCATCCAGCTTACGCAAATCATCAATCTATCTTGTCGCCGAGCGTCCTACACTACGTTTGGCGAGCTGCTTAATTCCGCTATGACTTCCTTGTGGCGTATAGAATTTAAATATATGGCAAGACGATAATGCGTGTCGTAATATATGACATAGCTTTCCCTGCTACATTACATATAAAATGCGTGAAGTATGTAATTTTAATATACTTAACGTTAATATAGACGTGATTCCGGAAACCTATGAAAAGTTTCATAGGACTATTTGAAATCGATATAGTAGATATATCTACTATATCGATCGTTCTGGAATTGGTCAAATGGCATATAATGTTACCATGTACCGATCAAACAATTTATACATAGGTACTAATGTAGGTATCTTGATGGATGACGATAGATATTTTTAAATACTTTCTTGTTCCATAAAAATTCAATATTATTATTATATTATGGACTTAGTATGTATTTATATTTCACTAGCTTCTGCCCGCGACTTTGTCTTCGTGGACTTCAGGATAGGGTCCGACCTGAATTAAAAGTAGCCTATGTATTATTCGAGGCTATAATCTATCTCTGTGCTAAATATCATTCAGATCCGTTCAGCCGTTCTGGCCGGAAAGAGTAACAAACATCCATACATCCATACTCACAAACATTCACGTTTATAATATTAGTAAGGATTTGAGCGTAAATTTTGTCAGTATATAAATTCGTACCTAATTCTTCCTGCAACCATGATTTTATTAAGATAGATAGTAGAAAGGTGTGTTCCCATAGTAATTATGTAGTAATTTTAAGGAGTAAGGTTTTTTTTTTTCATTTATCCTAACACAAATCACCATGTAAACGTGTTTCCTCAATAATATGTTTCGAGACCTTTATCAATAATGTCCAATATGTTTTATTCAGATTTTCCGGCGCTGTAGAGGCGCGTGCGCAGAAAAGCAACGAGAAGGTGTACATCCTGCGGCCTGAGACGTTCGAATCTTACTTCATCATGTGGAGACTCACCAAGCAACAGCGGTACCGCGACTGGGGATGGGAGGCTGTCGAGGTAAGTTTTCTAGCCATATATAAAAACAAGATTAGCAAACGACAACCGCACCATACTATGTACGAAATGCTAATTTAATCGATAAAATAAATCCAATGACATTAAATGACTTCAAAACTGACAGATTTCGTAGACGAAACTGTCAAAAAACAATAATTCTGAAGTGAAAATTTGACACAATAAAATAGCAGACTTGGGACCTAGAATCTAGAAGAAATCTCGGTCAACTGAAAGTTGACTACAAAATACTATGTTGTTCTAAATGACAGGCGTTGGAGAAGCACTGTCGCGTAGAAGGTGGCTACACTGGCCTGGTCAACGTATACCATCAGAACCCGCAAGGCGACGACGTGCAGCAAAGCTACTTCCTCGCTGAAACGCTCAAGGTAAGTCCAATGACAAAAAAAAGCAAATAAAAATAATGTATTAACGGTCAATTAAACTGAAAATAAATAGAAAATATTGCGTGATAAAGTATTAGATACTTATAAAAAAGTATTCCAATAGGTACCTATATTAAGAAAGCTTCCAGTTATAGAATACATAAGATAAACAAAATTTTGGGAAAACAATAGGAGGTACCTTTTTTACTAGTGTTGGGCAATCTCGTACAAATCTACACCGTAAATTATAATTTCGCGATTTATACTACCGCTGGACACAGTGAATCTAGCTCATTGGATGAGAACTGCTGAAGATAGAGCTGAGTGACGTGCTCTAGAAAAGACCTCGGATAATGCATCGACATGGTTATGTGAAAGTTTCAAAAACAATTGTTATTTTTCATCTTTCAGTACTTATACCTGCTATTCACGGACGATTCATTCCTGCCTTTGGACGAATGGGTGTTCAACACAGAAGCCCATCCCTTCCCCATCAAGGGCAAGAATCCGCTGTACCGCGAGGTTCAGAAGCCTGTGCCACTCGAATCCGCCAACGAAGACAACAAAATATAAGGCAATGGTAGTGACAAGTAATCTGTTTTCTAAATATGTTGGTTCATTATACCTGCAGTTTCAGGACTGTTGTGTGTGAAATTAATACGCATTCTTTTTTATATTAAACATCTGTACACGGTAATTATGAGCTAGCTTGTAGTATCGTAATAAAAATATTATTGGGAAAGTGTATTCCAACCTATAACTCCTTAATTTTGACTCGATCCTCGTAAATAGTTTAAAATAAAATAAATTAACAATATGGCAATGCATTATACTTGCATTTACGCACTATTAAAGCGTGGTAAACAGTTCCATGTACAGATTGTTAGATTAAAGGATGCTAATTATTCAAAATTACTCAAAAGATGAGTAAGTCAAATCTCTATAACATAGGTCCATTTCACGATGACGCAATGGACGTATAAATAATTCAATATCAACATATTGTCAGTGTTATAAGAGCCACGCGGCAAGTCTTCATGATATGGGTAATCGACACGCGGCTCGTCGCCGTTAATGACAACAACCAAACTGAAATCAACGTGCGATTTGCTTCGCATGTAATAACCGCGTTGTTTATGTTGTTAAAGATATTATTTATATGACTTCTACATTTAAAGGCTTTTTAGCCGTTCCAAACTTGTTATGCAAGGAATACAGTAGGATTGTTGAGAAATCACATTATAACTTGCATAATACGCGGGTTAATGCGTTGGGAGTTTTCACAAAAACATAATTATTTCATCACCTTCTATTGTTTGAAGATGAATTTGATTTCGGTACATAATTTTAAATGCCATGGCACTAAATGCAATCTTATAAACACATTGTACCAATTATTTGAAGTGACTCGTATGGACACTCAACGTGCATTAACACACTTCTTTGCGTACCTATAATAGTAGTGATCTATCCATATTAAATCTTCATGACATAACCCTATATTAATAGTGTAACCCTGTTATCCAAATTATTTATCGAAATACAACACGCCCATATGAAGTATATCCTACGAGTATTCATCTCAAATTTTGTTATGTAGAAATAAAATTATATTAAGACGTAGTTAACTCATAAAATAATTTTTAAATGAGCATTCAGGTGACATTTTTACCCGGCAATTAAGGTCTAAAGTCGACTTTAAACTTGGGTCCCAAAATAGGGTAACACCTGAATGAAATAATCATATCGATAATTAGCATTTAAATAACTCAATTTGTAACCAGGTAAAACTAAACTCAGTGATGGTAATATCAAGGCTGCAACTTACGTTGCAAGATTCTGCGTCCTAAACGCTATACAAAGTAGGGTGATATTGCTCAAGTCAATTAGTGAGGTGAAATATCGACACATGCGTAGTGTAAATATAACAGTAACATAATCAACCCGCAGTTCAAAAGTCCGTGATCTCAATCAAAAGTTAAATACTTTGACAAACACTACCATTTTTAAACGAAAACAATGTTTTAAATATTGCTTTAATAATAGTATCCTATGGATAGTAGGAAAAGACAGTATTTCTGGACTGACTTTCAAAAAACCTATTGAATTGCATATTCAATAAAACTACAAATAAAAAAGCTCTCCTGTATTCCAACCAAAATATGTTTATAACTATGAACATATTATTTATTACCTACTTATGAATACTCAGTTAATAGTAAATGTTTAGGTCAAATATTAAACTGAAAGTACCAAATCGTTAGTAAAATTTGTCATCAATGAATTGTGAATCGATTGTGATTAGATATTGATAATCAAGTGTATTATAAAGATCTGATTGTAGCTTATAAAGGTAAGCTCAGTAGTAACGACCAATGTTAACGTATTGCGGGCATTACTAAGTAATATGCACAAACATAACTATTGGTTAAACTTTAGAGGCCGTGGCTTCGAGCACACTAGTGCGCTTAGAGTTAATTGTTATTATGCACACTATAACATAATATATTTTGTTGTATTACTACATTCTTCCGTTTTTAGTCTTGTGTGTGTGTGTAGTTATAAAAACAAAAGTACAAATCCGAAAACTCTCATTGAATTTTGTGTCATGTTGTGTAATAAACATGTAAAGTTCATCATATTATGCTACATAAATTCGTTGATTTCTGTGTTTAAATGTTTTAATGAGTGTTTTGGGACTTGCATATACG
Source organism: Acronicta aceris (assembly GCA_910591435.1). Classification (NCBI taxonomy): domain Eukaryota; kingdom Metazoa; phylum Arthropoda; class Insecta; order Lepidoptera; family Noctuidae; genus Acronicta; species Acronicta aceris. Next base: position 11,912,890 of record OU342768.1, read on the forward strand.
TTTAAGATACAGTTCTCTGCTAAGGTTTAGGTCTCGACCGTGTTGTGTTCAAAGCCGCGGCCTCACAACTTCTATATTCTATGCTTAACTAATTATAATATCAATGTCAAAAGTAACACTCGATATCCGATATCGACTGGCGTGCGCTACTAATCAGTATGACTAGATTGTCGATTTTAAACATTTTACAAATAAAACGCACGTCGTGGGTGTTTTTAAACTAGTTAAACTTATTGATATTTAATGAAACTGATAACTTAAATAGAAAATTATTACTTTATTTATTGAAACTTATTATTTACTCTTTACTATATTTATAAAAGTTTTGATTTGTGTCGGATCTCGTATTTATAAACTTGAAATATATTTTCTATATTCTTTTAACTATCATAATAATTCGGTTTATAACCAACTGACATATCTGCGAATGAAATTTTAGTATGTAATAATAAAATGAAGAAATGGCATAAATTATACACATTTCACAACACCGACCTGCTGATTAATTTGTTTAGTTCAAACTTTGGAGTGATTTAGTTTATATTGTTATTTTGAATCACGTTAATAGCATTGTTTGTACACCTGAGTACATAAATATAGTTGAGGGACTCATCTGTGTCAATGTTGAAGACAAAGGCACCTCGTTATGGACAACACATTGTATTTATCTATCCAGTTTACAAATAAAAACTAAGTTGCTATGTCAATTTTGTGATTTATTATACAAAGTTACATAATATATTTTATTATAATTTTCTGCACCTGTTAATCAAGCATTAAAAATAAACATTTTATGTAATTAATTTCTCGTAAATTTTGTTTGTTCTAAATAATATAATCCTAAAAGCGAACTCCACTAAACATTGGATCACTCACTGATATTAGATGAAGTAGTTGGAATAACTGTAAATTGTGTATATAATAGTCATAGACGATAAAATATTTTAGTTTTAGGTTTTTGTGTGTAGATTTACATTGTTATTTTTTAAATTAAGATATTATGTGGGTGTGCGTCTGTTGATGTACATATTTAATTTTATAATATTTATATAATTTATATTTTGTACTGCCATGTAACGCGGTTGCTGCCCACGCAACGTATCATCATGAAACAAACATATTTTACGCTGCATATATAAGAAAACAGGAATAAAATCTTCCATCTAAGTATAATGCTTTTCCCATTTCTACAGCATAATTGTTGTAAATGTATTAAACTTCCTATCTCGACACATTGGGCGCACAAGTTTTCGTTAACTATTTCCTAATATCCAATGCTCAATGTGTTTAAAATACCTATACAGTATACGGATATGCAGGATTGGAGAAAAAAGTTTACTTACACAAATGAAAAAAAAAAATGTGCTTGAATGTAGAAAATTGAAATCTTTCCGTCGAATTAATTAGTTTTGACAAATTAAACGTATCTGAAAGAAATGTAATTCCTCTTTCCCATCAGTTAGTACTAAATGTATGTTTTATATAATTATTTTAATTTATTATTTATTGCAATTCTGGACATCTTCCACTATAATTTTATTACGATGTATAAATAAATTATTCTTATTATAATCCAATAATTACAAAATGGCATAATAAAAAAGACTAATTTTATGAATTCGGATTCATAATGAAAGTTGTGAATTCGTAACCGTTATATATAAAAGAATGATAACTTGAATCTATACTGCCTATTATGTATGTTGTCCTAAATAATTATAATGTATTGGTATAACGTGTGCGATAGATGTTCAAAGCTCACCTTTGATATAGTTGTTCTGTATGTACTGCCTGTTACGGTTATGTATGTATGAAGTTGTAGTATTTAAATAATAATGTACATTTTCGGTTATTAATAAAACATGTTTATAAACAATAACTGCGTCTCGTTTCACCCTTTTCTCCAGTTGCTACACATTAATTAAATATGACCTTAAAATCCCTTCTCCTGATGATATAAAATGGTAACCGCCTCTCATGTTATAGTAAAGTTACCAATTGTTAAAAATATTCAGATCCAGGCACAGATAAAATATATGTATATGACATTGCGATGGAGATGGTCTAACTGTACCGCAATATTTGATAAGTTTTATCACATTAAAAAACTTCATATTTTATAGGTTAATAGTAGATAGTGTGGTTACATTTTATCTTCTAAAAACCACAATGAGAATTTAAAAAATTACAATTTCCCAAAGGAACATTTTGAAGAGTTCGCATGCATGTAGGTTTATCGTATCATTTAATGCTATGCTACTTTACAAAGGTTTGAAATTGGAGCCAATCTATAACTTCAAAAAGTTATTCCCCTAATTCGCCTTCTAGCTCTGTACAATTATCAAATCATCATTGAATGAATTCATTATCACAAAATAATCTACACGATACACACTTGTGAACATCCGAGCAGGTCAAATAAATTAAGTGGCCTTGATTTCGCAAAAATATCGAAATCAGTAAGGACAATAATCACGAACACGAAACATTATCGACCCCAACTAGTCTTTACACAGACTTTTTATAATAATTTTTAAACGGCAAAATCACTTTCGAATATCTTACGCGCGTTGTAAACTGTTATTTTGGGGGTAGATACTTGTACTCTGTGCGTATAACTGCCTGAATAGCCTAGTGGTCCTGAGCGCAACTGTTACGCTTGAAGTCCTGAGATCGATTTACAGGCCGAGCAAAGTGTTATTGGGTTTTTCTAGGAAATTCACAGTAGCAGCTTGGTGTTTGGAATTTGTGCCCGATTAATGGCAATAGGCTCGCCCCCTATTACATGGGACCTAAACATAACATAACTGTGGGTTTACATTAGCACGCTTCTGCCTAACCCTTCGGGGAATACAGGCGTGATGGTATGTTCTGTGATCTACCTTCATGTTTGTTAAGAATTGAACACAGAAATCTTAGCTTACCTACCCATTGAGTATTAAACAAGAACTAATATTAGTTTATTAGAACTAATTTTATTAGGAAAAGTGTTATGTACTAAATGTAGTTGTTAGCAAGGAAGAGGAGGACTATCCTGCCGTGAGATAGTACTAACCTTGTAGTGAAGGAAGATAATGCGATCCAACCACACATAGGCTAGTTCAACCTATTCTTCATGTAACTTTTGTAAATACCACGTAATAATATTCTTTATTATGTGTGTGTGTGTGTGTGTGTGTAATTGTCATTTCAATCATTGGGTAGGTGCTCCGCCAAAATACTACGGCGTCTTACAATTACCATTTATTTGGAACTATATGAGGAGAGTACAATACAGTACAAACTTGTGAATATATTTTTTTTAAACGCTTACTAGCAATGTGGGTCGCACATTTTTAATATTCTTGTTATCCCCTCGTTCTAAGTTAAAATGCTTGTGTTACGAGTAGGTTCACGTCGGTAGTGCAATGGGTGGTTTAGAACCGGCAACCACATGATCGCAAGTCCGACGCCCTAGCCATTAGGCTACCGCCGCCTAAATATTGTATGTGAGTATACACCATCACGCCTATATTCCCCGAAAGGCTAGACAGAGTGTACATATTTACAGGTACGCTCACATTTCGCCGATATGTATATCTCCCATATAATAAGAGGGTGAACTTATTGCCACTACCGGGCACAAATCCACACTCACTATTTGACCTGTGAATCGAACCCAGGACCTTGCGTAGCAGTCGCGCTTAGAACTACTAGACTAATGTGGCTGTTTGGATGTAACTTAACTACTTAAATTATTTTATTTTGGGTACCATAATAATATAAGTAACTGTCTTACACCGACTGGTTTCTGACACTTACGCGAATATTAGACATTGAAATAAAACTATTTTTTACGGATTTTATCGCGTTGTATTAATATTATTGAATTCCCGACGTTTCGGATCCTTTACAGCATCCATGGTCACGGGCAGACTAAGTTGTTGGACGTCTTAATGTTGTAATTACTAACAGCTACCTTACATTTTTAGAAAAATGTAAGGTAGCTGTTGTTGTTAATGTTAGTAATTACAATATCTTACACCTAATTATTTTGGTGGAGCAGTAGGTACAACAGCTCTTACTTTAGAAACTTCACAAAATTTTGAGACAAAGTAAACATATGTCCTTTGAATGAAGTCGTCCGACACCTCAGCAAGGTTATGTCCCCAACTTTACAAACACGCCGTCCCTAATTGGATGGCTGCATAAAATGTTAGCCCAGAGACAATCATGCCGCGGCATTTACCAGGCTTATGGCTTCGTTACCTTTCGCCACCCCCATTTATAGGCCGTCTCGCTCCGAATAGGTAAAAAGCAATAACGATAGCTATTTGCGCTGTTTGGACATTAGTATTATTTTTGCACACAGGGTTTTTTCCTGATAGATAATAATTATACAGTGCTCGTATAATTATTATCTATCAGGAAAAAACCCTGTGTGCAAAAATAATACTGATGTAATGTTAATTATACGAGCACTGTGTAATTATTATCTATCAGGTAAATGATCCCGTGTTTGCTGAAGTGCCTTGTAGATAATGTTAGGTTTTGTACATACCATAGATAGGTACCTACTATCACACTTATACACTAAGCTGTCTCCTTCGAATAGGTAAATCCTGAAAAAATGAAAAATAAAAATATTTTGAGTTTAGTAAGAAAGGTCTTGATCACGCTAGACTTACAGTCCATAATGTAGTACCTATGGCCAAAACAATAGATAATGACCCATTTAGGTACTATGATCCTTATGTCATATTTATTTTACGTTCCCTAATAGGTATTAGATCCAAAAAGTTAGTAACTTTTGAAGCAATAGGTATTAAAATAATATTAACATCTATCTACATAACTTCTATAAAAAATAAAAATGAATGTTTGTTTGTCTCTGCATTTTTAAACCATTCATCCTATTGCGATGAACCTTTGATGAGTTGTTTGAAGGTTTATGACAAAAAAGGCATTGCAACGCATGCCGGGGGACAATTCGTTTTACATAATGATCACCCCTTAATATCCTATTAAGCTTATTAAAGAGACCTTTCCCTTACCTGTGTAGGTAGTTATCCATATTTTATTGTAGCCTTTCACAGACGGGTTATAAAACTTATTAGGTACTTGCATACAGTCAACGGCACATCAGTATCCGAAACTGTCAAACTTCAATTGATTAATTATCAATTCAATCATCATCATCATCATCATCACTTCAGCCTACTGATGTCCACTGCTGGACATAAGCCATCAATTCAATATTAGAGTTAAATTAGTTTATTATCCATTGGGGAAATTTGATAGTTTGTAGAAACTTAATGTGCTGTTGGCTGTTCAAGCGCTTTTGCCCGCAGTTATCCTCGTGTCCTGTAAGGACTTTACTTAGGTACTTACCTATACTTGGCTTCTAGGCAGCGTATCAAGATGAAACATGCACCAGATTTTTTAAGTTACAACTCTAGCAATACATCAGTGAAAACTGCGTTCAATTCCATGCAGTAGTTTTTACAACTTTATCTACGTACAAACGGACAGACATAAATTCGAAAAATGGTTGTTTTGTCTTTTGTTGCTCTAATAAAGACCCCATATTAGATTTTTAGTCTTTCATAAAGCTAGATATTTTCTTTATTTCTCATTAAGATTGCAATCGCTTACACGAGAAACAATTGAAACAGTCAACTAAAATAATATTAACGAGCGTACTGTATATTTACAGAAGGCAGGTACACAAAAATAGCAGATCTTAACAGTTCATTAATTACAACTAGGTAGATACTTTTTTCTTCAATATCTATAATGTAGGTACCTACAGACAGAATATAGACTATGTTTATCAAGGAGAACAGCACCAATAGGTATTTAAGTAAGTCCGTTGTGATTGTTGATCCCTGCTTCAAAATAAGGGATCTATCAGTAAAAAAAATTAATGATAAGCAATTAGTAGTAGATATACAGTTATGTGTCACCTACCTACTACTGGACTATCTATGAATGTAAAGATAGTTTCAGACGTTCAGGCAATCGAAACGACAGAAAACAGGAGAGTACAAGTACCTACCTTCTAATTTTTATTTTGCGCGTAATTTTAAATTTTGACAATCTCTATCTGTAAAACCACAAAACTACAGTCATAATCATGAAAGAAAGAATCAGTTACTTGGTAATAAAAGATTCTTAATTTAATAAACATTGGTACTTACTTATGTACTTACATAGCTACCTACCTAGTTGCAACCTATAGGTACCTAAGACTGCGGGGGAAGATCAGTTAATCAGTCTTTTTAGCTTTTCAACAACTTTTCTACTTAACTTAGAAACTACCGCGCTAGTTCCATTAACTTCTTAGGCTAGGAAATGAGATTAGCTGTCATGAGTCAGATACCAACCCGAGTTAACGAGGCAGCTATGAAGCCTGCACGACACCTTTCAAGGCAACAAATATTGTTTCAATCAGCGCAGTGAAGACAATTTTCTTTATAGCCGTGGGACGCTCCCTGTCCCCATTCTGTACCACCACGTAAAGGGTGGTGGGGTTACGACGGGCGAAGCCAAGCTTTCAGTACTGCTGAAATAGTTGAGCGACTGACAAAGTGACGAACGTGTCCCGCGAAATACACCGACTTGCCATTTTCTCGGAACATTCGTATTTTTTATAAAATTGTTTAAATTGCCAGTCGCTTAATCAGTATGTCAGGACATACCTATGTATTTTATTATTAATTAACTTAATGAGATAAAAATTATACCGTCGTAAAAATTTACGTGGACGCAATAATTTTTGTTTTATTTGAATATGATTTGCGTATAACTTTTTTTTAACTCGGTGGTTTGCCAACGATTGCCTGCAACCGTCATGTGGGGACACAATCTATTGCAGTTTGTAGCTGTGGCGTCTCTACTTTCAGGTAAGAATATTTTTACTAAGAAGGTAAACTTGTAAAACTTTATTTTACCATTATGCATTTTTAATTTAAGCTGGGATTTCCGTTGCTTTTGGTGTACCTATTGAATAACTTTTTAACGGACTTAAATACTTAATAGAAACAAGACTCCTTGACCGATCTCGTGTTTCGTTCTGTTTACGCTGTTTTATTTTGTTCGTGTTTTGTTTCCTTTGCATTTTTTTATCATTTTCTATTATAAAATTTAGAGAAAGAAAAAAGACATTCCTATCACATTTTTATTTTATTTTTAACAACAATGCACTATTGTAACTTAACTACAAATAATAGGTATATTAAAAAAATGAATTGTTCGTGGATACTTATATTTAATCATTCAAAATTTGCTTACATCCACACGTCCAGAGTTAGTTATGTACTATCTTATCTATACTATAAATGCAAAAGTAACTATCTGTCAGGTTTGAAACCACTGAAAAGATTTCGATAAAAATTAACTTTTTTATGAAAAATAAAAATATTATTAAGGGTTGCGAGTCAAACCGAGGGTAACAGCTAAACGTACAGTAACGTAGGTACAACAGCACATTAAGTTATAACAACCTGTCAATTTCTTCAATGGATAATAAAATCTATTTTTTTTTTTAAATAATAGTAGATTGCCTCGTTAGCCCCCAGGTAGAGCAGTGTTATTGGGTTTCTCTATAAAATTCTCAGTAGCAGCTCAGTGTCTGGATTTGTGCCCGGTTAATGGCAATATGCTCGCCTCCTATTACATGGGACCTAAACATCCCGGCGAACTGTGGGTGTACCTACACTAGTACGCCTCTGCCTAACCCTACGGGGAATATAGGCGTGATGGTATGATAGTATGTGTTTTTTTTTAAATGCTTAGGTACTAGCAATGTGCGAAATGAAATGATATTTATTCTGCAAGTAGATCTTCAGAGATACTTTTACATGTCAATGGTTTGGTTTTTTTATAGCTAGATGGCTTCGGCATTTCCTAACTGACGACCTCTGAGAAGAAACACCGAAACAAACTCAGAGAATCATGGTCTCTTTTAAAGTCCAGACATGGAAAAACACTTATATGTGAGTGGCACGATGTAGGGTAATGTCTGAAATGGCCTTTTGAGGAAAGAACCATAGCAGCTTTGAGTAGACCAGTTCCATCCATATAGTTTTGGACACCATGTTCTGCTGCTGGCCGTACATTTTATGATTCGTGCTTAGCCCTCTATCTCAAGTTTAGTTCGCTCATAGTAGTCATGGATATGCGAGGTTACTTCAATGCATACTGAATTGATGGTAGAATGAAATTTTGTTTAAAATATCCGCTATCAAAGTGACGCGTGTCAGTCTGGCTCGCGTCTCGCTCAACCTTTTGGGTCACTTCCGGTGACAAGTTCCGGTTTACGTCAGGCCCTAGTTGCACGCTAAATTAAGGGCTCACAAGACTAAAAAGAAACATGTTTTATATGTACCTACATGTAGTAGATACAATACTTCTTTTAACAGGGATAACTGGGTTTGATATTTTGATATGACCGCCAAATCGTAGCTCGTAGGTTTGAATACTAGGCACGCGCCTCTAACGCAATCACGTGGGTATTAATAAATTAATGATCATTTGATTTTAAACGGTGAAGGAAAACGTCGTGAGGAAATCTTCTGAGAATTACTTAGCCGTCTCATTCTGAGAGGAGACCCGTAACCATTGCAATGGAATAATACATGGGATGATGATAATTGGGTTTGAAATGCCTTGCTTTTTATTTTCAGTACATATCTACAGTTTTTACTTAGTAGAATATGACGGTATCCCATCTAAACAAAACAGCTTAGCCGTGGGAACTGTTTTACCACAATTAAGTAATATATAATAGGTACCTACGGAGGTTAGCCAGTCTGCTACCATGTAAATATTAATAACATCCTCAATCTCCCACATTCCTCAACGGTGCCTGTTGAATTAAAAGTCGCGAATCGGGGACGCTCGTATCGCATATCCTTTTTTATTGAGATATATTTAATACTAGCTTTTGCCAGCGACTTCGTCCGCGTGGAATAGTTACTTTGTTCCTCATTTTCCCAACATTTCCCTTCACTGCTCTGCTCCTATAGATCGTAGCGTGATGAAAAGTATACTATAACCTGCCCAGGAGTATGAAGAACAATTGTACCAAGTTTCGTTGAAATCCGTCGAGTGGTTTTTGTTTCTATAACGAACATACAGACAGACAGACAGACAAAAATTTTACTGATTGCATTTTTGGCGTCAGTATCGATCACTAATCACCCGCTGATAATTATTTTGGAAATATATTTCATGTACAGAATTGACCTCTCTACAGATTTATTATAAGTATAGATAATTGACTGCCTTATTGGTCTAGTGGTCCCAAGCGCGACTGCTACACTAGAGGTCCTGGGTTCGATCCCCAGGTCGAGCAAAGTGTTATTGAGTTTTTCTATGAAATACTCAGTAGCAGCTCGGAGTCTGGATTTGTGCCCGGTGAATGGCTATGGGCTCGCCCCCTATAATATGGGACCTAAACATACCGGCGAACTGTGGGTGTACATTAAGTACGCCTTTGCCTAACCCTTCGGGGAATACAGGCGTGATGGTATGTATGGTATATATAAAATAGGTAGAATCATAGAATTTAAATGTAAAATGATAGCACCTTTCTTTTGTGTAATACACAAAATTTCAGTTAATAATAAAATCTAAACTGCGCAGAAGCATTATAAAACGTAAACGTTCACCGCACTTTATTCGGGGCATAATGGAAGCTTTAAATAAAGCATGCGTAATACAAAAACAATTTAACGAGGAAACTAATTCGGCTAAACGCGATATAAAAATATACTGGCCTACATTTAGGTAGGTAAAGCAGTGGTGTCCCCTTCAATGCGATGATCTCATAAGTATTCAATCCAAAGGATATTTTACAAAGTCCCATCTATCGATGCCTAAATAACAGGCATTCTAAAAGTAAGCGATAACTTCCGCGAGGAAGCGTTGTGTTGGCAGTGTGAGGGACCGGTGGTGTTTTTACCGCCACTGTCATGCATGGCAGCATGTCTCCTATCCTGACCGCCCAACTATTCCTCCTTACAGGGTCGGCAACGCGCGAGTGATACCCCTGGTGTTCACAAGTGTCCATAGGCTACGGTAACCGCTTACCGTCAGGCGGGCCGTATGCTTGTTTGTCACCTTAGTGTTATAAAAAAAACATCCCCTTGCAGGACAGCCTTACATTTTTTTTTCTAAAATTAATCATAAGGGCCAGTATTACCCTATTCAATATAATAATGCACAATAAAAAATAATAGGTAGGTACTGACCTGACAATAATTATTTCTAAGATAAAGAACAGATGCAGCATAGTCGCTAAGCGACATTCGCCAGATTTGGATGCCTACATCACGGGGGTTCTTCTATTCGTACCTCCAAGCTACCTACCTACCAAAGTAAGTTTCTAGACCAAGACTATGCGTTGATGTCATGCTATGCATTGTCCGTCAGTGTCTTTTACTGAGAATGGTCCTTTGCTCCAGTAGACAAAAACAGAACAACCAGAGTTGAAACTTCATTTTGTCGAATAACTGTTTCTAAAATCATATTATGTAACGGGAACTATTAAAAAAACTACCTTTTGTATACGTATTACAAAAGGAAGGAAGGAAAAGGACCAGTGGTTGTTCTCTTTCCTTATTCCCACGATACAACGCGTGTGAGTGGCGCGTCCCAGGGAATAAAAAGAGATGAAACAGGGAGGCTGGAGGCTGTTCGGGTGCGAGCGTGAGAAATACGGGATGCTGACGTGTCCCTTTTATTAGGAGAACATGACTTCGCGAGATATTATATTAAGAATCCAAGAGGTATTAGGTACCTAAAGTGTTGCCGCCAGATTTCTCTTGTACATACATTACTTTGGTTTCAAATGCAAGTCTTCTGGGCACGTTGCTACGGTACCAGATGATAGCGATTTGGGGTACTTTGACGCCCTGATGGGACAATTTATTTATAATTGATTATTTACTTTAATAACATTTAAAAAAAGGTTTTCTTTTACAAATCTTTCCAATATAAAAATATTTAATATAAATAGAATGTTTTTGGTATGTTCCTTGAGAAGTTTAAATAAAAAATATTTTACTAAGCACATTTAAAAAAAAACAAACAGGAGGCATCGAATAACTGTAAGGAAAATTTACTTACGAGTAAGTAAGTAGTCTAGTCTTCGTGACAAAAAAACATTAAACTGAAAAATAAAGCATTAAAAGAATTAAAACTGTTGATATAAGCAATATGAGAACTATGAAAGTATTAGCGCGTAATAAACTACCTCATAAATAATCTTTCATGGTCTTAGTTGAGCTGGAACGATTGGAAAATCGGGCTCTATTCTTTTTATAGTAAAGCGCGTAAAGCTGAAAGTCATAACGCACGGGGTTCTAGGTGCGCCGGGCACTCCCCTGACATTTATCCGTAGACCATAAAAAGAAATATCTACCAGGGTAGCATCGCACGCGGAGGCTCGCTTTGCAAAGGCCTCGCCGCGCCCTATTAACTCGTTCCGCTCTATCTAACAAACGCCCCACTAACCTCTTTATCGTAGCTCTATAGCTGGATATAAGCCTAAAAGGAAGTATATATCCAGGATATAATTCTTTGGAATCTTCGTTGGAATCATCACATCCATCACCATCATCAAAGCATAAACCTTAAAGTAAGGAACTTTTTGCGTTTGGAACGTTTGATAAACGTGTGCGCAGCAAACGCGTCACCGCGCCACACGGCGCAGTCCACGAATCTACGCTAAATCAGAGGCATCTTAACTAAGATTCAGAGTTAGGACCCATGAGCTATTCACCAGTGCATAAACTTCCTTCCATTTTTCATTCGTCAAAATTCAGTTAAAATTTAACATAGGTACCTACTTAAGGAAGTATCTAGGATACCGCGTCTAGGCAAACGTAGTGTAGGGCGCCCGCCAGGTTGAGTGACGACTTGCGGAAGGCAGCTGGCAGCAACTGGATAAGGAAAGTCGAAGATCGGGCTCTGTGGCGTTCACTAGGAGAGGCCTACGTCCATCGGTGGACAAATATAGGCTGATGATGATGATTATGAAAGCTTAGATCACCTTAGAATCGTGTCTCAAACGTAACCTGTGTCCAATGTTCCGTGCAACTAGTTTTGACTTTTCAAAAGTGCCTTTTTTAATGGTCTAATTTAAATTAATATAATTAATATGTGTGATGTGATATTGCTCCACCTACGCCCGCTGGGCGCTGATCCTCTTTATAGAAACATCGAACATTAGGTCCTAACTACAACGAAATGCAGGGTCGAGTGGTCGAGTTTTGAAACTCAAGTGGAGGAGTTAGAGGAGAGGAGAACTCAAGAGTTCTGTACTTAAGTACCTACTTAGTATTACATATTAGTTATTCCGTGCTTTAGTAGGTACTTAGTTGACCTCAAATGGCGTCATTTATCCCACCAGCATGTCGAACAAAGGTGGAAATTAACGATCTGGCTGAAGGTAATTAAGTCGGTAGGGGATTAGGGAATAAGGCTAAATCACAGCATGGTGACACATATTGAGGTCGCGGCCGTTGCTCCGGCCCGTAGGGCGCGGGGTGCGAGGACGGCCTCGTGATAAATGATGCCCATTGTCTTTCTTTATTACTGAAGGGTTGCGTTGCCTCTATTCCAATGACCCATAAAATAGCCAGCGAGATTGCTCGTAATTAAATTTTGATGTTTTGCCGGAAATCTCCAATACTGTTGCTTTTCGATCTGCAGCGGTCTTTTGGTACAGAATTTTCCTGTAACGCATCACAAGGCTAATTAATATATGTAATATACCTAAAGAATTCAACGCAAATAATAATAAGTAGGTAATTATTCATTTCACCACAATCAATTCTTAAAGGTTTCATAGTATATATCTATCAATAAATTGTAGAACGATGTTGAGACGAGGGACGTCTTAATTTCTGTAATCTGTACTTTTAATAACTATTCTGAAAATTTGGTTTAATATAATATAATAGTATTACTTAATTATATATATATATATATATATTCTCGCACAACCTATTGGTGTTAAACAGTAGTGTGTTCACCCCGTTTTGAAAATGCCAGCCGCACCCGCTGCGGCAAATTGACCGAGCAATACTGTTATGGTAATATTCATCTTTATAACAAGTTATGTTGTTTCGCCAAATGATTTTAACTTTTGCGTCTCTCCATCGTGGGATTGAACTTATAAAATTCTGCTTTGCATTAATTTTTGGTTACAATAGAATAGGTATAACACTTACATAGGTATATGATATCAGCAGTTGTACCTATTCAAGGGTTTGTGTCGACTTTGGTCAACAGAACTTCTTTAAAATAAGTTCTGAGTTCTGACACTTACGCCGGGAATTAAATAATATCACTACAACGCGATAAAATCAGTAAAAAGTAGTTTTATTCCAAACTCAACAACACAACAACCACATGATCGCAAGTCCGCGGCCCTAGCCATTAGGCTACCGCCTCTCATAAATTTGATTGAGAGGACTGATGATAATGTTAAAAGTTACATATGTTGAATGATAAAGGTCGCCTGGAATGGGAGCCTTAAACTACTGCCATATAAAAATTGTCACGAACTGTACCTAACCTAGATCTAATTTAAATGCTAAACCTAGAAGTACCAGAGGCAATTCCTGTACCAATTGTTCACTATTTAAATATTTTGCCCTATTAGCAGTTTTTAAGGTACGGACGTACGGTGCAATCTTTCGATCATGCCGTTCACCTATGCTGTAGTTCGGACGCATTCGATAGTTACCGAGTGTTTTCAATAAAACTGTTGAAATAAAATATATAGCTTCTTTAAACACAATAAACGTATGATAGTGAATTTTGTGGGCAGATAAGAAGTAAAAGGATGGATATTGCGCGTTGACGTTTCGCAAGCTATTTTTATCTCATTTTATCTCAAAGTTAGGCATAGTAGTTAATTTTAATTAGGCTTAACTCTTGATCGCTTTTTTGTAGTTCGGCGAGTTTATTTTAATAAAGAATAAAGAAATGGTACAATAATGTAATCGATGGATAACGACTATCACGACTGTTTACATTAGTTTGTCAAGCTTGGTTTAGGTATTGCAGATTATGATGTCGCTGCATTTAGGTACGTGCCTTGGTATGTTACCTGAATTTGTTTAATGAGATTTTTCATATTTTTTAACACATTCTCGCGGCTTTTCGGACGTCTTCGCGATATACCCGGACCGTGAAGGTTTCGGTACCGTGACTCAAGGTATTGATTAATTATTAAGTAGTTATTAGAACTGTATATTTTATTACTTTGGGCTGAAATAGACTGTAGGGAGCCGGCCCTTCCATAATAATTTTAGGGTCTTGTCTAAAAGAAAATAATTTTCGAAGATTTACTAAGTCTTGATTGTCTTTAAAAATTTTGTGCCATTATGAATTTGACATAGTGATGTAATGAGTAAAAATTACGTAGCGTAAATATAATTTTTTTTATGAAAAAACTTTTTCATTTTTTGATTAATCGGGACATTTAGTGTCCCGATCAGGTACAAATCGGGACGCGTCCCCAGACCCCTGAAAATCGGGACGTCGCATCCCGCGCAAATCGGGACACCTGGCAACACTAGTCTTGTCTGACACTCGATTCTTCCCTAGCCTATTCGTTATCGTAACAATGGAGACGGTTTTTTAAGGGAAGATCCTTAGTGCTTATAAGTACTTAAACAAATTCACCTACCTAGATATAAATCAACTTTGAAGAATTAAAAAAAAAAAGTAGTAGTAGGGAACCTCGGTAGGCACTTCCGTAAATACGTATTTTTTTTAAATCTCCAAATAATAGACAATTGTTTAGAATAGATATTTATTTATGGATAGGTAATATACACCTTCCCTTTGCGCTACAAGCAGACACGCGACAGTAGACAGCGCTGGGACGCATTGAAGGTATGTGAGCAAATTTTATAAAGTGCAGCCACACAATGTTCCATGCGGTGAATGCATTTGTGCATTTGTAGCGTGTACCGCTTCGGCCGACTGCGCGCCTAGTCGCGTGGCCGCGCGACTCAGCCCACCACCCCGGCCACTTGGCAACCAGACAGACAAACAGACATGGCCATGGCACACATAGGTATTAAGCTGACCACTCTGAGTCTGCTTGTGTTGCCTTCTCACTCGCAATAATAACAATAACGCAATTATAAACTTGATAAGAATTAACCTTATCTTGAAGATTATTAATTTAAATTAAACTGTATAATAAATAACAATAATAATATTTAGCTTAATAAAAATTGACTGGTGATCATTTGATCAAATGCTACAGAGCAAATTATAAATACAATATTTCATTTTGAACTGAAAAATTTCATTCTGAAAAAACCCTTTCGAAACGTCGTTTTGTTTTTTTAATAATGTTGAACCACTTAACTATAACTAGTTAAGTATTTTACTATTATTCAGCATAGCAGAAAAGTTCATTCAAACACAACTTCAATGAGCGGCTAAAAAAGCCCCGCCAGCCAGCACACTAAGGTTAAAAGTTTATCAAAGTTTCTCTTTCACTTTGAGTACACCTCTTACAGTTTATAAGTTACGAGTAGATGGGCAACACCGTTTCCATAACAACACCCACGCGCGCGCATTTCTCCGCCTACCTTGGGGGATGATACCATTCACGAATTCAAACACCCGCTTTCCTTTCTGCTGGCCGGGTAACAGCAGATTGTGAGCTTTCAGGACGGGAAATAACGCGGCGCATACTTGGTGCCATAGCGACCAATATAAAATAAACAAGGCCCTTCGCATTCTGGGTCGAGCGGATACGTATAACGCAGTCCTTCGGGTCCTTTTGGTCCTATAACGACAAAGCTGCTTCTTAGATATGTTGTCCTATTACTTCTGTGATCTAATTACGCATATCATTATGTCACACTAAACTTTTCTCTTTGGTGATGTTTTATCGAACGACCTCACTTTTTTACAGGGTATAAAAAGGGAAAGCGATTTTCATTATTTTATTTACTTTTGATATTAGTTACCTATGTACAGTACGCGCGGCATAAGTTGGCCGGAGTGAAGTTAGCTGTTTGTCAGTTTTTGGTTGCGCAGTACACAATTTTTAACGTAAACAATCCACTGCGCATTAAAACGGCGAACTTCACTCCGGCCAACTTATGCCGCGCGTACTGTAATTTGTATCGTTCTTGTTTATTATGGATCGAAAATATTGGATCCGGACAGTGATGGCCTTATTTTGTATAACCAATGCTGCATCTCCCCGTTTATCTGTTTCCCACCCTGCAGCCTGTGCTATTTTCTTGTTGGGTTCGGCTAAAACGACGATATCAATATTAATTAGTTACTTTGCTTAGTTCGGTATTTTGATATCTTCAAAGGACTTTATTATCGAACAAAGTTGGCTTTTCGAGTGGCGATCATTTAGTTTCACGCACGCGCTTTTCATCTATGATAAGTCCCGCCTCTCCACAAACTTCATTCTACTATCCTTCATGTTCCCTTTCACCTGTCCCCGTTCCCGATGCCAATATACCATGCTCTAGCTTCGAACACGTATTAATGGGATATTGATTTCTGGCAAGCTTCACTTCTCAACGCCTATGAAGCCTTGGTGTTTTCCGAACGGTTCGACATTATCGGCAATCGCTGATACATTTCCAATAACTGAAGACTATCGACAATCGAGCTGGCGAAGGGACACCCCTTACCTATTGAATGTTAATATCGAATAATTTTATTTATCTTTAAAGACGCCAGTTTACTAGTTTTTAAACGTCCATTATTCATTTTGTTGACAATTGAATATGATTTTAAGGGCATTTAAGGCCCATGTAGAGTTTCATAAAATTTCATCCCAACCGGATATTGATCGCAAGATAATGTAATCGCTTTGTCTTCCTGTTATCCTGGCATTTGCTGAAGGAATTTCCGGTATTGAATCCGTCCACATCCGGTTTCCCCCGGATGTCGAAAAAATAGAGTATTTCGAAACAAGAATCTATAAGGCTAAATACTCAGACAAAATAGTAACAGATAAAGAGTTAATTTAGTTTACGCTTTATTCTTAAAACATATCCACTTTTTTCAGTCAACTAATTACTTACAGCTTAAAAATTATAAATTGAAAAATTCATGTTCTCTTTTCAAATGGATAACATTTGTCACTATGCTTTTGTAATTTAAAAATAATACTAGAGTACAATATAAATAATTGTAGTTAGTCAAGTCACAAGTCACTCAGAAAACAAGGAAATGAAAATTTTATTTATTTTAAAATCCAATAAGACCTTCCTTTTTCAAAAATACGTGGGCGGAGTTGTGCGAGTCGTCTTTCACAGAAAAAGATCACTGTCAAAATCTCACTTTTTATGTATTTGATTTATTACAAAGCACGGAAAGCAAGTAATAAGGTACCTACTAACTCAATTTCTACCTAGCTACTTGAAAAAAAAGAAATAAGTATTTTTTTTTAAATATATCATATAATTATTTCTATGACTTTCGTGTGTGCTAATTACTTGTGCAATATTTAAAATTCAAATTGAATGAAGTACGCAGTGGCGCCCATCTTGGTTGTCGGGGGAGTTGGATCAACAGCTACACAGCACACAAGTGTACTAGGCTCGCAGAGTATTGTAAGAGATCGTCAGATCGTGGGGATTTCGTCTACTACGAGTATACACATTAATATAAAATGTTTTTAAGATTTTTCAGAGTTTTTAGACTACCTAATAAAATTTTATTTATAAGTACAGTAGGTAGGTACTGTATTCAAATTCAAATTTCGAGTGGTTTTTCGCAGTTTGTAAGTCTGCAATAAGTTCTACATTCATGGCAATAGTAGATAACTGCGACATTAAATAAAAAAAAATCCCAATGTTTATATAAAACCATTGCTTAAGGCGGACTGTTCAGCTGAGCCCGCGAAATTCAAATTTCAAGTGATTTTTCGCAGTTTGTAGGTCTATAATAAGTTCTGCATTCATGGTAATGGTAATTGCGACATTAACTATACAAAATTCACAATTTTTATTTAAAACCATTGCTTAAAAATCATTATTGTAGCTAAAAGTAGTGTAAAATGTCAATTTTGACCAATTACACAGATTGCGCCAAATTTTTGGCTTGATAAGGATTTATAAGTAAAGGTTTTAGTTCTCAGATGTCGCAATTACCTACAACTGCCATGAATCTAGAACTTGTTATACACCTATAAACTGCAAAAAATCACTTGAAATTTGAATTTGAATACAGTACCTACCTACTGTACTTATAATATAATACTTTCGCGGGCTCAGCTGAACGATCCGCCTTAACGTACGACCCGAGATAACTTACAAAGATAGGTACTTACCACGTATTTTATTTAAATAAAACCGACTTATGATACCTACCTACTTATTTACCTACAATCTGCAAAATGTATGTTACCGAGTAAAGTTACATTTTTTGGGTCCTAATTAGGCCCATCTTACGTATTACTTTGACGAGACCAGCACAGGAACGTATACCTACGGAGCCTTATTCCAACACTGTATCAAGTCAGTCTGCGGAGATAGGTAGATAGGTACTGTAGAGGTTGCCACAAAGAGGTGACGTCTCATCCAGCTGGTTGGTTGAGAATTTTGTAAAAGGAATACACATCAAATTTTATACGTAGAAGTGTTTTGAAAAGTGACGTATTGAGAAAAAATTGTGAAATGCTTTCAGTCTTTAATTGACCGCGAATATCTACATAAAATTCTTGAATTAAAACGAATTAAAACGAATTTCGAAATCTTCCTTGAAGTGATTCCCTGATCGTACCTGGGCTCACACATCCGACAAGTGGTGGAGGCGCCGGGTACTTCCACCAACTGATGAGCAGCTTCACCTTCACTTTATTCTCAAGCGTTGCCTTGCGGACTGCGTCATCTATCTTAAGTCAGAATGACATCTTGTGCGTGAAGGTAGAGGTACACATGGGCTCGTACTCCATGACTGAAATATACACGAACTCTTCAGCTGACTCTATGATAGAGACGATGGCGTTTGAGTCGTCCGTCCGCCCATTGGGACTCAACGGTGGCGGTGAAGTAGTGATAAACGCGCCGTAGCTGTGTTGCGTCGGATATGTTGACGGGGTGCTCCATGTTGATGCCTGTGTCGAACTCCGCGGGCCAGTTGTCTGCATCATATCACCGCGTCTGGGGTGCCCAAACTCCAATACACATCAAAGACTTTTCCAGGTCCATTGAAAGGCAGGAGCAGTTAAACGCCACTATTCCCAACTGATTGACCTGTGTGAGCGCCCGCCAGTCTATGTTGGCACTGCCGTATGTAAAAGTGTTTTCTGTCTATGATCCAAAACTTGGTATGTAATATGCTATTCCCAAGTAACTTTGAAAACTTTAAACTCCGCACCTGTGCAGCTTTTTTCTTAACTAAATATTCGGTATCTATGTTAGGATACTGTTTAGTGGGCCTATTTTGACCAATTTTTAAATCTATATTTCTTTTTGACCCGGCAGCATATAAAGCTTGAAACACTTGCACACCCTTTAGAGAGGAATTATAAGGATACCTATTCTTCGTTATATCTAAGAGACCAATAAAATGACGCTATTTCTATCCGCGTTTAAGCTTCATCTATCAAGTCTAACCACACATTCTTGGTAGGTAAATGCGTCATGTTTGGTGGGTACATGTGACCCTCCGGTATACTTTCAACTAATGATAACCTAGGTACACTCATCTGAGCAATGTAATGAGACTGCAGCAATGTTAGCGTTCATCTGCACTATGTTCGGTTGCTCGAGCAGTGGTACCAACACCAATAATACTATGAGGACTATAACTATGGAGATTGGGATGCACAGTACCTACTCCTATGGAATAGGTTAAAAGATACTTATGGTTTTGGGGGTGCGGAAAATTCTCAAGTCTGCCACCTGGGAAGGTTGAGAGGTCGCTATGTCAGACTCGCACCGTTTTCAAAGCCATTGGGTTCGTGGCACTTGCCATAATGTAGAATACGCAGATACCTATGGTCTAAAAAAAACGATTATCAAGTCAGTGATTACGACGATTCGGTGACGTCTAAATAACTAAAGAGGTTCAGCCAAAAAACGTTGCTTATTTTGCCACTAGCTAGGGTAAGGTTGCTACTATTGGACCACTTAACTTTCAACGGGCATAAAATCCTAACTATAGTAGTACGGATTATAGAAATTGGTTAAATGAATAGAGCTTTTATTGAAGTATCCGCAGCTATTGTTTCTGATTTTTTAAATAAAGTTTATAGCGTCAAAAGAGCAAAAAGTAAATATAGGTAATAGGGTCGCCTTATTTGGACCACTGTAACTTTGATTGGACCACACAGTTGCTATCATTGGACTTAGGCAATTTTGGCCTAGTGGTCCATTCAAGGTGCCTACAGAAACATATTATTTTTAGAATGCACAAAAATAAAACTATTTTTCACAACCACATTTTAATTCAATATTTTAAAATTAGGAAGGAAATGAGAAATCACTTTTCGGCTCATAATTTTTGAGGTAGCTATTATCCTTACCCTTAGTCAAATCCTAAATATTAATATTTATTCAAATGAGTTTCTGAATTTCTTCTAATTTAAAAAATGTAAAATACCTATTTTAATAGAACTCTAAAGAACATTATATTTTCAGTGTCGTAACATCGTAACGTCTTTTCAGTGTCGCTTTAGGCACGCCGTAAATCCTGCTTGCTTCGATTAAACCTACTTCACCCTTACGTGAAGTTTGCAACGCTAAATCCATAATACTGCCCTCTTTTCGCCATTCTAAAAGAAAAATAAAAAATAATCGACAATTTAAAAAGTCGCCATGATTGGACCGGTTCAATCAAAGAGCTATGCAGTGGTCCATTGATGGCAATTTGCTAGTACCTCACTCTAAAAATAATTAAAAATAAATGAAGTGTTTGTTAAAAACTTATTTTAATAGTTAGCTACATTGATAAATGAGCAATCTTATAAAAAAAAAATACGTTAAAGTACTTAATAGCACTATACTTATATGGTAATATATATCGCAAGAATTTTATATTAACAACGCGGACAACACGACGACACATGTCTCTCCTCAACCAAGTCTTCGGCGACACTGGCGGTACAGGGGCCGGGCGGGGGTTCGTAAAGCTAGCGAGCCGATGTAAGAAACGATTTTTAAATTGAATCGTTCACGAGATATTGAAGTGGTCCGATCAAAGCGCTGGTCCAATGATCGCAACCTTACCCTAAGTACCTACCTATAGACAACAATTTAAACAAACTTATTGTGATTCAACCCTCCTAGGGTTGAATCACAATTTTGCTACGCGATCTACGTCCAGGCACGTCCATGTAGGTAAGTACCTACCTAGTTTGCTGTCGTAGTAGTAGGTACTAGACTCGTAGCAGCGTCGCATCGCCGTCGGCGTCGTAGCGACAAAGAGTTGGTTTATTACAGACACGGAATTACCTATGGATAAGAAAGTAATAGGTATGGTTTCGAAGTTTTAATGAGATCGTATAAAAATATTAATAAATTATTTATTATGTAGGTACCGATTCTGCAGTCTCACGGATTTCGCAAGAGGCCGTGTTTTTTTGGCATGGCAGTTTCCGTAATATATTTTATGCATCTTTGTTTAGTTTACACAAGTAAAATACCTGCCCATCTTCTGACTGAAGATGGGCTATTTTTAACTAATCATCACGAGCTCTATACAATTCTACATACCTACATAAATATCGGTGAATTTATGTATAGGTATGTATTCAAAGCTGGCATTCACACTTAGATAAGTACTGCACTTGTACAAATAATTCTTCTGTCTCTTTCTGTCGAAAAATTTATAAAAAAGAGACCAAACATCAGTACCTACCTGCCTATACATTCAAAAGGGTCTTTACCTACCGCGCTCCAGGCGTGCGTAACTTCTTGCGTAGCGTGCTCCATTCTGATTGGTCGAAACGGCCACGCCCAATGCGTAACCAAACCATGAAATTCGACAGGCCCTTAGACGGCCCTTTCAACTTCTTCAAGTCTTTGCGTTCCTAGTAATCTGTGTTATATTATAAATAATTTAAAGGGCTCCAAATAATATTTTTATTTGACAATAAACAACAGAATTCATTATAGAATAGAAAGATAGATCATGATGAATATATTATTAATTGCAGATTCCGTACGTATTTTGTATGCTATATCCGTGAAAAACATCATTTCAATAAGCTTTCTTTAGTCACAAAGACTATAAGTACTTACGTAGCTAACTTCCAACTCTCCAATTAACATTAATTAAATTAAATACGTAAATTATGAAAAAGATACAGCCCTTGTAGGTGTAAATGACAGAAGGGATTTCTTTGTAGTAAGAAAATAATGGGCATGTCACTCCCAATGACTTTGTCTACCAGGGACACATAACTTAGTAGGAATAACATTCCGAAAGGGCTTTCGCTTACCTTCGAAGGCCATCGACTGAAGTAACTGTTCCGTTCAACTAATGTAAACAGTTTCATACAGGCCACACACCAGAGTCCAGAAACGAAGTTGTGCAATGCAGTTTATTTTGGGAGTACTTATTCATTCATAGGTACTATAATTACTTACCCACATGTTTTGGCTGTTTTTATTACTAAATGTAGCAATAGCAAAAGTTCTTTCTGTAATGCTTCTTTCCTTTACGTTTACGCTTGTATTTTCGAAAAGCTAGTAAATGTTTAATTAACTTAAATAATTTACATCTTAGGTAGGTCTGTACCTGTTTATTTACGCTATTTATTTACAAGCAATACCTAAAATTATCGTTGTTTTTTTCTTTGACTGTGTATTAAATTAATTTTTGGTACTATCCGCGCCATACCTACCTTTTTTATACTACGGAAAATCCAACCTACCTACTATTTTCTCCATAACATTCGACATACGACAAACCTACCTCCTACCCCTTTATCAATATTAACACATAGAAAACTGTGGATAAATTGCGACAAATACTATAAATACAATATTTTATTTTAATTGTAATTTTCAATCATGCGAAATAAACATTCTTCTTGTGAGTGGGCCAGTTCATTTATTGTTTTCCCTTAGTTTATGAATTCCGACAAAGATGGCCTCACTTGAATCCCAACTACCAGGCAAACATAAATCGACAGCAGCTTTCGGAATGCCAACGATAACGCGGGTTTTGTATTAATGAACTTTGTGGAAATGTTTATTTTTTGCATAACTGTTATAAATTGAGGTTAACCAAATCCAAACTTTAATAAGTATAAAATTACAAACTAGATTAAAACAAGGCCAAAAAAGCATTTTTGTAAATAAGTCAAACCTAACTGTTTATAGGTAGATTGTATTCTATTTGTCTATTTTTTTACTTGACCTGAAATAATGATTGTCTTTTAATTTACAACTTAATTAAATAATTATGTTCAAACGTGTGTGTGATGATGACTTGTAGTCTACAAGTAAAGATAACGTAGGTACCAATATTTATCGCTCTACACCTAAAGTAGGTTTTGAATATGTAGGTACTCAATATATTTTAATTATGTTACTTTTATAACCGGTGGTGCTAGTAAGGTAATTAATAGGGTACTTGAGAGGTCTATAATTTATTGAAAATAATAGTCGTAGGTATATTGGAAAATGTTATCAAATATAATTCGTACCTATACTTATTAAAAAATAATTGAAAAATGACCTAATGAATGTCAGTATACTTAGAAGTAAGACGATCGTCCTAGGTATAGAATTTGTATGGCGAACGCGTGATTTGATGGTACAACGTGTTTTGAGGTTTTGATACGACCTCTGTTTAACATAATAATTAAAATCCCTGTATGTGTGTATTTGTGTATATTTTTGTAACCATTTTAAATTTATTTTGTTTTTTCGTTTTTATTTATGATCAACTAATATAAAGATCAATTAATAACAACGTAGGCGTCTCGTAGCGACCGCTACGAAAAAAATATTCGTCCTTTATGACGTCAACGTAGATCTAATGCTACGTGCTACAGCGTAGCGCAAAGGCATAATCCACAGAGGTATTAAACGGAAGTCCTCATTTCTTCAAAGCTACAGATTATTAGAATTATTAGTATGAAATGCTTGATAGGTACATAATATTATTAAGATTGATACAATGCGCGTATTAGGTATTTCGTGTAGGAAAATCGCTACACACGTTCGTCCTACGCACATATTATTCACATCCTTACGCGAACAGCTGATCACACTCGACTCTGACGAAACATGTGTGGATTCGATCTCCACCCTTCCTCTGCCTTCCTGGTACTTATAGCCCACATGTGCAACCCTTTCTGACACGTGATCATGGGTGACCCACCCACACACTGAGGTATCTTCTTTCGTTTTACTTTATTAGACAAATATTTCGATGGTGTGAAGTTATTTGTGTTCCATGCCCGTAATAATAATTTTATACAGACTCAACATCTCAAACTTATTAGGTAGACCAGGTACCTCCTTAATTAAGAACTATATAAGTCACTCAGTAAATAAATAGGACAAGACCTTATTAAAGCGTATTATATAATAAATAATACTTGAATTCCCGTGCGCAACTTCGCCTGCGTAGGTACCTACTTAGGTAGTTTTCGTTTCTAAAATATCTACTTATACTGTGCCCACTGTAGCTACACCATGGAGGTTTCATATCATAAAATGTGATAAGTCTAATTTTTAAGGAAGAAAACAATTGTATAAGTGTCAATAGCGAATGACAGCTAGCTGTACATATCTTGACGATGTCATCGTTTATTTATTAAATATGTATAGGTATGTGTGTGTGCGTATGTCAAACGCTATCAACGCATATTATCTTTTTGTGATTTTTTTTTTGCATTTTCCATGCTAAGATTATAAAGTTTTTTTTTAGTAAAGGAAAAAATTCAGCGCCTATTGTTTGCGGACTTTCATACATACTTTCACTCCCCCTTGTCACAACCTGAGGAACTTTCAAAAATCCTTTCTTAGTGCTCGTCTACAGTGCAAAAGGAACCGGCATGCAAACTTTCAGGGATCTAGCTCCTGTAGGAAACTACTGAACTGATGTGTACGTTGATACATCAGTCAGTAGGTCAGTAAGTCAGGTTCTTCTTTCATATATATAGATATATAATATTTATATGTGTATAGTTTTTAATACATTGGTACCTAGTACCTACACATCGTATAAAACCGTGAGGGGCCTATATTGTATATTATTTTCGTATAGTTTTTTTATTACCTACAAGCATTGAATCTTGGTTTTGTTGAGTAAGTTCAGTGTAAATGAAGATCAAAATCATCACAATCACAAACACACACACACACACACACATTCAAATAATAATATTGTATATTATTTACACATGCATGTTAGTTAGACACGGTTACAATTAACATATTACTGTGTATGCGGCATATTAAAACGACCACATACAAATAT
Organism: Acronicta aceris; assembly: GCA_910591435.1. Taxonomy (NCBI): domain Eukaryota; kingdom Metazoa; phylum Arthropoda; class Insecta; order Lepidoptera; family Noctuidae; genus Acronicta; species Acronicta aceris. Next base: position 11,938,324 of record OU342768.1, read on the forward strand.
GGCACGTGCCTTATAAATACTTTGAAACCACAACACAAACAAAAGCAACGCAGGCAGTTGGCGCCGTCGCACACGCCCCATGACGATGTGACATGCGTCAACACCGACTAGTGCACCAGGGCCGCAGACGGCCGAAGAAGTGCAATGCCCTTCATAACTTCACCAGCCAACCCAATAAGACCCGCAACTAACTGCACTCAGGCCTCCCTCTGTTTCCCTCCAACTCACGATAATCATACTTGCAGAGATACGCGCGGGGAAAAAGAGACCAAGTTACTGTGGAGGGCAGATAATGTACTTTAGAAACTCGATCTCTGTCTTTCACGACGTAGCTGTATTCATTGGTATTACGCCTGTGTGTTACTACTAACTACATAGATAAAATGTTTACTCTTGTGGTAACTTACTTTAATTCTCTACTGCCTCAGAATAATTAATTAGTTTATTAAAATTAATGAGTGTTATTAGTAATTTAACTTCATACCGGTAAACGAATTATAAGTACGGTACCTATCTACTTAGATATTTTTATATTTAAGTAACTGCCTTAGCCTAGTGGTCCTGATCGCAACTGCTAGGCTAGAGGTCCTGGGTTCGATTCCCAAGTCGAGCAAAGTGTTTTTGGGGTTTTCTGTTTCTCCGTAGCAGCTCGGTATTTGCAGTGCCCGGTAAATGGCAAAAGGATCACCCCCTGTTACATTGGACCTAAACATGACGGCGAACTGTGGGTGTTATGTGTTTATTAGTAAGTAATAAAGACAATAGGTAACAACTCCTTTAATAACAAACATATCGTGTCTTTAATATTTTTAATGAGACAGATCCTGATATCCGAGTTCTTTTCTATAGGTATAAATAAAAATGAAAGGCCGAAATGTACGTTGTAGGCGCATAACTTCCAAACGTCTGCACCAATTTAGATAATAACTTTTATTGTTGTGTTCGTAATTATCAGGACTATAGATGGGTTTCCGCCCAGGCATTTCGGGCGAAAAAAATAAATGCCCTGGCATAAACCCATCTCTAGTCAGGACAAGTTTTTTTTTTAAATCCATCGGAAAAGTCGAGAAACTTTATAGAGGCGAACACGGGTCGCTAGCACCTAAACATATAATTAGGAGGGTTGCAGTATTGAGCAGTTTTTTTTACTATTTACTGGATCGCTCGCGACACGCGACATAGAAAAGGTTGAGAAACGCTGGTCTAGTGGCGGAAAGAAGAATAGTGGAAAAACGAATAGGAACCTAACGCAATAATTTAATAGAAATATACTCCTTGAGAACTGGAAAAGTCGAAAACTTACTCCGTTTTAATTTAATTCATAAAATACCTACCTATTCGTAATACTCCACCAAAGACAAACATTACACTAAAGTGAAGAAACCAGAAAGCTATAGAAAATTGGGAATTTCCCAGTCATAAAAATACTATACGTATCATCGGATCCTGTAATATTTCCGGATAGAGCGATAATTATAACGTCAATACACATATCGTTGGGATCATTCAAATGTTTATTTAATTTAATTCCCTAGTATTTTCCGGAATCAGTATCGTAAGTTTAACTTTAGGTTATAAGGCAAGCATAACATTTAAGAGTAATTGCATTTCATTATATACCTTCTCGTATGCAATAAGCACCTATTACTTAGACTCGAGTACCGGCCACCTTCTGCTGTGTTAGGTGCTCCTAGTACACATTTCACTTCGAATGCGAACGGGTTACGTAGTATTGATAACCCGACTACCTACTTTGTATAGCTCATTATTTTTTGTACTGATTAGGGTTCCGTACCTCAAAAGGAAAAAAACGGAACTCTTATAGGATCACGTTGTTGTCCGTCCGTCTGTCTGTCTGTCAAGACCCTTTATGTCGGGTACGCGTGGAGGTAGCGAGTTGAAATTCAAACCATATATTCAGGTCTACAGTCCCTTGAAGCTGTGAAAAAATCAAACTTCTAAGTTAACGTAAAAAAAAGATACAGCCGTTTATATAGCAAAAAACGTATTTTTTGACACTCTCAAGGGAATCCAAATTTATAGGGTATTTTCCGTCGACCTAGAACTATGAAATTTGGCAAGTAATACCGTCTTATACTACAAGTATAAGGAAAAATCTGAAAACTATACATTTTTATTTAAAATATAGTCTATTTAAAGTAATCAAATTTGTACGGAACCCTCTGTGGAAGAGTCCAACTCACACTTGTCCGGTTTTTTTACTTATTTAGGTAGGTAACAGTATTGTATGAAATCTATTTTTAAAGAATAACATGTAATGTAAATTGCGTTTTACACGAAGCTTTCGACCGAGGTCTTGTAAGCTATTTAATAACCTCCCTGCGGTGGTATTACCGAATCAATACGACATGAAGAAAATAAATTCATTCAAGAAAAGGGCATACACACACGTAAAATCCCGGCAACGCATTGGTGACGGCTACAATGTCGCTGATGTCCATGAGCAGCGGTAGTCACTTACCATCAGGTGTCCCGCATGATCGTTTGCCCCCTCTTATATCACTATCACTACATAGTATAAAACAAAGTCGCTGTCGCTGTCTGTCCGTCCCTATGGGCCTATGTATGCTTAAATCTTTAAAACTACGCAACGGATTTTGAAGCGGAAATCCGTTGCGTAGTTTTAAAGATTTTAGCATACGTAGGGACGGACAGACAGCGACAGCGACTTTGTTTTATACTATGTAGTGAAGCTGTTGTTTATACCTACAATTTTATCATCTAATTATGCAAAATGAGTCTGAAATCGAGACTCGCAAAATACTAAGTTACAATTCTTTACCCTTGGAAATCGAAACTAATAGAAGTCTCTTACAAACTTATGACAACCTAGTTGAAACTGACGTTATAAGACGTACTTATTTAATAAAAATTATTATAAGAGGTACCTACGAAACTTTATACTGACTGACAAAGATTTTCGTCTTGAGTTTTATGTACTTGGGTACCTATAGGTATTACGAAACGTCATAGTTACCTAATTAGAGGAACAATGCTACACTTACTCTACCTATGACTCTCCTACGTATGTTATTTACTTACATATTTCTTACCATTGTCACACACGCCTCATTATGGATATACCTATGTCATAGTAGGTAGGTACCTACCTTCTTGATCAAACAGATATTTTTATTAGGTATGTTTAAAACATAACATGGAATTGTATGCTTGAGGGCGGACACGATAATATTATACTGTCATTGTTTACATAAGTACCATTTTTGTAAAATACTCATTGAGCGCCAGCACGCCGCACGCACAACCCTACGTGTCCGTGGTTCGTGCGATGCCCGCCTACAAAACACCCCACACAGTGCCATGGCCCATAGCAGTCCTTTTGGATGCTGTTGTTATCTCCCTGCGCCCTATATTATCCTGGTATAAAAAGGGGGCAAACCATTGTTCTTACGCACACGCATTTTTTTAGATGAAGTGAAAATAGATTACCAAGTTGTGTTACATTTGTTTTAATTCCTGCCTGTTATAATTAATGCCAAGTAAATAAATAATAACATTATAATTATTATAATTTATTTGAGATGTTCCTGAGAAAATGGGTCTTGTTAGACAGACGTGTTCCTTTATTCATTTTGAGGCATGGAACCCGAGTTTGTCGACGGAGCAATCGCCACTTCTCAATCATATAAAATGAAAAATGATAAAATGAAAAAAAAAAACATGCCGATCCTATTTGTCCGTCGTAGTAACATTCGGGACCATAGCGGAAATTGTGGAAAAATTATAAATGTAAAATGGCATCTTCATAGTCATGCTTTCTTAGTGAAAAAACGGAAAATTGTCGTTTGTTGTTGACTCGCGATGATCCGGACCAAAACAAGATGATGGAGGCATCTCGAAAACGCACATAACGCGCATACCTTACCTCATCGGGTTTCAATGATAGCGCGCTAGTCTATACTATCCATAGTTCCATAGATAGTTAATCCATACTAATACATTAAATGCGTCAACCGCAGAACTAATTCTGATGAATTATTGAACCTTGCAGAGCTTATTGATGTTGGAATGAATTGTTAGTCTAATCCGTTTTAGTGCCTATTTACAAGCATTAAAAAATAATTGACATAATTATCTACTTATCATTAGGAATTGAAGTAATTTATTTAGGTGTTCATAATCAAAATAATAAAAAATCGTTACATTCGAGAATATTTAAATAAAAAATTTAAAATTTATTTTACTTAAAAACTATACAACTTTGCCGTGTCATAACGAAGCAGAATTGATTCATAAATAATGATAACTGTCCTAGTAGATTTAAGGAGGTAAACACATTAAGTAATTATGACCTTTTTTCAACATTAATACCGTTTTTCAAACCTATATCACGAGACATTATGAACTGTGTCTGATATATCATTGGCGTACAAGTATCATTATCAATGTAGTTTTACCTAGCTACGTTACGACGTAGTCGAGTGAATGGCCGCTGCAGACGCTACAGCAGCGGTCGGCGACGGTCGTTGCCTTCTATCCTTGAATATCCTTGAACAGGACGAGTGTGAAACATAAAACTCTCATATCTTATGCCGCCTTGGTACCTCGCAGGATATTTCGTCCCTTTGGGAAATAAACGGTCCATCCGTAAGGGACAGACAATACCTACACTAGAAGTTCAACAAAAGAACTTCGTAGATATAGGTATACCTACTGAAACTGAAACTTCGTTTGTCCTCAAACAAACGGTAAAAAAACCTGTAACAATAATTATTTACGAATATGTTTCAATGCATCAATCAATCTATTACATATGACATAATGCTTATAATTTGTTATATTTTTTTTACTCAAAATATTATATTATTTAAGTTTTTGTTTGCATAATTATGGTGCAACATAATAAGAACTAGGTACCTACTTAGTACCAAAGATACAAAGGGATATAGCCATCCACAACAGACAACATTATTTTGTTCTACAGACTATTGAAATAAATGATAAACATTACTCGTCAAATATCGAGTCTTTATTTTGTAGTCTTCACCGAGTCGTTTATTTTGTATGAGAATCGAAAAATTTCATACTAAAAACGACTTTCATAATAAAAATTGGATACGAAAAGTTATACTAAAACCAATTTACAGTTGGTACCTACCCTATACCTTTTCCGAATGAACTTGAAAACTCAGAGCGCAAATACTTTAAATGAGAAGTCTACAGCAATTTATTGATGGTTTTGTAAGTATGAAAATACCTTATACATACATAAATATCCGTTGATTATGATTTATTAATAGCTGTATGAAATTATAATTATGAAGTATAAAAAACACAATGGGTATGAAGCATGAATCCTTTTCAGCCTCTTCGAAGTCATGTATCCCTGGCGCTCGCTGACGTCATTTCAGTCATTTCGGTGTAACAAATAACGCTCTTCATTTTATTTCCCGGAGAAATTTCCAACCCCTACGCGTTGAACGAAAGGGAAAGGACAAAATACATCTTCGCGCTTTCTGAGGTCCTATTAGTTGTTGACGTCATTCCAATAGAATCCACATCCCTTGGGTACCTCTCGAACATTGAACTTTCGTGGTGGGTGCATGCGTAGCGGATTCAATGACACCTATTGAGACGCACCAAAACAATAAACACGATACTATCTGAAACAACATTAAGGTTAATTAATGTGACCTAATAGGTAAATAAGTTCTATGACATTTTGTTTCGCAATTTCATAGTATCATCACTGACAAAAATGTTATAGAATAAATCTAACATATTTAAACCCAAATAAATTCTGTGACCAGCTCCTTCAAAAAAAGCTTCTTAATAAAATAACTTGTATACCTGCAACATTAAAAAATTAAAAGCTGGATTAAATGTTTAGTAGAAGGCTGGAAGTGCACGCCCCTATCAATAAAAGGACCCCGGCAAACGGGAAGAATGTTAAAACAGGAGGGTAGAAACTCTTGTCGTCCCTTTCGTATCTGTAAGCTTTAGAAAGCTTTCTGTCTCTTCGATCTCCTCGGTCCATATGATGCCTTGGTACATTCCCGCGCCACAAACGCCACTGTCGCTAGCCGCTTTCTCCTTCTGATGAATTTTTTTAGTCATTGTGTATTGGGAAAGGGACCGAATATAATAATAGGTGTTCTATCTCGTTCTATCCCTTTAAGAGTAGGTACTTTGAACTGGGTAACAGTGAGCTACAAATTGTTTCAAAGTAGTAGTATCTAGTACTCGTGGTCAATTTAAACGTCAAAGATCAGATTAAATTCAGATGTTCATAGGTAATTATTTACCTACTTTATGCACTATTTTAATTCCAGCATGTCGTGGCGTGCGTATGTCACCGCAGTCAACGACATCTACTCCACCGCCGCAATTAACGTCTGTGATGGCCCGGTCACCAGTACCGCTCACCATTATCCAGGACCAGCCGACTGCTCCGCCACCACCTATGTGTGCGGATGCTACTGACACTACAAGCCCGCTGGGAAGACTTCGAAGTGCAATGAGGAATTCCGGTTACACACAAATGAACGCTGTATTTGATGCTTTTCTCGTATTCTATACCGATGAGCATTTGGTAAGATCACAAACTATCTGAAACTTATCAATCAAATAAAAATAAATAAAAAATGACCCACCACCTAGGTCGGTGGCCCACCACCCATATACTTAATAAAAAAAGGATTAAGTACCTAAATAACAGTTTCCAAACCCCGATAATAAGTTTACACATATTATCTTACCTATTAGGTAATAATTATGTAGGTGCCTATACCTAAATTACAAACCCATGAAATCCGTCGGGACTACCATTCCCATCTCAGTCTCAAATTCCAATAAAAAAGCTATTTTTATACGTGTCGTACTAGGTATTATATGCAGCCCCCAACGGATTTTGTTGGGTTTGTAATTAGATTAATAGTTATGTGAATGTAATTATGTATTTACCTATACTTTGCATGTGACCGTTCCTCCTCCGTTCCATCGTAGATAAAAAATGCCAATAAATATGCGTTACAAATAAGCGTTTTCTACTCTACTGTACATTCTAAAATTTATATTTTACGAAAATGTTTTATTGTTACTTACCTATTACTTATTTTAATAATATTGGTGATTGAATTAAAATTACAATGCCTATCCTGCTTTCTACCTACCTACTATAATAAAATGAATAATAGATCTAAGTCAGAACAAAGCCCTTGTTCACTAGAGCGAAGAGCCACTACAACCACAGCGTCGACTAGAATATATCAGTGGCTGGGATGGTCCCGGCACGGGGGCCGTGTTAGCCGACGGTGGCGCAGCCGTGTGGGTTCCATCCGGTGACGTTCGGCGAGCACGGTCTATTCTTACCTGCGCCTGGCTCGTCATCGATGCTGACGACCCTAGCCAGCCCACCATACCTGAGTGGATAGCGGTCAGTCTCTTGCTAAATAAAGTTTTTAGTGCATTGCTAAAACCTTGTTATTTTCGTATTGAGGCAAACATCTGATTTTTGTAGGAGAGATTATCCCGCGTAGGCCGGGTCGGCGCCGACGCTCGCCTGACTTCGGTGGGCGAGTGGCAGGCGCTAGCCACCGCACTGCAACGCGAGGGGCTGCAGCTGGTGCACATCCCCACAATGGTCGACCAGCTTTGGAACGAGGAATCAAGCCTTGAGCACAGGCGACCCGATTTTCCTAAGACTGTTGCCAAAAATTATGAAATCGAATTCGCTGGTAAATTTTCTTTGCAAAAACCAAAGCATAAAGCTACTTATAAAGATTTCTGATACATACCTTCCCGTAACAGTGCACTTCCCGTAACGGACTCAGATAGCTAACCTAACCTAACAACACTTCAAGTTTCATAAAATATTTATAAGTAGGCGTAATTAGGCACCTGTTGGAAGTGCTCCCTGACATCGAATGGGTGCCCCATTGGATGTCAGGGGGCACTTCCAACAGGGCCTAGCTAGCTTATGCCTAATTTGTCTATGGCTCAGCTTAGCCCAAAACCTATGCCCATGGTAATATCTAAGCTTTATTGTGTTAAACGTTTCCACGCATGCAGTATACTAACCTAACCTAGTATGTACTACGTCCCACATCCTATTTCTATGTTAACAAGATAACATTAAGAAAATAAAAAGTATGTTTTCAATGCCTACATTATTTAAATAACAACATACGGTTAAATTTAAGGCGAAAGCTGGCGCGACAAGGTCGCATCGGTCCGAAACGAGTTGCGCGCAGTCGGTGCAGACGCCATTATAGTGACAGCTTTGGACGAAGTCGCCTGGCTGCTGAACGTGCGAGGCAGGGACCTGCCCTATGCGCGGCTCTTGAAAGCCTTCGTGATCGTCAGTCTGCGGGAGTTGAAGGTATTCGTGCCGCCGGGGAAGCTCTCCGTGCACGTGCGCGATGCGCTCGCCGTGTTTAACTGCTTCACAAACAATTGCACTAGGTGAATTTACTTATCAATAAGTAGGTACTTATTTATAATGTTGTTAAAAAATATGTGTCGTCATAAAGTTGTGAATGTGAACAAATTCTTATAAGTAAGTATATCAATCCCTGATTATCGTATAAGTATATATATTTACCTGCGCACAAGGTCACCGTTTGGTTATCACCATCCCAAGGTCTCTTTACGCGGTTGGGCCGACTGGCACATAGTTGGAACGATGCCGTGGACAAGGCTGACATTAAATAACAAATTTGAATGTTTCAAGGGTCCTCGATTACACCAGCATCTACTCCGAGTTGCGACGAGCAACGGAATCCAAGATACTGATCCCGGCAGCGGGCACGTTCCAGCGTGGAGCGTCCGCAGCCATCGCACAGAGCGTGCCGCCAGCGAAGCGCATGTTCCTACTCTCCCCCATCATATACCTAAAGGCGCAAAAGAACGAGGCAGAGGTTAAGGGGATGAAGAAGGCACACCTGCGTGATGCTGTCGCCATGTGTACCTTACTGAGCTATCTTGAGGTGAATTTGAATGCATCCGTCTAAACAGCATGACCGTACCACGGCCTACTTAGTAATTATAATTATTAGTATTGCATAGAACTTTACTAACCTATATCTCCTTGACTAGATTAGTGTTGGGTAAACCATGTTCTTCTTCTGCTTGCTCTGTTGTTAATGCTGACAATAATCATCAAACGTGTAAACAGCTAGGTATTAGCTTAGCTCTTTCTTAATTAACAACACAACAATTGTTTATTACCTCAGAGCAAGTCAGCGCTAAGCGAGATGTCAGTGGAGCAAACGGTGGATCTAACGCGTGAGACGCAGGCGGGATACGTGGGCCCCTCCATGAAGACCCGCGTCGCGTACGGCGCCAACGCCGCCGACCCCGACTACCGCGCTACCAACGCCTCCAACAGACTCATCTTCAAGAACGCCACGCTCGTCATACAATCCGGAGGGCAGTATGATGGTGAAGTATCCATTTGCTGAATATTTATAATGATACCTACAACACAAAAGGATATAACTTATCTAGGTACTGCTCTGCTTTAGGTACCGTCTTACCCACCAGTTCCGAACTTTACTTCGCTGCTTATTTATAAATAGCCCCTAGGTATATCATTGTACTAACACAAATATACACCGACCATAATTAGCATTTATTCCCTCAATGTGGAGCAAGCTGTGATTATCTAAAGGAATGAAATTTGCTATCCTTGCCCTTTTGGCGAACTAAGCTGAAAGATCCACCTCAATAAAAATAAATTAGTCTTGATGAGTGATGATAATTTGGCAGAGGGCACGACAGTAGTGACCCGCACAGTGCACTACGGGTCTCCGTCGCGCGAGGAGCGGCGCGCGTACAGCACGGTGGTGCGCGCGGCGGCGGCGCTGGCGGCGCTGCGCGCGCCGGCCGCGCTGCCCGCCGCGCACGTCGACCCCGTCACGCGCGCGCCGCTCTGGGCCGCCAACCAGGACTACCCGCATCCTACGGGACACGGTGTCGGTGCCGCGCTTGCTCGAAGAGAAGGTAATGACATGGATTGGGACTTATAAGCAAATACGTAATCTAGAAAGTACGCTCCTCGCCCGTATTCCTCATCGGAAAAAGATTACTAGTATAGTATTAAATAACTTGTTGCAAACTCGACTGCTGCAGAACTCAGGTTACGGCTGCTCGATATACGAATACCACGAGGAGCAGCCGTAACCGGTAAGTCGTATATTAGAAGTCGATCACGTCTCGCCACCATGTCACCTTCTTGGTTCGCCTGGTGACGTAGGCGGCAACACAAGATATTATTAGAAACTAGCTTTTGCCAGCGACTTCGTCCGCGTGGAATAGTTACTTTGTTCGATATGAACTTTCATCCTCTATTTCACCCCTACATTGTAGGTCGAAATTTATCAAAATCCTTTCTTAGGGGATGCCTACATCATAGTAGCTATATGCATGCCAAATTTCAGCCCGATCCCTCCAGTGGTTTGGGCTGTGCGTTGATAGATCACTATGTCAGTCAGTCAGTCACCTAACGTAAGAGTAGACAAATATAATCAGAAAGCTCCGAACTGCTAAGCTATCGGGAGTTACACGTGTTATTGTGATTCAACCATAAAAGATAGACATTTGCTGTCGTGGAATATTTTTTATATAATTTTAAGGAGAACATTTCCCTCATACATGATTTCTGTGTAGCTTTAACCATTAAGGCTGCACACGCGACGGAAGCTTAAAAAATGGAGTAAGTTCTCCCGTTTTCCCAAGATTTCCCTTCACTGCTCTGCTCCTATTGATCGTAGCGTGATGAAAAGTATACTATAACCTGCCCAGGAGTATGAAGAACAATTGTACCAAGTTTCGTTGAAATCCGTCGAGTGGTTTTTGTTTCTATAACGAACATACAGACAGACAGACAGACAGACACAGACAAAAATTTTACTGATTGCATTTTTGGCGTCAGTATCGATCACTAATCACCCGCTGATAGTTATTTTGGAAATATATTTCATGTACAGAATTGACCTCTCTACAGATTTATTATAAGTATTATTAGGATTAGTAGAAAGCAGTGCTAGAATCGTCTTCTTTTTTAGATAAAAACGTAAGTATAGGTAACACGTAGTACCTTTCTACTTATCTGTTTGAAATATGTAGGTAAATACTAAATGAGAATGAAAACGATGCATGCTTTCTAGTCTATAAGACAATATGTAACAACAACCAACAGTGCAGAATGGAAACTTATAGGGACCTTCCTATAGGAAAATCTTAAAAGTAGACATTTGGTTTGCAGATCCAGTCGTAATTGACTACAGACAGGACACCAACCTGCATACACTCAAGGAAGGATACTTTATCACAGCCGGTGCGTTGATTTTCTATTCACCCATAATTCGTAAATATTTCATATAGCCACAATTATATAATCTTTACAGAACCGGGCTGGTACGAGACGGGCAAATTTGGTGTACGCTTGGGAAACATTTTTGAAGTGATATCAAAACCAAACGGCTATTTAGGATTTTATGAGGCCACATTAATACCTTACGAGCCCAAGTTAATCGACAGGAGTATGCTTACCGAGTATGAGGTAAGATAGACCATGATTGATTGTATCTACAACTACCCACTATCTATCGTCTATATAAATAAAATTGAATGTTTGTTTGATTTTCCTCTATGCATTGCTAAACCATTCATCCTGTTACGATGAAACTTTGGTGAGTCGTTGTGTGCATAGGTACCTGGGTATACAACGAAAAAAAATACAGAAAAAGAGGCATTGCAGCGCCTGCTGGGGGACAGCTATGTACATAGTTTTCAATAAAAGTAGCAACTTCGATCCCATCGACAAAATGGCCAGGCCTAATATAAGAGTTACGTTACCTACATTTCCTTATAAGTAATGAACCTGTCCTTTTAGTTTGTTAGTAGCAAGCAAGAATGCAAGCAGTTCGGACACTAAGTAAGGAAAATGTATATCTTATTTTTTAGATAAAATGGTTGAATGCATATAATGGAAGAATAAGGAAGGAAGTGGGACCAGAACTTAAAGCGCGAGGGCTCACAGACGTCTACTACTGGGTGTTAAACAAGACTATACCGATCGAACTGCCTTCCAAAGCCAAAAAGCAAATCAGTAATTCTGCTGAACCTCGCAAGACGGTCTTGGAAATAGCTACTACAATTATTCTCGCTATTGTTGTCACTAATTGTATTGTATAAAATAAATGTTATATTGGATTGACTTCATATAAAATTAGACATTGTAATCTTTTAAGTACTATACCAACGAACATATATTATTAGATAAAATAAATGTTTATCAATTTAATTATCTACGCAATTTTTAACATTTTCGTGTCATATTAAGTACCGTTTAAGTGGAGAATACATTAAAGCGTGTCATTTATTACTTAGTGATTGATTACCTATATGAGTATTCGTGAATTAGATAGTAGATAGCAATTTCTAGTTATATTGTAGAATCATTTAATGTTACATAGAGTGCCTTTATGAGTACGAATGAAGTTTATCCGAGATGGTGCCTTATACTAACGCAATTTTTATAAGCAATGTTTATGAATTTAAGCGAATGATGTTTCCTTATTTTTTATATAAGTACTTATGTACTTACGTGCTTAGTGAGCTAGTAATAGACGACTGTTTCGGGTCCTGAATAAATAAAATACAATGATGACACTCGAATTGATTAAGGTGTCATTTTTAAATTAGTACATAATTTACGTATTTACATTAATTTTAAAAGTACCTTAGGTACGAAATACTGGTATTTTGGTAGAATTTTGTTAGACTGAAACAAAACCGACTCCAATCGTTTTCAGGAAACTAGGTTCTTGAAAAATATGTATTAATAATGAACTTCATATTAATTATTCTGCAGTTTTAGGTACTGTATTGGTCTATATATTATAATTTGTTACATAAACTTATTGTAATTAGGTACAATAACAGTTTATGTAGGTACCTAAGATTTTAACAGACACACATTCAAGGTTTAAGTACCTAGTGCTGAGGTATTTACTTTTGACTACATATTAGGAATGTGATGGTTTTTTTTAATTATTTTCTTGTAACGAGTCTTCGTGAGTATATTATATAGTAGGTACTTAAGTTTATATAATAAAATTCTCAAAATAATTAAATGAAATAATATTAAGCACCGAGTGCCTTATTCAAATGTAGTATGTAAAAATGCTTTAGTTGTGAGAGTAGGTACCTACGTTAATACTTCAGTATTTTATGTGGATACATATGTACATAATTTTATTAATATTATTATAGACAAAATCATTAAAAATATCTTAAGAGTTTATTGTAAATGTTCTAATTTACTGAACGCACATTTTTAGGTAGATATACTTATAAAGTTCGTAAGTACCTACCTACCTAGTAATTCAAATTATTAATACATATATTATTGGGATGGGAGCTGTAGGTACATTTGTTTATATGTTAGCAAATACCTAATTGAATAACTTTTTTAGTTGTTGTAGATTACGAAACTCTTTTGTTTTTAATTAATACTTTGGATAAAACTCCCATCGACTGAAATATTAAAATATAATAAAAAAAAAAAATTGGTCGCCTGCAGTGTATCTACTAATAAATGTAGTGTTGCCTTACATAAATTGTCGCATAGAAAATACAACTATATTAAAAGTTACGTAGGTGTGTATGCAGCACGATGTATATTTATAGTTATATTTCACTACAAATGCATATCATAACCACATAATATTGTTCAATAAATAAAACTTGACTATGAATTTTATTAACTTTTTATTCACATTGGTCCGTGTAGCTTGATCACAAATACATAAGACTGCGCTTATATACTAGATGACGTTAATTGTACATTAATTAATATTGCAATTCTGGAGTTCGTGGTTCGTCATTGATATTTTACTCTGAATGGGGTAGGAAACTGAGAAACGAATGGCGCTACCTCTAACTTGGCAAATGCAATCCCATTGGCTGAACGCGCTTTGACATAATTGCTAATGTCAAAATAACACGCTTTGATTGGCTGTCGTAGGAAAAGTTGGAGGTACAGATATCTGTTTTAGCTTTGCGTTGCCTTCACCATTAATTCAGCAGTACACAGATAAACTGCAGTTAGTTTTTTTGAAAAATGAGTATCATTATGTATTAGCACGATTTTCAATAAACAATGCGGTTACCTTAATTAAAATTGACTTGGCCGGGTTGCCTTGATGAATAACGCTGTTGCATTGACAATTCATCTTTTTTGCATTGTCGTGCAATTATGTGTAGCAATGTATTTTCTTGAGATTGCAGTTCGTCTGCGTACAATAACTGTTATTGAAATATTATTCTTATTTGTACCAATATTGTATAGGCCGTTATTGGGATAAATAATGAATTTTGAAATATTAAATATACTAAATACTCTTAGATCAAGGTTAATAAGGCCTTTGTTGTTTTGATCGTTTGACATTGATAATAATAATAATAAAATTTTATTAGCAACCAAATGTTCTAATACAAAGGTGCTCTGTCTCCTGAACTAGGTCAAAAACCTGTATCTCAGGAAACAGTGCCTTCCCTAATACTTAGTTCTAGGTTTTATATTCGGTAAGTATTGATTGTTGTATTGATGTTTAGTTAAAATCTCGCATACCACTTCCTTTCATCTTGAGACAATGAATTGTTAAGTTAACAAGTCATTAGTTTCGTATAAACCGATTAGATTAAGACTCTCTTCATTGAATTAAATATTATCGGTACAAATAAAAACATTATTCCTTATTCATGAGATTACATTCATACTTGTGTATTCATATAATTCAATTAATTGCAGTAGAATACTTCTGGCATGCAACATTTTAGCACATATCAATATACAAAATGTCACGAATAACATCACCCGGTACATTCGTGTCTCACGAATGTGAATTATACTAAAAATAGTGCTGTCAAACACATGTGATGCGTGTTAAAAAATATGTAATAATAAAGATTTATATTGGGTCAATTCACTCTGATACAGCAAGGATTGATAGCAAAGCTGGACTGTAAGGCTTAGTTTTGGCTGCATTAGGCCAAGGTACACCCATTAGTGGCCGCAACTGCTACATTATCCTAGTGGTTCTGAGTGCGACTGCTACGCTAAAGATCCAGGTCGAGCAGTGTCATTGGGTTTTTGTATACAATTTTCATTAGTAGCTCGGAGTTTGGATTTGTGTCCTGTTAATCGCAATAGAGGCATCCCCTATTACAGGGGCTTAAAAAATACCAACAAAATGTGGATGTACCATCAGTACACCTGTGGCTAAATTTACTTCACACCTAAACTGCTCCGTGTTTCACTGTCAACCGTTCCGATATCAGGGTAAATCGACACAAACGAACTAATACAACAAAATATATAATAGATACATTTTTTTAAACTTAAGCGTTTGGAAATTTAACAAATTTACGTAAATTAACAATATTTACGTAACTTACATACAAATTATATTCATTTTTTTACATAAATATATTTAAATCACATCGATAGTAAATTTAATAATATATAAATATTTTTAGATTTATTATACAACTTTTAAGCTTCAGTCTTCAGGCTGCGTACTATACATATTATATAATGATATATCACACAAATAGATGAATACTAATATTTAAAGGATCCTAGTACATCATAATAGTTTTACCTCTCTTCTTTAGAAGATCATAATCTTTACTTTGCTACGGAATTTAAATCGCAATTTGATTTATGGAAATTATATCACTGGTTAGAATTAGAAAACGCATATACGATAAATAGATGACGAATACGACGGTAGGAATTGTTTACTTAAGTTTGTCCTTCATCATTTTGTTATAATTATATTATTACAGTACGCGCGAAATAACTTGGCCGGACTGAAGTTAGATGTTTGTCAGTTTTTGGTTGCGCAGTACACAATTTTTAACGTAAACAATCCACTACGCATTAAAACGGAGAACTTCACTCCGGCCAACTTATACCGCGCGTACTGTAACTTGTTTAAGGGCGTTTGAATTGCACAATTTATTTCTGTTCGGTTCGCTAACTATATGTAGAAACATTTCCTTTATTTTTTATAGCGATATATTGGAATACCGATACATCAACAAAAGATATTTAGATATTTTGTAACGGTACAAGGTTATACGATACGCGTCATTATACCATCTCCCGACATAAAAGTATCTATATAACAGGCTTTAAATCAACTTTGAAACATAAGCTATTTACTGGTACAGCAAACTTGTCCTTGTCCAAATGCCAGATTATAAAATTTTAGTTATGAGACAACACATTCATTATGTTATATACCACGGCATTCGGCAAAAAATAGGATTAAATTTAAATGCAAATGCACTACCTTCAGTATTGCAAAGGAATTACGAGATATTTTGCTTCAGCAGTGGTCCCAAGCGCGACTGCTACGCTAGAGGTCCTGGGTTCGATCCCCAGGTCGAGCAAAGTGTTATTGAGTTTTCTATGAAATTCTCAGTAGCAGCTCGGAGTCTGGATTTGTGCCCGGTTAATGGCTATAAGCTCGCCCCCTATAACATGGGACCTAAACATACCAGGCGAACTGTGGGTGTACATTAAGTACGCCTCTGCCTAACCCTTCGGGGAATACAGGCGTGATGGTATGTTATGTTTGCTTCGGCAAAGTAAAATTATAGTTAAAGGTATGTTTGGGTTTCTACTCTAATCAGACTGTAAATAGTGTGACTTTGGATGAAAAAGGATTCAATCAGTCATGATGATTTTTCGACACCTGCGTTGAATTCAGTTTCTTTCTAAACTTCTGATTTGTACAATTAATATTTGTTTTGCCATTATACAAAAGAATATTAGTTACTTCTCATTTTTTTGTCATTCGAGATGATTATTCTAAATTAAATAAAATAAGGGTCCGGCGGAGCGTGAATTGCCCACAAAAACGTTATACCGAAATAAATCGGAATCCAGACATTATTCTATCAAATTATGATATTATTCGGATTTGGATAACGTTAATCTAGGTTCCTACGGTCCTATTTCGTCTGCTACTACTTTATTGTAAATAAAAGACCGGAAAATCGTTCCAAACTTGGTAAAGTTATCAAAAATTGCATTACAATTATTTCCAGTGAAGTATTTTGGACGAAACGGTAGAGTAGGAATCTAAATTAACGGTATCGGAATCCAAATAATAACAGAATTTGATTAAATTGTGTTTGAATTACGATTTATTTCGGTATTACGTTTGTGAGAGACATTCGGTCCGCCAGACTCTACACGAGAATAATTAATTTGAAGCGGCGGTAGCCTAATGACTAGGGCATCGGACTTGCGATTATGTGGTTGCCGGTTCGAACCCCACCCATTGCACTACCGACGTGAACCTACTCGTAATACAAGCATTTAGCTTAGCACGAGGGATTAACAAGAATACTAGTAATGTGCGACCCACATTGCTAGTACTTAAAAAAAATATTATATAAATATAACGATACAATTAAGTAACGAAGATGAGAGTTAGTTTATTACCTGGCCCTCTAAGAAAAAAGGAACCATATTCACACCGTGTAACGTACCTACACAAATCTAAGTGATGTATATCTAACATAATTATAGTATATTAGTGCAATAAATAAACCAATAACGTACGAACATGGCATCCTCTATTCAATTATTATTCGCAACTAAGTTACTCTTTCTTTTCATACAAAATTGATTAAAGGTTGATTATGCATACTGAACACATTCGTCGGCCTTGAACCATGGAATAGTCAACAAATGGAAAGCTCATAAGTTTCTGATAGCTTTTACTCGTGATAAAAAGACAACATTACTAAAATAATGACGTAAATACTTCAAACAATAGTATCACAATAGTTTGTAAGCTCTATACTAGCAATAACTAAAATCAATCATATTCATGACTAAATGATTTATCACAAACAAACAATTCCATTTATTTACTACTCCTTGTTAAACCGAGATAAATATCTAACAGTAACTGCTGACACTATAATTACACAATAGATTCCCTACTGACTATTCCGAGTAATACTTAGTATTGGTATATGATCCGCACGAAACAAAGCGAGCTAATATTATAAATGCACTACTAGTGATCGCAAGCGCTGTGGTGGAAGATGATGAACTAATTCCTAGTGTCGATGTTCATCTCCTAAGGTCTACCACTTCTACTGGCGCTGCATCGTCCACTCGTATATGTGATACGGTCTGAAAGAAATCGTTCTGAAGATAAGCACCTTTCCATACGTAGGTCAGAGTCATAACAAAAAAAAAAGTTTATGAATACTTTAGATTTTTGACTATGACTACGGTTTTAGACTAAACAAAGCTCTTAGCTTCATGAAAATCGACGTTCAGAAGAAATTATAGTATTTTTTACAACGAACGCCTTCTTGCTATAGGCGAAGCCTGAAACTGTAGATCGCCACCGTTTATACGAATTTACCCAGCCAGAGTTACTTGAAACTTCTTCATAGTATTATAATTTATTAGGAAATACTTACATGATATAGCGGAGGATCGGTCGGATGTGGATGAAACCCGGTCTGTCTACAGTTGGTTATGGATTGCATTCCGTAGTCAGGAGTTAATGCAAAGTAACCAGTTCTGAAATAATACCAGACGTGTATTATTGGTCTTAGAAGACTATACTTACTAATTATATTATTTATGTATATTATAATCAACTACAGCACACCTCGGCGGATTCCGATGCCAACTAACAACGACATAAGAAAGAGGTTGATCATAAACGCGCTAAATTTATTTAGCAAATAACTAAGCTATAACGAAGTCCGAGGATCAATGAGATATCGAATGTAGGGAGGAGCGGAGAGGGGCCGTTTCGTACGTAATACTATTAGTTATTCTACAGGCAGAAATACCAAATAAACCGAAACTTATACTCAACATAAAACATTGACGATACAAGAAGTCTTACATAATCATTGTATCAGTGTGTCATTATGGAAACAGTGGAGTACTGAGCAATATCGAACAGCCATATGTTATTACGTTTAATAATAAACAAGCTGTAACTTACTCATTGTATTTAGGTGCGCAGACGATAGCGATAGCCTCCGGCATCATCAGCTGATACGAGCACTGTGTGTGCATGTCCACGGACGACAGGAATGCCGTCTGAGTTGGATGAGTCTGCAATATACCAGTGATGTGAGTAATTAGAACCATGGTAGAACAAGATTTGCTTACGCCCCAGTTATTCTATTCCCAAAACGGGTTCACGAATTTCACGATCAATGTTGCCGTTAATTGAAGCTTCGATACCAATAAGGAAATTTTTAATTCATGATGAATATAAATTAAATTGCTTACCAGCCCAACTAATTTTTCTCGTGTTATTCGTCTATTTGGTTAAAAAAGTAAACTGTATGAAATTACTAATTGAAAATTCCACTAATAAAGAAGCAAGAATAATAAATAAAAAACCTTGCTTATTAATTTGCTTGGTAATTTATTTACACATAATGGTATTATTTAAAACAATGACGTAACCGCGAGCCAACCACATGACCTAGCTGTCACCGGAACATGATACATGTGTGTCCATCTACTAACTATGATTACAACAAGTAAAGGTGCAAGCTGCTAGCGCTTGATCGACACGTGCGAGCTTCGCTTCTCTCGCCCAATCCGAGGACAGAGGTGTACAAAGGTAACCTCTCTGTTATGTAAGCCTGTCGTGTGTTTGGACTTCAATGTGTTTTTATTTTGTAAATTTATTTAACCCTTCAAGTACTTAATTAGAGAAAAAACTCGTTAACAACAATAAGTTCGCTCCCTATGACCACCTATATGGGACCTAAACATACCGGCGAACTGGGGGTATACATTAGTACACCTCTGCCTAACCCTTCGGGGAATACAGGCGACAGTCAAAACTGAGCGACGTGTGTTTTTTCCCAAATTTATCTTATTTTACTGGTTTCTGACACTTACGATTAAATTAGATATTGAAATAAAACTACTTTTTATAAGAATTAAATAATCTCAATACAAAGCGATAAAATCCGTAAAATCTAGTTTTATTTCAATTATCTGATAGTATTTACACTTACGACAATTCTATATCTATAAGAAAAGTCCTGACTTACTGACTCACTCACTGACTGACAAACAACGCACAACCGATCCGTAATTTAATGAATCAATTCTAGCTGGATCCTTTTCTCTTAAATGTTCACAGACAGGTACGATATGGACTCAGGAAATATAATGCTGTTTATTTCCGTCATGTTACGTAGGTACCGATAGAGTTCTGAACTTATTTTTATTAATAATTCAGATGATTGGTCCCTGTCCTGACATCTATTGGAAACCGTACAAATTGTTTGTTTAACCGTACAAATGACGTCATTTGGCACTTACGTCTGTTTATAATAGGAAGAGCTCCGAAGTCGAAAATAAATATGGAAATGATTGAGTATCAAGAAAATTGACGTGGGAGAGCCATGCATCGGCACGAATGGGCCGGTTTGACCGGAGTGATACCACGGCCTCACAGAAAACCGGCGTCAAACAACGCTGACGGTTTATTTCGTCGAGTGAGTGAGGTTACCGGAGGCCTAATCCCCTTTTAAAAGGCGGGCAACGCACTCGTGACTCCTCTGGTGTTGTGGGTGTCCATGGGCGGCGGTAATCGCTTACCATCAGGCGATCCGTCTGCTCGTTTGTCCCACTATCCCATAAAAAAAAATACGGGTATCGTATTTATCGATTTAGTTGCAAATTAAATTATACTAGATGAGTATTAAAAATGTGAAATGTTGCCAACCGCCAATATACGATGACTTCGCATTGTATAGACTCTCCCTATGATACAAGGTCAACTTTACACTGGACGTATATCATGATTCATCAAAAATGAAAATTTTTTAGCCCCTATAATCTTTAATGAATTAAACATGTTAGGTATTCTTACATGAATCCATCCGAGTGTAATAAGATTGTGCTGGTCCTGGTAGTGAAAGATCTCCTCCTCGTTGTTGGTGCTGCACGAGTCCGCCGTGCCTGACTGTTTGGGCACTATCACGTGCGTGATCTTCAACTGGTCGCGCTCCTGCAAATTGTGTAGCACATGATGTCATAGCAACTTGTCAAGCTTACGGCCTTAATATAGGGCTGCCATCACCTTAATTGCCAACGTCGGACAAAAACTTACAAAAGTTCGGATATTTAGGTGAAATTGAGTTATTTTCCCGAACACCGCCAAAAATAGTTTTTTGCTTAGTGTTTATCTTCCTATTAATTGGGAGTCCCCTGACCAAAAAGTGTCCTGAAACTCCTGACAAAGTAAAAACCCCTTTCGGACGCTCCCCAAACGCCCTCTAAACTAGGACAAATCCGGGGAAACCCGGACGGATTGCAACCCTACTTTAATAAAATAAAATAGTTGAAATCGAACACCAGTCAAAAACCTTATTAAAAATGAGCGCATATGATGTGATGCGTGCGACAGTAACGTACGAGTATGCCGGCGAGGATGCCGCAGGTCTCGACGTTGCGCGCCGTGTTGTGCGCCGCCAGCCGCAGGAAGCGCGCCAGCAGGGCGGCCGGCACCACCACCGCGCGCAGCCGCGCCGCGCCCCACACCGACAGCGACTCCACGCTCGCGCTGCTCCTGACACAAACATACCCGCTCTTACCCCCTCTTACCAGGGGCCCAACTCTGCTATTTCAAGTGTATTAGAACGGTCCCTTAAAGGCATTAACGGCCGGTTTTTATATCCTATCTGTCAGTAAATTTGCTTACTAGAGATAGGATTTTGACAGTAGCTGTATGCTTACGTCAAAATTCTATCTCTAGTAAACATCTACCGACAGATTTGATATAGAAACTGGCCGTAAAAGAGATAGAAAGTGTCAGATTCCGTAGACGAAACTGTCAAAAATTAACAATTCTGCAATCACTGAATGACGTAATAAAATAGCGGACTTGGGCCCAGTTTATTCGTCCGGAGTGTTTTAATTCATCCAGTATAAGCTGACCTCTAAGTGTACAAAAAATAAATGGTTTATAATGAGAAGACTGACGCTTGCGGTCGCGAGGGCGGTATGAGCGGCGGCACGGGCTGGTAGTGGTGCGGCGGCGCTCGCGGCGGCTCGTTGGCGAAGTCGTCCGGGTAGCGCACGCCGTCCATCGCCGGCGCACTCGGGGACACCGCCCATTCCTCCTGCCATCGATCGATACGCAACTTAAAATTCCATTGAAATAAAAGTTTATTAGGAAAAAATACATCTACACTGACTGCCTAATTAGTCTAGTGGTCCCAAGCGCGACTGCTACGCTAGAGGTCCTGAGTTCGATCCCCAGGTCGAGCAAATTATTGTGTTTCTCTATGAAATTCTCAGTAGGAGCTCGGAGTCTGGATTTGTGCCCGGTTAATGGCAATAGGCTCACCCCCTATTACATGGTACCTAACATTCCGACGAACTGTGGGTATACATTAATACACCTCTGCCTAACCCTTCCGGAAATGCAGGCGTGATGGTATGTTTATGTTATGTACATCTACACGTTACAAAAGGAAAACGAAGATAGCTACAATAGTAGAAATACTATGGCGCAGCTATAGCCAATGCTTGTCATTGATAGCTATAGTAATAGTACCTACTTATTATATTAAAAGAAATTACTAATATCAATGAAGTTTTACATTACATTTTACCTACATACATTGTGGATGTGTTTGTCAATGGATTTGTGTGTGTGTGTGTGTATGTGTGAGTATTTAATTATTTGAACATGCTTGAATAGTTCCCTGCATTATCTATGCCTTGAAAATTTACCAGCATTAAGCATACAAAGTAAGCATACAATCCAAGTTATATTTTGTGCAATGACTATTAATTAATATTGTCAAGGGCAATAAACATAACATAGTTGTATTAAGTCCCTAATTATGTGGTCTATTAGACCAGCAGAAAATATTATCTTGTTGGAAACACTATTAAGGTACCAAATATTAAATGAACCCAAATGAAACACCTCTATTTCCATTCTGTTTATGCACAACATGAACTTGTTGTGGAACTCTCCTTCACTATTTTATTATAACATGCAAACTGAAAAATGCCTTGTCAAACTGGAGACTAATGACTTGGCAGTCTAATAATCATATCAATAAGGTATCAGTGTTTATTAGTCTATCATTTAATTACAAAAAAAAAACACATACGGCATGTAGTAGATGTGGTGTTGTGGAGTGTGTATCTTTCTTATTCTCATCAGCTTGAAGTCGTTCAGCTAATTTTGCATCTTCCCTCTCTTGCTTTCTCCGATCTTCTTCCGCTATACGCCGCTTTTCCTAAATGTGCAAATTAATATTATAAGAATTTAGAATACGTAATATACATGGTTATTTTTCAATGACCCGCCAAATTTACAGAGGCTGTTCAGAATCGATAATATTGTCGATCTAACAAATCGAATAAAAAAATCGAATATTATTTACAATTATATGTTTTATTACTATGTAATCATTATGCACGCAAGGATTGAGAGTTTATACGTGTTTTAAAGTTAATTTAATTAAATATTTAATAAATTTAATTGGGGTACGTCGTGTATTCTCCAGCCAAATTTCTATTTCTCCCAAGTGGGCCGAACAACTGTCGTTTGCGTTTTAATTATTTACGTTTATTTTTTTCTATTTACTATTTCTTCTGCAATAAGCGAGTCGATAAAATATCGTACATAAAACTTTCCATGTTGAGGGCACAATACTAAATGCTTACCGCCTTCGCAGCATATTCAGTGCCGTACGTAGTAGATAGATGCGTTTCAGCGGAGATTACACTACTATGACGACTTTTCTCATTCTTACGACCGCAACGTTGTACGCAGCTGATAGAAGCAGAACTATATATATAAGTGTGACAAAAATCGTTCAGCGAAGCCCGAATGGAGTTGAATAAGTGTGAGTAGTCCCTAAATCAAGATTTATAAATTGATCAAGATTTACAAATGATTTATTATAGATAGGTAAGTAAGGTCCCGTCATCATGCGAGTGGGCACGGTCGAATATTCGTGTTTAGTTAAAAGAACATAATATAAACATTTAGATTTTATACTTTAAAAAATTGTTTCATTTAGTTTCATTCTTATCACGTTAGATTTTCATCCATAAAAGCTTAGGTACTTGGTTTTTTTTTCAGACATTTTCTAATTAATGTTTTACAATATATTGTGTTAATTTGACAATAATGTTTCAAAAACACTTAAGGTATGCCTTAATGTCTTAATTTTAAAACTTGGCGTGTCTTTGAAATTAACCCTTTACCAGAAGATGGTGCCATATTTTTATCCAAGTACTGGAAACCCAACTGTTGGAAAATATTATGTGTTGTTAAAAATAATTATAGCTCATGTACCTCATTTTCTTGATAGATGACATGCTCTTTAGCATACTGTTCTAGAAGCTTTTGTTTAAGTTTCTCTGCTTTGGGCATCACCTCTTTCAGCTTAGCCTGGTTAACAGCCTTCACCGGAGCTGGCACTGATGCATATTCAGGATGCTTGCGAATTTTCTCCAAAAATAATGTCATAAATTTCATATACAGTATGTATGCATTCTCAAGGCTCCCCTCTGCTAGGTATACATTTGCCATTCTGACCATTTCCAAACCTGACCTATAATACCTGTAATACATTTTTGTTATTGTAGATAGACTGAGGAACAATGATGTAGCCAAACATATTGAATGTCAGCGGCAGCATTGGAAGAGGTATAAGCATGTATGTCCCTGGACACAGAGGGATTATGGGCAATGAGCACGCTGATGAGCTGGCAAGGGAAGGTTCTGAAACATCACTAATTGGACCGGAACCATTTGTAGGACTGGCCTCAAGCGCAGTCAAAACGGCATTTCGGGAGTACGCAATGGCGAGGCACACGGATGAATGGTTGAGCCTCACAGGACTTGCTCACTCCAAGAAATTCATAGGTTCCTCATCAAAATGGCAAAATGCCATTTGGAACTCAAGCAGGCGGCAGGCCCGTCACTTGCTGGGAGCTCTGACCGGACATTTCGGAACTAACGCTCTACTGCAAAAGATGGGCCTGACAGAGACATCAGACTGCAGGGCCTGCAAAAGGGAAATTGAGAGCATGGAACACCTTCTGTGTACATGCGACGCAATGGCTAGAAAGCGTATGCGCCTCTTGGGGCAGGGTTATCCAAGACCAGAGGACTACAGACTCTTACCCCCAGGCCTCATCATAAAGCTCATGGAAGAGCTGTTTGAAGAACTGGGCGGGGATGAGTCATAGGCATCTAAGGGAAGCACAAAAGATCCCATTGGGTCGAAGTGCACTGTGGCATTGCTGCCGCGGCCCTATACAAGATAAGATAAGATAAGCATGTATGTCAATCTCATTGGTAACATACTTCAAATTGGTCAGTTGTGTAGTACTCACAACTGGCACATAATTATGATAAGATGTTTGAATGTCGGAGAAGAAAAATATGTATGAAAGAATTGTAGCATGTGGTGGTCTAGTTTGTATGTATGTATATTTTTGATAATTATTCATCTGCTGAGTGCTACCAAGTAAGTTGTCCTGGATGTCATTGCTATATTATTTAGATGGCTCTATAAATTTCTGGTGTACACCAGTACACCTCTGCCTAACCTTTTGAGGATACAGGTTTAAAAAGACATAGTGGGGATTTTTCATTAAAATCAACAAAATGCAACAAAAATTGGTGTCTGTAATGATTTCATAAATGGATGTTTGTATATGTTCTAACTAGCTGCTGTTGCCCGCAGATTCACTCACATCCCAAAAAGATTAACATACTATAAGTCGGATACTTGGTGACATTATCACAATGAAACATGCACAACATTTTAAGTTAGACCTCTAGCAATACATCGGTGAAAACTGCATTCAATTCCATGAAGTAGTTTTTGCGTGATGCACGTACTAACATACAGCCAGACAGACAGACCGACGAACAGGCAGATAGACAGACAAAAATTCTAAAAATTTTTATTTCAGCTTCTGTTGCTCTAATAAAGACTCCCCATATTTGTTTTTCTTTAATATCTTAAATGTAGACATTGGCCTATTACAATTTTATTATAGGTAAGTATAAATTAACTATGATATAATCTGAGATACAAAACTGCAAAGAAAAAAAAATTTGCCTTTTTATTATGCCAGAATATGAATTATCAAAAATGTATGTGTCATATTGTAATGTAATTAGTTGTTTACAATATTTTTCGTTAATTTACAACCTGGATTAATTATAAACTAACAATATTATTTTACAATTTTCTAGTGACATCTAAGTTCTCTAAGAGAATATATTACCTTCTTGGTGGAACATTTTGGTCTACGTCTACCATGGCGCCGTAATTAGCCAATTGTTTGACCCTTGCCGTAGGATCTAACGAAGCCAGATCGACTGTGGGTTTCGATCGCTTTTCATCAGCTTGCATTGTGTTAGAATTCCAATACTTCCTTGAATGCTGAACGTTGGCTTCTTCATGCAAATTAGGTAATCAGAAATATACTTATTAGTATGGTACCCGTACAAAATAGCAAAACACAGGGAAAAGACGTTTCGAGATATTTGTCTCTAATCAAATATACAATCTTATTCCCGAAAATATCCAAAAGTCCACAACGACAACGAACCCAAACAATACAATTTTTATGGACAAAGTTTACGTCACTGTCAAACTATTGTCAAAGTCATGCTTTGACTTTGACATTCTACATTTTGTTGTTACTAGAAGAAAGGAAAATGACTGCCTCATTCTAGTGATCCCAAGCGCGACTTTACACAAGCGGTCTTGGGTTCGATCCCCAGGTCGAGCAAAGTTTTATTGGGTTTTTTTATGAAATTCTCAGTGGCAGTTCGGAGTCTGGATTTGTGCCCGGTTAATGGCTATAGGCTCGCCCCCTACAATATGGGACCTAAACATACCGGCGAACTGTGGGTGTACATTAAGTATGCCTCTGCCTAACCCTTCGGGGAATACAGGCGTCATGGTATGTTATGTAATGTAGAAGAAAGGAGAACCGACTCTGTGTATGTTCAAGTTCAAGTTCAAGTTTAAATGTTTTTATTTCAGATAAGCTTTTACAAGCATCTAGGAAACGTTAATGAGTCTAGTTGCACGGTTCCAAAAAAGTCGATCTTATGGAGAAGAATCCGGCAAGAAACTCCATGGACACTCTTAAAATTATTTGTTTTACAATCTTCAAGTAGGTAATTAAAGGTAGCTAATGTCCAAGTTGGACCGAAGTCGTCGTCGAATAGAAAAAGAAAGTTCTCAGCTTTCGAGGTCATTATGTATGAAAAATTTTTAAACTATGTGGAAAAACACACATCATCAAAGTACCTATATATAATTAGGTGTCCTCTTAGACATACTACAATGTACTCACATTTGCAAGTCTTGATAAAAATACTACATAGAGGAAAAAAACGAAAATTGTTGACAGTCTATGTCCCTATTATCAATAGCCTGAGGTTGCCAGGGAGGCCACAGGTGCATCCGTATTTAAGGCGGATCGTTTCGCTGTGCCCGCGAAATTCAAATTTCGAGTGGTTTTTCGCAGTTTGTAGGTCTATAACAAGTTCTAAATTCATGGTTGTTGTAATTGCGACATCAACTATACAACATTCACAACTGAGAACTAAAACCTTTACTAATAAATCCTTATCAAGCCAAAAACTTGGCGCTTGATCTGTGTAATTGGTCAAAATTAACATTTTACACTACTTATAGCTCCAATAATGATTTTTAAGCAATGGTTTTGGATAAAAATTGCGAATTTTGTATAGTTAATGTCGCAATTACCATTACCATGAATGCAGAACTTAATAGAGACCTACAAACTGCGAAAAACCACTCGAAATTTGAATTTCGCGGGCACAGCGAAACGATCCGCCTTAAACACCACATATTCTTATCATCAATGTAGTCTTTGATTTTATAATAGGCTTTCATAACAAGATCAGATTTGACCTAATTTTTAAATTTCTTGCCGGTGATCGGTAAGAGATTTTGGTGGTTTATATTTGTGGCTATCATCACCGTATCACCGTGACGGAAGCGTAATCAGTCTATTGTGATCGCTTCTCGTTTAAAACGCACACAATTTCCCAGAAAATATTTGTTGTTTTAGATAGTCTAAATTTTGGTCCGACTTTTTTATGTTTATTCCTCGTATTGATGTTGTGAAAGTCACGATTGATACTGAATGATTGCAGGTTTTTTCGGACGTACATGATGTTTTCAAAAATATAGAGCGACGCCAGTGTAAGTATATTGGTGTTCTTGAAAACTTCTCTTAGGGATTCGCGAGCGCCCATATCGTAGATTGCGCGGATGGCCCTTGGCAGCTGATCCCCACAGCAGAATCCCGTAGGATATAATGCTGTGAAAGTAAGCGAAGTATACTAGTTTGGCCGTAGCTACATCAGTAATCTTATTTTTTTCACTGCATATGCAGCGGAACTTAACCTGCTGGACAGGGCTGAAATGTGTGCGCCCCACTGGAACTTACTATCAACCGTAATACGTAAACTATGAAAACAGTTTTATTAATTAGCTCGAGTTTGCTGTCATGTCATCAAGAATTAGTTTCAACTTGTTGGAAATATTAGGTAGTAATGAAAATTTTTGACATTTTGTTTTGCTAGCATTAAGTAGTAAGTTATTAGCAGCAAACCATTTATATCGATTTTAAATATAAGTGAGGTATCTTCGGCAAATAATACTATATTCGATAACTCGGACATCATCTATGGAAGGTCATTTATGAAAAGAAAAGGGCCTAAAATAGAACCCTGTGGAACACCCATTTTAACTACAGACCCGGGAGATGTGACTCCATTTATACGTACTTTTTGTCGCCTCTCGGAAAACCTACTGTTATTTGTTGTGTGCCTAATAAATGCGTATGTTACAGCTTTTAGGTATGTCCGAAGACTTGTCTGATTATAAAAGATCAGAGTACTCAGGGAGAGGTTCTGGAGGCAATACTGGCAGACATATCTTGTGATATGTATGGGTGTCTACCCGGCAGACACGTAACGCGTGTGTGTTTACTCGGCAGACACGCTATGCGTGTGTGAGCTTTGCCCCGGCAGACGCACTTTGTGTGTGGGGTTTGTCCCGGCAGACACGTTGTTACACAGACAGTTGTACACGTGTGGACTTCGGTCCGGCAGACATATCATGTGATATGTGTAGGTTGTGAGATGCATGTATCGGATACTTTTTTTATGCTTGTTAGAAGTGACCTACGACTCATATTTACCCTTCCCAGGTGACAAAGGGCCTTGGTAGCGTGAAGTATGAAAGTGTAGGCAATATTTAGCGAAGTTAACGAATTAATAAAGCTAACTTAATTTTTTTATGCATTGAGGACGGAAATGATGACGTTGAGATTGCAGAAACTTCATCCGTGCCTCCGAATCACTGTCTTACCACTGGAGATGTCGCTGAAAATGTCACTGAAGACGTCACTGAAAACGTGCCCGAGGACGACACACCGTCAGAAGAGGCCGTATTAGGATAATCAAGGATCGTTTACTGCATTTAGTGACGTTACCTCACGATTCCTATATAAGTCGGGTTAGCTCGCCGTCAAGTACGCCGTCCGATTTACCATCCTCGGCGGCGAGGCCCGTCGCGAAGACCTTCTAACGGTAACCCTCCTCGTCCCTTGTTCGAGCCGGCCCGTGCCGAGCCAAAAGCTTTAAATTCGCTCCTAAATAATTTAACCCAGATCCAGCCGTCCCTAGCTGTCCCCCAGTAATGCCCTAAGCCGAGGTTCGAATCCCGTTAGTGGGACGCCCTTAGCTGCTGTTGCTTAATTATAAGTTGCTCCTGGCTGGTGGCATTCGGTGCCTCGCTACCAAGTCTTCTCTTCTTTCATTTTAAATTTTATTTGCAACGAAAAAAATAAAATAATTTGTACGGAAGCTAAGAATTTATTAACTTACTTGTGATAAGATACTCCAAGCTTACTTTAGAATAATAATTTGTGCAGTATCGCAGCCACAAGACGGCGCTTATAAAATAAAATTAAAATTTATTGCTGTCAATTGCGCTGTCAAACACACTTCTGTACCTTACGTCGCTCAACCGCTAAGTCACACTACAAATTACACCTTGCCCACAAAACAATATTCGCATTTGAAGGACGATAACGTGTCTACTAGAGTCTACCTTTTTTTAACTATAATATAATGTTCCCTCAGCTGTCTTCAGGCCTTAGCTCAAAGCCCTTTTATGAACAAATTAAACAGCACACTTTTAAAAATTAAACATTCCCTTTTCACATGTGCTTCTAAACAAAAGATTGTTCAGTTAGTCTGGATACCTAGCCATTGTGGCATCAAAGGTAATGAACTCGTTGATTCCTTGGCCAAAGACGGGATTTCAACTTTTGTTATCTAGGGTATGATTTATTAAAACTTCCTAAATTAAACCTTCGATCCTCTTGGCAGGAACAGTGAGATGGGATATCTCTAGCAGAAAGAAAGGCAGACACTATCACGCGGTGCAACCGAAAATAGCTATCAAACCATGGTTCGTTCGATATAAAAAAAGTTTCTAACATAATTGTATCCGTTTTAAGTCGAATACGCTTAGGACATTGCTGCTCCCCTGTCTTTTTACAAAAAATCCGTGTTAGGAAAATATATTCACATTAGGCACTAATATCTATAGACTTCATTCCCACTTTTCTTAAATCCTGCTTTTAATTCTTGTCTAAAATGATGTTTAGATCTTCACATGTTTCTCCATTCTACTTGTTATTGGCTGAATTGTCGTCACTGACAAACACTCAGGATAAACATGCCGTAAAAAAAACTATATTTTATTGTCATTGTTAAAAGCAGTCAGTCAGTTTTGTCCAAAATATCTTGAAGTTTAATTTCCACGCGCGATTCTGTCCCTGATATGTTCGTCAGAAGGATAACATGACTTTTTAGATTTACGTAGGATATTGTATGATGGAAACTCTTTATGTTCCGCCTTCAAAGTATATTTTCGCAACTTTTTTTATGATTCAGTTGTGCACTTATTGTTCACATAAAATGCTAATGCCGCGTCACCATTAAATTGTTTGTCTTTGATGCAACCCACTTTTCGTTAAATTTAGATGAAACACTTGAAATTTTTAATTGTATTTCCTTCAGCGATTCAGGAATCACATCCGTAATATTAATTTTTTGCTTTATAAAACTCATTAGTTTAGTATTGTTATCATCCTTGGCGTATTTCAGCCATTGTTCAAAATACTCCATGTTCTGCAGGCTTACTCTTGAAAACAATACAATACCAATTCAAACGTGATCCGATTCCAATGTCAATTTGGCTGTCGGGCTATTTCGTACTCTTGAGCACACATCCGTTAACCTTGTATCGGCATCCTGATTGGCCAATGGTTGCGCAGTTTGAGTAGTTTCCCAATCCTATTTAGTTTACTCAATCACCGCGCAATATTGAAACAATTTGGCACTAGTCTCGGATTCAAGAGTACGAAAATTGACGAAACGGCACAATTCCAATGTCGATGTATCGGAATTGAGTTCAAGAATAAGCCCCCTGAAATAAAACAAGTATTATTTGGATTGGTTGTGGTATATAAATTAAATGTCATTTTAAAGCTAAATGATGCAGTTTTAACATATAAAAAAATTAGACTGGATACATTTGGATAAAAAGAGTTACATTCGATGAAAGTTAAAGAAATGTTAACATAGTTTTGGAATACTGTGTTTAAATAATTACACAAACTCCCAAGACTCTACAAAGATTCAAATCAGAAATGAAATATAAGAGTACTTTCCTCAAGAATAAAATCCATAATAGAAAACACTTCAAGGGTCCGCCGGAGCTTGAACTGCCCACAAAAACGTAATACCGAAATAAATCGTATCAAATTATGTTATTATTCGAATTTGGATAACGTTAATCTAGGTTCCTACTGTACTCTTTCGTCTACTAGTACTTCAGTGAAAATAAAAGATTGGAAAATCGTTTCGAACTTGGTAATTTTATCAAAAATTGCATTCGCTTACATTTATTTCCAGTAAAGTATTTTGGACAAAATGGTAGCGTAAGAACCTAGATTAACGGTATTGGAATCCGAATAATAACACATACATACCTACTTACATAATTATCCCATTATACTGTCCCACTGCTGGGCACGGGTCTCCTCTCAGAAAGACACAATAATAATACAATTGGATTAAATTGTGTTTGAATTACGATTTATTTCGTTATTACGTTTGTAAGAGAAATTCGGTCCGCCGGACTCAATCACTACAAATTTCCAGAGATGCTTTCGAAAACACTGCAAAATTACAACTAAATTGTTTATGTAAATACATTTTGCTCACCTATTTTCAACCCTTATGACTGTGACTGTGCAATGTTTGGCGTATTTTTTTACCTGGAATTATGACTTCGGTGTGTTATTAATGACATGTAATCACTAATTAGAGGATTAATTAAAGTGACTTTTGTCCACCTAGTTTGTTCTAGCTAACTCACTGTGCGGCGGTCGTTTTTTTTAGCGCGAAGACAAAGGCGATCCGAGTGCTCAACAAGATTCGCACACACGATTCGCGTCAATTTCGCTAAATTACACGTAATCTTACATTACACGTTACACCCGTCTCGATCCGGCTTTAGATGACAAATCTCAAGACACCTCATTCGTTAAAATCAAGCATAAAATTTTACTTTTTTTCGGCCTACTTTTGTGTTTTGCCCATTGAGTTATGAGTTTTGCCGGCTATATTGCCATTTTTTTTCTAAAATTCATGACAATACACATAGACACATCAATCGACACCTCATTAGTTAAAATCTGAAAAGTAATTTTTGAGCTAGAATCGAACATCCATACGATACATACCTACATACAATATACTTACACTTACGATATACTTATACACATAGTCTAGTAGAAAAGCGCCAAAAATAATAGTAGGGGAGCCCAAGCGGGGATTTCGGGATTTACCAAAGCGCGGCAGATTAATATACAGGGGATACCTTGTACCCGGTTAAGTACCTCCACAAAACATGAGGCCCATATATAAGGCCGCCCGTGAAGGATACAGGATCAGATTAGTAAAAAAAAATTGACCATCAGAAATTCTCGAGCGCGTCAGATTAAGGTAGGGTGAGTTAATTAAATCCTAAAAAGTGTATATTCCACTA
Organism: Acronicta aceris; assembly: GCA_910591435.1. Classification (NCBI taxonomy): domain Eukaryota; kingdom Metazoa; phylum Arthropoda; class Insecta; order Lepidoptera; family Noctuidae; genus Acronicta; species Acronicta aceris. The sequence goes on from OU342768.1 coordinate 11,971,561, forward strand.
ATCTGACAATTTGAGAGTGACGTAAAAAAAGGGGAGGGCAACAAAGTTGTAAAAAAAAACGTCATCTCGACATTCTCGAGCGTAGCTAATTTTTTTTTTATTTTGAAGGAAATAATTCAAGAATAATGAAAAATATATAATCTGACGATTTCCGCAAGCCGAAATAACAAAAATTCGTCGATAAAGTTAAATGCGTGCAGCTGCGTGATGCCTACATTTCCTTCTCCCCGTTTCTATTCCTCTCTCACTCTTACTCAATACTCAATTTGTTTATTGCACTCCACAATGTTAACAGGTGTTAAAAAATAAATATAAAAGTATCAATCATGGACCCTGTCGGGCACGGCAATGTAGGAGAGAGGAGGACAGCTTATGTTTTGTCGTGTATAATATAGTATCTACGTATATTATTTGGTAATTACCATTTCTTTATTTGTTTAGTTTCTGTCTTTATCTATTACTCTACTCTCTTGAAAGTGGTTTTTTTGGAATAACTTTTAACCGGCTTTATCGATCAACTTCAAAAACTAATCCGCCTTTGAGCTTGAAAAACCACGTCGATCGCCACCAAGCTGGTCAAAAGCGGTTGATTCGTTCGAGAGATATCGTGAACGAAAGAAACCCGAAAAAGTGTTTTTTCGGAATGACTTCGAAATTTGTGGTTCGATCAATTAAAATTGCAAAATTACTTATGAGGATGATAAAACTGCGTCGAATTGCGCCAACCGCGTGAAAATTGGTTGATCCATTCAAAAGTTATTGCGGTTTGAAAATTCCAAAAATAGTGTTCTATGAAACTTCTATCAGACTTTCGAGCTGGGAGAGCTGAAATGCATAGAAATATTATTTCTTTGAACTCAGCGAGCTCAAAATATCACATAAATTATATTTTGAGCTCAAAAATGTCATAAGTACAATTTTAAGCGCCCAGGAATGGAATTAGCGGGAAGTTGCAGGGATGGCCTTTAAGGTGAACCGTTTTTCTAATTTTTTTTTTGTCAGATCAGGCGAATCCCTCTAGATAATCGTCAGATTATGAGACAGTACGTTTAGAACATAAAGATGAACCATATATATTGTAATCTGACGCGCTTGAGTATTTCAAAATGGCGAATTTTTTTTGCACATTATGAAAATGGCCGCGAGTTTTCGTCCCATCGAAATCGTCAGATTAGTGAATGAGAGCTTTTTTTTTGGTGCACTTAACACTCCCTTAGAAAATCTGACGCGCTCGATTAATTTTTTTTTTTTTTTCATTTTCATCCCTTAAATACAACCACCCGCATCATGCAAACGATCAGATTAACATACGTACATTATTAAAAATACGTAGGGCATTGATGCTATCAATATCTGACGCGCTCGTGGATGTCCATGCAACAGTTTTTTTTTACATATTTAAAAATCTATAGCCGCTTCCCCCACCGATGTAAAGGTATATATCATAAAACATTTTTTTCTTCTTATCATCTAAGCTTTGCATCCCAATAGGTCTTTACGACGCTCGAGTAAATCCCCATTTAGCCTCGTGGGCTCCCCTACTATAATGATAATGATTAAGTTGAAGCATTTTACGTTGTCTTCATTAAATTTGTCGTTATTTATGAACGATACTGAAATGTAGCTTATCATGATGGCCACTAATCAATCAATCATCATCAACATTATAAGCAACATGGTCATTAAATGTTGCTTATAATGTTGATGTGATGTGATTGTGATGATCATGATCATTGATTAGTTAATCATAACACTGAAAAACAAAACTGATAACGATGATGATTATGATGATGATCCAGCGCCGAAGACTAGAACCTAAAAGTACTATTAAAAGACCGCCACTAGAATACATTCTCAGAGTACACTTCCGTTAGATACGTGATTCTGAAATTCTGTGTAACAAACCATCACACATTTGCCTAAAACTGCTGTAATATTAATGATTTAATAAAAAAATATATAAAAATACATAATATTTAATAAGTGAACATATTTTATGATCAACTTTTGCATATTAAATTGAAACATACATAGAAACATAAAAGAAATGGGCTCCACAGACATAAAGCAAGGACATATAAACACATTTGACATATGTTTTGCTGAAGTTTAAAACAACCTAGGAAAGCTGGGTATATAGATGGAAACCACTTAAATATCCAGAAACATGGCTTACGCTTCAAAGCGTGAATGTATATAGGACGACAAGAAACGTCAGTTGGCCATGCGTCCTTCTCAGCCTCCTTGACTAGTTCTTGAACACACTGACAGCATTGGAAAATATTGAATCGAGGTCGCGATATTGGTTTTCTCGTAGCTGTTACAGCCTTCTTTATTTTTTGTTTGTCCTTTTTTTTATCCTTCTTTATATCCTTCATATTTTGTTTTGTTTTCTTGGATTTTGGCTGTTGTTTAGGTGGAGTGTATCGTAATGGTCTGCGTTTATAAGCACGCCGAAGGGCGGACTCATCAAAACATGTTTTCGGTCCACATTTATTAGCCGGATTCGCATAACACGGACGACGCGCGTAATTTGGAGGAGGTGAAACTCCAACTGCTGGTGGGTAATTTTTTTTGGCAGGAGGAGGAATATGTTCTTTTCTTTTAGATCCAGGACTTTGTTCTGATCGTTTACGTGCAGGATAACGCATTGTCACACGATTAAAATCTGGATACGGTTGTTGTTTTACAGGTTTGGAACTTTGTTTTACTCCGCCGACAGCTTCACCTTTTTGTACTTGACCCGAACGTCGCTGTAACAATCCAGGATGTTTGTCTACAAGTGCAGTTTCCTCAGGGGAAATGTTTGATTCCTCAGTCGGACATTCACACATGTTGCGTTTTAAAACAGAAAATATCTGTTTTAATTGATGGGAAGTCTGTATATTTTGCGGACTTTGCAATATCTCAGATCGTTGAATGATAACATGTTGAGACATGTCAAGTAGTTTTTCAGTTGGACCTTTTATATTTGAGTAATTATGGATATTAGTACGTAAACGTGGTAATTTATTAGCGGAATTAGTATACGCTCTTGAAATCATATGTGATTGTTGAACATTCTGCGGTGGATTATTAGGCATTTTATGAAATTGATATGACAGATGATGTAATGGTTCGGGCTGTAACTTACTTTCTGCTAAATCTGTTTTTATGTGATTTGCTACTACTTCTAGAGAGTTCTCATATTTATTATCGGAGCAAGTACATTTGCCTGGAATTATACGTGTTGGGTGGAAATCGTGAAATGGACGGGAACCTTCAGGTTGTTGGCTTGGAAGATTGTGTAATAGTTCAGGTTGCCCTTCAGTTCCTATATGAGTTTTTCGCGGGTGTTCTAGTATCGAACCTTGAAGCCGTTGCTTTTCGATTGCGGGTATCGGTGGCGAAACATGGTTATCTGAATATTTTGAAATTTCTGAGTTCTGAGTTGCACGATTATGTGAGATTTTAAGATATCCCTCAGTTCTCGGTGGAGTTTTATGAAGGGTTTGCGTTAATTTTGAGTCTGTTTCTAGCATTGGTTGTCGAGAGTGTTGCGACACCTTATCTGAAAGAAGTCGTTGCTTTGTTACTGGTTTAGGAATTTCTTGTTTCTGACTTTGAGGGCTCTGTGAGGGCAGAGCAAATTCCTCTGTTCCCGTCATTGTTTTGCGCGGAAAATTCGATACTACGTCTGACTGAAGGCGCCGCTCCTTGGCAAATGGTAGAGGTTGAGCACTTGAAGGAGACAATCGTTTAGGACTCTGACTCAGCTCAAGCGGTCCCTCAATTCCCGTTATAGCTTTGTGAGAGTGGTGTGATACTGTATCAGATAGAACTTGTTTTTCATCAGTTAGCGGTGTTGGCACGCTGTGTAAACCGGATGAAGGATCAGATATTTCGGGCTGACTAATATTTTGTTGTGGCTTGTTGGCTTGAGCAATTTTACGTAAATATTCCGATAGTCGTTGTTTTACGGCACAGGTGCACATACCTGGAATTATTGGTACAATGGGCCGCGAAGGATCATACGGATACGGACGCATAATATGCCGATTTGGATACCGTTGAGAATTTTGTGGAGAATCTTTTTCCAGCGGAGTTTTAGGGGGTTGTGGCGGTATTATATCGTTTCCTAGTTTTTCAGGTAACTGTTTGGACTGAGGAGGTCTATACGGTAAATCTTGTTTAGGAAGTTCAGTTGAAAAATGTTGCGGAAATTCAGGCGGTTTCTGGTTTTTCGGTTCTATCGTAGGTGTCGGTGGGGAAAGGGAGACTGTTTCAGTTGGAAGGCTTTGTTTGTCGGATGCTATTTGGGAACTAATATGACGACGTGAATCTTTAGAATTGTTAGGCTGTTGACTTGGGAGGTGCTGTGAATATGCACGTGGTCTCTCAGTTTCTATCTTAGTTTTACGAGGATCTTGTAGCAATGTGTCAGAATTTATTTTTTGCTTTGCAGCTAATGGTGTTTGTTGGGATGTATTTGAATGTGAATTATGGGATATTTTATCTGACAGTTGACGCAGTTTTTCGGACAAACAAGCACACTTGCCTGGAATTATAGGTGCCGTTTGAACATTAAGCGATCGTGATATTTTTTTTGCACTGGGGGGGGCACTATAAAGTATAATATGGTCTGAATGCTGCTGTGGTACAGAATCTGATAAAAGCCTTGATTTTTTAGTAGAATTTGTAGACGTAGGTTGTTCATTATGCAAAGGAGAAGGAAATTGAGTTAATATAGTTTGCTGTCCCGAAAAATACTGAGAATCTGGTTTTATTGGTTGCGAATTCGTGAAAAGCTTCCGGGATGCAGGGACGTGAGACCGATATAGAAAGGATGGAAACTGCGAGATTTTATGCTGTTGACCTGAAACGTATTGTGGTGTTAAATTATGCACGTTTTCACCATTTTGCGTCGAAGACGTTCTGGAACACTCGATTGGGGTAAGGGACATTACTATTGATGAATTTGGGGATTTTTTATATTGCTTTTTATTTCCTTTAAAAAGCTTCGGCTTTATCGGACAACCACACTCTTTACGAGAACATGGTGAGGAAACCCTTGAATAAGTCTTTTTAATCGAACAGCAACACTCGCTGCGGGTCGTGCTGTGACTAGTTCTAGAATTCATTGGTAAATTCGTTCGCTCCGATTGTCTTGAACTCTGATTATACCGGGAAAGACTTCTGGGTGGTTTACCTCTGGTCAAAGATTTTGATGATGAAATTTTATCAATTGTACAACCACATTCTGTATTACCTATGTAAGATATAGTTTGTGATGTCTTCGCCTTCTGTCTTCCAACACCTAAACGTTGCAAAAAACTTCGACTCTGTTTACTCGGTTTACCTTTTTGCTTAAACTTAAGCTGTAAAGAAGAATTAGTAACCGAGCAAGCACAATTTCGCAGATTTGAATGCTCATACGAACAGCGACACTCGGTGCGGGTCGTGCTGTGACTAGTTCGAGAATTCATTGGTAAGTTCGTTCGCTGCGATTGTCTTGAACTCTGATTATAGGAAAGACTTCTGGGTGGTTTACCTCTGGTCAAAGATTTTGATGATGAAATTTTATCAATTGTACAACGACATTCTGAATTACCTATGTAAGATATAGTTTGTGATGTCTTCGACTTCTGACTTCCAACACCCAAACGTTGCAAAAAACTTCGACTCTGTTTACTCGGTTTACCTTTTTGCTTAAACTTAAGCTGTAAAGAAGGATTACTAACCGGGCAAGCACACTTTGACGGATTTGAATGCACTGTTACAGGTTTATGATTAGATAATTTTATTTTAGATTGCTTACTTTTCTTACTGCTACAAAACTTAGAACGTAATTTCATTACTAACCTACTTAAGTCACTCTTACCAGAAGATGATTTACCAGAAGGTGGACAGCTACACGCGGTTTTGTCCAATGATTTTTTAGAAGATTGTTTTAGACTTTTTGTCTCCCGCGGAACAATTGTATCAGATTTTTTTTTGATCTTTTCATACGAACAAATACATGCACTTTTATTTTGCAAAGATACCTGTGGTTGTCGATTTTTATTAAATCCGGATAACCTAGAACGTGATTTGTCCGATTGTGTGGGATTCCAGGAACGATGAGATGGTTGAGAAGCATTATTTTTTTTAGGTGGACATTTGCAGTCCGTATCGGGGGATTTTGTCAAAACACTTGCTTGTTGAGTCGAGTGGGATTGTGATGTGTGTGTAACCGTATTTCTTGAACTAATTACGTTTTTAAATGAATAAAATGAAGAAGACTGTTTTCTTTGAAACTCACAAGTACATTCAGACAATCTCTTAGACAAAGATGATCGCTGGTCAGATTTAGTTTTTTTTAAAGATGTCCGTTTTCCAAGATTCGTTTCTCGCTGACTTATAGAAGCGCCCGTTTTATTTAATGCTTTATCAAGTAGATGAGATTGTTGACCCTCATTCTCATTGCCCTTGTCCTTCCTGGGCCGACAAATACATTGAATCGCTCGTTTTTTATACCTTCTAGAATTCATTGGTAAATTCGTTTGCTGCGATTGTCCTGAACTATGATTATACCGGGAAAGACTTCTGGGTGATTTACCTCTGGTCAGAGATTTTGATGATGAAATTTTATCAATTGTACAACGACATTCTGAATTACCTATGTAAGATATAGTTTGTGACGTCTTCGACTTCTGACTTCCAACACCTAAACATTGCAAAAAAGTTCTACTCTGTTTACTTGGTTTACCTTTTTCCTTAAACTTAAGCTGTAAAGAAGGATTACTAACCGAGCAAGCACACTTTGACGGATTTGAATGCACTGTTACAGGTTTATGATTAGATAATTTTATTTTAGATTGCTGACTTTTCTTACTGCTACAAAACTTAGAACGTAATTTCATTACTAACCTACTTAACTTACTCATACCAGATGGTAATTTACCAGAAGGTGGACAGCTACACGCGGTTTTGTCCAATGATCTCTTAGAAGATTGTTTTAGGCTTTTTGTCTCCCGCGGAACTATTCTATCAGATTTTTTTTGGATGTTTTCATACGAACAAAGGCATGCACTTTTATTTTGCAAAGACACCTGCGGTTGTCGATTTTTATTAAATCCGGATAACCTAGAACGTGATTTGTCTGATTGTGTAGGATTCCAGGAACGATGAGATGGTTGAGAAGCATTTTTTTTTTCAGGCGGACATTTACAGTCCGTATGTGGGGATTTTTTCAAAACACTTGCTTGTTCTGTCGAGTGAGACTGTGATCTAGGTGTAACCGTATTTCTTGAACCAATTACGTTTTTAAATGAATAAAATGAAGAAGACTGTTTTCTTTGAAACTCACAAGTACATTTAGACAATCTCTTAGACAAAGATGATCGCTGGTCGGATTTAGTTTTTTTTAAAGATGATGTCCGTTTTCCAAGATTCGTTTCTCGCCGACTTATAGAAGCGCCCGTTTTATTTAATGCTTTATCAAGTAGATGAGATTGTTGAGCCTCATTCTCACCGCCCTTGTCCTTCCTGGGTCGACAAATACATTGAATCGCTCGTTTTTTACACCATGATATACTAGATTTATGCTTGCAATTACATTTTGTACCTGCTTGAACATGCTTCTTTTGTTGGTCTAAATTAGTTTCATATGCATGACTTCTATTATTACTTTGTTGATAGTCAGGTAATCCCTTAGATCGTGTTTGCGTAGCCTTTTTACGTTGACTCAATGGATGCATGGGGACTTTAGAATGGTGATCTAAACCAGCTGTTCGACTCTGTTGAATTTTGTCAACTCTATCGATTGGTTCATACGTCTCACAAGCGCAGTCAGAAGATATACCAAACATGGAAGGTTGGGTTTGCGTGTGTCGATTGGGGGAATAAATACCGTTCTTTGTAGTACTTGGTGGTTCTGCATATGGTGTTTTTGAGGATTTTATGCGTTGGCGGATATTTGGGGGTGGCGAATAATTTCTTTCGTCTATTGCATTTTCACAAGGGCAGTCAATAGCCTGTTTAGGAGTATAATCTGCCAAACCGTTTTCGTTAGTATACATGCTTCTCTTGTCCTTTAATAGCTTCTTTGACGTGCGAGACTGTGTGTGACTTTTTGGGGATTTTGTTTGTCGTTTCGGGGGCGTTTCAGTTTTATAGGTATTCTCATTGTTATTTGCAGTTTGGGACTCTATTTCACAAGCACATTCAGACGATTTTGATTGTTTTTGTGGCTTATGAGACTTGGTCTTTTGGGCCTTTGGTTGTTGACTGGGGTGCTTTTCTTCTGAACCATTTTGATAAGTATTAGTACTTTTATTCTCAGCTGAAACTGGTGATTTTATTTTGCAAGTACATTCAGAAGCTAATGAAGGTTTTCGTGTTCCGGTTTCTTGCGTCTTAATAATATCGTTACCACAAGGGCAATTTAATGCTACTCCAAAAAGAGAATCCTTTGCCTGTTGACTTGAAACTTGTTTAGGTAATCCGTACGTTGGTGGTTGTCCCTGTTTATTACCGTTAATGACTTGGTGATCAGAAAAAGGTTTTAATATTTCGCTTTGTGATTTGTCCGATGAAGTTTTTTCAAATGTGTTAACTCTTGGTGGCTTTTTTGATTTAGTGTTGTTGTCAACTGCAATTTGTGGCTGCGTTTGGCAAGGACAATCAGGAGCTATTCCATACAATTGGCTTGAGGGTTGCTGAGGTAACACGTATGAAGGTTCTGTTTGTTGTTGTTTGTTGTTGTTAATTACCGGTTGATTTGAAAGAGGTTTTAATAATTCGCTTTGATGTTTGTCAGATGAACCAGTTTGATCAGCAGTAGTAACTGTCGGTGGACTTTTTAGTTTCATATTATTATTGTCAGCTGCAATTCGTGGCTGAGTTTTGGGAACAGAGTTAGAATCTATTCGGTGCGATTGATTTAAGGGTTTGCGTATACCGGTTTCTTGGGCAGAAACTACTTCACTTTCGTTACCACAAGAGCAGTTTAATGCTACACCAAATTGCGAATCATTTTCAATTTGACTTGAACCTTCTTTAGGTAATACGTCCGAAGGCTCTGTTTGTTGTCGTTTGTTGTTGTTAATTACTTGTTGACTTGAAAGAGGTTTTAATATCTGGTTTGGTGGTTTATCAGTTTGGACAGCAGTTGTACTTTTTAGTTTAACATTATTATTGTCAGTTGCAATTTTTGGCTGCGTTTTGCGAGCAAAGTCAGAACCTGTTCCGTTAGATAGACTAGGGGGTTGTCGTATCGCTTCCTGGCTGGAAACTATTTGAGTATCATTTCCACACGGGCAGTTTAAGGCTATGCCAAACTGTGAGTCATTTTCCTGTTGACTTGGAACTTTTTTTTCTAATTCATTTGTTTGTTGTTGTTTGTTGTTGTTCGTTACTCGTTGAGTTGAAAGAGGTGTTGTCGATTCGTTTCGTGTATTCAATGACTCAGTATTGTTAGCAGTAGTAGCTGTCGATAACTTTTTAGGCCAACAATCACATTTTGCTGCAGTTTCATGTGCTGATGGCTGGTGTTTGGAATTCGACGGCACATTTATGCACACACATTTAGTTGCTCGTTGAGTCAATATTACTTGTTTTTCTGCAGCTTCTATAGCATGCCTTTGGTGTTGAATAGGATGTGTTATCGTAATTGTGCTTGCATGACTATGTGTTCCATAACCACGGTCAATTGTTGTTGCTTTAAATTTTTTAGGCGGATCTATCTGTTTATCATTTGTATTTTCTTTGTACTGACTTGAACTTTTCTGGGTCAACACAGATCGCCTCAGTAACGCCGTTATTTTTTTTTTAATTGGAACTTGCTTTGAATTACTTTTAGTTTGACTAAGTTGTTTAGATGATTCACTTGCTTTCATTTCTGAAGCTATTGCGGTCAGTCGGTGCTTATCCACACAAGGACATAGAGCTGTTTTACACTTAAGGGAGTGATCTTCTGAGATATTGACCTTTAAACTAAGTTGTTCTAATGACTTGGTTTGTAATTTATGACCTGAAGTATTTGTTTCACTATCAGTTACTATTGATTGCACATGTTCCTGAGCAGCTGCGCTTGGTTTCTTTACAGTTCTGCATCTACAATCTATAGCTTTCTTCTCTGGTAAATTTTGTTCTGGACGAAGCATTTCTTTCTTGGTACTTGGTTCGTCTTTGCAAGCACATTTGAACACTGGTTGTTTGGAAGGAAGTTTCTTAGCAGCAGTGATTGAATTATTTTCAATGCTAGAGCGACCATCTACAGCTTTCTTATCTGATACAGTTTCTTTTGGACGAACTGTTTGTGTACCTATACTTAGTTCATTTTCACAAGGACAATTTAATGCAGTTTGTATAGCAGGACGTTTACCCGTTTTTGGTTGGGTTTCAGTCATACAACCACAATCTATGGCTTTCTTATCTGATAAACTTTTTCCTGGACGGGGCTTTTCTTTCTTGGTACTTGGTTCGTCTTTGCAAGCACATTTGAATACTGGTTGTTTGGAAGGAAGTTCCTTAGCAGCAGTGTTTAAATTCTTTTCAATGCTAAAGCGACCATCTACAGCTTTCTTATCTAATACATTTTCTTTTGAACGAACTGTTTGTGTACCTACACTTAGTTCATTTTCACAAGGACAATTTAATGCAGTTTGTATAGCAGGACGTTTACCTGTTTTTGGTTGGGTTTCAGTCATACAGCCACTATCTATGACTTTCTTATCTGTTAAACTTTTTTCTAGACGGGGCGGCTTCTCTTTCTCAGTACTTGGTTCGTCTTTGCAAGCACACTTGAATACTGGTTGTTTGGAAGGAAGTTCCTTAGCAGCAGTGATTGAATTCTTTTCAATGCTAGAGCGAACATCTACAGCTTTCGTATCTGATACAGTTTCTTTTGGACGAACTGTTTGTATACCTACACTTAGTTCATTTTCACAAGGACAATTTAATGCAATTTGTATAGCAGGACGTTTACCTGTTTTTGGTTGGGTTTCAGTCATACAACCACAATCTATGGCTTTCTTATTTGGTAAACTTTTTTTTGGACGGGGCTTTTCTTTCTTGTTACTTGGTTCGTCTTTGCAAGCACATTTGAATACTGGTTGTTTGGAAGGGAGTTCCTTAGCAGCAGTGATTGAATTCTTTTCAAGGCTAGAGCGAACATCTACAGCTTTCGTATCTGATACAGTTTCTTTTGGACGAACTGTTTGTGTACCTATACTTAGTTCATTTTCACAAGGACAATTTAATGCAGTTTGTATAGCAGGACGTTTACCTGTTTTTGGTTGGGTTTCAGTCATACAGCCACTATCTATGACTTTCTTATCTGTTAAACTTTTTTCTAGACGGGGCGGCTTCTCTTTCTCAGTACTTGGTTCGTATTTGCAAGCACATTTGAATACTGGTTGTTTGGAAGGAATTTCCTTAGCAGCTATGCTTGATTTTTTTTCAGCGCTACAGCGACAATCTACAGCTTTCTTACCTGATACAGTTTCTTTTGGACGAACTGTTTGTGTACCTATACTTAGTTCATTTTCACAAGGACAATTTAATGCAGTTTGTACAGCAGGACGTTTACCTGTTTTTGGTTGGGTTTCAGTCATACAGCCACTATCTATGACTTTCTTATCTGTTAAACTTTTTTCTGGACGGGGCGGCTTCTCTTTCTCAGTAGTTGGTTCGTCTTTGCAAGCACATTTGAACTCTGGTTGTTTGGAAGGAATTTCCTTAGCAGCTATGCTTGATGTTTTTTCAGCGCTACAGCGACAATCTACAGTTTTCTTATTTGATGCGACTTGTTTCAGACGCATCGCTTCTGTAGCTACACTTAGTTCATTTTTGCAAGGACAATTTAATGCAGTTTCTATAGCAGGACTTTTACCTGTTTTTGGTTGGGTTTCAGTCATACAGCCACAATCTATGGCTTTCTTATCTGGTAAACTTTGATCTGGACGGAGCTTTTCTTTGTTGGTACCTGTTTTGTCTTTGCAAGCACATTTGAACACTGGTTGTTTGGAAGGAAGTTCCTTAGCAGCTCTGATTGATTTTTTTTCAATGCTACAGCGACAATCTACAGCTTTCTTATCGGATAGAATTTGTCCAGTACGGAGCGTCTCTGTACCTACATTTTGTTCACTTTGACAAGGACAATTTAATGCACTTTGTATAAGAGACCCTGAGTTTGATTGAGTTTTAGTCATACAGCCACAATCTATCTCTTTCTTATCAAGCGATCTTTTTTCTGTACGTGGCTTTTCTTTCTTTGTGCTTGATTCATCTTTGCAAGCACATTTGGATACTGATTGTTTTGAAAAATGTTCCTCAGCAGTTGTGCTCGATTGCTTTTCAGTATTACAACGACATTCTACAGCTTTCTTATTTGATACAATTTGTTCAGGACGAACCGTTTCTGTACCTACACTTAGTTCATTTTTGCAAGGACAATTAAATGTTCTAATGCAGTCTTTTGGTGTTTTGCTGTTTTGCTGTTTCTGTAATCCATTGTCTTGTTCCCTAACTAACCTAACCTTTTGATTAAGAGTGTGCTTTGGAGTATTTTTTGATTTACCGATTTCCTTTTGTCCGAGTATGTGTTGCTTGGATATACTTTGTGTTTTATCTGCATAGTTAATTCTGTCAGTACTTGTACCTGTTTGTTTGGTTATTACCGCCTCAGATAAAAGTGCTAAAACGCTTTGGTTACGGGTGCGAAGTCTTTCCCGGCTAAAGTTCCCAAGTATTTTTTTATCAGTAATGCTAGTGTTGTGGTTTTTTGTCCCGCAAGGGCAGTTTAAGGCTATTTCGCACTTAGTGGAATGTCCACGTGAGCTGTTTGTTTTAAAACGGGGAGTGAGTTTTGGTGGTAGTACCGTTTTTGCTATTTCGTTAACGGCAGTTCTTTGAATATTAAGTGATTTCTTACCATTTGTGTTGGATTCATATTTAGAACTACGCTTGGTAGACGATTGTCCCTGCAAGTATTTTTTGTTACAGTTGGGAATGTATTTTGTTGACATTTTTAGTGTCTTACCAGCCAACCCAAAACTGTGAGTCCCATATGTTTTCTTATTCATTATAAGTGGATGTTTAGTTCCGCAATCGACCACTACCCCAAAAGGTAGTGTTCCGTTTTTACGTTGACCAAGGCGGTACTTAGCAAAGTCATTATGTGAACTATGTGATATATTTATTGAATTCTGATTATTGGGTTTTGTTTGTGTTGTTTGATATACAGTTGGATTGAACACAACACCAGACGTTGGATAAAAATAATTCCGCAGAATATTTACCTGGTTGCGTTGTGGAATATACTTTGTAGAGCTTTTAGAGCATATACATTGCACGCCCTCTTTATACATCACATCCCTACAAATACACCCGGACAGTGTTTTTGATGGTACCGAAAAGGCATCCCCAGCTGCAGACGCTTTCCCTGAGTTCTTTTGAACGTTCTTTGCCGCGTGCACCGGGCATTCGCAAGATATTTTCCCACCCTTTGCCCCATGAACCGGACATGCGCAAGATACTGGCCCACCCGGCGGACATTTGCAACATATTGTGCCACCCTTTGCCCCATGCACCGGACAATCGCAAGATATTGTCCCACGTGCCGGACATATGCAAGATGTTTTCCCATGTGCCAGACATTCACAAGGTATTTTCCTATGCGCTGGACAACCACAAGGTACTGGACATTCGCAAGTTTTTTGAGATGATCCCGTCTTCATCTGAGCCTTCTCTTTTGAGATTGTTTTTCGTTTCTGTACTCCACGGGGTGGTGGACAATCACAACACAATTTTTGCGATGATCTTACCTTCATTTGACTTTTTTCAGTTGAGACAGTTTTTCTTTTCCTTGCTCCACGATTTACACAATTACAAGACGAATTTCGACAATTTTCAGGTGCTTTCCGCCAAAACTTTGGTCTGAATTCACATCGCATTGTTTGCACTACCCGATTGCTAGGAAATGATCGCGCATTATTGCGTCGTGCTGGTTTCATCATCCATCCTCTATTATCAGCATAAAATAACGTATACCGCTTTTTCGGATTTGGATGACTCGATGTTAAGAACGAAGACCCAGCACAAGTGGGCGGCTTGTTTCTAATCTTGAACATAGATAATAGTGCATTATAGGAATTCACAACAGTATGAGCCGCGCGTGCATACCAATTTGCCACCGACGTCCTACAATTTCGTTTTTGTGGATACGAATAATCGCCAAAACACATTTGCTCATAATCACTTCTTGGGCTCTTTTTACGAAATTTATTCACGAAAGAACTTAGTACTGGAAACAAGCTTTTCGTTTTATTAGTATTTAAAACATTTGTCAATCTCACAGGACACATTACTGCCCATGCCAAAATTACCGCCAGCAGACATGGAGACCACACTACAATAAGTAGTCCGAAAAATGCATATTTTATGCACTTTTTTCCTGAAGCATTATTTCTAATATGAAAAGCATTAACGCGCTGAAAAATTCCTGAAAATAATTTGGTACGCTGACTGTTTATGATAGAGAGAATTTTTTTTGCATCCGTTCGCTTTCGCTTACAGTGTACTACTTGAGGTTGATATTGTTCAGGACCATTACTTTCGCTACTAGGGCTTGGTGTACTATGCTGTGGATACGGCTTATTGCGGCGTGTTGGAACTTTTCGGTGTATTGACAACGCATCACCACGTGTACCAGATGTAGGATGTTGTGAGCGCGAAGTAAGCTGAATTTGACTAGGACCAACATTGGCATTACAATAACTTTTAGCTACAGGTAGAAGAGAAGATGGTGAAACTTCAACGTTTTTATCTTTAGCCAAAAATAACGGTTGTTCTCTGGCCCAGACTTCTTCATAGAGGGAGTTATTGCGTTTAAGGCGTGTCCTACGCGGACAAGAATGGACGTTTAAATTATAATAAATTGATGGACGGTTATCCTTTTTACCAGAATCAGTTACAGTTGATGTAAGAACTCTCATTGCGTGATGTTTACAAAAGCATTCTCTTACTGGGGCTGGTTTAGGTTTTCGGCAAAATCCTTTCTTGATTTTTTTTATTGACAATTTATCTATATTCAAGTAATTACAAGAGGTTTGATATAGATGTGGATCAACCGATCGATTTTCTTGAAACCCGAAGACATCATTAGGAATTTTAGAATCGTGAACCTTGTTATTCTCATTCTTCGGCCGTTTTCTAGAATATCTTATAAAACTGGGTGTTTCACGAGCAAACAAAAAATTTACTTCTTCGTTCTTTTTGCGCCCAGCTTTCTTTTCCTTGATATCTACTTCGTTCTTAGCTTTTTTCTTAAACAAATGAAGGGTCCTCTTCTTTTGATTTTGTACACTATGCTGAAAAGATTTTTTAACATCTGCAAGGGTTGTATTAATTTTGAGATCGCTTTGCCTTAATTTATCTGAAAAAAAAAACAAATATAGTCTATGAATAAAATAGGCATACCCCATGGCAGAACAAGATTTGCTAAAGATGCATATGTATATAAAAGGAAAATGTGGTTTTATATTATTAAATAATTTATTTTGGTTACGTTTACGTTATTATCGAAAGGAAAAATGGCCCTATAAAAGAACCTTTTTATCATTTGTTTACCTTTAGTGTACCTACCTAACCAAATGGATGGAATATAGGTAATTGAAAATTCCACTAACAAAGACGCAAGAAATTGAGAAAATGCATCTTACTCGGCTAATTTATTTATCTTTCCTCTTTATAATTATTAGTTTACATTAGACTATTATAGTACTAATGTACCTAGATTTAGATAGTAGTATAATTTCAAACAAAGACGTCGCCGCGAGCCAGCCGAGTGACCTAGCTGTCTCTGGAATGCTACTAGGTACTGTATGGCATACCCCTATATAACTGCAATTTACTTAAGGCCAATGTGTGAATACTATACATAGGTACTAAGTTATGTACCTTTTGGTGAAATATGAAATATTTCGCTGTTTGATTTGTATTTTATAAAACTCGATATTTTAGATGATTCTGGCGGAGTTTCATTGCCACGTAGAAATATTTTGTCGCTTTCAAGTTTAAGATTTGTTTCATTATCGTTACCATCGGAGATTAGAGTCTTACAGTCTTCTTGCTCCCCAAGTTCTGCAATGTTTTTCGTCTCGCCTTCTTTTTCACTTATTAACGAATCGAATTCCACAACTCGCAATCTATGCAAATCCATGCTCTCATATGGCAAACATTTCTTCAGGCATTAGATGAATAAACTTTTTTTTATCACGAGAATAGTAAATTATATTAAATAAAAATTACTCATATTATAATATAAAATTGTAAATAAATCTTAAAAAATCTAAAATTATACGAACCATCAAAACTGACAGCCGGAAGATGATAAATAATATGATCTTTATTTTTCTGTCGATTTGTAACAGAAAAATAAACAAATAAAAACTGCTGGCTGACTGGCTGGCTGGAGGGAACTGCAGGGCTGCTTTCAGAAGCCACAAGGACTCATGTACCTAGAGCAATTTGGTTGAATCGTAAGATAATATCAAGAATATTATATCTACACAAGATTGTTTGATAATATCGCCAATAAAGATCTGCCAAACATTGCGATTACATTTTGAGAAAAGCGAAGTCCAAACGAATGTACTTTTTAGTGAATACTCAAGCGATCAGTTACTGTACCTAAGTAGGTAGATAATAATTATAAAGTTACTTTAGTGAAGACAAAATTCGATCTCTGGCAGGATTCGAACCTGCGACTGTCGGCATCGTACGAGATCGAACTAACTGTATACTAAGTCGTGTCGGTTGAGCAGCAAAGTTACTTGCATTTCAATAGATGTCGCCAACGTCATCTTATGACGTAAATTCAGAATGTGAAGGCAAATTTCAATCTGGAGGGTGGGACTCGCGGTGGCTTAGAGGTCAGAGCGTCTGGTGTATCTAACCAGAAGACGCAGGTTCGAATCCTGCAGGCGATTGAATTTTTACTTCACTAAAATAAGATAATCATTTATTTGTAGCAATGCCGACTGCGATATGTTAAGGCGGATAGTTCACCTGACCCCGCGAAATTAAAATTTCTAGCATTTCATGGCAGTAGTAATTGCGACATCAACTATACAATAAAACCATTGGTTCAAAATTATTATTCCATCTAAAAGTAGTGTGAAATGGCAAGTTTTTGGCTTGATAAGGATTTTTATGTAAAGGTTTTAGTTCTCAGTTGTAAATGTTGTATAGTTAATGTCGCATCTGCCGAATGTCGCGATTACTACCGATCGATCGATTTTAAGCAATGGTTTTAGATAAAAATTGTGAATTTTGTATAGTTAATGTCGCAATTACAATTACCGTGAATGCAGAACTTATTAAAAACCTACAAACTGCGAAAAATCACTTGAAATTTGAATTTCGCGGGCTCAGCTGAACGATCCGCCTTAAAACCAAATGCGTCACAATAAAAGCCGATGAAAAAATGCGATGTCTGCGTATATATTTATAATAGAAATAGAAATGTATATATACCTACAGCTTTATGTGTAAGGGCCGGTCCCAATATTAAATCAGTCAGTAGATTTGCATATAGTGATAGGATTTTGTCATACGGCCCATGGACCGTATGACAAAATCATTAATATTAAGTATTAAAGTCAAGATAAGTTTTTTTAATCATTTTTCATTTTTTTATTTGGAAGAACAAACAATTAAGTACAAAAATTAGGTTACAAATAATGAGTCTTAAAACTAACAATTATGTAATGAACAGCGTTATTCACAGTATATCTACATATAAAAAATTATGAAGCGCTGTAAAGAAGTTATTTAATAGTATCTACTAAATTTTTATTTTAAATAAAAAATGTATTAAAATAAGTGTCCAAAAGGCTTTGGCAAAAGGGTTGCTTAGCAACCATTCTCACTTAATTTTTTATTTCATATTAGGTGGGTAGGTACTGTGTAAAGTTCGATTTATTAATCATTCGATATTAAGAACATTCGTGTACTCGTATTTAGACGTTTGATTTATAGTGTTCGATCAATTGATACTTATTTGATTATTTGGCATTCGATTTACCATAGTACATCCCAACTGACACGATGCTGATATACGTATTTTTTTTATGGAATATGGGGCCTCAGAGGAAAGAGCGGCAAACGAGCAGACGGATCGCCTGATGGTAAGCATTTACCGCCGCCCATGGACACCCGCAACACCAGAGGAGGTATGAGGTATGAACGAATTTTTACCATTTCTTCATAGAGCCCGAGCCATCCTAAACATATAGGATATCCCTAATCCCTTCATCACCTCTGCGGTCGCCTCGTGGAAAATGCCTTGTTTGTATAAATAAATAAACGGCTTGTAATGGTGGTGGGCGATTGTTAGCAAATAAAAATAATAATCCTACGTCTATGCAAGGAGTAATCGCGATATTGCGGTTCCTGCCTAGATATACTTGTACTTCTACGCAATTGTACTCACGATAGAACCATTGAATAGGTATGATCATTTTATTAATTCAAATATGATTAATTTTCTTAGCAATCAGAACAACAGGAATAGCAAAGGCACTTACACAACAACAAGTACAATATACACGGTGTCCAGAATAGAAAACTAGCTATAAACATACAGCAGAGACCTAGATTCCTGCACTGCGTCCGAAAATCTAAACGTCTAGGATAAAATACTGGCCAAGGATGACATGACCACGTATTAGGTGTTCTTCCCATCGCCATCTCATAACAGTCTCCGGCAGCCGATTCTAAACTATTGTATCTTCTAGATCTGCAAGGAAGTTCATGACAAGAATATCTTTTGGCCTCACTACCTCTCGTACTAAGTTCTTCACAAGGACATTTGCTACGCATGATCTTTTTAAAATATAGCTCACATATTTCGTTAAATTCCCGCCTTCTCTGACAAAAACAGGACCCGCTATTGCTATAGAATTTTTGCATCATTGAATTTATTTTCTGTAACCAATTCTTTTGTGAAGGTACACAATTATCACATTTATTTTTCCTGCAATTTCGTTTATCTATTTTATTAGTAAGGTCTGCAGCTAGCTGTAGTCTTTTCCGAGCTTGGTTTAATGTCGCCGCGGCTTTTAAATCTGATTTTGCTTTACTATTGCGTCTTTTCTTGTATTCCTTAAGTTCTCTCTGCAATTTTTTCTGCTTCTTCAATAATTTCTTTTCTTTTAAATCCAAAATATGTTCTTTCCTCTTAAGCTGTGCTTCTCGTAATGACTCTGGACATGGGCACACGTCCATTTTCCTCAAGCCTTTTAATCGATTTTGGATACTGCCTTATTTACCCGACTACTTTTATAAAGTTTATGTTGTTGAGTGGACAAAAGTTTCATTGCGAACATGAAGAAACTACTTTTAGGTGTTCTTGGTTCTTAAAACGCACGTTATAATGACCTTTTTTATTATAACACTCTCCTTTTACATATTTTTTTTATCTTTTTTATTATATACAAAAATCTCAATTAAATTATTCGTCCATCTTTAAGGTCACTCTGCTGTTGCTGCTGTCTGTTTGACAGAGTAAGAATGGTCTTAAAATTATTTTAGTTCATCAATTTTATATTTACCTACCTCTTTTCTTTCAGTTGATTTGATAGTAAAGTTCAGAAATTCAACTTACTTTTGAGTTATTTTACTGGGACAATTTACAATGACATTGGTTCAAGTAACATCACGCCTAGTGTTGCTCCTCATCTCCTGATTAAATGTAGATTGATACAAGGTCCCTCTACTTACGATAATACCTACTAAAAAACAGTATTCTATATAAAGGGGTCCTCCGACCCCTCTGACGCCATTATCATTTTCCTACTTTTAAAAGTGGTTCACTGCGTTCACTGTTTTGCATTTTGGTCTGACCGAGCTGCAATAGTTAATATTATCATCATTGATAAAATACTGATAAACTCAGCACCCTTCGTAGTCAGGTAAAAAGACCATTAACCGATTAGCAGGCAAGTTGTCCAGCGATTAGGTATCAACTTTAGGACTAGCGATATAATATTCGCAAAAGAAATTCGTTTACATATTGATAACAAGGTTCTTACGTATAAAAATGAAAACACTCTGACCTTTCTTTGGCCACAGATGTGAAGTAATTTCCGCTACTGCTGCGTTCTGGATTAACGTGCCTAATAAACATATTGTTTATTGTGCAAAATACGATAATACCACAGAGCACCTATTAAATATTAATTCAGTAACCGTAAGGACTAGTGGTACTTCCCTACTTGAAGGGACACTATTTATGTACTAACTATTTGAGATTCCGAGCCCCTGCAACTGTCTCATAAACTTCACACATGATATTCGTATAGAACTAGCTCATAGTTCCAATTACAATTATTCTTTGCAGCAATCACCATAAGATTGCTTCACCAAAATTATTGGAAAGCTCTAAACACACATTACGGGGTCAGCGGCATCGTCCTGAGGCGATCCGACTGGGAGTCGAAGAGCGCTGCGAATTCCCTGCGGATGTCTCACGCGCACTGCCGTTGCTGTTCGACGAACAAAGAAAAGTTTTTATCTAATTGTAATACTGTCTTATGTAATAATGAATACTGTCTTAAGTAATTCTTAATGTAATCCATGATGTGACAAAACTGGTGCAGTAATAGAAGTGAATTCGAGTGTACCTAAGTAGCTCTATTTTGTAATAGAGCCACACTTTCTTACCTAATATAGGGGAACTTTTGTGTAAGTAAATAAGGTACATACCTACCTAATCTACATAGGGAAATAATTATTATTTACAAATCTTTCCGCGTGGATTCACGTGCATCCCAAAGGGCTCTTTGAGATTTGTTCTTCTAAGGTCCAATTTATTTCTATAGCGAAATATATCAAAATTAGTTCAATGGTTGGTTCACCTTCAATTACTCTACCCTTAACCGTGAAGCTAGTTGACGTTTTTTGCTCCTAAGGCGAAACCATGTAATTGCCAACTTTTCACCTTTGCCATATCCACGTAACGTGCGAGTTTAGTGTATTTCCTGCATCAGTGAGGTCAGCGTCTTATGCTCTCGTCAAGCGGCTCTCAGTCGGTACTCTTGCGCAGAATACCGCACGGCTCGGGCACAGGCGAACGTACGCACCGCCACCGGCATCCGCGTACCCATGTCATCGGAAAAGTGACAATAACTAGTGAACATAAAATTAAGTTGATTGTGCAAAGTGGTACTTTCCAGAGGAGGCCAAATCCCTCGCAACGACTCCCAGGTATTTTTAGAGCAGTCGTGCTCATGTCCAGAACTGGTTTTCTAGCTTAACATCGCGAAAGTGACTCGAATATCTTGTTAGTATTATATCGGCGTATTGTATACTTACACAAAAAATATTAAATTTGCTTATTAATATATTCATCCGTGATTGATTGGAAAAGTGGTCAGTAAAAACATAATGTTGTAGTCAAAAGTACATTTTTTTATCCACAACATAAACAAACAGTCTATTATTAGCGGAACGTGTCAGATTTATTTACGCTTCGACGATAGTGCAAACATTAAAATAAAAGATTCAAAATATAAATAGGAGAGGCACTTTTTCGGTATAGTAGGTAGAATCTATAGGTTTCTTCCAGATGCGTGAATAAATAATTTCAATTGAAGACAGTTCGAATAACGATCTGTCCATACTTCCATTGTCCGCTTATCACTTTTTACGTAATTAGGTATGTGTGACCGCTGCAGATAAGCGCATCGAGTAGCACTATTAACATAAATAGCTACTTTACAATCGGTTATCTGTTTACAGGGTGTGTAATGATTAACGAAATGGCGCGCTACCAGCTCTTGTATTTGATCATCGTCACTACGATGGGTATGTATTATTTATTGCCATTCAACTAGAATATAATGTCTACATAATGTTAAAGTTTTCATTGATCGATCAGGAACTTGGCACAGAAATCATCACATTCAGCCTTGTCTTGTGGGCTGTGGCACATTGGCATGAATACATAATATCACCTTAACGATATTCAGGATAACATATTTTAACAGCATACTATTGTGTCTCTCTCTTGTTAACGCATGTATCGAAAAAACCTTTCTATAAAACCTAAGTAGGTATTGGTCTTATGTTGACTTGAATGCGTTTGCCCCTAGATTTGCTTGCCTGATGGAAAGCACAAACAGGGACTAAGACGGAGCACGCAAATTAAAATAAATAGATACCCTCCGTTCTCTCTCTGGCTCTCACATACCTACACATGACGTAAAACCTGTGGTAGTTAACGTGCCTCATGCGTACGGCCAGCCACCAACGCCAAACAGTTTTGAAAAATTGTCTGTCTATAGGACATAGGGAGTAGAAAAGGAAATGTTGTAAGTACGTAGGTACCTACACTCAGATTTGTATTCCTCTGTGTGCAAAATGGCAAATGAACAACGGGAACAACAATACATTTTCTGTTTATCTTTAAGATTACTTTTGTTTTTAAGAAAAAAGCATAGGTACCTACGTCACCATGTAACAGATAAAACTATGTTCTAAATATCGACGATGAAGAAACAAGAACATTCAACTCCAAGAATGTGCAAAAACAGAATTTTACAGGAAACGAAAAATATTTTCTAAGTATTGACAGAAAATTTTCCGTAACTAGCTAGGTTTAATAGTTATTGTCAGTTAAATCAATAGATCATAACTCTCTAAAAAATAGGAAGTAAAGTTAGCCGTTCTTGACAGCCAAAGCAAACGATCTTTCAACCGACTTCAAAAAGGAGGAGGTTCTCAATTTGACTGTATGTTGTTGTTTTTTGTACGTTTGTTACGCGATTACTCCGTCAGTTATGAACCGATTTTGATGATTCTTTTTTTTTATCGGTAGGTCATACTCCAGAGGTGGTCCCATAAATTTGGTCAAGATCTGATCTGAGATAAATGAGAAAATTATAACGTCTTCTAGGTATCATCATAAAAATGGTGAATTAAAATTAACAAAAAACCGCCTTTGAGGTCCTTATTGCTCCAGAGAGTCGGTTAGGGCCTCGTCTCCAGTTGGCCATATTGGGTAGCTGGTGTGGAAACCCAAGGGCGCCCGCTGGAGTCTCAACTCTGTCTTGCCTTAATTGGCCCCCCAGAGCTATATGCTCGGGGATGGATGTGTCTAATGGCATAATAGCGGGGAAACCCAATCTAGACTCGCGACAGTGAAACCAGGGCTGCACCTCTCTACACCCTTAGCCGCTCACACAGTACCTATTCATTTTTAACAAAATATAGGTACATAATTTAAAGTAGTAGGTAGGTATAAAATTGTGGGAGACTGATGCCTAAGCTAAGCTCATGGTCTGTATTTCAGGAAACCAGGATTCCTTTACATTTCAAACGACTTCAAAAAGGAGGAGTCGGTATCTCTGACTTGATCGGATCTTTTGATTTCGCCACCGACTTCCGAAACTGTTTCGCACCTAACATTATTTTTTGTTTTTAAAGGTGGTTTTACTTTTTCTTAAAAGTAAGTCTGCTACTAAGGATTTTGCACACCAAAAACCAATGTAAAGTAGGTAAATGAAAATATGAAACTCTACGTACCTATTACCCATATCACTGTAGATAATTATTAAATTCTGACAGTGTGAATTTAATTATTGACAAAAGGCACTCATCACGCACGATACACTCATTGTCAGTGAATTAAATAATGGCGTTATAATTGTTACAACTTCAACATTCTGAGAAGTAAGTCATTTACGTGGGAGTGATTCATGATTTCGACGATTAGTTAAGAGCTCTCAAAAGATGCGACTCATAAGGAAACCCATTCGTATTTTATGTAAGTATACCTTATATGTGAGATCAGAGATACAAAATATATATATGTGTAATACATCGTCTGTAGTAAGAAACGTAAATTGATTTACATAGTGATTCATACCTGGCTATTTATTAGCTTCTCAGGTGACCGTGAATGAATGGAGTTTCATTCTGGTAGGTACCTGTTTACCTAAACATTGTTGTATTTACTTCATCGCGTCGTTTTTACTTGTACATCATCATTATCTTATTTAAAACGAATTGGGGTCTCACATGCCGTTATACCCGTCGCAAAAATGTCATAAAATGTGAAAAGATGAGTGCTAAAATGCTAACGCTTGAGCCCTACTTTCAGCAATAGTATGCAATTTAAACTCACGCTTTAGTTTAACACAGACACATGTAATAATAATATTTCAATATTATTACGCTAATATTTCGCTAAAATAAGCACGGTACGAAAGGCGACACGTGACCAAGCTCAGTTGGAGAAGGGACCCAAGTAAATTATTCCCTTTCCCGGCGTCGCATAGGTCACCGGTTCAACTTACTCGATTGTAGACTCGAATGGAAGTTAGTTTTGATTATAACTGACCTTTGCATCCGTAGGTACATATAAATATGGTAAACGGGTGAATATTTGAAATTTTTTTAACAAACATTCTTCTCCTCATAGTAGTTTTCTCTTTCATAGTTCAGATTGTTTTTATTCTTATCTTATTGACAGCAGTGGTGTAAGTACTTTAAGTTTTCATTATCATAATTTTATTGTAGTCTTAAATAACTGCATTTTTAACTTTGGGATGAAGTTAATGACGTTCGAATGTTTTTCAAATATTCACCCAAACGGTCTTTGGTGACTAATGTCCCAGCAACATTTTTGGATCAAATTATTCTAACAAACTTATTGCTTGTATAAATTCTGCAGCAGCGGGGTGCAGCTACGCTTACTGGACCCAGTAATACGTAAACTCAATCAAAAAGATATTATAGAAACGTAGCTAGCACCAGTGAAACGTTATTGTGTGTATAAACTAGGTAGGTACCTGGATACTGAAATGAAAAGTAGGTGAACACTAGAAACATAAAACTAATGACACAAACTAAATATAATTCTTGTTTGTAAGTCTGTCTGTGGGCATTGGCTCATATGGAATGCCACGAAGATAACAGATCACTTAACCAATTTACTGCCGCAGTCGGACTAAAGGAACACTCAAATTTTATCTACTTAAATATGTTGATGAGTCAATGTTGTAAAGGACGGGATAGACTAACACGCACTTACAAACCGAACCATCCTAAATAATCGGATTCTCGGAGCGTATATGGTTTATTTACCATTAATTATTATATTTGTAGGTTTATGTACTACCTACTGCGCTTTCGGGTACCTACAACTCTAAAACAATTAGAAATATAAATAAATACCTATTATACATGTGTTGATTTTCACATGTAGATTAAATATGATGTATCTATAATTCACATTAATATAGGTACTTATGTTTAATTCACATGTAGGTAGGTAAATATTTATTAATTTACAAGTGGGATGTAACAATTTATTAACTAATGAGTGTGCCAACCGTGCCAACGAGTTTTTATTGTTATAAAAATGCTATTAACTGTGTTATCGAATGCAGTGCCCGTATCAATTAATAAATTATACTACGCGTGGTTTAGAATCAATCAGTAGTTTTCATGTGAAGACTTCGTGAGTGAACACTGATTATACGCGGAAGCGTGTACCATTCTTCCGGCAAGGGCCGTGAGAATTACTGCAATAATACCATTTAAGTTCTCCCTTCAAACACTATGGAGTCGATTTTAAAATAAATTGCTATGCTCGGTAATCTATGACTGACGGAAACAACCACAATGGCTCGACCATTACTGGTCAAGATAACTTAATTACTCGGCCTCCCAATTAGTTGTGTGACGTACGCAGTACTTAACGAACAAAGAGCTACCAAGAAAATGCTAAAATTTCTTTGTTGATGCCGTCCGAGATGGAAATCGAGGAAATACCTATCTAGTAATAATTGCACGTTGCTTTTAATGATTGATTACAGACAGTTCTTGTCAGTAAAACAATTTCCCAGAAAACATTACGCTACTTTATGATGATCCACATAATTCCACATTAGGGAAATACTATAATAAAGTATCAGGAATTATTACGTATTTTATAATTTTCAACCGACTTCAAAAAGGAGGAGGTTCTCAATTCGACTGTATGTTTTTTTTTGTTTGAGTATTTTTGTTACGCGATTATTCAATTATGAATCGATTTTGATGATAATTTTTTTGATCGGTAGGTCATACCTACTTCAGAGGTGGTCATATAAATATTTGATCAAGATCAGATCACAAAGTTTAGAAATAACACGTAACGACCGAATAAATGATAACGTCGTCAAGGTATAGATCTACGTAAAATTGTACTCGCTACTAAAAATGTTAAAATAAAATAACTTAAAATAATAAATAATGTTATGTGCGAAACCGTTTTGGAAGCCGGATGCGAAATCAAAAGACCCGATTAAATCAAAGTCACCGACTTCCGAAACTGTTTCGCACATAGCATTATTTGTTAACTTCTTTCGCACTGCTCATATTTTACTTTTAATTTTTTTCTTACCTTAATCCCGATTTGTTATGGTTCTCTATCATCGGCTGTCAGCTCTGCATTTATATAAGTATAGTACTTACTCCATGCCATAATATTTTTCAATCAATCAACTTATCCATCTCTCGTTTGGTCTTCTCCTTCTGTTTTAAATTCATCACTGATTCAATTCAACATCGTATTAAAAATGTTAACCTCATTAACACCTCTGAAATCTAATTTAGTTTATACCTAGTCTATAAATCTAGGTACTACTTACTTACCTATTACAAGTAAAAAAATAATAATAAGTATTTATACCACTTATTAGTAGTTCGCATGTACCGCTACGCCAGTATTTCTTCTTATATTTTTTTACGAAGAGTATTTTTAAACGATGTCTCACATGCAATGCTCCATCTCAAATCTCAAGCTAATATAATATTATAAAATACAGTCCAACAAAACTTTAGACGGTGACTGTACTAACAAGATCTAGTCGATTTGCTCCGATAAATACTTTCACTTGGAGATACGAGGTTACTCTGAACAATGGAACAGCTATGAGTCACTTCATCAATTACAGTATCATTCAGAAATAACATACAAAACATGAGCTCAGACGTGGGTTACCCAGGAAACCGGATTGTAGCACCGTTAAGTACACATTAAAGTTAAAGCTGCGCCTGACCCACTAATTGAAGCGTTCGGCCGGCCGGCGACAAGAATGTTTGCATTTAGATAAGTTTAGAGTCAACTGCAGTTCATTCTCTATTAGCTAACTACTTAACACCGACTATAAATAAATGCACACTTTGAACGTCATAACGGTTTTTCGACATTTCAAATAACTTTCACATCGGCCATGTTAATTGATTTGTGTTACTTAACACTAAACTTGTTTTAATCTCTTAGTAAAATCTGTACAAACAGAATTTATATTCGTATTCCAGATATAAGGTGTTACGGCGAAAACTCAGCCATATTGAAGGAACAAGAAACTACTTTGCCAGAACTCGCGAAGGAAGTTGAAGACAACAGTCGATACAAAACTTTAGAAGCTAACGCTACCGTATTGAAGCTTTTGGTTGATGACAAAAACGGTGTTAGCAGGTATGATACATTATGTATGTTGATGGTATGTTAAAATTCCGAAAATTCTAAAATATCTATAATTAAAATTAAACTACTTTAATAATTATGCCCTTCGCTGGGAGGTAGGAAGTTACATGGATAAATATATATATACCTACCTATATATAAAAGAGAAATACCATTCTCACTGAGAAAATATAGGGCCTAAAAAATTAAGTGCGTGAGTAACGCAAGCACCACGAGTAACAGCTAGATTTATTATTTAACGCAACTTCTCTTTAGATCTGAGGTGTTCGACATGCTGCACTCTAGAGACGATAATGAAAAACACGTTGACTTGCCCACCTTCCCCGAAGACGCTGAGGATGCTCGCGCAGAGGTCCCTACCGTACCAGACTCTCAGGCAGAGTTCTTACAAGGTAGCTTTAATTATATCTTTGTTCATTAAACGCATAAATGCGACATATCTTATAAAATGTAACCATATTTTTCAGCTCCTGGTGAAACAGTGCTCAAAGATTCCAAGAAAGTTCGATACGCCAGTATCAGGGGAGAACCAATAGGAGCAGCCGCCGGTATTATGGTTTTGGTGACCTGCAGCATCGTGTGCCTTGCCTACACGGCGCTCATCGTGTGGAGGAGGATATATTTGTGAGTATGCCATAAACCCCATTAAATTCATCTCAACTAGTCCCGTCTAAAAATATATTTTTATGTACGTTCCTTGTATGCATAAAGCGCTATTGTGTGGTGTAATATGATATGCGCCTTCCCGAGACCCGGTGCGTAGGAAGCGGTCAACTGGGGCGGAGAGCGCGTTATGCCAAGTGAATTTAACCTTACAACGATTTTATAAACGCCAAACAAAGACTTCACAGCGGGTTATTGTTTATTTTATGGCAAATCGATACAAACTTCTGAATCTGGACGCATTGGAACAGTTGGAACTAAAAGAGAATTTATGCACTTTTCAGGAAACGTAATGGACTCAAGCATGAACTTCTTAGAAATGAAGAAAATATTGCTGAGACTAGGATCGAAGTAAGTTAATTGCACGAACGTGCACCCTAAAGCACATGATGGATTAGAATTAGATGAAGTATCGTTGGATTTGTTCCAATGTGCATCGATAGGTGTTTCCGAAGACTTTTTAGACAGTTACAGAAATTTCACATAATGGGTAGAATTCGGTAGGTAATTATAAGCTAAAGCGTTCGGTTTGCGGAACAAGATGCAGGTTCGAGTCCTGATCGCGGTCTAATATTTTTTTCACATAAAATATACTTAATTTGAACTTACGTATATATTGTTCCAATTTACCATAGAGGATTTAGGTGCGACTATGGTATTATTTTCTGAACCTTGTGTTTACGTTTTTTAATTGCTACATTTATACTTTCAGCTGTAATATATTTATTAAAGTGGAAGAGCCTGTTACTTGATTTCTCCTGATTATCAGTTCCGGTGGCACCATCTTCTTTCAAGCTTCAAGACTGAATAGGTACATTTAAGGTCCGTTTCTAAAATGGCGCTAAGGCAGTGATCTATATACTAAACATAAGGTTGCCAACCTACTATAATACATAATTATATCCTATTGTACAATATTTCGGGTCTGCGTACTATTATATACCTAGATTCTGTTGAAGAAATAGTTGGATGGTTTTTATTGGCAGCACCGAAACTAAATAACAAACCACCCATCAAAGAGTATAATTTAGAGGAAACCACCATTCACTCATACCTGTAGGTACCTACCTTCCCTCAATTTTTGTAGGTAATATACCTACCTACTATATCTATAAAGATCATTCTAAAAAATGTTGGCAACCTTAACTAGGTACACATGCGTTCACAAATAAAGTCCGTAATTCGACGGGTATAGATCACTGCTTGTGAACAATTATTATAGGAATTAGACCTAACATTTCGTAGAAATAAACATCATTAAGTTAGTAGCCTTTATAGGGCACGAATAATTATAAATACAAACAAACCTGTAAAACTACGGTCGTATCCAGAGATGTATAAGATAGCAATACAAAGTAAAATTTTAAGTTATCCCTATTTTTTTTTATTAAATCGGTATGTGTCATCATTTCTCATAGTACCTACCTGGGTACATAGTAAAAATCCTAATAACATTTTGTACCCACATTTCCCGGATGCCGACAATGGATTTACGAATGTGGCTTCATATATTATAATTTTTGCATTGTATTCATTAACTCGGGCGTTTAAAATATTAGCGCAAGCCAGCAAAAAAGATGCATTTGCATAATAATTTTGTAACCTTGTTATCAGACTCCACTGATACTAGTCAACTACATTAACTTTCAGTCAGGAATATGTATCAATACCTATATCATGAGTTTTTCATTAAAATTTTTCGTCAAAACTTAAGTAGGTAGTTGCTAGGTATAATATTATATAACAATTTCAGTATGGTATTCCATACTGAAATTACTATATGCTATAGGTACAAATGTATCATGAAAATTTACAATGAAATCGAATTATTTGTGCCATAGCTTTGAACAAAGTCTAAATTGATGAAATCATTTTGAGTAGGTAGGTATCATTTTTGTAAGCAAAATATTGGCATGTTTAAATACATAATATAAATATTTATTTATAATTTAAAGTCAGAACATGTCTGTGATTTTTTTATTTGGTAATTGAATTAAATTTTTAAGTACCTATATTTTTGTTTAATTTATTTTAAATTTTGTCAAATTGAAGATTTTTGCCCTCCAATCCTTAGGAAATAGAAAAGGTCTAATCCTATTGTTACTAAACTATAAGATAAAATAAAAACACCCATTTCTTTAACATTCCAAATTTTTATTGATTTCATTGTACATAATTACAATCTAAAGATGTAAGTAATTAAGATGTGTCTTAGCAACACCACAATAAACTTAGCTAAATACAACATCAAAAAAAATTAAAAAAGGTAACAAAAGTAAACTTAATGTTAGTTATAATAATTGTTCTTTCATTTTATTATTATTATTGCTGTGGATTGTATTACATTTACATAAATACATATAAACTATATTTATAATAGAAACAATTTCTGTAAAGTAAAAAAGCATCACAATAGTTTATCACCTTTTTAATATGTTGTTGTTGCTGCTGCTGTTCACTTGTTTTCCTTGTGCCTTACAACAACAGGGCCAGTGTTGTCGCCAGTCTCCTTGTTGTGGGCCCCATGAGCACCATCACAGTAGGGCCACTGAAAAAAATGAAATCATTACATAAGTATTAGATAATGCCCTGATATGAGCTATGTAATGTGCTACTCCTATAAGATAATAGCATGATTGCTGAGCTGTAAAGGAAATAATTTTATTCTAATTAAATGTGAATTTTAATTGTTATCTAAACAATTGCTATGTTTTGCTTCTTATTACCTACTTGTATCAAAAATGCTACAACTTGTTTATGGCAGTTACAAACATGACATATTTTATACATATAAGATAAATGACATAGGTACATACTCTTAATCTGATAACATCAACAATGTCAACTAAAAGACTGATAATAAATATTATTATTGTTTAAGAGTGAGGCCTAATGTAGTGGTGATGATGAATTTAGTAATATGTACCAAGTATATAATACTCAATTTTACTGTACTAAGTGCAAAGCTATAATAATAAGTTATATTTTTTTAATGGTTTAACTAAACAAGGATATTGCTATTTAATATCATACTACTCAGTGTGTCCCTTATTGTAATATTTACAAGGAAAATACCTACTACAGGGACAATATTTTAATAAAATTAACTTGAATTTCTATTGAAGACTACTTATTGACTAGTTACATCTTCAATCATATCACATGTTATAATCTTGTATTAAAACCAACTTTCTCATTTATTTATTTATAAGAAAATATGGCATTAGTTTGATATTTTAAGCTATATAATAGTAGGTAACAACAATTAAGTAAACATAATATATTTAAAAACTAGGGAAATACTAACATTTTTGCTCTTCCAGCAGCGGCACAGAGACACTTTTTCGGTGATGTCTTCAATGTCAATGAAATCAACCACTTTGTTGATATCTTTCCTAATTGCAGAGTTCACTTGACCATTACCAGCAGCATTGGCCTTCTTAATTGTTTGGTAAGAATAATATGAAATACCTCCAACTACTGCTGCAGGCGGGATTAAGGCAAGCCAATCCTTCACTGGAATAAAAGCAATATACCTAATAGTAAAATGAGTTCTATTGGGTTTTTATATGAAATTCTTATTAGCAGCTTAGCAGCTCACTCCACCCCTAATGTGACTCTATGACCTGGTTTTGTGCCTGGTTAAGGGCAATAGCTCTCCCTGTATTACACAGGACCTAGACCTACTAGTCAATTGTGTGTGTATGTAGACCTCTCCCTAACCCTTCAGGGAGTAAAGGTGTGATGTTATGTTATAATTGTGTTGTAAAATTAAATTATTTAAACATAACTTATAAACTACATTTATTAACAAAAATGTTAATTGATTCACAGTTGCGTTATCCAAAATAACTTGCTTGATTGCCTTTAATCTTATTCATTTAGTGTGCATTTAATAAAATAGGTACATAAGGTAATAGGTAATACATTGAAAGTATGTCATTGAAAATAAAATTGTACAATGGGAAATATCACAAGAACCTTTTTCATAAATTAGGTGTTTAAGTTAACCGCATAAAGTCTATTATCGCGTGCGTTATATTTTATAGTGAAAAACAAGTAGGTAGGTAGGCTACGTACTTACAATTACAAAACTTATATTTTAGATAGGTATGTGCCTATCCATGGATCAAGGAGATTAAAAAAATACTTTTACGTTGTACCTGGCTGCAAATCCGAATTTAAATGTGAGGGATATAACAAGTAGTAAGTTTTACGGACACATGGTTAACTTTTTGCTTACATACCTCCAAGACGAAACCAACCCCCGACAGTGTCAGGAATGGGAAGTCCCGCCAAATAGTTAGGTATAGTAACTTTCACCAAATTCGATACAATATACATTTTGCTACACTTATTTTATTACTTCGAGAATAATGTTGATTTTTAGAGCAGGGTCACTACCACTCGGCTACCACTTTACAGTAGGTACCTTAGAATAGTGACAGTTAGTGACTTTCTGTCATCAGTGTCATCCATCAATCAAAATCAACGTCTCTGCTGTCTGACTGACCCTGTCTTCTATCGTTCGTTTAAATTTTACCTCAGAGGAAAGAGACAGTAGGTATCAAATTCCAATGGATTTTGTACATCCAATTTATTTACGTAATGTTACACAACATTAATTACTAGGTATGGATGAGACTTTCCTCTGAGGATGAGACGTCTTCGTCTTTACCACAGACTACTTAAAGATACTAGTAATACTAGTATGTATTTATTTACTAGATTTTGACACTTCGTGTTTCGCGTCGATGTACGTGTACGCAAATACACGTCGCCTACGTGCCATTACGTATGTATATCGCATATCTAGTAATCACTACCACACTACGATACAAAATCTGGCATAACGGCCCCAGTAGCCATGCCAAAATATTACAAAAAAAAAACAATACAAACTGAGATTTATTAATATATAGTAACACAGATCTAGAATCTCTACAATCAATTACTTTATTCCTATTGCTCGACGTAGGTACATTTATTCTAAAAAAAAAAGAGACTTTAAAACATTGTTTTTCTTGTAACATACAATAATTTAGTGTTCATCATATTTATTATAGCACTTACCTTCAATTTATCTTCAGGTAACAGTAGATATCAATTCACTAAAGTGTTATTAGATATTATAATAATGGCATGACAATGACGACGTGTGTGTCGTGATCGACTGCATACGGCGATATGAAAATGTGTCACACTCACAATTTATAATGCATCGATTATATCGGCCTAGCTCGTCACAAACAGGTTTTTTTTTTTTTGAGAAGCAAACCGAGCCGTCAACTTAATCGCCTAGTTTATAACTACACATACCATATACCTACTACCCTATGTATCAATATTTACTCAATTTATTAATATTTATCAGCCTGTGGTACTACCTATATATTATTTTTGTATTGTTTTTCTTTATTTATTTATACCTTCTTTTTTTATTTTTTTTATTTATACTTATATTTAACTTTAATCTCTGTGTTGAAAGACTGATTTGCATCCGTGGTTCTCACCTTTTGAGGTCCACTTGAAAACCAGCGCCAGGCAGCTCACAGGCAGTCTGGCATTTAGCTGAAATGGACCTATTTGGCACAGCCGTGGGACACACAATATTTATTTATAAGATAATTAGTTTAGTTTTTTTTATGCTATGTGTGCAGTGTCCGTGACTGTGTCAATAAATTCTTTTTCTTTCTTTCTTTCTTTCTTTCTATGGAGTGTAGAGGAAAGGAGTGCGTTCAGAGTATATTTTTTTATGGAATAGTGTGGCTAACGAGCAGACGGATTGCCTGATGGTAAGCGATTACCGCCGCCAATGGACACTCGCAACATCAGAGGAGTCACAAATGCGTTGCCGGCCTTTAAAAGGGGATTCGGCCTCCGGTATCCACACTCACTCGGCGAAACACAACGTAAGCATTGTTTCACGCCGGTTTTCTGTGATGCCGTGGTATCACTCCGGTTGTGCTGGCCCATTCGTGCATGGATCTCCCACGTAGGTAGGTATTATTAAAGTTACGTGCGGTCTCTCAATCAAACTAAGCTCAACTCAGAGGGCGTCAGCGGCGGCATGGCTGCTGCCAAATGTAGTCACTTTAGTTTTTTGTATTTTTTTTTGTTGAAACCGGTCTCCTGTCAATATCCTTACCTACTTTTGTTACCTCATTTGTTACAGACCCTTCACCGTAAGTTTTCCGCTTGCCGTGATGTTGGCACTATTGCTTGGCATTTTGTAAAGGCACGCACCTTCAACACAATCTCTCCAACTACTTTTAAATGGCTTTGGCATGATTAATTCAAAAAATATTAAACAAACAAAAACGAGCGGAATAATTTACACTATGACAATCAATAGCAATCAATAGTTGACGACACGATTGGCGTAGCGGTTGAGAGATCAGCTTCTGCGCCACGTGTTGTGGGTTCGATCCCCACACGGAGCAAATATTTGTATGATATACAGGTAGTTGTTCCGGTTCTGGCCGTTTGTGTATGTGAGAATTTGTGTTTGTAAACGCACCATGATACAGGAGAAAATACTAGTGGGGAAATGTTTAAAAAAAAAGTGCCTATACAAAATGACAAGCAATAGTGCCAACATCACAGCATCTTACGGTAAACCCTCTGAGCGATAAACGGTCTGTTAATCTTGATACGCGTGACAGCTGTCATCGAAATCACGCGCAAGAAGTTCCATATATTTTGACAGTTATATTGTTCCCAAGACAATG
The DNA here is from genome assembly GCA_910591435.1 of Acronicta aceris. NCBI lineage: Eukaryota > Metazoa > Arthropoda > Insecta > Lepidoptera > Noctuidae > Acronicta > Acronicta aceris. The sequence goes on from OU342768.1 coordinate 12,006,460, forward strand.
TCATACTTTATTGACAAAAAGGGATGTTCATTGCGTCATCTATCGTCTAACTGTGGTAAATCGATTATGAAAATATCATGGATCGAATAAGTGTTGTAGTTAGTACGATTTTTGACGCCTTATAAACCAAAACCTGCAATAGTATATTGTATGTTCGAATATTCTTCTCGTTTTACTTTATATTCTAAGTCGAGATAAAAACAATTTTATTTAAAACTAGTGACCCGCCCGCGGTTTCACCCGCGTTGCTCCGTTCCTAATAGGCATAACGTGAGCCTATAACCTTTCTCGATAAATGGACTATCCAACACAAAAATATTTTTTCAATTCTAACCAGTAGTTTCTGAGATTAGCGCCTTCAAACAAACAAACAAACTGCCTTCAGCTTTATAATATTAGTATAGATATGATTTTAAACGATGATCGATTTTTTTTCAATATCGTACGATGATCGTATTTTTCCAACAAAATCCCAATCCTAGAAATGTCACTCTGACATCTGTCACGCGTATCAAGCTATTTTTATCAAACTTTTTTATTTTTTATACATGAAACTGTGAGTATGGATGTATGTATGGATGTTTGTTACTCCGTCACGCCAGAACAGCAGAACGGATCTGGATGAAATTTTTATACAGATAGATTATAGCCTGGTATAACACATAAATACGATAAATTATACGGAATAGGAATCCGCGGTAAATCACATGAATGGTTTAAATGTTATCTAAATAACAGAGTTCAACAAGTGGAAATAGAGTTCCCTCACACTAAAACAGAGCAACTACAAAACTTCCGATCTGAAAACAAAACGATTAACGCCTCAATACCGCCGCAAGGGAGCGTTATTAGATGTCTGCTATCATCTATACAAAAACCATCGAGGGACCATGTGTTTTGTTTGCAGATGATGTCTCCATTATTACTTCATATCAAGTTAACACAAATTTAAATAATACCCTTAACACCATTCTTTCGAAAACATTAACCTGGATACACATTGGAAATATGTAAATTTACACACCAACACCAGGATTTTTACACAAAACGCGAAGACATACAAACACGATACACACTACGAAATAAAACACAACTAAATCTACCAAAATCCCGCTTAAAAATACACTCAACTAGCCATTTACTCATGTCAATAAAAATTTATATTACGGCATAAAAAATTAAAACTGAAAAAAAGATTACATAAATTAAAAAGTTACTGAAATGGAAATGCTGTAGTACAGTGTCGACGACTACATAGACGAGTATGTTATATCTCATACACTATACACAACAGACTCATATTATCAATTTTTACCACTCAATAATAATAATAATAGAGAATAATAACTCAATGACCAATAAAAACTAAATATAATTATTACGTATAGTATTTATCCTTTATCGAACTATACATATTAATAACAATTTTCTAAAAGATAATGTAAAACATCCTTTTTTTTTTTTAATCCCGGTATGGGATATGGCACCACACTTTTTGTGTATTTGTCAGTGTCAAGTATATGGAGTAAACAAGTAAATATTTATTAATTCCCGTCATGGGATAATAATATATGGCGCCATACTTTCTGTGTTTGCCAGTGTCAAGTATACAAAATAATCCCCAGTAAAACAGTGGAAACTTCACCTAAGGCATCGATGGAGTTTAGGAGTGACCACAAAGTCACGATTTTCAATTTTATATCATTTGCCTACACTCGCACACGTTCACGAACACTTAATGGTTAACTATCCACTTTAATTACACATTAAATTTCGAATTTACATTTTCCCGCCTAAACCCACAAAAACATTCTTGAAAACGACACTATACAATAATGACAGACTAGCTAGAGCAGAAAAAGAGAATGTCATCCCAACAAATCAAACTTCAAAATTATTATTTATCTGTATTCTGTACCTGTCTTCGCTTTGGTTGGGTGCGCTTGCTTTTTATCGTGTGTTGTAATTATGAATATTTTTGTTAAAAAATAGATTATTAGCCATTTATTATATCTCCTCATGTAGTTTTACTCAAGTGTTACTAGTGAAATCCTTCGGTGGATACTAATCAATGCTGCTGTACACTGAATATGGCTGACGAAAGACTAGTGGTTCTGAATCGTAGTGACAATTTGGGATTCGGATTCTCTTTGCTTGGCGAAGCCGGTTTGCCACATATTATATACGAGATTGAAGAAAATTCTCCAGCCGCTCGAAGTGGGGAAGTAAGATTATAATTATTATTTTCACACGTCTTGTGCTTTGTATGAAACTTGCCTACCTACCTACTTTTACCTTTATTCGATAACTAACAGAATTACAATAAGATTTTGGGAAATTATAGATACTCACATGTATGTTTCTCATAACTCTGTCTAATATTGATATTGAATCTAATATCACTTTTTTAAACTAAAATTTGGTTCTGATTTGATCAAATAAAAAAATCGTCTTGTATGTCTAGTACTACAATGCAACAAGGTTTTTATTAAGTAATTAAGAGTAATTTATTAGGGTAATAAGTAATATCTTTTATTAAAAGGAAATTTATTATTCACTTTGAAGTAAATACCCATATCAATAGCATATACCTACTGGGTATGTGTATGTATGTATGATTTGTGTACAAGTAAGCATATTGAAATAGTAAATAAACATGATTTAAATTTATATAGATACAGCCAAATTAGTTTTTAAACATTGCTAGAGCTTAACAAAAATGTGGGGTATTTCTAACAAAAATAATAATATAATGACAGATAATTTTACTTGATTTAACACTATTTGTTAAGCATTACCATATTTATTCATGTACCTACTAAATTGTAAAAGTTTATTTCTCCTATGGTAGTCTAAAAAACAGTAGTTATACTAAAAACCATAAATTATGATAATGGTGTCATCATCAATCATAACACATGTCTTTACCACCAACTAAGGCCTGATTTTAACAAAAATAATCACAAAATAGAAATGAAACTTTAAACAAACTAATGAAATAAACAATTAAGGTGATTATATTTATAAACAACTAGCTGTACCCTGTGGTGTTAATCTTATTGATCTTGTTTTTTGCAGTCCTTATGGCATTTCTACACATTTTCATAGCATGTGCCTATACTCTAAGGAATTTGGCAAAATTTCATATGAATTTCAAGTTTTTGTTATTTTATGATACACCAGTAGTAGTAGTAGTAGCTATTTCACTTTTATACATTAAATTTAGTTATACTATCTTCTGCCTGCTATAGCATCTGCATAGACTTCAGAATTTGGTCCAACCTGAATGAAAACATGTGTTAACATAACATACCAGCACACCTGTATTCTCCGAAGGGTTAGGCAGAGGCGTACTTAATGTATGCCCACAGTTCGCCGGTATGTTTAGGTCCCATGTTATAGGGGGCGAGCCTATAGCCATTCACAGCTGCTACTGAGAATTTCATAGAAAAACCCAATAACACTTTGCTCAACCTGGGGATCGAACCCAGGACCTCTAGTGTAGCAGTCCCGCTTGGGACCACTAGACTAATGAGGCAGTCAAGTCAAGTCAGAAAACATGTGTTAGTCCAAGTTATACACTATTTGTGTTCCGATTTTCATCCAAACCTGTACAGCTGTATTTGCATGGTTGTGTAACAAACATCCAAATTCTATGTCATCATCAAATAAATTAAAAAAAATGTTTAGTAATATTAAAATATTGCATCACATTCATCAGACTAAACAAAAAGTAAATAGCCAATTAAAATAAAAATTGCAGGTGATGCAAAAGTGAAGAAAAACTGAAAAAAAAAACCTGGTTTTTATGTTTTGGTACATTTAATAATAGTAAAGCTACCATTATTGTTAATGTAGGTTCTTCAATCATGATTATTTTTTTATTACCACTGGTATATGTCTGGGTGAGCTGGTTTAGTAGGTATCTAATCATGCAGGTCATTTGCCTATTACACTTAATTGTCTACCTGCATGACTTTAATACTCAAACATTGCTAAATATTCCATTTATTTGCAGGTAATGTTCATTTTATATGGTATACTTTATAATGTATGTGTTATTTTTTTACATAATGACCCTAGTTGAAACTCGAATTGCACCTTTTTTGGTAACTTGCTGTTGTTTACCCTGAAAGAGAACCTATAAATGTCATGTGGTACCTTTATAAAATGTTTGAAGTTAGATTGAAGATACTTAAGTAGGTACTTGACTTTATGGGACCACATGAAATAAATTGATTGCATCTATTTCAGGGGACATCAATTATTATCAATATAAAATAGGAAGCTATCCTATAATATCTCGACGACACGTTTGGCGTAGCGGCTGAGCGATTGGCTTCTGCGTCACGTGTTGTGGGTTCGATCCCCACACGGAGCAAATATTTGTATGATCTACAGCTAGTTGTACCGGTTCTGGGCGTTTGTGTATGTGAGAATTTGTGTTTTTAAAACGCATCCACGATACAGGAGAAAATCCTAGTCTGGGGCAAAGTTTAAAAAAAATAATTAAGTGATCAATGTGGCCATTATTTACTGTAGTGATACCAAATGAATAGATAAAATCATGCTATTTCCCATTACTGTAGTAGGTACTGTCCGATCCTTATTGTTTCATGTCATTTGGCCACAATAATCAGAGTTTTTGTATAAATGACTGTATTTGTTTTTGATTATGTAAATTTTGCTGCTGTCTTTTTGCCAAATGACATCATAGATTGAAATAATTGAATTTACTGTACCCAATACGTAGGTAATAATAGGACTTTATTAAACGTGAAGCGACAATGCATTCGCGAGTTCGTGGTGGCTTCCATGACGCACTAGGTCAGCCTGGCGTCGACCGAGGATAGAATTTAATTTACTTACCAATTATATCAAGGCCAAACTACGTCTCTGTAAATACATGCTTTAATTTGCAGTTATTAATTTATTTGTGAGGCCTAAAACAAAATACATATGATGTACCTACCTACATATTAAATAATATGTTATGTAAGCACATAAGATATGTTATTTCTCTTTAAGACATATTTTGTTTTATATAGGACTACAGATGTTTAATTTTAATATTGGTACCTACACAGAGAGTATAAACTTAAAAGTAGGTACGTATATACCTACACATGAACTTCGAAGGCCATGCTAGAGTGATGTTATGATTATATGGGTTTCTGCCAAGGCATATATTTTTTGCCCAAAATGCTTGGGCAGAAACCTAACTATATGTACCTATATAGATACATATACTTAGTTATGACCAAAAGTCATGAAACCTGTTACGTATTGTAGGTATGTACCTACTTACAGTTTGTAAGTCGGTACCTATTTAGGTACCTAACGCCTTGAAGAAATGGAAATTACGAGAGCGTCACTAAGGAAGAAATCAGGGCCGTAGCTACCGCTGTATTAGCCGTATCAATGATACGGGGCCCCAGGGCAACAGGGGCCCCGACGTGTTTTAGCCCTAATACGTAAAATCCTATCTCACTCTAACTTTTATGTCGGACGCTAAACTCCCCCCTAAAAAGAACATATCGATCATAAAAGATCATACTTACTATAGGTAAATGGATTCACATAAATGATTAATCGATTGTCGAGAGGCCGACAAATCTTGATACTGGGATACCATTATTTGTAGGTTGTAAGAAAGAGATGAGGCTATTTAATATGTAGAGCGGCATCTCTTTCTCACAACGTAAAAATGATGGCGTTAACACGTCATAATACGGCCCCAGGGCCCGTCTTGGGCAAGCTACGCCACTTGAAGAAATAAATAGCTAGCACCTATAATAGTTACCTCGATGTTTAGAACATCATGTGGTGCCGAAGGTTGATAACAAACGTGATAGCCGTACGTTAACAATCAGCTCCACACGTGCCTAGCATCATTATTTTTTACAATGTAAATAAATATATTATTCAAAATGTTTTCTTAAGAAGTTTAAAAGGTAGCTTTTACATATTTTTAGGGACGTTACGCTTACGCTTTGAATCTTATCGATAACTCGAATGCCCGATTTACAGAACGATCCACAACAACTTCGAACTAATAAATCATATAAGAAAAGTTACGTACATATTAAATGCAGGTGGGTTCATGTGTCTAATAGGCCGGGAATACATATTCGTCAGATCCCATAGTCAGATAGTATATCCTAGTCAGAAACACTGCGATTTACGATTTCAATGCCTTTCCGATTGTCTGAAGGTCCTATCTACGATCTGCAGACTTTTACAGCCACAAAATACTTACACCTCCGATTCGCCAGGTGATTCTAACGTTGTTGACACCGAATGGACGCATCGTTGCGCTTGCAACTGCAATAGAGCAAAATAAATTACAACTCTGAACGACTTATTTTGCCAGTTTATTACGTTAACTCTGAAAGGAATAAGTTTAAAAATAGTCAACAGAAGAATCGGACGTGTCCATATGTATTGAATAAATACGATCCGATGATAGTCTGATCAGACAATCGGACAAAAATCTGACGTCATCTACCTATATTCCCGGCCTTTAGCATTGTAAGAAGCATATTCACTAACGTAAGCACTACAGTAGTATAATTCCATACAAGTCTAGTACTTGTCATTTCTCTAGGGGCATTGAAGTATAATCATGGACACGACCGTAATCCCATGTAGGCGTGGCAAACAAGCACTCAGTACTGTAGTCATCTGATAGTAGGTTTTTTTTTTACATAACATACCACTACGCCTGTATTCCCCAAAGGGTTAGGCAGAGGTGTACTAATGTACACCCACAGTTCGCCGGTATGTTTAGGTCCCATGTAATAGGGGGCGAGCCTATTGTCATTAACCGGGCACAAATCCAGACTCCGAGCTGCTACTGAAAATGTCGTAGAAAAACCCAATAACACTTTGCTCGACCTGGGGATCCAACCCAGGACCTCTAGCGTATCAGTCGCGCTTGGGAACACTAAACTAATGAAGCAGTCAAGTTTTCTTTTTATTCTAGTATAATTGATCCGTAATGTCTTATATATACATGATTATTATGAATGTGCCTTATCTGGCAGATCCAGCATCGTTCTGTAGCCTCCGAGCTCGAAAAGATCTTCCAGTTCTACCTTGAATTATACTACCTTGGCTTGAATTATTTTACCCCATAATATTTTAATAAATCTCCAGAAAAACTGTTTAAAATAGATAGATATTATATGTTATTCATACTTACTCCATTATCAGTTACAATAACAGAACAGTTAGGTTCCTAAAATTATTACACAGTTCGAGTTGTTACAGTTAGCCTATGTGCATTTGATCCATTTTGTAATTATATAATTGATATAATTCTATTAAAAACCGCGGTCCGCACGCTTTTAGGCTTCCAATTTCCAAATTATCGAGTTATTTATTATTTGCGTCGCTCATGCGTAGTTATTACTTATAGTTAAACATTTTAATCCGAAGTTTCTTAATCTAGTCGTCATACACTGCATCCATTGACAATAAATAACCAATAAAAATGTTTGTTATGTGATTAGGATCAAAAGTCATTTGATAATTCTTGCCATTGATTGGTGTCTGTAATGTGAAAGCAAAACGATAAAAGTTCTTTTACTTGTAATTATTCCCAAGTACTATGATTGGAACTATTTGTACATGGTAACGTGCAGCAGGTGAGACGAACGAGCGTTCACTAAAATTACCAAAACCCAAGAGAATCCCCACGCTCATTACGATTACGATGGATGAGTGAGATGGATCCAGGTAACTAATGTCATTCCCACTCGTATTTTAAATGAACATTCACAATTTTACTATTATATCCAAAAACTACTTTCGAGGTGATGTCGATTGTCTCACACTCAATATGTTTCTGCAGACTCGTCAACTTTGAGAGTAAAGATCCTTTCTTAATTAGTACCTACTTTTGATTCCGAACGCTATTTTTATTGAGTTTTCAAACTAGACGTCATTAAAATGCCATTGATTTGATCTTTATATTTGGTCTCCATTATAATTGTCACTACACCCAATTATTTGTATTGTGTAGGCACGTTTGTAATGATTTCTTCCTACCTTTCAACTCCTTCATACGTACATGCTACTCAAACCAAGGTTTTTCAAATATTTTCTTTAACAAATAATCAATTATACATATATTCTTAAATTGTATGAGAATAAAATCCATTGTTATTGTTACTTTTCAATTAATCTACACTTGTTTCTTTTAAACGGCATTGTGATATCAGGAATATTATTGTAAACTAATAACACTATATAGTGTATACTTATTAGATATTATTACCTTCAGTTAGATCCCTTGCATCGTATAAATAATTGGAAATCTTTTTCCGCTATAAATAAACTGAGGAAACTTGACTTACAGCTTAATTGGTTTCCTTCGTTCTGCCTCCTACGAATTTCACAACTCTGGTCGTTAGCTACCTACAGGAAAACGTAAAAACAACTATAATCTTATTTTATTTTTCATCATAATATCAACTGAAGGAAGCCGACTGCTCAATCAAGGCAAGATTTCTACAAGGAAAGTTCACATGCTGCGAACATCCAACAAGTCTGGACTATGTTTACCAGGTCGTCGGAGCTCGATCTCCTCCGAAACCCTCCTACCATGCGACATCTCGCCTTCAAAAACTTTTACCCTAATAACCACCAGAGGTACGGCCTCTCGGATCATTGGCCATTTGTAAGGTTATAGAGGAGAGACAGATGTCGTTATACAGGTGAAATAGCTCCATTCTCGTTTCACAGCCTAAATATCGCGACTAGACGTTACGGACTTGGTGTACGGTATATTAGCCCAAGCCACTGCAGGATTCAATTATTTTAGCTATTTCGGTAGCTTTAATCATATGGATATCATTTGTGATTTAATAACCCTTCAGTTAAAGAATACCAAGAATAGCACTCTCCGTAGCTCCATGAACTTGAACTTTCTTGCGAGAACTTTCATGTCTACAATTATTATGTATTGATATGGTATTTCCAAATGTATTTGGTAGAGTAGGTATTTATAAAAACTACTTGTAACATGTTAGTTAATTAAAAGAGACCTTTAGAAGTATTCTGAGATGATCTCATGCAACGTAACTTATCAGCATTAAGTAAATCGTTTAATGTAAAACATCTGTGTTGTGTAAATTCTGTTGCACGAACACTTTCGCTTTTCACATTGATAGGCCTTTCACATTAATTTGATGTGGGCTATAATTTCGACTGTTTGCATCTACACATGCTTAAACATTTTTAAAGTTATTAATATTGGCAAAAGTAAAATTTGATCTCGGGCAGGATTCGATCCTACGTGTATTTACCTGATTTATTCTTTCGCTAAAATAGCAGTTGCCTTTAACAATAGCATTAATGGCTTAATTGTCGTTATTATCACGTTTGGCACATACCTACGTATAGTATTGGTTATCGCAATATTCGCAATTTTACCACAAATCATATGTTGTTGTTGTCGTCCAAGAGCTGACCTGACATAAGTGTGGTTAGGTTGGCCTACTAATAAATTAATGAATATTATAAGCGTACACTAATATACATATCCTTACCAATATTATAAACGTGAAAGTTTGTAAGTATGGATGTGTGGATGTATGAATGTTTATTACTCTTTCACGCCAGGACGGCTGAACGGATCTGGATGAAATTTATAGTCTGGAATAACACATAGGCTGCTTTTTATCCAGGTCGGACCCAATTCTGAAGTCCACGCAGACAAAGAAAAAAGCGGCCAGTAGCTAGTATATAATAAGTCGAGTAATACACTGTATTTAGTTATAAAAATCTTCATAACTTCTCCTCGTTGGCATCTAAATGGTTATAACTATTTTATTATATTAAATGGAAATGTATTATTATACTTGTATAAAACAAACAGAGGTTTATTTTGTTGACCATTCATTTTAAAATAAGTTCGTAGGTGGCGTCCAGCTTCCAGACAGAGAGCGCATCAATATGGGCGAAGTGCAAATTTCGCGGGAGACAATGACTCCAAGACTCGTACATTTATCTTGGCGTTCATCTTTGAGGGAAGGTCAAGTTGTGCATAAAATGACAGTCCTTAACAGTCTATCTTACCATAATATTACTAAAGAACTTCCAGATGAGATGATAAGACTAAGTAACTGATTCAATTCAATACTTATGTTAAATAAATTAATTGTTAAATCAAATTTTGGCGTTCTTGATAAAATTTACAGCTTGTTACCTTGGCATAAAATAATGTTAGGTTCTGTGGTTTTTTTAAAACCGACCGATGGTTGATTTTGTCTTCGCGTAAAAATAATGACTGACGTCTGTAACAGCTCAGTCAATGAATCCTCGTTATAAATATAGTTTACACCTTGCGATAACCAAGTCTACGATGACGTGTGGACCAAGGTAGGAAATTACCAGATCAATTATATTTAATTGAATATTTTTATAAATAAACAGTTTTTATACAATGGTTATCTACCATGACATGTGACAAGACCTTATTTTACATTAGTTCAGATTTTGTCGTAATTTGAATAATATTGACTGCCCGTGGAAATTACTTTCCATCAGTAATACGATATCTACACCTAACATGCTAGCTAGTCATACTCCGTGTAAGGTAACGTCAATCTCACACGCTACAGATACTCGTAGCAATCCACAGCAAACTTAATAAACAATGCGTGCGGCTGCGGTCAGAGTTACAGGCGAGCACCGCCACCGCCCGCGCCCCTGTGCTCGGCTAGACGACTGCAATAAATTCCCGTCTGCAAACATATGCCCCATTTTTCGTAACACTACACTAATACATACATACATTCACGACTTTTGCACAGACACACAGAGGTAGACAAGAACTAGAGATCCCCACTTGCTACAATTCTTGCATAGTTACTTCTTTTGCTTCATTCACATACTACACAATTTTTTTTATTGTAAGACATTTCTACACCTATGCAATGATAAGAATTTCTTATAATATACCACCAAACACGGAAATTGATCCGCATAAATACTATAGGTATACTTTTCAGTCAACATTTGTCGTGCGTTCATTACACCTTTGCTATCAGACAAAAACATCAGGCTATCAGACAAAGAAAAACACGCCACGCGGTCGGATTCTCCATCCATATTCCACCGTCTTTAGATCGAAACTGTCAAATAGTCACTACGTAACTGTTTATCGTGTGGACTAAAAAAATAACAGATAAAATTGTATGTAAACAAGTTGCCAATGTTCTATTTCTAAAGTGAGCTCTGTTAGGTGTTATCTTATTAGTAACCGGAACATGAAAGTTAGTTCATCATTGGAGGCCAGCTGCCACATAATTTATATTTCCGCTACGCACTTCAGTAAGAGCTTGATCAAATTTATCAGTAAGCTCAATCCATTAGCGGACCCTCGTGTGATAACGACAAGTTGACAGTGGGGCGGCGAGCGCAGCGGACGCTCGCAGCACTACTCCTCATTACATAAACTTAACTACATATTTCAACGAAATGTTTTTGCTCAAATAATCTGATCAAAGTCCTGTGACCAACAATGATTTTAATACGACCTTAATCAAAGGATAAAAAGAATCGAGTTGTGTGGTTGTTTGAGTTTCAAGTTAAGAAGTGTTTTTAACAAACCGGTCATGATTAATGAACTGCGCCTCACTCAGTGAATCATTGAGATCGCCGCAAGGATGTGGTGATACGGACTTAATCGTCAATAAAGTATTGTTTGACGATAGTGTGTAAATAATAATGTAAACTGTGTTACTGGACATTAGCATATAACAAAACTACTCATGTAATTACTTAAGTCCCGTTATTACTGCCATGTGAATTTAAATTTAAGGTCGGTATTCGGCAGCTTTGCCAAATTCCAATATTACAAGTTCAATTTGATAGTCTAGTACTAAAGTCCCTCACTATATAAGTACTCAGAATATTAACAACTCCGGAGGTCGTTCTTAAACTATAGGTATGGCGATATTTGCCTATTTGGAGATGCACGTTTATTGCTAAAAATTGTCAATAACATTAGTAATAGTAAACTATCGCACGGTAGTTTCGTTGCGTGTGCTCCAGGTCTTTATCTACCAGTAATAATATTGGTCACCTTAGTTCACCGAACTTATGTATAACTTCATCTACTCTGAGAGGTGTGAGACCTTGTTTGACTCTGATCTTTGTCCTATATACAATTTTGAGTCACGTGTTGCTTGTTGCTGTATTCATGTATATTAGGAGTATATTTTTTTGAACCAATCGATTGATAGTATCGTCACTACTTGAATCTGCAGTTTGGATTAATAAACAAGTCACTTTACAGTTAATGTATCTTATTCAGTCAGCTGTGACCCTTCGATACTACCTCGTCGGTATTGGAAAGTTTAACTTTCAGTAGTGCCAATAGATTAAGATGAAATAAGTCCTTAAGTGAATACGCATGTTGGATTACAGGTCGAGGCGGGAGACGTTTTGCTCAAGGTTAATGGGACTGATGTAAACCGGTTCACTACCCGAGAAGGTAAGGAATTTGCCATTTATCACGCACATGCCACTTATCTACGAAACATTCTTAACATACAGATAACTAGCATTGTAATTTAAATTGTAATTTCATCTCGTATGTAAATAATTAACAACAGCCACTGTGATTCAAAGTTCAAAGAAATATCTAGACTGCAGCAGGAGGCACTGTTATAGCACGGTATAACTCAATCAAGAAATTTACGCACGAAGTTATAGAAGAATATTTGTGTTATTAAAACGTCAAGTCTGACCGCTATCTTTGAACTTATTAACACTAATTCAATGATCGCGTTATGGCCGGTTCGTGCCCGACACGCAACCTCGCAATTCTCATTTCACACGTCTGCATACAGACTAACAATAAGAAAGTAACCTTTTTAGTCCGAAATGGTGAAATTTATTTCCCCGACGTCGTTGTATGTAATCAAACCGTTATCACAACGTAAATCTATAAATTATTCTATAGCGTACGACCCGCACGCAATATTAGATATTGTTTTATGTACCTTAGAGATTTAAATTGATTGTTACAGTATTAAAATGCTTGCGACTGTCGTCGGATCCCGTCACTTTAAGACTGAGAAAGGGTGAGTTTAATTTTGGACAGACTTTATTTCAATGTATCTGTTGATGTTATGGTATTTGAACTATGAAATTCGAGAGGAGAATGTATCGTGCCAGCTGCAAGTATAAGAAAATTCGTTTATCACCTAGTGATTTGGTCGAGTTTACGAAGTAAGGCGCTACAAATAAGAGTAGCGACACGCGAAGTAATTTTATAGGTGGCTCTCGGGATCGAGCCGGGATAGCACTTTCACAGTGGCTTTGTTGCCTTTAATGCTTTCATATTGCAGCACATCTTTATAGTAATTAGTACATAAGTTATTATCATTGAAATTTCTTCGTGAGACTTTTTGGTGCTAAACCTGATAGTAAGGTGTGTACAGACCCACAGATCAAAGCGAGTGTGAGGCGATACCTGGCTGCGGCGGCCGAGCGTCGCTCTAGCGGCGCGGGCGCACGCACCAACCACGACAAGTGAGTTTCTGTCGTGATTTTTATATAGATAGGCCCATCGATGCTTGTGAAAGCTTGTTTGCTGATTCATCAACAATATCATGCGCGCTTATTACTTTCATACATTCTATAATTGAGATAACATAAAAACAAATGATACACCTAGTTGTAATGTAATTATGTATTTAAGAATATTACACGTACACAATATTACTTGGTTTATAGGGTAAGTAGCTAACCCCTGTTTCTGTAGTCCGACAGCTGATTTCCGACTACGATAAGTGATTATTGATACTACAATATGAGTCGCGACGGAGGGGTTAAAGCACCCTCGCCAGTTTGGACACGTCACTCTGGATCCATAATAATGGCGTATCTGGGTATTTTAGGGACATACCTAACACATTGCGATCAGATAGGTGTCGATTACTGTACTTGTACTCAACGCTGAATTGCTTTTATTTTGAAGATTTCAAAATAAGGTAAACGTTGTATTTCCTTACAAAGTACCTATATTATCGCGTACATAGTTAATTATTGAAACCTTGAAAGTGCATATGATACTGTCTGCTTGGCTTGTTTCGCTTTGAATATTTTATAACGCAGTTAAGATGTTACAAAATTCTTACCAACAGCTGTTACCAATTGACCATATTTAAACGTTATTCTGAATCGGATCCAACATAGCAATATTCTTAAGGCCACAGCTGATTCTTTTATTCGCAAAACAGTGTTATGCCGAAGAGGACGCGTTTTGCTTTATTTTTAAGGCGAATCCACCACTTACATATTTTGTATGCTACTTAGTATGTAGCTGCTTTATTATAGCCACTAGTTGTTTTGTAACAAAATATGTCGTAAACGAGAACAGGAAACGCGAAGCTTATATTCAAGAGAATAATAAGGGCAGCATCAACTTTTACACTAACAAATAGTAACCTGCGAAATGTTTGACATACGACATCCAACCTGCATTAATTGCTTGCGCCTAAATGAGAGAAAAACAGCATTAAGAGTCGGGCCGAATTTCCCATTTTGCTTGGGAATTCGTAATACCAAAACAAATCGTTGTTCAAACACAATTTAATCAAATTGTGCTATTATTTGGATTGCGATACCGTTAATCTAGACTCTACCATTTTGTCCAAAATACTTCACTGAAAATAAATGTAAGTGGATGCAATTCTGGATACCTTAAGTTTGGAACGATTTTCCAGTCATTTATTGCCAGTGAAGGAGACGAAATGGTACGGTAGGAACCTAGATTAACCGTATGCGAATAATAACACAATTTTATAAAATATTGTTTGGATTAAGATTTATTTTCGTATTACGTTTTTGTGAGCAATTCAGGCTCCGCCGGACCCTTAAGTGGAAATAATACCGGATAAGAACAAAATTAAGAAATTTGATAGGTACCTACTTCCTATAAAAAAAAAACTTAATAAAATCGACGTGTAGACAACTGAATTATAAGAAAACCAATTACTTGAAATAATATACAAAGTATTGATTTGTATCAGTAACAAGTTTTTAGGGATAATGCTAAAAAAGGTACTTAATCATATAAAATTAGTTTCAAAATCTGCTGTTATGAAAAAGAAAAAAATACACTAAAACATTAGTGAGTTTTTAAGTATGAACCCTGAAATGCCCTAAACTACTGTGAGAATGAGTCATCGACATTGTCAAAGGGAACGGGGATCATATTTTATTGGTAGTTTCACTTGGTATTGTTTTGTGCAATATGCGCATACTATAGGATTACTTGTTACGTTTACTCAAATATTATTTTAAAAAAATAGTCTTTATTTTTTTATTGACTCATGTTCACCGTCATAGCCGCCGTCTTAAATATGTCACGGATACAAATCAACAGTTTGTTTATTAACCTTAGCAATGTAGCTAGTTGCGAATAGCTATATTGTTCACAACGCAACAATACTTAATTGCACAACACATAGTGGTTAAAATGTCTAGTTGCTAAGTATATTTTTTAACATAATTCTGCGTTATCTCAAAACTCTCATGTTATTTGAGTGCAAAATTATCAGGATGCGTCACAGGTCACTAATATTCCGACTAATTTTGTATTTTATTTTTCGTATTCATGAAACAACATTTTATTTAAAGTCAGAGACAACGCTGTTTTGCGAAAAATTAAAGCAAGTAGCTATAGATAGAGTGATAATACCTATCTTACTTATCTTCCCGCATATACCATGACAATCAGCGTAGACTGGAGTCATTGTGTCGATCGCAGTTAATGTACTGAAAACGTAGTTTATGTTCTGTAACATAGTAATTGTAATTCTTTTAGGTAGCACGTACCTATATATCGTAATGTATTTTCAAACTCAACGTGTTTAGTAAACAGGCACAATTCGCAAATGAATGTTAGCGGGGAATGTATAGGACTTCATAATATTATAGATAGTAAATGAATAATTCCCGTCAGATCGGGATCACCGCCCTCGAGCAACTCAAATAGTAACTCGTCCAGCAACTCGTCAAGCAACGGGTCGGGAGTGCAGTCGGGCGACAGCTGTGAAGCACTGGTGGGCGGGGAGGACAAGCGTCGAGGGCGCGCCACGCCCAAGTTCGAGGCGTACATGATGACCGGCGACCTCATGCTCAACCTGTCGCGCGTCCAGCACCCGCACCACAACCTCCACGCACCCACGCACCGTACACATTACCATAGGTAACGCACTTCCAATACAGTCTCCTACGTTCTAGAACAGCTAAGTACCCAGTTACGCGGCAAACATCTTCTGAGCCGTTGGCATTTAATTCCTGGTTCTCTCAACGAAACGATCTATTCTTTAAAAGTCATCATCATAAGATACCATGTGCGTCATCCTTCTCTGCCTTTTGGTGTAATAAGTGGTAAATACTGGGTCCGGGACAGTGATAAAATTTGGGCGAGCTGAAGAAAAAGTATATTTGACACTTACAGGCCAATTTAATAAGATAAATTTGCTACATTTATCAGGTACAACTCAACGCCTGCGTCACCTAGTGACAACCGGATCTGTGGGCGTGTAGAGCTGGCGCAGAGGCACAACTCCTCGCCCGACACCGGCCTCGTTGGAGACCATGCTAGTAAAATGTATAAACTACATCACTATCATACTTATAAGGAAACGCCTTCTGCCACTCAGCTTCGACCGTCATTTATGATTAGACGGTTCGTCAATGTATTAAGCTTCCAGCAAATATAGTACCGAGCGATACTGCCTCCCTATTACTGCGAGATGCAGTACTTAGTTAACCCGTCTACTACTTTGATATGTTGACCATCTCATAGACATTCATGACGGTGACAGCTGAGCTCGACGGCTGAACCTTCTCTCCGAGATAGCATTCTCGTAGTGGGTTCTGTTCCTACACTGAGTAAATTTGGTCAATTAACGCCGTACGTAATATGTATCTTCTAACATACCATATAAAAATAGCTCTTCCGTCTTAGCATCAAGGTTAATTTTTTAAAATTATTCTGTGTAAGATGATTAGATGATTGTTTAATATTAAATGTCCAGGTTCATATCTCAGCCGGCGTCACCGGCGGGCGGCGCGGGCGCGGCCAACAACGACGTGTGTGCGCGGGCGCACCACACCGTACGTACCTCACGCTCCGAAGACCATCTGCAGGTAACCAATGCTCTTTTATTTTGACACACCACTTCAGACTGACTTGAATGAGTTGAATGGATCTTGCAAGCACTAGCACACATTGAAAACTTAATCATCTAAAAATGTTAATCGTGCCGGTCCGAACGTAACAATATATCTATTGCCACTAACCTAACACAAATCCCAAAATCCGAGCTCATACTGAGAATTTCATAGAAAAAGCTAATAAAATTTGGCCCTGTCGTGCAAACGTGTACGTATGTATGTCACTCAGTGTGTTGAATATCGCGACGCAAGTTCCAGAAGGAGTCGTCGCTGAGCGCGGTGGCGGTGGAGCTAGAAGAGGACGTGACGTCATCGCTTAATACCTTGCTGGACGCGCGGCCGGACTCAGCCACGCCCGGCCCACGCTCAGACTCCGACCCCGAGCGGGACAGGTGACACACACACAGACACATTCACACACACAACGCTCATGTACATAATGGTCAGAAATCCTATGAATTACTTAGCACCGGACTGCACTGGAAACAAATTGTTATTGATAAGGATAAAAATGAACTTGTTCTCAGAAAGACAAAAATTAGGCCTAATACAAATTGGGCTAGAAATGTGAGGATTCTGCTGGGGATTTCTTTTAAAAGTTGTGACAATGGTCTATACATCTGTGATTTATAGATTTGACGCCGCTTTTAAAATGAATACCTGATTTTTTGCTGTGTCCATGGTGTGTGGAACTATAACTCCCGAAGTGACGCACCATTATGTACTAGAGCCATAACTCACCACAAAATCATCATCATTCAATGTTCTTATAATTTAACCACGCTGCTTCGCGTTAGCATCACTGCTCGGTTTTCTGTCACGACAAAGCAAATTAGTAGAATCAATTACCTCCTTTTCTTGACACTTAGTGGCAAAACTAGAGAGCAAACTTAATAATTGGCATCAATAAAGAGTAAATCCTTTTCCTGGTTTTTTGACGTCATTCTTACGTATATTCGAAATTTAAAACTCTCTCTGAAAGTTGTCATGTGAGTGTTGAGATGAGCTTTTAACACTGGTAGAATAGTATGGTAGTTTTGTTCTTCTGACGGTTGTGTGTGGTAGGATCGTGTGGACGTACAACGCGGCGGTGTCGTGTGCGTCGGATCGGACGCACTGCAACGGCTCGGCCGCCACCTCCAACTCCACTTCCATATCCGACGGCATGTCCCAACGGTAACTTGTCAATTTTTTGCAGATGTAGTTCATAGTAGAATAGTTGACTATACATATTTATAATTATTACGTAATAGTAGGACGATTACCTATTTTTGTAATGCTTAAAAAATTTCATTGGCAACCCAAATAACCGCACCAAACCTACCTACTACATATATTTATCACTGATAACGACAAAATATTCCCTTTTCTATACAGTTGGTAACCTATTTCATTTCTTTTTAGCTTTAATTTTATAATAGTATTCTAGTAGCGAAAATTCGTTATTTAAAAAAATATCAGTCAATTAATCATAGCCTTTTGTATCCGACTCTCGAAAGAATTTGAATTCTCTTCATTCACTGGTAGCGGTTATAAATATCTTTTCATTGTTTAACTTATTCGACAACGTTTTGTTTTCATTTAAATCTTTTTTTTATATTATATAATTCCAATATCGAAATATCTTAAAATTCGAACTTGTATGTACTCAGTAAAATCAAATTTAACTAAGCTTGGCATTTGGACGAAGTATAGAACGTTTACTTACTTGTTTATTAATTCTCGATGTCTAACATTAAAACTAACTAAAATAGTTATTACATTTAGTCTAAGTCGTAGGCAACAGAAATTCAGTCCGAAGCAGTGCTTGTTAACATTAGAGCAATAAGGCATTAATCTGTACTGACATATCCACAAGTATGTGTTAAAAATAAACGTAGTTATACTACTGGGTCTGTGTGTTGTCCGTGTGTGTATGTGTGTGCGTATGTGTGTGTGCAGGTCGTCGTCGCCGGCGTCGCCGACGTCAGCGTCGTCGTCTCTGACGTCAGCGCGCGCCACGCCGCCGCTCCGCCAGCTGTCTGCGCACCACCATCATCGACCGCTTAATGGTAACTAATATAATACACTTCACACAACAATAACACCCAAATTTATGAAATGCAGTGTTGGGCATTAATCAATTACATCTATACTTATAATAAATCTGTAGAGAGGTCAATTCTGTACATGAAATATATTTCCAAAATAACTATCAGCGGGTGATTAGTGATCGATACTGACGCCAAAAATGCAATCAGTAAAATTTTTGTCTGTCTGTCTGTCTGTCTGTCTGTCTGTATGTTCGTTATAGAAACAAAAACCACTCGACGGATTTCAACGAAACTTGGTACAATTGTTCTTCATACTCCTGGGCAGGTTATAGTATACTTTTCATCACGCTACGATCAATAGGAGCAGAGCAGTGAAGGGAAATGTTAGGAAAATGAGTGATTCATGAGAATGGTTTCAAGCTATAGGTAAAACATCACGCTACAACCCTTAGGAACGGGGCAACGCAGGTGAAACCGCGGGCGAAGCACTAGGGAACAAAGTAACTATTCCACGCGGACGAAGTCGCTGGCAAAAGCTAGTTTTCAATAAAAATTAATTGATTGAAATTTTCCACGCGACGGGTTCCATAATGAACTAATTTATTTTTAAATTTACCATCTAATTATGTAAACTACATTGTGGAATGTAATAAATATTGAGTACTAGCTGTTGCCCGCAGTTTCAAGCGCGTCAACCCGTTCTCGATACAAAATGTATAAGAAAAAAAAACCTACTTTATAGACTCCGTAAATGTTACATCAGAATAGCTCTAATATTTTGTCTCTTGTCGCAAACTTATAAAACATTCACATAAACCTTACATATTTCCATACAAACTTTCATCCCCTATTCCCTATTGTTATTTTACACCCTTAAGTGTAAAACTTTTACAAACATTTAATGTCATATTTATTTATATCGAACAGCCTAAAAAATAAGTTTCAAGCTCTAAAAATGACGATACTTCCATATAACTTTTCATCCCCCCCTTTCAACCCCTTACAACCCTTTTTTCGCGTTAAAAAGTAGCCTATGTCCTTTCTTAGGCTCTACACTATCTGTGTACCAAATTTCATTTAAATCGGTTCAATAGTTTTGGCGTGGAAGCGCGACAGACAGAGTATACTAGAAATACATACCACTATGTATATGAATGTATTATTTCTGTCATCAAAATTGTCTATTCCCTATTATTCTTATCCTGCCATATTAGTTAAACAATTTTGGATTAATATAAGGCCATCTCAATTGGCCGCGTAGAGATATTCTGTCGTGTGGGTGTTCGGCCAGAAGGGACACATCAGCTATACTTCGCCTTTTAATTGTATTCAGTAACTTGACAGTTCAAAGAAAAATAATGATACCATACTACAACTAATAGTGTTGGGGTAGTGAACGATTTTTCATAAAGACTGAATGATAAAAATGGTTTAATATAACTTAAAAAATTCGTACGTAAGATGTGGAACGTATAAATTATGAATAATTATTAATAAAAGTAATGTCCTTTTTTTATTTTCTTCTGATAGAAGTAACCTAAGAATAAAAATCACAAGTTAATTAAGTTTTTTCTTACTTTTGTCATTTTATTTCCTCTAACAAACTTCTACAATGTTAATAATGTATATCGTGTATATACATAAAAAATATTAAATTTTAAATAATAGTTAGCATATAAGTACTCCTCGCTATCACTATTTTGCTAAAAACTGGTGACCCTTTAACTGTCAAGTTACTGAATACAATTAAATGTCGAAGTATAGTATACCATCGATGTCACACTTTGGTCTGTGACGACACAAACTTGAGTGTGTGTAGTTACCATATACGAATATGGTAACTACACATATTCAAGTTTGTAATTCAGTTGCTTTAGTACCGAGAGCTTAATCCTATTTGAAGATACACATTTATCAGACTTATTAATTTCTCACGCAATGTTATATACCGCAACTTGGCCAAGTTTACTCAATCAAAATTTATATTGGACGATATAATTTTACTTTGTGGATAGGAAGAGGTACTTGTATGGTATAACGAGAACGCTCTTTACTTTTTTCCAGGTGATATGAGTTTATCAGAAGCAGTGTCGAATATATCTAGTCCAGATTACCAAGATCAGGACGACATGTTCGAAACGGGCCGCGAATGTCCGCGGATGGAATTATCCGATCCCTCCGACTCGGACTCAACGATACTCGTGTCCGAACCTTGCCACAAACGAGCTAAATCGAACTCCACATACTCAAACGAACACGGTAGTGACGTCACGCTTAACGGAGACCACAACAACGACTATAGAATAGTAATACAAGTCAAAGGGCCTGACAAACAAAACGCGAATACGACTGAAAATGTAAATAATAATAACAATAGTAATTACACCCAGAATGGTAAAGAAAACGGACATAACTCACCGGAGAATCAAGGATACCAGGTAATAATGACCTAACAGCACTACACATGTTTTACAAATTACAAATACAAGTTGTATTGTTTTTAATTGCCTCATTAGTGTAGTAGTCCTCAGCGCCATTGCTACGCTAGAGGTCCTAGGTTTGATTTCAAGGTCGAACAGTGTTATAGGGTTTCTCTATAAAATTCTCAGTAGCAGTTCAGAGTTTGGACTTGTGTCCGTTTAATGGCAATCGGCTTGTCCCCTTTTACATGGGACCTACACATACCGGCGAACAGTGAGTGTACATTAGTATACCTCTGCCTGACCCTCATAGGAATACAGGCGTGATGGCAGGTTATGTTATGTTTTATACCTATCA
Organism: Acronicta aceris; assembly: GCA_910591435.1. Lineage (NCBI taxonomy): Eukaryota > Metazoa > Arthropoda > Insecta > Lepidoptera > Noctuidae > Acronicta > Acronicta aceris. Next base: position 12,028,479 of record OU342768.1, read on the forward strand.
AACCCCTGAGTGCTATGTACAGTCGACAAAAGAATTAGGAATACAGGTAGCTAACGACATCTATGTTTTGACAAAGATTGTGCAATAAATTAATGTATTACATAATAATTTGTACAAACGTAGGTTTTTAGCTGGCTACATGCCAAACTCCTGAGCAGATAATTGTTTATACCGAAATCTATGCAAGACGCAGATAAAGCTCGCTGCCGGTATACCTAACTTTTGTGTGGATCAAATAACTTCGGCGTGTTGTTACAGGAGCTTGGCAGCGGGTCTGACGGCGGTTCTGACGAGGGATCTGATGGTGACTCTCTGCACTCGTTCCACTACAGCCCTAAGGCGGTCGACATCCCTTCTGCCGAGCGACTCGCCAAACGATTATACCACCTAGATGGATTCAAGAAGTCTGACGTCTCTAGGCATTTAAGTAAAAAGTTTGTACCGTTTTTTTTCTAATGGCAATTTGTCAATTTTGGTAAAAGGTTTATAGTGAAATCAAGACTTTTGTTTTATGAGTATGTCTTATATTTATACATTGAAATTATTGGGCAGATATGGACCGTATTGATGTGGAAAAAATCAAGTTTTAAAGTATACGAGTATGACAATACGAATTCGGAACGAATTATAGCAACATCTACCTCTTTGATCAAGCGAATGGGACATTACTATACATAAATGAGCTTAATTATATAGCACGAGCTGGTCTCATTCATACAGAAAACAAACTATATTAGGACGCAGATGTCGTTTTTTGTTTGCATATCGAATTCTGTACAAGTAATTTGATGAAAACAAATTTTGATTTAATCTGAACTGGTTTTAAATCTAGTGCTATATAATATGTTCATACAATTAAAAAAACAGGGGTATAAATAGGGTAGTTGACTGGTCTTTGATAAAATAATTTAAATCGAGTCATAAAGTTCTAAGGTATAAGCTTTTCAAGTTCTTTGTGGGGATTGAGTGGGATGTACTATCATTTTTCCGCAAAACGAATGTTAGGATAGAATTTGTATGGCGCATGCACTGTTTGACGCCACAACGTTTTATTTCTTTCTCTGTCTAGCATAAAATTAAAATGATTTTATCTTCCTTATTTTTGAACCGATTTAAATTTTGTTTTTTTTTTCGGTTCTGTGTATGGTCAACTTTTTTTATGAGATCAATAAAAAATATCAGTCAACTGGGCCCCGTGCCCGTGACAACCTCCCGCTTTTCGGTGTTGTACTTAGTTATAGTTTGTTAACAAGATCAGCGCATTAGCGTGTTCACTGTAATGAACGATTGCATAAATTTCCCGCCTACTTAATAATAACGTTATAATAATTATTTATTTTGGTAGGCATCTATAAAAGTTATATTTATAAAACAGTGAGGGGCCGCACGCAGGCGGGTGGCAGCCTCGTGTTGGGCTATTATTGTTGTATGTCGTAGCAACGAGTTCTCTCGCGCGGTGGCGGAGGAGTACGTCCGTCACTTCTCGTTCGGCGGCGCGTCGCTGGACGCGGCGCTGCGCGGGTTCCTGGCGCGGTTCGCGCTGAGCGGCGAGACGCAGGAGCGCGAGCGCGTGCTCGTGCACTTCTCGCGCCGCTACCTCGAGTGCAACCCCGGCTCCTTCAACTCGCAGGGTACCTACTATACACCATACATTGCATCTATCACATCATTATGTTCAATCAGGACAACATTAGCACCATATTAGCTAGTGAGTTTCAGAATTACGAATCAAATTGTTTATCGCACCGATGAAAGCGAGTCTAGACTCGGATGTGGACAATCTATTGAAAAACAGGCGAATATATTTTAAAATATATTAATTTATCAAAGGTTATTTATCAATAACATACACCCTAACGTTAAGGCTAAGAACACACTAAGATTCCATGTAATAGGGGCCAAGCCTATTGCCATTGTCTCATTTATCAATCTTTTTTTTACATTCAAATGATTAGTAAATAATTGTTTTTTTTTTTAATAATATTTAAACAAACTGAATTTACAACGAAAACTACCAATATTTTTGAAATTGATTGATTGTTTTTTCACATCATGAGCTAGCTCCCTTCACGTCTCGTCTCATGAGCCATATAATAAAAGAAACTTCTTAAATAGAGAGCCTCCTTTTTAAAGTCGATTTATGAACCAAGAAACATCATTATCTAGTCGCAAGCATATACGCACTAATCGCTCTCTAATATGCAGCCAGTATAACTGCTCCGGAACTAGTATATTGATGATGATTGTCGAGCATATTGTGTCCAGACGCGGTGCACACGCTGACGTGCGCCATAATGTTGCTGAACACGGACCTGCACGGGGCGGGGGCGGGGGCGGGCGTGGGGGCGGGCGGTACTTTCCGCCGAATGACGTGCGCGGAGTTCATCGACAACCTGGCCGACCTCAACGACGGCGACAACTTCCCGCGCGAGACACTCAAGCAACTCTACCACGCCATCCGCACGCAGCCGCTGCAGTGGGCGCTGTTAGTCTTACACATACCTGCTTTACGATTACGATTTTCGCTCAAAAACTTAATCATGTCGATTTTATTTTTAGGCATACTTTATGCGTCCATACAATTGACAACATTTCATTTTTTAACACCTTGTATTATAATTTTATTTGAAACTAGATTGAAAAATAGGATACCCATATTTTTTATTTTCCCGATATTCAATCATTTTCATATTTATTTTCGACCTTGAAGTTCTTCCCATTCTAATTAGACATAAGTGCCAAAAGACGTCATTTGTACGGTAAAACGGGTTAAACGGTGAATTTTAATGGTCATTTTTTACTCTTAAAATAATTTATTATATTAGTTTAGCATCTATCATAATTATTCATTACCTATTTCGTTGATTTACTATTCTTTCAACAAAATTTCAATTTTCTCAGTTTCCGCCGTAGAAGTGACGTTTTTTCCGAAATAAAAAAAATGTTTTGGAACTCAGAATAGGAAAATAAAGAAACGATATTTTTGTTTTGGTGACTTACTAATTTTGAACGGTTGTCCATTAGCCGCGCGAAGGTGACTGTGTATGTGTGTGTGTAGGGACGCGGATGCCGGCGGGGGCGGGGGCGGCGTGGGCGGCGGCGGCGGCGCGGGGGGCGAGGCGCGCGGCGCTGTGGGCAGCAACCCGTTCCTGGACGTGCCGGACCAGAGCCGCGCCGTCGAGTACAAGAAGGGCTACGTCATGCGCAAGTGCTGCGTCGACGCCAACGGCAAGAAAAGTACGTAACACGAATTTTATCCGAAAATTTCTGACACGGGGAAGTCACCAGGCACAGACAGAGAACTCTGAAATCCAGTATCTACACAGCCTTGTGCGTTATCATGACAACTTTCAGTCGAGCTTCAATACTCACTTATTTACAAAACCCAATCATAATTCGAAATGCGTAAATTGGGGGAAGATATTGCCTCTTCAATTTAAATAGCTTACTGAAAAAGCTCGTACTAGGCCGTCAAATTTTTTCCGGAGTATATACAGGAAAAAATCCCAGCGTGGAGTAACTTTTTCATAAAAATACTACAAGGCAACCCCAAACTCGAAACAGGAACTCAAAAATATCATTCATACTAATATCTCACCGATGAAATTACTTGCGAAAAAACCACAAACGCCTCGAACTATATCTGTTTTTTTAGCACCCTTTGGTCGCCGGGGATGGAAAATGTTCTACTGTACATTACGAGACTTGGTGCTGTATCTTCACAAAGATGAACACGGATTCAGGCGAAGTCAAATGTCCGATAATTTACATAACGCTATCAGGTAACGCTACTTTATACATTTCCTTACATTTATGATGCTAACATAACATGCCATCACGCCTGTATTCCCCGAAGGGGTAGGCAGAGGCGTACTAATGTACACCCACAGTTCGCCGGTATGTTTAGGTCCCATGTAATAGGGGGCGAGTCTATTGCCATTAACCGGGCACAAATCCAGACTTCGAGCTGCTACTGAGAATTTCATAGAAAAACCCAATAACACTATGCTCGACCTGGGGATCGAACCCAGGACCTCTAGCGTAGCAGTCGCGCTTGGAACCACTAGTCTAATGATGCTAATAATTGTCCGATATTGCTTATACAGGGGGAAGCAAAAATAACTTTTCGAAAATTTCCCAAGTGACAAGTAAAAATCATCCTTATCCTATCAGACAGAGTTGCAAATAGGCTTTTACTATAATGGACGATATACATTTATTCAAAATGTTCGTTCATTAATTTATAAATATTCTAAATTTAGAATACACCATGCCTTGGCGACAAAGGCGACGGACTACACGAAAAAGCAGCACGTATTCAGATTGCAGACAGCTGATCAGGCAGAATATTTATTCCAAACAAGGTAACTGAGTACTAAAATATACAAAGTCAATATTATTTTTTACTACTCGACAAGGGGCGGCCAGGCCTACTTGTACGCGTGATACGTTTACAAGTCGGCCTGGGAAGCTTTGTTTATAATCTCGTCTCTATTTTGTTGGGACCTGTATTTTCTAGTTAATAAATTGTATTTAATCTTGAATGTAAAATTGCAGCGACTCCAAAGAGCTATGTTCGTGGGTGGAGACAATAAACTTTGTATGCGCGGCATATTCCGCGGCGCCGCTGGCCGGCGCTGTGGGCTCCCAGCGGAAATTCCAGCGGCCGCTGCTGCCCTGCACGCACACCAAGCTAAACATGGTATACACTGCACTCAACTTCATTTACTCGCATATAGATAGTTAAATGAAACACCAGTCAAATGCCAAATTAGCAGCTAGTTGATAAAACTTTGTTTGTTGGCGCACGTTATAATGTCGTTTGATGTAATGGGCAGCGGGAGCAACTGAGCGAGCACGAGGAGCGCGCGGCGCGGCTGGAGGAGGAGCTGGCCGCGCTGCGCCACGCCAGGGACTCCGCGCCGCACCAGCGGGACAAGGAACACTACCTCGTCTACGAGGTACACTACCATACACCCCGATACATATTAACTATGAATCTACTAAATTTGTCAGGTTTTTTAGAAATCTGTAGGTATGTCAAAAGAATGATTCAATCAAGATGGCAAGATGATTTAAAACTCACGGCGGGAATCAGTGGAGAAGGCTAGCTCGAGACAGAACCCAGTGAAAAATGTTAGAGGAGGCCTATGCCAAGAGGCTAAACTACGGGACATTTTATAGTGTAATCATAAACGAAGAGTACTTGTATTATATTTAGTAATCCATAATAAAGGGTTTGATTATTATTATTATTTCAAAAGGAACCCTTATAGGATCGGTGAACGGTTACCGAGGCTGACGGTAGCCTGTCTGTATTTCAAGACCCTTTTTCAAGAGCTAACAAGTTAAAACTTACAAATAAGTTGGACTATTGGTCCTTATGAATAAAAATCAAGTTAACGCAATAAAAAACACGGCGGTTATGCCGCATATTTTAATACTCGCAATAAAAAACCTTCACCATAACCGCCTTTTCCATAATGACACAGGAGGCACAGACCCAGGGCTCCCAGATTATAAGGGCTGTAAAAAGGATAGAAAGAGCCTAGCTAATACTATAAATATGTATATTGCTTGAGTATTAATTTCGATGCCATAAGTACATATGTGTGCGCCACCTGACATGTAGCAATGAAACCATTATTAGGTACATAAGAACCCCAAACATAAATTAATATTCTATTTTATGTACCTAACTTTTAACGCCGTGATAATTTAACAGACAGAAATGTGTTGCTGGGGAGTTTGTTTTGTTGCGCCGCTTCTTCCCAGCGAAAACACTAGGAAGCGGTGAAGGGCGGGCGTTTTGGGGGCTAATGTAAAAATGTAGTTAAAAATGACTGATGACTGCCTCATTAGTCTAGTGGTCCCAAGCGCGACTGCTACGCTAGAGGTCCTGGGTTCGATCCCCAGGTCGAGCAAAGTGTTATTGGGTTTTTCTATGAAATTCTCAGTAGCAGCTCGGAGTCTGGAATTGTGCCCGGTTAATGGCAATAGGTTCGCCCCCTATTACACCGGCGAACTGTGGGTGTACATTAGTACGCCTCTGCCTAACCTTTCGGGGAATACAGTTATTATGTAGTTAAAAAGTACTAACTAGTAGTCTATCTTGAATAAATGATTTTGACCTTGGGATAATACAAATTATTTAAGTTTTAAAAGTGCCCCAGACTGTGTTATGCCCAAGGGCTCCTGGATGGCCGAAGCACAGTATAAATATAAAATACAGTAGTCTATCTTCATACAAACGGTCGGAACGCGAGTCATACCTACGCGCCGCGAGTACGGTCTCCACTCGGTAGCCCGAGAGTCGCGAATGTCCCGTAGTAACAAACGGATGTTGTGATGTTTTTGTGTGCAATTTGTGAATATTTGATTGAAATAAGCACAAGTAGGTAATTACTTAATATGGCAAAGATAAATTATAAACTATATTATATACATAGGTATTATGGAATTATCGTTATGTATAAAATTATTATGAGAGTAATAAATGGTAGGTTTAGTAAGATTTACATTATAGGTAATTTACTTTTTTAGTAAGAATTTGTACTACATAGTTAGAGGTTTTGATCGCTGTAGGTAACGCTGACGCGATGAGATAGTTTTATGTTCACCCCGTGGTGGGGTCTGGCAATAGTCTTGAGACCTTATTGCCTTGTCTTCTCAGTTGAGGCGCAAATATTTTTCAATCGCAAATGTATAATTGTGATTTTTTTATCTTCCAATAAAAAAAACATGTATTTTTATTGAATACTTCCTATTTCATACACAACGAATTTCATTCTTTTAATAAAACACAATATTTACAATCACAAAACTAGACAGAAACTCAGGTAGGTAGGTACGGGAAATTAAAATACTTACTGTAGGCGAGCAGCCCTAGCGCGTGTTTTCGTACCGCGCGGCTGTAGGTATTTATTTCAAGGCCAGGGCCGAGTCCCAATACTGTATATTATATTTATACTGTGGCGGAAGGCTAAGGCGACCCTACCTATACAGTAATTCCCGTTGACCTAGAATCATAAGATTTGGCAAAGAGTAACATCATAGTTAAATCACAAGTTAAAGAAAAAAATTCGAAAGTACCTAGTTATATAATTTTTTTACTTAAACTTACATTTGCAGTGTGGGAAATGACTGAGACGTATAATTATACTGCCTATATTGTTCTGTTTTGGGTGTTGTAGATAAAGAGGTATCGCACGTACGCGAATGTGATGCGCGGACGGGCGGGCGGGGCGGGCGCGGACGAGGCGGCGCCCGCGCTGCCGTCGCGTGCGCCGCCTGCCGCCGCCGCGCCGCCGCCCTGACGCGCCATGGCGGTGTTTGCCGCCTGCGTGCTGTGACCGTGCCGCGGCGCCGCCGCCGCCCTGACGCGCCATGACGGTGTTTGACGCCTGCGTGCTGTGACCGTGCCGCGGCGGCGCCGCCCTGACGCGCCATGGCGGTGTCTGCCGCCTGCGTGCTGACATCGTGCTGCGGCGGCGCCGCCCTAACGCGCCATGGCGATGTTTGCCACCTGCGTGCTGTGACCGTGCCGCGCTGCCGCCGCCGCACCCCGCCGGCGCCGCCTCTAGTCCCGTCTTCCCGCCAGTGCGTCTGCGAGTGTGCGACTGTTAATCTTGTCGGTGTCGGCTCGACCTTCTTGCATTATGCGCAGTGATTTATAAAATTAAGTGAGTGATTTCCCGGCCGGTCGGATACGTCAACACTCATCGTGGCCCGTGTCCGTTGAATGTAGAATGCTGACAGCTGCACGATAACGATGCGCGTGATCGCGTGCGCCCGGACGACAGCCGGGATATTTTTATAAATTTCATTGTACTACTGAAGAAGTTCCGTTGTACTGTTCCAGCTCAGCAGTAATACTGAGAAATTATACGCTTTAATTATTCTCTTTTACTATCACAAATATTGGCTTAATTAAGGTACTGTAAGTAAAATCATTCATCATTCCAAGTTAAAGTACAGATTTAAGAAAGTGATAAAGTGGCTAGGTGTAGCTGTTGAATCATTCTAATTCCGCATGATATTCATTGGTATTTTATTTGACAACGGCTGAATTTATTACAATATTGTAAATAGTTTTTAAAATATTGAGACTGATACATGAAGTTATTTATTTCGTTCGTAAATTAACCAGTGTCAAATCTTAGGCATCGATAGTGTATCACCCCTAGGATCTCAGATGTTATTATATTATAGCTATAGAATGGAATGTATGCGACTGATGTATATGAAATCTTGTGTTGATCAATCATTTATACTTGGGGGGAAAAATCGCGTATTAATGTAATACAAGCTTTATTTAATTTTTTAACAGTCTAATCACATTAGGCACATAGTGATAGTAGGATATTAAATCTGAATTATGTAATCTATTGATGATAAGTGTTGCAGCTTAAAACAAATAATATTTAGTGCTTTATAGCATCTGAAAACCATAATGCTAAAATGAACAATTCAGTTGTATCAGAATGGTTGTCCAATGGCACTAAAACTATACAAGTAGTGACATTTCATAGAGAAGATTGTCAATAATCAGAAATAATTCTGAAGTCATTGAATAACGACTGAGTCAATAAAATAAAACTTGTGGCCCAAATTATTTCTAAACCACACTAAAAGACAGCTGTGACTAGTACACAAAGTAATAATTCTATATCCAAAAACTCGTGCAAAATAATGATGATTGGTAAGACATTTACATTTTCTATATTATATCGATTCCAACAAGGCAAAGCTTGAAATAAAAGTGATTACAAATTTTGCTTTAGATGTAATACTAATCATTGTAAATAAATCAATATTTTTACGAATTGTTTACATGTTACTTTTATTTTTATATGTTTTACTTAAATGTATAGCTTGGCGAGTTTTGTTTTATATAATTAATGATAATTAAAATGTTTGCTACATGTTTGTGACATTTAAACAGCCTGTATGTGATATGTTTATTCCTCTCATAATATTATCTTGCTGTATGTATTTACACTGAAACAATTTCCACACTGGAATTTTGTGAAGCATGAAAAATTTGATAGATTTGCTCAAATTTGTTGTAAAACAAATTCCCTTGCAGTTTCCTTGAATAATTATTTCAATAAATTTTACAAATTCAGTAATATTACAAAGTAGTCAACACGAAGTATTATAAATTAATCTCTATCGGTAAGTATGAAATTAAAATGTTGGCTGTGCTGGTGTATTTAGACTTACAATCTGATTCTGTGTGTAGTTATTGGAACTTGTTATAGCATTATATTATAACATTATATTATGTTATTTGCCCAGCCTCTACTATCATTATCATTGTAATTAATAAACAAATTAAAATTACCAGTATATTTGGCATTTTATGCTTATGCAAAATGTAAATAAATTATGTGAAATAAATCTCTTGGGAGCCTGATAAAATATTGATCAACTCTAAAAGTACATAATAAATGTCTAAGTATTTGAAACAATTATGTAATAAAATAGCCTTAGTATATTTTTCTTTTATACCAATCATAACCCGTTTGAAATAAATATCACAAAAGGAAGTCTGTTTCTCTTCTAATTCACTCCTTTTGTTAATAGGTGAGTTGACTGTTATTAAAGCCTCATGAAAAAGTCAACTATAAAAAGAACCGATCGTGTGACTGACACTGTTATACGTAATTTTGATAACATAAAAAAATTGGTCGCTAATTAGTAGCCAAATACCAGAATCTGTCATTGGTTTAAAAGTTACAAGGGTTTCTAGGTGGCCGATCTGGAGAGCGCTCCCCCGCTCCCTTGGCCCAATTTGAACCTCAAATACTAAGGCGCCTAGCGTAGATCCGTTTTCTCCCTAATTTAGTAGCTAATTTGTCTGTATCAATCGCCAAATATCAGAATATGTCGGTCACTTGTTCAAAATTTGTTATAAATGTTTCTAGGTGGCCGACCTAGGGATTATTTCCCCAACTTGTCCACATTTATATCTCAAAAACTAGGGCTACTAGCGAAAATCTGTTTCCTCCCAAATTTAGTTAATTAGTAATTTTTCGTTAAGTCACAGATTTAGTCGTCTTAGTTTAGAAGTTACTAGCGACCCGCCCGCGGTTTCACCCGCGTTGCTCCATACCTAAGAGTCATAGCGTAATGTATAATAGCTTAAAACCTTCCTCTTGAATCCTATCTATTAAAAAAGACCGCTTCAAAATCCGTTGCGTAGTTATAAAGATTTAAGCATACATAGAGACGGACAGACAGCGACAGCGACTTTGTTTTATACTATTTAGAAGTTATAACAAGATCAATTTTTAAGGTATAGTCCAAGAGTAGTACGTTTACGAAAAATTGACAAGAAAAAATATTTCTATTATTGTGTATTATACTTATAGTTTCATTGGTCTAAAACTCTTGTCATTAGAAGCTTACGTCCGCGGCCGGCGTTGCTTTGCGGTGTCTCATAGAACATTCGTGTTATCTACACGCTCGTCCGACGTCAGCGACATGAGCGTACCCAACATTTTTAAAGGGTGGGAGGGCAGAAGTAAATAAACTAAGTAGATAGTAGAATATTAAAAATGCTTTTTATTTATTGACTGATACGTTTTATTTAGGTAAGTTCTGTACTTATACCCTACACCTTATTTCAATAATAACCTGCTAGGGTTCATATTTAAAGTACCCAAATGAATATTTAATTTTGTCATTCTATTAATTTTGGCTAAAAATTCTTGGGTCAGAGAGCAGGATGTGGAGATACACCACCGTGGGTACGAAATGGGGAAGAAATCAAGCCTAAGTATAAAACCACCCACAAATGTTCACTGACCTGGTATAGTCGTGCGACGGGTTGTTTGGACTGGTCTACTCAAAGCCACTGTGGCTCTTTCTTCAAAAGGCCATTTTAGACATTATCTTGCATTTTAACTCACATATTTGCTACTGAGTACAGTACTTTGTCTGGATTTTAAGAGACCATGATTCTCTGAGTTTGTTTCACTGTTTCTTCTCAGAGGTCGTCAGTTAAGAAATACCGGTGCCATCCAGTAAAAAAAAACATTGAGTTGTGTCCTTAAGACTTATTTACAGAAATAAACATAATATATCGTACCTATTAGTTTTAAGATAAAATGATCAATTAAAGGAATCAAAATCCATGTAATATTATTAAAAGGATACAAATCCTTACTAGCAATAAAAATGTGAAATTTGTGTTTGTTACATGTATACCTAAACCACTCAAACTTGGAAGAGATAAGCCACCTATTGATCCAGTCCTTTGGAATACAAGTGACACTATGGACAACAGCTAGTATTTAATGTCTGCTGTACTTGTTCATTGTTAAAACTTTGTTCCAAATGAATAATCTGTATTCTTTTGTAATGTCCTCTGCAAAGGATGGGCTAGTAATTTGGCAATACAATCATGAATCTTTGTTGCATTTCTTGATACTTCATATACATAAGAATAGCCATTATCCAAATCTTGTAGTGCATCATATATCTCTTCACATTTATACAGTGAACAATCTTCTTCATGTGCCAGCAGTATGTCTATGTAGAAATATAACTGCTTCTTCAAAAAGTTGAAATATGCATCATCTTGAGGTATTATTGGAACACAATTTGATCTCCCATACAAAACTATCATGCGCACAACATTAGAAGGAGGGACCATACATTCCCCTTCTTTATATTTAGGTATTTCAACTTTCTGCTTTATCAACTGGAAAAGCTTTTCAAAATCAAATGTTTCAGATGTACATTCCTCAGGATTTATATAGTCTATTGCATTTATTAGATCTTTCAAGTTGTTAGTAAAATTTTGAACCCAGCATGGTTCTGTACCTTTTAATATTACAATTGCAAATTCAGTCTTTTTATTGATAGCATTTTTTGAATGTAAGAAGAAATCAAGCACTCTCTTCATCATGTTGATAGGGGTAAATGTTGTGCCATCACCCAGACGATACAATGAGTTATGATTGTCATAACAAACATCCACACAAAGTATAATCCTTTCTGGCACATTAATGTTGGGCACATTAGGCTTTTGAAAATTGGCCATCACTTGCTCCTGCAACTCGGCAAACTCTTCATTTTCCAAAGCTGTTGTGTTTGCTGTTACAATTCTGAAAAAGAATGAATTCTTAAAAAAACATGAATTTGTATAAAGTTTGGTAAAGTACAAAATAGGTAAGTACATATATTTTAATAATAATTTTTCTAGGGAGGGTTAGGCTCTGCCGGACTTAACATACCAATGTTAAGTCCAATGTAATAGGAGCGAGCCATTAACCGGGCACAAATTTAAACTCAAAGATGTTACTGAGTACATATTTCATAGATAACCACTTTCCTCGACCTGGGAATCAAACCCAGAACCTATAAGTGTAACAATCGCACTTGGGACCATGGGACCACTAGACTTGAGGCAGTTTATTAATGAGTAAGTTATTTTTTTTATGATATCAACTACAATACATACCTTGAGGGATTTGATTGTTCTGAATCACTGTGAGGGTTGTACGAAGATAACAAATCCGGGACATCCATTCTGAATTTGTTTAACGTTCTTGCAGTTCTATGGCCTAGCCAAAGACATTTAATACATTTCTCTTTTAAATCTCTTTGGGCCTAGCCTATTAGACCGACTTTTATTTTTATTTGTATTCAGTAACTTGACAGTTGAAGGGTTACTACTATTTGGCAACATCACAGTATTACTGTCAATGTGTCATTACGACATGACAATTTTTTCCTTTGACAGTGACTTTTAACCTTGACAACAATTTTGTGTCATTCTCTGTCTGTTGCGTTTGATTTGAATTGTTTTGGAAAAATAAAAATTAATATATTTTTTCCACAAAATGTTAATTAAATGCTAACAATGTTTACTGACGGCGAAGAGATAGACACACAATTCATAGCTGAAAATATTGGCTTCTTAGACAATTGCTTTGATAACTCTTTTGTGTTACAAAGTTCTCTGCAAATTGTTAGAGATCATGTTTCGGAACAAAATGATGTTGAATCATGGAGTGTAAAAACATGTAAGAAACTGAACAGTTATTTACAGAGCTCCACAATATCTTTAGATTCTACACAAAATATTCTAGTGATACCTCAAACAGAAAATAATAACAATAAAAAGTTAAGGGACTGGGGATTACCAGTTGAAATTGCTAAGAAATATGAAGAAAGAGGCATTACAGAAATGTTTGATTGGCAGGTTACTTGTTTGGGTAACTCAAAAGTTCTCTTTGACTGTTGTAACTTAGTCTACTCTGCTCCAACTTCTGCTGGAAAAACACTTGTTGCAGAAATATTAGCTATAAAAACTATATTGGAACGCCAGAAAAAGGTAATTATCATCCTACCATTTGTGTCAATAGTGAGAGAGAAAATGCATTATCTCCAAGATATATTGTCAAGCTCAGGGATACGAGTTGAGGGTTTTATGGGTTCTCAGTCACCACCTGGGGGCTTGTCAGTTGCTCATGTTGCTATATGCACCATTGAAAAAGCAAATAGTTTAGTTAACAAACTTTTAGATGAAGGTACCATAACAGAGTTAGGAGCCATTGTTGTTGATGAATTACATCTGTTGGGGGACTCCAGCCGTGGATATATACTAGAACTACTTTTGACCAAAATTAAATATATGTCATCTATTTCGAATGATGTACAAATACAAATTATTGGAATGTCTGCTACATTACCTAATTTAGACACTCTTGCAAACTGGCTAAATGCAGAGTTATTCATCACACAGTTTAGACCAATTCCTTTAGATGAATACTGCTTGGTTGGAAATAAATATTATGATAAACATGGAGAATGTGTGAACTCTGTAAATCAGAGTATAACTGCTGAAGGAGACCATATCTTAAAAATTTGTTTGGAAACCATTAAAGATGGATGCTCCATACTCATATTTTGTATGACCAAAAATTGGTGTGAAAGTTTAGCGCAGTCTATAGCATCGTTATTTTATAAAATAGGTTGTGAGTCCAGTGAAGCAGGGTCTATTCTGAGAACCCAGTTAAAATCTGATGGTATCCTAGAAGTTCTAGAACAATTAAAGAATTGTCCTGTAGGATTAGATCAAGTTTTAAAAAAAACAATATCATTTGGTGTTGCTCATCATCATGCTGGGCTTACATTTGATGAGCGGGACATTGTTGAAGGTGGATTTAAATCTGGGGCGATAAGAGTGTTAGTAGCGACATCTACACTTAGTTCTGGGGTGAACTTGCCTGCAAGAAAAGTAATAATTCGATCACCAGTGTTTCAAAGACAACCAATAAATATTTTGACATACAAGCAAATGATTGGAAGAGCTGGAAGAATGGGAAAAGACATAAAAGGTGAGAGTGTTTTAATTTGCACAGAGGCTGAGAAGAAAATTGGATTTGACTTGATGATGGGTACTTTAGATCCAGTAAAGAGTTGTATTGAGAGTGAGGATAAATACATGAGGGCAGTACTGGAAATGATAGCTAGCCAAGTATTGTCTACTAAAGAACAATTAGATTTATATTCTAAATGCACATTACTGTACAATCAGCAGAATACCATAACTACACAAAACTGCCTTTTAGACAATACTCTGAAGGAATTAAAAAACTTTGAGTTAGTAAGAACTCAAATTAAAGGTGATGAGGAACATTACATTGCAACACCCTTAGGGAAAGCTTGTCTTTCGTCATCCATGGCACCAAATGATGGCCTGTCTTTATTTTGTGAGCTGCAGAAAGCACGCCAGTGTCTGGTCCTGGAGACAGATTTGCATCTTATATATTTAGTAACTCCTTACAGTGTAAGTAGTCAATGGGGTAACATAGATTGGATACATATGCTGACTCTCTGGGAGTCTCTAACAAGAGCAATGAAAAGAGTGGGAGAACTGGTTGGTGTACAAGAAAGTTTCATAATAAGATGTCTCAGAGGAGGTAATAAGGCAAGCAATGTACAAAGCAAAGTCAACATACATAAAAGGTGTGAATGATAAATCATTTATTAAGAAACATCACATTGGTCACAAGCTAGGCATCTAAGTGTTCTTTTTAAAAAAAAAATATTTTTTGTTCAAGGTTTTACACTGCATTGGCTTTGCAGGACTTGGTAAATGAAGTTCCACTAGCAGAAGTAGCAACAAAGTTTCAGTGTGCTCGTGGTTTTTTGCAGAGCCTACAACAGGGAGCAGCCACTTTCGCTGGTATGTGCAATATTTTATTAGCATTTTTAAAATATCTGCTACTAGCACAAGGTTTAAAACCTACCTAGTGCTAGTATATGTAATACTAATTGTTGATTCATCAAAATTGGTTCAGCGATTTCAGCGTGTAAAGGTAACAAGCAAACAGTCAGACAGACTTACTTTCACATTTATAATATTGGTTTGTATTTAGAATACTAATTGAGATATTCCAATTATTATACATTTTTAGGGATGGTCACAGCATTTTGTGGTCAGTTAGGATGGAAAAACATGGAAATGTTAATATCACAATTCCAAGACCGTTTACATTTTGGGATTCACTCTGAACTGCTAGAGTTAATGAAATTGCCATCTCTAAATGGTATGAGAGCTAGAAGACTTTTTGATTCAGGTTTTGAAACAATTTCCAGTATTGCATTGGCAGATGTGAATACAATTGAAAATGTTCTTCATAAGTCTGTACCTTTTCAAAGTGAAAAGGTAAGGGAAGATGATGATGGTGATGATATAAGAAAATGTAATAAAATAAAAAGCATTTGGATAACAGGTTATTGTGGTATCACTACAAAGGAAGCTGCTGATAATCTTATCAAGGAAGCTAGAAAATATCTGTCTCTTGAAATTGGCATCACCGAAATCAAGTGGGACAGTAAATCTGTTGCTGTTTCCGTTTCTTCAGAAACCAAACAAAATAAGGACATGAATAATATTGCTAGTGGTATATTAACTTCTAAAAATCAAGAACTTGACATGAAAAGATTGACTCTGTCTGATACCAAACTGTCCACAATAGAAAAGAGTTTGACTAATGAAAACTTGGATTTAAATAATACATTCGTCACTGAACAGGATGTGTTAGATAAATCAAATATTCATATTTGTGATAAGAACTCACAAACGCAGCATTTAATTTGTGCTGATGAAATCTTGACTTTTGCAAAAAAAGATGATTCTATTAAGACAAGTGGCAATACTTTGAAACAAAGCGTCAATCGAAGTGAAAATGACAGTGCCTGTTTATTAGTCAAAGATGAAATTATATGGGACTCTTTAAATTTCACTGAAGCTGGTTTAAATAATATATCAAAGTTGCGCAAATCAGACAAAGTATTTTCACCGAATATCAGCTTTGGTGAAATTGAGACTAAACCTTCTGTATCTGAGAATATTATTACATCAGAAGTTATGAATTCGACCTCACATTCAACTAAAGACATAAGTTTATTTTCTTCGGATGGCGATAATTCGAGCTTATTTGAAGAGAGTTTGCCTATAGACGTATCTAGTAAATTAATCGGTAATGAGCCAACTCTATGTAGGCAAGAGACAGCTGCAGATTATGCTAGCATTAATTCGAATACAATCTTAAATGCATTTAAATCGACTTTAATTGAAATTGAAGATGATAATGATGATGAAGATATCAAATTGGTATATGACGATGATAAGAGAATTGAAAGTGTAGTCGCAGAATTTGAAAACAGTCACGTCAAAGTTGATAGTATTCGAACGAATATTAATCATATTTCATTTAAACACAGAAAAAACTCTTACAAAGATTTGCAACCCGTTGTAAAAAAGACAAAAGCTGATCTTGACACAAAAATAGTAAAAAATAAAACATGTATTCAACCGGAGATAAAATGTTCTATATCTAAATATTTTACGATCGAATTTGATAAATATCAAATGCAGTGTTATGTATTAAGAGGAAATGATATAATTGAGAATTTACATATAGTTCAAAGTGTGCAATCTGCATCTATTTACCTGCATTTAAAACAAATGAACTTGACTAATATTATAGGTAGTAACATAGGTAAGCTTTCCAAGCCTGTTTGCAAAGAAAGTAATGAGGGCTGCCAAATAAAAGGGATAATCATGTATATAAGCCAAGGAACAAGTATCTTTTTAGACTTAACCTCTTTAGACAGTATACAAATAATCAAGAATAGATTACATAGTTGGTTAAAGAAGAACACGTTAAAATTAAAAATGCTGTGTTCTAAAACTATGAACGTTCAATTAAAACGTTGGCTCGGTGTAAATCTGTCGACTGCATCGACGAACTGCATCGATATATCTTTGATAGAGTGGTTAATAGACAGCAGCGAAAAAATACCGGAAATTGATTATCTAGTAGGTGTTTTAACATTTTTATACTACCTCCTTTTTATATCACGCTGAATGATAAATGAACGAAGAAAATAGGTAATATATATGTATGTTTGTGTTTTTAGACCAGAAAGTATTGTGGATTGGATTTCGCAAGTGTATCGTTAAAAGTAAGCAACCAGCCAAAAAAATTCAAAAGTTTAGATACTTCGGAAGTGCTATGCTTGAAGGCTTGGTCCTTGTGGACAATTGCCGAAAATCAAGAAAAAGCTTTACTAGAATGTCAACAACCTGCTCAAAGTATAATTGGTGTGTATGTTTCGAAAATAGTATATCTACTCTGTTTTATTCTTCTTGATAGTGGCGACACCCTCTCTCCAGCGTTTGAGATAAATTATTAAAAAAAACTCTTACCCCTGAAACTACCGCAGGCAGTTGCCCCGGCGGTCTCCTCCCACTAAATCCGGGGTTGGGTACTTCTAGAAGCTTCACCAAATAATGTTGAAATCTTGACGCTATGATTCTTTGCCAGATACCGAAAGTCAAGTGTCAAAGATTCTAGCTAACTGTGAATATTACGGAATCACCATCGATAAGGACCTCGCAGCTCGACTTTTGATTGATGTAAGAAATTCCCAAGAAACTTTGCAAAAGAAGGCATACAAACTTTGCGGATATCATTTCAACTTCAATTCTTCGAAAGATGTTGCCAAGGTACCTTATAAGTTTCGCAATACGTACATACAACATGTGGCAGTATTTCTTTTAGTGATTAAAAGTTTTATTAAATCCTGTACTGTTTTACCAGGTTTTAGGTATATATAAAGGGCGTAAAGTAAGCACCAAAAAAAGTGTATTAACTTCGCACAACAGTCCCCTGTCAAGTATTGTTATTTATTGGAGGAAGCTTAATTCTATATTGACGAAAACTTTGTACCCTCTCACGGAGAAGGCTTGTATATACAGCGAGGGCGATAGGTAATATGCTTTTTCCTATGTATGTTTTATTACAAATACCTGCAGATTAATTCTGCTTGGGAAGTGAAAGTACTTACTGCCGCACTCAGATACGTCGATTGACGTTAATAAATCATAACCATATATTGCTTTGTACATCTTATTTTCCGGACGTATTTGAGTGTGTTGTCAGCGTACACAACGACACATCAATCTGTACGGTTTGATCTTTTAGCCACTACCCTTATTCTGTAGTAATAGCGGCGATTTTTGTAGTGCAACCCTATAGGTAGATTGTCATCAGCTAATGATTCATTTACTTTAATTAATGTCTTTGAGTACAGCAGTACCTAAGATAGAATAGAAATTAGTTAATGTGTTAGAGTGTACCTAAAGTTTCTACTTTACACATCGCTTATGGGATTTTATAATTTAAGATTTCTATCTTAAATTATAAAATCCCATAAGCGATGTGTAATTATTGTTCTTAATGGTTTATAATTATCTCGTCATGCTAAACGATGGTACCTACACCTGAAACAAAACATAAATGAATGTGAAGTAAATGAACTAGCTCGCATAAAAGGAATACCGGCACGGTGTAAATGACAAAAAGTGTTTTATTGTAAGCAGTTTACACACGTGCGCTACGGTATGGTATGGTGGGTAGGGAGGATTAAGGCGCTGTGCATAGTCAACATTTAGGTATTTGAGGGGGTGAAGCAGATGAAGTGGGGCACGCGTAGTCCCGCCTACGGGGCGCACCGGGCGAACGTCAACCATGCGCGACGTTCTTTAAATACAGAAACATAATTTCGCGACATTGGTTAAGTGCACGTTTGGCTTAGCGCGCCGCTGTCCCGCTTGAAATCGCGCTTCCACGAGTTCGAATCTCAATAGATACTATGAGTTTTTTTTTATTTTTTAAAATGTACACACTTGTTTTCTTATTTTTTTAAATAATTAATTAATAATTGTTATTTAAAAAAAAAAAGAATATAGAGAAACTTAACAGATTCATCAGACGATTAATAAATAATTCATAAATAAAATGGCTTGGGCGTAGAATGGTCAATTCTAGAAATGGCCTATTCTCAAAACGGCAATTGTCAAAATTGCGAAAAATTAATATAAACAGACATTTTTATTCCCGTATATATTTTTCTTCAGAGTAGTATAAAAAACAGCCACCAAACTTGATGGTTTATTCTGAAGAAAAATAATACAGATACAGAATGTTACAAAAGACTGTAGTTATACCAAAGGAGGTCATTGTACTCACCACTATGAACATCTTTACTATGGCGCCTGCCCTAAAATCGCTAAAAAATATTTTTTCTCGTCTAACCTTTTCGCAAAACCATACGTGCCAAAAAAAACTATGCCTTTTTGAGAATTTGGCATTCTGCGTCTAAACCATACGATGAACTAGTAACTAGTAAAGAAACGAGATCATTGCGAGTTGAATGAGGAATTACTCAAAATTACTGTATAGTAAGTTGTATTTTTTGAATTGACCATTTTGAGATTCGAATGCAAATTTCAATTTATTCAATTTATATTGTGATCATTTTGAGAATTCGTCATTTTGTGCCTAAGCACAGTGGTATGTTATACATAGATACCTACTAAAGTTTATAATTTACAAATTAATTTAAAATAAAATAGGTATGTGCAAAGACAACAATTATGACGATAATATTTATTGTGACAAGCGAAGATTTAGCAAGTACACACAATGACGACGCTAACGTGGCCGCCGTTACAAGAATTACTTCTGCCGGTATTGGTTATTCGCAATTTTAAGAAATTACAGCATGTATCGACATACCCATATTTACGAAAACCACATATGCTCAAGATCCCAGATAAACGATTTGATTTGATTTGATCAAGACATCATTTATGAAAAATGGGAATCAACATCTGACGAATCCTGTGGCAGCAGTAGCAGGTTTTAAGAACGCATAGCTGCTGTTGTCATGGATTTTTTGCTGATGATGAATTTGGGTACGTCCATACATGCTGTAATGTCTTCGAATTGCGAATAATTCTCCAGTGGACTCGGGTGAGATTAAAAAAATAATCCTATCCATTAAATCAAATGCTGTGGGTTGTGACAACATCAGTCGGAATATGATCACCACAGTTTTGGACCACCTACTCCCTGCAATTTCTCACATTGTAAATGCTTCACTTGAATCGAGTTCTTTTCCGTCTGCGTGGTGCAAAGCACATGTTTTGCCTCTACCTAAGATTCCTAACCCTTCTCTCCCCAGTCATTTTCGGCCAATTTCTATTCTTCCTTTCCTGTCCAAGGTTCTGGAGGCCTGTGTCCACAAACAATTCTCTCGCTTCATTTATGCAAATACACTCCTAAGTCCCTATCAATCTGGGTTTAGACCAGGTCACAGTACTGTGTCTGCACTCCTTAAGGTGACTGGCGATATTCGGGCAGGCATGGAAGACACTAAGGTTACTGTATTGGTACTGGTTGACTTTTCCAATGCTTTTAATACCGTCAGTCACGATATCCTTTTGTCCATCCTTTCCCATTTCATGATCTCTCCTGAAGTGCTGGAATGGTTCTCATCATACCTTCGAGATCGCCAGCAGTCAGTCCACATTGAAGAGTCTTTCTCAACTTGGTGCAAGCTGGAAACTGGCGTTCCCCAAGGCGGAATATTATCTCCACTGCTTTTTTCAATTTTCATAAATTTTATTACCCAAAAGCTTCAGTGTGCGTATCATCTATATGCCGATGACCTACAGATTTACTCTCAATCTAGAATAGAAGATTTATCCGTCGCGATCGAAGCAGTGAACCACGATCTTGACTCAATCAGGGACTGGGCTGATAGATTTGGTTTGGCAGTAAATCCCAATAAATGCCAGGCTATCATTTTGGGCAGCCATCGCAATATCTGCAAGTTGAGCAATATAAATATTTTACCAATAGTCTTCAATGACATAGCCATACCTGTGACTTCCAGCGTCAAAGATCTCGGCTTGAGTTTTGATCCTACATTGAGTTGGCGATCCCAAGTCTCAAGTGTAAGTCAAAAAGTTACAGGTACTCTGCGATCTCTCTACCGCCTCAAAAATTTTCTTCCAGCGCACATTAAAGCAATGCTTGTCGAAACCTTAATTTTCCCCATAATCGACTATGGTGATGTTTGCTACTTTGACCTGAATGCAGATCTGCTCAATAAATTGGACCGCCTTCTCAATAATTGCATTCGATTCATTTTTAATCTCCGTAAATATGACCATGTCTCAGAATATCGAATAAAATTGAAATGGTTGCCCATTCGCCAACGAAGAAATTTGAGGGCGCTGACTACTCTTTATTCTATACTTTTTTTCCTAATTCTCCATCGTACTTATCATCTCATTTTCAGTATATTACTTCCTTCCACAATAAACATCTTCGTTCAACTAATAATCGTCTTCTTCGATGTCCTTCTCACCACTCTGACTTTATACATTCTACCTTCTTCGTCCAATCAATACTGTTATGGAATGCTCTCCCCCTTGAAATCAGAATGATAAACAGCCGGCAATCGTTTAAAACTTGTGTGCGCAAATACTTGCTGGATAAAACGCTGTTAGATTCATCTCGACACTGACTTTTCTTTTTATATCTATTATGTATTGTATATATGTATAGTATATATGTATTGTATTTTATGTTATTTTATATTGTATATATTTAAATATATATAAAATAAATATTTATGTAATGTTTATAGTTTTGGTAAGTCTTCAAGTCACACATTTAACTTCTACTCTTTTAGTGCATCTACCATGATCGTCTCTGCACCACCCTAAGGTCGTCTGGTAGAAAATGCCTAAGGCATTAAGACCGCCTTTGTACACTTCTGTACATGAAGCATAAATAAATAAATAAATAACCAATACCAGCAGAAGTAATTCCTGTAACAGCAGCCACGTTAGCGTTGACATTGTGTGTACTTGCTAAATCTTTGCTTGTCACAATAAAATCGTCTTTGCACATATTGCATCTAAAATTGAATCCGGAGATCAAGCCAATCCTTTATTCTGCTATGAGTAACAGCTGTAAGAAGTTACAATCGAATAAAGAACTATGGCTACATATAGTTTGCAACTGCTGATAAAATGCATTATGTCAACGACTCCTCGACTATGAACTGGTGAGTATGTATTATTGTCTTGAAATTCTGTTGACGGTTCAACGAATAGCACATCGTTATTGATTTCTCTGAAATAAAAATTTCTTCATTTTTTGTTTTGTTATAAACAAAAAACAACAAAGTAATTCTAAATCACAGTAATTACGCGATGTGTACAAATACAATGGATATATGACTGGGTGGACAGACAGATAGGTGGTTGTCACGCGATCTCTTTGGAGGATAACTCTTCGGAATCGTCAGCTCCCATGATTGACTGACGACCTTCGCCCATCTGTCGATACTTGCTACACATAATTTGATTACAAAAGTTGAAAGTGATTTTCCCAGGGTTTTCGTGTTCAGAATGTAAAATTGAAGCAAATAAGTTTTTAAATTTTGACATACTTACATGATTGTTTATATCAAAAAAAGTTAAAAGCAAATAGCTCTATAGGTCCAGACTACATCCCCCCTGGTCTCCTCAAAATGTCAAAAGAGTATATTTCGGAACCTCTCTGTCATATTCTTAATCTAGCTATAAGCACTGGCAATTACCCCTCACAATGGAAACTTTCAAGAGTCACGCCTATACCTAAATCCTCGAAAAAAACTATATCGAAGAATACCGACCCATCGCGATTCTCTCATCTCCTGCGAAGGTCTTCGAGAGCATTTTGCATAAGCATATCAACGATCAAATTAGCGCCTACTTATGTAACGAGCAGCACGGCTTTAGGTCCAAGAGATCTGTGAACACTAACCTCATAACTCTTGTTGACTTCATTTCCACCCAGCTAGATCACAGACTCCAAGTTGACGTCCTCTACTTCGATTTCCGGAAGGCGTTTGATAGGGTCAATAATGACATTTTGCTGGCGAAACTCTGTGCTATAGGTTTTGCCCCTGGACTTCTCAATCTGATCACGGACTATCTACGAGACCGTCAGCAATTTGTCAAATTGGGTATCTTTAAATCTAGACCCTATCACACGCATTCCGGGGTAAGTCAGGGTTCCATTCTTGGGCCTCTACTATTCATTATTATGTTCAATGACATTCCTACAGTAGTCAGCCACGCACGATGCTTACTATATACAGATGACCTAAAGCTGTACGCAGCAATTAAAAACGAGGAGGACTGCTTGGCACTCCAGCGCGACATCGAGGCGGTGTATAAATGGAGCGTTGATAACAAACTTGAATTCAACCCCACTAAGTGTAATGCTATGACCTTTAGCCGAGCGCGGCACCCAGTTGTTTTCGATTATAAGTTAAAGAACGAAACTATACCTAAATCGTCGACCATGAAGGACTTGGGTGTTACATTCGTCCGGGGGTTAACATTCCATGATCACATGGTCGCGGTTGCCAAGGAGTCCTATATTAGACTAGGTTTTGTCCTCAGAAACGCACGTGACTTCCAAAATACCAGTGTCATTCGAATCATTTATAATGCGCTGGTACGTAGTAAGTTGGAAACCAGTGGGTCTATCTGGAGTCCCCTTGAGAAAAGAAAAATTTCAGTACTCGAAAAAGTACAGAAGGCATACCTTAGATATCTTTACAAAAGGGTCTATGGATACCCATATCTTTACCCCACCAAGTTTCTCCTGGGTTGTCTCGATTACAATTCTCTAGAAACCAGAAGGAACCGTGACCAAATTGTCACGGTGTGCAAAATCCTACGTGGAAAAATTGATTCACCTGATTTGTTTAATGAACTGTGTCAACTCTTTACCCCTAATAACTATCTAAGAGGCAGGAAACATAAACTGCTTGCAGTGCCAACTTGCCGTACTCTAACCCGAGCAAAGTCCCCAATATCGCGAACACTCTCTGCACTCAACGATCTCCTGAACTCGTGCCCAGATATTGATTTGTTTGAGGATGGATGGGTGAGGCTATTGACGGTATCCTTGAAGTTGTGCGAGAGGGATCTATGATCGACTTCAATTTGGTGCGAATCTGTGATATGTTTTAGATTATTGGAATTATTTAGTATATTACACCATCGTTCTATGAATGAAAAGCCAAATGAAGCTCATAATGTAGTAGTTCTGAAATTTGTTTAGTTAATCAAGAAATTACAATTCTATTTAATTAGTGTAATTGGTCTATGACCGTTCTAGTTAAATAAATAAATAATAAATAAATAAATAAATCATGTGATTTTTTGAGAAAATGATGAATATCCACAATATTATGCATTTAGCATTTAGAAAATTTGCCACTTTATCGATTTATATTGCGGCCACTTTACAAATTCGTCATTGTGCTATAGTCTAAACTATGGTCATTTCGTCGTCGAAGTTGTTCATAATAATGTCATTATGAACAACTTTCACTATAACTCCAACCCTAAAATCGCGAAAAATAATCTGCCGAAAAAGCTCATTCACCCGCGACTAAATGACCTCTTTTTTTTAAAGAAAAAAAGACTAAATGACCATAGTTTGTTGATTGGCACCACAGTAAAAGTTGTTCATAATGATGAGTGATGACTGTAATGACCCCTTTTCGTATTTCTGCACTCTTTTGTAAGACTGCAAATAATTTGAATATTATAAACTTTAGTAGGTATGTATGTATCACTTAGCACTGGGTTTCGGTGCAATATGACGAGTTCTCAAAATGGCCGTAATATAAATTTAATTAATTTAATTGGCATACGAGTATCAAAATGGTAAATTGTAAAAATGTCAAATTTTCTAATATAAATATGACAGTGACAAATTTTCATTTGTCATAATTGCCATTTAGAAATTGAGTAATATCAACAATGTACATTCTGATGCACATTGTTGATATTCCTCATTCAACTCACAATGATCTCCTTTCGCATTACTCACATTACCTACAATATTTTGTAACACCATATATAAGCATACTCGTGAAAAGTTTTCTCCGATGGTTCATCTACTGACGGATAGATCACCAGACGATTCTTTTTACTATAGAATGCAAAAAAAACGATTCAGGAAAATTTAAAAAAAACTTAGTAAAAGCTTATAAAAAAAGAGAATTAATAGGAAGTTAAATAATAATTATTGAAAATTTATTTCAAACAAGAAGATAACAAAAGTAAATAATAATAAAAAAAAGCAATTATATGCTACAAATAAGAAAATCAACAAAAAGTGAAAAATTATTGCGGGGTTTGAACCCAAGACCAGTGCATATCTGTTCAATACACGATACCGCTAGACCAATCGAGTTATAGATTCACCCATCGAATTTACGAATCTATAGATAATCTATTTGTATGTACTTACTTTACAATTCCTATCATGAGTTTTTGTTTCATCGAATAAAAATGAATATTATTATTATTATTGTAATAAAATAAATAGCTTTCAAAACGACCAGACATAAAATTATTTCTGAGCGGCGGGCGGAACAAAGTGACATAGGTCCATCAGGCAGCGCGCCTCAGCGCTCACTGTCGCTTACCGTAGAAATGAAAGAGAAGAAAAAAGACGCCACGATGCCGCGATGTTTCGTTCGACTCGTGCGAGTTATTTATCATGATATTTATTAATTATTAAACATATAGTATTTCAATCAAAAAATAAAAACAACAGTTCCCTTTATTTTTATATATTACGTCACTGTTATAAATTTGATCAAGATTTGTTAATAAATAATACAGTTACAACTGCTAGAAATTTAATTTTAATGGTTATTTTATGATTTTTTTTTATCGAGAAAATTTAACGAAAACGTGTTTTGAAAACAAAGGTTCCCTCGTAAATATGTTCAAGATTAACATATATTTTTATTGCTGTGTTAAAATGTATACTTTTTGCTAAAAAATTGTTTTAAGATGCCTATTTTGACTAGTCACAGCGCCTTAATTAAAATGAGAGCTTGCCGCAAACTTTATTTATTCTCAGGATAAATCCATCATACACAATGTTCACGTGCACTGGCCGAATTAGTATGCATGAACCGAACCTACAAAACGTGCCACGAACATTTTCCATCCCGTCAGAGTACTTGTCGCTACACAGTGGTGCAAGTGATGACGTTGTGGAGTTCAATTGTAGAAATATATTCAAAGCCGCCCCTGGCTACGTCATTGTGTCTGCAGACTATTGTCAGCTAGAAATGAGGATACTCACCCACTTTAGCGAAGATCAGGTGTTGATGAAAATTATGAAATCTGAAATGGATGTATTCAAGTCTATTGCGGCATCTTGGAGCAATGTTTCAGAAGAGGAGGTAAGTTTTAAATTAATTTTATTTATATTTTAATACAGGCAGACAGACTTATGGTTACTGTTTATTTAACATTGCCACGTAGAAAACACAATTTACCCTCTGTATAATAGTGTTATACTAATAATTCGCGGTGATTACAATTTACAACAGCAGAATTTTTATATTTGTAAAACGTGTTTAATATGGCGAATTTCCGCATTTTCCAGTTACTATCGACTTTAATTTGTTAGTTTTTGATGCGCAAATATTTGCGGTTTTAATTTTTTTTTTATATTTGGCTTAATTTTTATTGTGACATTATATTATTATTGGACTAAACAGAGAATTATTAACAGGTAGATGATGACCTCAGGCAAAAGGCCAAGCAGCTTTGTTACGGAATAATTTATGGAATGGGTAACAAGACATTGGGGAACCTTCTCGACATAACGGAGATGGAGGCGGCTGTTTTTATGGACTCGTTCTATAAAACTTATCCCGCTGTGAAAGTATTCACTCGGTCGGTGATAGAAGAGTGCAGGGCGAGAGGATACGTCGAGACGTTCACTAAACGTCGAAGATATTTACCTGAAATTAATAGCAACTTCATGTCTAAAAAGAGTAAGTCTTTAACCTACTGTCTCTTAAAAAATATTTTGCTCGCTGTGATTGTAAAAGATCTTCATAGTTAAAACATAAATACCTAGTTATATTTCATAATAGAAGCTATCCTATCGTGTGCACCAGGTGCGGCTGAACGACAAGCAGTTAACACTATGATCCAAGGAACAGCAGCGGACATCGCAAAAGCCGCTATGTGTTCCATAGATACAAAAACTGATGACCTGGAACCCAAACCTCGTCTTATACTGCAGATGCACGACGAGCTCATATACGAAGTACCTGCAGCACACCAACAACACTTCATAACCATGATGAAACAAGTGATGGAAGGCAGTGTCAAGTTAAGAGTACCTTTGCCTGTTAAAGTCAAGTGTGGACTCACGTGGGGCACATTGAAAGAAGTCAAGTTTTAATCATGAAGTTTATATTATTAGTTCTATTTACGTGGTAGTCTGCATTCTGTGATATTTTATTCTTTTCACGTGATATTTTATAAACGTAATTCAATTTGGCATTAAAGACAATAATCTACATAATGTATTAAATTACCTTTTTATTGAACTTAAATAGTAAAGACGCCAGTAGCTACATAACTAAAAAAATATTGCGATATTTAAAATCAAAACCTTCGCTCGACTCCACTTCACATCTACATGTACTTCTTTCATAAATAACGTAGAATTCGAGGAAATGAAAAAACATGAGTACCGCTTTTGTTCATGTTCACACTATGTATTATTAAAAAGATTGAACGTGGGTGCACGTTAACATAGTCGCAGTGAAGTAGTTGCCAAATCTGTGCAGTAGGACCACTACATTGCTTATTTATGAAACAATTACCTATTACCACTCCTTGGGCCTTTATTAAAATCATTGACCTTTCGGGATATGATAAAACATTATAGGTACTACCTCATAAGTAGTAGTAGTAGTAGTGGTCCCAAGCGCGACTGCTACGAGTTCTTGGGTTCGAGCAAAATGTTACTGGGTTTTTCTATGAAATTTCTCAGATTTGGCAATAGGCTCGCCCCCGCCGCCACTCGCCGCTATTTCATGGGGACTTAAACATACCAGCGAACTGTGGGTGCAGATAAGTACACCTCTGCCTAAACCTTCGCACACCATCACGCCGCAAGGAAGTACCTATATATAAAAACGATAATAGGTAAGTAATCATGTTTCACCATAATGATAATAATCATTAATTGATTTTAAAGTACTTATCTACTTGTTGTATAAAATAATTATTTAATTGAATAGGTAAATGTAGGTACGAATTTACGAGTACCTATGAATAAATTATTTTTATCGTATCGGAGGTTCGAAATCGGGCCTTGTTTCCAGTATCGCAGCGCCATCTCAGCGGGTTTTCCACGGTTTTCCCCTGTTTTTCGCGACAGCGGTAGAGGTCGTGGGGTGCGCGCGCCCCCCTGTGCGCAATCAATACCTGCGCCGTCCGCCGCCGTCTCGAAGGCTAGCTTGTCACCCTCTGTCACGTCAGCCGAGTGCCGACCGACGCGCTCTTACCCGACCACTTCACAATTCAACCTGGATGAATTTTCATAATCCTTTTCCAAATATATTATCACTAGGTCTCGAAAAATGTGCGCATTAACTTGCAGGCTCAGCCGCTCGCGAAGCGGCTCGGAAATATCGCGCGTGTCTGTATAATATACCGAACATGTTCTATATTTGAGTTTACGTCTTCTGAACTAACACAGCAAAAATGCACCTTCACTTTGAGAGGAACATAAATGCAAAATGCGACTGCTCCATTCTGTCGTTATCTTGGATGGGGAAGGTGCCCGACGAACTGCCGGAGGTGAGTTTAACTTAGGTACTTATACTAGTGATTGTGAAATGCTTGGCTGAAAATTTCCGTGCTCGCTGCAACTTCGCTAATGTAAGGTAAAAAGGTATGTCTACACACTAATTTAGATCTTGAGTGTGAACTGGGTCATTTTGAGTAAAAAGTAGTTATAATGCTCTATACCATTTTAGAATTCTAATTCGGGAAAATATTACAGAACATAGAAGTAAAAGCTCTATGTGGCATTTAGTTTACATTGTTGTACTTAACTACATATGTAGCTTAGGTAGATAATTGCTAAACTAATGAGACCTCATCGTGAAATAATAAAATATGTGGGTGATAAACAAAAGCCTATACAGTATAACGTCAATATTATGTCGACAGGCACAGGCACTGTGTAGGTACCTGCTACACAGTGCCTGTGCCTGTCGACATAATATTGTCCCATTAATCATTGTTTTATTGTTCAAAAGCATCCAGCTTGCATGAATTTTTTCACTCCAACTAAAATAGAATTCTTTCACCACATTCAATCGAGTCTAATCGCAACTGTTATCTATATTCTGACGATGAACCGAAGTTCTAAAGAGGTGGGAGCCTTATGGGGTCCTACATTCTTCGGCTCTACGAATTCTTTACCTACCTACCTATTTGATTCCATTTCTATGCAACGCTTGGTTTCCATTAGTAATTTTGTAACGGTACTGCGAAACATCCAAGACTGTAGCAATTAAAGTTGCAGTAGGCCCATAGTAATGGCAAGAAAATATTGTTTATTATATGACTGTATCGAAACAAATTAAATTGTCGCGAAAACTGGAATATATGGGGGAGTTTAGTTCACGCACAAGTTCCCAGGTGTTGACTTAATGCGTTTGACTTGACCCTAGTCTTGCTTGATGCAAAGCACAAACTGGGACGGTGCTATCTAGCCAGGTGGATCATTACGTCTTACCACCAAGCGCACTGAATTTGGTTAACTTTTATGACACGCGTTTCTTTCTTCGCTAAGTACTTAAGTACGTAAGTACCTATGCCGTTATTAATTTTTCTGCAAAGAAATTCTCATAAATATTGGCCACACAGTACAGGACACCTCTGCCTATCAATTTTCATAAATCTCATAGCAAAACATTTTCATATTTTCCCGAATTTTCCGGGAATATTTTCTTTCCTTAAAAGTATTTCTTTCCCTAAAGGCCTTTTTTCGGACTATCACAAACATAAAATAGAAGTAATATTAGGGTAGATAAAGGGCCATATGAATTACTTACATCGAGCAGTTTTGTAAAATTTTGTACCTACTAATCTTCTTTATCTATCTTTATATATATAATTCTTCTGTGAGTGTGTATGTCACTGAACTTCTCTCAAACGACTGGACCGATTTTGATGAAATTTTTTGTGTGTGTTCAAGGGGATCTGGGAATGGTTTAGATCAAACGACTGGACCGATTTTGATGAAATTTTTTGTGTGTGTTCGGTTTTGTCCGCTGTCCGCTGTATTTCGCTTTATACGTAGCGAAGCACGTACCGGGCCGCTAGTATAGGTATAAAAATTAATTGCTGTTCGTTAGTCTCGCTAAAACTCGAGAACGGCTGGACCGATTTGGCTAATTTTGGTCTTGAATTATTTGCGGAAGTCCAGAGAAGGTTTAAAAGGTGAATAAATATGAAAATGCTCGGAATTAAATCTTATTTATCGATTGAGGCAGTACGAAGTCTGCCGGGTCAACTAGTTCCTTATAGAAATAGTGGTACCGTAAACCGGGGTTACTTTGATCATTTTTGAACAATGTTGGTTTATATATTTTTATTTAGCAAAGAAAATCAACAAAAAAATTAATATCGGTTTTATCAGCTCTTGATTTCAATAATGAAAACCAAAAATTGATTACTAGTTTTTTCAGAAAATATTTAAATTCGGGCGATAAAAGCTAAACTCGTTTTGGGGTTACTTTGATACCCATATTCTTTGTTACGTAATTTGAAAGTCGCCTCAAATATAATTCTTTATGAATTAAAACAACACAAATCTTTCAATAGTAAAATTAAACATTGTAATTTCTATTAGTTGAGTTTGATTACATTAAAAAAGGGCAGCGCTTTTTATAACTCATACCTAATCTACCAAATTGCATTCCTTTTCACATAATTTCCATTTGTTTATAAACGTAATTTTTTATCAAAGTCATCCCACGATTCAAAGTAACTCCGGTTTACCTAGAACTTTGGCGGAAATATATTAAATGGGTTCTCATTAGTCACAGCTAGTTGGAGACATGAACTATGAGCTGGCTTAATGAAGTGGCAATGTCTACATTTTAAAATTTCCAACCGATTTCACTCTTTAATAACTATGTATAAGGATGCCCGAGGACTCCAGGAGCCTTAGGGTTTTCTTAAAACAGGCGTCTTCAATATTGTACATATATTGTACAATATTGAAGACGCTCAGTTTCTCTCAGTTTTTTTAATCAATGTTAATCGGAAAGGTCGAGTAAACCTTGGCTGCATCTACAATGTTTTCTATCTAGGCAATTTTGTCGGGTCTGTGAATTGTAGGCACAAAGCCTACAATTCTGTGATTTACTAGAAATTGAATGAATGAAGTTCAGAGCCCAGTTCAGAGCAGGCTGAGGGAAGTGGTCGCATAAACAGGAAAGTGTCGGATTGAAAGTAAGCAAAACCAAGACGGAGTATCTGTTCTGCGACTTCGGTGGTCTTTCCAGTACTGTGTCCATATATCAGGATGGAGTGTCGTTACCAGTCTGCTCCAACTTTAGGTATCTCAGGTCACTTGTGCAAAGCGATAGCGGAATTGACCGGAACGTTGCACATCGAATCAACTCAGTTTGGATGAAATGGCGACAGGTCACAGGAACAACTTGTGACAGACAGATGCCTCTCAAGCCGAAGGAAGGAAAATCTATAAGTACATCTATAAGACTGGTCATGTTGTATGGATCAGAGTGCTGGGCCGATAAGAAGATGGATGAAAGAAGACTGCATGCAGCGGAGATTAGAATGTTAAGGGGGATGTGTAGAGTGACTAGAATGGACAAAATAAGGAACGAGTATATTAGAGGAAGTCTGAAAGTATCGCCAGTAACCGAAAAGTTGAAGGGAATCGTTTGTCTTGGTATGGCCATGTGATGAGGAGGTATGAAACGCATTTAACTAAAAGAGAACAAAGAAAAGATGGATGGATTGTGCGTTCCGATATCATGGGAAAGGGAGTGAATGATGAAGTGACGGCTGATAGGGATGAATGGAAGAAAAGGACATGCTGCGCCGACACCAAATAAATTGGGACAAGGGCAGGAAAAAGAAGAAGAACGAATTAAGTTCCTCAGTAATCTGTTTTTTTAAGACACCAACGTTATATGTAGGTACATAGGTAGGTAGGCACAGACGGTACTGTAGATACCTACGTATGTAGTAAGTACCTATAGGTAGCCCGTTTATAAAAAAAAGTTGTAGGTACCGCAAATTATAAATCCATATTAACTTTGCAACTGTTGAGTAATTTCCCAACAGGATTCTGTAGAATATAGGTACCTAAACGTGATTCTAATTGGGCGGCGACGACGTATGGATTAGCAGAGCGAGGCGTGTCAGTTCGTAAGTGTACCTAATAT
Source organism: Acronicta aceris (assembly GCA_910591435.1). NCBI lineage: Eukaryota > Metazoa > Arthropoda > Insecta > Lepidoptera > Noctuidae > Acronicta > Acronicta aceris. The sequence continues at coordinate 12,061,194 of OU342768.1, forward strand.
CTAACTAATTGCCAATTTCGCCTTCGATCTCCGGTTGGCCGCCGTTGTCGGGACGGGCATGCACCATAACGTGCTTGTTAATTGCCTGACTTCCTTAGGAAGTGAGGCAATTGAACAAATGAACCTGGTGCTTGTAGCAATATTTAGTTTTCAACATTTTCTTTAGGAATGGTATTTGTCTTACCTGTGCTATACTAAGTGCGTCTCGATATCAGTGGTAGATAATAGATAGGTAAGTAGGTACTTATAGGTCCGGTAGGTAGGTAATACATCATAACTAGTGGTAACATGAAATATTGCACGGTTCCAAATAAATGGATCAAGAGTAAAAATCGCCTAGAAACTCCTTGGAGTGCATTCGAGATGGTTCCTTTCCTGGTTATTGATAGAAACCCTTGTGTACGTTCGAAATGTAACGACATAGGTAGATACCTATTCCTTCTACAACAGCCTTCAACAGTTTTCTTATTAATGTAATAAATTCAGTTCACACATGTAGGTATATTGTTAGACTGTAATTTACCTACAGCGATTCCGTGGCTTTTATAAGGCCAAGGCCGGGAATCGAGGTAGAGCTTATTGTAATTTGCAAACGCAACTAAAAAAATATTTGTTGTAACAGGAGGAAGGCTGGAAGTTAAACCGCAACAACTATTATCAAGAAGGTTGGTTAGCTACCGGAAATGTGCGCGGCGTGGTTGGAGTTACGTTCACATCGTCGCACGCGCGTCGCCCGCACGAGCTGCCATTGCGTACAAACTATAATTTGCGCGGACACAGATCAGATGTAAGTACCTTTATTCTGTTTTGTATCATATTTCCCAGGATTTAGAGTGAGTGTTTTAAAAATACACACAAAAGTCAATCATGGACTTTGACTTTTTTTGCAATACGAACCTACATTACACAAATAGATCTCGTGTCGAAGCGTAAAAGAATTGTGGCCAATAACTTCATTGATTTTCTATTTAGGTCTGGAATAAACATAGCTCTACTGGAATTTGTCTACCCTCTGTGACCTAAAAATTTAGGTTATGCATTTAGGGTTCTTGTCAAAACAAAGTCAAAAGTTTTGTTAAAACAAAGTCATCTTTATATTCTTGACCACAAATAAATACTAAACCGTTCTTAACCACGTTTCTAAGCATAAGCATGGAATTAATGCCAAGCCAAAATATAATGTATATAGCTCAGTGGGCCGCGGCGGACACCCTGTGACCGCCAATAGGTCGGGTCCAGGGGGCCGCGTCGGACAACGTGTGTCCGCATGCCCTCGAACACTACAGAAGCCTCTAGGAGTCTGGTCGACGGTCAGCGTTTCGACTATTTTTACTAAGGCAACTGACCCGCGTGGCTAATTGGCGTAAAAAAAATCGAAAGCACTTAGAATTTATAGACGTTTCAACAAAATTTCTCCAAAAATCTTGTAATGAGTATTTTTAACCGTTTAATTGTTCAAATCGTTAGGTAAGTACCTAGGTACTATGGAGATCCCTTTGACTCTTCATTTGACAGGGATCTCGATGAAATTTAGAGACATAGATTATAGTCTGAAATAGCACATAGGCTGCTTTATATCCAGGTCGGATTAAATTCTGAAGTCCACGCAGACGAAGTCGCGAGCAGAAACTAGTATTATTACCTATAAATGCGAAAGTATGTCTGTTAGGTTTTCAAGACTTTACCGCTAAACCAATTTTGATGAATTTTGGCATAGAGAGAAAATAAGCCTTGGAGAAGAACGTAGGCTACCTTTTGTCTTGAAACATCTTTTGACATGATAATATAAATGCTAAAGCATATCTGTCTGTCTACTGATATATATATACATATATGTAGAGATAGATTGGACCTTAGAGAAGAACATGACATAAGTACCTGTCCCAAACATTCCTTTGAAACCACCGGCTACAGTTAGTATATAAAAATTGTGATAACCACGTATCTGTAAAAGGCACATCGCATGATCGTATCACATGAAAATGGGCAAAAACCTAAGTAGGTATAGATGTGATTCAATTTATATAACAAAGTTTACATAAGAAGTAGTAGACACACGAATTTGAAAGGTCCCTCGGTTTTTGGATGACAGAAACCTTTTGAAGAGCGAGCTCTGCGGTCTCGCTAATGACATTCTATGAATACTACCGGTCCCAGTCGAAAACTCGAGTATAAATAATTCTGAGTAAAAATCATTTTGGTGAGTGCTTACTAGAAAATATGCTGAGTAGGTATTCCACTATCGTTTGAAATACGCACTCTTTTATTGCGAAAGAAATCCGTATTAAACTAAACCGCGCTACGACGAAGTAGAGATTTGTTCCAAAGTGGAAACATGAGATAAAATTTTGTGTTTGTTATGCATAGGTATGGGTATAGGGGTAATACCCATACCTATGCATAAAAATAAGCCGTGCTAATATGGTCCAAGGTTGGCAGACATTTTCAAAAACGAACTGTGCTCCCATCACGTGTTTTCTTACATCTATTATAGTTATTTTTCTACAAATGGTTTGGTATAAAGATACCTATTAGAAGAGGAGGAGAAAGACCTTCTCCAAGGTCTATTAGTATTCCATTCTCTATTTTTTCTCTATGTCCTGGACATAGACATAACTATTGTCTCTAAAAGTCTTGGGATACGAATAAAATCAAATTAAATCACACCGTCAAAAACATACTAATTTTAGGTGTCAAATCAAAACGTTATTAACTTCTCAGTTGTAAACAGAGTTAGAAGATAAAGTTTGCACAGTCTAGAGAGGGTTGTGTATCTTAAAAAAGCTTTGGAATAAGAGGACTTCGTTAGATTCAAAAGGCACAGTCCTCGAGCGCCTTACACGACTTTGTTTTAATCCCCCTATCGTGTAGGTATGAGTGGCACTCGTCGGGGGCCTACGCAGTAGCCCTTTATAAATTTATTCAAGCATATAATATTTACAAGAATAATGTCAATTTTTTGTGCTTATTATTCGTTGACGTCACAGCTTGCTTTAGTTGTCAATAAATGGCAGTTAATAAACAACACCTGCAGTGGACATACGAAAAGGTTATTAGCGAAGTTGGAACTTTTTGTTGATCGCGTCGAAACAAACTGTTAAAGTATTGTGAAGAAAATTTATTCTGAAGTTAGGCCTTAGTCGGGCATATTTTGCTTGTAATTTATTGTTTTTTTACCCGACTGCGCCTGGAGGGTTATTTAAGTAATAACATCAAATAAATATTATAACATAACATAACATACCATCACGCCTTTATTCCCCGAAGGGTTAGGCAGAGGCGTACTAATGTACACCCACAGTTCGCCGGTATGTTTAGGTCCCATGTAATAGGGGGCGAGCCTATTGCCATTAATCGGGCACAAATCCAGACTCCGAGCTGCTACTGAGAATTTCATAGAAAAACTCAATAACACTTTGCTCGACCTGGGGATCGAACCCAGGACCTCTAGGGTAGCAGTCGCGCTTGGGAGCACTAGACTAATGAGGCAGTCGAATCGAGTCGAAATAAATATTATATAAAATATTTATTTAAATTATTTTGCAAAAAGGTGTACATTACTTTAACATTACAATTTACCAGTTAGGTATGGTACATAATTAGTCTAAATAACTTTAATAACTAAAACTAAAGTAGGTTCATTTATTTTTATTAGGTGCAGATCAAAATATTCAAAGCTATAGAAATATGTAGCGACCAGCCTGATCTATGTTTATACAAACCTGTGTTTCAGGACTTTCAGACCATCACTCAAAGAGTATAGTAATAAATATGAAACCATCACTTTACTTGGTAATTAGGTTAGGACAATAGATATTTTTTTCCATATACACTAAATTAACAATTTACTTCTTAATTATTACAGATGAAGTAAGACTATGCAGGTAATCAATAAAAACACAAGATAGTACTATAATTACGCCAAGCATTATTGATATATAAGTCATTCTTAAATGTGTTCTGGAGTCTACATCCGTGAACAGAAAATTGAACACAAACATACTACTTATTTATTAGATAATAATATTACTAATAGGTAATATTAGCTATGCTGACATCGTGCTGCCGGGCCTTTCAATCAGTTCCGTGAGGTCACTATTGACCATATGTGAACGGTATGCTTTGGCCCATGGGCTCAACTAGGTACAATGTTCAGAAGAGCGAGCTGCTAGTTTTTAAGGCTGGGACTAAAACTTACTCCGTTCCTCCGATCACGCTGAATGGAACCGTCCTACAGCAGGTGTCCATTTAAGTACCTACTTAGGTCACTGTGTCAAAGAGAATTAAAAATTAACAAGAAGATAACCCTGTGGTCCCTTTACCCGGGACCTGCATAGCACATAGCACCCCAACACACTTCTGAACGTGGTATCGGACAGATTGGACAGCCAAATCCCGAGGTATCAGTCGGTCATGCATATCGTCCAAAATAATGATTATTTTAAATTTTACTAACATAAATATAAATACATAAAAATATGGGCTAGTATCAATTATTGTGTGCTTGGTTTGAAATAAATTATTTTCATTTCATTTCATTTATCGACGGTGAGGTGGGGAATCAATTTAAGTATATCTAATAACTAGCATTTTGGCGAGTTTCAGTTTATTTTATAGCTTTATCGTAGTCCCTGAAATAGGTTAGCCGGGTGTGTAATGCACGTAAAGGTGTTTCGTTTCCAATTCAATTTGGTCAAGTGTAAAGTCATTACTTACCCTTTTCGTAGTTGGGTAATAACAATATTTCATAACCAGGTAACGTGATTACGAAATGTAACGATTTTTTACGCGTTGTCTTTTTATTCACCGTCAATTTGCGACCTCATAAATTCTATGTTCCATGTTACAAGTCATGTGATTGGTGTAGCAGTATGTCTGTACCGTCGAATTCCTTCACATACCAACTGTTTTCTCTAAGTGGGTGTAACTTATATAGAGCGGAGGGCACGTGGAATGTGTAATAACATTGCGTCTGGGGCGCGTCGGCTATATTCCTCCAAATAATTAAAAAAAAAATCGGAACTTACCTACCTATATTTCCTGAAATAACTCCAGAACGTTTATTTACCCAATTGGATACCTAATAAACAATTAACTTTATGTTAATATTTTTTTGCTGTTCTACTACAGGTAAGTAGTCAAAACTATTAGTAGCAGCTAAAAAATTGAACAGCTTTTGTACCTATTGTTCCGATATTTGGCAACAAAGTCTAAAAGATATTGTGCCGACATCCGACCTCAAGGGACGTAATTGTATTCTATTTCTTACGCCTTCTTTTTACGAGGAAAGAATGGTTTAGATTATAATATTGAAGTGCGGATGTCTTGATGGTTTATGATACCTACCGTTCAAATTTCAGGAGTAAGAATTTATATTATGCGGATCGCTGACTTGACTGTTGATCCAGCGATTATTTACCTTCTACATTATATTTTAGTATCCTGTACTCATTGTTATGAAAATCAAGATATAGAGAGAGTATATTCAACGTTATACATATTTATGTATAACGTTTTATATAGGTATTTATGTATAACGTTTTGTAGAAACACATTCGACTCCTCAAATGCTCGCCTTTATAGAAGAGTCAAAAGATAACTTTTAATTTTAATATAAAACGTTGCCCCACACTAGGATTTTCTCCTGTAACGTGGGTGCATACACAAATTCTCACATACACAAACGCCCAGACCCGGAACAACTACCTGTAGATCATACAAATATTAGTTCCGTGTGGGGATCGAACCCACCACACGTTGCGCAGAAGCCGATCGCTCAGCCGCTACGCCAAACGTGTCGTCAAAAGATAACTTTTATCTTGATTTTCATAACAATGAGTACAGGATACTAAAATCAGGCAATAACAATTTATTGTCCTAGCCTAAGCCTAAGCTTTGTTTTTCAGCAAAGCGCGTATAAGTTAAGAACAATAGATTTTGCATTGTGTTGGCAATTTGTTACTCGAAGGGTTGAAGACTTGAAGTAGGTACCTACTTATTTCTCAGGTGTGAGTGTTTCACTTAGTACATGCAACTTAATTAAAATAACGTAGGTACGGAAGTGATCTAATGCTGTCTCTTAAGGCGCTGACAACAGCTAATGAAATTCGATGTTTCGGTATTTTAGCCACGCCCACTATTGCTCCGATTACCTAGCGCTCTTTTTTAAAAGGGTGGTGATACAGCGAACTACCAAATAAGAAACAAAGTGACGCGGTCAATAATGAACATTGAATCAATAGATGGCGCTGTTTTATTTATTGCTCTGTACGAAGAACTAGTAACAAATTAGACAGGATGATTAAAAAATCAAGTACCCATGTATAGGTAATTATTTTATGAAACTTTATTTACAATTAATTAAAAACAATAAACCTAAGCGTAAGGAAAATAAAAAACCCAAACTACCTACTTATATTAGCCAAATTTTCATTAGTTTTACATGCACTTTTTATTTGCTTTTTTATATAAAAATATATTGGTCTAGCTCAGGTAGTCCCCAGCATGTGGAATGTGGAGTCGAAAATATTTATACATTTTTTTTGTTATTATTATTTTAAAGTAATACACTACTCACGTTTGTGTTTTATGTACCACTAACGATAAACTATATAAATTATGAAAAGAAACGTATTATTATAGAATATTTACATAAAATACATGAAAGTACGAACAAAATGATATATACATATAAATCTAAAAGACAGAGGCGTGACTAATTCCCATTCACCCACAGCCATCAGACGAGCACGCTCCGCAGTATTGACTGACGTATTAATTAGTTCTTTCCGCGTCAAACTGCAAAGCGGCTCATCCCAAAGCCTTTGGGAAGATGGGACCAGGAGTAAATCAGTACTGGGACAAGCCATTCTCCAAACGGTCATAGCGTCAGTCAGACACGGTACTTCCAAATCCACCAGAAGGTCCTAAGATATCTCTGGCTAACTGTTCGGTACTGTGGACTGAGGATATGAACGCGGGTAAACTGATACTAGAAATTTTGCTGAATTCTTTCATTCTTATTGTTAATTTTAATTATTCTTCCCTTTATTCATTATGTACATATTTAAATACATTTTCAAATATTTGAATTTAAAAATAAAAATAAAAACATTTAAAAATATAAAAAAATAGTAGTCCACCGGTATCGGAAGCAGGGTCCAAGCTACCGGCGGTCAGGGCCCCACAGAAAGGAACCTCCTAACAATACGCGCCGTATCCAAGAGTACCGCTTTCTGTATCAGGCCCTTAACCCAGCTGTCTAACTAGAGCCTCCATAGGTGTGAGTCGAGGCTCTTGGCTATTAGACCATTGGCGGTCACAACTATCGGTACAATGATTGCCGAGTCAACATCCCACATGTCGACAATCTCATGCGCCAAGTCTAGATATTTTATTTGCTTATCTTTTTCAGCTTTCACGAGATTCTCGTCATGCGGAACACTGACATCAACAATAATTGCACGGCGCTCTGATCGATCTATCACCACTATATCAGGCTTATTGGCAATAACAGTCCTGTCAGTGATGATAGATCGATCCCAATACAGAGTTACACAACCATCATCGAGAACTGGGTCGGGCACATACCTATAGTATGGTACCTCTGATTCCACAAGTTTATATTTTAGAGCAAGTTGCTGATGGATAATCCTAGCTACTAGGTTATGTCTGTGCAGGTACTCGCTGTTAGCAAGACGAGAACACCCAGAAATAATATGCCGGATCGATTCTCCTGGGCGTTGACACGCCCGAAAAATGTCAATCGTGCCATCCTTTATAATATATTTCCGGTATATTACATTCCGCCATATTACACAACCGAATTCCAATATACTCCTAACAAAACTAAAATATAAGGCCTTAATACATTCTGGATCATTAAGCTGCTGTGTATTACGTATAATAAACCCAAGGGATTTATAGGCCCTGCTGGTGATGTGATCTATATGGGCCTCCAAAGTGCACTTCTCGTCTAAGATCACACCCAAATCTCTTACGTCTGATACTCGAGGAATTAAATCGGAACTAATCTGATAATTATAAGTTATGTTCTTCTTTTTCCTCGAGAAGGTGATCGTTTGGCACTTTTGCGTATTAACTGTAATTTTATTATTATTATAATATGCAGTAAGTCTATTCAAATCCTCTTGAAGCAATAACATTCGCTCAAATTGACTATTTTCATGTATATTTTTTTGTCATCCGCATACATAAGGTGATTTGCATTACGGAAACACTGAGTAATATCAAATAGATATATTAAAGTAATGGTGAAATTAGTGAACCTTGAGGCACCCCAGACGTTACAACAACATAGTCAGACCTGTAACTACCGATAACTACCGCTTGACGCCGGTTCCTCAAATACGAATCAATCCATCTTAACAGATTTCCTTTTATTCCTACGGCTTTTAGTTTCTCAATTAAAATGCAATAATCTACCCGGTCAAACGCTTTTTCGAAATCAGTGTAAATAACGTCTACCTGGGCCCCCGCATTCATACATGTAGTCAAATAATCGGTTAGGTGTAGAATGAAAACAACAGATGAAAACAATCACCAACATTTATAATAAAACGATCACAGGTGTCACCTAGTACACGACTCAGGATAACTTTTTTAATAATTAAAATTAATAACAACACAACTAACAATCAATAAAAACAACGAACAACCAAAACAATAACTAATTAACACAATTTATGGCAAAAGAAACACAAAAACGAACGAAAGTAAAGTAAACAAACTATCACAAATGGCGTCTGGTTACCCGACTAAGTGTAATATGGGTTAAATATTTTGCTGCGGTTCCTCGCAGTACTACTTCTCAATTTTTTCGAGTTATCAAAAGTCTAATACGTAGAATAATGTTGTGAATACCTGTCTTTTTAGGTTCTTTTTAGTAGACACATTGTAATACGTTATGACATAATTATATTTTTTAATTTAATTAATTGTTCACTAGCTTAAGAATTAATAATAACCATTTAATATTAAACAAAGTAGTTAAATATGCTAGTATATAAAAGTAAAATGTGGTTTTATATTATTAAAAAATATTTTGGTTACGTTTTATTTCGAAAGGAAAAATGGCCCTATAAAAGAACCTTTTTTATGATTTGTTTACCTTTAGTTATGTACCTAACCAAATGGAGTATAGTAAAATTTTTAGGGGTCACTATACTATCACTTTCTGATGTAACTGCAACTGGAACGTTTTGTCACTACTACTACTTGTTCAGCACTAAATGTACCTCTCAGGTCTAATAAAAAATAGCAAAGCCTGCACGGTGATTTATATATAAGGTCAACTAAAATGGGTAGGTTGCAAAACTCCGCAGACATGATGGGTATCGATATCTAAATACACCAAAATAATAATTTTGATTTTTTGGGGGACCGTTACCGCTGGTGGTGTCGTTACTTGAATATTTGCTGAGAAAATTGTGTTATATTTTTTGTTTTATCGTGTTTAGTTATCGATATTCATTACGTCTGTGAAGTTTACACAAAGAAAACAGAATTTCAAAAAGACACGCACGTGGTTGTCTTTTTGTTCATGTTTAGACCCATCACGACTGCAGAGTTTCGCTAGCTAATTTATTTAGACCCTGTACAATGGGCAAGAAACGATAGACAAAGTTACGAGTATTTTCCTATAGGTCCAGTTCTAAGAGAGTCATAGGTCTATGGAAATTTGATAGTTTATCACTGGATTTATTTGTGACTTTTTTTCTAAAAGTAAAGGGGATCCTTTTTGTCGCTATCCCCGCTAAATAATAAATTATTATACGTATAATAATATGATTGTAACATCACAATCTTACTGGTGAATTACTATTATTACTGTTAGTAGTATTTATACTTACTATATTATTATTAGTAAGTGTATTTATTGTATATAAGATGTCTAAACTGTTAAAGTATTATAGGTAAGTTGCCACACTATTGCATTAGGTTTAAGACCTGTAAAGATAGGTATAATGGTAAATAATAAATAAATAAAAAAATCCGAGGCTACACCTGTTTCTAAACTGTTCGCCAAACGTCGCTTTTTACTGTAGAGAAAATTAAATAATTCAAGGAAATTATTAAAATTAATAATTATTATTCTAAAAACTTAAAATAAAATAATAAAAGATCAAAAACCTGAATTACACTAGTCGCCAGCAGATTACGAACTCGAAACTTCTTACTCCGAATCCTTTGCATTTACCACTAGACTAATCGAACACTGCCGATGTAGCCGAATTTGCGCTATCAGTTGTAGAAAATAACGTAAGTTTCATTTTAATTATTTAGTTAGAATTTCATTTCTGTTCGTGTATCTGTTTTGTCACATTCTATATCCATGAGATGTTTTTGTTTGTTAGTATAAAAGCGCTTTTTGTCTGGCCTCCGGCATTTTTGTTTGTTTCTCATTTTTCACGGCAACTATTTTCACTACTTAGAACTTTATTTATATTTACAACTTAGAACTCTAAATGATTATAATTACAGCTTAGAACTATATTTATCGTAAAACTATATCCTTTTAATTAAATTGGGAAGAGAATAAAATATGTAGGTATGTTTATGTTTGAAATTGTCATACAGCAAAATACGTAATTGCGGATAGCGCGCGGAGTAAAGCGACATACGTCCATCTAGCAGGGCGCCTATGCGCTCACTGTCGGATTGCATAGAAAAGAAAGAGAAGTGGGATGATGCAAGGCTCGCAACTTATTACAAACCATAAAACAATTAATTACTTTAAAATTTGTTAAGTATTCCAAAATATAAAACAACTAAGTTCTGTATTTAAATGTGATATGTTATTGTACTTAATTTTACCAATGTGCATCGATTAGTAATACAGATTTTTTTGTTGGAAGGTCGTTTTAAGAGGCTAGTTTACCATTTTTTTGTATCGAGAAAACTTTTCAAAAACATGTTTTGAATACAACTATGTTTTTCGGAATATGTTCAAGATTAACATATATTTTTTTCGCTATCACAAACTGTATGGGTTTGGCTAAAAAATTGTTTGAGATATGCCTATTTGGGTGTTGTCAGCGCCTTAAGTGAATTCATGGCTCCAAATGTAGGTGTATGAACGAGATGAAAGTACCTATATTCGTGTTCCACGTATTTAACGTCTGCCACGTTGAAACTGGCAAATTAAAAAAATGTGCAGACCGTATACAACATATCTAATATGTACCTACGTAGTTTATCTATCTTTTATGTGTAATTACTGGTGTTACTTTTTACAAGATGGACTGTGACAACTACTTACCACTGATGTTGACCGTCTGGACTGGTATAAATGATTCTCCTTCATAACCTTTATTAATACTTATGTAAATCTACTTAAACCTTAAGGGAGGTAGATTAAATGACAATCAAACCAAGAACTGAAACCTGGCAATGGTCCGAAACTGTACTTATTACGTAAATCGCGATGGAGGTATATTTCGGGAAGGCTTCCGAGCGTAATCACGTTTAAAGTGGGTTTGTGCTAGGGTTGCCAATTTTTTTTGAGAATAATATCTAACGTATAAAATTCTTTTAATAGCAACAAATAAAGTAGGTACCTATTTGTAAGAAAAAAAGAGTATTTTTCAAATAAATATTTCCTTCCCATAAAACATATTTTGTATCTACTCTTTTAACACCGGCTAACAATTTTTAACCGACTTTGAAAGCTTCAAAGCTAGTTTTACTACCGATAAATAATATCAAAAATCAAAATGCCTATATACAACCTAAAAATAACTTGATTTTTATTAAATTTATGGACGAGATGTTCCTCTCTTCTCGTCACTGTCTTTACCAAAACACTCTATCAGTGAAAGCGTATGTGGCAGGAACAAAGAAGAATTAAGAAATTATCTTATTTTTAAGAATAAGATGTGAAATAAAGTATTTTCGAATACTTTATCTTTATGCAAAAGTATAAAATATATTTACCAAAAATAAATTAGGATACGTTATAATAAAGTATAGACCCTAGTTTGTGCAGAGGTAACTTTACTTAGTAGCGCGTTAAATTGTGACAATTTTCTTTTTTAATCCAAGAGGAAATAATATCTACTCTAACCTCTAAATACCTATATAAGGTATCTAGCGGTTAGAGTGCTCACCTACCGTGGTCAGTGCATATTGGACTAGGCACAGTCTAATGTCCCCATTATTCTGGAAGAATGCCCATGACCATGACCATGACGGTTTGAAGTTGAATAAGCTCAGAAGGCGGTTCCCAAAGGGCACACAGATATGTGACACTAAAATACTAGGTATAAAAAATAAGTATGTATGTAAAAAAACTGAATAAAGGGTTGTTACCTATTGTGTAGGTGATCCTGGTGAAATGGAACGAGCCCTATCAAAAGTTGGCGTCGTGTGACAGCAGCGGCGTGATCTTCGTGTGGATCAAGTACGAGGGCCGCTGGAGCATCGAGCTGATCAACGATAGGAGCACCCCTGTCACACACTTCTCCTGGTCCCATGATGGACGGATGGCGCTTATATGTTATCAGGTATTTTCTTAATGAATGAAAAAATGGTAATTTCGAAGGCTAACTGGTTGCTGCCCCTTGACTGGTCAGTCCGCTTAATTAGGTAGGTATGCTAATGAGCAGGTGCTCATTAGTGTCGTTAGTCATGTATACAAAAGAGATGTGGAATCCCATTTAAAACGTTTTCCGGGAAGAGAAAAATGGCTTATATAAATATAATAGCGGACTAAAAGTAGATACCTATAATAGTTCTTTTTAAACAGTATTAAAAAACTTAGATACTGTTTATGAAACCTTCTAGGTACTTTAAATTATCTCGTTTATTGATCCCTGACCATTTGCCATCAAATTATCGTCAACGTGCCATTTTAATTTAACCGCGTGATGTGCAGCCACGTGAATTGAGACCAAAGCCTCCGTTGGATCAGTCAAAATGTCGCAAGCAATTTGCTAAAAGGCTTCCTTGTGAAGCCGAGTGGCGAACGTTACGTGACACCTCTGAAAACAAACAAACATAAAACGTGCTAAGAAAGGTGTGCCCGATTTCGCGGCGGCGTGCATCGATCTCGATACCTACGTTATACGTCATATTGTCTTAGGAACTAGATGTCAAAGACGTCAGGGATTTATTGATACGCGATTTAACGCGATACATGGAGGGTGCAGTTGAATCGAGAGCCACTTCTGAGGTTCTGCAATTGGCGTAAGTATCTAATGTATAGTAATATATCTGAAGGAATTAACGACTCGTTTGTTGCAGATAAGAGAAATATCTTTATGTAGTACCTGTACCAGTACCTATATTCAATTTATATTATAATCACATCTGATAAATAAATACATACCTACATTCGATGAGGTTTTCCTGTTATTTTCAATTAGGTAAATGTAATTAACCTAACCCACACCTAATCTACGAAGCTACTTCCTTTTTCTCCAGCAAGTCTTTATAACTAGGACACACAGACCTTGATAGTATGTAGATACTTAGTTGGGTTCTTTTATGCTAATACTGGCAGGCAACGCAACACGGTAAAGCCCTGGAAATCAATGGAAAGTTTTTAGGATGACAATAAAATAGTGAAATGAGTTAGTAGGTATAGAAAGATTTATCGGCAAGGGCTGATCCAGTCTTCGAGTCAGAAGGGGTCACAAAGATTAGGTTCAGACAGGTCGGGTTCACATCCCTCTCACGAAGTATTCTCTCACTCTCTCACTTTAGCTTTATAATATTAGTATACATCGGGGGAAAATGGGGAGAGGGGTTACTATTATTACGTGTCTCGTAATCAGAAGTGATAGCCAATCATTATTTTAGTGGGCGACATTGGGTCATGTTGGTTCAAACATTAAAACACTCATTTAGAAGTCATTAATTCTCTCATTTATCAGACTTCTTGTAGTACTTTTCGTACGTCAATATTACAACCCAGCAAACCCCCAAAACGCCAGCGTGGCTTCACTAGTGCTATTTGCTACTGGGAGAAGAAGCCACAAGAAACTCCCAAGCACGTCCGTTACGATTATTAAAGTGACTTTCAAACTATAACGTTAACAATAACTATGTAGGTAGCATTACAAAGGAACGCGTGACGGTTCTACGACGTACGCACAAGTCGACTACCAGTTGTGTAGTGTGACTCCGCATCTCGATTCGCCGTCGCAGTGTTTGCCCCTTCCAATTGTCACGCCTTTGATACCATTTAGTGCCACCAGGTGGCGCTAACATCTCCATTAGTCAACAGACTGTTCGTAAGGTTCGTAACATGTCTCTCGCCGGCATATAGATTAAGAAAAACACATCAATGTCCGACTTAGACCTAGTTCATGACCCCCAATCCCCTGGATCCGCCCTTGTCTACCGCTTAGGGGTCTATTCCCATTTACAATAATATCACGGTGATCTTGCACGTTATACGAGATGAAATCTTACGAGTTCACGATTGATAGTAAATTTTCTGAGGTTTTCTTTCGTTTTCTTCTTTGAATAGTTCTAATGAAAATATGGACTAAGTCAGTACCTATGTATTTAATGTCTGAACGTATGTTTGAAACAAGTATTAGTGTATTAAATATTTAGCTGTAGTGGTAATTTTTGTACCCAAGATTTTAACCCCGCTGTCAATCAGTATATCGGTGCCTGTGGATATAGCAGCGAATTCACGCAGAGAACAGTCACTTCAACTACGAGTATTTATCAAATGATAGTTCTAAATTTTAACACCTTTCGTTATTTTCTTAAGGCATTTTATATGCCCTGCTTCCTTTAGCGTATCATTGTAAACAAATTAAAAAATAAAATGTTAGGGTGCCGATTTAGTCTCGAGAGTACTCGACAAGTTTTCCTACGAAACATACATACTCTTCGTGAAAAAAAAACTCTAAAGGAAAAATCGAAACCCTTATAGGATCACTTTGTTGTCCGTCCGTCTGTCTGTCAAGACTATATAGATGGGTTTCTGCCCAAGCATTTTGGGCGAAAAAAATAAATGCCCTGGCATAAACCCATCTATATAGATGGGTTTCCGCCCAGGCATTTTGGGCGAAAAAAATAAATGCCCTAGCATAAACCCATCTCTAGTCAAGACCCTTTATTTTGGGAACCCGTGGAGGTATCGAGTTGAAATTAAAACCATATACTCAGGTCTACAGTCCCTGTTAACGTAAAAAAAGATACGGCCGTTTATATCGCAAAAAACGTATATTTTGACACTCTCAAGGGAATCCAAATTTATAGGGTATTTTCCGTTGACTTGAAGAACTATAAAATTTGGCAAGTAACACCGTCTTAACTATAAGTATAGGGAAAGTCTACAATTCAATCAAACTATACATTTGTAATTAATTATAATATGTACCTATAAATTTGTACGGAACCCTCGGTGGGAGAGTCCGACTCGCATTTGTCCGGCTTTTTTTTCTTCAGGTATCAGTTATTGGTTTAATTGGGAAAGTTGGTCAGTATTACAAGTAGTATTACCCTCTTAACGGGTGCAGGTGACTGAATCGGCATCCTCGAGCTCAAGTTTGTTGTTCAGTTGTATCAGAATTACCGTTCAATGATGGCAATAAATGACATAAAATCTGACAGATTACGACAATACCGTCAACAATATTCTGAAGTCATTTAATGACGATCATTGCACGATAAAAAGTATACTTGGGACATCGTATAGTCTTATTATGTTAGTTAAGTTTACCGCCTTATAGTCCTAACAAATGCTTTGTGTCCAGGACGGGTTCGTGCTGGTAGGCTCGGTGGCGGGCCAGCGCTACTGGTCATCCATGCTTTCGTTGGACGCTCGCATCACGTGCGGTTGCTGGACGCCTGACGACAACCAGGTGTACCTCGGCACCGCCTCCGCACAGCTCGTTGTCATGGACGTTCACGGCGCTATGGTTTCACAGGTTAATTTCCATACATACTTACTCTTTGGTTTTTCTACATGTTTTAATTTACCGTACTTAATACATACATAGTATATCTAGTTAGATACAGACAGAGACCTGAATTTCTGGATTATTTCTCAATCATATCTTCATCTGTTAGCCATCTGAATTTGTTTGCCTTTTGGTTAGGGCAGGATATTAGTATGGCAGGATTTTAGTGTATAAGTAGAAATAACTTTCTTCTTCTTTACTAAAAAAATATATTGGTCTATCTAATGAGTAACAACGCAATATACAACCCATATATCTATCTGTCCTATTTTATTTATGAATGGAAGGATAACATAGTAAACAGAGTATAATATACCTGACTATAGGTGCAACTAGTAGCTGAGGGGGGAATTACCTCAATGGCATGGTCTTGTGAAAAGTTCAAAATGGAGGAAGGTGAAGAGGGCGGGGAGAACAACGGTGGTCATGTGTTGGCCGTCGCTCTCGGTAACGGGGAGATAGTGCTGTTACGAGGACACGATGACGTCAGCCCGGTGCGCGTGCGCACGGGGTTGCGGGGCACTACGCTAGCAATGGAGTGGGCCAACTCTAGGGAGCTGCTGGCCGTTGCTGGCACGATGATCGCTGGTGAGTTGGAGGAGTTGATAAGTCGCAGTTTAGTGTCCATAGCCTAGTCCTTGTATCATGTTAGCGTACGTACCACAATGTGGTTATGAATAACATACGCGCTACGAAGTAATTTTGTCGTTGCTTATCACGTGCTATGGCTGGAGACGAGATGACGACTAAATTATATCGCGGCATGCATGTTAGACATAGCCCTGCAGGACGTTCAGTGTTATTGGATTTTTATATAAAATTCCGAGTAACAGTTCGGAGCTTGGAATTCGGCACGCCGCCTATTACCTAAGTAGGACCTAAATATACCTGCGAACTGTAGACCGTATGTATTAGTACATCTCTGTCTAACCCTTTGGGGAATACGTGCGTGATGGTATGTCACGTTAATATAATCACTAAACCTCTGTATTTTGTGGTACCTATGTATAGTATTATTTGTTTCACTTTTATGGCATTATGTATGATAATACTGATACTGCGAAATCGTTTTTAGAAGCTGACGAGCCGCCGGACTCGCCGCCTTACAAGAACGTTGTCAAGTTCTACTCGGATATCGGAGCTCTCATCTATACCGTCCCTATACCTTATACACAGGTGGGTATAGTTCCTCATGGTTTCATTTGCATTCCAAAGTACTTTTTGAGACAAACAATAACCAATATCCTCTCACAGGATGCAATCTATCTTCTTGTTAAATTTGATTGAAATCTGGTCAGCTGTTGAGGCGTGACAAGGTAACATACAGATAAGAGTTACTTGTGCATTTATAATGTTAGTATGCATTGTTTGCTACGATTATTAGTATCTATGCATAGTTTTGCAGTGCTCGCCGCTTGCGTTGCTGCAGTCAGTGTTTTGGCCGTAGCTGCATAGGCAGGGGGGGGGAGTTGAAATACTTTGTCTGCACAAAGAACCCTCCACTTCAAGAAGATATTTGTATCTACGTTCAGGAGTTGTGTCGTCTTGTTGCTGATTGGTACGAGTTAGGTTGGCGGTGGACTGCCGTTGTCTCGTCTTTTGAGTTACCGTCAGTCTTAGTGGGCGAAGTATATATCAGGTGATCAGTGTTGTAACTAGCTTTTTATTTATGTGAGCGGTGATGCGAGCTCAATTCGTATCATTTAAACATGTCCTGGAGACTAAGTCTGCTATTTCAATTGTATTAGGATGTTCATCCAATGGTAGAAAATGACATAAGAACTGATAGATTTCGTAGAGAAACGTGTCAAAAAATTAACAATTCTGCGTCCTGTGGCTGGGCACGTGGGCGTGTGATGTCATAGGTTAAGTGGTGTGTGTGTCAGGCGAGCAGTGATAGCCTAGTCATATGACCATTGGATTGCTAAGTCAATGTTTCGAGTTGAAATCCAAGGCACACACTGACGTTTCGAAATCATGTGTATATTAATAGTTAATTATCACGCGGTGATAGGTGAACGAAAACATCAACAAACGACGGGCGAAGTGAGCGGTGGAGTACAGACAGTATGCAGAGGGTATAGCTATATAACTCAGCGGTGTGGTGTGTCAGGGCGTGGTGAGCGCGCTGACGTGGGGGCACGCGGCGCGGCGGCTGTTCGTGGGCGTGGGCGGCGCGGTGTGCACGGCGCGCGTGTGGCGCGTGGTGGCGCCGCTGCAGCTGCTGGCGCGCGTGCGGGCCGCGCAGGCGCTGCGCCACCCGCGCCTGGCGCCGCGCCTGCCGCTGCCGCCGCGCCTGCACCCGGCGCTCGCCAACCTCTTCGCGCACACCATCCGGGTACCGCTCCGCACACACCATTATTGTTACGGCTGCCGTTTTTGAACTCTCCGGATGTCGCCTGAAGTATAACTTCTAAAGTTTTTTATTACGCCTGTGAAAACAAATGTATGCAATAAATTATATTTAATACTTTTAAATCTTACCATAAACATATCTAGCATGCCGTAGAGATAATTATGTAGTCCCGCTTTATTCAAAAAAAGGAGGACACAAGTTTCCGAAAGATAAAACTCTCACAAAACACTAACATTTCATTAACCCGTAACTCATATTTACCATAATTAATCTCAAATATTGCAAAATATTTACGAAATTATTCTAATTAGTTATAAACCCGCGTAGCCAACCCACAAACAGTGTAATTTGACATTTCGCATCCACTCTAACAGCAAATTCATACGCGGTATTATTATTGAATTATTATTGAACCAGAATATTCTCTATTTTTTAATAGCCTGTATTGTCCAACTCCTGAGCAAACACCTCACCCATTTTTTCTACATTTCTCGTTACTGTGCTACTTCCTTAATTCTCTTATGTTTAAAAACAGCTGTCGTAAATTGGAAATGAAAATGAACTTAATTTCCCTAGTGGTACTAAGCGCGATGGCTACGCTAGCACGATGAAGTTAAAAAACCTAAATAAAGCGAAAATGGTGCCAGAATCGTAGAAAGTGGAAATCTATAGCCTCTCCCTAACCCAATTAGAGACAAGTGTGATATATTACATAGGTATGTGTATCAAATTCTCAGTATAAGCTCGGAGTTTGGATTTATGCTCGGTTAATAGCAATAGGCTCACCCCCTATTACATGGCACCTAAACATAACGGCGAACTGCAGGTGTACATTAGTGCACCTCTGCCTAACTCTTCGGGGAATACAGGCGTGATAGTACGTTACATAATTAGTGTGATTACAGTGTAACGTTCCCGAAATGAATGAGCTCCGTTTGTTTGTGTCGCGCCCCCCGGCGGCGGGCGGGCGGCTGCACTGCACCATGCTGCGCCACGACGACGAGGAGGCGGGCGCCTACACGCTGTACCTCGAGCACCTCGGCGGACTCGTGCCGCTGCTCAAGGGCCGCAGGACCAGCAAGATCAGACCCGAGTTTGTTATCTTCGATCCGCAGGCTGAAGGTATGTACTGCAGTTGAAGTAAATGTTTATATAGGTACCTACGTACTTCAACTACGAGGAAATAATAACGTCGACAGTAAAGCACATCGGTTTTACTAGTTTTTATTATTATTAGTTTATATTTTAATATTTAATTAAAAAAGCAGAGGCAAGGCTTCGGTATTTTGACGTGCAGTCCAGTGTCGCCAGTGTTGCCAATCTGTGGTGAAGACACAAATAAATGTCACTTCAGCTGACGGACTATTTCATAATATAATATAATCAGCACACCGAGAAACTTTGAAATTGACACCCATAGGTGTCAATTTATTTAGAAAAACTAGTATGGCGATCAATGTTTAGCAATAATATAAACTACGACGGACGGAAACGTCTCGAGAGACGGCGTAACGTTTTTTCGTTCTAAAATATTTGGAAGTAAGGGTAAATTGTATGAATGGAGCTTTTTAACTTTACTTTATTCTTATGTATGACGAACTGATGACGTCACGAAAGCTTGTTGTATTGTGTTCAGGCACCACTCACGCACTGAACTTCAAACTTACACCGACAGGTGAGGAACGTAAATAAAAAAAACTTGTTCCTTGGAGAGTACAAAAAATCAAAATTTATTCCCGTGACCTTATACTATGCGCGGAGACTCTTAACACCGCGATTCAGCCGGGCGGTACAACGCCATCTATCGAGCCTCGCGAAAGCTCAAGACTAAACATATTGTGACATCAGCGGAACGCGGGCCGGGCAGCGTGGTCGTCCGCGCCAGCAGCAGCAGCAGCAGCGGCGCGGGCAGCTCGTCCAGCGGCGGCGCCGCCTCGCCCCGCGCGCCCCGCTCGCCCCGCGCGCCTCGCCCCGCGCCCTCACTGCCGCACACCTCCTCCTCCGACACCGAGCGAGAGGAAGGTCAGTGTCTTGGGCCCACGGATCGACCCGACGGTCGCGCCGGCAGAAGTACAGCCAAGAACTTTTAACACGGTCTAACTCGACAGTCTACTCCTAAATTTTGGTTGCAATCAACCGTGTGACCGCCTCAAAGTGTTCTTTTAGTATTCAATCTGTCTGAAATGTACAGTTAGGCAGTCCACAACTGTCTTTCGTTGAAAGATAGGACCATAACATTAACGTATTAACAATTATTTTTAATGCTAAGCCTGTTACAAGGTTAATAGCTCCTTGAATCATTAATCAGGTTGTTCTGGTTCTCCGAGACTGCAAAGACGTCGACGTGCCCGGGAAAGACGAAAGGTACGAAGCTCCAGTGAGAAGAATGAACCGCCCGACGAACTAGCTTATATTGACTCCTTGCCAGAGGTATACATACTTTTTGTTTCTTCTATGTCAAAGAACGATTTGATTTGTAATGTCTATAATTTTGTGTTACTTTATGTTTATATTATGCAGGTCCTTTGTCATGCAAGTTCTTGTTGCAGGATGTACGTTTAGTAGAAGTAACTTCCAATATATGGGGAACTAAGTTTAAAATGCATGGTTTAGCTAAGAATGTACCCGCCAACCTAGGCCAGGTGACCTACAAGACTTCCTTACTTCACCTACAACCGAGGCAGATGACGCTCATGATCACGGAACTAAGAGACGACTACCCAGTCGGTCCCGACCCCACGTTCAATCCTAACATATTCTCAGAAGATGAGGAAGAGGTCTTTCAATCTAACGACTCCAACGATTCTCCATCGCATACTAATAATAATATCAGAAGGAAGCTCACTCTCAACGAAAGATTAAATAATACAAACAATATGAACAATCAAAACGATAGTTACACTTCTAATAATAATAATTCCAACGGTCCTTCCCTCGCCAGAGCGGAGTCTTACGAAGAGTTCCCTTATATCGACACTAATGAGACATTAAACAATGTGCCTGAAAGCGTTTATTCAACTCCAGTAAGGCATGCGACCCAACCCTCTGAGAGGAGGGTTAATAACACAGCTGGTGTACCGAACCGCCACGCTATATCCCCGTTGAGGTGTGAAAGTTCAGTCCCTACGCTGCAGTCGCCAAAGAACGCGGTAGCACCTACAGATATTATATTTGAACGACCCTCCCCACAGACAGTTACGTGCGGGGGTCGGGGTGACTTCTGTGGAGGCAGAACTGACTACAGTGTGCGCAGCGATAACGTCTCGCTCAAAGGGAACTTGTCCAACTTAGAGCAACAATCTTTTAGCCTCAACCTAAGTATAGAGCCAAGTAGACAGGTAACGATTAAAAAGTGCGATAACCATGTTACTGATAATTGCCTTTCAAAACTACGTAAAAATATTTGCAGCAGAGGCGAATCAGCTTCGTATGACGTGAACACAAGGATCCTTAAATCCCTATGTAACAAAAATTACGAACATGAGGTACATCCGGATGCTCTGACTAGACGTGGGGATACCATAAAACACTTACAGAAAAATGAGGACTTGAAGTTCATAGACGAGGAGACACCAGTCGACACTACCATAAATAATCTCACCGATAGGGCCCGCGAGGTAACGGGCAAGGTACAGAGAACGACCACAGTAGTACCCATCAGTCCGGTGTGCGCGACCGTTCCCGTCTATGACACGATGACACGAAGCTGCAGTGTCGGGTATCTGGATCTAGTCGACCCTCAAGTACTGCACGCTCAGGTTAGTCTTACAGCTTTGCGTGGGGAACCGCCCAGGAGACTCGTGCTCGTGAACAACAAGCGTCACAGAAAACAGAGGCGTCACGTCCGCGCGAGTGATATCAAACAGACTGAGTGTACAAAAACACCAAGCTTAAGAAGATGCGGCAAGTCCCGGAGCCTCGACTCGAGTGAAATGTCTCTGACGGTGGATAAGAGTAAAAGACAGTCGCGGGCGGACTCGACGTCGCCAAAGGCTGAGGCGGCGTCCAGCAGTCGCTGCACGAGCACGGGCGGCTCGGACAACGGCGGCACCAGCGCCGACGAGGGCCCGCGCCGCTCGCGCCGCGACCTACCCGCCGCCTGCACCTGCGCCGCCTGCGCCCGCACGGCGCCGCCCGCCGCGCCGCCGCCGCCGCCCTGCCGCCTCGCCGCCGACAGCGACTCCGACTACAGCAAGTATTACAGTTAGTACAATAAGTAGATGCTTTACTTCACCCGCCGTCGAACACGACACGCCCTCGTCGGCGACGCACCGTCTCACCGAATCGGGACCCATCACGGGCTACTGGATTTTGGTAATTTTTTGAAGGCTTCCTAGTATTCCCGGCTGCACCCTTATTGACACTAGACGAACGTTTTAGAGAGACATGGAATTTGACCAGTCGCGTCAGATCACATGGTTACTTATTTTCACGCCTTATTTCGGCCCGCACTTCGATGCGCTACGCACGGCCTATCTTGAAATACGACACCCGTCTCTGGTGCTATCGGCTTTCCACGCAAAACCGCTTTCGCCCCGGTAGCCGCTAGCTTCTCTATAGGACGCATGAAGCTTGTCTAAAAACCGGTACGACATGGACACAGGTAAAGTACGACGAAAATATACTAAAATTTCAGAAAATATCACGGTGATTATATGGGCAGGTTCGTTGGAGCAATTGGCGTTGCGCTTGTTGGCGTCGCGATCATCGCGGCGGGCGGGCGGCGACGCGGGTGCGGCGGGGCCGGGGGCGGCGGAGCCGGGTGGGCCGGGCGCGGCGGGGCGGGGCGCGGCGGGCTCGGCGGCGCGGGAGTGCAGCTCTGCGCCGGCGTCGCCGCGGGCGCGGGCGGGCCGCTCGGGCGCGGGCAGCCCGGCGCCCGCCTCGCCCGCGCCGCACACGCCGCCACGCAGGCACCGCTACTCCTCTGCCTCACCTATTAGGTATGTATTCTAACGAGCCTGATACTGACGTATGTACTTTCCTGTTCTCTGATGAATAAAAGATAATATCTTCACTCCGTCTGCGTTCTAATGTCATGAGGACCTGTGAGCATTTAAACAGTCTGTTTCAATTCAATCAGCAAATTGACACCTATTAACAGGTTGATAATCTGTTGTAGGCAATTATTGAACTCCCCGCTGCTGAATCGAAGAAGGAACAAGAAACCGTCCGAAAGTTCCGACGATGAATATTCAACTGGAGGCGGCTACAGTGAAGTCAACGGCAAGAATTACAGAGATCTGGAGAGTTTCCAGAAGGCGCAACTTAGGAATAAGGTGGCAACCCTGCGTTCTTTATATTACAAATGCAGGCACTTCTCCATCAATTTCCGAAATAGATATTAATTAAACACGGCACACAAAAAATCTGCCATGCATAAATGAGATTTAAAAGAGAAAATGCTCAAGAAATGCTCCGCCAAACTTAGGCGTACCCTAGGAATGAGTACTAAATTTATCTGATTTTTAAAAACATAACATAATCTTCATATGTTTATTTTATGAATAAAACTATTTCATCTTGGCCTTTCAGATAAAGCGTGCCGGCGGCGTGGTAACGGCTACAGGCTCTAATGCTGACGGTCGCAACAGCGGCAACGCGCGGCGACAGCTCGTCATGCACAACAAGGCGCCCATGTGGAACGAGAACAGTCAGGTGTACCAGCTTGACTTCGGCGGCCGCGTCACACAGGAATCCGCCAAGAACTTCCAGATTGAATACCATGGAAAACAGGTGACTTTCACTATTATTTATACTTACAAAAGCGAATATTAGTTTATTAAACACACACACTCAGTCCCCTTTTTTCTTTTGGGCCTCGCGATACATAAGGTCCCCTAAATCCATATTCTATTGTTTTTTTATTTTATTTATATAAAACAGTCATCTGTCATTCATTGTTATACTATACTACTCCATCATCTTACTTGTTACTGACTGGTATAAATCCCACAAATGCCTATCCGATAAGGTCCCTTTTGTAAGGAACCTTATCCAATAGGAATTAGTATTATTATACATTTCCCAGGTGATGCAATTTGGACGCATTGACGGCAACGCCTACACCTTGGACTTCCAATATCCATTCTCAGCGCTACAGGCCTTCGCGGTCGCCCTCGCCAACGTAACTCAACGTTTGAAGTAAACTCCATCCTAGCATATGACCATAACGCGGTCATACAGCCGACGCTAGCTGAGTAGAGGGTACCACGACGCGATACACAGAGATAACAGAGTTTTTATTATGCTATTTACCACAATATGAACAGTGCTAATTTGATATGGAATTTTATGGAGGTTTTAAATGGTCGCAAGTAGCGTTGCCAGGCGTCCGGATAAAGCCGGTCATAGGCAGACTTTTTGATTGCGTGTCCGGCCAAAATAAACGGTGTCCGGCTTGTCCGGCTTTTGTTAGGCTTTTTACATTTCGTAAACGAGCGAGCGCCGAGCGTGTCCGAGCGCAGGCGAGTCGACAGTCGGTCGCTCCCGCAGGCCGCAGTGCCACCCGCCGCCCGCGAATTTATTAGAATTTAACAAGATTTATGATATTAATCAAATAAGCTTGATTTTACATACAATTTTTTTGTCGTACCTATTAATACTGAGACACAAAATCCTCAATAATGTCGGCCTTTCTACCCAAATGTCCGGCCAAACTGGCTGGTCTGTCCGGCTATTAGGTTGGGCGACCTGGCAACCCTAGTCGCAAGTAATATTCTCTGCGTATCGTATCATTCGTTAGTAGCTCTCAAATCATTGCTCGAAGTGATAATAATCTTTTAAACAGTCTGTTGTATTGATCAGCGAAATCCCCCATCCATAAATATTTTTTACACGAGCGTAGATAGGATAGCTTTATAAAGTTTTAAATTCACAGTCTCAATAAAGAAAGTATTCATTAGTATCACCACCACGGACTTATTATGTCGTATGTATTAATCATCTATATTCACACTTATACAATTCCTTTATGTACGATAATATATTTTAATTTTTCACACTAGATCAATGTTAAAAAAAGTAATTAATTACGGATTAATTTGAATGATGGTTCACTTCCCACCTGTCTGTCGAGGATTACCAAGGCGCGTCTTCGTAACTATAAGGACACAGGAAGTCCAATATGAAATAAAATTTTCCAGTCACAACAATATGGGCCTATAGTTTGTAGATATAACTACACTTTCATCATTTTATTGATACGTTCGAAACATACTGGGTGTATTCTTGTAAGATAACATTTAAAAATATATATATTTTTATGATAAGTTATTTTAATAATTCACATTGCGTTTTGAAGTTAAGGCTCCGGCGGAGCCTGAATTGCAAACACCAAACCACAAAAACGCAATACCAAAATAAATCGTAATCCAAACACAATTTTATCTTTTTTTTTAAAAAGCTTACTAGCAATGTGGGTCGCACATTACTAGTATTCTTGTTAACTCCTCGTGCTAAACTAAATGCTTGTGTTACAAGTGGGTTCACGTCGGTAGTGCAATGGGTGGGTTTCGAACCGGCAACCACATGATCGCAAGTCCGACGCCCTAGTCATTAGGCTTCCGTCGCTTCAAAAATTTAATTTTTATAGCTTTAATTGTGTTATTATTGGAATTCAGATACCGCTGATCTAGGTACCATTTCGTCTACTACTACTTCACTGGAAATAAACGACCGGAAATTCGTTCCAAACTTGGTAAAGTCATCAAGAATTGCATTTGCTTACATTTATTTCCAGTTAAGTATTTTGAACCTAATGTTACAGTAGGAACCTAGATTGATTAAATTGTATTTGAATTACGATTTGCAGTCCGCCGGACTCTTAAGTATTATAAATTTATAACTGACCTGCAAAGCACGCGGCCTAGGTATGTGCGCATTCCTTCAGCTAAAATAAGTAATTCTACTGTCCATCTGTTGACTAATCAACATTTAGCGAATATAAAGTGCATTTTAGCACGTTTTAAATAGTTCAATGAAAAATATTGTTGTATTGTGTGTTAATTAACTTTAAAATAAAATTGTTGTCATTGTATAATTACTATATTGTATCTATTACTTTATTGTTCGTGTTTTATTGATTTATTATTTATTAATGAAAACTCTTCATTGAACCTGTTTTAGATAAATTAACTTATATTATTGGTTGGTATTTATCGACTTGTCATGCCTGTATAAAATAATAGTAGTTATACATAAGTACATAATTTGCAATGTTAGTATGTAATGTTGGACTTATTTTTTTACTTTCATCAAAAATTACATATCTGTGGTTAATTATTACTAGATTGATAGCAATGTTATTATATTTAATTTTCAAAGATTAATTTCAAAGACTGCACATCGTGAATATATTTTGATACTTAAGTATTTTATTGATTATTGAGTCGTCTAATTTAGTAAATCTTAATGATAAGTACTTAATGTTAAATAAGCCAAGTTAGATTTGTTTCTGTTGCTCAAGATTATTTTAGGGTTTTGAATGTTGTGAAGATCATAAATCTGAAATGATAATTCAACTTGCAAAGTAATAAATACGAAATATACCGTTTACTCGACACTCGTCTGATATCTTGCTATGGGATGGATTTATTATGTTTCAGAAACTACTACTGCCTGACAATAAATTTTGTGCAGTGACAGAATATAGGGAAACATGAAAAAATATCGGTAGGTACTTGTTTTGAGTAGTCGTGCAATGACTATCATTTAGACAGATACGAATATTGATTCTACTGTTCAGCGAACAAGAACATTAATAACGGTATATTTTAAAACTTTCAAAAGTTACATTACATGCGTTGATGTAATAATAGCAACTATAATAATAATACCTCCAATCACCAGTACAATAGAAAAGTCAATACGTTTGTCGGAGCGTCGCCAAGCTGGGGCGTGGTTTAGGGCATCCCGTCTCCCTCCTGGCCGCTACGCTTAACGTACCGGAGCCCGGTTTCTTTTGTCCGCAAATTTCAATAAAACCAAAAAGGTTAATGTTACGATCGGATACATAAGCATACCAATGACTTTTAAGATGAACTGCTGATAATTTTAAAAATGTATTTGTAGTAGTTCACAAACGAAATTTGCGAATTTTCGTTACCTACACATAATTCTATCTATCATCATTAATTTAAAAATGGTAATTTTCAGAGATTTCCAGTAGATGGTAAAAATCCAAGATGGTTATAGTTTGTTATTTATGTATCTATTGTTAGAGAGAACGGAATAATAATTGAAATATACGGCGTTTTTGTTATTTAGTATCATTTAATACTGCCTAAAACGTCAAATCCTTTTTATTATTGCGTGTAATAATGTTTTATTGTGCTACCATAAATAATTGTTGTCCCTATGCTTTTTCTTTAATATTTCACTTGTCCGTTGTACATACCTAATTTTGTGACAAAGTGTAAATAAATTATTCTCCAAATAAATATAAGTAGTTTTATTGAACAATAAATTGTAACTGGTCAACCACATCTGTTCGAAGGCCGCATGACACCCGAGAAGGTGTAGAGTTCTATCGTTCTTTCACTGTCCCCAGGAGGGGCCACAAAACCTATGCTAATCACTTTCACTGCCACTTTGCCCGGGAACGTAGTCTACATCATCCTCATCAGATATTTCAAGGTCATCCAAGTCTTGGAATAAAGATTCATCCACTTTGACTGCATCTCCTGCAAAAATGAAATAAAATGGCATGATATGAAGTGTCCATGATAATTAGTGTTTAATTAGGTCGAAATTTATCTTTTTTTTATCAGGCTTTATTAAAGGTAGGTTACTATTAATTAAAAACTAATAAGCGGAAAGGTAAACAGGAATATAAAATTAAAAAGTACAAATTGATACTAACCATCATCAAGAAATTTAAGATCTGATTCATTGAGAGTGTTGTCTCTCAAGAATAGCTCTTTGCCAGTTAGTTTGTTCTTATCCTTTGCCTCCTTTTCTCTTTTAGCCGGAATGCCCATGTCAATTTCAAACTGCTTTCTCCACGCCAGGAACGATTCTACTGTTACTCTAGTACCCTCAAACCTTTTCTATAATTAGAAATAATAACGAAATTAATATATTTGTTGCCCTTTCTTTACAAAAAGCAGAAATGATCTAGGTATTCCACCCATTTTTGAAAAGTGTCTCAATTAGATTTTATAATGCTAATAAACTTATAAAAAAAGACAAACATTTTTATTCTATAATTAATAAGTGCCATAAAAATGTATTTAAAATTTACATTTTCAAATTTTGAGCTTAATTTAACGAAAACGCTGGAAGAATTGGACGCCATATTGCTCTGTGGTTATGACGTTAGTTGGTTGTGTAAACAAATTTAATCTTGGTAAATTTGTGTTGTCTCTAGGGATGGGTTTATGCCAGGGCATTTATTTTTTCCGCCCAAAATGCCTGGGCAGAAATCCATCTATATAGATGGGTTTATGCCAGAGCATTTATTTTTAGGCCCAAAATGTCTGGGCAGAAACCCATCTATATAGATGGGTTTATGCCAGAGCATTTATTTTTAGGCCCAAAATGTCTGGGCAGAAACCCATCTATAGTTGTCTCCCTTTACGAAACCGTCTTCCGTGATATTATTTCAATAAAATTTACATTGGTTACGAAAATAATAAAAGTACAAAGTCTAATACGCTGATCAGTTGGCACTTTCGAGTTTGCTCATATTGTAATTATTTGTTTGTAAAAGTATTTATGTAATAATATGTAACTATGGCTGGTTACATTAGATGTGGTAGGTATATAGGTAGTGTTTAAATAACACTAAAAAGTATAATCTTAGGAAGTTATTGTTTCTTAGGGGAGGTACCTACAACGTTCAAAACCTCAAACTTAAGTATTGCTTGTATAGAGATATAGAAAATTGAAATATCTAAGATTTGAACATTGACATTTTACCTGTAGGCAATGACATTAAATACATATAGATAAAAAGAGGTAGACACGTTATCATCCTTCAAATGCGAATATTGTTTCGTGAGCAATGTGTTATTTGTAGTGTCACATGCGGTTGACCGACCTAAGGCGCAGAAGTGTTTGACAGTGCTATTGACAGCAATAAATTTTAAATTAAATTTTATTTTTATGTGCCGTCTTGTACTGCGATACTACATAAATTATTAGACTAAAGTAAGAAAAGAGCATGGAGTATCTTATCACAAGTAAGTTTACTTTTTACTCTACATATATTTATGTGTAATTCCACTTTGCGCCACCAAGCCCCACTGGTGGGGGCAAAATGACATACCTTAAAGTTTGCAGTGGAATCTGCCCCAGTATATAGATTTTAGTGGGGCAGAATCCACCAAATTTTAAGCTAGTGGAAACTGCCGTAAAGAACAATGGCAAACTCCCATACATTTTTTTGTTGACAGTTTTTTGTTGCATCTGCACATGAAAAGTATGTAAAAATATTGAGTTTGAATTTCGGAACAATTTTTGTTTCAGTTTCAATATTATTGGAACATTGGAATTAAAGATATTCCAGTTTAACGTATCAGAGGTTAGTATTTACCTATGTGTTACATAAAAATAAACTGCAACCGAAGTGAGTAGAACTATTAGAAGCTAATAGTAACAGAGAAAATCAAAAGAAATGCCTTAGAAACACAAAACAATGAGACATACACGGACAACTCACAGATGTCATAATATTATTATTTCTCTATTGTCACCTTTGTTGCCATACTATATACATGGTTAGTATTATTGTGATTACATTTTATTTATTTTTTTATTATAGCTGTGTGAATTCATAGCACAAAAATAATATTGATATTTTGGTATTTATTCTGGTACTTCGAAGCATGCTATTGCAATGTAGGTCAAACACTTAATATGATTCATACATATGGCAACACTAAAAGTTCAACTGAGATTCGACAAAGAGATCAAGTCGAGTGTTTATAATTATGATGATTTTGTTTCCAGACTTAGACAAGCTTTATGTATTACTTGAAAAATCTTGATAAATTATTTTATATACATCTTTATAGATGATGTTTATAGACGCTCATAAATTCGATCATAAATTTTTTCGCCTTTGTTCTTTGATCTGATGGTTTAACATACCAATTCAGCTTCCTCCTCAGCCTTCTTTTTCGCTAATATTTGTTCTTCTCTTTCTTTCTTAATTGTGTCCCATCTTACATTGAGCCACTCTTGTCCTGCTGATACTAATGTGAACACCATCACCATCCCTAGATTTTCATTTCCCTAAAAATATCATTCATTCAAGATGATATTAATGATAAAAAATATAAAAAAGCATTTCTATCTGCTTAATTAATTTTAAAAAAATTTAACCAACATAATAATATTATAATAATGAGTTGTCTTACCTGTTCAGTTAAATGAGAGAGTAATTCATCCTTATCAACTATATCATCAAAGTTTTCTTCATCTTCTATTTCTATGATAGGCAACTCATCAGGATATTTTGCTGTGTATGTGAATACTAGCTGACATGCAAGACCTTCTCCTTCATCAAAACCTTCAGACTTTATTGGTATACTAAACTTGTGAAAGGGCTTTGTTTCAATGACTAAAACAATATAGGTAATCATTTTAGAGCAATTGAGTCTGTGTTATTCAGGTATGAAACACAAGAATCAATTTATATGTTAATAAAGAAATGCCGGTATATAGGCACCCGATATCCGGGGTACTCTGCTCAATTGATTTCTTGTTTAGAACCGGCAGAAGCTGAACATGCGATCAATCATAAAAAATTACACTGAGAACATTTTAAATACTTTATTACTCCTTACCTTGCATGTCTCCATAATAAATAGAGTCTAAAGCTTCTACCTCGCTCGTCTGTTCGTAATGGTAATCCATGATTTCTTATTTTTCATAAAAAATCACACGTTTTACATAAAATCCCACATACACATTTCATTGACATTTGACTTCTTGTTTTCTGTCACCCAGAGAAGATAGCATCGCGCGACAGATGTCAGAGCGACATTTCTAGGATTGGCGTGTTGTTGAAAAAAAAAACAAATAACTGTTACTGACAAATAAATCGATCATCGTTTAAATACAAATAAAATTGCTTTTATCTTGACTTAGAACATGAAATAAAACGAGAATAATATAAAAACATACAATGTTATTATCTGAATTAAATTAAATTATTTTACTATATACACTATTTACATAAAATACATGAACGTAAAAAAAAGCTATATATATAAATCTAATCTATGTTATTTATATACTATTGTAGTAAACAGCAACTGTGGCAGTAAAAAACACTATAGTCAAAATATAGAACTAGAGAAATACTAGTATGTTTATTATGTAGTCTGTGTTAAACACGGAACATTAAATAGGTGGAATTAGCATAATGCCTATTTTGTATGAAAACCAGTGTTGCCAAACTCACACATTTACGTCTTACACACACTATTGTAACTGGATTATGACTGGTCGAAAATAACAATCACGATCAGATTTAACAAACTAAACTATTTGCATTGAATTCAACCTTATAACAATTGCACATAATTCACATTACCAAATAGGTCTGTAACCTTTTATGACTATTTTCTTTTGGAGTTAAAATCAATTTCAATACGATGAAGTACCGCTACTCCACGCTAGATGGCATTTCTAACAATTTTTTTCGAATAAAACTCTATGGTGCTTGTTATAAGAGAAGATTTTGAATGACAAATAGTGTGTCACGCATACCGACAATAGTGATGTGTCCATATAATACAGTCTTGTGAACTTATATATATATACGTTTCTGATATAATATAGTTTAGTACGTATTGTTATTATATTATTATTATGTATTACTAACGTTGTTAAATAGTGCGTTGTAAAATTTTATGAGATATCAGCTACATAGCAAGCAAATTAAACTGCCTCATTAGTCTAGTGGTTCCAAGTGCGACTTCTAAGCTAGATGCTGGGTTTGATTCCCAGGCCGAGCTCGGATCGATTTGATCTGTGCCCAGTCAAAGGTGATAAGCTCGCCCCCCTATTATTATTATAGGACCTAAACATAACGTTAAATAGCATTCGACTTGAACAATATTGTTACGAGCTGGGGTTCGGGATAAATTTAATTAACACCAATTTCACCGAAACAACAAATATTTTAATTAACTTGACAAACACACAACAGAAATTACTGAGAGAGTCACTACAGTATCACTTATCGCACTATAATGTCGCACTTGTAATCACTTAACTTCACTTCGATATTCACTTCACCGTGTTCAGAACTAAACTGCCCTGGCCGACCCTCACGACCAGTATTTATATGAGTCACGAAGATTCTAGAATCGAACATTCTCGATAGGTCCACAAAATACGAGTAGGTACCTAAGTACCTAAGTACCTACTTATAAACAATAGACGATAAAGCGATCGTCTATTGTTTACGGTCATTCACCTTGAACCCGGCTTTTCTTCGAATGTTCTACGTGCTTCTACGACTTATCTAGAATCTTCGTGACCCATCCCCGTACTAATAGTTACTCGGCGTAACACTACCCCCTCCTAAGACATGCTCGTCCCGAGCATGATTAGATCTGTAATAACGCGTCAAACGATCCACATGAACGATCTTCGGAGCACCTCTTGGCCCTTTTTGAATCCGGTAGGTGACATCGTTGATCTTAGTCACGACTCGGTAGGGACCGTCCCATTTTGCCTGTAACTTAGATGACTTCACTTTGCTGCGAACCGGGTTATGTAGCCATACTAGTGAGCCCTCTTCAAATCTGCCTTTGTTGTTCATCTTGCGGTCAAAACGGGACTTCATTCTCTCGGACTTTTGGCAGCCTGGTTGTCTGACATGCTCTGAGCATTCTTCTCGTACATCACTTAAATTTGCTCTCAATATCCTCACAGGCACCGGTACTGTAGCCTCTTGTCGGACGCCAAAATAATCGCCATCTCTATTCTTCCTCCAGTTTTCGGAGCACGGTCTGCTCGAAAAACTTCCAATGGTACTTCTTCGCTTAGGGCAAATCATCCGAAGGTGACCTTTTTCTCCACAGGTGTAACATCTTGGAGCTGCCATCCTGTTCCTTTCTTCATGTACTCGGTCCTTTTTCAATATTTGACCTCTCCAACAACTAGCTTGAAGGTGACCCCGTTTACCACAGCTGTAGCATCTAGGCGATATTACACCTTCCCTTCGAACTTCACTGCGCCTTGCACAACCCACCTGGAAGTGGCCCTTTTCTCCGCAGATGTAGCATCTAGGCCATGCTACACCATCCCTTCGACCCTCTCTGCGCTTAGGGCATCCCCACTGGAAATGGCCTTTTTCCCCACAAATGTAGCATCTAGGTGATGCTGCACCAACCCTTCGACCGTCACTGCGCCTCGGGCATCCCGCCTGCATATGCCCCTTCTCCCCACAGTAATGACATGCCGGTAACACGACTTCCCAGAAACGATCAGTCCGATGGTCCTGTCTAACTGCCTCTACTTCTAAGGCATGGGCTAAGGCGTCTTTCAATGTCTTGTGGTGTCCAAGCCTCACAGCAGCTCTGACTTCAAGGTCACGAACTCCATCGACGAACGCTTGGACAAGATTACCGTCGATGAGCGCAGGTGTAGACTGGTATGCTTTTCGAACCAGCTTTTCAACTTCCACGGCCCACTGCTGTAGGGTCTCGGCACTACGCTGTACCCGATCCTTTAGCTGAGCACGAAACACGTACTCCAGATGGGCGTCACCGTATCTTGAGTCCAACGCCTCAATCAGCTGGTCGTAGGTCATGTCCTTGCCGAGGGCCTCCAGTACTGTCAAAGCCCGGTCGCGGAGGCATAAGGTGAGTGCTGTCTTTGCCTGACCTTTGTCCCATCCGTTCGACTCCATAAAGGCTTCAAATTGCATTTTGTATGCCGACCATGAAGAGGTTCCGTCAAATGGCGGCACTTTAAATCCACGTAGGGAGGTCGTTATGGGTGCAGCATTCACGGAAGTCGCAAGTACGTTTCGTGCCTTTAGATCACCTAACGCCTTTGTCACGTCAGCAATCTGTTCCTCAGTTTTAGAAATCCGGGTCTCGTGCTGTTCCACCTGCTCCTTCATAACACCGAGCTGTTTGCCAAGAGTCCCATGAAGGTCTTTTATGAGGACCATCTGTTCCTCTTGACGTCTGGTATGCTCCTCTTCCCGACGTGCCTGCTCCTCTTTGTCGCGTTGCAGCTGTTCCCGCAATAGACGTGCCTGCTCTTCTTTGTCGCGTTGCAGCTGTTCCCGCAGTTGGTGTGCCTGCTCTTCCTGACGGCGAGCCTGCTCTTCCTGACGGCGAGCCTGCTCTTCCTGACGGCGAGCCTGCTCTTCCTGACGGCGGGCCTGCTCCTGCATCATTGCCATCAAGGCCGCCAGGTCAAGCGTTGGTGCTGGAGAAGTTCCAGATGGACCAGCAACTGGGTCTCTAGTTGGTTGCTGATGACCCATCTCTTGCTGCCGCTGACTTCTGGTACGGATACCTTCCGTATCTTCCTTCGGTAAAACCGGCATAATTTATCCCACAACTTCTGACACCAAATGTTACGAGCTGGGGTTCGGGATAAATTTAATTAACACCAATTTCACCGAAACAACAAATATTTTAATTAACTTGACAAACACACAACAGAAATTACTGAGAGAGTCACTACAGTATCACTTATCGCACTATAATGTCGCACTTGTAATCACTTAACTTCACTTCGATATTCACTTCACCGTGTTCAGAACTAAACTGCCCTGGCCGACCCTCACGACCAGTATTTATATGAGTCACGAAGATTCTAGAATCGAACATTCTCGATAGGTCCACAAAATACGAGTAGGTACCTAAGTACCTAAGTACCTACTTATAAACAATAGACGATAAAGCGATCGTCTATTGTTTACGGTCATTCACCTTGAACCCGGCTTTTCTTCGAATGTTCTACGTGCTTCTACGACTTATCTAGAATCTTCGTGACCCATCCCCGTACTAATAGTTACTCGGCGTAACAATATCAACATAATTATTTATATTTCTATAAATTATTTAACTTAAAAAAATATACCAAACGAAATAACTGATTACCGGTTTTCAATACACATTCCATCACGCCTGCATTCCTCGAAGAGTTGAGTTATGTTCACCCACAGTTCGGCGGTATGTTTCGGTCCCATGTAACAGGGGGGCGAGCCTATTGCCATTAACCGGTAACAAATCCAGACTCTGTGCTGTTACTGATAATTTCATAAAAAAATCCAATAACCCTGCACGACCTAGGGATCGAACCCAGGACCTCTAGCGTAGCAGTCGTCGCGCTTGTGTATGAGGCGGTCAATAAATTATGATATAATGTGAATAATTACACAAATAATTATATTTTTCATAATGATACCTAGGTATTTTAATTGGAAAGTACATGACGTAGTAGAGTACCTACCTAACATTCATTTGTGATAGTATTTTAACTCGACTGTCAAAAAAGGAAGAGTGATGACTTACGGCCGATTTCTATATCCTATCTTTCAGTAGATTTGCTTACTAGAGATAGGATTTTGACAGAAGCTGTATGGAGCTTATGTCAAAATTCTATCTAGTAAGCACATCTAATTAAATTAGTATTTTGGATTCTAAAATAGTTTTAGCTCCGTAATTCATACTGACTTCTGAGACGGTTACGTGAATATTAGACATATTATAATAACGCACTTTACGGATTCTATCGCTTTATATTCTTTTTTTTACAGTAAAAAAATCCCTATATCATGTTAAAGAGATTAAAAATTTGCATCACAAGCTAAATTTTTCTTAGTATACTGGAAAGTAATATAGGTAATTTTAAAAATGAAAAATAGTCGATAACATTTTATCGATATTGCACGCACTAATTGAATAGCGGCATCAATTTGGTTAAGTAAGCAAACATTCTAGAACAATTGATTGCCAATAAAAGAAAATCAACTCTATTTCTATAGGAAGAGGGATAACTTTAGATTGTCATTTTTGTGCTATGTTTGGCGGAAGAAAATTCAAACTTATTTTATCATTTTATTGTAATAAACTGAAAATAATACTTCCCGATGATACGAAATCCCTTCATGTGATAGATTTTTACCCCAGCTATGGTTTTTGTATTCTTAAATGGCACAAAAGGGACTTTTATAATTTTTTTTAGATTTTTTAAAGTTTTCGACGCATGTTTGCGTGTTGGCTATCTGCGAACGAGACTGAGAGCACTTTATACGGCAAGTGAGTACATCGTACCAGACTAGTGGAAACAAGGTTACGCCCACTTACTGCTTCTAGGTACTTCTTTGTTCTGTGGTGTTAAAGAACTACTGTATACTTCGACTTTTATTATTTTTTAATAAACATCTTGACAGTTGAATTTTTGCACACATAACGCACAGGTTATTTTGCACGGAACATTTATCACGACCGTCTCGAACGAAAACGATTCTGGTTCTGAAAAATCGATTTCGTAAACAGTTTTTATAAACATAGTAGATTTTTTAATCCATTACCTTGACAGATAGGGAATGCTCATGCGAGGCGGGTCCATTGGTTGTCTAATACAGGTGTACAAGAAAAAGAGACACATACTGAAATACGCTATACGAGTAGTATAGCGTAAATACATCTTAATTAACGTGCATACTAGTAGCAAGCTCTAGAAATAACAGAGATACAAAGAAATTAAATTAACTTCGTAGGCGCTTCTCTTTAAGGCGGATCGTTCAGCTGAGCCCGCGAAATTCAAATTTCAAGTGATTTTTCGCAGTTTGTAGGTCTTTAATAAGCTCTGCATTCACGGTAATGGTAATTGCGACATTAACTATACAAAATTCACAATTTTTATCTAAAACCATTGCATACAAATCATTATTGCAGCTAAAAGTAGTGTAAAATGTCAATTTTGACCAATTACACATATTGCACCAAGTTTTTGGCTTGATAAGGATTTATAAGTAAAGGTTTTAGTTCTCAGTTGTGAATGTTCTATAGTTAATGTCGCAAATACAACAGCCATGAATCTAGAACTTGAACACCTGCAAACTACGAAAAATCACTTGAAATTTTAATTTCGCGGGCTCAGCTGAACGATCCGCCTTAAAGGGTGATTGAACTTCGTATGAGACATAGGTAGATAGGTACCTACACAAATCGTGTTATTTGTGGGTACAAAAGGATTCTTTGAATTCTGTGATAGAAAAATAAATGAACTCACCTTGTAAACGCGACCGTAACCCGAATTGAACTAAAATAAAATAGGTTTTTTAAAAAATTACATTGAATTTAGAATTACGCATAGGTAAATTAAGGGCGGTTCACACAATACCTTTATGGCTTTATTTAATGTTTTAGATTTAATTTGTTCTGTTCTGATTTACATAATGTATGGTAAGTTATGTTTACCGTTTTCAGTGATTTTATCTAACACTTACAATTAATTTATTAAATACCTTCTTGGATAACTTTCAAGGTAAATGTTGATACTTCATATCTCCTCATCCCCTGGGCCACTATTAGATTTACGAAACTTTCTTACGGGATATTCCTTGAGAAGTTTTATCACGTAAAACATTATGTACTCGTTATTATCCTCCGTCGATTAGTGGAAGGAGAGAATCGAGAGTTATTTGGATAAAATTGTCAGTCTGAAACTCTCGCTGAGAACCCGAGCTACGTTGGAATTAGAAACAAAGCCTATCCCACATCAATCCATTCTCACCTTCCACATTCTCCAAAAACATCTGAAATTATGTAATCAACAAAAAAAAAGTTAACCGACACGTGTGAACCCACCTTTACATTGTCGGTGTCCCTTTGTTGCGTCGTCAAAACGCGCCGCTCGGCTCGAGCGCCCGAGTCAAAGAAGCCGACAAGGAAGCCGCTTCGGATTTACCGCCTTTCGGCTTGGGCGCACTGTTGTGCGGTTTTTTAATAAAACCAGAGTCGAATTTTGGATACTGTCATACTGTTTTGCTGTAATAATTACGATTAACATTTTTCCTTTTTATTTTATTGGATGTTATTTCAATAAATAATGGTTTTATATTTACTTTCTAGGAATATTGAAATTACTTTAAAAGCTTGCTCTGTAACCTTTGTGATTTTACGGCGATAAATCACAAATTAACTCAAAAGAAAAATTATTTCGAATATTCGTATTCGCCAGAGTGCGTCTCTGTTCAGCAGTTTTCTTTTAAGTGAAACAAAAAAATGTTTTTTGTTAGATTAGAAAAGGATAGCGTACACAGCTGAGAGTTCATGACCTGAATGATTTGTAAACATTGTTAAGGGGAAGCCTATCATAATGAGACCAATTTTGGAAATGGTTTTCATAGTTTTTTTCAGTAACCGCTGGATGAATGACAAAATAAAAAAATACGTAACATCTAAAATCTGTTACTTTACAGGTTCCAGCTGCTTTTATGCGAAATTATGGTGATAATACTGAAAACTTCAAACGGCTATAACTCTAAAACGGATATTTTTTTTTCAATTTTTTTTTTGTTATAGCGTACACATACGGTATACTTTCACCCATTTCAATATATGTCCCTTTTTCGTGTACACCCGATATAAATCACAATGATGTATACTCTATTTGGTTAGATACTTATCTAAAGGTAAAATAAAAATGGCGGCGTTCAGGGCTATTTAACCTTTTATTACATATCTTATGAATTCGGAGTGAAATGAATATAGGTTTAACTGACTTTTATAAGTTTTAATCTGAATCAGATGAAAAACAATCACCAGCACTAATAATAAAACGATCACAGGTGTCACATATTACACAGATCGGGATCACTTTTTTAACAATTAAAATGAATAACAACTAACAATCAATTAAAACAACGAACAAACAAAACAATAACTAGTTCACAATTTATGGCAAAAGAAACTCAAAAACGAACAAAAGTAAAGTAAACACGAACTATCACGAATGGCGTCTGGTTACCCGACTAAGTGTAATATCGGTTAAATATTTTGCTGCGGTTCCTCGCAGTACTACTTCTCAATTTATTCATTCATTGGTTAAAAATATGTTATTTAGTCAAATCAATTAAACAAATGTTTATGATGTATTCAAAATCTTAAATAATGCTCTTATAGAAAAATACTATTAACTGTTTTATTTCAATTGGAGAGACAATCTAAGTACTTTTGAAAAATATCTATTTGCTATTAATAATTAAAATAAGTGTTGGCAGAATTTAATATAACAACTTTTTTGTTATGCTAGGCTAGACAAATTGAATAATCATCTCACTATTATTAAAATATAGTAATGCTATCAATAGAGCATTCGGAAATATCATAATGAGATAGCTGTTGCCTCCTTGCCTTCTGTTAAGGCTCTTGATTCATGAACAAATGTTGCATATGTTATACCCTGAAAAAAGACATTACTTAGTACATTAGATTTATCATAAAAAAGTATAATAAATAAATAAAAAAATATGTTCACCTGTTGCCTCGCAGCTCTAACAAAGCCTTCATTAGCTGAGACAGTTAGAGCCTTAATTCGATGTCCAAAATTAAAAATAATTTTAGATCTTAATCTAACATGGCCTCTAACTTTTAAATTCTTTCTTGGATAGTCATCTTCCCCTAGAAATAATTTAAATGAAATTGTGAAAAAAATGCAGATACTAATGTTCTTTCAAACAAAAGTTTTAGTTCATTAATGATTGCCTTACCGCCAAAATTATCAGGGTACACTCTTATTATTTGTTTCAATTCCTCTGTTCTTTTGATTTCCATTGGCCCTCCCAATGTATTTACTATTTTCTCAAAGTCATCCCAGGCAGTTCTGCAGCATACTAATGATTTATCTAAAAAACATAAAACAATTAGTGACTTTAATTCATTTTGTAGTGATAATAATTACTAGATTATTGCAAAATATGTCAAGCTAAGGGTGTATTAGATAATAATCTGTGTACAGTTACAACCAACCTTTAAATAATCTTTCCAGAACTGGTTTGACAGGCCTCTCAGCTTCCCAAGCAGACTGCTGGGTGAGAACTTCCTGTTTGAAAACATAATTGCAGTGTCCATTTGTCATATTGCTCACATAAGCCATCATGGCTGTTACATCTAAGTTCAGTGTTTTTATCTCAGGATGCTCATCAATGCATTGTGATACTTCTATCAGAGGAGATTCTTGACTAGAAATAACATAGTAGTTGAGTTAGCCTTAATTTCAATTAAAATTAAATATTCCTCTTTCAATTAAATTAAAAATAAAATAATTGTAAATTAAATTGAAACGCTATTAACATTATTAAAATGTGTCCAGTAATTTCATTGTTATATGCCTGATTAGTCTAGTGGTCCCAAGCTCGACTGCTACGCTAGAGGTCCTGGGCTCGATCCCCAGGTCACAAATAATATAATACTAGTACCAGGTCGAGCGAAGTGTTATTGGGTTTTTCTATTTATTTATTTATGCACACTTAACAATACAAGATAATAAAATAAAACTTAGTACTACTAAGTACAAAGCAAAGAGTATAGTAATACTTGGTAAAAAAGAGCCGTGGTGGACTCCGGAAATAGTACAATTATGTCGAGATACGCGACAGGCTTTCAATGCCGCCAAGGCAAATAATGACTTTTCGGGCTACAATACTAGCCTCACAAAGTTCAACTCGGCTGTACGAAGAACCAAGCGTAGGAGCTGGAGGGGCCACTGCCGGGCGATCGAGAGCCGGGCATCTCTGAAGGCATGAGGCTTAGTAAAGCAATATCTACGATTAAGGCCATTCAACTGGCATGTTTTTGTTCAAGAGGTTTTACAAGGCTCATCTACCGTCAAGGGAAGAATAGATAAAGGGACTAAACTCACTAGCGGAGGGCAGTCTGATATGGTACACTGACGGTTCGAGAACAGTATCGGATACAGGGCGGGTATATACGCAAGGGACCATAAGGTTAGTCAAAGCATGGGCAAATTAGCAGTTTTCCAAGCATAAACATATGCTATTCTTGCCTGTACACAACAGATAGAAAGTAGTGGTTCCGCAGGCAGGGCCATCTACATTCTTAGTGACAGCCAAGCGGCACTCAAGGCCCTGACCTCCTACAGGATCGACTCAAGACTGGTTATGGACGCTGCCCGGACTCTAAATGAGCTAGGAAAGCGAAACAATGTCAGGCTTGTATGGGTCCCTGGTCACAGGGGGATTATGGGCAATGAGTACGCTGATGACCTAGCAAGGGAAGGTTCCTCACTAATTGGACCGGAACCATTTGTAGGACTGGCCTCGAGCACAGTCAAAACGGCCTTTCGGGATTACGCAAGGGTGAGGCACATGAATGAGTGGTTGAGCCTCACAGGACTTGCTCACTCCAAGAAATTCATTGGTTCCTCATCGAAATGGCAAAATACCATTTGGAACTCAAGCAGGCGGCAGGCCCGTCACTTGATGGGGGCGCTAACCGGACATTTCGGGACTAACGCTCTCCTACAAAAGATGGGTCTGACGGAAACATCAGCCTGCAGGGCCTGCAAAAGTGAAATTGAGAGCATGGAACACCTTCTGTGTACATGCGATGCAATGGCCAGAAAGCGAATGCGCCTCTTGGGGCAGGGTTATCCAAGACCAGAGGACTACAGGCTCATAACCCCAGGCGTCATTATAAAGCACATGGAAGAGCTGTTTGAAGATCTGGGTGAGGATGTGGAATAGGTATTATCTGCCACTACTTAATACGTAGAGTGGCGTCCCTCTCTCTCAATCACAATACGATCACAATAATACGGCATGGTACGGCCTCAGGTACATGTTACAAATTTTATTTTTGCAACTAATTCTTACCTCCTATGAAGGCACTCTTCATCACTAGCCCCTTCACTCCAAGAATCATCGTTATCCTCAGTAGGGTTAGAATCAGGCAATATTTCACCCTTCACAATTACGCCCACAGCTTTCAATTTATTAGCCAAACTTTCTTCTATACCACTTATAAATTCAAAAATAACCTGTAATAGAATGACGGTTTAGAATATTTTTTGTTGTACTCATATGTGAGTATAGGAATAATATTATATTAGGTTTCAGCCTTATACAAAAATCGTCCATCTTCATGGAAGACTGCCCTGGTGCCCAGTGCCCAAAAAAGGTGATAGATCAGACCCGTCGACTTACAGGCCAATAGCTATAACCTCCCTGCTCTCTAACGTGATGGAGCATGTGATAAACACACAGCTCCTGGGCTATCTGGAGGGTCACAATTTGATTAGCGACCGCCAATATGGCTTTTGTTATAGTCGCTCAACTGGTGACAAAGACTGCTACTTTATAAGTCGCAAGTCCGGTGCCACATGGAGTACTGCTGTTACCTTTGGGCGGGAGCACCAGTATACCAGCTTGATTGTTTTGACTCAGTCCAGAAACATGCAGTTAGGATTGTCAACAATCCCAATCTCACAAACAACCTAGTACCCTTAAGTCTG
Organism: Acronicta aceris; assembly: GCA_910591435.1. Taxonomy (NCBI): domain Eukaryota; kingdom Metazoa; phylum Arthropoda; class Insecta; order Lepidoptera; family Noctuidae; genus Acronicta; species Acronicta aceris. The sequence continues at coordinate 12,103,956 of OU342768.1, forward strand.
AGGAGAGACTTTGCCTCTCTGTGCATGTTCTACGGTTTGTACTATGGCCAGTGTTCTGAGGAATTGTTTGAAATGATGCCAACAACTACTTTCTATCACCGCACCTCTCGCCGTGGGCTTAGAGTTCATCCACTTAGAACCACTCTGGTCTCATACTGTGCAATTCCAGAGGAATTTCCTCCCACGCATACTCAGGTTGTGTAATCAATTGCCCACCAAAGTTTTCCCTAAGGTCTACTGCATGAGGTTCTTTAAAAAGGGTTTGAAAAGATTTTTAAAGGCTCCACAACACACAAGTGATGCCCTTGGTGTTGCAAGTGTCCATAGGCTATGGTAACCACTTACCATCAGGCAGGTTGTATGCTTGTTTGCCACTTAAGTGGTATAAAGAAAAAAATTGTACCAATAATCCAAAAAATATTAAACATTTATCTCTGTCTGGTCAGCATTGCAATCATCCTACTAATCTTTTTACTACTGCACGAATTATGTGTAGATCATGATAACATGATAAAATAGGTTGTATTAATTTAACATTACCTTAGGTGGTTGATACATGCATGGGTACAATTTAGCACACTCTAGGTAATCCTCAGCTTGATCAAGTATAGATCTAGCACCATACGAAGCCTTGCCTGCACTTAAAGCAGAGAGGGACTTTGGATTTCTTGCTATAACTGAAATACATAATTATAAGTATAGATCAGAATAACAGCTTATGTAGGTAATGCACGTTATACCTATCCCAGCAGGTAAAATTCTTTTACCTTTAGTCCACACTCTGCCACAGTCGCTTATAATGTCAATAAGTTGTTTAGTCGTGTCGTTAATATGAAAAATTTTACATACAGCTATGACATCTGACCTCAGAGTACACTCAACCATCGCGCCTAGATGACGAAGATTTGAACATGATAGTTGCTCAATTTTTACTTTTTTGGACTTTTGTAACTAAAACAAAGACGCTTACGGTTAAATTAAGATTATGGTAATGTACTATAAAAACTTTTAAGTATATAGGTCTGAATTACCTTCCTCAAAAAGTCAATTTCTTGTTTGATTTTTCTTTGTAGTTTCATCACACCATCGATTTCATTAATTGATTCTAATTTAACCACAAGCTTTTCACCAAAGTCGACTTTTTCATTTAGTAAGGACAATAGTTCCTCTGAAGTTCCCATTATCACAGAAAAAAAAAATCTTATAGGGGTTTATAATTAGCAAAGAAAAATGATGTTTACAAAAATTTTTAACTACCAGTCTACAACGTGACAAAGTAACAATGACAGTTTATGACAGACAATGTCAACTTGACATTTTTTTAAGGAATTTTATGACCTGGTAACTTAGACCTTCAGGTCATGTCTTTTTTGTAGTTTTTATAAAACACATCACTTTATTCCCAGTAAAACAGTGGATACTTCACTAGGGCTTCGATGGAGTTTATGAGTGAACACAAGTCACGATTTTCAATTTTATATCATTTGCCTACACTCGCACACGTTCACGAACACTTAATGGTTAACTATCCACTTTTATTACACATTAAACTTCGGGGAAACACAAGTTTTGGAAAATAAACCAACAATTGCACTTTACATTTTCCCGCTTAAACTCTCTGTCAGAATGGTATTTCTAGAATTTGGGTTTTGTTGAAAAAAACGATTATCGTACGATTTTGAATATATATCGATTATCGTTTATAATCATATTTTAAATAAAATTGGTTTTATCTTGACTTAAAACATGAAATAAAATTAGAAGAATATTAGAATATATTAATATCGTTTTTGGTTTATAAAGCGTAGGAATCGTACCTACTGATTAAAACAAATTATTCGATACATGATATTTTCATTATCGATATACCACAGTCAGACGATAGATGACATTATGAACATCCTTTTTTGTCAATATCGTATGCGTACATTTTGATCAGAGCAAAGAAGTAAATAAACAGAACAATTGCGGAGCCAGAAAAAAAGAAAAAAAAACCGCGAAACGTTTACCATGATTATGATCGTCGGAACTCGGAACACACTCACTACGGCTACTGGCATACGACCTCACCTAAGGAAAGACAGACACACATACTTTCCTCTTAAAAATTTCAAAAAATATGGAACTTCATGCGCGTGATCTCGATGACAGCTGTCGCGCAAACTATAGTGACGTCGCCTCGTCGGTGATTTAATAAGAATGATCCGATCCGTACCATAAATTCAATATGATAATTGTTAATGAGTTCGATATTTATTTTTTAATACATTCTGACACTTGCGCAAATAATAGACTTTTTTAGCTGTTTTTGCTTTTTGTGCATAGTATGCTCAATAGTATATCTATTGTTGTGATGTTGCGAGTCAAACAGGTGTCTTTAAAAAGTAAGTACTCATACGGCGTTTTCCATCCACTCCCACGGAAAATAAAATTTGTCTTAGACTCCTAGGCGGATTAAATAATATGATACGATAATAATTATGTAATGAATAAATATAATCAAATCAAATCTTTATTGTCACTTTATATATTTTTTCCATTACGATGACGTAAATATCATTATGTAGTTGCCGTTTAAATCGCCTCTATTCCACTTATTCTCACCAAACTCATGAATCGAATTCTCCATCGAATGATCCATACTATTGCATCGTATTGTGGTTGTTGGTTGCTGTCCATCTATCGGATCTATCCAAAGAATCGATATTATTATCGTCCATTCCTACACATCATGTGAAAATAAATGACAACGACAAGATAGTCTCACTGTTTTACTGGGGATAAATTATTGTGAAGTGTTGTAAACTTTTAAAAACACATGACTTAAAGGTCTAAGTTACTAGGTCATAAAATTCCTTAAAAAAACAAGATAGTGCTGTTTAAACAGATAAATTTAATAAAGGCGCCATAGTCTTCTAAAAAAAACTAAAACAAACCTACAAGATTTTAATGTCGAAACTACTACAAATTGCATAATTATCCATAACTATTTGAAAATCATTGTAATCCACTCGCTTTTATCTCTGGTAAGAAACATGAGTATCGTTATATCGATACTTTTTAGTTTTCATAATTTAGGTTTTACCCTCAGAGAAAAGAATCAAAACTCAATGAGTTTTCCATATCACAGTCAGCCATTTTAGCTACCGACTTTATGTAGATAGAGGTTTCGTATTTATTATACTCCTTGGGAGGTACTGAGTTTATGTGCATGCGTGATTTCAATGACATCAGTCGCGCACATTGAGTTTTCATTGTACGTTTTGAACTCAGAGGAAAGTGTATCAAAACCTCAGAGGAAAGACAGACAATCAAAACTCAATGGTTATGAACTGTTAAGGAGGTCGCGCATAGCCACTGATCGAGTATATCACTCTCTGAGATGTCACTGATCTCTATTTATAGATTTAAAGTAATAAAGAGGTCAGTGGAGTTTAAAGAGGTCAGTGCGCATAACAAAGCAAGCTCTGACAGAATAAAAAAAAAACTATAGTTCATTGGTCGGAACCCACAGAGTATTAAAGAGGTCAGTGTCGAAAACACTGATCTAATAAAGGTCAGTGGTCGGAACAACGGTGTCTTTTATGTGGTTCGTTCAGGACTCAGAGGAAAGCTGTCTTTTCTCTGAGGTTCAGGACCTACTTATGACTAAAGTTCTACTGTAAAACCACATTTATTTATAATTCTAATAACAAAGCCAATTAATTCTTACTTACTGTCTTATTAGTTGACCAAACGTAATATAAATATTCCGCATTGTCTTGTGTAAAATATATAAATATGTAGGTAGGTAATCATTACTTAAATAATTGTTAACAATATTTTTCATTGTTAATATTTGTTATTCTGATTTTACCCGCCATCTCAGTGATTCGTTGTCACTGTCACGTGACCATAACCTAAAGCAGCCAATCAAATAAAGCCCAACGACGAGAGTTCGACAAGACAACCACAATTTTGAGAAATGGCTGACGATAAAGAAGTAGAGAAAACTATTGCAGAAGACTTGGTAGTTACCAAGTACAAATTAGCTGGACAAATTGTTAATCGTAAGTTCATGTAAAAGTCGTGCTTCTATTACATATTATACGAGCCAATTTAGGAATGTAAGATCAACCGTAGGTTGGTTGGAGCGATGGACGCGTGTCATCGCCATGCGGGCAATGTGGTGCTAACTATCGGCTATTCGTGCCATTAGCGGGTTAATATTTGAATCATTCCCTAATTTTCAGGTGTCCTGGAACAAGTCATCGCAAAATGTGTGCCTGAAGGGTCTGCCAGAGAAATCTGCGAATTTGGGGACAAGCTTATTTTGGACGAAACTTCAAAGGTTTTTAAAAAAGAGAAGGATTCTAAGAAGGGTATAGCGTTTTCAACTTGCGTGTCGGTGAACAACTGTATATGTCACTTCTCGCCGATACCTAGCGAAAACGACTACATTCTCAAGGAGGGCGACCTGGCCAAGATGTAAGTATTATTAAGTAACCTGGTGAACTTTGTTCTTAACTTGTACATTACCCTCTTTTCTTTTTGAGCTAAGTACTAAATGTCAGTTTGTTATGTAGAAAAGAAACTTTCTATTCCATTACATACATATTTGAAGTGTATTGTGATTGGCAAGCTGGTTTTACCAAAAACAACTATTTCACTAAGCATAACCCTTAAAAATATAACCTCAATAATAATGTTTCTATAATTAGGTCATTCACAATACATCTTTTATGAGATGAGACTTGCTTAATTTTTACCATTAGTTTCTTGTTATTTCTAGATATACTTTATTATAAGGTAAATTGTCCTTCATTAAAGAATGATCATTATGATTCCTGCATTTATTTATTATATATAAATTTATAAATATTTCATAAAATGCACAAATTAAACAATTACACAATTTCAGTTTATGAGTATTGTTACCTTTTTATTTGCAGTGATCTTGGTGCACACATAGATGGGTTCATAGCTGTGGTGGCCCACACTGTTATAGTGGGGGGTGTTGAAGTCATGGGGCGTGCTGCTGATGTTGTCCTTGCTGCTCACTATGCAAGTGAAGCCGCCTTGAGGCTGTTACGGCCTGGTAATGAGGTATACTTTAATTTTTAGATGTTTCAGTTGTTTTGTATAATGATATAACCTCAATATACAACACTAGCTTCTGCCTGCAACTTTGTCTGCATGGACTTCAGGATTAGGTCTGACCTGGATAAAAAGTAGCCTTTGTGTTATTCCAGGCTTTAAGCTATCTGTGTGCCAAAATTTATCCAGATCCATTCAGCTGTTCTGGCATGAAAGAGTACATATATATATACCGTACATCCATACTCACAAACTTTCACATTTATAATATTAGTAAGGATGTTTATAAAACCCTGTCCAACCTGTGAATACACTTTAAGGTATCAAGATCCGATTCTATTTATATAATCTATTTTACTTAAGAAGAAAAAATGTATAAAACTGAAATGGCAATACTTACAGTGGCAGAGACACCATCCTTGGGTACCAAACACAATAAGGCCCATGATAGATTTATTTTCGGGTAATTGTGGCAATTTGGGCACAATCTTGAATTTTAAACTTCAATTATATGCTTAGTTTCATGAATATTTAATGTTTCTTATTTTATTTGGTGATGTGACTGGGAAAACTATATGCTCCTTTCGGATTGGACAGGGTTTTACATAGTGTATACATATAAAGTGTAATGACACATTATCTGAAATTAATGATGGTTTGAGTGTTGTTTAAAGTTGTTTCATTCATAATTTGTTGTATTTGCCCATATCAATTAATTTTCTTTGTTCTAGAACTATGTGATAACAGATGCAGTGCAGAAGATCACTTCAGAGTATGGTTGCAAGCCTGTGGAGGGTATGCTCTCACACCAATTAAAGCAGTTCCGTATTGATGGTGAAAAAAGTATCATTCAGAACCCTTCTGAGGCACAGCGTAAAGAACATGAAAAAACCACTTTGGAGACATATGAAGTATATGCAATGGATGTACTTGTATCTACTGGAGAAGGTGTTGTGAGTACCTTAAATCAATAAAATACTAAAATATACTTCTTTCAACCTTGATACTAATGCATGCTGAAGAAGAAATATTATTGTTTCTTTTCTTTTTCTTTAAAAAAAAAACTTGACCCACACTAGGATTTTCTCCTGTACCGTGGGTGCATTTACAAACACAAATTCTCACATACACAAACATCCAGACCGGGAACAACTACCTGTAGATCATAGAAATATTTGCTCCCTGTGGGGGGATCGAACCCACAACAATTGATGCAGAAGCCGATCGCTCAGCCGCTACGCCAAATGTGTCGTCAAACCATGTATATTAGTATATTATGATGGATAAAGCCCTGTATTCTTTCCAGACTTAGTCCAATACTTTTTCTGGCAGTACTCAGGGAAAACTAATAGTGTAATTCTAACTGAAATTATTTACATTGCATTTTGGTTTTATCTCACTGACAAAAAAAAAATGTACATTATATTTGTCCCCAAATACCTATTAGGTACTACATTTAATTGTATTATTCAGGGTCGAGAAATGGACACTCGGTGTACAATTTACAAGAAAACTGATGAGGTCTATCAATTGAAACTGAAAGCTTCAAGAATGTTCTACAGTGAGGTTGGTATAGATCTATTAAGAACCATTTCAGACATATCCCTATTTATAAGCTTGTAGTATTACTGATACTGCAAGTGATGTTCTAAATGCCTTTTGTTGTATTGTTTGAATTATTACTATAATATTTTAAATATATTAGTAAACTATAGTGTGCGCAGAAGTGTTAGTCACTCTAACTCGGTCAGCCGTAGACCGCCGCGACGGTTTCACGATTCAGTTCGCGCCGATTGGTTCCAAACAGACATGAGTTAAATATCTTAAGATGGGTCCGCCAATACGACAAGTGAAAAATGTTATTTACAATGTACACAGGTTTTTTCTCAGACCAAAGGGAGACAAGGAAAGTATGGAACACAAATATGATAATTATGAACATTAATCAATTAAACTACAAGAGTGTCAGCCCACACTGTAACACGAATTGTAGCTGAAGGAAATTCGAGTCTGCAGGTATCGGAAATTGCAAACTTTTCATCTCTACGGAAATCTAAAGAAATAAAAAACAGATTAAAAAAGAGATCCCATATATTCATAAGCTGCTTACAGTTTTAAAAGAAGATGGCATCGTGAAGTGCGCTCGGACCTAAATACGAATTTACTATTTACAATTTTATTAAATTGTGTCATTATTCAGATTTGCATACCATTAATTTGGGTTCCATACCAATTCGTCTACTACTACTTCACTGGAAATAAACAGCCGGAAATTTGTTCCAAAGTTGGTAAAGTTAACAAGATATCTTTTTGTTATTTTTTTTGCATTTTCCATGCTAATATTATAAAGTTATTTTAGTAAAGGAAAAATTCAATCGCGGGCAGGATTCGATCCTGCGTCGCCTGGTTGGATACACCAGAATTTTTCCTAGCATGGAAAATGCAAAAAAAAAATCACAAAAAGATAGTTAAATGGTAAGGTGGCATCAATCAGTTCAATGTCGTATACATTGAACTAACTGTAAAGTAAGTCGTTGTCAGTTGAGAAGCAAGGTAACTTGCTATTCATAGATGTCGCCAACGTCACCTTATGACGTAAATTCAGAATGTGAAGGCAAAATTTCAATCAGGCCGGTGGAGTTCGCAGTGGCTTAGAGGTCAGAGCGTCTGGTGTATCCAACCAGGAGACGCAGGTTCGAATCCTGCCCGCGATTGAATTTTTCCTTTACTAAAATAAAGTTATCAACAATTAAATTTGCTTACATCTATTTCCCGTGAAGTATTCCCTTCCGCCGTATCATCCCGATCTCAACCCCATTGAATTTGTGTGGGCCGATATAAACAAAAATTCCAATCATCACAAGATTGTTTTTTGAAGTCACTCCGGAAAAATGGCAAAAGTCTGACAACTGCATACAAAAAAATTGAGAAACAATATTGGGACCACAACATAAGGTTTGACAATGTGATAGACGAGTTGATCATAAATCTGGAAAAGGTCGGATTCTGAAGAGGATATGGAAATTGAAGACATGTCTAGTAATGAAAAAGAAGATAATTATGGACTAATTTTGTACTATAATGGTGATAGTGAGAATAATATTTTAATTTACTTACTGAGAAATGTTAATTTGTTTATAAAACTATTTTTTTTCATCAATAATAATATTTATTTAACACTTACATGTGTGTTTATGTTTGTTTTGCCCGGAAATTGAAAAATATAATAATTTACCCATTACATTAATTAAGACAGTTTCTAACATGGTTATCCGGAGATTTATATGTCCCCAAATATCTCGTGTGCGTCTAGTCAATAGCGCCCTCCCCCGTCTCGTTTCACCGCTCACATGCTTCAGACGGTGACTAGCACTTCCGCGCACACTATACCATAAACTATTTAAAAAAATCCTGTAACACTACACTGTTATTTTCCTATAATTTATGCATATTAAGGAATTTAATGAAGTCTACTTTTTTATTTAGACTAAACTATTAAAAATACTACAAAACGTGTCCATTTAACTGCTCACCTACTTTTTACTCAACTACAAAAAAGGAAGGGTCATGACTTTAACAGTCTATGTTTGTATACATACGATCCTACCTCAAAAACGACTGATCAGATTTTGTCAAACGAGGTGTGGATTGATTCGTCTTTACGTCTATAAATTTTGGTTCCCTTTTTATTTTTCGTCGGCCATTGTTTCATTTATGAGGTGTATTTGTCGTCTTCGATTGGTCTTAATCCATGGCAAACATTAGATGAATGGAGAATGTATAGTCTGTGAATTTCATACTACATGTCTAGGAATAGTGGTGTCCAGTTTATAGCCGTGATCGCATGCCACTATGATCTGTTGGTGCTAACTTAACTATAATAGGGTATTGCACCCATTTTTGAAAAGTGCCTCAATTAGCTTGTATAGTGCTAATAAACCACTGAAAGCAACATTTTTATTCCATCGATAAGTATTTAAAATTTACCTTTTCAAATTTCGCGCTGAATCTGATGAACACGCTGGACGCAGTGGACGCCATACTGTTCTGTAGTTATGACGTCAGTTAGCTGTGTAAACATACTTAATCAACCTATTATATTGTCCCACTGCTGGGCACTGGTCTCATTTCAAAATGAGAGGGATTAGGCTATAGTCCACCACGCTGGCCTAGTGCGGATTGGCAGACTTCACACGCCATCGAGAAAATCTCCGTCATACAGGTTTCCTCACGATGTTTTCCTTCACCGTTTAAGCGCGTGATAATTAACTATTTAATACGCACATGACTGAAAAGTCAGAGGTGCGTGCGTTGGGTTCGAACTTGAGACCTTTGACTTGGCAATCCAATGGTCATACCACTAGGCTGTCACTGATTGTGTAAACATAATTGTTTATAATTTAAAAATGACTTATTATTCTACTTAATATCATTGGTGTGCGATTCCAGAATGCATAATATAATGATATAATGAAAATAATAAAGTACAAAGCATATAAACGCTGATCAGTTGACACTTTTTAGTTTAATTTAAACAGCCGTATGACGTAATATTGACGGCTACTATTTCATGGTGTTAAAAACAGATGAATTGAATTTTAAAATTTCGTCACGTTTTAGTTTTTAACTTTTATTTTATTCATTGACTGCCTCATTATTCTAGTGGCCCCAAGCGCGACTGCTATACTAGAGGTCCTGGGTTCAATCCACAGCTCGAGCAAAGTGTTATTGGTTTTTTTTTTATGAAACTGGATTTGTGCCCCCTTAATGGTAATAGGCTCGCCCCTTATTACATGGGACTTAAACATACCGGCGAACTGTGGGTGTACATTACTACGCCTCTGCTTAACCCTTCGGGGAATACAGGCGTAATGGTATGTTTTGTTGTTTTATTCGGGTAGTTATAAAATAGTACTACTAAAATAAGTACCAATACTCATTTCCATACTACAGATTTTTAAACGTCCATCTAACCATTCTACAGATTTTTAAACAGGCATCTAAGAAACTTTCATAATAATTATTTTTAGGATTTGGGATTTAGTGGAACAGAATAATATTTTTTATTTATGTGGCAGGTTCGCAATAAACATGGATCAATGCCTTTTAATCTCCGAAGCTTCGACAAAGAGACCAGTGCGAGATTAGGCGTCGTTGAATGTGTCAACCACAAACTCATTGAGCCTTTCCAGGTAATTGTTTTGCGAACTTCAAGCAATGTTCATTTGATGATAGACATTATAAGTAAGCTAATTTTGAAATAGAATGAAAACAGGAAACCCCTTAAGCATATCAATTGGTGGTTTATATACCAAGTCCAGGCACTTGCTTGTATATACTTTTATAAATTCTCGATACAGTAACCTCAAGCAATTCTTGCCTCAAAATTCCAAGCTGGTGGCTTCCAGGCTGGCTGGTTCTTAACTCATTTGGCAAGATATTTAATGTTGTCTGTGATTTGTAAAAAATGTTAAATCATACTACTACTATAGGTACTATATGAACGACCTGGAGAGTTGGTGGCACAATTCAAGTTTACAGCTCTGCTGTTACCTAGCGGCACACACCGTATCACTGGCCTGCCCTTCGAAAAGAGTCAATGCAAAAGTGAACGCAGCATCAAGGACCCTGAACTCAACGTAAGTATTATTATAAAATTCACACGCACAATAATATAACTATTGGGACATAGGTAATAGAATCCTTTCTAATATTATAAACGCGAAAGTTTGGATGTATGGATGTTTGTTACTCTTTCACGTCAAAACGGCTGAACGGATCTGGATAAAATTTGGCACCACAGGGATATATTATAGTCTGGAATCAAGTCCCAATTCTGAAGTCCACGCAGACAAAGTCGCGGGCAGAAGCTACTCGAGTAATATTTCTCTTACCAGTTCAGTTTAACCTTTACATTATGATGAAAAAAGTACACAATCATGAATTATTCCAAATTCGTTGTTATTATTGTTTATTTTGAATCTTTGTGAAAAATATCTTAGACCTCTTACAATTTTATTTTAGTGAAGATGAATACAATAAGGTTTTAATTAAATCCCTGTTATCTTTCAAAGCACGCTTCCACAAGGTGTGATTTGAACAAGCACAGGGTATAGAAAATGTAATGTTTTTGAGCCGATTTGCGTATCAATCGCATTTCTGTTTGAACCATTTCTACATGCATGTAACATTCTAACAGCAGTAAAAATATTGAAACATACAAGTAACTGGTACAGTCTCGTCCATTAATATGTTTGTTATCACAGGCACTCCTCAACTCGTCCGCGAAATCTAACAAGAAGAAGAAAAAGAAAACTGGTGCTGAAGAGCCAATGGAAGTCGAAACTGTTGCCTAGCAACTGGAATAATTGCCCAGGACATCAACAGAATGAATACCATAGCTTCCTTTAACATACTCTTATGGACATCTATCAAATAAGCATTTAATATCAACATCTTCAAAATGTTATACAATATCATTATTTGTATTTCTGGGAAACAATTTGGGCTTGTGCAAAAATCATAAATGACAGTTGAGACTACTTTTTAACTAAAAAAAATATTCTATGTGGGATTTGCAATAGTGATGTGAAACGCAATTTGTGTGCTATTGTAATTTATTAGGTGAATTTATTTTTCTTCTTTTTTGCTTTCAATACGTAATTGCTCACTGACTTCTACATTATCTGAAACAATTGAATACTTGTACATAAGATGACCCCATCCCACTTGACTGAGGCACAACTGAAGTGTTTGATTTCGCACTACTGATCAATGGTTCATTACTAAACTAGATATATTAAGATCATTCCGTTTGAAATATAATGTAGTTCTTTCCAATGAAAAATTATTTGGTACATTTATGTATCACTTTCAAACATAATATTTTGAGCATTATTACTTTATATCAGTTTTATAGTATTTGTGCAGTTAAATTGCAAAGCTCGTATATCAATTTTTACATTAGGTACTCGTTATATTGGTGTTACTGCCACCTACCTATTATAACAACAACCAAGCTTTCTATACTTCCTTTTAAATAAGTTCATATGGAAACTGCTCTAACAAATTGATATTCTAAAACATATAAAAATATAGTTATTAGTTTATAAAACAAAAACAACAATGGTTGAATGATTATTTTATATGAGTAAAATTGAGGATTGAAATGGGCATTCATAATTTGTGGCAATCACATTGTGTTATCAACTGCAATATTTGTTGAAGCTTGGGAATGTTTGCATGTTTGTGAAGCAGACCCTATTGTTAGGTAAAGTTGTAAAATATGTGACACTGTGAGAAAGGAATAAATCAAACTGTGCCACAGTTGTGGGCTGTTTTTGTAAAATAATAGTTTTTTAATAAATCCCCTTAATTCTTGAGCCTGAAGAATAGCATAATATATAATAAGAAGGAACAAAGTGAGGCCTTTGGTACAGTAAAGATTTATAAAGTATTGTCTCACTCGGCCCTGTCCTGAAAATCATTATCTATAGCCGCGCGGTACGTAAACACGCGATAGTGATAGTACAACCAAACACTATCGTTATAGGTGGCAGCACAAATCGACACGAGAGCCACGCTGTGGTTAAAATAACTGTTCTGACCTCACATGGTGTTGCCGCCAATGTTTACATTATTAATTAACGTCAACGCGGCCAGAATATGTCAAAAGGCCAAAAAATTGCAAAACATTATTATTTGTTGAATTTTTTTTTTCTGTTTACCCTGAAGTATACCCTTTCCCATGACACGAAAGGAATAGGAATGCAATGGGAACATGTTATCGAAAATTGAAAACGTTCAATTTTCGCTTTACGGAATATTGAAATCACTCCAGTCAATCGTATTACCGTAATACTGAACCACCAATAGGATTAAATAATTAAAAATAAAATTCAAATAAGTTATATTTTGTTTGCTCACAATAAAATATTACTTATTTGAATTACTGTGAAGTATTGTATTTTGCCGTCAAAGTTAAAACACCTTGTTTACACTTTTTGCAATATTATTCAATAATGCATGCATGTACACTTGAAATTATTTATGGTTATTAGTCAAGAAGGACCGAATCACGGATAATATAATAATCGAATACAGCGAGCTTTTAGGCTTTCCCATTTATGAGCTGCGATATTTTTTCGGGTTTTCTAAAAAACGCAATTACTTGAAAATAAGTTACTTAGTATAAGTTCACTTATATTTCGTCTATGTTTATTCTACAAGCACACACACGATGGTTTTAGAGATACCTACACGATTCTGCAAAACGTTACTCCATCGGCGCTTCTCGTAAACCAGAAGACACACAAATTATACTTTCGGCACACATTTTTCCACAAATATTCGAAGAAAATTTATATTTTTATTAATTTTGTTAGAAAATGACATGCTGCGCCGACCTCAAATAAATTGGGACAAGGGCAAGAGAATGATGATGACGACAAAGCGCTCAATTTATTTATGTCGCACACATTTACAACAGATTAGGCACTAATTACATCTACGCCACATTCCTGCTGGATTAACTCTCTTACTAGTGTGTACTGACCGAAAGGAATCGGTACTAGAGGCGTACCAGGTAAGCCTCTGCATCTGTATACCTACAGGTATAGGCTTGTGTAGTACACGTAATATTAGGAATTAATTCCCGACACTGACTAGTACGAACTATTCCTTTTCCTTTTTAGTACATCATTCATTTAGTACTTCGTCATTCGCGATGTATTGTGTCTCTGGGTTCTGTACGAACTACGAACTGTCTCGCTAGCACAATAAACACGGAACGCGACTGAACGAGCGGGAATGATTATGGATCTTATTCATAGATTCATAAAGCTATTTTGAACTTTGTTTATGACCCTACAATCACCATTCCTTCAGTGTGCTACAGTACTAAATGTACATATAGTACTGGAAACCGAACTACTACATTTGAATGATTGTACTAGTACGCTGCGCTCCGTTCAATGTCGAAGGTAAGTATTCAGATGCACTAGTCCTTTACCTTCTGTTAGAACATGAAGATGTTAGTGGTGGTGGTAGCGCGATTGCTACGCTACAGGTCCTCGGTTCGATCCCCAAGTCGAGCAGTGTTATTGGGTTTTTGAAATTCTCAGTAGCAACTCGGGAGTCTGGATTTGTGCTCGGTTAAAGGCAATAGGCTCGCCCCCTATTACATGGGACTTAAACATACCGGCGAAATGTGGGTGTACATTAGTGGGTTACACCTCTGCCTAACCCTTATGCCCTATCTATCTACTCTCTAAGTATACACCCCCCCTATCATAGGCTGGGACCACCATTGGTGGTCACATGATCATACACATAACAAACATGAATGTAAATATACAATAATGAATATATTAAAATAAATTTATTGAAAACAATTAGCATTACCTATTTATTTGAAAAAAAAAAATGGACGACTACTTTTATTTTCATATACATTTTAATTCTATTAATTTTCTTGTTTAGTAGTTGTGCTTGGTTCTGCTACTTCCAAAGCCGAGGAAAAGAATTCATAGGTCTTGCTTGCAGCATTGCTAGTATGAGTTGGAAGATCAATCAAGAAGTTGAATGTTGCCTTTACTCCGCTATTCCAATAATATTTGAATAAGTATGAAATTTTGTCATTTGATGGTAGTGGAGGTAGCTGCCAATATAAAAAGTTAATTAATAACGTCATTGGTTAAAAAATAATAAGCTGCAATTATATAATAATGGCCTTTGTATTATACTCTTAAACCATTTAACCAAAGGACCAGTAACACTAGTGTGAGATGAGAAAACACTAAGTAGACATTGCTGTAAAATTAAATCCTTCAAATGTAAAAGAATAGACATTTAATGTACAAATACATCAACATACAGAATGTTATCACTGTACCCAATGACATTATATAGTTATATCATTGACTGTACCCCTCTTTTAAACTATAGGTTTAATGTCATTGACTGAAGCGTAAAGGTAAAAGATAGTTGAATATAATATTACAAAGATACCTTGTCAATGTAATTTATTGATAATTTTTGAAATCTGGTTAATAAAGGAAAAATTCAATCGCGGACAGGATTCGAACCTGCGTCTCCAGGTTGTAGATAAATAGATTTTCGCTTTGAAATGACATAAAATGGTGGTCATGTCATAATTTTTTTTTAAATTCCTAAATAAATAGTTGTTTTTTATACGACTAAGGTGACAAGCATACGGCCCGCCTGATGGTAAGAAGCGGTTACCATAGCCTATAGACGCTTGCAACACCAGGGGTACACTAGCGCGTTGCCAACCTTAGGTTATGGAGGAATATTGAAATACTACTTTTTACGAATTTTATACCAGTCTAGTCTACCCGTGACCATGGATGCTGTAAAGGATCCGAAACGTCGGTTATTAAATAATACTAATAGAACGCGATAAAATCCATAAAAAGTAGTTTTATTTCAATGTCTAATATTCGAGTAAGTGTCAGAAACCAGTATTAAGGAGGAATAGTTGGGCTGACAGCATAGGAGACATGCCGTGCATAACAGCGGACGTAACAAAACACCACCGGTCCCCCCCACTGCCAACATAACGCTCCCTTACGGAGCTCTGGCGACCTTTGTGAAGAAATTTCTAGATTATAATCATGGTTGATGGTCCACTAAAGGTTTTCACCTCTATTAATGTTAATATCATAATTATTATTGAAATTGATCCACAATCCTAAATCTACATACAATTATTTAATACTATTAGTTAAGCCATATTCATAGTTAATGTCATTTAAAATTAGCAGTGGGCGATTATGAGATATACTAATGAAATCATTCGATTATGAAAATATATTAGTTACTAATTTCATATTCGATTATCAAAATTAGTATGTCTGTATATAATGACGTGTGACATGAAAAGTATTGGGTCCTTTTCTCTCATACTAATAAGGAATGCGCTGACTCTTTTTTCTTTCATATTAAATTTTATTTGCAATGACAAAAATAAAATAAATTGTACTGAAGCTAAGAATTTATCCTCCATGCTCTTTTCTTACTTTAGTATAATAATTTTTGCAGTGTGCTGTCAAACATACTTCTGCACCTTAGGTAGGTCAACCGCATAAGTCACACTACAAATTACACATTGCCCACAAAACAATATTTATATTTAAAGGATGATAACGTCTACCCCTTTTTAACTATATAATGTCATTGCCTACATATAAATAATTAATATACAATCATTTTCAAATATACATTTAATTAAAAAAGACACAATTATCTCACTTCCTTTATTAAATTCAAAGTTTTAGGCCTTAGTGTTTTGTGCAGTAAGATCTATAATTGCAAAAAATATCAAAAATGTAACTTGAAAAAATCAAAGGCCTTACAAATAAGAATCCTAATATTGGAAAATTATGAAAAAGTAGTACCTATTCTAATATTATCATAGTGTTTTAATAGGATAATTTACAAGGCATTTCAAGATTTTAGATAGCTTGGCCTACCTACCGTGAGCCATTTTGAAAGAAACATTGGATAGTGGCCACTCATATCAAGCTTGAAAAATCAAAAGAGGACATCAATACTTACTATAATAGGTACAATATATTTTTGTATTGTTTAAAATGTTGTTTCCCATATATATGTAGGTACATAAGCAGTCAAAGATTTAAAGGATATGGGATGTTTTGGCCAAATTGACATATTATATGTATATCATTGGATTCTGAATTTTTTGCTGTATCAACTGGTGTTCTTGAAATTTCTCTATAAGTCTTTGAAAATTGCCCTTAGGGTACACATTTTCAAAGAATAATTTTTGTTTTAATAGTAACATTTAACAGTTTTTAATATTTTTCTTCTAAGTATAATGAAGTAAGTCATATTCATAATGTAATTTAAACCCCTACAGTACCCATAAGTCAAAACAATATGTGCTGTAAATTTAAAGATGTTTGACCTATTCTTGAATTAACAGTTTTTGATTTTTTTCTTCTGTCATATTTAGATTATTCATATTATGTCAGCTATCGGATAAAGTTCTTGATCCATATTTATTTTAATTTATTAGACAATTTTAATAGAAATATGACAATATTAAACTGAAAATTCTACATTTACCTACATAGTGTAACTCTCTTCTTGTAAAATTTAGGTGTTGTGACTTTCCTTGCTCACATTATCTGCTCAGGTCAACATTTTTAACAACCTTACTGAGCAATAACAATTTGGGCTGATAATAACTGAATCAAAAACATGTTTTAGATATTTAGTAGATTCTTGAATCAATAACTTTGAGGGTACAATAAAGATCATACGAGGCGGGGCCATTGGTTAAATAGTCTAAGATAATACTTGAATGGTGTTAACCTCATATGGTATCTGCTTTTTAAGTTCACCAACATAAGGTGAAACTCCTTTTTCCAGCTCCTCATATAAAGCAGTTGTAGTAGCACTGTCTTTCCAAACGCCTTTATCAATGGTGTAATATACGGCAGAGCCAAATAAAGCGGATTTTATTCCAAACCTATAAAAATTTAAAGAAAATATGAAAATTTCTAAATACTACAGAAAATGCACAAATAACCAATAATTTTGAAGTAGGTACAAATTAAATATATAATAGGCTTACTTCAGCATTTCTTCGGTTAAATGATCATTGAAGTATGTAAAAATAAATATCTTTATTATTTATTAATTTACGAAAATTATGTAATAGTAGCACCTAAACTTATTTTTCGTGACTGAATTTGACACTGACAGTTTGACGTGCAGTCAACTGCAGTGTTGCCGGCTGAAAAAAAAGTAACCATTGATCATGGTTGTTCAGAAGGTCAGACCCATTGTGTAATTTAATCTATAGAGAGGAGGTGAAATACCTACAAATTACACGTGTCTAACATAATATAGAGGCGCCAATTAGGGATGTGACTTTAGGGGAAAAAAACAATTAATTAATAAATGTTTTTTTTGCTCCTAATAAAACGATTTTTAAGGAGAAATATTATAAATTGATTTTGCATCTTGCCTGTGCAATAAATGTATGACAAATTGCAAGTTACATAACTAACTTAAGCTGATGATACAGCGCATATAATCTACGGGAAGAGCTGAGATTTGACTCGGTGCTATGCTGAGAATGTTCTGAGAGAAGTTATGTCTTGAAGATATGTGTGCGGATTTCCAATAATACGTATAAAACGTACACATTTTAAAAAGCAATACACAAAAGACCCCATAACATCGATATTTTTGTTTCACCCTCCCTCGAACGTATGTGGTTGTTTCTGTAGGGAAATTACCGCTTCATCTTTCATCTATGACTGATTAACAAAAATAGCATGTTACGTGGTTCATGTTAATGGCAATAGTGAATGATAGTAGAAACATTCATTATGTAATGTGAAGTTGATTGTTTTAATTATTGGTGTTGTGAACTCGATTTATATAATTGTAATTAGGACTGGTTATACAAAGAAATCACGTAGAATGAAATGTTTTAACCAAGAATGGTTAAATGAAACGCCTGGTTTTAAAACATTCACCTTTCTTTCTACGAGTGACCTACTCGTAGTAAAAAAAGATGAATGTTTTGCATATTGTTAATACTGCTTGACGGATCTTTATGTATGAAGTAGTGGCAGAAAAGATCTTTATGAACATATGACATCCATTAAACACCAAAACTCAGTTCCTAGCAGCAGTCAAAGGTATTCTGCTTTTAATTGTAGGTTGCTTTTGTACAGATTTCTGATTTATTGGACATACCGACCGAGTGGGTCTTCCCTGATAGATATAATCTGGGTGTCTTTAAATCACGAGTGAATCGGTTTCTTCTGGGCAAGCGCGCTCCATCGTATATCGCAGTGTTGCTTAACATCAGGCGAATTGGCGGTAAAGCGTAAGCCTATCACGAATAAAAAAAAAATACGGATTTTGTACAATTTGTATAGATTTTTAGACGCTACAATATGGCAACACTGATCCTATACAAATCTATTTAGCCAGGGCCGTAAAAAAAAAAAACAAATCTATTTGTAATTTTTTGTAATACGACTGGCGTCCACAGACTACTTGGAGAGATACTAGTATCTGGCGTCTGGCCTTAACTGATGATTTGACAGTCCCGAGGCCGTAATTAATCTGTGCTCATGAACTCTCGGTGGCCGTGTACATAATTTAGTATTTTCTGTGGTATTGTATTTTCTTCACTTTCAATTGAATTGAATCTTTTGTTTACATTTTTAATTCACAAGCAAAAGTTAATTAAAAAAAAAAAATGATAGATACGTTTGTAAAATTAGAAGAATGTATTAATAATTGTTTACTACGTAAACTTTCGAAACCTAGTCATGAAATAGAGTGTTTTTATACTGAATATCAAATAAGAATTAATAAGTTGGAACAGTATTTTCCTAAATTGATACAAATATTAGAAAATATAGACTTGAGGCAACAATTGGAGATAGTTTCAAGTACCTTATACTCACTGTTTATTTTATATTTGGAATTAAAAACTGAAGGACCCTGGAATACTGATATTATTAAAGCTAAAGATTATCCAGCAAATTTAAATCATGTATTTGAAAGTAAATATGGCATTACATTTGAAAAAATATTAATGAAAGATGATTTTTATTCTGCACAAGAAGTTTTTGATAAGTGCATCAAAGAATTACACCAGAGAATGACTTTAGATAATTTTAAAAGGTATCCTGGCCTTATTGAAGTATACTTTTTACTTATTATGAATATTAAGGTAAGATTAATAAAATATTTAAATAATAGTTCAGTTTCTAATATATGTACCAATGTAAAAAGTATTTTTCATTTACAGGAATATAACATAATTGTTAATCCAGTGACTGTTCTACCAGTTGCTTTGGTTTTGGTTGATGACTATATTGTGTTGAATAAAGTGAAAGGCTTAAAGTGCTGTGCGTTTATATTACAATGTTTGGTATGTATAAACAATTTGGAAAAAATAATAATATTTGTGTTTTAAAATCATTGTAATAAATTAGAGCCCCTAAGGTGACTCTCTGACCAATAAAAGACACACAAAATTCAAAAGACAGGTTCAGCAAAATTATTGTATTAAACTCATGCAATACAATAATTTTACATGTACAGTCACAAGCAATGAAATGTATATGTTGATAAGTTTTCAAATTCATAACAACACAATACATTGCAAAAGACAGGAGCTTTGCATTGAAATGATGTACAATCATCATATTGTGTCAGAATTGAGTATGTACATTCTTAGCAAAACACAATTTGATATTTAGAAATCTACATGTTTCACCTCATAATTATGTATGACAATATACAATATAGTTTTAACAAAATGTATACAATTATAGCTATTTTGTATCATATTTGGCAAAAAACTATCTCAATACTTAACTGGAATGGATCCAGTTAGAATCTTGCATGAAATATTTTAATTCGATTGATCAATTTCAAAAAGGTATAAAATCATAATAGGTACTTAATCAAAATGAGCAATCTAACAGGTAAAAATTAAGATGGAAAATGTGGACTGATGTTTTCTTTTAATTTAGGTACTTATTTGCAAAAACCCCTGGAAAACCTGAATGTAAATTTATGTTAAAAATTGGGGAATTATAAGTCAAGCCACAGAATTTTTTATTTACCATGGAAGCCAACCTATGATAAACTTATATGTCTTATAAAAAACACCAACAAAATATTTCAAAGAAAGTGTCAAGTAAAGAACAATAATTATTTTTTACTGTTTTATCTACTGATTTAGTAAGTTAGCCACAGATGTTACAACTCACCAATATTTTATGATTTAATTATAGGAGTTTTTAATTATTTATGAAAGAAGTTTAAATATTGGTTAGGTTAGGTTAGAAGTGTGACCACATGATGCCAGACCAAATTGTAGCCATTGTGTAGATGCTATAAAATAACAACCATTTTGGGTTGTATTTACAGTAGCTTACATAGATGATAAATAGTGGCTAAGATAGTATTTTTTAGATGAACATTGATAGTGTTACCTAGTAATTTAGAGGACAATGTAGTTCTTTTGAAAAGAAAAATGCTATTAAATAGAAGTTGTGTTAATTAGAACCCTTAAAAATTCTGTTGGTTTAGGACTTATAATATTATTATCTTTTGGTTATTAATTCATTAGACAAGTGAAATACTTTGAAAGTGCAAAAACTTTAAAGTTTTAAGTTTACAACAAGTTACACCTACCCTACAACTAACGTAGGTACTTGGACGTCGCTATTTTGATTAAATCAGTGGTTCAGGTTCAGTTCAGGTGGTCAGTGGTTTTATTTTTCGTTTTGTATGCCAGTGTTGATTCTCGCTCAAAATCACTTACTAAATATAAATAAATTTTATTTCTTATGAGTATGACTCTTAGTTCTTTTCCTTGATTAATAGAACTCATTCTATGAGGATTCAATCTTATTGCCTGTGTAGCTGATTACTCAGTAGGTGCAGCTATATTTGTAGACCTCAAAACTTCCTTTTCTGGAGGAACTACATCAGATTCCAGATTATTTTAAGAAGCGGTATTATGATGGTCACCTTTTGAATGCTTAGGCAAAATCGGTAAGTAACTCTATTCATGTGTACCGGTATTGTATGTCCTTGCATTACAAATTAATGTTTATATTAATGCATACTGCTTACTGGTACCGCCTACCGGTTACTGGTTACCGGTTTTGGCTATCGATACTAGTTATCAGTAATGGCTACCGGTGCTGAGTACCTTCCGCTAGACGTTTTTGATGGTAATAATATAATTATTACCATTGCCAAAAATCAAATATCTTCAGCAATTATTTAAGTGCATACCTACATATAAATGCGTTGGTGCCTGATAGACTGTTTAATTTGATTACTGATGATATTTTACTTTTTAAATTGATCAATTGAAAAAAATAAAGCCGGCAAGATTCTGTGTCCTTTTCGGTTAAAGTACCGAAACAGTTTTTTTGCCAAATACGATAAAAATATGCTAGATTGTTTACAATTTATTAAAGCTACATTGTATACATGTCATACATATGACGTGGAATTGAAAACTTGTCAATAGTGTTATTTTACCAGTCAAATTTTTTGCAGAACTCTAATGCTTTTTTATCAGGTAATTACTATGAAGTTGTATACAGAAGTCTTAAAAGTAACATTTACGAAAAAGACATTGAAGTGACACAGTCACTATTTAAATGTTTTCCAGATTTCTTAAAAATACTTCCATCAGAAGTTAAGGTATGTAAACATTAAGGTTTCATTATACATACATACATACACTCACGCCTTTCTCCCACAGGGGTAGGCAGAAACTAAAGCAATATTTTTAAGCAGTGTGCAAAAAAATTTTTGTTTTTCAATATCTGTAATAATAGAACACAATCATTTCCATAATTTGTCACGATGTCGGACTCTAGTAACCGCGAATTTTATGAGATGGTGCGTGGGAGTATATTTATTAAGAGGTGAAATTGTACGAGCAGTTCGCAGAATGTATGCCACAGAGAGCATACCTCGCATGCGAGTCCATGGGATCCGTAACCCCGCGGTACCATAAGAAAGAACCATTTTTAGCAGCCATTCAAAGGCTGCTTGATCACGGTCAGTTCAGGACTCCCAATCACGCACAACGGTTTCAATTCCCTTTGTCCGCCCCTACGGCAACTCTCTGACCCCATCATGCATTAAGTAATGTCAATTTTAATTTTAATATGTTTTTATAAGTGCTTTTAGTCGCCGTCTGGTGGCACTAAATGGTATCAACGAAGACAGTTAGAGAGGGTAAGCATAGTGGCGGTGAAGCCGAGAGCGTACAGACATTTCGCGCTCTGGGGTCGACTTGTGCACACGCCATGTGCCTCACGCTGTTCCTTTGCCTTGATATTACTTGCACCTTTTTGCTAACGTTATAGTTTAACTGTTGCTTAAAAATCGTAACAGACAAGTGCTTGAGAGTTTCTTGTGGCTTCTTCTCCCAGTGATAGTACTAGTGAATTTACGAAGGGCTAGCTTTTTGGGGGTTGTCTGTAGTGTAATATAACCCGAGAAGTCTGATTGAATGACGCATTCAGAATGCGTGTTTTAATGTAAACTTGTATTACCCTCAAACGCCCACACGATACATTAACCGACTTCTGATTGCGAGGCGGGTCCTATACATAAGTAATTTAATTGGTCATTATAATCATCAATGATTATAATGCTTCATTTTCTGCATTTGGGTGGTCCTAACTAAGCCCATGAAAGAATGAAGGAAAAATTGGAATTACTCTTCAAATAACGTCGGATCACGACCTAAAGAAAGAAGAAGTTTAATACGAACCTGATAAAATCACCGGGTCAATGTAGGTCTAGGTACTGAAAATACATTGAAACACTGCCATATCTGCATCGGCGAATCAAACTAGCGCACAGCTGATATGTTCGCTTGCGCTGTAGGGTAGTCACAAAATCAGTTTCAAAGTTAACATCTTTCGTTAACGATAACTTAATTTATTTTTGTACGACATATCTAAATGAAAAATAGCTGTTTAATAAAACTCATTTAAGTTTAAGTGACAGTTTGCGCACTGCACAAAAAAATATTCCTGTAGGTATAGACTGCCACAACCTACGATTCTTGTATACTTTTGTAATACATTCATACATTCGCGCCGGTTGCAAGTCCTACGCACCTGACCTTTTTGAAGGATTTTGCCAATAAGATCGGCGTACTTCCTTCCTTCTAGCTTCTACCGACGCTGCAGCTGACATTTGCCATATAAATTCCTTTCGTTAATCGTTTTTCATTCATTCTTTCCACATGTCCAAACCATCTCGGCAAAATTATTCTTTTCAATACGTGTCACTACATAATCTCTTAGCCCGCAGCGTTGTCATATCACACTGTTCCTCAATCTATCATTCCGAGTTACACCGCACATACATAATAGAATAAATGCATTTCCACTGTATTTATTCTATTCTATTCTTTAGTCTCTTCTGCCACACCCAACATTCACTTACATACATAAGTGTAGGTACCAGCAAATCATTGTGGACAGCCAACCGTGCCTTTTTTGACACGGACTGACTAGCCAAAACTGCATGCATAGCATGCTCCTTTCCACATCTGCATCAATCTTACCATCCCTAGTAAACACAGTTCCCAAATAAATAAACTCACCTGTTCCACAGTTACCCTCTATTTTTACATCACACATACATACATCTTCCTCTCTTCCGAAAAATCTATTGAATATTTCTTGGCGAACTGGTGATGCATATCTCCAATTATCCTTTTACAAAAAAATATTCTTATGAAATATGGGGTTCCATGAATTAGTTAGTAATTGAACCTATATAAAATCATCAGTTATTATTTTTCAGAAAACTAAGTTAGATGATGTATTTTCAAGTGTCATAGAACAATTGAGCACAGAAACTAACATAAACAGAAAGGCGGCTTGTTTTGACTTTATTACTAAAATAATAGAAATGCATGGCATCCACTGTGTGAAGAAGAAAATATTTAAAGACATCATCTGTGATAATCTAGACATGTGTAGCAATGAAGGGGTTTACGAAGTTTTAATACAACAAGTTTTGGAGGTGATTATTATAATATTTTTATTAGTTATCTAGCTCTTCACTGCATTTTTACTGATATAAGGAATTTCTTTAACTACCGTCTTAACATATCAATTTTTGTAGGCTATACTGTTCTTTTTTTTTAATTTTTATTTATAAACAATGGTGCTACTTTATAAAATTGACCCTATCAGCACGATTTGTCGTGTGACTGACACTGGCATGGCCACCATCAGAGATTTCAATTTTGATAATATAAAAAAAATTGTCGGAGTTAGTCGCCGAATATCAGAATTAGTCTGCGACTGATTCAAAAGTTATAAGGGTTTATCGGTGGCCGATCTGGAGAGCACCTCCTCAGCTTGGCCCAATATGAATGTCAAAAGCTAGGGCACCTAGTGAAGATCTGTTTTCTCCCAAATTTAATCGCTAAATAGGCCAACTAGAAACGCTTATAACTTTTGAACCAGTGACCGACAGATTGTTTTTTGGCGACTGATTGCGACTAATTGAGACTCAAGAGCTCTAGCTTTTGAGATTTAAATTGGGCCAAGCTGGGGAGGCGCTCTCCAGATCGACCACCTATAAACCCTTATAACTTTTGAACCAGTGACAGACTAATTTTGATATTTGGCGATTAACTTCGACTAATTATAATTACCGAAATTTTTTTTATGTTATTAAAATTAAAATCGCTGATGGTGGCCATGCCAGTGTCAGTCAAACAATAACATATTATTATTGTGAAATATGTAGTCCAAGGGTAATGTGGACTGCTTATGTTTTATTTCAGTGCCTATTAATGTGGATTAGGCATTGCTGGTGTATCTGGAAGCTACCAACAGACCAAAGGATAATGTCTTCCCTTATCAAGATTCTTTATGTGACCAAAGACGAACCTACTATAGCGAAAATTGAGAATTTTATTCTAACATTAATTCACTTATGTACTAAAGAAGAACAGAAGCAAATATATTACAATCTAGAAGCAGTGCCTAACAATACAACTTTTAATGGTGATTTCTGTAGAAGAATCAATAAAATAAAAGAAAGTATTAATGCTTAGTGGTTGTTTTATTTTAGAAGATACTTAATAATCACTTGCATTAGTATGTCCTCAGCAATTATTCAAAAATATATTTATTTGACTACATATATACTTTATAACATAAAATACCATTAAAATATGTATAATAGAAGATAAAATAACAGTATCCTTGGAGGGTAACATGCATTTATATTGTTTACCAGAATTAAGTGCCATAGTATGCACAATTCTAACAAGCCCCATTACTTTTATTACATAATTATGTTTTCCCATCAGTGTCATTTACATCCAAGTATTATATTTAATTGCAGTTAGACATATTAATAAGAGTGATCTTACTTTATTTTTTGTTAAAATTACAATATGATGTTGAGTCTAAGGCAATATTATTCCATTTAAAATATCACATATTTTATCTATGGAGGGCCTATCATTCTTATGGTGCTCTAAACATTGTTGAGCTAGTTTAAATACATCCTGAGCTATTGTCCAATGGTCAACAACACCATCCAAAAGGTTTGTGATATCTCCATTTTCACAGTAATCTTCAACATAATTCTTTATGTTGTTATTCTCACCATTAGCTATTATAATTGGTTTCAAACCAGTTAACAATTCAAGAAGGACAATTCCAAAACTAAATATATCATTTTTCTGTGTGACAGTACCAGAGAAGCCTTCTGGTGCCATGTATGCTGAAGTTCCCATCATAGATTTTGTGGTAATGAAAGTTGTTTCCAATTGTTTAGCTAATCCAAAGTCACATAGCTGCAACAATAAGAAAAAAAGTTTTTTGTAACAAATTGTTAAAAAAAAAAACCTACATAAATCATATTTAAACTCATGACATTAGGGACTAAATTTATGCAGCATGGTTAACAATAATAGATAGATGAAGAACATATTGAATATTATTATTATTGTGACTGAAAAACACATATAGGTACATAGGTATTCGGTTTTCTGTAATACAAAATTCCTGATATGCTGAATGTAAAGTAAAAAAAAGAAGTATTTTTATTTTGATGTCAATTGTTTGCTTGAACTTCGTAATTGAAATGCACTTTTCTACACCTTGACGCTTGAAATAAGTATCGGAATGATAGGGAAAATAAAGTTCCGTTCATTAATATGAACCAACTGAAACATTTTTTCCCAATCGTCAAGTGTTAACAACAGGAGTGTTACTGAACGGGAATAATCGAAAATAACGGATATAACTCCGATTTGTCAACACTGAATGATTGAAACTTCTTCCAGATAATCAACAGTGTTAAAAACAGGGTATTACTGATAGGGAAAATTCCGATAGCTCTAATCTGCCAATAGTCGCGTTAATGTCCCATTATGTAAATTGAATTAAAATACACTAATAACTAAATGCCATTTCATTCTGTGACTTGCTAATCTTACCTTTGGAACAAAGTCTTTAGTCAGTAAAATATTAGCACTCTTGACATCTCCATGGAGAAAGTAACTTTTTCTTGTAGATAGGAAATCCGATTGAGAAACACTATCATCAAATTGTGGTGGTCTCTCACTGTGGTGAATGTACCTCAGTCCCTCAGCAGTTCCTCTCATTATGCTCAATCTCTGGGTCTCTGTTAATATTTTAGCAGCTATCTTTTGTTGTAAAGATCCACCATCAATGTATTCACAAACTATACATGGTGCAGGCCCATCTATAGAGTATCCATATATAGGGACAATGTTTTCATGTCTAAGATGAGAAAGTGATTTCACTTCTGTATTAAAAACTTTCATGGCTACTTCAGAGCTTATTTGAAAATGAATTCTTACTCTCTTCACAGCTAATACTCCATGTTTCCTGTGTGTGCCAACATACACTTCTCCAAAACCGCCACTACCTATTTTACCAACAGGTCCAGATGGTTTCTCAACAAAGGCTTCACAAAACTTATTTGTCAAAGCTTCCAATTCTTTATAATCAAATTGAACCAGCTTCTTATCCTCTAATATAGCATTATCTATAATGCTGAATATATTTGGTACTGATGTTATGTTGCCATTAGTACCACATTGAGAGAGTCCAGTTTGTGGTGTCATGTCTACCTGGGAAGATTCATTTTCAGTAGTACCAAGAGAAACAGTAGTTAGGGTATTTGTTGTTTTAGGATTAAATTCATTAGATTTGGGTATCAAAGCACTGAAGTCGGGTAACTCCCCTGAAGTTATTACTTTAGAGTTGGAGAACTTGATAAGGTCAGACTGTTTCATTAGAGCTGTACTTTTGCTACCCAAAGTATGCAATGCACTGATATTAGGTATATCGGTGCTATGTATAGTTTCAGAAAATTTGATAAAATCACTAATTTCTTTCAGTTGTCTAGTAGTGTGATTACACACTGCTTGATCATGGCTGGAGTTATGAAGATTATCACTTTCTATTGACGCCATTGAGTTAAGCCTTTGTTCTACACTTTCATCATTCTGAAGGTCTGTTAAGTTGATTGGCACAGCAGCTGCTGGACCATATTCTGGTCTTGGTGGTGGTGCTTCTGTAACATTTAAATTAAATGATAAAGCCAGGGCTAAAATAATCACATGATATTTCAATGCAGAAATTAATGATGAAATTACTCAACAATAACATACATATAACATACCATCACACCTCTATTCCCCAAAGGGTTAGGCAGAGGCGTACTTAATGTACACCCACAGTTCGCCTGGTATGTTTAGGTCCCATGTTACAGGGGTCGAGCCTATAGACATTAACTGGGCACAAATCCAGACTACGGGCTGCTGCTGAGAATTTCAAAGAAAAGTCAATAACACTGCTGGCTTTGGGATGCAACCCAGGACCTCTAGCGAAGTAGTTGGGCTTGGGACCACTTGACTAATGAGGCAGTCATCAATAATGTCATGAAATTGAAAATATCATTGATACATTATTATTTACTTTTAATCATTTAATTGAATGAAATTTGATAACCTATAAGGAAATTATAAAATACAAGTACCTCCCAACATGTGTGCAATTTCATCAACTGCTCGAAATATTTGGGCCTGGAGTAATATCTCCATGAGAGTTTGTAAGGTTGGTCTAACTTTACCCGAAGTACCCCATTCATCAAACAATACTTCGGCACACTTCCTATTTGTCTTTTGAGCATGATCTGCAATTAATCTATGGCAATAAAATAAAGGTAAATATATATTTTTTATCCTCCAGAACTGTGTTATAACAAGAATAACCACTGAAAACCATGAAAAATGTATGGTATTATATATAGTTACCCCTTTGTCCCATAGGGTTAGGCAGAAACTAAGTATGATTTTTCATACTTACCTCTACCATTAATATTATGAACGCGAAAGTTTGAAGGTATGTATGGATGTTTGTTACTCTTTCACGGCTGAACGGATCTGGATAAAATTTGGCACAGAGATAGATTATAGTCTGGAATAACACATTCTGAAGTCCACGCAGACAAAGTCGCGGGCAGAAGCTAGTGATAAATAAATGAAGACAAATAATTCAGTTTTACCTCATATGTTCATTGTTATATTTTTGTTCAAACTGATCACTTTGCAAGTCCTTTGGTATGAGTGGAATAACTTTTTGCCAATCATTGTTGGTCTCCAAGATCGATGCCAGATTACACAGAGAGCCTGCAGGTAATTTCCGTAATTCTACATGTCGTTGCATTGTAGGCCTTTGTGTACCTACTTAGGATTTGCTTGGCAAATTGCAAAACTTAGAATTGGAACGAAACTTTTTTATAAACTTCGACTTTTCGATTGTATTCAGTAACTTGACAGTTTATTTTTTTTTATTTGTAATAATTGTAATATTTTGGCATGGCTACTGAGGCCTTTGTGCCATCTTGACAGTTGAAGGGTTACCAGCAAAGTTACCAGTTTATGACAAAAAAATGATAGTGAGGTGGTGAAAGAATGACTGAAATTGAATGAAGCTTAGCCTTTTGAACGCCATTGTCACATATGTGTGACAAACGAAATCTTACCCTGAACGCCAACGTCACAAATATATGACAAAATTTACGTCGCACCATATTATGAAATAAACAATTTAATCATTACTATAATGTGTTTTCATTTATATCATTTAAAAGTTTAAGCTTCCGTTTATATTGTATTTCATGAAACTAATATAAATAAACCACCAATATCGAGTTTGTTGTTTTTAAAGTAGATGTTAAACGCGTATAAAAGGAGTGCCTCACACGCCGTAGTCTGCTATATGTGACAGCTAGTGTTGTGACGTATGATTGTAAAATCAATAAAAACTTAAGGGGATGAATATGAAATTTTAGTTCAGAGTATATTATTTGTGTATAAGTTGGTATCAGGAAAAATGAAACGTATTATTAAAACAACTCCTTATACAATCATGCCTCTAGCTTCACAATCAAAAATAAAATAAGTATGCAAATATTTAATATCGACACTTGTTAAACTCATCTCTTGCGCATCCTTAGCGCAAAACAATAATAAAAATACTGTTTTCAATTTTTTTTATTACTACATTAAATCCTTGCGTATTTTAGATATGGATAGGTATTATATTAGATAAGAATACTTATTAGAATCGATAACCAACATGTACACTGCTACATTCCTAATTTAGATGCGAGAATGTCATAAAATTGACTGGCAACCAACGCCATTGTCACAATACCAAGACAAGTCGTGTTGAATAGTGTTGTAACCATATTGTAATAATTTTTTTTTTTTAGTTTTCTAATTTCTGCTTTTTCATTGATAGTCTCTGTTAGATACTGTGTAAAGATTACTATATTGGAATATAGTGGCAGGTTAAATAAAATATCAGTGTCGTTTTATTAGATTTATTAGAAAATTAAAGACGACAATAAAAACTTATTTGTATATCGATATAAGTTTTGGAATCCCTATTTTTTATGAAGGTCATTTGACAGATAAACTGGCCTGGCGTCAGGGGTACGGCGATACGTTTATTCTCTGGCGTTCAAAAGTTTAATAATTATTCATAATTCATATGTTCCACATCTTACATACGAGTTTTGAAGTTATAATTAAATTAAACCATTTTTATCATCCAGTCTTTATGCAAAATCGTTCACTATCCCAACACTATTAGTTGTTATAAGGTATAATTATTATTTTTCTTTGAACTGTCAAGTTACTGAATACAATTAAAAGTCGAAGTATAAATCTAAACCTAAATCGCAGAATTACACTTTAATTCAATTACAATTTATTTCCTCTTTCCTTTAATAGACTTTTTGAGTCTTTGGACTCACAGACTATTTAGAGATATTTGGACCAAGTTGGCAGTTGAATTGAAGGCTACCAATGTTACCAAACTAAAAAAAAAGAAGATAATGAGGTGGTGAAAGCATGAACGAAATTGAATGGACTTTAGGTGTCCACAAAAACGTAATACCAAAATAAATCGTAATCCAGACAAAATTCTATCAAATTATGTTAATATTCGGATTTGGATACCGTTAATCTAGGTCCTACCATATTATTCCGTCTGCGTATCCAGTGAAGTAGTCTTCACTGGAAATAAAAGACCGGAAAATCGTTCCAACCTTTGTAAAGTTGTCAAAAATTGCATTCGCTTAGCTAAGTACATTCCGGGTGAAGTATTTTAGACTAAAATGGTAGAATACGTAATCAAGATTAACGGTATCGGAATCCGAATATTAACCATAGCGGACTTAGGCTGTCGCTCTGGAATATACCCCGCTGGATCCTAATCGGTTCGGAGTCCCCTTGAGTCTGCTGATGTCCTGGATAGAGAAGTACAGTTCTCCATTGCCCCATACATGACATAAGGAAGGTGCATAGCGTTGCATCTTTTTTGTACAACTCCAGCACCCTCATGAGCCATGTATGTGGAACAGAGTCGTAGGCCTTCTTATAGTCTATCCAGCATGTCGACAGATTCTTCCGGGAACGACAAACTTGTTGGCATATGGTCATGTCGATGAGGAGTAGCTCCTTAGTACCACGAGACTCATTCCTACATCCATTCTGAGAGTTAGACATAATTGAGTTACTATCAATATGACCAGATTGGCATCGCCCCATTCGGAGACAGCCCGAAGGGACAAACTCAGACGCGCGACCATGGCCTCTCTTAGAGACTGGATTTCAGGTCCACCGGTCTGTGCGCTGGCTGTGTAGCTCACTACAACGGTGCTGTCGTCTGCGTAACCAAAGATACCGGGCTTCAACAGACCATCGATGTGCAGCAAGAAGAGTGTCGCAGAGAGTGCCAACCCCTGGGGAACACCGGTATTGATATCCATTCGATCGGACGAGCACCCGTCTATGACGACTCGTATCGATCGATTCCTCAGGAAGTCCGATATCCAAGCAACGAAACCAGTGGGCAAGCCATACGATGAAAGCTTGCTAAGGCTATCATACCAGACCCTGTCGAAAGCCTTCGAGATGTCAAGAGAGACCACCAAGGATAAGCGGCGAAAAAAGCTCGCATCTCATCCCAATCTGCTGACTTGTATCGCCATACTCGCCGAGTGCCTCTAGGGCTGGGATCGGGTGGCGAGTAGACAGATACAGATTTCACCAGACAGTGGTCGGATTTACCAAGCGGTGAGGAAATCGACACTGAGTAGCGGTCTGGATCGGTTGTCAGCAGAAGGTCCAGGCAATAGGGTGTGTGCGACTCAACGTCAGGTACCCGCGTTGCACCTTGGACCAGCTGGGTTAGATCTAACGGTAAAGCGAGCTTTCGCGTCTCTAAGCCAGCATGGTCAGACTACTGACCATGCTGGCTTAGAGACGCGAAAGCCACTCCTTGAGGTGGCCGTTAAAGTCCCCCAGTAACACCAATTGTGCCGAGGGGTACTTTAGTTGAGCCGCATCCACCGCCTCACCTAAGTAAGCAGTGAGCCTGGTCGTCTCCAAATCTCCACTGTGCGACCGGTAGACACAGGCATAGAGAATTTTCTCCATTCCTGTGTCCACCAGTACCCATAGCACAGTGAGAAATGTCGTCACGGGCGTACAGGCAAACTCCGGCACGGGGCTTAAATTTGTGCTCCTGGGTGTACCCTGGGCATGCCAGGTACGCCACGTCAGTCGGGACTCCGATCTGAGTCTCCGTCACAAACAAGATAACACATTTCATAACACATTGTTTAAAAGCATAATAAACCATGATCATAAAATAAAAAATATAAATATATAAAATATGTGGTAATCTAAATCTTAAATGAATCATCATCGAGTATTGAGTTATGTATCGGTATTGAATTTTTAAAAGGGATCAATGAGTAATGACTTTTCGGAAGCTGAAGATGGCGTTCACTAGAAGACACATACGTCCAGCTGTGGACGAATATCGGCTATAATGCTTCATGACAGGAAAGCTGTAGCTGTTCTGTATCTGTAGCTGTTGCGAAGGTATTCCACAAAAAAAAACAATACAATGCATACTAATAAATATTTCATTTTAAATAAGTAATTTAACATTAATAAATAAATTTACTGCTACCAACATTAAAAGTCCAGGCTTTCCCTTGTGAATTTGGGTGGAAGATGACCAACAACATCCTTAATTTGAGTGAGTTTGTGCTTGGCGGTAATACGTCTCCATAAAACTGGACACTCTGTGTTCTCGCACCCTGAAATTTGTCTGTGGCCGCAGCACGACGCGCAAATCTGAAATTATTATGTATTAACATTTTCTTTATATATTATTATCAACCAAGTGTTTTGTTTTAATACACCTGGAGCCTAAGTTCACTATTTCAATTGTAGGTATCAGAATGGTTCTAAATGACACAAGAGCTGACAGATTTTGAAGGCAAAACTGTCAAATATAAACAATCTGAAATCAAATAATGACGATTTTCACACAGTAAAATAGTAGACCTAATAGTAAACTTTCTACTCTAGCTACTCTTCAGTTTATGAATCAGTTTAAAAACTGCACAATATGAAAACACCAAAATGTTTGATTTTGGTGTTTTCGTATTATGCAGTTTTTCGTTTACGTTTCATTGACAAACCACCTATTACTTAGTCACGAGTACCTACTCTCTGACTATGACTCCCTCCAGTATTTGGCGGTGCCTTCTTTGACCAGACGGGTAGCAGTACCTCGGCGGCGAATTGTCAAGCTTGCCACTAATCCTTAAATGACGACCACAACCACTCTGTCAAGAGTGTATCGAGGAAGAAGAAGTCGGTTTTTAGTTAGATTAGTACTTACAGCGTCACAATATCCGACATGGCTATGTGCCGTGGTGAGGCGTGCAGTGAGCGTGGCGGCGGAGCGTTGCGCACGCGCATCGGCGGCGCACTCGTCGCAGAGAGCGGCGCGCGCGCTGCGGCCGGCGCACACTGCGCAGCGCTCGCGCCACATGTACCGCGCGATGCCGCCCGCACCTCGATATTCACGCTGTTGTACCTCCCTGGTATACCCGACTTCATTCCACCTGAGGTTGGTTAACATATAGCTTACTTTTATGACGAGAAAGCACGGGATTCTAGAGTTAACGGTAGAAAAACGAGTAGGTATTGTCTATTTGTGAAAACACTACCTATTTATAAAAGCATAATCAATCAACCAAAACTAGCATAGGCCACAGGTGTTAAAATATTAGTAAGTAAAGTTATTAAATAAAATTATACTAACGAACGTCTTTAATAATTCTTTCGGTTATTCCCTAATAGCACACTAACGGTAAATATGACACTTATGTATTCCTCACCACTTAAAAACGTCAACTCCGAGTAGCGAGAGACATCGATGCAGGGGCGGCAGCAACACGCGCGCGGCGTAGTAGGCGACGTGCGGCTGCAGCGCGGGCCGGCGCAGCAGGGTCGCCGGCGCCCGCGCCAGCCGCGCCAGGGCCGTCCCCGGCGCCCCCCCGCACACCATCCACGACACGCGCCACCCCACGCGGGGACCGGCGCGGGGGTCCGACGCTACTAACCCTCTACAATTTGTATTCATGTACAACTAACTATACCAAGGCGAAGATGGAAGGACAAGTTTGACTCCTACCGAAAGGACTGGCCTTCACTAACAGAGAACAGAGATGTGTGGAAAAGGGGGATGGAAGCTTTTGCTCTACAATGGCACAATATAGCCTACATACATAAATAACTATTACTTGCAGTTTCACTAGTATCCCAAAGAATTTTTTGAGACAAAGAGTAACCATGTCGAACTCCAAGGCTAATATATCTCTCAAAGTACCCCAAATAATATGTTAATCGCTCATAGAACTCCTTTTCGGGATTATACGCATAAAATTAAGTAATATTCCATACGCCTGTCCCCGAAGGGTTCTACCACCGTTTGCCGGTATGTTTAGGTTCCACATAATAATAGGGAGCGAGCCTTCTGTAAGGTTGTACATATACGTTGTAGTAAGATTCTATCCAGGGGACACGTCACATACTTAGCTATTTCGTTAGAGGGCGCAGTAGCCCCGGGCCGGTAGCCGGCAGGACCGTGATACTCGCGCGTGAAGAACAGCTCGTGCACTGGCAGGCTGCAGTCCACCAGCCGCGATAGTGTCGCCATCACCGAGCGCTTCACGCGGGACATGTCTCCGCTCTCGAATAACTCGCATAACGCTCGCTGGAGAAGCTACCAAATAACATACATACATTTAACTCACAACACGCTAAGTATTGTACCACCTGCTGTAAGCTATGTATATGACATATACATAGCTTACAGCACGTGATATACATTGTATACACACTGTCTTATTTAGCTTCATGCATGCATAATAAGTAGCATTTGTACTAAAGAATTTAAACTGTGTGTACCTACATTTCATACAATTAACGGTAACTGGGCAAAGTATTGTTCATTATACTCATTTTTAGATAGAAATACCACTTTCAGGAATTAATCACCATTGGGTTGATATAATAAGGCCAAATTAAAAGATTCAAACCTATATTTTGGGATAACGAATTATGAGTTAAATATTTAGTACGGTTTTGCTATAAATTCATAAATTTATCAATAAATATAATGAAATTTTACTTTCACACCGGCTGGGCATCCATCCCGTCGGACAGTCTCGATGCCTTTGGCTTCATACACGGGCTTCTCTTGATCAGGGCTTTCATACATATAGCCGACATATCGCTTCTTCGTTTGTAGGATGCACGGCTGGTACACCTATTATAAAGAATTTGATTTTTGACTAGCTCATCTCAATCACGGATCTAAACTAGAATTTTAAAATCTTATTACAACTAATGTTGCAAGATTATCAAAACAATATACCTAAGTTTGAATGGAGCACTTGGGTGAAAATCTCAACAAAAAGCGAGATAAAAATCATACGGAACTTTTTACAAGCCCTACATTAACGCAAGTACCTTGAAGCTCTATTTCTCTATAAAATTGTTACAAATAAGCTAAACTATATAGACTTGAATAACGTGTTGTGTTACGCAGTTCCACATAAAATACACAGGCGTAAGGTTTGCGCAGGCAAACTGTTTGCTGTAGGGAAATCCAAATCTAATACGGGTTTCCGTTCACCTATTCGTCGTATGGTCTATACATATAATAGGGTTTTTGAACATGTAGACATCTTTTCTACTTCTATGGGCAGGTTCAAAAACCTTATATATGATACACTGTCTAATTAAGGATTCCCTCTCACATTTACTTAATGTAGCTCACTTTTTACTATATTAGGTATGCTTCTGTAGCTTGTGTGGATTTGGATTCTGCTTATAGATAACACTATGTAACTGATCTGGACAATTAGATAATTTTGTAACTATATTTTAAGTTAATTTGTGAACAGCGTTGTGGGCTGCATTATTATTAAGATCACTATTATAAAACTACTGTTAAGATGGATAATGTGGCTGTTTGCTGTTCCTTTGAAATAAAATAAAAAATAAAATAAAATAAAATTAACTTACATCAGTGTAATACAAAATTTAACTCTTTAAACTACCTTCTCAAGTTTGAGCGCGACGGGCGAGGGGTTGTCCGCGGTGACGGCGTCGGCAATCTGCTGCCCGATTTCGAATGCCTGCGCACGAGTACCGCCCGGAACCAGCACGAACATAGAGTCTGTGTCGCCGTAGATCACCTGTTCGTAGTTTTTTTTGTCTCTTTACAGATAATAGTTTAGAACCCGGCTGGCTATACAAAATCGGCTAGCATAATAGGAAAAGGAAGTAATAGCTTTCAATACATAATGAAAATAATCTGCGGATTATTCAATATTTCAGGATCAGTAGTGTATAATACTTGATGATATCAGGTAGAGTAGAGCAGATAATTTACTAGCAGTAATGTTTCCATTTCTATTATTAATTGGCATAAGGTTTTTTTTATTCATGTAATTTGTATAATCATCTGAAGTTGTTACCCAATGTCTATAAAAATTTTCAACAGATTACCAGCTGACATAAAAAATCCACTTATCAAGGTAAACATTTTCAAAAAAATATTGCTAAAATGGCTTGTCTCTATGTGGCATTATTTTGACACAAAATCGTATAAAAGTTAATTTTGACATACAAACAAATATTATTTTCTTCTTAGAAGTTTAAGTGGTAATTCTAAAATTTGATAACATTCTTTGACTTTATATAACTATTGAGGAATTTATTATTTGACATTGCAATAATTATATTTTAATGACTAATTTTATTGAACTGATAGATATTCTGTAATTACTTTCTATTACAATTTTTGCATGCCAGCTCCTGGTGAAACATGTAAAACTACTTCAACATTATGAAAGACCATTTTGTACCATGTTTTAATGCAAATAAACATTCATTCATTCATTCATTCATCCATCAAAGGTGTACCTATATAATGATGTAGGTAAAATAGAGGTCGTTTTTGTTCTCGCGTAGAGATACTGATTCTGTTCAGAGCAGATACTTGGGTACTCCAGAATAATCCCATTTTCTCTTATAATACAAATATACTACATTATGCAGGACGCGCAGGATGCTGAGGATACTGTGGACTGCACGAAGAACAAACGCCTCAGTACTAGATGAGGTCAACATAAAAAGAGGCTCTCGACTGTATGCCTGGGCCGTACTCTGGAATATTTTGGCCACATTGCAAGGCGAAACCTGGCAACCTCGAGAGGCTAACGGTAACAAGAAAAATCAAAGGGCGAAAAGGGCGTAGCCCCATACGGTGGACAGACCAAATCCGCACCACACTTGACACCGGAATTCACAACGTCACGACATGTCGCCAAAGATCGCAAGAAATGGAAGATCATTGTGCAGGAGAAAATCATGAAGGGAGGTCGCGACCCTACGAAATGAGGAAACGACGCAGAGAGAAAGAGACTACATTATGTAACTATATGCTACTACTTTACTATGACTTTTGAATTACCTTAGCGTTCCACTGCGTACTGTCCCGTACCGTCTTGATGGCTCGCTCCAACGTCTCCCGTCCTTTAGCCACGACACTGTCGCCGACCTCAACGCAAGGCATGCGACCGCTAAAGTTAGCTGCCGTATATCCGTATGTCACATTCGCTATTAACTTTAAACCTGCAAAGAATTGTGTTGATGAGACTTGCTCAAGTATTTTACACCTGCAATATAATCTTAAAGATGGTTTACTTACTAGCTACAGATTAGATAAATTGATTTCAGTTAAAATG
The DNA here is from genome assembly GCA_910591435.1 of Acronicta aceris. Classification (NCBI taxonomy): domain Eukaryota; kingdom Metazoa; phylum Arthropoda; class Insecta; order Lepidoptera; family Noctuidae; genus Acronicta; species Acronicta aceris. Next base: position 12,142,299 of record OU342768.1, read on the forward strand.
TAACAAGTATACAAACTACTTTTAACTGAATAAAACAGTTATAACTAGATAACTGTTTTTGTTCGTAAGGGTCCTGGGTTCGAATACCAGATCGAGCAGTATTATTGTGGTTTTCTATGAGATTCTGATAATCGTAATACGCTCACTCCCTGATATATTTAGGGGACGAGCGTATTGTTGGTGAAGTGTGGGTGTACATAAATACGTACACATCTGCCTAACCCTTCGGTGAATGCAGGCGTGATTGTATGTATATGATGGTATGTAAAATACTTATCTTTTATGACATTAATATCTCAAAAAGTGCGGTGGGTTCACATAATTTGTGAATGATTTTGATGATATTACAATAGTATGTAGCAATATGTATAGTGTTTTACCTAATTGCCTGGAATGCATAGCTTTCTTCACAGTCTCGTCTGTCTGTAACTTCATGTTTTTCTTGACTGCTTGTCGTGCTGCTAAGATTCTCCTCAACAGTGCAGGCAATACGCCTCGACGTAGTGAAGATTTAACAAACCCAACGCCAACAGGTGACCAGTGTACCAAACCCTTCTTAACCAAAGCTTCCAATTTTGATTTTGGTATTCTGAGTCGCCACGCTCCGAATTCGTAAGCTGCTTCACTGAAGTGAAACAATTCCTCTTTAATTCTTTTAATTAAAGGGGCGGATTCAACCAAGAAGAACAATCGTGGCAATTCCGCCTGACTTGTACCTATTTATTTATTGTATTATATATTTGATAAAGTGGTTCTTTGGTCTTGGGTGGATAAAGGCGAGTATGTCTGTACTGTGTATGTAATTATTAAGTACCTATATTTTTAGGCAGGCAGATAGACAGATAGACGGACAACCAAGTGATCCTTTAAGAATTTTTTATTTCGTATTGAGACACGAAACCCTAAACTAGGGGAGAGGAGTATAATCTGCCACTATGCTTGCCGTTTGTGGACTATGAGAAAGCCTTCGATTCGATTGAAACTTGGGCGGTGCTGCAATCTCTGCAGCGGTGCCACATCAACTACCGGTATAACAAAGTGTTGAAGTGCTTATACAAAAACGCCACCATGTCGGTCCGAGTTCAAGAACAGTGCACGGGGACGATTCCCTTGCAGAGAGGTGTTGTAGGTGGTGTACTGTTTACCTCTGCAATGGAAGATGCCTTGAAGCTTCTGATGTGGAAAGGATTCAGCATTAACATTCATGGCGAGTATATCACTCACCTCACCATCGATTTGCCGACGATATCGTAGTCATGACAGAATCGCTGCAAGAGCTCAGCATAATGCTCAATGACCTCGACAGAGTTTCCCAACAGGTGGGTCTTGATGAAAATGAACATGGGCAAGACAAAAGTTATGTCAAACGCCCATGTCGTACCCATCCCAATATCCATTGGCAACTCTGTTTTCGAAGTTCTGAACGAATATGACGATCTGGGACAAACCGTCCAGTTAGGTAGGTCCAACTTCGAAAAAGAGGTCACTCATCGAATCCGACTCGGCTATGAAGCGTTCGGGAAACTTCGCAACGTCTTTCCGTCGACAATACCGCAGTGCCTTAAGACAAAAGTCTTTGACTAGTGTGTTGTACCAGTGATTACTTATGGCACAGAGACGTGATCGCTCACTATGGGTCTCATAAAAAAGCTCAAGGACACTCAGCGAGCTATGGAGCGAGCTATGTTATTCTTTACGCGATCGAATCAGAAATGAGGAGATCCGTAGAAGAACTAGTTGCCGACATAGCTTTTCATTAGCAAACTTAAAGTGGCGGGGCACATAGCTCATAGAACTGACGGCCGCTGGGACAGAAAGGTTCTCGAGTGGAGACTACGCACCGGAAAGCGCAGTGTGGAACGACCTCCAACAAGATGGACGGACGACCTGGTAAAGGTAGCTGGGAGTCATTGGATGCAGGCGGCATATAACCGGTCCCAGTGGAAGTCTTTGGGGAGGTCTCTGTTCAGCAGTGGACTTCTATTGGCTGATATGATGATGATACTAAGTAATTGTAATGATATATTATTAGTTACACATACCCGTTTATATTTTGAACCCGTCCAATACACGTTGAGAAGCAGTAATTGTAAGCAATCATCATGGATGGATACAGGCTTTGAAAGTCGAGAACTATAACTGGATCGGTGTAAAATCGGGATTCTGGTGAAAATATTTCAGTTATTTACACAACAACAACCTTCTCATTATATGACAACCACACAAAAATGCACGCAAGCTGAATTCTAGCTATTGTGAAAGGTCATAAATTCCTTACAAAAACCAATTTTATACCTGGTTCAAAAATAAGTGGTAGACATTCAGGTGCCCGCATAGCAGCTCTTTGTTTCACAGTTGGCGAGAGGGCTACAAGGTTCAGAGGCCTGGCCGCGCGCAGCATCAGTGACTCGACGCGGAACTGCGAGCCGCGAGACAGCACCTCCCACCATTGTAGGCCGAATAACCGAGCCAATTCAGAGGTTCGATCTAAGTAAAAAGAGAAATCAATAATATTGACGTTAATGTGAATATCATCAACATATTATAGTAACACAGAACTGATACTAACTTATAATATCCAGTTTATCAAGCATTCTCACGGTTCCAGACAGCCTTGTCGAATAATATTCTACTGGAATCCATCGAAATATCCTCGATTCATCGTGCCACCACGTAGCCAACTGAGAATAGCTATATTTTGGTACCCTCTCTTTAAGTACTTCATACATACAGTTTTCAAAACTGTAGCTAGATAGAGCCATTTCGTGCCGAAACAAACGCCAAACGTTCAACATTATTCTTCCAATTATTCTACCTTCAAAATTATTATCTTCACTCCTCCAACGCTTTTGTCGAAACTTTTCAGTTATTCGGGACACTTCTTTAACAATCTCCAATCCTAAAACTTGTGCTCTCTCTAATAAATATCCCCAAGAATTCATTTCTATTTCGTACCCGCACAATATGTCTGGATCGTGTTTTATCACTAATTGGATAACTTTTTCCAAAAGCAGGCTTTCATTGTCGACGTATTCAACGTCTGCGTTGAAAGTACACCTATTCAAGTATTTTACCGATGTTAATTCTTCAATGACGATAATTTTAGTAAATATTTTCTCTAAGCGATGAACTTTCGGGCAATCGTTTGTTACTGTTATGAATATAGCTTGAATAGGATCAACTGCAGGATCAGGGTTTAAGGCGCCTCTAACTGACGTAAGAACTTCTACCAACATTACTGTTAAGAAATTCACCTGAACAAAATAAAGGAATTAAATATTTTACCTAAAAGTAAGTAGTCTTGTAATGTATTTAATTGGATTACTTACATCAACTATAGTTGTTTCGATAGAGCAGCTTTCTGAGCTATTTTCATTAGTTCCAAAGCACAGAAAAGACCCATCAGGTTGCATTGTTATTTGATGACTATTATTTAAATTAATGCTTTCCTGCACAACGTAATAAAATTACCATTATATAAAGAGTTAGAGATATAATCATAATTTAAATAAGTTATTCATGAAAAAGATAATAGTTATCACTTGCCTTTCCATCATGTTCTAAACTAATACTGTTATCAATTTCATTTAGACCTAATGCTTGAGAATTTTCTAATTCATCAATATTTTTACTTATATCTTCATTTAATATTGCACTACTGTCTTCATTTTTAACTCCAGCGTCTTTGCTGAGAAACCACTTTTTTATTTCATTACCGGTCGGTGGTTTTTTGACGGGTTCTAAAATGCATTTTCTGTTGCCAGCTAGAAGTATCTTTAATGTGTCTGGTTTGGAAGATTCTTGGGACATTTCGTTGGTTTGTAAAAATAATAATTGACGCCACTCTTCTATACTGGTTAGGTCTAGTACTTTATCGAAAGGTTTTTGATCTCTTGATAGTTTACTATTTACTTTTAACACCATTTGACCTATCTCTACTTTGTCACCTACATCCTTGTGATCTGAATAATAGGGCTCTGGATTTTTTACTTTAGGAATATTATGCTGTTGTAAATTTGAGATTATATAATTTTTAGTCGGAGGTTTTATTCTAGGTGTTAATATTTTTAAGTTATTACTTTTGTATACAGTAACGATCCGTTCCATCTTTAATTTCTCTGTTTTAATATGTGTTTTGGCGTTTTCAATGCTTACTTCATTATAACTTGCTTCTTCTGCTTTAATTTCTAGGTGTGTTGGTTCACAGTATTTAGTATAAGCATTTTTATTAGTATCTTCAAGTGAGACATCAAACACTTTAGACATATCATAGAAGCTCATTATACCTAATCTATTATTTTCAGGAGAAGACTCTATATCATTATCACTGTTACTGAAAATTTGATTATATGAATTATCGGATTTAATATTTGAAGGACCTGGTTTTGGTTCATATTTATTTTTTAGGTCATAGGTTTCGGCTGCACCTGGCTGCAAATTGTTATGACTGTCTGTTACTTTATTGACTAAATCTACAATTGATTCGTTATCTACCTCACATTTTACTACATCACCTTCATCACAGTGTATTGATGATTGATGTATTGACAGTGATTTATCTAAGATACTTTCAGGATCTGTTTTAATAGTTCTTCTCAAATGTGTATTTGATATATCTTCTATAGTTTCTCTTGAAACATTTATTTCATCAATTTGACTTATATCCATCTTCGAATCTGATTTATCATCTAATTCATTATTATATATTTTTTTTGATTTAGGTCTTGATAAACCAAGTTTAAATGGTCTCATTTTTCTTTTTCTTACCTTCTTTATATCTACAACAACATTAAAAGTAAAAAAGTTTATGAGTAGGAAATAGAATAAAATTTCTTATCATTTATTTTATTACTTACGGTCATCGTCACATGTTCCGTCCAATTGTGGAATATTAGCGCCATCCCAAAATGAGTCGTTCCATGAGGGGGAGCTTTCATTTTCATCATCGTTACTAAAATAAACATGGTAGGCATAGAAATATGGGTAATCTACTTTAATTAAAGGTATGATACAAATCATTTTTAGGTACTTTAATGAAGATATACCTTTTATCCTGATTCAGATTAATAGTTTCATCATGAAATATTTGTGAATATTCAGCATCATCAAAATCAATATCATCATAATTCTCTTTATCTGCTGGTGTTCCCATGACACTATCTTCTTCAATTGATTTCTCATCCATATTTTGCAACATATCTACTAGTTCCAAATCTTCAGTATTCACTGCATGAAAAACAATTACAAAAAATTATTATATATTATGTTGTTATTAATTTATACTAAATACTGGTTGGGTGATACTTACATAAAATTTGACTATAGTGTAGAGAAAGGCTGCTGTTTAGAGCCACACTTTCATCCACAAGAGTTTTATCAATGTCTTCACTAAGATTATGATCAAAATTTCCTCTCAATGTTTTATTGAAGCTTGCATTCAATGCACTGTCAGGCAAATGCACACTAACATCTACAGCATTAAATAATTGTGAATCTGCCATACTTTCTGCTGGATACTGTACATTTTCTACAGGTTTAATATTATTTTCAGTTATCACAGGTTTATCAACTAAATTAGATAATTTTATTAAAAACATTTGTTCAAATTTATAATGTGATTCAGTTTCTTCTGCTTTCATTCTGCCTTGCGTTAGTGATCTCGAAGCTAGAGACATATTTAACTGCTTTCGCCTCTCTATTTCCTGATTCCATACTTCTTCTAAACCTGGATTTTCAATTCCGTCACCTTTGCCTATTCTTTGTCGGTTAATTATATGGGATGCAGCACAATCTGCTTCGTAATAGCAAGTACTTTCTGGTTTAAGACCAAATTCGTTTGAGCTTTGTACATCATTGCTGTTTTGTGAGATTCCTGATTTGCGAAACTTAACACATTGTAAATCTATGTTGCTCATTCCAAATAGGTTGAAGTCTATAAAAAATTGTAGGGTAAAATTTAAATGTGACTCATGAGGTTGGAATGCTTGGCCTAAAATGGCACCATTACTGCACAGTTCTACAGCTTGTTTGATCAAACCAGGGCTATATAAAAATACCTTCAAATATAGATGGTCATTGTCATGATATCCATAAAATGGCCTGTAAGTTATAAATAATTTAATTATAAACATAGTTTTCATGAATTCAAGATCGAGATACACTTCAATATATCACAGCAACAAAGGGGAACTAGCTTTCACGCAAAAGTCGAAACACACCAGTCAGTCAGACCCCAAGATGTTCTACTGCTGAGCAAGTTAGATATTATTCTACCACTTACAAGATGTTTTTCTGAATGGCAATGAGTTACTATATTCTTACCTAACCCTATTTGGGGTAACAACTACTATTTACTATTTTACAAATACTATTTTAAATTTATTTTATTATGGTACGTTTGATACTTACAATCCTTTAACAAGTGATATTTTGTAAACATGTTGGTTTGCAGACATAGCTTGCTTTAGTGCAATATTTAATGCTTTATCTAAACTTGCTGCAATCTGAAATTTTTTATTTAAATGAATGCCCAAAATTAATACAAGGAAGTAATTTATTTATTATGCATATATCTGACTGCCTCATTAATCTAGTGGTCCCAAGCGCGACTGCTACGCTAGAGGTCCTGGGTTCGATCCCCAGGTCCAGCAGTGTTATTGAGTTTTTCTATGAAATTCTCAGTAGCAGCTCGGAGTCTGAATTTGTGCCCGGTTAATGGCAATAGGCTCACCCCCTATTACATAAGACCAAAACATACTGGCGAACTGTGGGTGTACATTAGTACGCCTCTGCCTAACCCTTCGGGCAATACAGGTGTGATGGTATGTTATGTTATGAATATATCTCAGAAAATTGTGGCTATCCTAGATTTTTGAGAAAATCTTGGGGACAGCTCAATATCATTTTCAAAAAACTTAAATGCTCCTTGCATTATAGTTTTATGAAAATGTGTTTGTTGATTTGATTCTGTGTTGGATCATCAGCTGCTAAATATAACTTGTTTCTATATATGATTTATGAGCATTTTTGTTACATAGGTACCTGATACAAAAATTGTGGTGCTGGGTTTGGTGTTGGGCAAGGTATATAGAAATATGGAAACACTCCATGTATGTGAAGACATGCTTTGTAGCCATCTGGGGTTGGTCCAAATATTCTCAGTACTGGCACCTGATAACATAAAAATAATAGTGGGTCTAACATATTTTACATATTTTAAAGTTATTTTAGTGAAGGAAAAAATCATGGGCAGGATTAAAACCTGCGTTTTCTGGTTGGATACACCAGACACTCTGACCTCTAAGCCACCACGAGTCCCACCCGCCAAATTGAAATTTGCCTTCACATTTGGAATTTATGTCTTAAGGTAACATTCACTGCATTATCTTAGTAAGGAAAATGCAAAAAAATCACAAAACTATAGTCTTACATATTTTTTTTTTTTAATTTTGATAAGAACTAAGAATTACTAAAACAATACATAACTCAAACTGCTCAATACAGTGAATGTCGTGAATTGATTACCTATTCTGAAGAATTCTGGTAATATTCTAGGTAAGCTTTTCAAAACAAAGTAGTAGGCCTGATGGTCCATTAGCCACCACAAGTAATGATATTAATAGTGATATTTATTTTTTAGGTATCTAAAGCAGAAAATGAGTGCTTCTGTTGGTTTAAGTAATCTATATAACAACAATAAAAGTTGAATGGCATTTGTAAGATTTTTGAAAACAAGTCAGTCAATAGTATACTTTATTCTGTTTTTTAGTGAAATTAGTAAAATAATTGGTCAGAGAGTAACCCTTTATATATAGATCAGTTAGTTGGGGTAAATTATTTACAGTAAGTCAATTAGTAAATTATTTACAGGTTTATGTAAGGTAAGTACCTGTTTAATATCTGCTCCACGAAAATCTGAGTATATGACATCAATTCCTGGCGTCGGTTTGCTCAAATAATGATCACATACTACAATTCTCACCGATAACGCTGGATTTACTCGACTAATACCTGAAATTGAATGTTTAAGTAAGTACCTAACAAAAAGGTGGTAATGCAAGAAAGAAATTAAAGAATTAGTAAGTGCCTACTTACAGTCTAATGCACTCATTATTAGCTAATAAATATTTATGAAATATGCAAGACCGCATGTTCAGTTGTATTGTAAAAGTAACTTATTTCATGTCACAACCTGTTTTTTCCAAACAAATGTTCATGTTTGTAAATAAAAATGACTGTTACAAGTACAATTGTCAACTTTTGACAATGTCATTGAACAGCTGTTTTTTTTAAGGAATTTTTTAACCTGGTAACTTAGACTTAGACCTATATCCCCAGTAAAACAGTGTAAACTTCACTATTTTTTCGCTATGTGTTTTAAACTTCAAAAAAGACATGACGTAAAGCTAAAGGTTACCTTTAGTCCAAATTCCCTAAAACAAATCATTATTTTTCTTTGAACTGCCAAGTTACTAAATACACACGAGCTTGTCTAGTCTAAGCACAAGAGTTAAGACTCAAGAGTCGAATCAGTCGATCCCAGGCTTCATACCTCATACTAGTATCTCATAATAGTCTGTGCATACCTCTTTAACATTGATAGTTTCATTCACTCACTCACTGCAAATTGGTCGTGTTTTGCATTCAGTTTCTTTGCGTTGCGTGCTACTTTTAAAATAATTTATTAAATAGGCAGTATTTTATTCATCGTAATTGAATCTCGTATCATTGCTGTGTGGTGAACATAAAATTCCAAGTTGTGAAAAGTGCGTGTTTTGTTTGTTGTATGTACTTAAAAAATGTAACGTAATTCGAAGATGAAGTGCTATTTCAATGATAAACCCAATAAAGAAACACCAATTTTTGTCAAAAGATAAGAACGCTAAAAAGACGAGACGATGGATGATGAGGAGGCAGACTTGCGGGAACAGATATTTCATAATAATGTGAGGGAGCAAATTGTGAGTATCACAAAGGCTTTTATTATACCCTAAGCTCGATAAAAACAATGCATTGGCTAACGATATTGTCCTAATTTGTATTGAAATTTATAGCTTCTATAAAATAAAAACATAACATTTTTGTAAATTATATTTAATTTTTTTTTAGTATATCTGCTATCAGCCCCAGGCTTTAATCGGATTTTATAAAAAGTTTCCATATAAAATGTACTTGTACTAATAGTGAAAAAGTTTTTGTAAAACATCTTTCACTAATTTTTATTGTTAAACTTCTCCAAGGAGTTCTCATGTATTATTGTACTAGCTTCTGCCCCTGATTTTGCCTGTGTGACCTTCAGGTCTGGATCCGACCTGGATAAAAAGTAGCCTATGTGTTATTCCAGGCTATAATCTATCTGTGTGCCAAATTTTATCCAGATCCATTCTGGCGTGAAAGAGTAACAAACATCCATACAACCATCCATACTCACAAATGTTCACATTTATAATATTAGTAGGATTACCAACATACATATTTGTGTTATCAAAGAAAGTTGAGGAATTTGTTAATTGTTGGTTTTTGTTGCAGATCTTCCTATTACTTTTTATCCTATTGTATCTTGTGTCATTTACATTGATTGAGAAGTTCAGAAGGCGAGACAGTGAGGATTACTTTACAGGAGATGAAGACGAAGTGAAAGTTTACCGTATTAGTCTATGGCTGTGTACATTTGCACTAGCTGTGTCTCTGGGCTCTGCTCTCTTACTGCCAGTGTCAATAGTCAGCAATGAAGTGCTCATACTATACCCTAACAGTTATTATGTAAAATGGCTCAACAGCTCTCTCATACAGGGTAAGTTTTGAATTGACTGTTTTGTTTAACCCTGCAATTTCTTAATATTTTTATTAACAATTACAAAAGAGTCTAAATGCTGTCTTTCAGAAGTATCTATGGATAAAACATATTTTTGGCACTACTGTTTAATATGCAAGCAAGTACTTGCTGTGCTGTACTATAGAAACATTGAATTCTGATGTAATCATATTACTGGATTGCTTCTTTGTTAAATGAAATGAAATTCAACATTTAAAAAATATTTTAGCATGTTTCGTTTCTATTTAGATTGTAAACTATAAAGGGTTGTGAATGGATTTGGTGAAAAAAAATATGTTACCTAAATCACTGTTTAGATAATTATCCTTAAAGCTTTGGAAAGTGTCAGATTCCTCTATGGATGTAGGAGGACTGCAAAATGCCATTCTGCCTGCAAGGACACCTACAATTTATATTGGTCACACTCAGGAATTATTTATTATTATGTATGAGTCAAGTTTTCGAAATGCACCTTTGTATGAGCTTTGAAGGTTCTTATTGTATAACTTTTTCAGGGCTATGGAACCATGTGTTCCTGTTTTCCAATCTCTCGATGTTTGTGTTCCTGCCTTTCGCATACTTATTTTCGGAGTCCTCTGGTTTCCCTGGATGCAGAGGGTTGAGAGGCAGAGTGTATGAGACATTCATAGTTCTTGCACTTCTTGGTGTTGCCATGCTGGGTTTGGCGTATGTCATCTCAGCATGGTTGGAAGGTGACCGCTCCAGTATTGATGCTTTGCTTAGTGAGTATAAAATTAAATTTGTTTTCATTTTCTGCATTGTTGTCTTCAACAATTCAACTTTGGTGTCAGGTCCTGGGTTCAATTGAGGCAGAGCAAACTACACTGCTGAATATTGTATACAACCTGAGAATCATACCTCCTGGATTCTCAGGCCTCACTGCTGTTGGGCTTAGGACCACTAGATTAATGAGAGTTTATGTAAATAATATTCATATCTATTGTCTGTGTGATCAATTGACTGTGAAAAAAGTAGCATAAATTACAATAGTAGTTCAATGCTAATGGATGTTCTGGAAACTGAAGTGTGCTAGCTTTAACAAAATAATAGTATTTCTTAAAATATATTTAAAATTACTATGAAACCACAGAAAGATTACTTTGTCTGAAAACGTATGTGCTTAATAAACTTTCTCCTGTGAAAATTTCTCTAACTGTAGTGCACTACTTGCTTTACATGTTTTGCACTGGTTCAGTTTTACACCCTCACTAAGGAATTTCATATGCTAATCATGCATAGTATGCTAGTCATTGCATTTACAATTCTAGGCACAAAATCTCAAGGTACTGATTTGATATTTAATAATATGCCCGTTATAACACAGCAGTAGTCCTGGCCCTCAACAATCAAACTCTGGCGCGTATCAAAATGTATTGTATGGTAAAATTGTATTAACATTAGACATTGTTTGCTCACAGATTTGTGGACATACCTCCCTTTCCTGTATTCCTGTGTGTCATTCGTTGGAGTTCTAATGTTACTAGGTGAGTCATTAACATTCTTTTACAAACACTTGATTTTAAGATTGGGTTTATCTATTGCCATTGACCGCTTATCAACGGATCAGTGGTTCGTCTGATTGCTTTCTTTATTATTAAAACTGGCTATGCATTGACTTCTTTTCTATCAAATTGCAATTGATTACTACGCTGCGCAAGTGCAATGTTTTATAGCGAATTATTGTGATCTTACATTCCTTTCTCGCATGCGTATGCGCTGCAAGCAAAATTTTTAGAAATCCTATCTCACCTATCTGTGAGTGTGATCGAAGATCTATGGTTATATTGCTTTAAGTTATGTAACGTCATGAGGCGCCATTATTAGAACAGACATTGACCTGTAATATATTCTGGTAATTTTATAGCAAATCGACAGTGAAGGTAGGGTACATTGAACTCAGCACTATAGGTATTACAATTTATAACAAAAAGTAAAACAGCATTAAAAAATATAAAAAGTTAAGTTAAAGTTAAGTTTAAACGTGGGAGAGCCATGCTTCGGCACGAATGGGCCGGCTCGACCGGAGTGATACTACGGCGGACTACGGCCCCACAGAAAACCGCCGTTGAACAACGCTTACTTTGTGTTTCGCCGAGTGAGTGAGGTTACCGGAGGCCCAATCCTCTTTTAAAAGGTCGGCAACGCACTTGTGACTCCTTTGGTGTTGCGGGTGTCCATGGGCGGCGGTAATCGCTTACCATCAGGCGATCCGTCTGCTCGTTTGCTATCCTAACCCATAAAAAAAGTTACGTTCAAAACAGTTTCGGAAGATGTATTTGAAGGCAGTTTTACTTATTGTTAAAAGTTATTTTATTTATTAGAGCGGCGACTAGAATTTTACACTATACATCTGCTTACCCCTTCAAAGCAGGCTTGATGTTAGATATGGAATGATGGATGAATGAAATATGGCTTGATGTTAGTGGAAACGAAGCAATGTATAGATATTAGGATTATTTAGTATTGAAGAGTTCCGTAGTCTGTCTCAGAAAGTCATATCACATCTTTAATTTAAATGGGACCATTCCGGAATAACGTTCTTTCGAACAAAAAAGGATCACCCAAATCTGTTTATACCTGACGCGACGGTGTTTGCCCATAAAAAAATGGATAAGCGAGAGTTGGACTCGCCAACCGGGGGTTCCGTATAAATTTGTAGGTACATATTATAATTAATTATAAATGTAGGAGGTGTGTTGATAACGTCACGCCAGTCGAGTGAAATCCGGAAGTTGCGATAAAATTATTTGGCCCAGATCTATATATATAAAACAAAGTCTGGTTTGTTACAACACAACTGGAGAACAGCTGGACAAATTTTTAAGATCTTTGGTTTTTTGGATTTGTCTCCCCCCCCAATAGCAGAATACTTATTAAAATATCGGAACGGGAACGGATTGACAGAGTTGACAGAAATAAAACACGGACACAAATGAACATGGCGTTGTTTTCTGTTTCGGTTAGGCCAGTAGGATGGCGTTATGTGCATTGTTCGAACTCTTCATAAGCTGCTGCTGTGATTTTCATTTTTTTTTTGTGTATGTTTAAATGGGTCCTTGGATGGTTTAGATTCACAATTTGAGCCGGTAAAGGGAGTGAATGATTGAATTGACGGCTGATAGAGATGAATGGAAGAAAAGGACATAAGTACTGCGCTGATCAACTAGCCTTTCCGGCTTTCCCGTTTATAATAAAATATGATAACAATCTTGTTATAATAGGCGCAGAACCACAACCAGCCTTTCACGCTTGGATGAACGTGGCGGTTGCAGTCCTCTAACTAATCCAGAAAAAAACAAAGACATTATCGTTACCACTGAAATTCGCGAGTCTTGTGGAATCGTTCCAATTAGGACACGACTCACAGATATAACTCATACAACGCTAATGAGAATGACATTGTTTACAAATCGGAATGTATTACTACACGGAGGTCACTAAGTTGCGGAGAATCTTAACACCGCGATTCAGAAAATGATGTAAACTGCACAACGCCATCTAGCGCTGAAGTGTGGTAGCTTTTTAATAACCCTATTACCCGATAGAGGGCGGCTGTTGTCGGCAAATTTCATAAGTTTTATGTGAAATTATTATTTAGGAAAAAAGATTTTGTTTAACAAGTTTTCAGATTTTTCCCTAAACTTGTAATATAAGACGTTATTACTAGGCAAATTTCATAGTTCTAGGTCAACGGAAAATACCCTATAAATTTTGATTCCCTTCAGAGTGTCGAAATATACATGTTTTCCGGCATAAACGGCCGTATCTTTTTTTTGCGTTAACTTAGAAGTTTAATTTCATCACAGCTTCAGAGGACTGTAGACCTGAGTATGTGGTTTTAATTTCAAGTCAATACCTCTATAGTCTATTCCAATCAAAACTGAAAACTTTGTAAACAAACCAACACTCAACATAAAATCGTCGATTTCATACTGATTTCGTTATCACTTCATTACATTCTGATGTCGGAATCTTCGTAAATACTGTCACTTTCATATTTAACTCGTTTTTTATTGCAATTTCTACTGAAATATATAAAAATCATCAAATTTATAAAATTTGTATTAGTTTGACAGTTTTTTTTTTCTAAAGCTTTAGTGACGTGCTGATCTGTACGATATTGAATGAATGAAAAACAGATTAAAAAACGTGAAGAGGGCAAGCTATTATGGCATTATGCCAATTGACAACATTTCATTTTTGTAACACGCTTATTATATTATAATTTATTTGAAACTAGATCGAATAAAATGGTATACCTGTATTTTTTATTTTCCCGATATTCAATCATTTTCATATGTATTGTTGATTTTGACGGATTAAATATTCTACTTATATAAATTAAACATAAATGGACATTGTATAGATTTTTTTTCGGTTGTGACATTTTTATTTGGGGCTTCTTTTAATTTTTATCAATAATATTATGCAATGTACACATTCTTAGGCTTAATTCCTTTATCTCCCAGCTCAAAATACTTATTTAAAAGCATAACAGTAGTAAAAAACTAAGTAAAGCAGTATACTAATATTATATTTATAATAAGTGTTTATTATACATAGGTACTAATGTCGACATCGATGTAAAGAAACCAACATCTTCTAATCAAGTTTATTCCATCGAAAGAAAAAATCCATTCACTCATTCGTTCATATACATTATTTTTTGCAATAGGCACATCACTAAAACTAAGTCACTACTTTAAGTAACTACTTTAAGGTCATTGACTTTTCTTTGTTTACAAAGTTTTCAGTTTTGATTGGAATAGACTATACGTGTTCCCGAGATAAAGGGGCTTGACAGACAGACGGACGGACGGATGGACGGACAACAAAGTGATGTTTTCAGACTTTTCCCTAGACTTATAGTATATGACGGTATTACTTGCCAAATTTCATAGTCAACAGGAAATACCCTATGAATTTTGATTCCCTTGAGAGTGTCGAAAAAGACTTATTATTTAATTTATTATTATAATATCTTTTTTTACGTTAACTTAGACGTTTGATTTTTTCAGTTTCAAGGGACTGTAGACCTGAGCAGGTATATGGTTTTAATGTCAACTCGATACCTCCACGCGTTCCCGAGATAAAGGGTCTTGACAAACTGACGGACGAACAACGAAGTGATCCTATAAAGGATCAGTTTTTTTCCTTTTGAGGTACGGAACCCTAAAAAACATCGGAACTGAGAACCTTTAAGAAGTTCTTTGATTCTGAATTGACTACTTTATAATCGACTAGCTTTACCCCGTGGTTTCACCGGCTCGCTCGGCTTCTAAGGGTTGTTTAAAACGTAGTGTTAAATGGCCTAAAGAATTGGGTTATCAAATGTATAAATATAATTTCAAAACCGACTGTTAGTTCCAGAGAGTAGCGCGTTCAAACAAAAATAAAACAAAGTTTTCAGTTTATTAATCGATTACATACAGAAACTAGAGCAGTTGGTATTCCTTATCGATAAGACTGCACGATAAGGCACATTTAAACGAGTTGTAATCATTCAAATCCAATAAAACTTTATTAGCTAAGTATACACGGGCATACATAAATAAAGCGTGTACCTACGTGACATATTATTAAAAATAAAGCACTCAATATAAAAATATATTAATTTGTGTTATTCTCGTTATCATCATCATCATCATAGTCAAAACCTTCTTTCTTGTCCAGGAATTGTTGGATGAGGTCCCGATGTTGAGGAAACATGTTATCCAACTCTTTTCTGCATTCTTGCAGCTTGTCCAATTCTTCAAGTTCTTTGTACGCCTTTGCTTGGTAAAGGCGCGCTTTGAAGCTGTTTTCGTTGAGACGGAGTACTAGGTCGCAATCACCGAATACCTACAAAAGTAAAGCATAGTTTTATATCTACACACCGACCGATTTGTTGACTGTTGTTCTAGTAGACATTCAGACAATGTGCTGGCAACTTGTCAGACGTGGAATTTTATCTATTTGTGCCAAGTGTAATTATGAAGTTTATTTGACCGTAAACCCACGCTTCTATAGGGTATTTTCTTTGACACACAGATTATAATTTCACTGAATCTTATATTCAGAGGTGATACTGAGAACCTACATATAAATAGAAGAGCGGGGCGAGTGCAACCGCACAAGAGCGATATATTCAAGGGGGCGGCAAACAAGAATCTCTTCATCGGATTCTAGCTTATTTTGCACAAACCTACATATACATATAGTGATTATAGTGTGAAACGAAGGGCGGCATTGTCACTTTTACACGCAGGCTCTGAAGCGGAATCATGGTGCAACTTAACAATTACAATAATTCATTGTGGTAATTTATACAGGCTTGCAGTTATTTAATACATTTAGCTTGCTACTATCCTCTCTACCTTCTCTAGCCATTAGCTTTCTTCCTTTTTATGTACCTATTTATTTGGAATTTAAGACAGAGTGGTGTTTAGTCTTAAAAGGACTGTAATCTTTACTAAATTATTATGCATGCTCGATAAACTGTGTAAATATTGTTCCTATAAAGGAAGATAAGTCCAAGTAGAAGCATAAATAATTTATTAATACTGCACAGATAATGGATATATTTAATTTGTATGTAACAAACGCGAGTACACAGTGAGTCCCTCATAAAAATGTAGGTGGTGTTGATAATATTAATGTAAGTTAATTACCGATAATAATGTATTAACAACGACGAAGAGGCATCTTTTATTTCTTTTTCCTTTTATCTACTGAGTTCTTTTCAAGTCATACGGTAATTAGTAGATACTTCTAGTGCAAATTACTATCAGGCGGCTCGTAAGCTTCTTTACCACCAGTGGTATAACAAAAAAGAAGAAAAAAGTCTAGAAATTTATAATGATGAGTGATGATGTCGTGCCGTGTGTTCTTCTTGATTTTATATCTAATCAATTAGGTACTTACCTAGTTATCATTACGATAATCACATTTGTAAAATTAATAAAGTTATCTGAACCTAACATAAGCAGAAAAGAACAATATATTATGATATATGTATTAATTTTAAATAATGTAGGTATGTTTTTATCATTTGGTAAGGGTTCTATTACAATTAAGATAATCTATTGTTACGTTCCGGATGTCGGATAAGGAAAATGCATAGGTAGGTAATAATTCCACTATTTCATAAGTACCTATTTCAGCTACTTATAAGATCAAGAGGCAAGAAATAAAATTCGAGATTCCCTCAATTGCCCTAGATTTAAATCCGACACTGATGATTTACCTTGTCAAATTTTCCCAGTTTGATTTTGGTCAAGGCACGGTCGCAGTACAACATAGGATTGTCACGGACTTGCTCAATGGCTCGGTTGTAGTAAGATAGTGCACTGTCGTACTCTCTGCGACGGAACGCCTTCATGGCTTGAGTTTTCAGCGTGTCAGCGCGCTCGCGCCGTACCTTGCGACCCTGGTAGCGCATTTCTGCGTCTTTGCTTACTTCTGCCATCCATGCTTCTTTGTCCACTTCAGTCTGATGTCGAAATAAAATTAACTACTTTAAGTAACATATCTAAATGTTTAGTCTATTTAATCAAATATTTTTAGGTTCTAATTGGCTGGCTTTCAGAATATACCTTAAAATAATGGAATGTTTAGATAGGTACAAAAGTAAAATAATCGTGGTGATTTTCATTACACTAGTTAACAAAACTTTTGCACCTGGGTGCGACACATCGTTTCTTGTTGATTTTTTGACGCTTTGACGACATTAGGCGATGTTTTTTCTTGCTTGAAAATAAAAATCGAAGCGAAGCAAACTAAATTGGATTTGTAAAGAGAAGAGTAGTAGGTACTACAGGATGCTTCAGCTAGAAAAGATCGTCAAAAAGTAAAATCACTCAAAAACATAAAAAAATATGTTATAATAATAATAATTATTATTTTATTATTCCGTACTGAAAACAGGTGGTTTTCAGTAGCGAGTAGAATTTTGCGTATACCGAGACGCTATTATTATTTACCCGGTCGTTACCTACGTGTTATTGTCATTTTGTTCTAAATATTGTGATCAGATCTTGACCAAATTTTTATGGAAGTATGACCTATCGACCAAAAAAGAATCATAAAATCGATTCATAATTGACGGAATAATCGCGTAACAAATATACAAAAAAGTATACAGTCGAATTGAAAACCTCCTCTTTTTTGTAGTCGGTTAAAAAACTAGCTATCCTCAAAATTATATTTAAAATATCGCCAAAAACAGTGTTTAATTAAACACTACTCATATAACTAACCTACTTTATCAACTAAAGTTCGAGTACCTAACTCAGAATTCAGAAATATACATACCGATCTCAAAGTGCTAAAAGCACTTTTTTGACGATATTTGAAGTTATTTTTTGTGGACAGTTAGATTTTGACGATCATTCCTAGTTGAAGCATTCTGTAGTACTACTAACTCGGAACTTTAGTTGATAAAGTAGGTTAGTTATTTATAGAACAGTTTCGGTTATTGACCAATTTTTCCAAAACTATATTTTACACCTAGGTGTGATTAGCTTTTGTTAACTGAATAAATTGGATACATTATTGTAAGTGTAAACGGATGAAGACAGATGCTTAAACTGTTATAATATTATTTATTCTCGCCTATTGTAATTTTAAAGGATTTTTAGTAGATACTACAAATAAACAAAGGCTTAAGTTTTCGGTCTGGTTTCCTCGTTAAAAATAATCTATCTTCTATACCTACTTATAATAAATCTGTAGAGAGGTCAATTCTGTACATGAAATATATTTCCAAAATAACTATCAGCGGGTGATTAGTGATCGATACTGACACCAAAAATGCAATCAGTAAAATTTTTGTCTGTCTGTCTGTGTCTCTGTCTGTCTGTCTGTCTGTCTGTCTGTCTGTCTGTCTGTATGTTCGTTATAGAAACAAAAACCACTCGACGAATTTCAACGAAACTTGGTACAATTTTTCTTCATACTCCTGGGCAGGTTATAGTATACTTTTCATCACGCTACGATCAATAGGAGCAGAGCAGTGAAGGGAAATGTTGGGAAAACAGGAGAACTTACTCCATTTTTTAAGCTTCCGTCGCGTGTGCAGCCTTAATGGTTAAAGCTACACAGAAATCATGTATGACGGAAATGTTCTCCTTAAAATTATATAAAAAATATTCCACGACAGCAAATGACTATCTTTTATGGTTGACTTACAATAACACGTGTAACTCCCGATAGCTTAGCAGTTCGGAGCTTTCTGATTATATTTGTCTACTCTTACGTTAGGTGACTGACTGACTGACATAGTGATCTATCAACGCACAGCCCAAACCACAGGTTATAGTATACTTTTCATCACGCTACGATCAATAGGAGCAGAGCAGTGAAGGGAAATGTTGGGAAAATGAGTGATTCATGAGAAAGGTTTCAAGCTATAAAACATCACGCTACAACCCTTAGGAACGGGGCAACGCAGGTGAAACCGCGGGCGAAGAACTAGGGAACAAAGTAACTATTCCACGCGGACGAAGTCGCTGGCAAAAGCTAGTGAAGAATATAATAACTACAACTTATGGGCACACAATGTTATATATTTTTATTTAGATAGATAATAAAAATAACTTTCAAGAAAAAGTAAAACCGCCTTCAAACGCATAATAAAAAATAATGTGATGTGCGAAACAGTTTTGGAAGTCTGTGCCTTTGATTTTGCCACCGAGTTCCGAAACTGTCTCGCATATAGGTAACATTATTTTTTATGTTTTTGAAGACGGTTCTACTTTTTCTTAAAAGTTATTTTATTTCAACATTTTGAGTAGCGAGTAGAAAGTCATTTTATTTAAATTTTGTGATCAGATCTTGACCAAATTTTTATGGGACCACCTCTAAGTACCTAAGTACCTACCGATCAAAATATAATCATCAAAATCGATTCATAATTGACGGAATAATCGCATAACAAACATACAAAAAAACAACATACAGTCTAATTGAGAACCTCCTCCTTTTTGAAGTCGGTTTAATATTTTAAAAACGCAGCGCGATTGCGTCGCGCAGTCACCGCATCGCGTAGGTAATGTACATATGTAAACATAGGACGTGAATATTTCTATCTGCATGTCAAATAGAAAAGAACAACAGTATCTCCTACACGAGGTAGATGTTTATTTATAGAGAAACGCGAGCCAAATTGCTTTCACTGATAATATAGGTACCTATTCGCATCTTGGAGGTCTACCACGAAAGTGCATTGCATGCCTGACGTGTAGACACGCATATGGGCTTGATGAAACACATTAATAAAATGTGAGTGAAGAGGCGAAAACTGTCTCTGGCCACATGGAGTGCAGTATCATGGTACCTACCTAGGTCCCAGTATTAACGCGATTAAATAGGTATCTAGGGCTTTTAAGAGTTTGTCAACCCAATTAGGTACCTACTTGATGTTGTGCTAATGGGCGCCTACCTAGTATACTTACGTAGTTCATTATAACGCTTCGGTATGTCGTAATGGTATGCTATTGTCGTTCGCAAATACATAAATATTTATACATGCCACCTACGTGGTATTTTTTGCACCAGTTTGATACATTGCATATCTGGGAATTAAAACTATAAAATGAATAGTCTGCCACCTATTACGTTTTAGTTGGTTCGTTCTATGTGGTAGGTACTAAGGTGGTATTTATTTAGTAATTCACTTCTGATAACCTACCTACTTTTATTAAGCATCGAGTAATTTAAATAGTACCTAAGAATTCGATTAGAAACTCAAACTAGGAATGTTAATTTGTGTAATTTTTGAATTATTGTTTGTCGAGGCTCGTTAGTTTACCTAGTTCATAATTGCACAATAGCTAATAGCTAGCTATTATTAGCTATAACCTGTTTATTCGGTCGCGCAGTCAATCTCTCGGAAGTTGCTTTATTTACATAGGTAGTATGAATGGAGGGTGTAAACAAGATTCTAAAAAATAACAACTTTAACTATATTAAGGAAAAAAATATTCCTCACCGCATCTTTATTTCCGAGATTTTTAAATGCTTTCTCATTAATCACAGTGCGATTTTCCTTAATTTTGAGGGTTGCATCATCATCTAATATCACTCTCCCTCCTAAATACTGATCAGCGAGGGCTTTCGCTGCGTCTGCCTTTACTTTATCACCACCAGCCATGTCCTTCACGAGATTTGATACCTCCCCAACTCTTTTCATAAAATTGTTAAATTCTTCATCTAACTCGATCGACTTGGTATCCCTCAAAGCAGGGTTATTGATGATGCTCATTGTTGATGTATCAGGCAATGTTATTAGTGATTCAACTTAAAAGAAAGCAAAAAGCTTATGTTTAGGCGTGTTTACAGTCTGCATTGACATATCAACTTACATGGCAACCGTTGTCAAGTTAAGCACCTATAGAGAATTATAAAGGTCAGTGTTTATAATAGTTTATATTAACAGCCAGTTTTATCTTTATATGAAAAAGTTCTTACGCTCCCAAGATATTTTTATTATTTTTTACCCGAATACGAATGGGCCTACGGGCCACCGAATGATTTTTGTCTGTGTGTCTGCCTGTTGCATTAATCTTTACAACTTTGTTTTAAATAATTTGACAATTATGCAGTTTGATGTGTAAGATTTATTCAGTATAAGTAGGTGTTATATGTATTTAGTAGTTATATAGAAAGAAAGAGATTGCCACTGCAAGTAAGAGCCGACCAAGGGGCTTACTCTTGAACTCAATTCCGATACATGGACATTGGAATTGTGCCGTTTCGTCAAGTTTCGTACTCTTGAATCCGAGACTAGCGCCAAATTGTTTCAATATTGCGCGGTGATTGAGTGAACTAAATAGGATTGGGAAACGACCCCAACCATTGGCCAATCAGGATGCCAATACAAGGTTATCGGATTTGTGCTCAAGAGTACGAAATAGCCCGACAGCCAAATTGACATTGGAATCGGATCACGTTTAGATTGGTATTGTATTGTTTTCAAGAGTAGCCTGCAGTCCCGACAGACTGCACCCGTTCACGAGCATGACGTGTGTATCGGCGCGGTTCGACTCAACCATATTGTAGGGAATAAAACGACCGGCGATCCGACACACAACGCCACCATCAGCAGGACATTTAAGTGAGCATTACAATCTCAGACCGCGGGCACAATATTCCTATATATAAATATATTACACAAGATGATTACTTAATTATTAAGAAAAGGTGTTACTTAATAATTAAGTAATATTATTTCGTAGTCGGGTCTTAGTTTTTTACGTTTTTATTTGGCATTTTTTGTGGCTAACTTTATTCACTATCAGGATGCAAGTTTGACTTTATATCTCATTTCAATCGGTCACAGAACGAAACATAAATTGTATGTGCTTACTTGGTTCAAAGAGATGGCGCTAGTAGTAAGAAAGTCCCGGTAGCTACACTTTTAATTCGTTCAGTGTTTGTTATATGTTAAGGTATTGGTTTTCTTATAGAGATGCGCCTAATATGGGTTCAACCAAATACGAATATTCGGCCGAATGTTCTGTCCAAAATGTACCGAACTGAATATTCGGCCGAATAATTAAATTCGTTTTCGCGCGCTTAACAAGTTTTTACAGGTCGGCGAGGCGTTTTGCAAGTGAAGGCGTTTCGCCCGCCCCTCTTTCCCGCGCACACTCCGCTTGCCCCTCGCGTTAGCACGGCTCGCTCAGTGGATGCGCAGCGTTTTCGTTTATTGCAATTCTCGCATGATATTGGTATCGTTACACAAGGTAGTGCTCGTTTCATTTACGAATATTATACATATTATACTGTTCTCAGAACAAAGCCAAACATAAATATAATATATGTTATATTGTTTGCAATTGAGATTGCTAAAAACTATTGTCCCATTAAGGATAAAATATTGATACAAAAATAACTATGCAAACCTTTTTAACCATTGTAAAGTCTTAAGTATTTATGATAAAGTAAAAATAGCAGTTGTATGTGAATATAAAGAGAAAATTAAATCATTAGATAAACGTGACAGACCTAGTAATATGCGTCAGCTGCCTAACCTACCTGCATATAGCATTCCTAAGTACAACAGTGTTTATGAATAGAGACACTGAATATGCATCCTTCCCTCTGTAATGAACGACTTACCTTGCATAAGAAATAAAATTATTAATTGTAAAAATACAAAGCAAGTTCAGACTATATTAAAACGGCACTTTATCAAACAAAGTGGGAACCATACATCTGTAGCTCAAACCTAAATACAAATTTAATATATCTAACTAGCCTTTATTCTTATGTTATAATAATCTACGCATCTTTATGTATTAAAGTAATTATGTAAAGTAAAAGCCCTTATCTCGGTGCGGCATTGTGGAACTGACTGGGCGCACATAATCTTTTTAAGTAGTAATAGATTAAGCGCCTTTAACAGTAGTAATTTTCATGTAATTTTTTATTAGTAATAAACAGTTTATTATTATTATTATATAAATCTCAAAATAATAAAACTTTTTGAATATTCGGAATTTATTCGGAAAACTAACCGAATGTTCGGCCGAATACGAACATTAAAAAATATTACAGTATTCGGTACATTCGGCGCATCTTTAATTTCCTGTAATACCATGGTACCATCTATAGTACATCTGTACATGGTACCTATCATTAGATAACGATTTTTCCCCCAGAATATATGATCAGAGTATTTGATCCCCACTCCGGATCAAGAAAAATCTTCAGACACCTGGTTTGTTAAAATCGAGTTAGTTAGTCCCTAGAGAATCGTGCAGTACATGGTATTACAGGAAATACAATATAGTAACCTCTAGGCGAATGAAAAGTGTAGTGCTCAGACTTTCTTACTAGCCCATGAGCCCCCAAAAAGTATCAAATGAAAACTTGTTTTATTCTTTTCAGTTAATTTTTTTTCGTAGTCGGGTTTTAGTTTTTAAGCTTTCATTTTTTATGAAGATATTTACGTATGACTAGCTTTTGCCAGCGACTTCGTCCGCGTGGAATAGTTACTTTGTTCCCTAGTTCTTCGCCCGCGGTTTCACCTGCGTTGCCCCGTTCCTAAGGGTTGTAGCGTGATGTTTTATAGCTTGAAACCTTTCTCATGAATCACTCATTTTCCCAACATTTCCCTTCACTGCTCCGCTCCTATTGATCGTAGCGTGATGAAAAGTATACTATAACCTGCCCAGGAGTATGAAGAACAATTGTACCAAGTTTCGTTGAAATCCGTCGAGTGGTTTTTGTTTCTATAACGAACATACAGACAGACAGACAGACAAAAATTTTACTGATTGCATTTTTGGCGTCAATATCGATCACTAATCACCCGCTGATAGTTATTTTGGAAATATATTTCATGTACAGAATTGACCTCTCTACAGATTTATTATAAGTATAGACTAGATTTCTCGTGCGCAACTTCACCTATGTAATGTACTTAGGTAGGTACCTAATTATTGTTTCTAAAATATACTGTGTCCATTGTACCTACACCATGGAGGTTTCATAACATAATATCTGATAAGTCTAATTTAAAAGGAAGAAAACAATTGTCTAAATATCAACAGTGACTAACAACAGCTTTACATAATTATCTTGACGATGTCATCCATTGAGTATGTCATCTTTTATTAAATACTAGCTTTTGCCAGCGACTTCGTCCGCGTGGAATAGTTACTTTGTTCCCTAGTTCTTCGCCCGCGGTTTCACCTGCGTTGCCCCGTTCCTAAGGGTTGTAGCGTGCGTGATGTTTTATAGCCTGAAACCTTTCTCATGAATCACTCATTTTCCCAACATTTCCTTTCACTGCTCTGTTCCTATTGATCGTAGCGTGATGAAAAGTATACTATAACCTGTGGTTTGGGCTGTGCGTTGATAGATCACTATGTCAGTCAGTCAGTCACCTAACGTAATAGTAGACAAATATAATCAGAAAGCTCCGAACTGCTAAGCTATCGGGAGTTACACGTGTTATTGTGAGTCAACCATAAAAGATAGACATTTGCTGTCGTGGAATATTTTTTATATAATTTTAAGGAGAACATTTCCGTCATACATGGTTTCTGTGTAGCTTTAACCATTAAGGCTGCACACGCGACGGAAGCTTAAAAAATGGAGTAAGTTCTCCTGTTTTCCCAACATTTCCCTTCACTGCTCTGCTCCTATTGATCGTAGCGTGATGAAAAGTATACTATAACCTGCCCAGGAGTATGAAGAAAAATTGTACCAAGTTTCGTTGAAATCCGTCGAGTGGTTTTTGTTTCTATAACGAACATACAGACAGACAGACAGACAGACAAAAATTTTACTGATTGCATTTTTGGCGTCAGTATCGATCACTAATCACCCGCTGATAGTTATTTTGGAAATATATTTCATGTACAGAATTGACCTCTCTACAGATTTAATTTATAAGTATAGATGTATACATTTGTGTGTATGTCTATCGCATGGTATGGTAGTATATGCGACTTTCACCCCCCTTTTCACCACGTTAGGGGTTGATTTTCCAAAAATCCTTTCTTAGTGCCCGTCAACAGTGCAAAAGGAACCAGCATGCAAACTTTCAGGGATCTAAGTAGCTCCTGTAGTTTTGGCTGTGCGTTGAGACGTCAGTCAGCCAGGTTCTTCTTTTTTATATAAGTATAGATTTTGAGTTGCTAAATTAGAACGGGTGTAAACAGACTCGGTATACCTAGGTACAACTTAACTTTATTATACATAAAATATCTACCAATGAGACCTCTCTGAGCCTGCGCAATGCTACTCGGTCAAGCCGGATCCCGCCATCTTAGAATGGAGGAATATTTGTTGGAGTTTTTGCTTTTGGCGCAAAAAAATATGTACAGGATCTACGTATCTGTAGATACTACGGCTGCGTAGGAAAAACAAAAACAACTGACTTTTGACGTATGTTAAACATACGTACATAATTATAAAGTTTTTATAGGTATTAGGTTTTTGCTAAAGCAATATCAACCACAATAATTGAATATGCATAAAAGTTTGAGTTCGATGGCCTGAGGGTACCTATATAAATTTTTAAAGGATGTAATTGTTTAACCACAAACAAATCGGTGAATCGTCCACCAAGTTAGAGATACGTAATATAAAACTTTGCGCTTACGCACGTGCTATGCTATACTTACCTATCGATATTCCACTCTATAATAAAATGAATACCGAATTGTTGTTTGTACAGTATTCACTCCGCTTGGCTTCGTACGATTATTCGGCGTTGTGGGCGGCGTGCTTGTCAAGCCGCAGTTCCTGAGGGATCTCAACGAAGAATATTATGTGTACTCGTTTGAAGAGGACACCATCAGGCGGCGTATCAACAACGCCGTCTCATCAGGTAAGGGGAATTCGAAGTAAGAACGTTGTGGTAAGTAAGAAACGATTAGTTCCAATTTAATCTGATAAATTGAATCTAAGCAATATCCAATTATAAGTCTTATTTCATACATTTGGATTTGGCAAATTTCATAGTCCATTGCCAGTGAAACAGATGTGTTTAATATGTTTATCATACTCTTTTATTATAAATAATGTTAACAGTACGTAAGGTAAACTAACCAATGTAGGTACTAGCTGAAACATGCTCTGATGCTATTACACACACAAGTACCTATAATATTGACGCAACGTGGCTAATGATGCTGCGCCCGCTTCCTGTATGCGATGTGATGTGAATGTGACGTGACGGGCCTGACCTTACGAATAGACGCCATGACCTTCCCTTCCCAGCATTACACTTTTAAAAATCGCATTGCACGTGCTACTCAGTAGGCGGAAATACATTAGCAGCGTTATTTTTACTAGCAGTAGTAAGGAAGATTCTAGAGATGTGAGTTTGTGACGGTCGGATGCTAAAACCAGTTCAATCTTCAAGTTATTGTTGAACAATAACTAGGGAGGTAGTAGCTACTAAGGTGCTACCTTGATGGATATATTTATCAATTACACTTACAGTGTAATTGATAAATAAATCGTAATAATAGTCTGTGCTTGGTGAGAATGTAGTACATCTACAGCCCATGAGTATGATGAATATGTACCTAGTATTCCTTAAAAATATACAATGTCAGTGACAGCAAATGGGCTGCTCATGTTTTGCAAAAGTAAGTTTACGCATTTTTTTCCAAAATCATGTACGATATACATAGCAGAAGCTTGACAGCTCTTGATTTAAAACACCAAACAAGAGGAAAGTAGACCTACAAAGTAAAAGAGACGCCCTGGTTTTCACATAGACTATCTAAATCTAAACGGAACCAAAATTGCACATCGACTGAAATTGCACAGCAGCTGCTCTGTATTTCATGTCACTCATTGCGACTGTCAGATTTTTTATACGAATGCTGCCAGTCGTCAAAGTGATTTAAAAGGGTGACAATATTGAAATTTGTTTGCAAATTATTGTGATTAACTTTTTATGAACATGATACAGCATTTTACGGAGGTTTAATGTTTATCACGTTCACTGTCTTCAAAGACAGTGGTCAGTAGGTACTGGTCATTGCTCATCCGTGATGAAACGACAACATGCAAAGTTTCCTCAAATACTTATTCCTGCATTTGACACCATCTAAAAATTTTTTTATGACTGTAAAACTAAACGAAGCGAGACGTTTCATTAACATATTATATGAAACGTGACGGATGCAGTTGCCATATTTTTGAACAACGTTTGATTAATTTGTCAGGGAAATTAGACACGCGACTTTTGTAATAGTTCGTTCTTTTTTTAAAATTTTCATCGACAAGTATCAGTAAACCTCAATTAAAATATTTTTTAGAAATGTTATTATGATGAATTAATGGCAAGTCAACTTGCTGCGTTATTGTATCGTGCCTTAATAAGATGAGCTCGGGAACCGGGCAACAATGCTCATGTTTACAAACTTCATCCACACTTCTTACTGCTAGATGTCTACCGGCTTATTAATCATTATAAACTAGGTACTAACATAAACTTACGCGTAATTAACTGTTACGTCAATATCAATAATCAACATAATCACGAAGCTGTGATACTCTCGCAAACCAACTAGT
This sequence comes from Acronicta aceris, assembly GCA_910591435.1. Classification (NCBI taxonomy): domain Eukaryota; kingdom Metazoa; phylum Arthropoda; class Insecta; order Lepidoptera; family Noctuidae; genus Acronicta; species Acronicta aceris. Next base: position 12,170,158 of record OU342768.1, read on the forward strand.
AGGTATGTAGTATTTAAATATTTTGTTAGATCCATCCTTTGCCTGTCTCGATAAGTACTTATGTTAATAACATTCATCTGTGTAATTGATTTAAACGAATGCTTGTTTTATATTAATGATTATGGCTGGACAGCCATAATCATAATATTATTTAGCGCTCCAATTCGCTTTTTCCCGAGGCTTCGAATACCTGGACATTGAATATTGCAAACAAAGTGACCCCACTCAAAGCGCTCCTTTCGCAACGCAAAGGGCTAGTTTTTAGTACGACCACCCTTACATGTACACACTCCGACGTAAGGGTTGCACGGCTGGTCGTTAGCCAGTCAGACTCGAGAGGCCCTATCACCGAGTGATGGTATGTTATGTAAAATATTACGTTTATTAGGGTTCTGTACCACAAAATAAAAAAAAACGGAACCCTTACAGGATCACTTTATTGCTCGTCTGTCAAAACCCTTCTCAGGGATACATATACGTACCAAGGTGATATTAATATCAAATACTCAGGTCTGTAATCCCGTGGAGCAGTGAAAAAATCAAACTTCTAAGTCAACGCAATCAAATGATATTGCCTTTTATGCCGCATATTTTGACATTCTCGAGGGAATCAAAACCTGGTGCTTCCCGTTCACCTAGAATAATAAAATTTGGCAAAAAGCCATGTCATAGATCATAAGTAAAGGAAAAAAATTAAAAACCTTTTATTTGTTGTTAATAAAATAGTGACTATAAACTTAATTGGAGTTTGTTAACTAACCGCGACCTATGTCAATGTATGGGGACAACAGATTGCCAACGGCAAAGTTACGTTTATCCTTCAATACAGTTTCACTGTTGGTTAGAGCAATGTTCGGTACTTTACACTACAAGTTTATACGGAATCCTCGCGCCTCGGTGTACGTGCGGTGTTTATACTATCTTTTACTTCAATAAGACATTACCCCTACATACTTACAAAAGAATACCTACAACGTTTAGACAACGTCATTTAGTTATTCGTCTTAGATAATCCTTTTTTACATTGCATTGAATATATTTGTGGCCTTGTATAAAACTAAGGAGGTTATCACAAGCCAGTACAATGTCTCAGTTGGAAACAGGTCAATGAACGTTGCTTTCTGGGGTTGTGCAAGGATAAGACAAACAGCTGTAAAGTCAAGTCAAACTTGTTCAGTTATATCTTAATAGTACTTTTCGTGCATCAATATTACAAAAGGTACGCAGACGTTCACCCAAAACCGCTCTTCGCCGCCTCACTATTGCGATTATTCTGCGAAAAGAAGCGGTGGAAGATTGGTATGTTGCGATTAATAAAGTGAGTTTTTTATTGTAGTAAGAAAACTATTTATAGAGCCCCCACGATACAGGCATGGCCTAGTGTGGGGACCATGGCAAATACGCCTAGTAATTCTGCATAATGTAAAAATTTAATTACCCAATACTCATGATCTCACTCTAGACTCTCTTAGACTGTTAATTTGTATGTTTAAGTAAATAAATGTTTTTGCCATTTTCATATTTACAGGTTTTGCTGACATAAATTACTACATGTAGCAATGAAGGTAGAATTAAATTTTTACGTGGGAGAGCCATGCTTCGGCACGAATGGGCCGGGTCGACCGGAGTGATACCACAGCCTCACAGAAAACCGGCGTCAAACAACGCTTACGTTGTATTTCGCGGAGTGAGGGAGGTTACCGGAGGCCCAATCCCCATTTAAAAGGTCCGCAACGCACTCGTGACTCCTCTGGTGTTGCGGGTGTCCATGGGCGGCGGTACTCGCTTACCATCAGGCGATCCGTCGGCTCGCTTGCCCTCCTATCCCATAAAAAAAGGAACAGGACAGTTTCACGACGTGGACTTTAGTGGACCTCTGGATTTAAAGTGATGTGTTGACCGCACTCCGCAGCCACATTATTAAGTATTTTTTATTTATTACTTAATGCTGTCACAATATTTTCTTTTGGTTGTTTTACTAGGAAATAAAAGTTAGCCAGCTGTTTCATTTTCGCGGCCAAGCGGCAAGCTACTAAATGTGATAATTTTTGGTAGAGATAAGTATCTAACTTGACTTGAATTTATCACGGTACAAAAATGAAGAATATTAAAATGTAACGTGTTAGAACGGGCTATTGCTAGGTAAATAAAACCATTTTTTGTTCTCAGGAGTGGGCTACATATCGCCAGAGCCCATGTATCCTGACCGCGGCGATATATCGGCGCCAGTGGCCGTGGATGTATCAATATCGAAGGACCGCCAGTGTACCTCGCTATTGCAGGGTAAGGAGACGCCCTTGCTTCGCCTAAGGAACGGCGCACTTCAAGCCGGACTGAATGAAAGGCTTCAAAGGGTTGTCGCCATGAGGAAGGTGAGTTCTGATTATAACAAATTTTAATATGTTCCTGTTTCAGATATTTGTTTCTGAGAGCTAATTCTCCTGGCTCTAGTGATTTAGTTGCGTGGCACAATTTCTGACTAGAGCAACTGAGTTTTTACTTCCTATTCTAACAGTAATTACTGTTTACTTAAAAATTCTTTGAACTACTATAGCCGCTGAATCTATAGTTACTAATATTATAAATGCGAAAGGAATCCTATACTTTCAATAGCTGTACAGATTTCAATAATATTTTGCTAAGCGATAGATTGCATCATCTATACTTATAATAAATCTGTAGAGAGGTCAATTCTGTACAAGAAATATATTTCCAAAATAACTATCAGCGGGTGATTAGTGATCGATATTGACGCCAAAAATGCAATCAGTAAAATTTTTGTCTGTCTGTATGTTCGTTATAGAAACAAAAACCACTCGACGGATTTCAACGAAACTTGGTACAATTGTTCTTCATACTCCTGGGCAGGTTATAGTATACTTTTCATCACGCTACGATCAATAGGAGCAGAGCAGTGAAGGGAAATGTTGGGAAAACAGGAGAACTTACTCCATTTTTTAAGCTTCCGTCGCGTGTGCAGCCTTAATGGTTAAAGCTACACAGAAATCATGTATGTTCTCCTTAAAATTATATAAAAAATATTCCACGACAGCAAAAGTCTATCTTTTATGGTTGACTCACAATAACACGTGTAACTCCCGATAGCTTAGCAGTTCGGAGCTTTCTGATTATATTTGTCTACTCTTACGTTAGGTGACTGACTGACTGACATAGTGATCTATCAACGCACAGCCCAAACCACAGGTTATAGTATACTTTTCATCACGCTACGATCAATAGGAGCAGAGCAGTGAATGGTGGAACGATGGGAAAGGTTTCAAGCTATAAAACATCACGGAACAACCCTTAGGAACGGGGCAACGCAGGTGAAACCACGGGCGAAGAACTAGGGAACAAAGTAACTATTCCACGCGGACGAAGTCGCTGGCAAAAGCTAGTAAGGAATAAAATATAGCATACCCAATTTTTTTATTAAATACCCTTTTTGGGATGCAAGTGAAATAGCTAACGAGTTATAAATTCTTAATATAAAGGTATATTTTTTTTGTAAAACTGTCCATATGTGTCACCATCTGTTAGTTCATAGTCAGATGTTAGAGGAATGCATTACATGTCCGATCATCTATAGAAATAACATATATTTATGATGACCTGCATTACCTAATATTTGATAAAAAAAAATGGTAATGTTACCATTTTTTTTATCAAATATTAGGTTAGGTCATCTTGCTATCTTGATATTGGTTTGATAACACTCATAATGTAAGTATCTACCATAATGTAGGTACCTAATATAAAGTTTTGATTGCAGAGAATTTAGTATATTGGGGTAATAAAAGCAGGCCATCCTTGCGTCAAGTCCAAAGTCATTAATTTATCAGTCAATGTTATACAAATATAAGCTATGATTAGTTAATGAGGGCTACCGTTTTTAAGCTCACCACTGGAAAGTAAGGTCCTGAAGTATATCTTTTAAAATTTGTTATTAAGCGCGTGAAAACAAAATAATACCTACATTATATGATTGCTTCAATAGTCTAGGGGTCTCAAACGCGACTTACATTAGAGGTCGTGGGTTCGATCTCCAAGTCGAGCAGTGTTATTGGGTTTTTCTATAAAATTCTCAGTAGCAGCTCGGAATCTGGATTTGTGCTCGGTTAATGGCAATAGGCTCGCCCCCTATTATATGGGACCTAAAAACATACCGGTCAACTGTGGGTGTAGATTAGTACACCTCTGTCTAACCCTTCGGGAATACAGACGTGATAGTACGTTATTAAATCATATTCATACATCACTTAACTGTACCGTTAAAGTATCTAGCACGCCGCAGAGATACGGAGTCCGTATTTGTTTTCTCTTGTATCGTGGGGTGTATTTACAAACACAAATTCTCACATATACAAACGCCTAGACCCGAAACATCTACCTGTAGGTCATACAAATATTTGCTTCGTGCGGGGATCGAACTCACAATACGTGGCGTAGAAGCCGATCCCTCAGCCAGTACACGACGATTGAACGAAACTCGAGTATATTTGTGCTGCAATCGAAATATACAAAATTTTGTTATAATACATTTAGGCTCCAGGTTACGAGAAACAATTCATAGGGAGGATAAATGTAACTGACTTAGTGACTAAGTTTTAAGACCATGTTTGGAAACCATCCATCCTAGTCTTTCGCACGGGCATGCGGTTACCCGATTTGTTCTTTATCCTAAGCCGAACTAACGGTAATGTTATCCGGCTTCAGGAAGTTGAAAGTCAGCGCAAGACGTCGTCTCTGCAGCGTAACGTGGTGTACCCGCTGGCGATGCTGCTGCTGCTCGCACTCACCACTATCACCGTGCTTATGGTGCTGCAAAACACGCTCGAACTGCTCATCGGAATCAAAGCTCTGCCGCTTAGCACACGGGTAGGCCAACTAATCACGACTAAAAGTCAAAATCGCCGACATTCATTCTTTCAATTAATTGTTTGATTGAAGGATTTTAAGCTAAAAACGAAGGCCTTTATAAGATTGCTCCATGTTATAGGCCAGCGATTGTAAAAATAGATTCTGTGGAAAAGTTACAGGTACTACAAAACTGGTTATAACTATTAAAAGAAATTTATTCTTCCAGTATTAAAATTTGAGGAAATGGAGGATATAATTATTATATAGTAATTAATAGATGTTTCGTTTTGAATCGTGATTATGATGAGTGCTGACATAAAACGTGTTGCGTTACAGCAATTCACTTTGGGCATAGCGTCGCTCTCAAAGCTGGGGTGTGCGGGTGCGGTGCTGGAGGCGTTCCTTATCGTGTACCTATACGCGGCGTCGCTGACAGGGCTGAGCACGCCCATGCGCGCGCTGCGCGTGCTGCCGCGCGCGCGCCGCACGCCGCTGGCGCGGATCATAGCGCACTGCGCGCTGCTGCTGGCCTACTCCACCGCGCATCCGTTGCTCGTCAAAATGTTGGGTAAGTTAAAAACCGCATCATAGATTGCAGTGTCGCCTAACATCACGCGAACTGGCGGTCAAGCGTAAGCTATCACGAATAAAAAAACGCCTAGGGCCGAAATATGCTAAAGCTTCCGTGTGCTTTCTCCGACCTCTCTTTCGAATCTTGGTAATACTTGATAGACGTGAACATGATTATATTTTTACTATTAGGTACTTAATACTGATGTATTTTTTTTCATCCCCAGGTATAACGAATTTCGATTTATTGGGTGAGTTCGGCCGCATCGAATGGCTGGGAAACTTCAAACTCGTGTTATTATACAATGCCATATTCGCCGGCACGGTGACGCTGTGTCTGGTTAGCAAGTTTACAGCCAGCGTGCGGCGGGAACTGTACAACAGGTTGGTGGAAAATGTCAACATGGTCGCACACTGCGTGTCTTTCCTCAACAACTGAAGGCCGCGACTTCGCATGCTGTAGCTAGTTCTTTTGTTCCTAAGTTTTCAAACGAGAATGTCACAAATTTAAGCCGCATTAACGTCGAGTGAATGCGATCTAAACTTGTGAAAATGACTTCATTTTAATTTAAACTTTGGAGCAAAGAAATCAAAAAAGGACAATTTATTACGTATTATTATTAATTTAATAAAATTACTAGGTATTCGCTGAATAAGGTAATTACATAATATGTATTAATGATATAAGTGTTCATTACAAATAATGTCAAAGTAATAAAAATAGTAAAAATTACATAACTAACAAATGGTAAAGTTATAGTTAGATTATTGCATTTATTTTCCACCAATCAATTTATTTCTATATTTAATTTGGTTCCTATTTTACCTTTTTTTATACGAATTGTGTCATAATTAACTATTTGTAAATTATAATGTAAAGTTCTTGAGGAAAGACTTGCTAGAATAAATTTGATTTTTTTATTACCAATGAGACTGAATTTGTTAAAGTTATGATTAGGAACAGGAGATTATTTATTTTATTTCGTTACGTCTGTCTATGTAATAACTACTGAATGTGAATGGGGAATGAATTATAAAATTAGTTTTAATATTATTTTAATTAACAATAATTGTGTAACACGTTTGCCATGAAATTATCAATGTACTATTGTGGTGTCCGTATTATGTATGAAGACACGTTTTATTATTTCCTCAATTTCTTTTTATTTATGTTGTGCAAAAATATTTTCATAGAGTGATTTTATAAGTTATGAAAGACATTGAAGACTGTTTTTAATCTAGAATAATATTTATGTAAGCTTCTGTTGCTCAATGATACATCACAAAACCCTGCAATGGCGAGTAAAGATTGTTCTTATTTCTTGATTTACAAGTCGATGCTGATATAAAATTCTAGTCTATGAGATCTCTGTTGCAGGGAATATGAGCTTATGAGCTTTAGCACAATAACTATGTTCATATTCTCAGAGAATTAACCCATTACGAAGAATTCATCAGCTATCATTATATTTACGTCATTCTTTTACCGCGCAAACTTGCACTACTTATAGGAACGCATTATGCATATTTTAGGAAAGTTTGATACATAATAATCTAGAAACATATAGGTAACTAGTGTGTTAAAAATATGTTAATGTATATACTTGACAAAATAATGCAGTGGTGCTACAACTTATCATTAAAAATAAAGTAGAAAACACCACAAGATATAGAACATGTATTCTTATTTTGTTATGTACTTAGAACAACCAGATTAGGGCGCTTATGTAAGTCTTGTGTGTGAATCTCTATTGTTTGTGAGTAGAGTAATATTATATTTAGTGTGCGGATTTTATACATTTTGTATTATCTTGTACCAAACGTTGAGATTGCATTTGAAAACAATACATAATAAAAATTGATACTGTTATTTTTATTTTTAGAACATGTAAATATTTCCCAATAAGAGTTGCAGGCTAGAACATTGCCGTAATAAACGCTTTCCATTTAATCCGCTTGCTCTTTCATGCTTACCACAACATGCATAGCTACATAATGATTGCTTCAGCTACTCACATTTAAATGAATTTTATTCAGTCTCATTAGGTTTGCTTATTTTGTATGCTTAAAAAAACAAATGTTTCTTTGGTTTAGATATAGGTGGGTAGCGGATGGGTTCACATTTCCAGAGGATACGAAGACGATCGTTAATATAAATGCAACGCGAGCGTCGGCGGAGAGGACTCCTTCTGGTGAAGTGTTAGAAAAGGAGAATACGATCAATCACACCAAACTCGTTAAACCAAATTAAAATTGTAACATTCGAAGGGGACTAGTAAGACTTTTTTTTGCCTGTCACCGAGGAATGTTTAGTTTGAATGAAAGTGAGTTATTTTTATGGTGCTCATTGGCGGAACGGTATGGCAAGGAGTTTTTAGGTGACGTATCCTTATGCATATTTGGAATTTCAATAATCAATAAGTAATTGCACGCAATTCTTTTGCAAGTATGTTTAGATGGGATATTTTATTATACTCGGAGGAGACGACAATTTAATAAACGAAAACGAATTCCATTAAAAATACCGATTCTCTTGTAAAAACTTTCAGCCCCAGGTGGCCCAAATAACAATCTCCCCCCCCACCTCTTAAAATGTGAAACCTAAAAACCCTGAAACACTATTTATATCTGCTGAGTAGCTATTTATGTATTGATTATAAAGAGACCAGTCCTCAGCAGTAGGAAAATAATATCTAATAAGTACTTATAATGCTTTTGCCCGTGGTTTCGCTCTTCGTTAGCTTCCAATTCATTTTTAGGGTTCCATACTTCAAAAGGTAAAGGTAATCCTTATAGGATCACTTCATTGTCGTTCTGTGTGTCCGTCAAGGCCCTTTTTCTCAAAAACGCGTGGAGGTACCAAGCTGAAATTAATAGGGAACAAATATTGACGTAAGGGAGAACATATTCAAATAAGTATTAAAGTTTCTCCTTCAATTAGATTGAAAGGCCAACAACTACAAAGGGGGTATTTTGTGAAATAACTAAGCGCGTCTAAAGTTAGCCTTTCCGAACGGCCGCGCAGGTCGCGTAATAAAGTTTTATTGTTCGGAAATTTGTTTAGAAAATAAGAGAAATCAGAAATAGTTTTGTTGAAAATAAGTGTGAGTGATATTATATAGTATAGCAGTGTGTGATATTCACTTCATTGCATTATTTAATAGAAAACCATACATGAATTTATAATTAATCATTTAATTGTTATTTCTTTGAAATACTTCACAGATATTTATTGTTGGATCTCATAGTCATCATAGTCACAGTCACTAGACACTAGGTTATACAGATATTCCCTCTGTGACATTACATTTATTTTTGATAAACGATTATAATAGGAAATAACAAAAACTAAAAAGAATAACAACTTGATAAAATTAATCACAACACGTAACACTTGGTAGGTACTATTACTACTATTGACTACTAATAATACATAATCACAATGCATCGTCCCAGAAGGGTCTTCGAAGCTAAACCAAAACTGTAACTTTTTCGGACGCTATTGAGTTTTATTAATCCTAACATGAAATCACTCAGATTACCTTAATTTCATTTCAAATCAAGTTTAATTTGTTAACGTCCCCGTAGATCCTGGCGCCGTCTATAGTTGCTGGAGACGCCGGGTAAGCTTAAGAGCATACTAATTTTATACGACTGTGTACTTGTGTTAAATTTATCGGCATATCTTACGAAAACTCGACCAAATCTATTGAATAATTATCTATTATAGTAGAGTAAAAAAAGCCATCTTCTAATGGTTATACCACAGAGAGAAAGGGGGAGGGGGGGGGAGAGAGAGAGAGAGACAGAAAATCTCGTATTACTTTATAAACATCAAAAATTAAAATTAAATTTTACCATAGATTGTTGATCATATTTGAGTAGATAATAATAATACAAATATTCTCAACACTTCCCTTATATGAACACAATCGACAACTTGCAACGGGGGCGCGAGCCTTAATACGTAATCATCGTCAAATGCTATGGATTGGCAGAGAGAGCGTGTGGCCTCTTTTGAATTAGTCGTGAAATATGGGAATTGGTCGGTCGGTGGTTCGAAAGTTACAAGGGTAATCTGGGGGTCACCACTTTATCTCGAGAACCAAGGCACCTAGCGCAGAATTCGTCATTAATTAGCCGCTAAATTACAGAAATGGTCGTTCTGTTTCTCCATACATTCGGTACAGGTGAGTAGAAAATACTGTTATTGTTATATCAGAGAAAATTATTAGAATATACTTACTTTTTTCTTTAACATAGCATAATCATTTATTACATTGTCTCACTGCTGGGCGCGGGTCTCCTCTCATGAGACGAGACCCTGAGTGAGAGGGATTAGGCTATAGTCCACCAGGCTAGCCTAGTGCGGGTTGGCAGACTTCACACGCCGTCGAGAAAATCTCTCAGGCATGCAGGTTTCCTCACGATGTTTTCTGTCACCGTTTAAGCGCGTGATAATTAATTAACTATTAATACGCACATGACTTCGAAAAGTCAGAGGTGCCTTAGATTCGAACTCGAGACCTTTGACTTGGCAGTCCTATGGTCATATCACTAGGCTATCAATGCTTTCACTTTTTTCTTTTACTCAATGCTCAGTTTTACGTGGGAGAGCCATGCTTCGACACGAATGGACCGGCTCGACCGGAGTGATACCACGGCCTCACAGAAAACCGGCGTTAAACAACGCTTACGTTGCGTTTCGCCGAGTGAGTGAGGTTACCGGAGGCCCAATTCCCCTTTAAAAGGTCGGCAACGCACTCGTGACTCCTCTGGTGTTGCGGGTGTCCATGGGCGGCGATAATCGCTTACCATCAGGCGATCCGGCTGCTCGTTTCTATCCCATAAAACAAGTAAATAATTTTAACTTACCTGTGTTGTTATAGTTTGTAGATAATTATTACTGTTTTTTTTCTACGGAGTACAGACTCACATTAAAGCGCTTTTCTTATTGTATTCTAAATTTATAACGCATTAGTAACGACTCCCTTGTCTGGGCTAAACTCCAAAGTCTGGAACATCGCCGCATAGTTGCTATCTTATTGGTTTTTTATCGGATACATTTCGGATTCGCGTAAGCATATCACGAATAAAAAAAAATACCGTAACACTATACTATCACGCCACCTGTATTCCCCGAAGGGACAGAGGTGTACTTATATACCCACAGCTACAAATAGCCGTTATGTTTAGGTTCCATGCGATATGGGGCGAGGCTATTGCCATTAACCGGGCACAAATCCAAACTCTTAGCTGTTACAATACAATTCCCATAATTCACGACTAATTTCGACTTATTGGTGACTAATTCTCTAATCTCTGCCAAAATCGGTGATGGTGGCCCACCAAGGAAAAGCCACACAGATAGTGAAGCGGCGCCAACCTCGCCCGTCACATGCGTGGCCGCGCATGCTCGCTACTAATAATTGGTCGTAATTTGACTTATAGGCAGCCACTCTTGTGGACCACTTTACATAGGTGCGCTTAGTTATTTCAGGGGTACATGTTTTTCGGTATCGGATTAATTATGCATATGTGGGGCCCGTAGTAAATTCTATTGAGGGGCTCTCGATCTGCTAAGCGTATAGGCCCTATACGCTTTCGTCTGCTTTCGTTTGAGCAATGTTCAACGCTTTCATAGCCTATGAACTACAGTAATGTTCATTAATGATATTGGTGCAAGTAGCATATTTGTACATCGAAACATTGATGTGGTCTCACACTTGTACAGTTTTTCTGAAGGTAAAATATATGGAAAAATGCAATTTCTGTGATGCTAGGTAATAATTTTTATATGGTGTTATAATGTTAAGTAATATTATTGTGTATATTTTAAATTCAATTGAAATTTATAAAAAATAATAAATATTACTATACAACATAATCTTCAGACATTTTATTATTGGTTTCATTTACAGAATCAACTATCATATAATGTTTACCACACTTTCTTCCTTTTGCTTTTACAATGAGTCTTCTGGGATTGTCCCTCACAACTTCAAGACTTTCATTGCTATTAAGTCCAAGTATAAAACCTAAATTAATAACATCATGCACATCTCTCACTTGCATGTAACTCTCAGCACCACTGGTAATAATTATGTTTCTTGATTTTCCAACTGCATGATAAGTGTGGGCAGTACTTATTATGTTTTTTCTAGATGTTGAATCTCTTATAGCAGGCGAGTACATTATCTCGAAGAATATCCCCCTCTCTACAGCTTGCAAGTAAAGTTTTCGACTGATTTTGAAAGGAATTCTACTTTCTGGCTCAAATGTTATTATATCTATGTCCAAAGTTGCACAGGCATACTGAAATGCTTGCAAAGTTTTTGGTATTACAGCTACTATGTCATACTTCTTGAGGTTCTCAGATTGGTTTAGTTTATGAGACACACTGGAATCTGAGAATTCTATTGTAACCCTTTGTAAAATATTAAGTTTATTATTGCTACAGAAATCTTTTGGAATGTCAAGGGGTTGAGGTATAAAGTCTTTCTTATCTCTAGTCTCTCCTTTCTTCTTCTTTTTTTTTGGCTCATCAGATGGTTCTTCAATGTGTGTGTTAATAGCTACTGAATTAAAACCAAGTTCTTCTAATAGCTGTAGTTTCTCAAATTCATAATTCTTGCTGATAAATAAATCACAAAAACCCCAATTGCGATTAGCCATAATTTTGAGTGCAACAATGATATTCTTTATTTAGAATAAAATAATGACCAACGCTGCAATCAAAAGAACTACTTTGTAGAAGCAAATCTTGTTATGCTTTGCTGTAAGAGCAAAAGAATCCTTACTAATATTATAAATGCGAAAGTAACTCTGTCTGTCTGTTTGTCTGTCGCACTTTCACAACAAAACTACTGAACTGATTTAAATGAAATCTGGTACACAGATAGTCTAGAGCCTGAGAATAGTTTAAGGGGCTGCAAAGGTTCAAAAGTTGTATGGAAGTATCGTCATTTTTAGAGCTAGAAGCTTGAAACTTATTTTTTAGGCTGTTGATTCAATATAAATAAATATAACATTAAAAGTTTGTATAAGTTTTGCCCTCAAGGGTGTAAAATAACAATAGGGAATAGGGGATGAAAGTTTGTATGGAAATATGTAAGGTTTAAGTGAATGTTTTTAAGTTTGTGAGAAGAAACAAAATATTCAAGCTATTCTGAGAAAGGACATGGCTACTTTATAATGCGAAAAAGGGTTGAACCGGGGGGATGAAAAGTTGTATGGTAGTATCGTCATTTTTAGAGCTAGAAACTTATTTTTTAGGCTATTGATTTGATATAAATAAATATGACCTTCAAGTTTTGTAAAAGTTTTACCCATTTGTAGAAAAAGTTTATCAATAAGGAATAGGGGAAGAAATTTTGTATGGAAATATGTAAGGTTATGTGAATGTTTTTTGAGTTTGCGACAAGAGACAAAATATTAGAGCTATTCTAATGTAACATTTACGGAGTCTATAAAGTAGGTATTTTCTTTCTTATACATTTTATATCGAGAACGAGTTGACGCGAGTGAAACTGGCGGGCAACAGCTAGTAAAAGACTAAACTAAACTAAAATTGAAAATATTTGTAAAACCAATACAGTACATAACCTAACCAATCACAATAAGTACATTTTTTATACACGCTAAGCATTGAGTTACCTTTTTTAGAGGTTTGGGATGAATTCGAGCAAGAAGGCATACACATTGATGGATGGACACACACTACTTATTTTATTACTTAGATTTTAGAGCTTAATTACATTTCCCAGTTATCGTCCATGGGTTTGAGCCTAGTGATGCGACTCCAGTTCACTTTTATTCGAGTGACTCGAGTCACTACGGAAAAAATCGGACTCGATTGAAAAAAATATCGAATCGAGTTTTACATGCACTCGAGTAACTCGCCAAGACAAACAAGTTTATGCCTGTACCTACGAGTATTACAAAAGTGACTCGCCAAGACAAACAAGTTTATGCCTGTACCTACGAGTATTACAAATTACCGCACTAGTGTTGTAGTGAGTGAATGTTCGGTGCTTAATAAAGATAATTTAGGTGTTTATTTTCTTACAAGCTTTTATTTTCAAAATGAGTGACGATTTTGAAATTGTTCTTTGGATTTTTTTCGAAAAAAATACAATTGAAAAAAAGTGATTTGTTAATTGTTTTTTAATACCTGAAATATGGCCCCCTGATCCATCAGTAGGTCGAGGCCTTAGACTATACAACCAATGGACCCGCCTCGCATGAGCATTCCGTCAAGGTAATGAATTAAAAAATCTACCATGTTTATAAAAACTGTTTACGAAATCGATTTTTCAGAACCAGAATCGTTTTCGTTCGAGACGGTCGTGATAAATGCTCCGTGCAAAATGCCGACATGTGCGGTTAATGTGTGCAAAAATAAATCTAACACTTCAAATTTAGCAAAAGATGGAGTTACTTTCCATATGTAAGTATTAAAAGTTTAGTAATTGCCTTATTTAAATTAAAATAGTGTATTACAATATGTTAATAGGCATCGAAAACTATTCCGATTCAATAATCGATTACGAAATAATCTGTAAGTTAACTAACCAGACTACCATGAGTGCCATGCACTCCTCACGAGATTACCCGCACTCCCCACGAGACTAGCTAATTTTTTTTTAAATAAAAGTTTCAGCCTTCTGGTCGTATAAATTAGATTTAAATTTAAAATATCCAATAAAATGTCATTTTTATGATTTTCAAATACTCATATATTGACTGCCTCATTAGTCTAGTGGTCCGAAGCGCGACTGCTACGCTAGAGGTCTTGGGTTCGATCCCCAGGTCGAGCAAAGTGTTATTGAGTTTTTCTATGAAATTCTCAGTAGCAGCTCGGAGTCTGGATTTGTGCCCGGTTAATGGCAATAGGCTCGCCCCCTATTACATGGGACCTAAACATACCAGGCGAACTGTGGGTATACAGTAGTACACCTCTGCCTAACCCTTCGGGGAGTACAGGCGTGATGGTATGTATGTATGTCAAATATAGGTCTTAATGCAGAATTACGTTTTTTATATATTTTTTTGCAATTATATGTCATATTGTTTAAGACTTATGGTTTAAACCTTTTTTTTTTTAAGTGTAGCGAGATTATTTCGCCATTTTGTATTCCATCTATGAATAATGATGTGATAGTGATTGTTTATGATTGCGTATCGATATCGATATGGTATTATTTTCGTATTCATTGTTTAAGACCAAATTATAATAATTGTTTACGACTACTAAATACGAATAGGTATAACTATATTACATATTTAATAAAAGTATTTGTGAAAATTACTGACTTTGGAAATAACTTTGATTTTTGTTTTGTTTAGCTTATTCTTGATATCCAATGCTTCTAGGTTTTTTCTTTAATACTTTTTCAGATTTCCAAAAGACCCTCATTTAAAGATGAAGTGGGTACAATTGTGCTATAGAAAACAGGGTTGGCAACCTATCTATCGTTTCTTTAATTTTCTAGTATCTGTGTCAGACTTGTAGTATTCTTATTTTATAAATACATTTTTTGTTTTTATTATGTGGTATTTTTATTTTCCTAAATAGTTTTCTTGGTCTTAAATTGGCATGTAATGAAGAATGAAAGACTTTTCACGAAAAATATATGATGCAAAATGTAGATATTGGGTTGATTTTATTTTTTCATATAAATAATTACATTTCTTAGCGCTCCCACCGCCTTATTTTAAAACAATATTGTATTGTTACCACAACACCATGGATCCTTAGAAAATTACATTATTATTATCCACACAAGCATTTGTTACGTTTTTGAATACCTACTTTCTTTCTATGATAATCTATCGATATAAAATATCGATAGAGTAGCTTCCCAATTAATTTGACTGTTCTTTTATGGTCGTATAGTCGTCAATTCTTGTATGTTGATGTATTTGATCTGTATGTGTGCGTAAATTGTGTGAGTGATGAAGATTTTGATTTGTGTGAGTTCGTAGTAATAGAAAATGTTTTTGAGCAAGTGTGCAGCAATTTCTATGTAGTGTTTCCTCGCCCCGCACCAAAAGTGACAGACTTTTTTGTTCGTAGAAATAAGCGCGTTACTGGTCCATTTGGTTGTCTAGTATAAGGTCGAGGCATGGATAACTGAAATCTTTTTTCAACAACACAACAACATCAACAAATTGTTATTGTGTTCGTGCATCGATATCGTAGTCATTGCGAGTACGATTCTGGTACACTCACAAGTTTTATGGTGTAAATAAAAATTTTATGTAGATAACCTGTAACAGTACAGATTATATAAAAATACACGATAATAAAGAAAACTCTAGTGTTCGGTTAAAGCTTATGGTTTTATTAAGCTGCCGTTTCTTTTAATAGGTACATGTTTTTATCAAGGATTATGATTATGACCGATTACTCGAGTGATTTTGCGCGTAGTACCTGTACATACTTTGTTGCAATGTTACCAGCATCTAAAAATATTTATCCCTAAACTAAACCTAGTCTCCCCTGAAATCGCATAAATTATTAGAAAACCCCAATTTTTATTTATTTTCTTTGATCTCTATGCTACTAGACTGGATAGGCTATGGCGTACAAATGTCAGCATAATTTTTGGCTCAATTTGAAGCGCTGCTCCGTGTTTTTGTGGAATTAACATTGACATTGATTGACACAATGCAAATGGCCGACGAGCTGTTTAAAGCATCTGCGTTCCGTGTTCCGATCATTACATAATTAATGTCGATATTTTTTCATTGTATAATTTTGAGTAAGTTTTCAACGAATGAACTGATAAATAATTTTGTGTAAGTCCAAGTAAGTGATATAGGTATGTGAAAATCCTTATGGATCGTCTGACACCTGAGGAGGCGTTATTGTATTGCATTCTAAGTACCTTGTTGTCCGCTGGGTGTAGTTGGTCCATGTGCACTGGTGTAAAAAGTAGGCCCCAGTACCAGCTTAAATCTATTGTAAAACTATACCTTACAAATGTTTGTACCAAAATGTTACCATGTTACGCACGGAAAACGTACTTAGCCCTCGCTTGGTATTTGCATCTTTATGAAGTTGAAGTCGCATGAAGTTGTTGTTATGTAAATCGAAATAAAAGAGTATTTAAATCAGCAGTAGATTTATTTTGATAAATTAGACAGTAATACGACATAGTATTTTTATAAAATAAGAATAACTACCACAACAGAAAAAACAAGTTTAAATATTAACAGAAGTTGTTGATGTAACATACTTTTAAAAAATCTTTAAAGCTGGCATTTTGCTATTATAACCTTCATGGAAGAACAACAAGTCATCGACATTGTCGAATCTTTATAATGAGTTCCGATAATGCTCAGTTGTGCTATCAGCGCCAAAATGGCGAAAATCAAAGGGAACCAAGGAGAAGAAGGAATCAAGGGAATTATAGCGTTGACAGTGGCCTGTCCAGTGTACTTATAGAATAAGAGATCAGTGTTTATTTTGCTTCCATTATAGACAGTAACTACCGACCAGTCACCACAGAGTAGAGAGTTGTAATTGACAGTCTACGTTTATGGTAAGCACTGGTGCTATTAATTTGTTTCCCATTTATCTCTGCATTCTCATTAACGAGTATTAGATGTCGCTAAGTCGCTAGGTCAACAAATAAATATGATTGTCTAGTTTGGGTTATCCCCGTTCCAGGGTCTATACTTTTACACCTTTATTTTTCTCAATAATAATAGGTATAAATGAAATTTCAAAAACAATCCGAAAAATCCTAAAAATCCTAAAAATTTAAACCCTAAAAAAACGAATCCTACTTTATCCCCCAATTTTGGGGGAGAACCGATAAGTTGGGAATCCTGCCTTGTTGACGTGAAGGGATATGATTCGTTTAGAAACGAAATAATTTGTCGAATGTTAGCTTAAAATCCGGTTAAGTTAAGAATCTAAATATCTTTATTATAATAGAAGATAAAAAATTGAATCACTTATTATTAACAATAATTTTAAAAACATATAAATTATGACACATTGAACTCTGCATAGACAAATAAAGAGATCAGTGCTATGATGACATAATAACGGCCAATCCCAATACCAAATCTATTGATAGATTTGCTTACTGGATATAGGATTTTGACATTACTTGTATGGACCTGAAGTCAAAATCCTATCTCTATTATGCAAATCTACTGACTGATTTGATATTGGGTCTGGTCGTAAAACAATAACGCCTCGCTCAGCTCAGCTCTTTGATAATTGGCACAGTTGTCAATTTGTCATTAGTCTGAGGGCAGAGTTTGTCAATTATTTTGATTTTGTCAAATACTATTTAATTTTCTGAATTGATCATGGGATTCCGTATTATAATTGCTGGCGAAACTCAATGTCCAGCATATGCAGAAACCTGTCTTCTAGCCGATTATCTTTCACAAAACTTGCCAAACTTTTGTTTCAGTTATATTGAAAAATCCGTTAAAGAATGGAAGGTATGGAATTAGAGTTAAATATCACATTTATGTCATCACTAATCTGTGCTTAGAAGTTACCTAATATTAGGGTTGCGACCACTGAGATCTGGTAACTAGAACAAGAAGCGTGAATACCTCGAATTTAGATGCTTAGAACCCGGACATGGACGGGGCTAGTGGTGTTGGCGACCCGGTGGCGTGACTCGATGCACAAGTCGCGCGGTCGCGCGCTCGCGTGGCTATTGGTGATTTGGAAATTGTTTTGTTCGTTGAAACTTTAAATGAAACCCCACCTGGACGCTCTCCGGACGCCCTCTATACTAGGACAAATCCAACCAACCCGGACGGATGGCAATCCTGCCCTACCCATTATAATACCAGCACAAAACGCAGTGCCACTGCTTAAATTACTTTTGTTTTGAATGTACATAGGTATGAATCTTGAACACTTAGGCACGGTAAATATTTATATAAATCTTTACCGTGACTTAGCTATCGAACCTATACCTACTTACTTGAAAATCTTTTAGGGTTGGCTATGCAAGATTAATATTAAAAATAAATGGCATCATATGGAGTCGCCTATCGTATGGAAGGAAATGTTAATGAAGGGCAGCAAACCATTTTACATCGGTGGAGCGTCAGACTTTTTGGATTATTGTTATTCTTATTATAGTTTCGATTCTTTATTTGCGTCTGAGAAATACGATGGATTGTTAGAAAATGTTTTACAATTCAAGAGAGTGGTACGTACTGAACAAATAAATCTACAACAAGAAGAAGGGGGATCACAAATAGTGGAGCCTACGGGAAAAAATCATTTTGTCGTTACTATTACTGGTGCCGGGCACATATTGGCGATGCATTTAATTTCGGCATTACTGGATCACGAAATTACAGAGGGCGATAAATTTATAAACAAAATATATTTATATGATGATAACTGTTCCGAAGCTTTCATGAATTTTGTAGAAAAAGAATCTTGTTATGTTCAAACGAATTATCCAGGCAAAGTCGTAAAATACGTTGAAAAGATTGGCGTGGCGCTCACATGTACGGATTTACTGATAGTTCTAGAGCATGAACCATATAGGTAAGATAAAATATATTGCACATAACGTAAGATGTGTTAGAATAATTGTGGAATCTTCTCTCTTTGAAATCGGTAGGTACTTAGGTTCTGTCGATTAAATTGTACTTTGTTTGTTGTGTAAGAACTGAAATATTCCTATCATTCTTAATGACTGCCTCATTAGTCTAGTGGTCCCAAGCGCGACTGCTACGCTAGAGGTCCTGTGTTCGATCCCCCGGTCGAGCAAAGTGTTATTGGGTTTTTCTATGAAATTCTCAGTAGCAGTTCGGAGTCTGGATTAGTGCCCGGTTAATGGCAATAGGCTCGCCCCCTATTACATGGGACCTAAACATACCGGCGAACTGTGGGTGTGCATTAGTACGCCTCTGCCTAATCCTTCGGGGAATACAGGCGTGATGGTATGTTATGTTCTTAATGTCTTGACGTTACCAGCTGGTACAATACGTACCTAACTACCTACTACATAAATCGACTACCTATTACCGACCCAGTGATAGGTACGTACAGTCAACAGAACATCAAATTACCACAACATGTAAAATTTCCCCAATGGATAATCAACGCTATTATTTGATATTAAATTCAAAATCGATTGAAGAAATTTGACAGTTTTAGATACCCATGATGTACTGTTGACCATTAAATTTTTTTCAGTGAGACTAAACCGATCGGCGAGTGGCTACGAGAAAACAGAAGAAAAATGAAAGAATTAGCCCTCATGATCAATGCTTCAGGTTCACGGTCAATGTATATCCTATTTCCAAATTTGGGACCAGCATGTTATAATGCCACGATTCTCAGAAAATGTGTTAATTTAAATAAAAGTAATATAGTTGTCGCAACTTCAGATGTAGGATTGGAGATATTACCAATAGTTTCTACAATTGCTCAAGTGCCTATGAGAAATATATTTTGTCCACCTGTATGGGGGTTTGTTGGAATAAATAAGCTAGTAGATATTAGAACAACGATCCATAAGTATAACACTTTTGATCCATATAAAAGATATACAAAAGTGAAGAATTCTACCTTACATATAGGGTCAATAACTCCAGAAATGCGAACTTTGGATTATTTGATGCACTTCGATGAATCCTTATGGATAAAAGTAGCTGAAATGAAAGTAAGTTTGTTCTGTTTGTATAATTGTATATTGATATAGTAGGTAATATTAAATCATATTGTTACTATTTCAAGTGCCTTTTTTGCAGGGAAAATATCCCCAGGGACAGGCAATATTAGGCAAAGCCATTGCAGTGATACATTTGGTAAATTTGTGGCTTCTAAATCCAAGTCCTGACCACGTAGTATGTTTAGGGATTGTTTGTGATGGTAAACACCTCTAATGTAATTGTTTAAAACTATATAGTTGTTGCCTAAAGCGACTCTTTGACCGCATTTTACTAGTCCACATGTCGCGCCAATGCTAAATATTCAAACGCTACTGTTTTTTAAGACGCCGGTCGTTACTGACTGTCACAGCACGACACTTATCTGCGTCTTAAAATTGAGTAACGTTTGAATATTGTTTTACTATGAAATTCTCAGTAGCCGTTCGGAGTTTGGATTTGTACCCGGTTAAGGCCAATATTTCATGGGACCCAAACAAATCAGTGAACTGTGGATATACCCACATTAGTAAGATGCATGCATCTCTGCCCAACCTTTCATGGAGTACGACTGATCTCATTAACTAGTATTAAGTATGATATGTAGGTAAGTACTCATCTTACTAGTGCACTAGCGATGATGGGGCGTAGTCAACTAGGCAATACTTAAATTCATTCATCTAGGTACTAAATATGTTTAAGCTGACTTTTAGAAGTGAACGTCAACAGTTCACCAATCCCTCCTCTTCTTATTGTTTTGCTAATAAGTATAACGTCTATGGTTGTAGAACTTTATTAATTGTAACGCTAATACTTTTTTAAATCATTTAGGATCTTTTGGATTGAACTTTAATGGAATATTTTCCCAACCTGCAAGATTTATCGATGGGAGGTGGATACCAGCGACCGATTTTTTGTCGCCCAAGGATCCATATATGAAATTGCAATATTTAGAAAAAATGGCTCAGTTCATAATGACCTTAAAAGATAAGGATCTGCCTCAAATTGTCCCATATCATCCATGTGTATGCAATAAAAAAAAATTGAAAAGCAAGGCTATCTGGTAATGAAGTAAAGCTTTCATTGAAGTTATTAATCGTTTTAAGGAGCTCTTTTTTTCTTAAATTCCTCGTTTTCAATTTCGATGTGAAACCCGCATGTCGTAGGTAGCTGTCAACGTCACTCGTTAGTTTCTGAACGGTATGATGATACGTCACTTGTACGTCACGACGGCATTTCACGTCACGTCAGTCCGTCCGTCAACGAAAACGAATTACGGTGGCTGAGTGAACGAACGAGTTCAAGACTCCCAGTTGTTGCGCACAAAATAAATAGGTACGGTAGGTACCTATGAGACTACGAGTGTGCGCCACTACGACGACAACGAATCGGATCGACGAATACGACGAGCGAGCCAGTGCTCGCTTACGCTCACGCTCAGTGCTGGCCGAGTCGTTGTTGAAGATAGTTTTGTAATTCGCAGTCAAAGGAATGTTATGACGTGCAGTAACTACCTTTGTTTGAATAACACTTGTTTTACTCGAGAATACTAGAATAATGTGATAGAGCTTGATATGTTAGTAATCGGTTTTATTACGACATGATTTTTTTCAAAGTATGATCGTGCCAATAGGAGTCATTAGCATAGTTAGGTATTTGTATTGGTTAGGTTGTGTGAATATTGTGCCAATAATGAGATAGTGCAGTGTTGTGATGTGGTTGTGGGACATGTGGAGGGTGCTTTGGGCCGTGAAAGCGGTGGTGCAGCTGGCTGCAGTGCTGGCAACGCCGCTGGACTCTACGTCGTCTAACCCGCAAGGTGAGAGGAGAAGAACCTTGCCACTCGCCACCTACGCCTCTGTCGCGACTTAATACTACCTAGCTCGCGCTTTGCTAGCTTTGCATGATTTTCAGCATGTCCAGCTCGTAAATTCACACATTTCTTTAACTAAATTTAAATTGGTTGTGATTAAAACTTTGTTTGAAAAACTGCATGCTTTTCATTAAGTACATGACTTAGAAACCAACAATGAAATGAACTTAGCAATACTTTTTGTTTGATGGTAAAATAGTAAATACCAGTAGGTACATTACTTTTTATGAATAATAAAAAGGTACTGCTGTTGTCACAACATAATAAGTTTGTCTCCTTCCTAAGATATTGATGTTCAAATATTTATACTATTCAGGACATTATTAAAAAACTGCACTTAAACTTTCACATCTAATAACTATTTCAATTTTAAGTCCTGTATTATAGATACAATGCAAAATCTTTTGTCTTGGTCTCCAGGGGTCATTATGGATGTTGCTGAATTAAAGCCTATTGGCACTAACGCTTCTTACTATAGTATAGTAGGTATACCATTCCCATACCATAAATTAATTGCAATTGGTGCATTATACATCACTAGTGCAGCATCATTCTAGAATAAGGGTCTAAAAATTAAATGTAAGGTTATTGGGACTACTCAATTCAATCATTCATATACCTATTTCATAAAAGATGGATTGAGGACTATTCCAATTAACGAATAGAGATTTACTTTCAAGTAAATCTCTATTTTAACTAATTTATGTAATAAAGCAAATCAAGTTGTTATTGTCACCAGCTATTGGTTATTTTGAAGTCAATAAAGTGAAACATGTTTAGGTCCTATTTAATGGTAAAACAGGCACAAACCTATACTCTGTGCTGCTACACAGAATTTCATAGAAAAACACATCACACAGCTAAACCTGGGGATAAAACACAGGACTTCTAGTGTAAGTAGTAGTCGCACTTAGGACTACTAGGCAATATAAAATCTAGCAGGTGGCAAGCAAGTCTATTGCTTTATTTTCATCATTAGGTCCCGGGGTTGATTCCTATGGTAAGCAGTGTTTTAGGGTTATTATTCTGTGAAATTTCCAGTAACATCTCATAGTTCGGATTTGTGCCTGGTTAATGGCAATAGGATCCCCCATTTTAACCCTTTAACAACCACGTAAAAACAGAAAAAGTGTGCCCTCAGCGCCAAGCTTCACTCATTTGTGACCGTGATTTTGGTTTGTCGTTTTTACATGACTGTGGCACTCAAAAGGCACTCAAATGTGCAACTAAAAACTTAACAAGAGCTGCTTTACATGTTTAAGAATACAGATGTGATATGTTATCAGTTACTGTATCATCCATTAGAAAATAGAACAATATGGCTGATACTAAGGATAATCAGAGACAGTAAGGAAGTCATTTATTACTCATAGTGCTTATTCTTTATTATTCAGCCGTTGTCGTTCCACTGCAGGGTAAAGGCACAGTGCAGCTTAATTAAAAATGTAGTTTTTCATATTATAGATTATTTGCTGGGTAAGCAAGCTAGAGCTTTTATAATTATAAGAGGCACTACTTATCTGAAGTTTCTATTTATCAAGTAAGTATTATTATTGTTAATGTATTTAATATAATTATGATGCCTTAACCTTAAATATTATATATACATTTATTAATTATTCATGTGTATGTATGAGAAGAACGGCGAACGGAGAAGAACGGCAAAACGGCATTTCGGGAGTACGCAATGGCGAGGCACACGGATGAGTGGTTGAGCCTCACAGGACTTGCTCACTCCAAGAAATTCATAGGTTCCTCATCGAAATGGCAAAATGCTATTTGGAACTCAAGCAGGCGGCCCGTCACTTGTTGGGAGCTCTGACCGGACATTTCGAAACTAACGCTCTCCTGCAAAAGATGGGCCTGACAGAGATATCAGTCTGCAGGGCCTGCAAAAGGGAAATTGAGAGCATGGAACACCTTTTGTGTACATGCGATGCAATGGCTAGAAAGCGCATGCGCCTCTTGGGGCAGGGTTATCCAAGACCAGAGGACTACAGACTCTTACCCCCAGGCCTCATTATAAAGCTCATGGAAGAGCTGTTTGAAGAACTGGGCGGGGATGAGTCATAGGTATCTAGGGGAAGCACAAAAGATACAGAAGATTGGGTCGAAGTGCACTGTGGCATTGCTGCCGCGGCCCTATATAAGATAAGATGTATCAATGTGCAAGAAGCAAAAGAAGGATGCAAGAATCGTAGTAAGTGGCAGTCTATAGTTTCTGCCTACCCCTGTGGGAGAAAAGAAAGGCGTGGGTATGTATGTATGTATGTAATTATACAATATATAAAAATTATATACAATGATAAAATAAAATCTGTGGTGTTGATTCTGGATAATAATTATTATATTCGAAATATAATATATTTGATATGCGGTGTCAATCTATCAATCAATAATTGCAGTAAATATTCTGGAATTACACATTTCCCAAAAACAACGATAAATATATCTATAGCAATATGGACAGAAATCATGAAAGTACTTTATAAAATAGCTAAATCTAATTTGTCTTGTAAAACTTTGGTGTAAATGATGCGCCATGCGCCGCTTGCGCCGACGCACGATCCGCGTCGGTGCGGCAAACGAGGGACACATCAGTTGCATAACAAGCGGGCGCTGCGGCATCCGGCTAACGGGATTGTGGTGCGAGGGAGCTCTGAGCCACCTCCGCGTCTAGACATGCTAGCGTGATCGTGTCAGATTCGACACCACAGATATTATATGCCCCCACTTAGATGATAAGAGTTTTGGTATTTTTTTACAGCATCACTACATCTAGGATGATGTGATAGTAACTGCAGTACTACTTTTCTCACGAAACTTCCTCGTTTCGTCATTTCTCATCACGAAATATGACTGTGAAACATGATCGCGGACCGTGCGTTGGACTGAGCTTATTCGTGCGATCATGAACGAGACCGTGACTGATCGGACACAATGCCCCTAGCGGATTCAATGATGCCAAGTAGCTTTTAAATTAGAAATAAGGTCACTTGAACATTATAAAGTTCATACGTTTAGAGTTTAGATATGAGACAACATTTGTCGATGTAAGGGGGCGTCTATTAATTACGCGAGGTATTCAGGTGGAGAGGGGGTTGAGCTAAATCTCACGCGGGGACCCCCCCCTCGTCTCGACAAATGTCACGTAACTATTTCCTGCAAAAAAGTGTAAAATTGAAAAAAAATTAGGTAAAATTCAAGTAAAACATGTTTTTTGACTAAAATATGGCAAAATTTGACACTATAAAATGTATTGTTGTTATCCTAAAGTTGAAAGTTGTTAAACTTACTGAAATTACAAATTTTGAAAATTCTCACGTGAGGTATGAGGTCACGGGAAGGGGTTGAGCCAAATCTCACAACATCTCACCAGGGAAGTCTCACTACATGGCAAATAATTTTGGCTAGCTTCCAGTGGTTTGTTACCTTTACGGGTTAGCTTGTTTACATTTTATAGGAATTGAAGGCTGGTCAGGTGGAGTAACTAAGTAGATCGATAATTAGATCTTTATTGGAGTTGATAACTTGTTTCAAAGTATTACATACAACAGTAGCAATCCAACAGATGCCAATAAAGATCGTTTATTGCTTAGATGAAATTTTTTGGATAAGGTAGAGACTCCCTTGCAGTATTTTGCATGATCAATTTTAGATTTCTTGCTATGCATATTATCTGAAAGCATTGTCCTTCTGTCACCTATGTATATGATACAAATAACTATATTGGAAAGTATTAGGATTAGTTCAATGCTAAAGTATTCATCAAAATTTTGATCGTAAAGTGCGCAATTGAAACAATTTGTCGCTCGGCAACTGACTATTGTGAAATTGACGTCAAAATGGGAAACCAATTGGGGAACCGTTATTAAAATGTCACAGCGTAAAGAAATACCTCGTTTGATGTTGCGTTGCCTTTGTTCCTTATAACGACCTATCAAAGAAGTTGCGCCGCGGCCCTGCTCGAATAAAACGAGTGCTAAAGGCCGCCACTTGGAATGTTTTGCTAAAAGGTACGAGTACAAGAGAAATCTTTTACAGCTATAAAGGTTTTCAGCGAATTAGAACCCAGATCAGTTAAGTCTTAGAGACGGTTTCTTGTTCCCTTCACTGCAGTATTTAATGAAAATAAAGCAAAAAATAAAGTTAAACTACATGGGTACCGTATATAAAAAGATAAAGAGTTATGTAGATAAGAGAATGAGGCGTCGGCTTCCAGTCTACCAAATGCGGCTGAATATCAGGGTTATACTCGAAGCGACTGCCATCAAAACTCCGCAACCCAATGTTTGGGCAATACCAATAGACTAGTCAGGCTTTTTGGGCTCATATACACATTACTAACGATTCTCATAAGTGTTCGTACAACATCCGAGACCGACGGATTTATGCGCTCTTCGAGGTACGGGGTTAGTTTTACTAATTGGGACTTCATACGTTAAAGAATAATCACGTTTTAGATTCAAACTGTCTTTTAATATTTATTTGTTTATTCAAATTTTCCCTATGTTATCAGTTGTAGGCGTTGTAGCTGTTTTAAGGTTTTTAAAATACCCATTAAAACAACAATGCTGCCATATTTCTTCACAAGCTTTAAAATGAACAATACTCATTCTCAAGAAATACGAAGAATTCCTCAATCTTGATAGCTTACCTGTGGGTAAGCAACATAATAAGATTGCAACACAATTATCAATGATGCGAACATTGCGACAGGAGTTGTCGTCGGCACTCTACAGCGATTGTGTTCATGAGGCCACTATGTTAAAATTACCATGGTAAGGTAGTTTTAAAGTCGTGCTACATGAGTGTTAAAATATGTAACCTTTGCCGCTTGTGGTAGTGCTTTTAAACAGTAACTCACATCATGTCATTCATATCATTGACTTATTCGCAGTGCCAACAAGAATCTGTTGAAACTTAATTCAATATTCTGCCAGTGTTGCCTGCCTTCTTAACTTTGGTTAAGCCTCTTTTGCATCCCTTCAATATATATCCGATCAAAAACATTCTGTAAAGAACTAGCCAAGTCTCGATCGATTTTTCTCTAAAAAGTAATGAAATCTAGACAAAGTCGTGCCAAGTCTAAGGTTCCTTACTGCGATTTCTTTATTATTTATAGTTAATTACAGAATGTTTTTGATGGGATTTCACTTCTTTTTGTAGAAACGTGGGCTTATTGATTCATTTTATTAGATTTAATTAACCTTACCAAACCTCACGAAATAATAAGCGAAATCAACGAAATGCAAATAATCCCTCCTAATCCCTTTATATAAATAAAGTTAATCATTCGACTATTTCTTCTTGTAAACTTGTAAGTATAAGTATAAAAGCCAGTCTAGTCTTATCCAGAGTTTTCCTTTAATTTTATTTATATGCGTATTAAAAGCAGAAGGGGAGGCATTCGCCCAGCGTGTGGGACGCTATAGGCTAGATTAATCCCACTACGCTGGATTTTTGCAATGACATTCGATTTTTTTACGTACCAATAGTAGAAGGGGGCATTACCATATCTCTAATACAGCTGAGACCAGCTGAGGGTTTTTCATCAGATACTTCAGACCTTCGATTATTGACATCAAATGAAGCGGCGCACCAAGTTGAATATTTTTTGTAAAGGCGGTATATGTCGATATCTCTAATAGTTTGGTTGGGCTCTTGTGTTTTCTAATCAGGGTCACCAAGTACTCCAGATCTTCGATTATCCTAGTTTTTATAGTTTTCCCTTTATGTGGCCATTAAACCCTAACTCTGTACCAAATTTCAGCTCTCTGAGTTTATGGGAAGTACTAGTTCTATTTTGATGATCATGAGTGAGTGAGCGAGTGTCATAAATGCAAAACTTTGCTTTCGCTTAAATGAAATGGTTTCAGTAAAGGATGGTACGGCAGTGTTACCTTCGCGCTTGACTTGTCGGGGGCACTACCGTGCCCCCAGATACTTATCTAATCACATCTCCATATATGTATACTATAGGGAGCTGATATGCTCCGACTATGAGAAACTAGTTCACAGCCAATAAATACCTTTTGATTTATAAAAGTAATGTCGTACAAAATAATAATACCTATGTACATACGTAACCCGTGGGGCTAATCTTCATCTGTGTGGGTTAAGAACTCTGTAACCAGTTGCAAAGAATTAACTGTCCTTGTACAAATTGGCATCCTATAAAATAGTCTCTTTACACTTAGCACTTCTACAGCGTAACTGTACTGCACTGTTACCTCATAGGTACTTTCACAAGTAGATAGATACATTTTTCTTTTTTTAAGATTTTCAAGATCTTTGGTTTTATTACATTTAGACGAGATTTTTATTTTCTTCTCAATGACATGATAACGTACATTACATACCAACGTCTTTCGACGATCTTTCTATTTGTCATTATAAACCTTTTCACACAACGAATTCACCAAAGTTTCATCCCAAATCGGATGATGTACCGGGTATGCTTACGAAACAAACAAAGGAACATTAATAAAAAAAATATATCAACATATTTTTTTTATTAGCTGTTGCCTACGGTTTCACTCGCCGTACCTTTACCTTTATTATTTCTTGTAAAGATGGCGGGTAGTTACAATTTTATTATATTGATAAGATATTTAATAAATATTACGAGTGTGTAGCAACTGGGAATTCATCTGGTTATTTAACGTTTAAACGATAAATATGTACAGCTATTTATTTATTTAAATGCTACTGATAGCTAGCTATACTAAAACATAATGTTACATTATTGGGCACATCATTTCTGACTTGTGAAAGCTCTCCTTAATGAAAGCACACAAAAGCTCAAGAAAGTCGTTAAACTTGAAAATGGCGTTTGAATAAGTAATATCAGGCGCTCGTCAAACAGCGGCTAGGAGGTTGGTGTGTGTACCTGTAAGAGTATTAATTTCTTAATATATTTCTTGGCTCACCGCGACTAGATAAACTGGGAATCTAGCGCTGGGCCGACCGGTTGTTGAGCAATAATTTTATGTGTGCGCAAAGGAACTACTGATCTAACCTGCTCCTATACACTGACCTTTACTAAATATCGTCTTCGTCATTACATTTAATGTTCTTAAACGGACAGCCTTGGCCACCGAAAACTTGTTTTTTTTTTCTGTAGGATCTGCAAAGTACAATGGTTTGACACTAATTTTGCTTTATATGTAAAGTGATTTTTTATTGTAACTACTTGGTTTTTGCTCCATCAAATCTTTCGGCAATAATCTTAATGACACTGGTGCAAGTAGCAACTTTGTACGGAAAAGTCTCGGTGCGCGAGTTAGACTCGAGTTGTTTGCTTTGTTTTCATGCACCTGCAAGTACGTAACGTTCACGGTGGCGGCGCCACAAGCAAAATTAATTAAAATAAAAACTGAACCGTTGTACCTCTTGTAACCGCTCTCTGTTCGTGCTCAAAACTGACTAGGTAGCTATTAAAGAAGCAATTTCTTTTTTGTACACGTTATGTTTGTCTCTTTGGGTAACTTTGTGGTCATGAAAATTACGCTTGTAATTGAAATTCGGTGGCTATCTTGGCTTTTAGCTATAAACAATTTTCGAAACCTATGTTATATAACTTACAAGTACAAAATTCAAATGGTTTAGATTGAACGAAGCTTTGCAATAGGTACTTACTTTTCTCATGAGTTAGAATTAAACTCCGCAATTTTTATGAAAAGCTATAAGGGTCTGGTGGAACTTGAATTGAAACCAAAATAAATCGTAATCCAAACAATATTTTATCAAATTATGTTGTTATTCGAATTCGGATACCGTTAAATCTAGGCTCCTACCGTACCATTTCGTCTACTAAGACTTCGCTGGAAATAAACGACCGGAAAATCGTTCCAAACTTGGTTAAGTTTTCAAAAATTGTATTCGCTTACATATATTTCCAGTGAAGTATTTTGGACGAAATTGTAGAGAAGGAACCTAGATTAACGGCATCGGAATCCGAATAATAACACAATTTGATATATCAAATTACGTATTTTTTTGGTTTTACGTTTGTATGGGAAATGATCACTTACGTTTAATTAGTTCCGAGTTAATTTTAACTTGCAAATATAGGTTAACATATAACGTTGAGTGTCAGCGGATGACGGAAGGTAGCCAAGACAGACAAGGTCTTTTCGAGGTGCCTTCCCCTCCTCAACCTCCCTCATAATTATTTTGTCACAAGCCAATTAACGGCCGCGTGCCGCTTGAATATAAGCTATAATTAAATATTGATCCTTATCTACTTAACTCATAAATTCTGTTAGGATATGCCTGATGGCGTATATACCTATTTTTAGGCAACATTATTGTTGCGTACATAGCGTTATTAAATTACCTGTGTATTTGAAGAATACACAGGTACCTATAATTTAATGAAACATCTTTATTAGCTGATTAAAAGACATTTCTTATAAATTTGAATTTACAACACTATAGACCATTGATGCCTGGTTTATATCGAACTTCTAGAGTCGACGAAGACCTGGAACGGGTCCATGTCAGCGAAAATAAAATTGAGGTCACGTTCATATTTGTTACTATAATCACCTTATTAACTTAGCACATTAGCAATGGAACAATAATAGGCGCCAGTGCACTAACCTCAAAATCACCTTAACTATCTGCCAAGGCTCCATAAAATGTTAAAGTTGAACAATTGAATACTAAAAGGTTGCGCGGTTAGTTCCCAATGTGTTTACTTGTGTGAGGTGAAGTCATCGATGGAGCATTCAGTGGCGTCATGCTTGTCCGCAGCCGACTGACGACCGCTGTCGATTATTAAAAGGAATTATGTTTAAAACTATGGTTACGGATGAGATCTTCGATTAAACAAGGCTCTGTCATCTTAATTTTAACCGTAAATTACAAGCACTAGGATGCTGAACAACTACGAGTTTTTAGGCATCCTAGAGGTATACTGGTTTCTGACACTTACGCGAATATTAGACATTGAAATAAAGCTACTTTTTACGGATTTTATCGCGTTGTATTGATGTTTATGATATTGATTAATCAATACAACGCGATAAAATCCGTAAAAAGTAGTTTTATTTCAATCCTAGAGGTATGATTTAATTATCATTTGAAACGGTGGTAGCCTAATGGCTGAGGTGTCGGAATTTCGATCATGTGGTTGCCGGTGCGAAACCCACCCATTGCACTACCAACAAGGCACGAGGTAATGTGTGACCCACATTGCTAGTAAGCTTTTATAAAAAAGCAACTAATCACTCATTGTGAGCATGTCACAATCACAAGTAGCAGTAGGTAAGTAAGACTTGAGTTTGACTTGAGACTTGTTATGATCCTGAGCCGTGAGTTTGATTTCAAATTTGCTTTTTTAGGTGTAAGTAAATATTGAAAACAGTAAGAAAAAATAAAATATATAAAATTTTATTTTTATTTTATTTAAGCTGTTGCCCGCGGGTGATACCGCAATGAATTCATGGAACAAAAGGTATTCTATGTCTTTCTCCAAGGCCTAATCTATCTCTATACTAAAATTCATCAAAATTGATTTGGCGGTTTAGGCGCGAAGACGTAACAGACAGAGTTACTTTCGCATTTATAATATTAGTATGGAAGTATCCTGTGACTTGTGATTGCATTATCGGTACATTAGTCTGCATCATGGAATGAGAACATTAGATCCGTGTACAGGCACTAAAAGCGAAGATTAATGTTATTTACAGTAATCGGGATGTAGCTGTATTTGCTCCTTATTTGGCAAGGCGAGTTGGGCGTATACACACTTTTTATATTCTAGCCGTTAGAAAGGTCAAACCAGTTACTTCGACCTCGCCTCGCACCATCAAATTGTTTTTGTGAAAATGAAGAATGCCGTCTGTACCTACTAAAGTGCTAATAATTTAGTTTGTGGTTTACCAATAAATGAAGATTGATATTTCTTAGTTTATGAAATTTGTTGTAGAAAAGTTTGTTCCTGAATTCCATAATAACTGACAGAAAATATGAAAGAGAAGAAGACTGATGCGAAGAATTTGGACGGCGACAATTCAAGCCATAATATTCCAGCAGAAGCTGAGCTCTTATTGTACGGAATGCCATACAATATGAGATCAGCTTATAACGGTTATATACTACACCTTAACGTGTAGTACTCGTAGCTGTGTGTATGGTTTTGAATTGAATAAAACATAGATTAGGATTTGATTGCAGATCAAATCCTGTTAAATTCAAATTCAAGATGGACTCCTTTTTGCCTCGCTAGCTTATTAGTCCCAAGGGAGACTGTTACGCTAGAGGTCTTGGAGTCGATTCCCACGTCGAGCAATGTATTATTGGGTTTTTCTATGAAATACTCAATAGCAGCTCGGAGTTTGTACTTGTGCCCGGTTAATGGCAATAGGCTCACTTCCTAATACATGGGACTTAAATATACTAGCGAACTGTGGGTGTACATTAGTGTGTCTGTCTAACCTTTTGGAGAATAGATGCGTGATGGTATGACTACTAGTTGATTACAATGTACATAGTACTTTTTGAACGTCATTTTTACATTAAAGACAGCCCTCAAAAAGTCCTGAAAACTGTTATGTACTTTACTTTTTAGGGTTCTGTAACTCAAAAAGAAAATACGGAACCCTTATAGGATCACTTTGATGTCGGTTCGTTCGTCCGTCTGTCTGTCACGACTTTATCTCGGGAACGCGTGGAGGTATCGAGTTGAAATTAAAATACATATACATATACCTACTCAATCTCAGTCAGACTACAGTCCCTTGTAGCTGTGAAAAAATCGAACTTCTAAGTTAACGTAAAAAAAGGTACGGCCGTTTATGCCGCAATAAACGTATATTTCGACACTTAAGGGAATCAAAATTTATAGAGTATTTTCCGTTAACCTTGAACTATGAAATTTGGCAAGTAATACCGTCTTACAAGTACAGGGCAAGATC
Source organism: Acronicta aceris (assembly GCA_910591435.1). Lineage (NCBI taxonomy): Eukaryota > Metazoa > Arthropoda > Insecta > Lepidoptera > Noctuidae > Acronicta > Acronicta aceris. The sequence continues at coordinate 12,203,038 of OU342768.1, forward strand.
TAAAAACTATAAGTACATTTGTAATTAAATTATAGAAACCTACTTTGTACGGAACCCTCGGTTAGCGAGTCCGACTCGCACTTGCCCGGTTTTTCTATATTGTAATACTAGTACGAGACCTTGCAGTGTCGTCGTAGTACACGGTGGTACCTACCAGGCAGCAAGGCACACTTACTTGACGAAGAACGCTTAGTTATTGGATCTAGCATTTTTAAGGATTCTGCAAAACGGGAAATGTAATAACTCTTGCTAACAGATTGTAATACGTATAACCCGTAATCTTTGCTGTTAGTCCTGTATTTGCTATGAAATTTAGGCATCTAGGAGGCTCACAGGGATGCCTAGCTAAGGAATATTGCGGCGTATGTTGACCATATTATATACATGCGGACAATTGACAACATTTCAAAATTATCATGCCACTAAAACAAAAAATTCTGTTTCTTTGTTTTTCTATCCTCAGTTGGAAAATATTTATTATATTTCTTCATTTCGGAGAAAAAAAATAAAAATTAAAAAAACGTGTGATGACGTCACGGCGGAAGCTGAGAACATTGAAATTTTATCGAAATAATAGTAAATCCAAAACGAAATAAGTAATGTAAGGTTATGAATAATTATGATAGATGCCAAACTGAGATAGGAATATTTTTTGAAGGGTCAGAAAAATTACGTCATGTGCCACAGCGGTGGTAACAATACAACACCGGTCCCCCACACTGCCAACACAACGCTTCCTCGCGGAGCTCTGGCGACCCTGCTCACCGTTAGGAACACAACATAGCACGGAGCTATGTTATTTGGCTACGATTTTCTGCAAGGTGCAGGTACTGTCGAACAGCTCCAACTGTGAGTGGAATTATTCGATTCCACTATGCCCTACCTCTCTGAATAGCTTTTTTTACTTCACCTACAATTAACTACATTTTCGGGATTTCAGGCAGAATAACTAGTAAAAAGGTAAGGTAACGTAACATAACCGTAACACATTTGTGGGGCTAATATGCCGAGGATCTTTGATACTAAATCGAGCATGTACACGGAACTGCAGCACCTGCATCTGCGGCGCGTTGATGTCTTTTACATTATAAGAAAATAAGTATACCTCAGTGATTTTAATACCATTTTTTCCCTAGAGAGGAACGTGCTATTTCTTCCCTAGAGATCCAAAGAAGTAGATACCTATTTTTTTTACGGACTAAAATCCAATGCAGTTCAATAGGAAATAAATAAATAGAACCGTTCCTAATATGTAATTATGAATCTATCTGACCATTATTTGCCGACCCTCGGAATATGCGCAGGAACTTTGGACAGCTGAAAAAAAAACATATTGTAAATGATATTCCTCATCATTGAGCTAAGTTTAATAAAAAAAAATTTGATTACAGGTACGGATAAACACGTGACACACAACACAACATCAAATTACATTAAGTTCCTGAAAAAGTGAGTATTATAACCTATCGTTTTAAACTAGCTAGTTGTACGTACTTTATGCCGCTTCGGTAGAAAGTAGGTACACTGAAGGAAAGCTAAGAAAACTTCAGGAGTTGTTACTAAGTTCAGGACTTTGTTACTAAGTTTCATTAGATTATTTATGCAGTTTATTTACGTTCATATAAGTTATATTTGTTTGTCTTCAACTGTAGATAACGAATTGTTCTTTTGAAGGTGGGCGTAGTCCCCGTCTCACTTCTGAAAATTTCTGACGCTTGTCGGTAGGCATTGCCCTACAATTTTTTTTCTAGCACAGTTCTTTCCAGTGCTGGGCATAGACCTACCTTCCCTCAAACCAAGCCGGTCTATTGTTTTACGGGTCGAATCTCTCTCTTAGAGCCAAGTTCATCGCGCCATTTTGGCCGACAACGCTGTCGCTTCGCTCCATATTCCTCCGCTCCATACTCCAGTTCGTCAAAATACTGACCCTGCAGACTATCAGAATTTTCCAAATCGAGCGTTTATACATTGTTCCGTGAATTTTTCTTCTAACACGGCACGTCTAATATTAAGCAAGTTCAAAACAAAGTCTTACGCGAAAAATACCGTAATGTTGCCTTAATTGGTACAAATAATGTTTCAATTTGATACAGTTTGCCTTTGGTCTAGACAAAGTCGAACACCGGCCTCATTTCCTTGCTGTCTAATTTCGTTCAACTATCCAACGTTCACGTAGGCCGGTGAAATTTCGAAGGCAACCATAATTACTCAATTAATTTCATCGGAGTCGCGCTCTGCGGTTCAGTTCGTGTTCATTTCATTGCATAACCGGTTATTAGCTCGCTCTTGTTTGCAGGCCCACTGTTCTCACAGATTTACAACACACTTCCACGGGCCAAATAAAAACAACTGTGGGAATTTGTATACAGTGTGTTTAAACATATGGTTCTAGTGCCGACGTAATTGGCGAACGGCTGCACTGAATAAATTAGTGGCATAAGTATAACGGCGATGAGATATTCAATGTGTTTGGGGCAGCCCTATACCCAGTCGGGGTCTTGGACAAAAACTACAATACCTACTTTAAGAATTATTTGTGTTAGTGGCTTATACGGCTGATAAATTCTATTTAAATCAGTCATGAGAGCCAGTACTGACCGCTTTAAAGTAGAGATTCTCGTTTAATATAATTCGGGAACATCATTATAATATTCTTCATATTTTAATTATGTTAAAGAGATATAGGGTACATTTTTAACCAGACATCGACTGTATGTACATAGGTGTAATAGTTATAGTAGCCGTAAAAACTAATATATTTTCAATGAGTGGTTGGGTATATGTGTAAGTATCTGTGTCAGTGATCTGCTTCGATCACATCCATGTCGGGTTTTAAATAGTGGTCAAAGCAATCAAACAATTTAAACAAATATGAATGTACTAGCTGTTGCCAGCGGTTTCAATCACATCCCAAAAGGATTTACTTACTCAGCTTGTAGCCGGCGCAACGATGAAACATATACTAGATTTTAAGTTAGACCTCCAGCAGCAGGTACACTTGTGAAAACCGCATCCAATTTTGAGCAGTAGTGTTTTCGTGATGCGCGCATACATACAGACACAGATATTATTAATAATTTTCCATTGTTGTGCCTGTTTTTCTTTGTTGTGCCTGTTTTTCTTTGTTTTATTATGATAATATTTTTACGTGGGAGAGCCATGCCTCGGTACGAATGGGCCGGCTCGACCGAAGTGATAGCATGGCCTCACAGAAAACCGGCGTCAAACAAAGGTTACGTTGTGTTTCGCCGAGTGAGTGAGGTAACCGGAGGCCAAATCTCCTTTTAAAAGGCGGGCAACGCATTTGTGACTCCTCTGGTGTTGCGGGTGTCCATTGGCGGCGGTAATCGCTTACCATCAGGTGATCCGTCTGCTTGTTTGTCCTCCTATCCCATAAAAAAAAACCTATTGTCAATTTCAATGTGGGATTGTTCGATGAAAGTTAGTTGTACGTTGTCGACATTACGTTTAGAACATAATTGGTCACGAAGGCCTCGTCTCTATTATTATACATTATTAATTTCCCCATCATAGACAAATTGGTAAGGAGATGTAATTTCGATTAGGTATACAATACCTAAACAGCATACAATAAAACAGAGAATCTATACTTACGCTTGGGTTGTGATTTTTCAAGGTTTACCAAAAATGTATGACTAAAGAAACTTCATTTTTAACATGTTTTTTTTTTAAAACCCCCTCCAGCATCCTCTACCGCAGTTGACAACGTAATTGTGTAACGAAAGAGCCTTCAATTACTCCTTCCTAAATAATGGCATTAGAGGGAGACACAGAGGAGAGATAGAATAACGCTTACTTGCGGTTCCGTCCCTTCTCTCCGCTGGAATTTTGGCATTTTAATTGTCTCATTAAAGCCCTATTAATTTGACTCCTGTAATTTTATTGCTCGTGTAGCGTGTCTTCATTTATACATACAGGAAGTTTTGTTGGTGGATCGCGTTTCGGTCTTTATGGAGTTATGGTGTATTCGTTATGTAATGGCACCCTTGACGTAGTCGCATAATTTAGGTAGTAAGTAAAGCAATGTAACTCTTGTCAGTAGTGTTACCAGATCTGTTTTCCCAAATGTCGGGTTTTTTTTTAAATGAGTTTGGTACGAAAAATCTGGAACGGAGTAAAAATGCACACCAATAAACTTGCGCGTGGCTAACTCTATCCCTTCAACTCCACATAAATTTCGCTTGCTTGCCTCGTACGCTTCTTTGATCAGAGGCTGTCTATTGGCTAGATGAAAAAGTAGGATTTTGGAAGTCCCGCTCAAGGTGTCAGTTGGCCCGCGTCCTGAGAGAACTCGAAAGAGGGATTGGCGATGCTGATTGTCATTGATTGCACCAGTGTGTGTTGTTTGAAATAAACAATCTTAATCAAAGTTCATAAATAATTAAACTTCACCTTTGAAGTCCAAGGTAAACATTTTGCAGCCCCACACTTTAATTATAAATTCTAAATGTGTGTGGTGCTGTCAGTTTGTCGCGACGACACGGTGCGAGCTGTCACGTTTGGCTATAAACTATTGGAACTGAGTAGATTCGTGCAGGGTGAAGTGCTCGCCTCGACTAATATTATTATTATTATTCTTCACTACATAGTATAAAACAAAGTCGCTGTCGCTGTCTGTCCGTCCCTATGTATGCTTAAATCTTTAAAACTACGCAACGGATTTTGAAGCGGTTTTTTTTTAATAGATAGAGTGATTCAAGAGAAAAGTTTTAAGCTATTTAACATTACGCTACGTCTCTTAGGAATGGGGCAACGCGGGTGAAACCGCGGGCGGGTCGCTAGTAATAAATAAACCGGGTATTATTGAAAGATAATTAAAATATTTAGAACCACATGAAAAAACTGTTAGTAAAGGTAAATTTATTTTTGGTGACATAATAACATACCATCACGCCTGTAGTCCCCGAAGGGTTAAGCAAAGGCGTACTAATGTACACCCACAGTTCGCCGGTATGTTTAGGTCCCATGTAATAGGGGGCGAGCCTATTACCATTCACAGCACAGATCCAGACTCCGAGAACTCTGAGAACTTAATAGAAAAACCCAATAACACTTTGCTCGACCTGGGGATTGAACATTGAGTTGTTGTCTGTAACGATAACAATAGTTCCAACAATCGGGCAAATTTGCGAAACTTACTTTTAGAAACAACTGCCAAATCACCAAACTTACAATAAATGAGCAAAAGTTTTAAATGTCATTACAATTAACCCTTAGATCTAGATAGTAAGCAATTTATAAGCAACCTCTTGGCATTCAAGTTTTATTTCGTTCAAAGTTTGTTATAATGTTTCAGCGGTCAAATGATTGGACTGCATCGGTTTTGATCAACTGACATTCGACAGTAACTTTAACGTATGATAAGTTCCTTTACTAGTGCCTTTTTATTGTAATAAAATGACAACCATACTAGCCGTCTGATGGTTACTGCTTATAGACGCCAGTAACATCAATCACTACCGTGTTGTCATCTTGAGTTGTAAGGTCTCATATGCCCAGTAATTTCACTGGTCACATTACCCTTGAATGCAGAACAAGCTGGTACCACCTTATACGAACAAACCTTTATAAAACGAAGAGGAAGAATTATAAGGCTTTCTAACAAATACTTACCTTTTAATTCTACGAAAATTACGTCGAAAACGTAATAATGGACGGGTTTTACATTTCCAACAATCCAATTACTTTTCCTATCTTCCAATTTCAGTTTGTCATTTGGCAAATGTTATTGGTGTGTTCTCGGAGAGAGCGTGTATTTCTGTGTATTTCGTAGCTAATTTCCTGACCCTGATACAGAGTGTTGTGAATGAGTTTTGACATAGATAAACAAGTAACATTTTATGCCGTGAACACTAATATGTTGTGTGGTTTTTGTACGCCAGCTTCTAACGTGAAATGGTAGGCCTCGTATTAATTTAAGTCCGTATGTAATAAGGTCAGAGATAATCGTGGTATTTGTTTTTCTGTAGGCGGTGGAGAAATGTAAGCAATTTTATTATCCTCGAATTTGTGAGACGTGTTTTACTGATGTCGTTGGTGCCCTTTGCCTTCGCGCATTCCGTATTCGTTTGATTTTGTTGTATTTCTTGAATGTATCACAATCGAGATGTTTATTGAGTAGGTTAGCAGACGTAATTAATAAAGACAATTTATTTTAAAAAAGTGGATATGTTCGTTGGTTTTGTTCTTAAATCTAAAAACGAAGAGTTATTTGATCAAGTATCAGTTCCGTTTCACACACACGTTTCTCCTAGCTTATCTTTTAAATCACAAGGTCGGTGCGCAGTACGCACCCATAGCGATATGTGTGACATTGTACAAGTAGATCGGAAAAGGCGTGGAAAGTTAAAACGCGCGTACGTACGAGTCACGTGTACCGGTCACGGCTGATGCAGACTGTCGGAAAGTTGTCTAACGTGTACTAAGGGATAGGTATTAATCCGACTATTTACTTAGCTTGTAGGCGAGTGATTACGAAACTCCACACTGTTGACAAGAGCGGGAAAGGTATATTTATCATAACAGACTTACTACCAAGCTAGCTTATCACACAATGAGTGGTAATCAGGATAATTTGTTTTACAGCAGTTTTGTGCTTTAACTTTTGCTTATGTACAATATTATACAGTTTATAATGACTATACTTAATAGAAAAGGGATTATAGGCAACTACCATCGCATTATGTACAAAGCTTGTTTATGTTATAGTAAATCTTTTTGGCTTTGTATCTCACAAAATGAGTGAACAGTGTGTAATTTATCGCTTTCAACAACGACACTTAAGTGTGCTTAAGTAGATACTTTGTTAGAACATTAAATCGGTGCCAAAATTATGGAGATTTAAAAAAAGATATTTATGTTTCCTCCTACGTTGGTCTATTAAGATAAGTAAATACCGTAATTTGTATAAGTGCTAGCCGTTTGAGAGAAGAAAATCGTAATCACCAAATATGGCGAGATTTTTATTATAACGGTTCTGATCCGTCCGTATTTTTAAAATAATTTGAAATTATGTAGAAAGATGCCTTAAAAAGCTTCCCGTTAAATTAGTGAAATATTGCTTTAGAGCAATATGATCTGAATATCCAGTACATTAAATAAATAATCACAATATAAACGTAATTATAATAATATACATTGAACTTACTAAAGATTACTCTTAGTAGAATAAATAGATAGGAAAAAAAATCTTATTTATTTACACTGTCTTATTCATTAGCACTTTTTCAACCTAAATTAAAAATACAAAAATTTTAGAACTTTGTTTTTTTTTTAATTAAAATTCTAGTATTTCCTACGCGCTAATATTATTACCTTTCATTTCTCAAACTAATTCTGTCCTATATATGTTTTATAGTATTGTTATTCATAGCTTATGCTCGGCGCTATCTATGTGTGCTTTTATTATGTCCATATATACGGCTAGATCGATGTGAGGATCATTTTGTGAGTGCATTGTCCTTCCGTCTGAATCACAGATCGTTAACCCACTTCCGCCCACGTGTGTAATTTAAAACCACCATAAAAAATGTTTGCTTGCTTAATCTGAGTAATGTATGAAATACTTATTCGTAGTTGACTTGTTTAAATAACAAAAACTATGGGCGTGTCAAAGACCTTTGTGTGTCGTATGGGATGTTTCGGCTTTTGTCCTCATCGACAAAGAATATTCATGTAGTTGACTGTATTGGCACGATGTCTGCTTTTTGAGAAGAAAAAATAAAGTAGGTACCGGGACTTCTAAAACTATTCTATCTGAAACTTTACATTTGAAAGCCTTTACCTCAACAATTTGGCATAGTTCATTCGTAATAGATAATTACAGTCGTTCAAGTGGAAGAAGGGAGAATGTATACATATACTTACTTATATGAAAAAATATATATTTAAAGAGCCCTTGGGTGACGTATTTTTATAGACTGATAATATCTATATATAGACGTATTTTTATAGACGTTACTGATCACAGTAGCTTGCTTAATAACCTTATTATAGTTGATTTTTAGCAACCATAATTACGTTATTAGCTAGTTATGATTACTCAAATATAATACACTAGCTGTGCACCGCGGTTTCACCTTCTTGCTCGACTCGTAAGGATCATACCGTGATGTTAAATAGGATAGATCGATAAAATAAATAATTAAGTATATATTCATTATTTTTTTAAGTACATTTATGTTGCGGTTCCTTGTTTCGTTGACAACAATTCTCAGAAATAAGAAAAGACAATTGACCAAACGTCTGACGAAAAATTGAAATCACATCACGTACACTTAGAATTGCCAATCCTTGATACAAGATTGAGGCCAAAGCCTCGTCCGACTATCCTCCAATTTGTGGGCCTCAGGCCATTGGACCACGACTTATAAAAAGCTGGTTCCTATGAATACGAGTTTTCTCCGGACGAAATGGATTATTTAGCGGACAATTTAACTTCGGTCGACCCTTGATCAATTTTGGATAAGGTACTTTTTTGGGAGACCCTCGCTCACTACAAAAAATGATGATTAACGTGATCGTTTGATTACATGAAATGTTTACAGAGTTATTTATCGTATAATTGTCACTGGAATTATTATATCATACTAATAATAATAATAATTTGGTCAATTTCATTATGAAATCAATCAAACGGATTTAAAATGTTTCTCGAAACTTTACACAAGTACGAGGTGTGGACAATTATAGATTATTGAATACAGACTCCTTCGATTCTGATGTAAAACGACCGCAAGCCCTAGTTATGTTATGACTGCGGTCACCTGAACACCACAATCTATAATAAAATATGACAGAACTCGTCTGCACTCAGGAGGATAGATTATGTGAAGTATGTTTACATCTTGCCAAAACAATGGCTGGAGACGAGACAATGTTAGCCACTATGAAGTGGTCCTGTCTCGCATTGGTGTTAACTCGGTAAGAACCTGAATTTAGGTTCATAAACGGGTGACCAGCTCTCTTTCTTTCTCTAGGCGGGGCTATTAGGGGCACATTCTTGTATAGAAAGGAAATATTATGTTGCGAAAAATGCCTATTGAAAATTGTTAATCGCTTCATCACTCACCCTCCATTAATCATTGTCGTGAAGGTACAAAAATATCTCGCTTTTATGTAACAATATGAAAATAGCCTGAGGCCAAAGGGCGATTTAATGTTTAGTAACTCTTAGGTTTTAGTAAAATATAATGTAAATTTGAAATGTAGGTATAAAGTTGAATGTTTATTTAGGTTGAGCGCGGAACGAAGGTGACCCGTATTATAATAATGTCTATAAACTTTAGACTAGGCTAGACTGATGTGCTGCGAATGCTGTAAGGTAAGTTAATATACATATATCTAAGATAGAAAAAAACTACTTTATTCTTTAGTTCATTATAAATTTTGCTTACAGCAAAAAATAAATTGTTGATAGAACATTATATTTTGGCAAGTCATTTAAAACAATAAATGATTACCTAGCTGGTTTATTGTTTTCTTCATGGAATATGGAGAACTTTTGTTATAGAATGATATCATAAAGGTACGTACTAAAAATGTTAATAAAAGGCTAAATAAACTAAAGCTAAATAGACACTTCATCAATTGGTTATTTTTTATCATTGTTAAGCATGTCTGTCTGACTGGCACATGTAAGGCGGAAGTGTTTTTTATTGACATAAATTCAGAGTTTCAGTATATTAATGTATTCAATATGTTTTTGTACCGCACAAATTTGTACTGTAGCCTCGTACCTACATAATTCAGTTCGCCTGCAAATAGATTCACTGGATTCATGTATTTTATCAATTCCCTTTGAGCTATCAATTTTTAAGTGCACATGTTAGTAACTGCAAACAGTAACGGTTAATGGAAAAGTACTTGAGTAAAAATGGTTGCAGTTTGCACAGTACTAGAAACTGTCTAAGTGCTACAATAAGAGAGTTTTGAAGTTTCAGTCAAGACGAGGAGTTTGCTTCTTTAGACTGTGCAATATAACATATTGAGTACTTAATTTTTTTAAAAATCTATTGGTACTAGTTATTAGGTACTCTTAACCTATACTCCGATAATATAAGTACCTCTTTTCTACAGTATTTATATTTTTTACGTATTCGCACCGTGTAGGTATATCGTGGGCGTAACATGACAACGTAGACAAGGTTTTACATCGAGTATTGTGTCGACATAACTATGTTATAGATAGAAAAATAAATTCTTGTCAACTTTTTCGTGATCGGTGATCTACACGTACAGAGCTTTTTGGGCGATACAGCTTACCTTATGTAATCCACGAGTTCCAGTGACACGGCAGGCGTACTTCATTTCTCGCCTAAAGCCGAGGCAATATCCCTACCTAACCCCCTCCACTCAATTTATTCCTTCTATCGGATTTCCTCTACGGAGTTGACTTGAATATTTATGAAGTTAACTTTTACTATAGAGCTTTTTAAGCAATATCCACAACATTGCCTATTGAAGGAGGATTTATTCCGTTATTGTCACCAATACTAAAATGTTTTTATAAAAAGAATATAATTTAAAATAGTGAAGTGCTTAATTGATAATTATAGACTTTGTAGGACAATTTTTGATTTCGGGGACCGAAAGTAGCGGTCTAGTTGCCGTTATGCATAAATAAATATAATGTGGTTTGAGTGTTTAAATAAACCTCGGTATGTAATCAATGACATTGTATAGTTCAAAAAAGAGATCGGCAATGAAGTTTCCGTCTCCAAATTTAGAATATTGATCAAGATAACGTTCTTCATGTTTATGAAGAACGTTATCTCTGCATATATATACTAGACTATAGTTACTTATGGGCTGTATCTTTTATTATAATTTAGCTTCTGCATTATGTCTGATCTGATGACTACTTACTTACATTATACATATGTGATGACTAAGACAGCCTTTTAAGTTGGGTTCGATTTCTAGACGACATCGTTATATATTCTGTTATGCATTGACAATGACTTTAGCATGATAATTTTATTCATCCATTCAAAAATATATTAGCATCGCAGAATACATTACTTTTCAATCTTTTATTTGCCTTTGCTTTACATCTTAATAATATCACCTAAGATTGGCTTTGTATTTTCGTTGGCATAGGTTTCTACCCTTCCTATGACGTACCCGCTGTATTGTCCACTATGTGTCTGGGACGAGAGGGTCGCTAATAGTAATGTTCTCAATGTCACCGCGACTCGGCGGAGCTAAGGAGAGAGGTTGACACATACAGCCTTGACATTATTGTTATTTGCGAGACATCTCTATTCGCAATAACGCAATATAATAAGCTTGATTCACACTTGTGTTCGTCTCATATTAAGAGTCCCGGACCGAATTTGATACAAACGTAATACCAAAATCAATCGTAATTAACGAAAAATAACACAATTTCATTAAATTGTGTTATTTTTCGGATTTCTATACCGTAAATCTAGGTTCGTACTCTACAATTTCGTTCAAAATACATCACTGGAAATAAATGTAAGCAGATGCAATTCTTAATAACTTTTGGGACCCAAGTTTGGAAAGGTTGTCTTCTGGTCGTTTATTCCCAGTGAAGTAGTAGTAGACGAAATAATACGGTAGGAACCTAGATCAATGGTATCCGAATCCGAATAATAACATAATTTGATACAATATTGTTTATTTTGTTATTACGTTTTTGTGGGCAATTGAAGCTCCGCCGGATCCTTAATACCTAATATTGCCGTAATGAGTTTAAATATCTACTTACTCCTTCGGGAGCTTATTTAGTCTCGCAGTGAATTTTAATAAACGGTATATTAAAGGTTAAGGCTATTTGTAATATCCGTCGTGTTAAGTAGCTACACATGAGACATAAAAATGTTGTTTAATTTTTTTCTGAGTTTTGTTCGCACGGTGGAAAGAATAAACGATATTGTAACACCAACCATACGAGAAGACCCGTGTGTCCATTGCGTGATAACACATTTTGTATAAGTGTACCTAATGCTATGTATATAATAGCTTATCGGTTTTTTTATCGGATACATTTCGGCGAGTGTGCGTCAGATCTCCATAAGAAGCACGAAAAAGCGATATCGATTCATGGTGGATATTCCAAAAACACGAACGAAACGCTTTTATCATGCTTACCGCTGAAATGTGAAATGTGCTTCCCGAGTGGGTCTTCCCCGATAGATATAATCTGGGTGTCTTTAAATCATGAGTGAATCGGTTTCTTTTAGGCAAGCGCACTCCATCGCAGATCGCAGTGTCGCTTAACATCAGGCAAACTGACGGTCAAGCGTAAGTCTATCAAGAATAAGAAAGAAAGTATAATTCCTTCACTAAAATAACCTTTGCACGGAAAATGCAAAAAAACACAAAAAGATAAGAAAGCATAAGTCAATAACGAATCAATAAAACAATTCGTATTCTAAATCAATTGTTACATACAATCATTAGTAATGATTAGTCATTATACGTTGACCTATATAAGTACAGCAGACGTTCCATGCTGTGCTAGGTTTTTAGCACGGCGCGTTATTAAAAACATATTTTTTTACATTGTATGTTCTTGTCGGTGTGAGCAGTGTTTTTATTTTACATTGCGCCACACTAGGATTTTCTCCTGTATCGTGGGTGCGTTTACAAACACATACACAAACACCCAGACCCGCAACAACTGCCCGTAGATCATACAAATATTTGCTTCGTGTGGGGATCGAACCCACAACACATGGCGCAGAGGCCGATCGAGCCGCTTTAGTGTCGTGTGACTATAAACCTACCGTAGGTGACGCAGAGGTGTTCTAATGTACACCCGCATTTAATTACACGTGTTATATTAATTTTTTTAATTAATTTAATTAGGCTGAGCCTATAGCCCTTACCCAGCACAAATCCAATTTATGTAAAAATATTGTCTCTATTTCCAATTCTACGCTATGCGTTGCTCATATTCATGCAAATATAATATAATATAACTTAATTAAGTTTTGAGCTTATTGTGCGCTATAAAATAAAGCTGGCATTGCTTTCATTTGTGAATTTATAACCTAATGGTGTGATTATGAAATAGTATGTGTTTATGTAGGTACCTACATGGTTTATGTACCTACCAATACGATATTGAAATGTGATGTAGTTGCAATTACTCAATCTATACATATATAAAGTGCTTTGTCCTGAATGACAAGCACAGCCTAAACCGCTGATCGTAGAGACCTGAAACTTGAAGGGTGTGTTCTTTGTATAACGTAAGCATCCAGCATAAGGGGGGTGAACGTTTTTATGAAAGTCCGTGATTTTTTAGCGGGTGATACCGCGGAGTACAGCTAGTAAAGTATAAAATGTATTTATAACAAGCTTCTTAAATGCGGAGAAGTTGATGGTAATGACCTATAATACCAGACTTGCAGGTGTAGATAACTGCCTCAGTAGTCCTATTGGTCGTAATCCTCACTGTTAGGTACTATAGAGGTTCGATTCCCAGGTCAGGCAGCTCGGCGATTGGATTTGTGCCCGGTTTATGGCAATAGGCTCGCCCACTAAAACATATCTTCAAGCTGTGTTTAGTACACCTCTACCTAAGCCCTCAAAGAATACCGGCGTGGTAATATATGTGTGCCTCTACAGCGAACAAATTCAAAAATTCGGAATGAATCTTTTATGTCACTTCGGTTTTCAGGTGGTCGGTTCCGCCGTCATGTGATTTAGTGTTGTGGGAAACATTAATTAATTACTAACGAATACAAATAAAAACGATTAAAAGCGGAGGGTTGTCGAGAAAATATTGGCTGCGCCTGCAGAAGATTGATTAATTGATTTATGTTACACTAGCTTCTATCAGCGACTTCATTATTCCAGGCTCTATCTCTATCTATCTATCTCTGTGCCAAATTTTATCCAGATCCGTTTAGCCGTTCTGGCATGAAAGAGTAACAACTCACAAACTCACGTTTATAATATTAGTGAGGATTTATTCATTAAATGTAAGTTCATTTTATAATAATTTATTGAAAATGTTCAGCAGCAAACATGCAATAAATACGTTCATTAATATTATTTATTAGCACAGGCGCATCGCTAGCGGACATGAACGTTCGATACTCAATAGTTCATTCATACTTTGTAGGTAACATCCGCAACGAACGAATGATTTAAGTGAATGCTATCGCACGGTCCATATATCGACACTATGTACTCTTGTAAATATGTAAGTACTATTATGGCGTGCGTACCGCCCTATAACTGTTGTCGCCAACGGTTTGTTACACATATTGTGATTTTCAATACCAATGCACTAGTTTCATTGTGTAGTTGATCATGTTTACATACGGTTACTGTGGATGCTTTGTAAGAGTAACGTATAGCAAACTGTTTTCATTTATTGTTTGGTAAAATAAACAATTTTTAGTTAATACTAGCGACTTTGTTTACGTAGACTTCAGAATTGGGTCCAAAGTACCTGTGTGCCAATTTTTATCCAAATCAGTTGATTTTTTTTTTTTATTATCTTTATTCCAAAAAAAGTAATCGTAACTTATAAGCTAAGCCCCACAAAACCGTTGCAATGGTTTGACTTTGGTTCATGGTCAATGAGTCTCTAGACATACTTAAATATACTTGAAACTAATTTACACTCATATAAAACTTAAAACATTTCTAAATAATGTAATTTTAATTTACGTCTAAATCTAATTGTGTTTGTTTCACTCCTTATGTCTGCCGGCAGACTGTTCAATAGATATGGTAATCCAGTCCAGCGTTCTGTCACCAAAGTAATTGGTGACTCTTGGTACATTGAATCTGCCAGCAGCCATAGATCGTATATTATGGTTGTTGTATACGTGAGATAAGCTATGCTCTTGGGTACTGTGGTGGTTTACTAATAAACGATATTGACTCACAATCCCAAAACATCTAAACATGCAAACATTCATATTTATAATATTACTAGAATATAAAGAGACTGAACTGACTGAGCATTTATTACAGAGTAATCAATTTGTACTTATATATCAATATTTTTGTTTGTAGGTATGTGTATATCCAGTTCCGAGTGTATTCGAAACTGAGTATGCTATTTATTCCCTATGGATATTTGCAATAAAATTTGTTATGTAGTACCCAGAGCGACAGTGGGCCGCGAAGTCCGCGCAAGGCCTCTATTTGCCGTTAGCTCATGTCATACTAACGCAGGCTTAAGAGCACCCTTGCGTCGTATCACTACTCAGTATAATAAATATTATAACGACATTGATTTGTTCGCGATGTCGACTGGTAAATTCAAAAATCTTCTAAAATCAAGTACACTCTTGTTCCAGAATCCCTAATCATAATCAACTTTAAAAGAAAACCAACAAATAATAACATTTATTTAATTTATTTAATTTAAATCAATCATTGGCGAATTGTTAATTTCACTGTAACGATTGTAACAATTTTAATAATATTTTAAGTAATCCATTATAACTGTACCTACATATATTGTACGACGTAATATTAACATTTTTTTTTTAATATTCTGTGGAAATTGTCGTTGGTTATACATTGAATGCATTTTGTATTTTTACTGTTTTCGTTTTGTATTATTGTAATGTACAACCGTTAATTTTCCCAAATAAATAAAATAAAAATAAAAATAAAAGTGTAGGTATTCATACAACAAACCGCGTGACGTACGTAGACGTTCCGTGTTGATCGTAAATAAGAATCCTCACCAATTCCGTGTGGTATTGGTCTATCGAATAACAATTCGCTGAAACAATAACAATAGCTCAGCAGGCTGCGGGACTGATATACTGTATCGTGTGTTGTTCGAATGTACTAGGAACGAAAGCACGATGTAAATACGTCATTATGTGTGATATGTAGTGCAACAATATAATTGTATGACATATTCTCACGCAGTAACGCGTGCAATAAATGAGCGTGTAATTACACTGTTTAGCTATGTTTGTTACGCACAATGGGTTCAGTCAGGCACTCTTACGAGTACATCTTATATCTAACCATCTTGTGGAGAAAAGACTGTTATTAAAATGGATTGGGAGTCATCCCGGATGTGCTGATCCATGATTGGGCTGGCACTGTGTGGCTGTACTACAGTGCAGGCGCATATCGCGGATTGACCCGGGTTAGTGGTCTATTCTGTATTAGATCAAAGCTCTTCTGAGGGCGCCTTCAAAGGGCCGGATATCTTTCTTATAGAAACAAAAGAAAACACGTAGTAATTAAATGTTATTTCAATCCAAATATTTCCTGTAATATTGTATCAGGCTGTCCTATGTTGTAGTAGGTTGTGTTGCATGCCTGTAGTAGGTTACTACTACAGGCATGCAAATACTACTCAATCATTATATTTCTTAAATTCGTCACCATTTTAATTCATTACGTCTCGGTTTACCTACGTCGCTTTTTAGTCTCCCTCAAAGCTTTGTCGCGTTTAAGCGAGGACTTAATGAAAGTCTGGCAAGGAGGCGTTGCGGACCAAATCCCCCTTTAGCGGAGGCCCGCGAGGGCGCAGATTTATAAGGATTTTCTTTCGTCGACTTTGTAATGCTTTCATATGTCTTTCCTTAGGTATTGATAAATTATGTTCGTTTGTAAAGCGATCGTGCTTCGTGAAAACCCTTTTGCGGTTTGAGTGTTACAAATTATGTGAATCGGTTAATTCAGTACCTACCTATGTATATGTGAGGCACACTGTTAAATAAAAAAAAAACAAAAGTATCTGAAGGTAGATCTAGTGACTTGGGCAGACTCACCTCATATTAGCCAGTAAGAAAAATTACACCACAGATACAAGATACAAGAGCGTGTGTATCAAATTGAACAACTGCATTAATCTGAGCGACGGTCATATGGTGGACTAAAAACTGAGCAGTGGTTTTGATTAACGAGTTGCCGAGTGCTGTAAAGTGACGTCACCCGCGTGAAATTGGATGCTAACGCATATCACTGTTTGCTCAAACTTTGAACGCTCCAAAAACACTCTTGACAAACAAGTTGCAAAACTAGGGGCTTCAAGTGAATATTTACATCAAATACACGTTCATACGCCAGCTAGAGCCACTATTTGCCATTTATGTTTGCTAATGTTAACATTGCATAGGTTTACGTTAACATAAATACACTTGTGCCATTCATTACAAGCTTATTTTTTACCGACTTCAAAAAAGAAGGAGGTTCTATTTCTACATTTTGTTTAATTTATTGTTCCTTGCTTACCTTGCCCTTTGACATTGTAATTCGTAGCTCTAAAAAATGTGGCTACCAACCGCGACTATATTTAAATTAAGTTTAATTAACTTACTTGTCGTTTGTGCGCGTCTAGCTCTTCTAATTAGTATTTGAAATAGCTGGTAGTACTTATGTTATTTATATCATTTTGTTAGTGGCATAACCTTTTGTCTTTGAAGAATTATAAATAATAAACTACAGTTCCAAATTTTCTTCAGAAAATTCTACCAACAAAATAGGTGGAATACAATTGCGATAAACGAATGGTTCCTTATTGCCCAATTCCATCAGTGAAACTCGTAACACGAAGGAAATGCAATCTTTTTTAATACTAAAGCCTTAAAATCATTCCTTTTAACATAAACCGCTGACTGGAAGGTATTAAGGTACGCCGTTGATGTTTTAAGAAAAAAAAGCGGCACTTAATTAAGCTTAGGATTTTTCTGCATTAAAAAAAACTGAGTCGCTCAGCTGCTTCTCATTTTATTCAGATCTAAAAATGTAATCTCTGAAATTTAAGAGGCAGCGGAAAAAAAATTATGGTGGCTTTGACAATGTTTTTATAATGTACATGTCATATATGCAATTTTGTCGCGTAATTCGCGTATTATAAATCTCTTATAAATTATTCATATTATTTACTACATTCACTTTTATCGACACAATATGTTACAAATATCGAATGGTAGATTTCTGTAAATATGTATACATATAATGATCTGTTTGTCGGAAGTTTCAAGTGAAATAAAGTTGTCTCCTTTCTGGAGTAACTTTAATTCGATCAAGCATAGGCGTAGTTCCCATAAGTACATGTATCAAATAATAAACAGAAACATTACACATTCTACACTGGTTTTTATCTTTGTTTACATCCTCTATAAAGTATTATTCAGATAAATTAAGAAGTCATTTATCTCTTCAAGCGGCTGTAAACAGTGGGTAACATCAGTATTCGTCCGGTGCGCCGCCCGAACGTTAATCAGTCCTCAATGCAAGACACTTTAATGAGATTTCTTTTGGGAATCAACTGTTCCGTATTTCTCTTGGAGGCTTTATTGGTCCAAGTCTTTATAGAAGAGAATTTGAAAAAGCCCGTGACTGTTGTTATAATTGATTCTTTTAGCGACGGTCGATGTAGCTTTGTTATTGTGATCGCTATGAACCGCGTAAAAGACTTTTATTGGAATTAAATTGCATTTCCTTATTTTTAATATATGTAGGTACGTTACAGCACAGGCAATTTCGCATTTATAATATTAGTATAGATTACACCGTAACTAGTGAAGGCTCTTTCAAGTTCAGTAAAAAAGATTTTGGATCAATAAGAATATTTAACCTGCTTCAGTGCTGTAATCCTATTTTATGAATTGGAAATGAACTCTGCGATGTGAATCGAACAGATTTAAACGATTTCAATTAATTAAATTCACATTAACTGTTCAAATTAAATTAGGTACCTACCTATTGAAACGAGAACGTGTGGTTATTGTAATTACAATGTTGTCCAGTATAAAATTTTTAAGTGAATATATTTCTTGATTCCACTAACTTTTGCATTTAAATTTGTTATAAATTTACATTTTATCCAACAAGTCTGGGAAAACACTGGAGCGTAGCCGTAGTGCTACGGAGCTACGAGTACTCGTAGCGCTACGAGCGGTGTGGAAGATTTCAACGGGCGTCCTCTACGATGTCAAGAAATATTTTCACTATGGATGTTTATTTTAGTGACTATTAATTTAATTGTATTTATTATTAATTTAACTTTATTTATTATAATTTACGGACGTTAACGTTAACCTTTGGACTATCAATTTTCAAGTGCGGTTTTTTGACGTTTTTTTTTGATAGTTTGACGGCAGATAAAAAAAAATATAGGTTCTGTCTACGATACATTTTATTCATAATTTCCATTTTCAATACCATAATGAAAAATATTTTCAGTAGTTTTCTATTCATGTACTAATTCGCAAACGTGCAATAAGTTAAAATACACAGATGTTTCTATTTATTATTTACCATATCACGTTTAAAGGGAAACTCATGTGTAGGCGAGCGCTAAACAAACTTAGACTACCATTTCACGGCCCAAAAAATGTAATGAGGACGAGTAACAAATTCGATAACGGCTTGGGCCTTGCTTAACGAAATGTTAGGGATTTTTCGTTTTTAAATTATGAAACAATTTTACCCGTGGAAATAAGGTACAAAATTTAATTTGGGATATGATTCTCGGAATTGTGTTTTTTTTTATAGGTAAGTACTCGTTTTTATAGGTTTTTGTTCTCAGTTTTCAATATATTTTTTTTTGGTAAATTCTTCATAATTTTTATTTGTCGTAGTTGCTTGGCTGAAGGTATGACTGCTTTCGAGGAATCATACTATGATTCACATGGGTTTTACATTATGTGCACTTTTAAGGTATCTTACTTTTTTACATAACATAACATACCATCACGCCTGTATTCCCCGAAGGGTTTTTTTTAAAAACGTTGCCCCACACTAGGATTTTCTCCTGTATCGTGAGTGCGTTCACAAACACAAATTCTCACATACACAAACGCCCAGACCTGGAACAACTATCTGTAGATCATACAAATATTTGTTCCGTGTGGGGATCGAACCCACAACTCGTGACGCAGAAGCCGATCGCTCAGCCGCTACGCCAAACGTGTCGTCCGTTAGTCAGAGGTGTACTAATGTACACCCACAGTACGCCGGTATGTTTAGGTCCCATGTAATAGGGGGCGAGCCTATTGCCATTAACCGGGCACCAATCCAGACTCCGAGCTGCTACTGAGAATTTCATAGAAAAACCCAATAACACTGCTCGACCTGGGGATCGAACCCAGAATCTTTAGCGTAGCAGTTGCGCTTGGGACCACTAGACTAATGAGACAGTTTTTTTGGTAGTCTTCAACGTTTTTATTTGGTGTAGTTGCTTGGCTGAAAAGAAGGCTGCTTTCGTGGAATCATACTACGATTTACATGGGTTTTACATATGTGCCCTTATAAAGTACCTTAGTTTTTTTCCTAGATTTATAACTTTGTGAATAGCCACTCGGTGCTCTTGTTTTTAATAGATCTTACTAAGTTTAAGTAACTCTTACTTAAAGCAACTGTAATTGTCTGCATTTGAACTAACTATAGCTATAACACCACAATGTCACACGATGAATCTGTTCATTATATAAACGACCACCGCTCTAAGTTTGATTAAGTTAATTTTTCATCAAGGCAATGGCGGCGTGTGGAAAGTTGCGAGCGTAAATATTTTACGACTACCGCCACATATTTATCGTCATTTGGTTTAGTCCTGAGTTCGATACTCAGGTCGACAAGAAGTGTTAGTAAGTTTTAAGTTAATTCTCAGTAGCAGGTCGGAGTTTGCATTTGTACTCGGTTAATGGCAATAGGCTCGGCCTTACATGGGACCCAAACATTCCGGCGAACTGTGGTTATACATTTGTACACCTCTACCTAACCTTTCAGGGAATACAGGCGTGATGGTATGTTATATTATTAAATTCAAATAACTAAATGTCAGATGGCTTACGTGGGACATAGCGAAATGTGGGTGTACACCTCTGCTCAACCTTTCAAGGAGTATGTAGTGATGCGTGATGTGGTGTTATGTCGATATTAGATTTTATATTTTTAGTCTATTCGTTTTAAAATAAGGTTGTGTATATTATTGTATTTATCTCTGTCCATCACATAGAGGCGGCTCGCATACATATGTACATATACGCGTAGTGATAAATAACAAGATAATGATAATGTAATGATAAATGCTATTTATTTCTATGAATAGATCTTTTGAAGACACTTTTTAAGACTGCCTCATTATATAGTCTAGTGGTCCCAAGCGTGACTGCTACACTAAGAGCTCCTGGGTTCGATTCCCAGGTCGAGCAAAGCGTGATTGGGTTTTTCTATGAAATTCTTAGTAGCAGCTCGGAGTCTGGATTTGTACCTGGTTAATGGCTATAGGCTCGCCCCGTATAACATGGGACCTAAACATACCGGCGAACTCTGGGTGTGCATTAAATACGCCTCTGCCTAACCCTTCGGGGAATACAGGCGTGATGGTATACATATATGTTTAAAGAAACTACTAGATGACGTCGACATTTCTTAACTGTATTGCGCATTAATAAATTAGGTACGTAAGTGCATATGTTATGACGTCAGAGACAGGCCAGTCTCCATGTTCGCTCGTCTGTCGGCACAATAGGCGTTATTCTCGTGCGACTCGTTGCGGCCCGCTTCCGCATGGATGCGTCCGACCTCCGTGCACGGAGTAAAACTGTACGGCGTCCCCTTAGTGCGATTGCCCTTATTATACTTTCATGGAGGGAAAATTTAATTATGGGAATAAAAATAAAGAAATTAATAATATCACTGCTTATTAGGTTTTTTATGAAATTTTCAATAGCAGCCGGGAGTTTGGTATTTGTGCCCTGTTAATGGCAATAGGATCCTATTACATGGGACAGAAACATACCGGCGAACTATTGGTGTAATGTTAGTACTCCTCTGCTAACCCTTCGGGTAATACAGGCATGATGGTATGTAATATCAATGCTGCGGGCTGTCTTATAGAAAGCATTGTTAGGAATTCATTAAGGATCCATACTAAATGGCATTGATTTTATAGCAATAAGACATCATTTATACCTACTTATACATATTATGTGTTGTAAATTATTTTTTTTTCTTTTGCACACGATTGTATGCTACCTATAATAGTGGCAACTATTTTGACAATACTATAGAACTGTCTGTACGCATATTTATTACAAATAAAATTCTTATCTTATCTATCATCCATCCATGAATATCTATGCAGTAAGACTGGCTCACGAGGCTTTTCGTTGTACCTTGAATCCAAATAAAACATCAGATTCCAATGGTGTTATTAGGCACTCTTTCTACCCATGGGCGTAATAAATGGTGCTTAAAGGCTAAATTCGAAGGGATGGACATAATAAGCAACCTCCTGTGTCCATAAACAATACACTGTAGTGTGGCTTACGAGGAATAGTCCACCATGATAAACGAGTTTCCATTTATAACTTTGTAAAAGTACACGCAAAGTAAATTTGATGGTCCCTTATAAATGAAATATTAATTACTTTATTAATTAAAGCTTCCTAGAAGGACCAGCGTTTAGATGAAATGGTATCTATTTAGATTTGTTTGGTACGATACTTGTGTACTTAATTAATTGAAATAGTGATGTCGACCTTTGATAATTAACTAAATTTACAAAATGTAATTTTATGACATAAGGTGGTAGCTATATTTCATATATTTGTGCCCACATTAATGTTTATTTGAACTTATTCATTATATTATTTAGCTACATCATCATCATCATCATTATCATCGACCTATTTCCTGTCTATAGTGTCTATACATATAATAATGTATACATAAATTTTTTAGAATTACTAGGTTTTGTCCGCGGTTTCAGCCGCGTAGCCCCGTTCCCAAGGGTCGTAGCGTGATGTTTAATAGCTTGAAACCATCCTTATAAACTACTCTGTCTATTGGTGAAAACCGCATGGAAAATTCGTGCCGTAGTTTATGAGTTTATCGCGAACAGACAGACTGATGCGGCGAGGGACTATGTTTTATAATATGTAAGGATATTTATGGGTATAGTTTACCTCGCTGGCCTAGTGCAAATTGATTAACTTCATAGAGCTTTGAAATAAAATATTCAGCCTCAACATGATATATAGGAGTGATTTTTTTATTCCTGATAGGCTCACACTTGACCGCCAGTTCGCCTAATGTTAAGCGACACTGAGATCTACGATGGAGCGCGCTTGCCTAGAAGAAAACGATTCACTCGTGAATTAAAGACACCCAGATTATATCTATCGGGGAAGATCCACTCGGAAGTGCTTATAAATTTTGTATTTGTTATAATGTAGTTAAATATTACGTAGGTACTGTGTACGGTGACGATGACGTACGTTGACGGTTAACCACTTTTCGATATTAAAGCGAAGTTAGTAGAATGTTCCTACTTCTCATTAAGCAGCAAACCGCAGGCCTTGAATTTGTTACTGTAGGTTCATAATATCGTAGCGTTACTAAATTAGTCCGTAAGTTAGTTGAATAATTTCTTCTTAAAGTAGTAATAGTGTAATAGTGCTATGAACATTATACTGCCAAGTTGTAGTTGTCAAATTCGAATCGAAGGCAAGTCCTCTGACTTTTTACAATCTTGTGCGTATTAATACTAATATTCCATTATATTGAATACTACATTATTAAACTAAACTAACTCGCATACAAAATACGCGCTTTGTCGTGGAGTTGCGGAAAACAGCTCGCTATACCATGCCATAAACTAATCGGGCATAAATCCAAGCTTTGAGTTGCAACTGAGAATTGCATAGAAAAACTCAATAACTCCGATATTGGAATCGAGCCAAGGACCTCTAGCGCAGCAGTAGCGGACAAATGAGGCATAATGATATTGCAATGCAAAAAGAAACAAACCAATTTGTTAATTAACGGTACTTATTGGCAAAGGGGGAATGACTTTTACAACCTTAAAGGACGTTCGCCATGAGGCTGCATTTACGAATCGAATATTCTAAAATTAAATTGAATCGGGTTATGCTGGCCACAAATTGAAAACTTTTAAACTGAAAAGCTCACAAATTTAAAGTTCTGCAGCGAATAAAATAAAATGACTGAGGCAATAATCTTTGAAGTGTCTTTATTTAAACAAAGAAACGATGTGTAAATACTGGGTTTTGGTAAACTTAAAATAGATGAGTAAACATCTGAAAGGGTACCAGCTAAATTAACGTGACCCTGGCAAAGACGTCATTCGACCCGAGCATGACCCGAGCTCTCCCGACAAATGCCACTGTAATGAGACAGCATAAATGTATAAAGTGGCAACACGTGTTTTACTTGGTATACACTTATATTATTCAGTCCTTTATGTATACATGTTGGCCTGTACGCTCGAGTTGAATAGTAACTTTATGTTTATTAAAATCGTATAAAGTCACACAAACTAAACGGAGATTACTTTCACAGAACTTCGTGATTAGTATCATAATAAAACTGCTTTGAATCCAGACCTTTTGTCTATATCTTTAACTTATAAAATCGTTTGTCCTAACTGACTGACTGATTTATTAACGCACAGCTAACTACAAAGTCTAGAAAGTTGAATTTTAGAATATAGGTTTATTTTATAATGTAAGTATTCGCTAAGACAGGACTTTTGAAATTTCAACATTAAGGCGGATCGTTTCGCTGCCCGCGAAATTCAAATTTCGAGTGGTTTTTCGCAGTTTGTAGGTCTATAACAAGTTCTAGATTCATGCTGGTTATAATTGCGACATCAACTATACAACATTCACAACTGAGAACTTTACTAATAATTTTTTAGGAGTGGCAAATGGGGGGCGAACTTTGTATGAGTCTTTGTTTTTTGAAGCTAGAAATAGGAAAATTTGATTTCTACAACATGTTTTTGGATTTATAATTTTCGTTGGGTTTAAAATAGGAACTTTAATGAAATATTCAATAAAATATTTATTTTATCATAATTTCGAGTCTCGAGTGACATCGCAGAAAATAGCTAAGTAGATATCTAAGAATATTAAACAAATTTCTATTTTAGCTAAAAAAAAAAATTTTTATGTTTTAACTTTTTTTTTAATGGGATAGGAGGGCAAACGAGCAGACGGATCACCTGATGGTAAGCGATTACCGCCGCCCATGGACACCCGCAACACCAAAAGAGGAGTCACAAGTGCGTTGCCGACCTTTAAAAGAGGATTGGGCCTCCGGTAACCTCACTCACTCGGCGAAACACAACGTAAGCGTTGTTTAACCCCGGTCTTCTGTGAGGCCGTGGTATCACTCCGGTCGAGCCGGCCTTTTCGTGCCGAAACATGGCTCTCCCACGTGGGAACGTATGAAAGGACCACAATTTCCATCGGCTAACTGATTACAACTGGAAAAATAAAAATGTTAACAAAAGACATTTTTCATTAAATGGTTTTGAACAGGTTTGCTTCACTTATTTCTGATAAAGTTTGATGAATCAGTTTTTGTATTTGTCTGTTTCGTTCGGTGTTTATTGGGAATGAATCAAAAATTCTTAGAAATAAAAAAGGGATTTTTATTTTTTTGCAAATTTGTTAATCAAAGCTGTTTTCGGTACGTTTCCTATAATCTTCCGTCTAGTGGATAATCATATAAAACAGAATCAGAAAGTTGTAATAAAATATTGTCCGATCAAATGGTTTTTTGCTCATATGGAATAAACTTACAACGAATAAAACGAGAAAATAATTATAATACTTACCGGTTCTTTTAAGAAAGCACAAAATCCCTTATGTGAACACTACACAATAACCCAAAGTCTAAGTGACCATGCACTTACTTTAAATCCACGGGCGGATGACCTACAGTGGATCATTTCGAAACTAAATCAAAGCACTATCAAGAAGCCCTCTTTACTGCAAATTGGGTTAGACTACAAGAGGAAACCACTACACGCCACTTTGGACCCTCAGTACTCGAGGTTGAGGATAACTGCGACCCTGATATATAGGCAGTGTCTCTTTGAATCATCTTCTGTGGATTTATTTTCTGTAATTTAGCAAACTCAACGCAGCATGCTATTATGGAATAACAACTCTATTTAAGTAATTTGTAGTAAATAAAAACTAAACGAGAGAAGCACATCATTTTGAGCGTAAACTTTTACATTAATGCAACACATCCAGCATTTGGTATTGGTAATAAAACCTTTGTGCAAAATGTTTGTACATGGGATTTCTGAAATATATTGCTGATAACGTTTTTTTGATGAGGACCGCATTGCGCATACTTTATTATTATACGATTTTGCTTGGGTGTACTAAATAGCAAATACAATATTTATTATCTAAATATATATAAAACTCAAAGGTGACTGACTGACTGACTGACTGACATAGTGATCTGTCTATCTGTTGTTATGACGTAGGCATCCGCTAAGAAAGGATTTAGATAAATTCTACCCCCAAGGGGATAAAATAGGGGATGAAAGTTCATATGGAACAAAATAACTATTCCACGCGGGCGAAGTCGTGGGCAAAAAGCTAGTTATTTATATAATGCAACGAGTTCAGACATGTCTTTTTTGCCAGTTAATGTGTGTCCGTCGGTTACGTTTGATGGGTTAAATGTCACATGAGCTAGTACATAAGTATTAGAATCAAGGATTAGAACTCAATTTCTCATGTAATAATTTATGTAATTTACATACAATCTGTCTTGATTCGTTTGTCAATTCCTGGTTAAATATAACGGCTGTGTCAATTCGAATATTAGATTAGGTTTGTCTACTCTATTTGTATCTGATTTATAATAGGTATTGTTGTCATTATGCATTGTCACTTATAACTAACCCGTTCAGTGATATTGTTTTTTCAAGTCGACCACGAGCACGAAGTCAGCTCTGGGAGGGCTCGCTTGCCTAGTGTTGCCACTTAAACACTTTTCCGCTGAATGGGATTGCTCCGCCGACGACCCAGCTGCGCTCTTATACACACTTTAATCTTAATGGCTATTTACCTCGATCGTGTGGCAGTTTATGAATACAAATGTTTTTTGTTAGTATGCTGTGAAACGTCTGATGTTGACTAATGTTTGCTTAGACTTGCTACGGGCCTAATGCTGATTATTTAGTTTTTAACCGGAAGGGACTAGGGGTTAAATTTTCCCCTTTCACAGTTGAAATCCACAGACCCTCAATAGTCCTTTTCAAATAGACCGTGGAATAAGCGTTATGAAATGATATTAACGGTGATGGGCGTCAAGAAAGCCTGATGTATTATTCTCTGGCTCTACTAATTTCAGTATATATAAGCTTTCCAGTGTAAATGCAAAATATGTATGAGATATCAAAATTCAAAGTGCAATTTTATAACATTGATTTTATAATTATTTATTTATAACTTTGACTGTAATTTCCAATTATTATTCTGAAATTTCTATGTCTATCATGTTGCTTATACAAATAAATACATTTAAATTTTAATGGGACGCGCCTTTGTTGTGACTTTATAAGTAGCTGGGTAGATACTATTTAGTTTTGTTCAAAGTGGTTCGTTGACATGAACAAACAAACTTAATCCTAAGTTTAACTTCCATTAATAACTTAGTATAATAATGATCAAATATAATAATACTATCAGGGTATGAAGAACAATTTAAGGTATAACAAGCGTGCACAAATGGAGAGACTGAATCGTCGAAGTGTGAATCGTTACGGTTCGGTGTGATAGGCGGCAACCGCAGGCACCTCGTAAAGGCGAACTAAAACAGTGGGTTCATTACTTTCATTGCCGAAGTTCTGTACTCCCTCATGCATTACTGGGGCTTTAAATTGAACTGTTTATGTATTCTGTAGCTACCTTCCACCGGGGACCACGCTTTACGAAGCTCACTGAATTATGTGCCGTGTTATAACTGGCGCATGAGATTGTTTTAAACAGTACACGCTTTATGATAGCTGGGTGCTAATGTAGGAATTCTTAACTTTGACCCTTATGTAATTTTCGTTTAAAAAATAACTCTTAAGGTGTGACTTGTGCATTGTGAGAGAAAAAATAACAGGTGCAACTGTAAAAGTTATTTGGTGTTATCTCTAAATTTCGGACCGAATTGATTATTGAGATAATTTATATTTTCAACAAGAATAACATAGGTGCTTGTTGTATGTGAAATGTAACGTTATTTGGTGGCAAATAATACTTGATTATACTTTTGCGATTAACTTAATGTCTTAAACTGAATGCTGCTCTAATGAAAATTACAGGTTGTAAGAGAAACACAACCGAACGAATCATTATAACTATGTAACACATTCAAAGGTAGCAGCATTTTTTAAGGGAGTCAGTGATCAGTAAATAATACGTACGTTGGTATGGTACGTTTACAACTAAAATGTTTTTCTATTTAAAGCAGCACAGTCTTGTTTTTAATAACATCGTTATCATTATCAGCGTTCGTTGTCCGCATGGGCGTTTAAAGTTACAGTCCGGCTGTTTATTCCTTTTTTTACTCTTCCATATAAATCTAATTATTCATGGCTGTATAGAAATCGAAACCCAATTTGCGTACATTCCCGATGCCATGAGTACGCGCCTACTTTCTCTCTTCATGCTACAGCGGGCTCGCTATGTCCACGAGTCAATGACTTGGACATTTGTTTTTGTAATTACGTTCGCACAACTAGCGCAAATCGTAAATTACAGCATTCACTAGCTGGCTTTGACACTGTAAATTATTCTGACCGACATAATTTGGGCACACGAATATATTCAAAGCAAAGGAAATTTGCAACCGCATAACAGATGGTCCAAAGAACCATGTCCTGATATACTGGCTCCTGTGGCACTCACTATTTCGCTACGTTTCTGTGTACAATTTGCTTACTAATAAATTATTTGCTTACCTGGAAATGTCAACACATAGTACGAGTATATGCATAAATAAAAGACAATTTATACTCACAATTGTACAAATTTGCAGAAGTGTTACTGTGAGTGACAATTTAAAAGCAATTAAGCTTGAAGCAGTTGTTTAGTTTCACCGAATGTAAAGTGTTTACTAAACATCCATCCGCAGAGCAACTTTGCACTAACATCCAACCCATTAACCTGGGCTTAGCTATTTATCACACAGGTGACCTCTTTTCCAAGTCGTCCCAAAGATAATTTAGGCAGCGTTCCTCGTCACCTTTAGGGCCAAAGTGTTACGAAATTGACTCTGCGAGAGCCCTCCGGGAAAAGCCCTGTTTCGAGGTCAGCGAACATTTTTGCCACGCATCCTCGTGAATATTATAAAGGGCAACCGCATTTCACGTGTTTCGGCGATACTGAAACCGTTTGATTCATCACATTTGTTAAGGCATTATGTTCTTGACACAGTATACCTTTTCAGCAGGAAATTTTCAACAGTTGTACCTACGTTTACCTTTCTCTTTACATAGAACTTTATGCTATTTTGCCGCAGTATAATGAAATATTTCAGTTTTCATCTCCGCTTTGCAGTTCAGGATCTAAATTCTTAAAGTACCTTCCTAACAGAAACATGAGGAAATTCAAAGAACTGATTTTAGAGATGCATTCTGGAGATATTTAAAGACAATGGAAGATTTGATCTTTGTTTCTTTAAAGTTGACCTCTTGGAAGTTTTAATGAGAATCCGCGTCCAGCCTACTCCGTCGTCCAAAAGGTAAGGTTACTTAACGTTAATTGGATTGCGTGTCAAACACAAAATTGAAAAGTAAAATAAATCAAGTCGGCCATTAACTGTATCTAAATATGCGTGTGTTGCCTCCTTGTGTACTCGAAGCACCTGTTTCGGAGCAGTAAAATTATTCCCATCAAAGGCTCTGCAGTAATCAAGTTATTGGAACATATTTATTGACTTCCTCGGCGCTCCCGTTACTTAGCCTCATATATTTTGTGTAGTATACATGTTTTGGTCCAATAATAATGTGTTGGCGTTTTGAGCTATTTTTGTTGTCGATTTTATTGTTGCTTAGGATCCAAACGCAGCAATACTTCATCCCTGTCTCCCCCATTTTCCAACATGGGGACAAATGGAAATTGTCACCGTTAGGGGTTCTGTTTGGACTGAGCCATGTATTTCGCATACAGTGAGGGGTAGCTATTTTATTAGCCCAGTGATCTGGCTTTATGAGTCATGTTTACTGTAATAAACTCGTTCGTTCTCTTCGAAATGAGCTTCTATATTGAAACTTATGCGCTGCCAATATCCAAGCTGGCGAGGTTGACATAAACTGCGTGTTACATGACCTGTTTAAATTGAATATACATATTTAACATAAACGACAATCAACACCGGCTTGGTTGAGAACTTATTGTAAATATTAAGTCAATTACCTAGAAGTAATACCCTGTTAATACTCGTAGTACCATTTGTTTGAGGTGGTAGAACTCTTGGTACCACCACATTGCAAATATTCCGCCGTGAAGCAATATTGTGCTAACATTATTGTATTCCGGTTGGAAGGACCAGCAGCCGGTAAAATTACTGGACCTAAGAGACATAACAACTGAGGTTTCAAGGTGACAGCGCGCGAATGTTAGCACTGGTGTTGCCGGTCGCATCTTATTACATTTAGAAAAAAAATTGTACAGTCGAATGGTTACTGTATGTAATAACATCCAACTACATAGCATAAGACAGACAAAATATGTAAAGTATTTGTTTTTAATTTGATCTCTGTTTATATTTCTCCACATTAGCCATAAGTAATTTTCTATTATGGTTATTACTTAGTAGCCTCGCAAGCATTCCTTTAGGTCCTGAGATTAATAATACCGGTTCGCTTCAAAGACATTACTTCGATATAAAGCAATTTAGTCAATGTTGCTCGTCAGTCACACGTCTTAGAAAGTGTCCCCGCATGCCTAGTTATCCGACAAGGCTTACCGCAGTTATCTGCGTAGGGTCGACGTCCTTGCGGACAACGGCAAACTTGCCTCAATTAATCAGCAACGCCTGGGAATAAGTAACGAGCTAAAGGCGGTTAACTCCACCGAAAATGTAGAACTTTTATTATAATTTTTTATACTCTTTTTTTATTGCGCTAATACCTACTTGGGTTAAACACCTTTTTACGATCTTATAAAAATTTTACTTCGTGTGATGCTATGCCTTAAACTTAGTTAAACTTTTTATATTTGTAATACAGCTCTTACTAATTTTCCTAATTTGTTGCCAGTTACGGCGGAAATATTATTCCATAAATTACTCTTCGAATTCACTTGATAGGTAAATAAAACTGTTTAAATCTGACAAGCTAGTCATAACTAGAATAACTTTGCCACCATTCCGCCATGTTCTTATCCCAGGCGGCTAATGGAATCCCTCGTCAGTCAGGTACCGCGTGACTGATGGGCCCCATCGACGTGATCAAGGGTTCTGACCAATCCCACCGCAGAACCGTCCGCTAATGCGGCAAAGGATTAATCAACAATTAATTTGCTTCATTTGGCTATAGCGCTATACTTGTTGTTTACATAGGAATTTGCTAATTACTATGTAATTGACTAATACATGTATGTGAACTGTGTAAAACAACATGTTAATTATTTACAATGTTTACATAGCTCTTCTATAATCTAGAGCTTCCGTTGTGGTTCGATTTTGGTGTAACTTATCTTAATTATATCCTTGTATAATATAAGTCCTGAAAATTTATTTCTTAATTAGTTACAATATATTTTGCTTTCGATATTAAACTTGAGCTTTCTAGTGATTTCGTGTTTTAATGTACTAATGGGTAATGCGAAGTATGAAATTATATCTAGCTTTCAAAATTGTTTTATACCTACCTGCGCTACGGTCGTCTGGTGTCAAATTATTCAAATGAGTCGCACCAAAGGTCACCGCACGTTAAGTCGCCAGGAACAACTCCCTTGAGAATGTTGTCTCTAGCACGTAATGAGTCTTCTTGCCGACCTTTTTTGTGTGACCCTCTTAGGACTTACCGCAATAAGTGTATCTTATACGCAAATATGACCTTTTGACACCCAAACTGGATCAGCGAAACCGTACAGAAATAGAACACAGATGAAAATATCGTGACCTTACGGGAAGCCTTACAATGTTTTCGTTCGTTAAGTCTCCTCATTGAATTGACGTATCGATTAAAACATACATAGGTACCTACTTAAAAAATAGGCAATATAAATTTCCATTTGCATATTATTTCGTGGCTTTACGACATAGTGTGAAAATTTGGCGGCACAGCAGTCCGCAGGGCGGTCGTTGAGCGTCGTGGCTGCGTCGTTGCGACACTGACGACGGCCGCGGCCCGGCGAGATGTGAAAATTATGCGGTTAGTGCACGACGTCATAAACGTCCGCTTCTACCACATCGTTATAATATGTTTCGCAGATACCTGTATGGTTATAGACATCCTTACTTATATGTAGAACACTATAATAATACTGCCGAAGTATTAGAGTTTTTTTATTAACATTTGTATATCAATTTTCTTACATCTTAAGTTAAAAACAAAAACGTAATACCGAAATAAATCGTAATCCAAACGCAATTTTATCAAATTGTGTCATTATTCGGATTAGGATACCGTTAATCTAGGTTCCTATCGTATCAATTCGTCTACTACTACTTTAATGGAAATAAACGGCTGGAAATTCGTTCCAAACTTCGTAAAGTTAGCAAGAATTAAATTCGCTTACACTTATTTCCAGTGAACTAGGTATTTTGGACAAAATGGTAGTTTAGGAACCTAGACGAATGGTATCTGAATCCTAATAATAACATAGTTTGATTACATTATATTTGAATTACGATTCAAAATTAATCGTATTTCGTTTGGTTGGAAAATTCTGTCCGCCGGACTCTTAACAAGTAGGTACAGACAGTGTGTAAAAGATCTATGAACTACGTGTTTGCGTAACGCGTTGCAAACAGCTCTCAGCTGTGAAGCCCTTGTTACGTTACCTGTGTTCTTGATTTTTAGAAATAATTGGTTGTGCTTGTTTCTTTTGAGTTTGTACAATATCAGAGCTAAAAAGTAGATTGTTCGTTTTTGGAGTACCTAATATACATTATCAAGTACCTACGTCTGTCTACCCAGTCTATCTGGCGGGTGGAGTTAGTTGAGTTCTTTGGTCCGATAATCGGATGTAACAAAAAACAATTGATATTTTTGTGTACTCAACAAAGTTGGCCACAATATTTATGTACTTACATAATAATGTAGTTATTGAAGGCCCGACTGTACAATATATTTTGTACAGTCTTTATACATCTTGCAGATAAATCTAACGATAAGAAAACCACGCAGTCTTGATGATGGCAGATTCTTAAAGTATTTTTATTTACGGATTTGTTTATTTCATACTAAGTTTAAGTTATTGGTTTCTGGTCGTTTTATTTTCGAAGAGTACCAGAGAATTGATTTGGGAATTAATATTATCTAACTGGATATTTATTTATATTCAAGTCTAACTTAAATATTATGACAAGGGCTTTATATTTATCGAGATATTATTCTTATTTAAACGGGTTCTATGAAATATCTTCAGATGCAGGATTATTGTATAGATTAAGTTGGTTTTACAAGATTTGCTTTCTATTCTATCTTGCATAAATAGCGTAACATTATATTCGTTTTCAACGAATAGGATTTTATTTAAATAAGAGAAACGAGCAGAATTACGACCAGTTGATCGCGTCTAAATAGCCACTTCGAAGTGGGAAGGATCCGAATAGTCTTTAAATGTCTCGCTTTGGGTTGGTCCATTTACTTTGAGGATGTTAAAAAGTTGTTCGGGATTTTTACATAGTTAAAATTTAGAATTTCTTTTTAAACACGTGAGATATACTGGGTTATTGTATCTTTATTTCATTTCATTTCATTTAATCATTTTATGTCCTAAGGAAACATTGAATGCCAGTAAATTTGTGTTGTTTAATTAAGTTTTTTTGGAGCTTTAAAAAAGTGTCAAATAAAATAAAGCGGATACTGAAATTGTTTTCATAATTTTGTTGGATGAAACAAAGAGCTGGAAATAACAATCAAATTTCAGGTTCATCACATAAACTGAAAAACTCTCATCAAAATTCACACCTGAATATATAAATGAAGGGAGATGGAACAAAACATGTGCACAGGGATAAAATAAAATCGAGTCCAATCTTTTTGGTGTTGTGAATGAAGCACGGAGCTAGGTACATAATATGTTCAAGAATCTCATTATGTTTTCATAGTTCTTACTAGGTGAGCTTAGCGGTGAAAGAAAAAGACATCTAAGAAAAAGGTATACCAACCTTCCTACCTCAATATTATTTTTTAAACAGTTCTGTTGGTAATATCATGTTTCAGTTGTTCCTGCCATGTGTTCGAAACTTCTATTTATGATCTAAAGTTGAAGACGTAGCCAACTATAGCAAAACTCTTGCGCCATATGCCGCGGAACATTCTAGAAAGGCGTGTTACTTGTTAGTTACTTAATAAAAGTTACCGTCGAGTGTAACATCTCATTATACTTACAGCTTGAACATGGATACGGCAGTTTTATGCACGAACTTTCTTTTTTTATTTTAGTAGCTTTTTTTAGAGGTGCGAGGATCTCTTAACATAATATTGTTCGCGGTAACAGTAAGGACGCTAATGCATAAGCTCGTGTCTCATTTGAATATTGTTGTGACTGAATGACGTAGCATTTATTTTACTTTTTCTTCATACACAATTTTAAAACATACTGAATGACTCAATGTTTCAAAAATGTTCGATGGTGTATTCTTTCTTACATACATATTTTCACGGCTGTCTCCCTTTATTGGAGTAAGCAGAGACAAGATTTCTACTTGCTACGATCCTGGCACACCACTTTCGCTTCATCTACGTTAATTAACCTCCTCATGCTTGATGGTCGGGTGTTTAGGGTGCTCTTAACCTAGCCTTTTTCGTTGTTATGTAATTCAGATTAGATGAATCTACACACATTCGCACATACACAATTTTGTAATTCAGATAAGATGAATCTGAATTACATAGTGATGATAATCGATGCCGTTTTAATTATAATGCCGAATGCAGTTATCACGGTTCCAGCGTACTTGAATGACTCTTAGACACGCCACGAAATATTAAATAAATCTATTTCAAAAATATGTAATGGTTGAATTAACCTACTTAGACTATAACAGTATAAAATAGGTACGTCTTAAGTTATATATAGTCCAATGAAAGCGTGCACAGATGTCGTCGTATAGCAATTCAGAGTTAAATTAACTGACATACTCGCGCATACTTAATGAGTTGATGTTAATTTTACGTAAGTTCTTAATGACACGTATTAGTGAGCGTTACGGTATAAACCTGTTTCAATGTAATAGGCTTTTGACTGTAACTGTCATATAAAACGAACAGTAATTGGGTACTTATTACTCGTGTCTACTGCTGATTCGTTTCGCTTTGTGCGTAGGTAAGTTATTTGCTTATGTTTATTTATTTTGATTTATTTGCCTATTTGGTTGAAACATTCAAGTACCTAATTGTGAAATTATCATCTTTCCGTAACAGGCTAGCGACTAGTATCTCCAATGTTGAGAACACATCAGTCGTGTATATATACACACATACATACCATCACGCCCGTATTCCCCGAGAGGTTAGACAGAGACGTAGTAATGTACACCCACCGTTCGCCGGTATGTTTAGGTCCCATGTAATAGGGGGAGAGCCTATTGCCATTAATCGGGCACAATTCCAAACTCCGAGCTGCTACTGAGAATTTTATAGAAAACCCAAGAACACTTTGCTCGATCTCGATATCGAATCCAGGACTTCTAGCGTAGCCATCGCACTGAGAACAGCTAGGGTAACGAGGTAGTTAATCGGTCGGTGTAGTAACAATTTATCTCGGTTACCGACAAAGTAACGTAACAAAATGAAATAAACACATAAAAACACAAATAAGTTCATCTTTAAGTTCTCTATTGGATTGTTACGAATTATTGTCATTATTATTGGTGATTTTTTCATGGGCATAAGCATAATTTAAATAATTAATAATGTCAGCGCTTCAAACATTCTTAATATAATTTAATAATACCTTCGCACATACATAATATGTAGGTAAATACCGAACCAGGCGCATTTGCCCATACCAGGCATTCCAATTAAATTAATAACACGACCCTTTCTTGTAACCAAGTATATGTTTTTTAAAGCAAAAGGAGAACGCAATCAGATTGAATTTAAAAAGGACGTCGCAATTGAGTCCTTCTCAGAATCTGCAATATCAAATTACTGGAGAAAGAGGAATTTAATCATACGAAACTCGAAGACACTGTGTGTAGGTTTTGATGTGGTTTGCGTTACAAGTTTGCAGAATGTGTCTGATAGAGTTAAAACCGTCTCAAAACATGTAATGTTATAGTTCCGTTTTTGGTTTTCGCATGGCACTTATATTTTTTGTATATTAAATTATAATTATTTTATGAGTTTACTAAATGCGAATGCTGATGAACTGCGATTCATTGGAACCATGATTGGATAATATTATGTATTCGATTTAAAAAAATATAAAATACATTTAAAAATCGTTGTCTACCTGTGCTAGCCAGATCCGAAACCCGAGCAAAACGACTTGAACATTTTTTTGGCAGATAAACGCCAGTACAACATTGCCCTTAAGGCCTACGCACACCGGGCTGGAATGGCAATTGATTTTGCTACCGTTCAGCGCACACTAGCCGGCACTGGCCTACCAAAAATCCCTTTCGATGCCATGGAATCCATTTAAAACATTGGAGTTTATGTCGTATTCTTTTATATACCACTAAGGTGGCAAACAAGCATACGGCCCGCCTGATGGTAAGCGGGTACCATAGCTTATAGACGTTTGCAACACCAGGGATATCACTCGCGCGTTGCCGACCCTGTAAATTAAAGAGGAATAGTTGGGCTGGCAACATAGTAGACATGCTGCCATGCAAGACAGCGGTTTTAACAAAACACCACCGGTTCCCACACTGCCAACAAAACGCTTCCTCGCGGAGCTCTGGCGACCTCGCTCACTGTTTGTAACGGAAAAATAGTACGGAGGTATGTTATTTGGCTACGATTTTCAGCAAGGTGGAGGTACTTCCCCAGACGGGCTGCTCCAATTTTATTGTGAGTGGAATTATTCGAATCCACTACGCCCTTACTAGATATGTTTGTTAAAAACTTATATACTCGTATTCTCTACCATTCCGTTCTGGTATGCGTAGGCCCTTAAACTTCTCCTTAATATCTCAATAACTCATCTGTAGGTAGGTATATATATTTCTTGGAATTGTTATCGTACCTTTATTCTCGAACTTAATTTCGTTATTACTTTCTGTTGATATAGTAAATTAATATTTAGTTAGGACATATAGAAAAGCTCTTACAAAAATACACTTTGTTTTTACTTGATTACTACTTCGGATCGTGAATAAAAATATATTAAGGGGCCCAATGACCATTGGGGATGTAGTCTTTGTGCTAGTATTTGTTAGTCACAGGCATTGCGGAGGTGCTTCACGCGGGGTGCTAGTGAGGTATCGGGTATTTCTTTATTATTTCAAAATATTCAAAGAAATATGAAAATATAAATTACGTCATTACAATTTTTTTGTTATAAAATTCATGACTAACTATTAAGCCGATAAATAGAAAGAATACAAATTAGGTTAAAAAAGGCCTATTTACTTCAATTATTATCCAAAATTGGGGCAAATAAAAAAAAATTAAACAATATAATTTGTTGAAATAAAACTACTTTTTACGGATTTTATCGCGTTGTATTGATATTATTTGATTCCCGACGTTTCGGATCCTTTACAGCATCCATGGTCACGGGTAGACTAAGTTGTTAGACGTCTTAATGTTACAATTACTAACAGCTACCTTAAATTTTTGTTAATATTCACGTAAGTGTCAGAAACCAGAATATAATTTGTTTGTGATGACCTTAAGTATAACATATATTTTTTATATGGCATACGCACATAAGGATTCCACTAGAAACTTCTTTAAAGCTAGGGTGTTTTTTGGATTTGAGCGATGTAATGTTCTTAAGCTTTGATAAAATTAAGAAGATAAAGTACTACCACGATACTTACAGAATATTTATAAACAATGACGTGTGTAAATAATAGCTGATCGTTATTGTGGCCGATGAAATTATTTCCATAAATATTTAAATATATCTTTAATCAATGAACTAAGTACATATGTGTAAATCTACTATTTTTTTAATAACTCGCTGACCCGTTTTGATCTATGTATATAATTGGATCGATCGAATTATATTCACATTACGAATTTTTGCTTGTTGTGTCTTCCTCCAGGTAGGTGCCACAATTTTTTTAAATTAAAAACTTAGGTAACTACCTACTACTACTAGTAGTAAGTAACTTAGGTACTTTTCCCTAAACAACTATTGGGTGAAATGTAATCCTAACTCTAACTCTAAATGTCAATTATAGTAATGGCGTCATAAATAATAAACAGACCCATTTTCGCATTATCTACTAATATTTTTAAGTGTAGGTAAAAGAAATATATATATTATCAGCTTTGTATTTTGTCAAGCATCGCTTGTCATTGTTACTACAAGGATGTAGTCACAGTGATAATGAAGTAACACTTCTTTGGTGTTACTCATCAGTATAATTCGCAATGAACTTTTATAACTCTTTCATAACTGTAGCAAAAAATGAGTCAAGTCGTCACATTAAAAAAGCGAGTATTAACGTTTTTCCCATGTGAAACGGCAATAAACTGGTTTATGGTCTCAAGCGCAGCTGAGCCAGTGGAAGATAATTATATAGCGGGCTTTCAACGTTATTTTTCAGTGTAAGCATTGTATGTGAAAAGCCGGTGACGAGTCGTGGCCGGTAATGGGGGTGCCGGAGCCGAGGGCTCTCGCCGCGACGGTATTGTGCAGTCACTGACAAGCCATTGCGGCTCTATTGTGGCTCACGTGGCCGTGTGCGCATCTGTTACCGCTTCAACGTTTTATTCGGCCAATACACCTGATGTAGGTGCACAAGCATGTGACTATTGAGTAACTGTCTAGTAGCCGGTGAGCACACGTAGGTATTGCCAACGTCAAGCGCGGTATTGTCACGATAGAGAACAATGCTACTCTGAAATACCTACCTACAGCTTTGTGCGAATTATTATACTTTGAGAACAATTAAATTCTGTCTTTAAATGCTAACTCATCTTCACTTTTATATTGAAACTAAATAATATTGTTCAGATCCCGTGCTTTTAATTATCTTTTATTTTGTTAAACTAGGTATGAATAGTTTGAGTTAATTAAAAGTTATCAACAACAGCTGAGCTGGAAATATATTCTCTTTGAGTAATCATTGAACAGTACTACATCACAATATTAATTACCTATTAATTAAGCTGCGTGCAAACTACTGTTCGTTACTAATTAATGCACTGAATATAAATAAAAGGACTCCAATTGTAACTATAGTTTCAATCAATATGTTATTTGTGTGCTATGAACAATGGCATCTAATGGTTCTGTTACTCATTACATTGATTGGCTCTAGAAATGATCATACTACCACAATAATATCGGAAATATAGTTCATTTTTAATAAAGAACGAGAGCGGAATGTTTATTTGTTGTCCCTACAATGTGAATGTCGTTCTAAATCCACGTTGGACATGTTAGACACACACGGCCGGCAAAGAGATGTTTCATTCACACACGAGTGAAAACTGAACGTGTACATAGTTTATCGTGTGTAGGGAACAGAATATTTACTGTTTATTAGTGCCACGTTGGGTGGCAGGATGCAGCGGTGTCCCGGGTGCGTTGTTTACGCGTCACGCCGCCCCAGCGTCGCCGAACGCCGGTAGCGATCGATATCGGGCCTCACTCGCTCTTATATTGAATTTTAATGAAGCACACCAACTTAAATAACCATACCCGGAGTTTCAGAATTCCCAAAGTACGTTAAAACTTGACGCTGGAAGTTTTCGCGCACTTTAAATGGTTTGATAACACTTTTAACTGTCAAAGCTCAGGCTTATTGTGTTTGTGTACGCTTGTAGTGCATACGTATTTATTATAAGTTTAGTTCAAAGCTTTGACATTTATAACGAATCGATTAAGATTTGTATCATAAAATTCTATCACGATATTATATTTGCGTAAGAATTCAATAAACAAAAGTTTATATCAGCCGATCGTTTATTTTGTTATTTGAAAAATGCTTCACAAGAAACCATTGTATAGGTACGCAACCACCATCGCAAACGGTTATTAAATTGTTGCCTGTAAAAAAAACAATACCACCCAACCAGATAGGGACCTCGCACCATCGAATCAGATTTAATATCCGCTGATATGGAAATTCAATGCGATGCCCCCAATAGAATATTAAGAATCGATATTGTATTATCGTGGGATGTAAAAGTCGTACTGTGTTATTTATTATCATAGTCGTAACCGCAAGCTGTCACGGGATCACTTCTCTCGCCAATCCTTTGAAACAATAATATATTCTCTACAATAGTTTATATAATTACGAACGAGTAACAAATATTATTAGGTTAATTAATTCAACAAATCGCATTATAATATCTTAGTTTTACATAATCTCTACGATTTATTCGTAGAGATTATGTATATGTTCACAAAAGTTAATATATTTTTTTTAAATATCATGCAAATTTTTGTTTGCAATTATCTCTATTTTATATATTTATCTCTTTATTGAAAGGTAAAGCATAG
The DNA here is from genome assembly GCA_910591435.1 of Acronicta aceris. Classification (NCBI taxonomy): domain Eukaryota; kingdom Metazoa; phylum Arthropoda; class Insecta; order Lepidoptera; family Noctuidae; genus Acronicta; species Acronicta aceris. Next base: position 12,243,618 of record OU342768.1, read on the forward strand.
ACACTATAAAGTTTTATATCTTTATGCTGTCACTGACGACCCCTCGTGGTGCTCACGACAATGTACTTCTGTAGGGTTTAATGACTGTAAATGCGGGAGATGAAGGATTGTGAAGTGCATTCAAACGAAAGAGATACAAATGTCAAGTCTCATAAAACGGGTCACTGCGGATGGGTACCAGTTGTTGGCCACGTAAAGCTGAGTATTGTCTGCGCGCGAGTTCAGCGGTTAAGAGTGAAGTTAAGAAAAACATACTATTCACCAATGACAATAAATAGTTAAAAAGACGTATTATATCATTGCTATTCACTGAAACCGAGTCTCTACTGAATTGAATTCAATTTACGCAAACATGACGCGTACTTAAGAAATCAGAAAAAGCTAAAACTTATCGAGCCAGAAATTCAGAATCGATTAGAGCGAAAATGGTCGGCATCCGTACTTACCTAAATCTCAACGAGTCTGCTCATAGCAGTTTAATCTATAACAACGGCCGGAATTTCAAACTTCCAGAATCATTGTACTCAAGTATTCTTTGTAGCTTTTTGTTATTAATTTCGAATCGCGTATATTATTGTTTTAAGTAACGTTAATAAACGTTAAAATATGAAAGAAAAATAATAATTATATACTTTAATGTATGTACAAAATGCAAGCCATCTCTGTCGTCTTAAGTTCGTTATTACAAAGGTTGGTACATATATGATAAAAGTCACACGAAGTAAATAGAAGCTAAAGGTACCATTATTTAAATAAACAGTTATTTAAATACGATAACAATTTTGGCATGCTGGACGAATGGCAGTTCAAGCATAAGATTGTAAAAATGTCTTCGTGTTTCATACAAAATATGTTTAATTTTTCCACTTTCGAGCCTTTTGCAGCGGTTGGGCACTTGGTTACGGCTATATACCCCTGATCGACAATCCGTGACTAAAAGCATTATATGAAACTCATTCTAATAAATAGTGTTCACATAAATATTAGAAATCATTTCCGTTTTTTCTATTGCCACAATTCCAATTGTTCTCTCCGCTCTATGATTACGTTTATAGTTTACACGCAACTTTGATAAGCTACCTATAGATGTTCGCGTCTTCCTCGCTTTCCACCTAAAGTGGTTCTACACTCGAGCGAGCATACCACCTTCACCTTTTTATATTTACGTTCCCCCTCAGCACTGAGGTTCGTTTAATTGCATTAAAAAGCTTATTATTCTATGCTGTTTTTGCCTTATGACGCTGTGTATGTAAATTGGAAAATTCTTGTGAAAAATAGTGACTGTGCGATAAAATATGTCAGCGACTTTGTTTTCTCGTTTATTCTGGTTTACTTTTGAGGACCCCACTAATATTGGCATTGTTTTAATATTGGTTAATTAATATCTATTGATTTTAACTATCTCTGCCTAATTATGAAAAAGTTTATATTAATTTTTTATCGTGAAAGTACATACGTAATCAACACGACAACTCATGTTATCTCCATTTCATCACAGCTTAGGTTTAAATCTTTATACTTATCACAAGTCTCACCATTTACTTTGAAGTTAAATGCAAGACAATAATGCTATAATTTAAAAGTAAGACGTGCAGCAGCGTAACAAAACAAAGCTTCGAAGGAAGCACACGAGAACCCATTTGTACGTGAGAGTTGACTGAATATGACCATTTAACCTGCGCCGTTCTCCTTCCAGTTGTTAAAAGGAAAGCATTTTTCAGAGAGCTGGGTGCGCGAGCCGGGTGCAATTTGTGCTACCCGACGTCGCCATAGCTGCTTGAATACAATTGCGGAATGTTACCGTTAAATTACGCGAAAATGTTATTTATTCACGGGACGACGGATCGATTCAAGTTTGTGATCCGAACGTCTCCCGAATGCTTTGAATTTCCTCTCACTATAAATTGTTTTCTTTGTGAAATATTTCGCGTAGTTTGTTCCTTTTAACAGAATTTGGGAACCTAGTTCGTGCTATTTTTATTATTGGCTTTTTGTTATTTTCACATTTTGTAACATAAAATGAACACGCGCGTGTCAGTATATGTATATATCCCTCGGTTTTGTTTTATATATTTCCCAACTGTTATACTTTAAAGTTGTTCTTTAACATAGATCATGATTTCGGAACGAAAGATATGATCTATGGTACTATTTCTATAATACGGAGTACATATTTATTGTCAAAAATATGTTTAATTACTATAAATTAATTAATAACATTTAGAATGATCATCGGGATTTATTTTATTAATTTAATTTATATAAGACAGTCAGTTGATATAATGTTTATCGACTTAAAGCTTAAGGTTAATAGATTTGTTGGTTTTCAAACTTGCATAATTATCCTATGATGTTTTAAGATGGTTCTACTGAATTGTATCTTATTATTATTGCTAATGTTTATAGATATTTGGCTAAAATGTATGACGATCTGTGATTGGTAGAATATGGCGCCTTATTGCTAATATGGTGCTATTGTTTGGATAAAGTATAAAAAGGGAGGTATTCCTCAAAATCGGTTAGTTGCAGTTAGTAGTTACAGTTACAGTTAGTCAAAGATCGGCTGCTGGTTGTTAAAGTTAAGGATTCTGATTGTTACTATACTGTGTTATTATGCCACTGTTACTATGCTGTGTTATGTTACTGTTTGATACAAATTATGTTTAAAGAAACTTTATTCTCAATAAAACATACACAAATGTCACTTACTTGAGAACAATAAATTTATGTTTACAGTATAAAAAGGTTCGACTTCACCTCTATGTACAGTTTCACAAACACGACCCACTCAACGCATTCATTTCTTTTAAATTATGTGATAGTTGTTTTGTGTTGACTTAAATATCAAATGAATATGGCTATGGAGTTTCTTGCCGGTTCTTCTCCATAGTAAACTATTTGGAACCGAACATTAATGATCAGATTGAAATATATTACTCTTTCCATTGAGAAATATATTACGTTAAAATCGATTTATGCATTGTTTCATTCCTTATATCTCCAATAATTATTTTATTAGCAGATTAGCAATAACTGGGTCACATAGTTACGACTTGATAATATCATAATCCTGACATTTACATATTTCTATCTAGATTATATATAGCCCCTTTCTGACAACAGAAGTGGGATGGAATCCAGATGAGTCCACATTACATGTAAAGCAATGCCTTCACTGAATGATATAAATATTGTATATTAATTAATGAATTATCTTGTTAATTAATTATTGTCTTATGTTAATTTTCCCGTAATCCACATATTCAACTTTGGTTTATGTATGCTGGACTAGATAAATACGACGACTAAATAAATTCTGTGCCAACACAAGTGTAGATAAGGTGGTGCCATTTTTTCAATGTAACAAAAACTATTAAATAATTGCTTTTCAAGGTTCAGTAGAAAGTGATCATACCATATATAACATCATACACAACACGCAAAGTTTGCGGCAGGAAAAGTAACGGTAGAATGTTTTTAACACATTTTTGTATCGCGTACGTATGTTTTTCGAGTTCATTCGTCCAATGGGCGTATAGCTGATTCCTTAATATATTTCTTTGCAGAAAACACTCGTCTTCAGACGTGTTTACTGACAGAGAGCAAAGTTCCGAGAGCAAACTAAAACTGCTGACGTCTTATGATTTTTTCCAGTTCTTTTCGTGTGTCTTGAGTTCTTGTGTGTTTTGTTTTGTGTGTACGAGAGAACGAGGGTAGAGTATTTTTTGCAACGATGATTTTTATAATTTAAGTAAGTATAGAGAGTTGTTGGCTTAGTTGTAAACTTCAAGCCCTATCTTAAATACCTACTGTAGTTTTTGTCTTTTCAAAAGTACCAATTCAAACACTTTAAGCACCTATTTTACTCCTGGATGCGTGTGGCAAAGGACCGAGCTAATTTGTAGGGAGGCCTACACCCAACAATGGAAAAATGAAGCTTGGATGATGATAGCGAATTGAAATTAAACATTTTCACAGTAGGGATATAAAAACAATGTTATTTACTGTTGCTTACCCTAATTTAATCTCCCTCAAATTCCGCAGCAACTCAATTGGCAACGCAACAATAATATCCGCAGCACGTGGATTTTCTTTGCTTACTCTTTCAAACTCGTAATATTACTCGAGCGTTCTCCCTCCCGAACAACCCTTTTTGTGTAACGCTCGTATTTTTCAGTGGCGAGCGAATGGAACGCAATTTGTATAACTCGTAGGATTCGCTTTTTTCTCGTTATGCTCGTACTAGCTATGTGGCTGTAATAAACTGAGATTTCAATATTTTTGTAATGATGTCTATTAATTGTATCGCATAGTAATATTATCGTAGTTTTATTAGAGATCTAAGAAATAATTTTATGGACGATCTTTAACAGCTTAAAAATATTTTTATACTTTTAGGTGAAGCGTTCGGCTTAATGAATGTTACGTATTTTCTATTATTTATGATTACACCAGAGTTCACTTTCAAAAATGAGTTAGTGGCGATAGTCTTTCCAATTTCTGTAAGATATAGTAATCCGATGTCCAATGTCGTACGTTCAGCAAAAAGAGTTAGCTCTTTTGAAAGAATGATCCACACTCCTAACATGTCTGTCTCATCTTGTCATCTATCCGTCGTTGTTGTCTTTTTCTGGCACAGGATAGACACTGCATGTAATCCAAGAACAATGAGAATCCTGAATCGAAAGTGACAGGATAGATTGATGATGATTCAAATGACAACTGAATAGTGCAATTAATAAAACATAACATAACATAATCAATCCATTACATTGTCCCACTGCTGGGCACTGGGGGTCTCCTCTCAGAATGAGAGGGATTAGGTTATAGTGCACCACGCTAGCCTAATGCGGGTTGGCAGACTTCATACGCCGACGAGAAAATCTCTCAGGCATGCAGTTTTCCTTCACCGTGATAGCGCGTAATAATTAACTATTAATGACTTTGAAAAGTCAGAGGTGCGTCCCTTGGATTCGAACTCGAGACCTTTGACTTGACAGTCCTATGGTCATATCACTAGGCTATCACTGCTTAATTGCAATTAATTTTTTTCTCAAAATTTATAGTAATGAACGTAGTAATCGTAATTATCTTAGAAGGTTCAGATTATACCCGTTTATTGTTTATTAGCTTTATGTTGCCACCGGCATGGAACGGCTTCTGGCATTTCATTAGAGGTGGCCGCAACTGCTATTAGAACCTACAGCACAGGTCCCGGGTGTGTCTAAGTGCCCCAATACGTTTATCTCGCGTGGGAGAAGATTAATTTAGTTTATTGTGGTGCGCGTATATTGAACTCGCGATGGCTGTGAGGTCGCGCGGTTCGTTGCCCGCTCCGCAACATCACGCTGATTTGCATGTTTCTTACCGATTTCATGCTCTCCTTGTTTCTTTGTTCATTTATTTATTTCTCAGAATCGTGACAAACCGAATTCGTTGCATGATACTGACGATGATTCCTTATAACGTTGTTATTTTCATTAAAGTGCACCCTTTGTCTCAGAGCTGTAAGTGCACGTTTCTATGCGTCACATCGTGTTAATGGATTAAACTACATAGAACATTTAATAGAAAACGAGTGTTCGTGTCTGTAAGGTTTCGTTTCGAGAACTGCAAAAAAACTTACAAGATTCATTATAATGGTAGAGTGATACGAATGAAGTGGCCGGTGCCCCGAGATCGTGTTCGCGGTTGTTGGCGTCTGATTAAATCTGTCGGGTGCAAGTGCGGTAACATGCGGTCACCGGCGACGACCTCTGGCGCCGCACCACACCACGGCATGCGGCACCTCGCCGCGCCGCCGCCGCCCGGCGGCGGCGCCCGCACACCAGAGCATTCCCTCCAAAGAGTATATAATCGCCTGCGTGCTTAGATAATTTTCGTTTCTAAATAAACTGAGCCCATTGTACCTACATCTATTATTATATTACCTACAGAGTTTTAGATCATAAAATGTGTTAAGTCTATTATATGCAAAATATATGGAAGAAAACAATTGTCAAAATGTCAACGAATGACAGCTGGAGGTACTAATCTTGATCTTGTCGATGTCATCGTTTATTAATTTTTTATGTATGTGCGCGTATGTCAAAAACATGGTATTGTGTGCGGACTTTCAAACAACATATTTTTTTCATACAACTTTCAGTCTCCTTTTCTCGTTGAATTTCCAAAAACCCTTTTTTCGTGCTCACCTACAGTGCAAAAGGAACCAGCATGCAAACTTTCAGGGATCTAGCTCATATAGTTTCGGCTGTGCGTTGATACGTCAGTCAGTAGGTCAGTCAGTCAGGTTCTTCTTTTTTAAATATAGATTTATATGCAGGTATAAGTATATACTTCAATTTATTTATAATTTATAGGTTTAATAATATAGTGGACATCTCTTCTCCGTCGTGATTTTAGATTACTACCTAAATCTAATATCAGGACGGAGAAGAGATCTCAATACGGTGTCTGATATGGAAACACCCTAATAAATAAACACAAAATAGACACGAAACACAAAAAACAGCGACCATATTGTGTAATGTTGCCAGTTAAAACACACGAAAAGTTTTCACGACAGGCTTAGAATAATCCATAGTGCTGTATGAAATAAAATTAGGTGATAAAATTAATGAAATATAATATAAATGTTCTGTAAAAAAATATTAATGCGGAATTAAATTCTAATTAAATATCATCTATGTTTATTAGTAGTATGACGGTTGAGAAAAGAGACATCTATCGATGTAATCGAAACTATAGGGTATCAGCGTTTCTCTGTTAAGAAAAGTAGATGGCGCTCCGTTCTTTTCTGAATTTGGGCATGTTTTAAGTTTTAAAGTTCCCCCCTCCTCTGACACCCTCACTGAAATCAGACGTCACTACCACTTCGTGCACTCCTCCAAGGTTGATTTAATAAAGACAGCCACTTTGAAGGGACGAAATTCAACTTGTTTGTATAAATGTTCGCCATGCACCGGTGCACTAACTCAGCGTGCTAACAGTGCAATTGTATAGAACTAGACTCGCTCCCAGTTGCTTAGTTTACTGTCCAAATAAATATTCCAGGACGGAGGCGAGTGTGCAACTGAATTAAATTTTTCACAAAACTGAGCAACGGCAATAAAACGTCCAGGAGCCCTTGCGGCGACCGGCGACTATCAAAAACTATCTGTGCGCGCTCGCTTGCATTAAACTTGCTAATTAACATACTCACCAGTGTACCACATTTAAATCTTTAATGGCCTTCCTAAAGCTATGCGGGTAAAAGTGTCGCTTCGTTACGATATTTTATTCGTACGATTCAGCTGAAGCGATTTATTCTATTAAGGCATTGGGAAAAATGGCTCTCATTTTTATTTTTCAAAGAGGGTGACACGGGGCGGTGAGCCATACCCAAATTTCGTTATTATTATTTGGCACCGTGAAGATTCACGATAACGTGAGCTTGTGAAAAATCTAATAAAACAGAAGTGCGGGCGTTCAGATTGGAAATATCGCCTAATGCTCTGGTCCGGGTGCGGAACGCGAGACGCCGTCGTGGAAATTATTTCGGACACAAAGGAAGGCGGCACCTTCTACGTGGTCGCATCACTTATCACGATTTGATCCACTTCTCTTTAGCCGTTGTTTATCAGATGTCGAGCTACTTTGTTCATTGTGGGACTGTGATGTAATTTTTTGATCAAAAATATTATTTAGAAAACGCTTCCAATTGGAGTTAACTGGAGTGGAATAAATAGTTCATATGAAATATGCGATTAACGCTGTGGAAGTTCGATTAACAATTCATGGAATAACACTTTATGTTATTAATATATTCATGCTTAAGTTTGCTATCGCACACGCACGGGCGCGGGCGTAAGTCAATGTTTGTACAGAAACGTTAGCGTGTCTAGTTAATAGGTACCTAGTCGGTGTTGGGTAGAGTAAGTGATTCCTTATTAATTGTACAAACTAGGGAACACTAAATATAGTACTTTGGGGCTGAATTATTGGTGAAATAGTTGGTTCAATTTCTTGGGAAAGTGTTAGGTAGGTAATATTTGGGGAAAGAGCTACTTACAGCTTCGAATCATATCCAGTGAAAAGTAACGCTTGAATACCATCTCACCTACTTGTCTAGATATCAAGAAAAATAAAAATTATTAACAAATTAACCATTCGGAAACTGCGTAGGAGTTATGAGTTCTTGAGGGAACTTCAGTGACCCAATTTCTAACTAGGTGCTCTGGTAGCTCTGTGACAGATGAGGATGTCTAAGATATACCTACGTATACGGGTAAAATATTAGTGGTATTAATTTTAAGTACATAAAGGGTGGTTAATTACAATATAATATAAGGGTTATGCTCATTAGTGTAGTCTTAGTCCTATTTGTGTGTACATTTTGCAATAAATAAATAAAATAATAGGTATAATATTCGAAACACTCACCAAAAATGTGTACCTTATGGAAAAAATAATTCTCAATATTAAATATCTGTGGTGCGGTGTATTTAACGCAGGACGGAGTTCGAATTCTACCCGAGATGGAATTTTCGAAAAAAATTAAAAAATCTGTTCTATAACATCTCTGCGCCATAACAAACAACAAGGAACTTTTCATGAGGGCACGGGTGAAGCATTAACTACTTATTATAATACTCAGGCATGTTACATTCCATTACAGCGTTTATGAACCTTCATACATTACCGTGCCTCTTGACGCGACTTGGAGTATGTACGCGAGCTTTTAATTTTCGTGATAAATTGTATTAATATCAAGTGTACGGTTTGTATGTCGAGTGTATATTTTTCCGCGAAACTCTTTACTGGTACGAGCGAGGCAACACTGGTAATATTCAAAATTAAATGCAATTTTTAATATCACCCTTTGCGTTCTATTTTCGCTATCGAGTGCTCAGATTGTATCGATGTGTGACTTTATAATATGTATTAAAAGAATTGAAAGTGAAGGTTATTTTTAAGCAGTACTTAATATAAAATTGGTTTATATTGAACAGTTAAATTAATCAATGTATCATGCTACAATTCCGGTACAGATAAAGTGCCAGGAGATTATTATCTTATGAAATACTCTTGTATCGTCACCTTCACAATGTTTATACATACTTCTTCAAAGATTTTCTTTTATAGAGTAAAGAAAGAAATATGTTAGGAATAAATAATATGTGAAAATTAGCTATTTGATCGAATCATGACCCAATCACCTAGAAGGTGCTTTGGAAATATCTATCTCTATTATCTGCAATAAAGACTATATTTATTGTACTTTAATGTAGTTAAACACAGTCTAATAAAAAATCTTCAATGTCAACAATTACCAAGTATGGACTCCTGGATCTAGAGTAACTATGTAGATAATGTTTACACTATAAATATGGTCGGAGTGTAAAGTAAAGAAAGATTCCAGGGCGGACCATAAAAGCCTCTTACCGTTCGTCATAGTCTGAATATATTAGAGCTATATATTATGTGCAGAGGTTTATCCAGTGAAGCAAACGCCGTAAATGTTTCTAGTATCAATATCTTTCGGGTTTCCTTGTGTACCTTACAATATTTTGTGTGTTTTATGTTTATGTTCCCCGTCGCCAATTTTTGAGGGCAAGAGTATTTTACGGGACTTCTTTTCTTGCTATACGCGGAATGTTTGATCAAAATGTAGTGTTTTATCAACATTGCAGGCGTTGTCGTTTGATTTTAACTACTTAAAATCACTTTCTCTTACTTAGTTCAAATACACCGCCATTTTACATTATTGCTCTGCTATTCTTAGAACCTGGCGAGCTCCTCTTTTGTTTAATTTTAAAAGGTTAGTAGTTAACGAGTTTTCTTTAGGAATATTTCTAGCCGATTACTTTATTTTATAAAAGTTTTCCTTTGTAGAACTATTTAAATAAAAGCTATAATTAAACGCTATAATTTTTACGCCCAGATGGAAATATTTAAAGTGTTCAAAGAGTTAAAAAAATAAATTTATTTAAGAGTTTGAAGCCAGTCTGGTGTGCCGTTATTTGTGTTTCTTAATTACGCCGTAAAAATAAATAGCTTCAGAGTAAATAACTTGGTGAGAAATGAAAAAGGTTTGCTAACCAATTCAACTGGATTATAAGAGTTTTTGTCTGTGCCTACGTGACATACCTATGGATGCTTGAGCAAATTTTGTCTCAATTACATGGCGACAACCTTAATCCTAAACGACATACAATTCAATTCCAAACTTAAATTGTTATGCATGACTTTCCAATTTGTGGGAATCGTTTCCCAGCAACACGAGTTAACTACATATTTATGAGGGCGGTATAAGTTGGAGCGGAGAGAAGAATATCTGGAGTGAAGTGGTATGTATTATCATATATGTACATACTTTGTAAAAAATCTGCGGGTAAGACGTGAACACGGCGGGCGCAGGATGAGTCCCGCGAGCCCCGAAGCACTCGCCACGCCCGCGCGCTGGCTACTGCTCTACCTAACAAAACTTGAAACAGCTTTAGTTTTCCAGATCATTTTCATCCCTATAAAACTGTATTTAATTAGATTAGGTGCCCCAAGCCGTATACGATAATATAATTTACTAGCTTTACCCTTCAGTTTCACCCGCTAAAAAATTACAGACTTTCATACGAACTTTCACGCCCCTTTTCACCACCTTAGGGGTTGAATTTCCAAAAATCCTTTCTTATCGGATGCCTACGTCATACAATGAATACACCCTCCAAGTTTCAGGTCCCTACGATCAGCGGTTTAGGCTGTGCGTTGATCTGTCAGTCATTCAGGACAAAGCATTTTATACGTATATAAGAAGATAATTCAGCTAATTGCAGTTATTTACTATCCAAGATATAGGCTTTCGTTCATAATGAGAGTAATCAGACTACTACATCTAGTAGATTGGTAAAGCCTGCTTACAACAATAAAGGCATAAACACACATAAGTGCTAAAAGGAAAATCGAATAAAACAGAATCAATGTCATTTATTTAATCAAATACTTACGTTAAACGTGATCGTGCATTTATGAAGTTAAGTAAAGGACCCAGGGACTTAATGTGACGTGGGTGGCAAATGAATATGCGCACGCGTCGTCACCAGCACTACGAGTTCGTTCACTCGCACTCCCACGCATACGCCCGTGGTTCGCACTGCTGTGCTGTCCGGGAAGCTACGTTCAACGAACACAATTATGAACCTATTGTATTGGACACGCTATCAACTTTATAATTATAGATATCGTGCAAACGATTTGCCGTGAAATAAATAATGTCGGTGGCATTGACAGACAATTGTTACCTTATTTCTAGTTTTTATTCCGCTTTACACTTGGATTTTCTCCTGAATCGTTGGTCACAAACACCCAGACCCAATAAGTATAAATATTGAATGCTGTCAAGAATCCGAAAAGACGGGAATTTAATAGTAACAATAAAATCCGTAAAAAGTAGTTTTATTTCAAGCATATATATTATTGGTCATAAAAATTAATAATAATTATATCAAGCAATAACTGACAGTAATAGAATTTATTGCTGAACGTTATTCGGCCTTAACCATGGCTGGCTCAACTTGATTTAACTCTTAATGATTAAACGGTAACAAGATACGAAGCCAGGGTTCTTATTCAATATCTTTGAATTGTCTCGTTCGGAATGATACATCACTCTCGAAACTTGCTATCAATCATTCAGCACTGTCTGCCGGCAAACAATGCTTTATTATCATAAATGCCGTTATGTCACGCTGTATGACATTACTTGCATGTATTACGTACTTATGTATTGAAAGCGGGAAATTGAACGCCGTTGAAAGCTTTAGTATTGAAAATTACAACATTTTTGTGTTCGTGCGATTAAATAAAACTGTTGCACTTCCGTAAAAGCGTATCTTCACATGTGTTGTTACCTTGTTATTTCAATATTAACATGGTATTCGATTGTTTAATCAAAACTCCTTCAGCTGCCATCGACGGCAAAGAATCGTCCATTCTACTTAGAATTCGACAGAGATATATTGAAGCAAGAATTTGTATACTACATAGATGGAATACACATCGAATAAAGCCAACTAAAAGTTTTTCCAATATGACGTGTAAAATTGGGTTGTTGGTCCCATATTTATAGCGGCTACCGCGATAAAGCCACCAGGATTGATGGCCATCTAAATTGGCCTATTGACAACTGACGTCATCGATTTTGGAGCGGCGGTGACGTCGACACGTCTACACTCGATGCCGGTCCCGTGATGAATGTCGTTTTACTGAGGGTTGATCGTTCCACCCGTACGCATGCGACCAATATTCCACCAAAATACTCACGTGCTGCCACAAATCACGTAAGCACTCGTAAATAACCGAAAGACGAAGGGTGCGGATGCCAGAATTAAACCCCGTTCCTATTAGGACAGTCAAAATGTTATCTTAACGGGTTCTAATTCGCCTATATCGTTAGGTATATAATTATATAAGTTGAAATGATAATAATTGACTGAATGAAGATTTTGTCTTCCAGTATTAATGTAAGCTATTGTATGGCTATATCTATATATTTTGCACCTAAATAAACAAAGTACCCTATGTTAAATAGAAAATAGGAATACTTTATAAATGTATCATAAAAGACATATGTAGATAAACGTCCGAATGTTCATAAATCAACGTAGACAACTAGTAGTTGGCGATTAATCATTCATTTATTATCACTCAGTTTGTATTGTTTTATACTGATGCATACATTTCGAATAAAAAATGATGGAAATATTTTCTTCTTTTTTTCAAATCCGCGAATATGGTTTAACGAACGTTTCAAATTTAAGAGATGAAAACGCATTACGCCAGTTCAGTCTGGTTCAACAACTGTTCGTTTTACCCCACTGTCCCAGAAGGAGAAGAAAAAGGTTTAAATTAAATTTATAGCAATTTTGACACCTCACTGACCGATTCAATGTACTATTGCATCAAAATTGTGCAACTTGTATGTGAAGTATGTCGAAACAAATCTCACGAATTTAGATAGTTTCGATTATTGACATGTAGCTTGCTTAACCAATGTATAAATCTATTATTTTGTGGAGAATAATATATTACAAATGTCTGAAGCTTTTGCTAATAACAAAAATACAAGTGAATATTCTTGAGAGGTTTCAGCTTTTCATCTGCACATTCTGAATGAAAATACAGAAAGTTATTTGTACAAAGTTTTCCTGTAGGTTTGTAGTTACATGAAGAATCACCCAGTACTAGATAATTTCAAACCGTTTGAGGACTTGAATGTCGACTAAACAAGGCAATAAATACTTTATAGGATTCCTGTGAGGCACAAAGGCGAATAGCGTTGCACTTGCATTTTATTGCTCTACCGCCCGTTCTACGATGAAGTGGAGCTCCGACAAAGTAAAGATGACAAAGAGATGTAAAATGTCATTTAACCTTTGTCGTGCTTAGACATCGTGACTCTTGTACTTACGTAACAATAATGAGGTTTTAATACAACGTCACTGTAATAGATCGAATCCTGTGTTGGGTAATCGACCGGTATAATTTCCGTGCTGAACTTGGAGTGGAAAAAACGTAGAGTAGGTTGTTTATCTTGCGCAACTTGTAGAAATCAACTGAGGTTACTGCGTTGTACTCATGAGCAATGTTAATAACTCACACAGGGTACATACACGTGTTTTTAAATGACCAAATACACCTTGGGCACAACTCCTTTCTCTGAACTTTGCTTCAGTGCTATTTCCCCAAGTAGACGTACTTATTATTACTGAGTAATATTTTTAGATAACTATAAAAGTTTGAGAGAATCGTGATTGATGCTATTGAGTTATAGCATTGTTGTCTTACAAATTATTTCTCATTGTTTCAGGTAAAGTAAAGGATGGAGATTGGTTAATTAATGGATCACTGAGTGCGTGTGAGATGCAGATGATATTATATTGAAAAGCTGACAGCCAACAAAATTTCTAATCTGATTAATGGTAAGGTGGACTAGTAGCAACGATTAATTTTCTTCACGTACAATCAATTCATCACGCTTATTACCTTTATTGTCGAGTGCCTAATATACTATAAAGTCAAAAATAGAAATCATCGATACACGGACACATGGTACAGTGAAAGTTACCAGAAAAATGGCTCAACAAAATCAGTTCCCGAGATATCTCCACCAAGTGATTGATGTGGCGGTCGAGTCCGCTTAATTGCGAGGCTTCATCATTTATATTGTAGTCGTTTAATCACGGCGAGCAGTGGACGCTATGAGGTCTAAGATAGCGTCGCCTCGACACTTACCATCATATTTATTGGTGTCACAAATTGTGGGCATTTAGCGACACTGCTATCACAAATAAGGCTGTAATTAAGTAGTACCTATTGGTTGTCGGACCTGTATTCTTTGACCGCCAAGTCCTCTAGTATATTCTCACTCACTCTAGTATACTCTCACTGCTGTATGTAACACCAATTTATTTTATACTCAAACTCATTACGTATACTGTATACATTTGATGGCTAAGCCGTGATTGAATATTTAACACATACTAATTAAAACAAGGACATATGTTTACCTACATCAATTGGTTTCATGACCGTCATTAATTAGGTATTTCCTTGCTCATAAGTAAGCTGAGTAGGCTCCACCATGCGATGTCAAATTAGAGGAATAATTTGAAAATTAATTTGAATGGCTTAACGACTTTGTTGGTATTTTTTTTTTACATTAATAGATTGTTTTTAACGTTCCTTGACCCTCATATATTCCTCAAGAAATCATAGTTTTAATAGAAACGATTTCCATTCGTTCGTCTGCTTTCTACATATCATCTCTACAATAGTTTCAGTGACTTATTTTATGTGTGACTGGGGAGTCGTAACTTTTTAACATTACATATGTATGTGCGATATCACAGCCGAGTTTGTCATCAATAAAAATGTTACTTGTAAAACTTACTCAACTTTATCTGTACTTATCTTAAATACCAAAAAATAAACTAATCAAAATTGGAGATTTGTCTATTTGATGTTGCATAAGAGGCATAGTTTCCTAAAACCATTTTTATAAGTAAGTAGTTATTAGTATGTTCAAGGGTTAGTTACATACACGTTATTAAACGGTATTTGTCAATTTCATATACAATTCTAGTATCTTAAGTCTGGCGGACCGAATTATTCATACAAACGTAATACCAAAATATATCGTAATTGTCAACACAATTATATCAAATTGTGTTATTATTCGGATTCAGGTAATGTTAATCTAGGTTCCTACACTACCATTTCGTCTAAAATACTTCACTGGAAATAAATGTAAGCGAATGTAATTTTTGATAACTTTGTCAAGTTTGGAACTATTTTCCGGTCGTTTATTTCCAGTGAAGTAGTAGTAGAGAAAATGGTATTGTAAGAACCTAGATTAATGGTATCCGAATCCGAATTATAACACAATTTGATAAAATATTGTTTGGATTACGATTTATTTCGGTACCTATTACGTTTTTGTGGGCAATTCAAGCTCTGCCGGACCCTTAATTAAGGAACGAATACAGGCCATTAATTAAAATTACAGATTCATTAGCTTAGAATAATTAATTCGAAGCTAATTATTTACTGTCATATTTAGTCCTATTCTCCGCGGTCGGAGAATGAAGCTATTCCACATTGTGATTGTAAAATCTAACGAGGTAGGTACTCTCGTATATTTGTTTAGGACGGGTTTTATTCCGAGAGATTAAAACAGAAGCAATTAACGTGAGGGATAGCGACCACCATAATATCTTCTTACAGAAGTTTATAGGACCCTTGTGGACCGTTATAAAATAGGAAATTGTGTATATCACACACATTCCAAACTATTCGTTTTATTTTATTAATATATAAAAACGAGTCAACCGAGGAAATTGTTAAAGGTCATACAGCACTAAAATATTTTGATCCGAGTCCGCAAATGTTGTTATCCTATAGTAGGGACTTTATTCAATCTTTCTTTAGCCCCTAGCTATGTTTTTCTTGACGAGAAAAACACTACGACATATTGTGTCTAATTAAAACTTCTGTCAACAGTTACCTACGTAGTATGTACATTGGCAAGCTATTATTATATTTCGGGATGACGTAATGGAAAGACAACATTTATGTAATTTTAATACAAAAATCGTCAAAGTCCCGGAATGTTTCACTTGGCGAAGCTCGCGACAAAAGCTCCAAGTGAATTAATTAGACTTTGTTTCTTCAAGCTAAATTAGAAAGTGCTTGCAGTGTTTGTCCCTCTAGTTGCCAGAATATATTAGTTTTATTTATGATTATTCAAGTTTTAGTAGGAATCCCTAATTATTTCTGGAAATAAATATAGGCTATGTTACTCGGTGAAGATGTGGCTTTCTAAAGGTGAAATAATTTTTAATATCAGTCCAGTAGTTTTTGATGCAAATACGAACAAACAAATCTTTCCTCTTTATAATATTAGTTTAGAAATATCTTTTACGATAATATAAGTAATATACTTAAAGGGAAAAGGGTCATACGTCTTGCGTTGTGTATAATATATTTCCCAATATACTTTGTTACCCTTGTCGGGATTCTATGCCTCTGAAATGTGACAAAGTGTTCACGAATATTCAAGAGAGTATTTACATTTAGGTTTCTGTTTCACCTATACAAAAAATATTTTTGGAAAATCGAGAATATTTCCGAAGTAGGCTTTGTCATCTTGAATAAAAGTGATAAAGGTGAAGAGTTTGTTTATTTGAATGCGCTAATCGCAACTACTGGTTGGAGTTGCAAAATTCTTTCTGTGTTGGATAGTCCATTTATCGAAGAAGGTTATAGGCTATATAACATCACGCTCCGACCAATAGGAGCGCAGCAGCACCGGTGAAACCGCAGACGGGTCGCTAGTCTTGAATAAAAAAGGTTACAAATCTTAACTAGAAACCCATTGAATAAGGAACATAGTAAGTAGGTATTACAACTTAAAGAGAGGTAGGGCATAGTGGAATTGAATAATTCCACTCACAATTGGAGCTGCTCGACTGGGGAAGTAGGTACCTCCACCTTGCAGAAAATCGTAGCCAAATAACATAGCTCCGTGCTACGTTGTGTTCCTAATGGTGAGCAAGGTCGCCAGAGTTCCGGGAGGAAGCGTTATGTTGGCAGTGTGGGGGACCGGTGGTGTTTTGTTACCGCCGCTGTCATGTATGGCACTATGTCTTCTGTGCTGCTGGCCCACTATTCCTCTTTAATTTACAGGGTCGGCAACGCGCGAGTGATACCACCAGGCGGGCCGTAAGGTTGTTTGCCACTTAGTGGAATAAAAAAAAACTTCGCATTCAAAACACTCAATTCAAAGTCAATGTATTCATAACTTGTTCACGAACCAACTAGAATTAGCCAAATTCGTAGAAACGTTAACGTGACAAATATGTACTAGGCTATTTCCGAAGGCGGGCTGACCACGCGACGTTCCACACTCAACATGCTGCTTGTTATAGTTCCCCGTGGCGTGCGAGCAAAACTAGCAAAGTCAGTTATTTAAATTAAATTTGCATAATTCAGAACCGCAAAAGCTTTCACATTAGCCCGGATTCCGCGGGACAATTGTAAGGCAGTTTTATTTGCCCCCGCGTATTGCGAAAAGCTTAGGCTTGTAGCACAGAGAATTACCCCTTGTAAATATTGAAACAGTAATCCTATCTTGACTGGCTTTAATACCGTCACGATTTTACCAAGGCCGGCAGGGTTTACGGGGCGGATATTTAGGAAATAGGAAATATTGAAGCAATGTTCTCCGCATTAGGTACTATACATTTCAAATGGAAATTTAATGAATAGCAAATCCAGACTACACTCGTCTATGACTCCATATGTTGCTGTTGATTTACATTCTCTATTCAAAAGTTCAGCTTTATGTTATTTTCAAACTGCGCTTTGTTAGGAAACTCGATATTAATTGCGATGGTTTCTGTACCACGATAAACCAATTTGTGCATTTATTACACAAGATTGTATTCGTATATACATAATAATTATGTCTTTTTTTTTCAATGTGTACGGATCGAGCACGTGCGTATGTTCGCGAAACTCACATCACTATACGTAGAACGTAATGCTAAAAATCATACATCCGGAATTCACACCCATTAAATGTGTTTGTGATTTAAAATATATTTTCTTTTAGGTACTTTTTCATTACGTCGCTCGAGTAATTTTCTCGGTTGCCCCCTGTCTTACCGAATAAAACTGAAACAAATGATCGGTAATCCCTCTTAAGCCTAAAGGGAATTCTTGAGAATCAATGAATTCCCGCCCCTTGTAGGTGACCTTGTCGGATCGCTCCCCTCCCAATCTCTTGTCAATTTTCTTATTATCGGAATATGGAATCGATGAAATCGTTGCTAAGATAACCTCGCCGAGATATTTGGTTAACCAATGTGCGACATGATTTATATTTTTACATCGTATGTTACATCTTGACATTTTAAATATATGAATTGCATTTTTGCTATACAAAAGCTTCGTAGCTGTTTATCTGTAAGGAGAAAAATTACATCTAAACTGTCCTACATAGGCACATTACAGATTTAATTCAAAATAAAGTTTATTATGAATGTATCAAAGATAGTGAAAATAAGAATATCAAAGGTAATACATCTCACTTGCACACTTTCTTCTGGTCCTTTTCTCCGCCAGCGCCACAATTGCGCTCCAATTTGCCGTAACATTGCGGTGTAAATAGGTTGAAAGTACTTTCGTTGTAATTTAAATAAAAGTTCCCCTTTTAAAGTGAAAAACTGCATCTACAGGAGATCGCTAAACAATTCATTGACTTTTCATTGCTCTTTATGTAAGTATAGATCTAAATGAACATCGTGGAAATTGAATTTCATCTTTGTTTATGTTTTTAAAACCCTTTACGACGCATGCCCATACATATATTAAAACTGCTATTACAAATTATATTTTATTTGGCAAAGCGAAGTTAGTGTAATCGACATTTTAGGGGTTCGGGTCGAGTTTATTTAGGACTGGACATAACCTCTCCGAATATTGGGAGCGTGATTGGGCGAGCGAGTGCCTATATTTATTGTGTACATAAATCTTTAAGAAAAAGGTAAATACGGGAGATGAAGACGTTATATTTTCTGAGACATGTTCAGTGGAAAGTAAACTCGTATTTGTTCAACCTCTGTATTTTTATCCGCTAAGACCAGGATTTATTTGATGTAGTTTGTACCATTGCGTAATCTCTGCATTAGCACATTGGAAAGGAAGGCTGTAAATAACGGTATTTGTAGCTGAAACGTGTGCTCGGTTATTTGAAATATTGAAAGCAGTTATTGGTGAATTGTAGAGCTGGACCGCATCTAGCCTGAGTAAAAATGGACATTAGACTCCACAATGAATTTGAGTTGGCTCTTTAAAAAGTAAGATTTTGAAAATTAAAATACGCAATCACCTTTTTGAGGAACTTTCCATTTACGCGTTTTTGATACTTTCTAATACTATACTGTAGGTACATTATAAGTAATTTTTATAAAAGAATTATAATTTCATGGAAGATCTTCTCTATCATTATTGTTGTTGTAATAAAGTTCAGCGTTCATTTATTCCCCTCCATTTATTGCATGAACCCCGTAATAACCCGTTTCTCACCACATGCGTGACAATAATAATAAAAGTAACTTTTCTCACCTTCTCTCATTCCATCCAATAAATTCTTACCACATAACAATGACCCGCTCTCCACTTAATAAAAGCTTCACGTTATTTTATTGTAATTTTCATCAGGTCCCGCCAGTTCCTGTTACGAACATACTAAATTACGTCGGAAATTCGAAATACTCCGAATTGTTGTCCTAAGTTCCATCGTTCGGTTTATGTGCGTTATAAATTAATTACGAGTAGGAATAACAGTCTGGACTGCCAGCCCATAATGGCCAGGTGATATAGACACAGCTTTGTAGACTTAACTACACTTGTTATTGAATAGTTTCAGTTAACAATGTGCCCGGGGACAAAGGGAACATTGTTGGGCTTTGGTCAGATACTTTCTTATTTATAATACAACTTCAGAGCAACAGCGTATCGAGTTTTCTTTTGTACTATGTTTGTCGGAGTTCCAGAATTCGTTTGGTGCCAGTGCCAGCTCATCTTAATATAAATAAAACAAAAATGAAATAAAATGTGTTTGTCTTATTTATCCCGGTGTAAAATTCTCTCGCTAAATTTCCTCTAAGCTCTAATTCAGCTATTCACATAAAATATTTAAATCAAAAATTATTTGGTTAATAAGTACCTACATACAATCATGTTTACCTAAATATATTTTGAGTAGGTACGCGAAACAATTCTTGAGCAAAGATGTTAAGGACCAGGTCCTTAGGTACGTAATGTGCTGCATTTTTTTTATTTATTTAAATATCTACATACCTTATTATGTATTTATATAATAGGTATACGGTATAACTATGTGAACAGTTTAATTTACTAAAAAAACAATTGCAATTCTTGTGTCGACGAAACATTTAATCGTCTGCCGCAGGGAAGACTCTTTATTGAAGAGCACTTCACTATCATACATAGTAAGATTACCTACTTACGAGTACAAGCATCTCCTGAAAACAGTCCCCGCAAACGACTTGCATTATTTAACGGCACATTAAATGTCGTAATACCTCAACGTAATATGAATAAACAACGAAATATGGTCACATAAAAAGTTTCTTAAACTTTCTAGGTAAAGGGAATGAACAAAAACAGTACGTACAAACACGAAAGCGAGCTGAGTCGATCTCTTTATTTCCTCTTCAAAGCGAGGACAGCTGAAGGGATTCTCAGGAAACTTTATGATTCAAGATTTCAACGTTGTCAGGCGTATAAATGACCTATTTTTGTTTTGATGCCTTCCTAGACGGATTTTGTGCTGATACTGAAGTAGTTTATATTCTTTGACTAAGTTTCACATCGGCTGCTTGCTTCTTTACTTAAATATATTATGTAAGAAATACATTTCGAATGACAATAAAAACAACTATACGAGTAGTTAGAATCTTTGTTATCACTGTCAAAGTGAAAAGCTTATAGAAAGCTTCTTTTTAATTTTCAAATGTTTTGACTTTTTAGTGAATTAATCCAAACAAAAACTTTTCCGCACACCATCTTTTTTATTTAAACTCATCACAATATTTGTTTAATGATATTGAAGCCACATAAACTTATACTGAAATAAATGAATGTAATTCCTGCGCTCGCTGCTTTTAAGCTTTGTATCAAAAATACTGTAGCATCAGATATAATAAACGTGAACTGGCGGAAAACTGATGCTGTTACGAGTATTGTGTGCAGCAATAACAGCGTTGGATATGAATTGTTTGTATACAAAACACGGGCGCTCGATGTGAGTGGTGTTCGTAGTCGCTGCCCGACGATCGCAAGCCGCGGCCCCGGGCGCGATCCGCTCAGCCAGTGACGCCTATTAAACCCGCCGAGTGGGAACCCGTGTTAACCTGAGTTTGCTTTTGTCTAAGCAACGGGGTGTAGGTGTCCATTCTCAGTTGAGTTGATATAGTACAGCCGCGCGACTGGCGTTTCTAGCTGTGGAATGATCCTTATAAAATAAGTATACTATTTCGAATTTTAATTATTCGTTTTTTTTCTTAAACTTAGAACACGTTTTTTAATTACAACGTGTTAAACTTGTAAACAAAAATACAACGGGGTGTGATTAAACGTGTTTTTACTCAAAACAAAGGCAGTCTGCGTTTTGTTGGAGGCGTGTCGTTTACGAGGGTCGGTATTCAAGCGCCGGACCACAGCATGTGTTTACTGCGGTGACCGTAAACGCTAGCTTTATAACCTCTACAACTGTCTCCACAAATGTCCGTGGAGTGGAGACTGCGACTCAAAAGAGCCTCGTAAAAACTAAATTCAAGTGCCCCGCTGTACGGCTAATTAATCCGCGCGAAATGTCAGGGCACCACTACTTTTATGTCCTCCCTAAGTGATGTGATGACGTAAAGTTTTTCGATACGACAACCCACACTATCTCCACAAATAAACTCCCTCCAATCTTCGTCAAAAGTCCCATCTACGAAGAAACTATGTGTGTCCTTTTATATTAGATGAAAGTTTCATATTTTTCCGTGACTGGAAAAGTTTTTGTCGCGCCAGAAATCGTCTGCTTCCTATTGAATCTTTTTGTGTTAAAACTATGTCAATAGAGAAACTCATTTGTCCGTGCAGTTTTCATAAGTTCTCATGTTAGCTAGGTACCTACTAAACTCTGTGTATAATAAGAATACGAATCTGGTAGGTACCTTCGTTTGTCGTTATGTACATACTTTTGTAAATGTAGTTTTCGTTTTAAACACTTATAAAAGTAAGGTTATTATTTTAGGTTTACTTACTCTAGGTTACTTACAGCTTGGCGCTTGCTAATATAATTTTCTGTAAACTTGGCCTAGAAAATTTTGGCTAGGTGCTTAATAGTTTGTTCTCATTTATTAGGTCAAAGTCACGCCATGGACTGGCGCGTATCCAGCATCCATGAAGGTCACCTCGGAATTTTGCGTAGCCTTTAACTGTTCCATTCCATGTTCGAGTTGGCCAGTTACCAAACTAAAAAGAAATGTTGACAGTCAAGTGTTAACTCAAGGCCGCGAGAAAGCGGCAGGTCACTGGGACAATGCTTAAATCACTATTATTGACCATAAACTGTTATGTGGGCCAAACGCAGAATTTCATGAATAAATAATTTGTGGTTGATTTGTTTGAGCGACATTTTTATAGCCACCAATCAAACAGATGATAAAAATGCGCAAAACAATATAATTTTAGAAATTTTATTAATATAGTTAAGGACTTAAACATATTTACAATTAGCTGAAAATGTCGTCTCACCTTGACAATAAGTACCTAATGATGCAATTTTTTATGCGTAATTACGTATCCTTCGCTAATACAGCACTTACCTAATCCATCAATATAAATTTACAGGCGTTCTACGCAATCACAACAGTATTTGTATTAGAAAATTACAATGTAGTCGATAGGTACACATGTGGGCAATTTTCCGTGCCGCTAAGTGTAATTGGCACAGGTGCCGTAGTCTGTCGCTACGAGGTGTCACCGTTCCAATTTCCTGAACACCCTATTCCCCTCAACGACTGTTATTGGATTTTTTTGCAATATCCCTCATTGCGTACCGACGCGAATGCGAGTATACTCGAATTACTTGCGAACACGCACTTGAGAACGCTACGACGCTTTTCATTCTCCTTGTATAATATGATATCCTAGTATTTTCTCGGCTACAATTCTCATGTTACAAAGGATATATCTGTAGCAGCCCAAGTTCCGTGATATTCCTCTGTGGTTTTCGACAGTAATGTGGGATTTAACGACCTGCGATCAATCTTCCAATTCTATTTGAACTTAATACGGATTATTGGATACCGTTGGAATAATAGATATCATATTATTTACGTTAAAATGTGTTTTGTTTACGTTGTCGTAGAAGTTTCCCTGTGTGTGTAATATTGTGTTCGTAATTAATTTGTTACGGTGATAGCGTGCTAATGAACATAGCATGATTTTTATTAACCGACCAGTTTTTGCAAATTATAAAGGTTAGTAGGTTAATTTTGACATTGTCACCTTAATTAATGGATAAAGTGAATGAATAGGGTAGTATTGATTAATTCAATAAAATGTAACAGTTGCGTAACGCATGTTTTATGATTAAACCAAAGTGTATTGTTAGATAATAATTATTATAATAATTATAGTCAATATAATTCAATTATTCATAAAGCATATAAAATTCAATGTAAAAATACTTTAAAGCAGGGGTCAACGGAATTTCTCTTTAATTATTATGCTAAGTAGTACTTGTTTCTGCCCTAGATTTTAAACTACACTAGTGTATTTTACTAACAATGTTCCCGAAAATAGTTCACACAAAGCTCATACTAGTTCGTAATCTTCTAAAGGTGTATTTTGATGAATTTTAGGTATTTATTCTCATGCCCTCTTAGTAAACAATGTATATGTTGTCCTGAAAATAACAACTTCTGAAATTTTAATAAAACAAGTTATGCATATTACCGGTAAGATTTCTTTCTATTTTGACCGACTCTTCTATCGTAATCAGGCCTAAATATTGTAGAGCCAGTGTTTATTGTTGGAAGTGATATCCATAAAAGCTTTATTTAGTCTGTTATCCTTATCCCTTTTATATCGACATCAGTGATAGCAAGTGCCTCGTAAATCTTAATGACCAAGGATCTTCAGACTACTCAGTCGTATAAACAGCTAGAGATAACAGCTTTTGTTTCCATGGCAATTTTTACGGCTTTTTCTAACTCACTCATTAAATAAAACCTTGTTCGCATGAAGCTGCTGATGTTATTTCCTTTGCCTTATGAAAAGGAAATGTGAAAATTGAAATAATGTATGCCCAATTTGAGAATGTAGATTTGAGGGTGTTTGAACGTGATAGTAAGAATGTTGCTTCTTGATTTAAATGCAGAAATGTAGTCAATCAAGGAATTATTCAAATTGCAATGTGTATAAATTTTATTTATAATAACCTATTGCGTTGTTGTTATGTTGTCCTAGTGTGGGTGATTCATTCATAAATAGTACTTCTGTTAAAAATACTTCACGATGTTAAAACATAACATCGTAAATTATTTAAATATTTTGCTAAAATTATTACTCATTTATGAATACTCAAAATAAATACTAATAACACATTTAGTAGTTAGATAAATACTGTAATAAATAAATACTGTAATAACTAACACATTTAGCAGTTAGATAACGTACCATCACGCCTGTATTCCCCGAAGGGTTAGGCAGAGGCGTACCTACTAATGTACACTCACAGTACGCTGGTATGTTTAGATCCCATGTAATAGGAGGCGAGCCTATTGCCACTAACCGGGCACAAATCCAGACTCCGAGCTGCTACTGAGAATTTCATAGAAAAATTCAATAACATTTTGCTCGACCTGGGGATTGAACCCAGGAGCTTTAGCGTTGCAGTCGCGCTGGGGACCATTAGACTAATGAGGTTAGTTAGAGTAGTTAGATATTTTTTTTAAATGGAGAGCGTTGGGCTTTTTGACCACGATTTACACGTAATATGTCAGTTCGACGGTTTGGGATCTTTTATCTCTCTATTCGGGTAATTTGGAAAACGGATTCTTATCCGATAAGGTGTCAGTAGGTATCCGTGGATCCGTACAGTTTGCCCGCTATAAAAAAATATGAAAAAAAATGTTATATTCTAACAATGCTTTTTACATCTGTTTTCTCAGTTAAGTAAAGTCTAATGTTAATTAAAATCGTATT
Organism: Acronicta aceris; assembly: GCA_910591435.1. Classification (NCBI taxonomy): domain Eukaryota; kingdom Metazoa; phylum Arthropoda; class Insecta; order Lepidoptera; family Noctuidae; genus Acronicta; species Acronicta aceris. Next base: position 12,268,947 of record OU342768.1, read on the forward strand.
TTAACATAGTTTAAGCACCGTTCTAAAAAACCGGTCTTATGGAGAAGAACCGACAATAAAGTCCATAGACACTTTTATAAACAAAGATGATTATAATATTATTCATAGTTTACAATTTACAGTTTGTGACTTTATTATACCCTTCAGCCTGAATAGTAGCCACAGGACAAAGATTCATCCGGTAATCAGGTCATTCTCTCGATTCGTCCATGATCGGATATCGATTGCTCTTGGTACAAAACGATGATGCGATGATTTGATACATACCTACCTGTGAATAGGTGCCTCGTACCAGTGTCACTACGTACTTATGTTCTAGCTAATCTGTGTTAATATGTGATCGGAATATAACTACTAAATAATGTTCTTAGAAAAGACATAAGGAAAATGTGTTAAGTATATAATGATATGTTGATAACATGTACTTCCCGAAGGCTTAGACAGCGGTGTACTAATTTACACCCACAATTCGCAGGTATGTTTAGGTCGTGTGGTGAGTGGGTTAGTTTATAGCTATCAATCGACCAGAAATCCAAACTCTGTTACGAAGAATTTTATAAAAAAAAAACAATGTAGACCCCTTTCTCTCTGACTGCCCCATGTGTGCTTGCTATAGTGGTTTTGAATTCCGGTCCCCGGTCGAGCAAGATTATTGGATTTATCTACGCAGTTTTTCAGTACCCAGTTTAATTCGGGGTTTTGGATTCGGCAAAAGACTTCCTTAATCATACCGGCGAACTATGTCCGCACAGCAGACATTACTTACCTACTTGTTTTTCTAGGACTCTTCGGATAGCAGTTTTACTTTATTTTACAAATTCATTTCCTACATAGGCTGAAGTTGGTTATGTTAGCTCATAATGTTCTTGAGTATAAGGATATACTTATTATGAGGTGAATAATGCGAAAATAAAAAGAGATAGATAGATAGGATAGAAAGGAAGGCAGACAGCCTAATTAATTGTGCTATTTGACCCCGGAATAACAGTAGGTGTACCAAAATATGAATCCCAGCAATTATTAAACAAAGCTGATGAAGGTACTGTTATGCTTCTCATTTCCAAAGACCAACTGAATAAATAAATAAAACAGAGACGTTTAAAGCAACTTCGTTCTGAAAGAATATCCAATTACTTACTAGGTACTAAATATTTTCTTTGTAAAAAAGCTGCTAGTCGATATTCGATACAGTCTTTTTATTTTTTAAATATTTATTTGCGTTATGCTGATGGAATATATTTTGTTTACCTCTATATTTAGGTAATAGTGTTGCTTACCTGTCAAGGAACAATTGGGAGATACAATAGGAAAACGATTGCCCTCTGGTGGATGTGGGTTGTTCAGTTCTTTAATTGATTAAAGAAATTAAGAGGAAAACAAGATTAGCGAGAACCATGTAGGTTTGAAATAAAACTACTTTTTACGGATTTTATCGCGTTGTATTGATATTATTTGATTCCCGACGTTTCGGACCCTTTACAGCATCCATGGTCACGGGTAGACAGTCTACCCCTCTAATACAACGCGATAAAATCCGTAAAAAGTAGTTTTATTTCAATGTCTAATATTCGCGTAAGTGTCAGAAACCATGTAGGTTATTTAAAAAAAAGTATTTTTACCTGCCAGTGTTAATAAATAGGCTTCGCTGTTATATTTTTTACTGCTTGCTGTTCTCGGGATTTGTCTCAGTAGTAAGTAATTTAAATTCAGTTTGTGTCTGTAAATACTACTACTTAATGTAGGTTGTCTAAGGAGCATGACCTTCGTGAAAGTTATTTGGAGCCAAAATTTTTAGCTTATCTCGTAGTCTTTATAAGGATCGTGTTACATTATTCAACAATGTTACTTTTCAAACAGGCTTCTGTTACTTTACAAGATACTTTACTTTTTTTATCTACAGACAACAAAATACTTTGTGGTAATTCCGGTAGTAGAATCACGGATTACCTACACGCAAAATTTCCGAGAAAACCGCAAAGTTTTTGAATAGTTTGAAGCAAATCTTTCTGCGGCTTTCATTTACAATTGTACTCTGATAAAACGTACCGTAAAATGTTCTATTATGCTTTTAACCAATAGATATTTTACAAATGCTATAAGGCTAATAATCATTATTATCCATATCTTGCGGAGAGCATTGGCTTCTTCTAATTAAGCTCATTACCTTTTTTTCGTAGTCGGTAAAAAAGGAATTACGTCTAGCTAGACCAATCAGTAGTTAATTGAATAATATCATTATGTGGTTACATGTAAGTATTACTTAGGTACCCGACCCGACGTATCCATAGATCGAAAACACCTAAACACTGAGTAGAACCCATTAATTTCATCTAGGATATTGCATTAAGAGGACGGTATACATACATGATTGAATACAATAATTAACGACACAATACCTACCTATAGATCTATCTGACAACATGAACAAATCTTGTTATCGTCGTAAATAAAAGTATTGTTTTTCATACTTTTCATATGAAAAGCCCCTATAATATACAAAACAACAAAGCTACAACTTTATCACTAATGCCAGGCAGAGAAGCAAAACATTTTCTATCAGAATTTCCCACGCGGATCGCAGATGCGGTGCGGGGTGGTGCTAACCAATAAATAACCCGACGTTAGCTTCCCTGATCAGTGTAATCTAACTAGACGTGATATACATAGGTAGGCGGCGCTCAGGAACACTGTAGCACTCGTGTGCTATAGGAAATTATGTAGTCTGAAGCTCAAGTGTGCGTCGATATTGCATGAGAGCTACAGTGTTGTGCCAATGCTTTCATGCTGCTGTAAAGCAAGAATTTGTCTAGGTAATGTCTCCATTCATTTGAACAGTTTGCCTGCAGCGTGACTGCAACGCTGTGTAATGAACAAACGCCATGAAACTTTCACAAATGAGGTAATATTTAGAAGAGTATCGTGCCTCCAAATATAATCAGATCGTGTAATCCAAAATGCCGCACACGTTACTGTAATACCGTTTCCTACATGTCTTCAATTCTTAAGTCTCATAAATAAACAGCGAGTCGGCGGCGGCGCCATAAGGTCGCCTCTTGTTTTTCCCATTTTCCCCTACAACAATATACCTACAGGGTGACTTGTGATTCGACGCATTCCTTTAGGAGAGTAGTTAGAAGCAAAAGTTAGTATGACCTATATTGACAAAAAAAATTACGACGCTTTTTCGTTATTATCGCCCATTTGGGCTAGTCGACCTTTACGCCTAGTAAGTAGGGCCTATTTTCCCATATACTCGTAGTATTAAGAAGAGATACAGATTCTCATGATAACCAAAAGATCCGATTCACCGATTCATTACGTAGCAGATATGGTTAAAACATAGAAGAATAACCTTTACTTACTACGGTAAAAGTGAAGAGAAGCACTATACTATTCCACTCTAAAAGGAGTACTTCTAATTACAAGTCACCCTGTATTAACTATAAAAAGGTCGTCGAATACAGCTGATTCTAATTATAGAAAGTTGGTTCATATAGTTCTGTAGGGTCATTAATTATTTATGGTCTTCTTATTAGTATGATAACAAATGCGTGCTCCAAATGGGATTGTGATTCGACCTAGTAAGAAGCATGTTGTGGAGCAGAATCGAGGGATCAATACATATACTATTAATTTTACGCTAGGTATGTTTGTTTTACCAAAGATAATAGCAGCGATAGTTTCCAGAAATATTACAATTTTAATTGATATACAGTCACAATATACATATAATGAAAAGGAAAAAATAATTATAGGTACATATTTCAACGAATAATTATACATATTTATTGAAAATGAAATCATGTAATTGTAAGTGTAGATAGATGCTTATCTTCATTAAAATGAATTCATGTTTTACATATGTTAAAACGGACGAGGGCATTGATCTCTCTTTTACACATTTTCTGAAATATCTAACACATATTGTTGGCAAGCTTACATAAAGGGGACCTATTCTATCGAGTCTCACAACTTTAAAGGCGTTTTCTTAAGTCATAGCTATCTTGTTTACGCTTCTTATGGTTCCTATGAGCTAGAACGAAATGGAAGATCCTATGAGATGGTCGAATACAATGTTTTGGAGATCTGGACACAAAAGCAACCTCGCGGTTATGTTACAAGGCCATGCTATTTGGGGATGATCCAACTGGGGAGGCTTCTTATTATCGGGCCGTTGATTTGAATAAAGTAAAGAGATACATATGTAGGTACTTACCTATCTGTAAAACAGGAAAACACTGTAAAGAGTTCAAGGTGGAACAGTAGTGGAGTAGATAGCTAGTAGCTTATATTTGTTTTTCAAGTTATTGCGCATTCTGTCACGCCCTTATTTTAACATAAATATTTCATTAATTTCCATATGCACAGAAATTGAAATGGAAAAATTTAAATTGCTATATCAATTTAAAAAACGCCACCACAAAAGATATTCCCTAAAATTATTGATAATTTTTTAGTCCACTTACTTGCCATAAACACGGTGAAATACAAATAGAGATTTCAGACTTGCCAACTTGTAAACAGTCTTCAACTTTTTTATAAACCAATGTCTTTATTTTCTATCCAGTGAACAGTTTAAACCTTATTCATGTTTTATTTATGAATTTAATGTTATTTAATGTAAACAGCACAGTTTTGGCTCGTTACATAGAAATATTCGTAACTTGAAGGTTGCATTGCAGTTGCCTTTGTAAATATTACATTGATACATTCCCATGATCCAGATTGTCCGTTCAAAAGTTATATGCAGAAGCAGTATTTATCGTAGTTGCTCGTGAGTTGAGCGGGATCACAAATGATTCGAGATTCACTTATGACTTTACACAGATACCTCTTTGAATATGTATTTATATAGTATTTAACCTCAGCGTATTTTGAGACGTATTTGTATTTAGACTTACGTGAATAGGTGTTCGGGAGAAAGTCTGTGTAGGTACATTCATAAAAACAACATTTCGAGTAGGTATCATCTATTAAAATTGCGTTCAAAACGTAAACAAATTACGCTCCGTATACTAATGAACGCACTTGTTGGTAATTTTCGCGTATGTTTACAAAATTCAGTATCTACATTTATATAACTCGACCTTATAATCCACTGAGCTGCACACATAACATGTAGTGCGTGAATGTTGTGAATGACGAATTTGATCTCATCACCTGACAACGTCACTGCGTCCGTAGACACTTTAATATCGAGTGGGAAAAGTTATAATGGCTTGACTAAAGTACATTTAAAGTTTGTAAATACGAAACGTAGCAGAGTCGCATTTCATTCAGTAGTTGACGCCAGTTGCGTGTAGCGCATGCGGCGAGAATACTAATGTGTTCAGTTCAGCTCAGATCTGTGCTTGCCTGGAGAAGGCGCCTCCTACCCCTTCCCGGTTATTGAAACGATCGCAGGTTGCTACAAACCAATAAACTGGATTTCTTAGTAGTATACATTTCTCCAACAATGCAGCGATGGAGTTTTCTTCACTTTTGAAACGAAATTTTTAAATACTCAAATACTGATAAAGAATATTAGCTCAATTCAACATTCTTTGGACTTATATCCCCATCTTAAACGCATATCTTGTAGCCACAGATTACCCAGTACTAGTAACAGCAGCAGGAGTAGTACATACAGGTAAGGTAGTTACATAATGAAGATCCTTATCCTACAGAGTCTTTAATTAACTAACACACGCTTGTGGCTTGCCTGTCAAACCTAATCTAGCGAATTGTATTAACGTTCGAATTGCACGATGACCTACTTTCCGATTGTCTCCACAATTCGGACACACATTCGTTGTTTGGTATTCGGAACGCACCTGAGATAGCATTAAATGAGTCATTGTGTGTTTATATTAGCAGAAGCTCATGATACCGTGACGAAGGCCGTTTCGCTCGAGCTTAAGCATATGCGGAAGCATTTCTTTGAATCAGCTATACCTACTTAATTATTCAATCAAACTACCTATTGTACTTGAAACTATTGAAAATAATACTTTAGAGCTCCAAGTGAAGCAACAATTAATTAATATAAAAGAGCCTAAATACTTACCGCTTATCATTAACGTTCTGACAATCGATTTGTATGATTCCTGATTCCTCCTTAAATATTTAGATTTCAAATTAAAATACTTGAACATAAATACCAATTCGGAATTTTCCTGTTCAAATTACGTCGGTATTTACAGCGACTCTGACGGTGTTCCAAATTGTTTCCCAAAATAAATAACGTTCCTTATCTTTGCGCTTTTATATATATGTTTATATCTTTTTATTTTGACTTAACAATGTCAGCGTGCTCTGCAATATGTCAACGCGAGGCTTTGTTTTTATAGCTGTTTCATCTCGTGTTTTTATTTTGTTGAATAATTTTATGATCCATTTTCATTTTAGCACCTTGTTCGACTGGTTTGCAGGTATATTTTTTATATTAGTGGGAAACTGTACTATTTTTAACTTGCATTGATCGTATTCAGTTCATAGGGCCATTTGTTTGCTTTTCTACGAAGCTGAGCGTCAACAACAAAGTGAGCCTGCACTTACATAATATACATTTATATTATTTATTTTAAGATTATGTTTGAGTAATTCTGTTATATGGCATCACACGAAGCCTAGAGGCGAACACAGAAAGCACTTAATTTATACAATACACTTGATCAAAACTGTACCAGCATTAATTTAATAATAATCGCAGCCTCTATTTGTTCGAAGTTTCAATACAATGAAAATCGTAGTTGTCTGAATTCAAACAGAAAAGAAAAATAATCCGCAAAGTAAAGAACTCAATTTCGCCGTAGGCACGGATAAGTTTCCAATTCTGTCAAACTCGAGCTGTGTTTACTGAGCGAGTTGACGTGAATATTTACTCTGTACAGGTAACTTTAATCAAGAAGGAACAGTTAATTAATTATAACACAGAGTTAGACGCGTTTATTTTCTCTATAAATACATAATTGCTATTTTTACCCAACTGCGCCAGAAGGATTATTACTTAAATATTTAAGATCTCGGAGATGTAATCTCAAACTTCTTATATACACTTATTACATTTTACATTCATTGTGTCCTCGGCTTACTTGACCTGGTTTCGATTTTACTTGTTAAATTTCCCGCTGAGCTGGGAAATGCGAATCAAGACTGATGACGTCAACTTAAATTGCCTGCTTCTTCGTTGATTCGTTCTCAAAACGGATAAAAAGTGTGCGGTATTCGCACAATCATTTTTAATTTTTTTTTACGAAAGTTACTATATACTCAGAAAAAAAAAACTATTTTGCCCGTTTGATTGTGTTTCGAGCCAGTAAATCCTCTGTATTTTATCAGGATAAAGTAATTTTATACCACCTGGGAATCCAATAAATGTGTGCTATCGAAGTAGCCTTAATAAACGACGACTGGATTAATGATATATTTTTTATTAATTGAATGCTCTAGATATTTTGTGAAAATCTTCATACACTGAATCCAAGATTTACTTGGCTTTGTTGTTTAAACAAGTATATACGGAGACTTGTATTAAACTCAAGTGATTGCTTTTGCTTTATCTTCAAATACGAGAACAGGCTCTAGAACGACCCGTTTTGCAAACAAAATAGACACGTAAAAGGGAAAAGAGAAGTGTAGCGATATTTGGAGGACACGATGAATAAACAACAGATGTTTATGTCACTTTCCCCGAAGGGACCGAGACTGCACGGGTCGAATTTATAAATAATCAATCCCACTATGCTTTACTTACCTAAGTACATGTTTTCTGTGAGTGGATACAGGGGTTTATTTCAAGAGGGTGGACAATTTTCCTTTTAAATAGCCACGTGCAATGTTGCTGCTACGTAAGTTAATGTATACACGACCATTTTATAATAGGTACCTATTTATTAATAACATAGTATACTATCACGCCTGAATTCCTCAAACGGTTAGGCAGTAACGGAGGTGTACTGTAGGTTCACCCACAGTTCCCTGGTTAGGTTCCATGTATAAGGTGGTGAGCCTATTAACATTAACATGGCACGAATGGAATTTCGAGATGCTACAAAAAAAAACTTATGAGTAAACTACAAAATTTTACAAGACCTGGGGTTTGAACTTGCAACCACTGGACGAATTTAATTTACATTGTAGTAACATATTTTACTAAAAAATCAGTCAGCTCTTAGCTGACTGCTTATTTAGCAAAATATTGTTTCAATTTACAGTATTAGCAAGCTATGATTTTACTTGGATATCCAACTAAAATAATTTGCTAATTAAATAGGTATATAATATTATTAGTAACTGTACCTAACATGTTCTTTTTACTCATATTAAGTAATCTGTGTACGCAGACTGTTTAACTTTGACCTTTGTAAAATAACCTTATATACCTATGTATTTTGATGTAGTTTCTGGCAGGGTTAATCTTAGTTTAAATTTTTTATTAGGTACGTTTGCACTGAATCTTCCGAGCTATGATAGGGATAAAGTTTTCAAAATCTTGAATACAAGAAAGCTATCAAACTGAAAGGCTTTTAGCGAAATTAATATTTAGAGATCGAATCAGTTAATTAATATTTTTGATAAAATTCGCGATATAAAGTTAAAATAATTCAAACAGATGCTCTCTTTTGAAATACTGTTTTAATGAAACAGCTCCACCTAGGTCGTAATGGCGGACCAAACTCTGAACTTTAATTGGATTAAGCGCAGTACGAGTGGTTAATAAAAAGCGATGCACCGACCATTCGGCGCTGTAGCTCAGCGAAAACTGCCCAACATGAAACAAGCTGTTACACTTAGATGTGTAGTTATCTGTTATTGTTTTACACTGCTAAGGATATGAGTGTTTATTTTGTACATTCAAAAGAGTTTTTTTTTTAAAAAAGGTTACTAGCAATGTGGATTGCACATTACTAGTAATATATAACCCCTCGTGCTAAGCTAACTGCTTGTGTTACGAGTAGGTTCACGTCAGTGGTGGAAAGGGTGGGTTTCGAATCGGCAACCATATGATCGTAAATCCGACGCTCTGGCCGCCGTCGCTTCTAACATTTACATTAGAAGAGACCTCGTGCGTGGGCGGGTTAGAATGCATCTGCTAACCTAAAAGGCGAGAAAATATCTGACTTGCTCGTTGACCTCTTGGGGTCTCATTGGCGATCACCTTTACGTCGGAGTCTGGACTAGCCTGATAACGTATGACGATATAAACAATAAAAAAAAGTTGTAAGTATCCACTTTGTGAAAATATACCTACAGAATACTCCTGTGATTAAGACGATGACAACTTAAGAACAATCCCAGCCTTAAAAAAATATTTTCATAATCCAAATTTTGGAAATATAATTAAGCTACACTGGTATAAAGATGTTCAGGACTCTTTACAGCGTCCATGGTCTCTGTTACGGATAGTCAAGCAGATAATACCTATGTAATACTTATTCGGTACCGTCGGTTGAATGCATGTTCCAAATGCCCTTGTCAGAAATTCCCTTTGTAGAAAATCATTATGAACTTTATCAACGCTATTACGAAGCTTAACTCTTACGCCACACGGCAGTCCCTGTGGAATGCGGGAGCTAACTACCGAATTCAAAAAGCCATCTCGGAGATTTCAACCCCGCTGCCCGCTCTGTAGCTTAAGAGGATGGTACTTAATATTGTATTTGTTGTTATATATATTATAATATACGTACATAGTATAAATCACTTTGAAATAAAACAGTTTATTATGTACTTCTTCAAGACAAAGTATAGATTTTCTTTGTTTGTTCTGTATGCGTTCCTATCCATTCATCCAATTGTAATGATACAAATACTTGGTAAGTCGTTGCGCACATCCTCGCGAAGGTTTATGACCAAAAGAAGAGGTATTGCAACGCATGCCGGGCACATTACCTAGTCATTTCTGTAATTAATTGTATGTTTTTTTATGTTTTGTTTCGAGGAATAAAGATGATACACTTAATTCAATGATTATCTCATATATTTATGGGTAGGTATATGAGATAATCATCATATATAGATCTAAATCTATCGTCCGTGATCCATTGTAGGTATAGAGGGTATTATACTGTTTAATCCCTACTAACACTAATTGCGATCCGTTATAAGGCACGTGTTGTTAATGGGTTAATGATCACAACAGTGCGTAGGCAGTGACAGGTTGCTAACCCTCGCCAACTAGTGCCAGTTTAATAACCTCTCCCCTAAAGGAGACGATCATTTTGAATAAGAAGCTTCGACCATTGTTACGTTTGGGTGATTTTATGATGAACTAGCTTCTGCCTGCGACATTGTCTGTGTGGCTATAAGTTATTCCAGACTTTAATCTATCTGTGTGCTAAATTTTATCCAGATCCGTTCAGCCGTTCTGGCGTGAAAGAGTAACAAACATCTATACAGCCATAATCACAAACTTTCACGTTTATAATATTAGTAAGGATAAGGATTATTAATCCATAAATCGTATCTATGATAATAAATATTATATATTCAATAGTCTCATACGGTACGTGCCGTTGTAGTCTGTAGCAACTATGAGTATTGATTGAGGAAGTCAAATGACCAATATCATACTCAGCTCAACATTCCTATATTTACCTATACCTATATTAAATAAATAATATAGGTACATATACGTAACCTGCCAGAAAATAACACGGACAACCGAGCTCTACTCTAGATAACTGTAAAACGTCTAGCTAGATTTATTTGGTATACGTTATTGGTCTTAGTTCGGAACCCAAAATTTGTTGGTTTGCACGAGAGCACGGAGAAAATGAATATTCCAAAATGAGACCTAGCTTGATCGATTTTCACAGCCGCAAACCCCATATTATAAATTTCATTGAATTCGATAGAGCTTTCTGAGAACGCGGTTACTAAGAAACGACACCATCCAGTACCTACTTAAAATAATTGACTTGATTGAAAAGGGGCTCTAAAATACCTATTTACAGAAATAAATATCATTTCATTTCATATGTAATATGTATGTATAAGTATAGGATAGGTACTGACTTGTTTATTAAAAAAAATTATGTACATTAATAAGTAACTTAATTACAGCTGACGTAAAATAAATTAGAGGTTTACTTGTATAACATTTATTACATCATTTACGTACGAAAATGAATATAAATTACCAATCTATGTTATTAATAAACGCTACTGTAACTTGACGTAATTCATTCATTCAACATACCATCACGCCTGTATTCCCCGAAGGGTTAGGCAGAGGTGTACTTAATGTACACCCACAGTTCGCCGGTATGTTTAGGTCCCATGTTATAGGGGGCGAGCCTATAGCCATTAACCGGGCACAAATGCAGACTCCGAGCTGCTAATTAGAATTTCATAGAAAAACCCAATAACACTTTGCTCGACCTGGGGATCGAACCCAGGACCTCTAGTTTAGCAGTCTCACTTGGGACCACTAGACTAATGAGGCAGTCATTCAGTTCAAATAGTACTAAAATTCGGACTCGTGGCAATCGTAATTTTTTTTATTACTTTAAAATTTACAGAGGCTTATATTCGTACGAATGTATACACATTATTAAAATAGAATATTCTTATTATATCATATTATTACATTAGTAAATCTTAGATTTCACCTCAGAGGCATGGTAAATGTCGAATTTTTTTTTTTTTAAATGGCCAGGCAGACTAATGCTTAGCCGTAGCCTTCCTGGTTGTATAACTAAGTTATTAAAAATAAAATACTGAGTCGGAGGGTAGGTATTTTATTTTTATTATGTTCGAATAGTATTTTTAACATGTTTCAAATTATATTTTCGTAGTTATTAATACATAACACACCTATTTACTGATAATACTTATTGCAATAAATAATTATTAAAATACTCATTGTCTTATTTCCAACACCAATATTTACGTTTTTCCGAGCTTGGAAGGTAAAACACCAGAAAACAATTTTACTCAAATAATTTTATAAAAATCCTTACATCCGGTATGTTGGTAAATCCTAAGATTGTTAACGTATAAGATTATTAGGGATAACGTATACAAATTGTTACAAGTAAAACCTAGTATGTATTACCAATAGACGAGTTTTTTTACATTAAAAAATCTAACGTCATATTTGCATAATTAAATCAACGCCAAGTTTCACTCAATAAAATACTGATTCAAAGCCGACGGAAGCTGGGTTATAAACAGAGTTGCTCTTCAATAAGGTCCCGGAATGTATTCAAAACCAGTGCTCTACAGTTCCGCCGCTCTCCGTGTTCTTTCGTCGGCAAATACTGCATCTAATGGAAAATCCATTTATGTCGAACCGTAGTAGTAGCTACCCGGATGCACTACCGCTAACCTAATAAGATCTCTTATACAGTGCACCGCGGTAACAAAATAGTAATATTATACAGACACTAGGAACCAATGACCTGAAAAAGGTCGTTTACGATTCGGCAGGTACGTACGTAGAAATGTGCTTGAATTCCTTTGTAAAGTTAATATTCATGATTTGAAACGTTTAGCGACCTTCTCTTTTTTCGATAAACTTTGAATAAATCAATGCGAGACAGAGTCGCCAGACCGATAAATTCGCAAATGAATATGGCATTTCAAATAAATCTCTTTGAGAAGTTTGTTGGAATTGCGGCCATCTTACTGAACGTAAAGTTATGTGTTCAATAATTAATATTACTGAAACCAACAATATCTTAAGAACAGCCAACATGTTTTATCCTTTTAACAATCCATCTGCTTTTAGCGAAACTTTTTGGCTTGGTGTTATACATTATACTATATTGGTGGTACAGTTTTATACACATCGATAAGCATAGAGCGGATGTCTTTGTCCATGAATACGAGAGAGCCTTTAATCAAGATAAGAATTTATGTCTTTGTAACAAAATACATTACTCTCCGAAGGAGCCACGGTCAAAGAAATATTCCACATACCTATTTTGACTGTTGGAGTAAAAAACAATCAAAGTTGAAAGGGACAGCAATATTTACGTTCTACAACAAACGTTTGTACAACCAAAGCCAGCAACAAAGTCATCTGCCATAATAAATAAACCCTTTGATATTTGATGCGGACGCATTTTTCATCTGTCCATGACAGACCGGAGATATGAGGGCCGCGGCTTGTATTAATCACTGGCAGTAATCTGGAATATGCCACGGCACACTGACGATGCAGAATCCGATTTTCTATTAAACTTTTCTGGGAGTGAGCGCCGTGGCTAATAAGCATTCAAACGGCCTTCATTAAGCCACGCCAGAGGGAGAAGCTATTGATTTTATTCAGGTCTAATAAAGGTAATTCTCCTCAAAACGACGTTCAGTCAGGTTTCAAAAGAAGCTTCACTATGGCAGGCTCTTTGTATAGTCTGTGCGACGGCCGCAATTAATAAAGCTCAATATCTAAATCTCTCGGGAACCTACAGAGCTTCATTCGAGGGATTTTTATCTTTCGCCCTCAAATATTAAGGTACTATTATTTTACGTCAATCTGTTTAAATAAAATTGATTTTGGTATATATATACACACGCGGAATAATGACTATAACGAGCGTAATTACGAAAATTGACGTCCCCAGTAAACTGCGTTAACCAACAGCACCACCACCAAAATATAAAATCGAGCCATATAAAAAACAAGTTTTAATAAAAACAACTTGGTTATTTGTTCAACATTAAGTGCAATATTTCAATTGCTACATTTATTGCCTCGCCGATATGTAAACTGAATCCCTATAAAGTAAACCAACATGTTATACATTTGTGCCGCAAAGTGCTTGTTTCATCCGCGCCTGGTTCACCTGCAGCGCTTCGCACTATTTATTCCGCGATAAAGTAAATGTTAGTGCAATGCAGGATCTCTTTGGTAACGGGAAATTCCAAATATATTAGGACACCACACGCACCCTAAGGGTGAGCACTTTAATATTGTATATAACGTTGACAACAAAATAGTAAGTTTATACTATACCTACTCGTAATACTGTTTGATATTTAAATTTAAAATGTTGATAGTTTTGTATAACTAGTGCTTGACAACTAGCATTAATTGGTAAACAGCATAGGAAGCTTTTATTTTTTTGAACGAACATAATCAAGTTTATTTCGATGCTAATGGTATTATTTATAATATTAGTTATACTTTTATTTTAGTTACACAGGTAAGAGTTCGAATACAATCCATGTATCATATTATTGGCAACAATACACTGGTATTTTGATTTGACAATAGCTCAACGATACAATAGATAAGAGAAAGTTAATATATAACGTTCAATTGCAGCAAGACGAAATTATAGATCGCACGACTTTGAATACCTACTGTGCATTGATTCAATCTGCTTAGTAAAGGCGTGTTAGTACTTAGTACATACGAGTACAGCTTCCTGGTATTTTCATGAACAAAACGCAGCAAAATTACCGATTTCAAATTCATCGATAACGTGTTTGTATTGTTTCGGTTGCAGTAGACCGACCGACCCAGTTTTATGAAATGACAACTGTCTCTATATATTTTACCTAACATGGCGGGTGTACAACATGTAGGTCAGGTTGATTATGATATAAAATGGGTCTCCAATATAAAAACCTTTCTCCAACAATATAAACAAAATGGAAAGGCCTCGCGTGTTGACCATTTGCCTATATAAATCTCCAATAGAGGAAAAGATTCAATGTTTGTCAGTTGAAGACGCCCTATTCTCTTTCTGAAGAATGTTTACGTCCCGAAATCGGAAAGTGTAAAGAAGGGATTTTTCAATGAAACTGGACGCCTGGAAACTACACAAAGTTACATCCAAGATTCGTCTTATTGTATCCATTGAGGACGCGGAGTTCGCACAGATTGCTAATTTTCAGGAACTGCACGAAATTCCGAATTTTCGTAAACAAACCCTGTTTATATGGGTCTGTGACCTGTTTCGCTGAGTTCATTCGGTAACAAATAAAGGACTTGGAAATTAGTTAACTTGTACATACTTGGACAAAGTTCCGCATTCTATTTTAGAGTTGTGAAGTCAGCAATTGTAGAGTCACGTTCCTTCGCGCTGGCGCCATCTAGTGTTGCACGAGTCACGTTCATCGGCAAATGGTGCGAAAAATTACACACTTTGCATTCACTCCGGGTCTGGCATAAGAGTGCATTACATTTGCCAATATTTCCAGAGACAATTTTCTTATTATTTAAATAAGTAGGTACCTACCTACTCAGTATGTTTTTCTACTATTCTGTTTTTCGCTTAGGTACTAAATTTGCCACCCAATGTTTTCAAACTCCTAATTCTAATAAAATCGTAATTTACACTTATACAGACCATATTTCTGACATACATAATTTAGCTAGCACACAGTGCCAATAAATCCCGTTCCGATCGGGTCGGTGCTAATCTAGGCTAACTTCTGAATCCTAGACGCGTGTAAATCCTGGGAAAGTCCCAGGGGAAGTTGGGTTAGGAAATATATTGCACTTGAGTTTCCAATTACATCTGTGGTGTTGAGACTTATATTTCCGTTTGGAGTGATAAATTTAAGCGTTAGCCATCTGATAGCGATCTTGTGAAATGTATATGTTAGTAATATTTTTTGAACGTCAATTAATTCTTTACTGCCTCATTAGTCTAGTGGTCCCAAGCGCGACTGCAACGCTAGAGGTCCTGGGTTCGATCCCCAGGTCGAACTGAGTGTTATTGGGTTTTTCTATGAAATTCTCAGAAGCAGCTCGGAGTCTGGATTTGTGCCCGGTTAATAGCAATAAGCTCGCCCCCTATTACGTGCACCTTAACATAACAGAACTGTGGGTGCACCTTAGTACGCCTCTGCCTAACCCTTCGGTGAATACAGTCGTGATGGTATGTTATGTTATTTTAGATTTATTTAGTGTAAGAGATGCTGTTGTGTTATTAAAAGGTGAACCTTGTTAAAATTAGGTAAAGGTAAAATTACCTTTTTACCTTCTAAATTTCATTCTGGACAATATAGATGGTATAAACCCATGTTATAAAAAATCTAATTCACAGTTATTTTACATTTGTTTTATTTTACATGTTGCGTCGAGAACGAAATCTGCAAATATGTACTTTCTATTCGATTAAAATGATTGACTTATAATCATTTATCAATAGGATTTCTTTGAAAATTTGAATGAAACATACTTCAGTGAGCTTCGTTTTAACGAGACCTAATTATTTGCAAATGTTCACTTCACTAGCAAAGTTTTACAGTTAAAAGTAAAAGTACTGTATGAAAAAGTTTAGCTGAAAGCTTAACCTGTTTGTTTACAATCTGAAATTTACCGCTGATAATGTCACGTATATATTTTCACCTCTCATATTATTACGTCGTCTGCACTTTTAACGAATTTAAAATATGTTATGTTCTTTGCAATCCCAACTCATCCTTATCCTTACTAATATTATAAACCTGAAAGTTTGTGAGTATGGATGGATGTCTGGATTATTGAATTGATTGAATCTGGTCTGTTCAGAACGGCTGCACGGATCTAGATGAAATTTGGCACACAGATTGGTTATAGCCTGGAATAACACATATGCTACTTTTTATCCAGATCGCACCCAATTCTGAAGTCCACGCAGACAAAGTCGCGGCTAGAACTTAGTACCTAAATAATAATGAAGACTTTTTTTTTCTCTTCAGGATTGTCACTGTCACCATTCGTGCGGTACTGGCAGCCAGCGGCGTACGCGCACGTGGGTGGACAACGGCACCGGCGCGCCGCGCTTCCGCCACCAGAGCCCCCGCCACCGCCCTTGCGACTCTCCTTCCACGCTCACAACAGGTAAGGTTAGAGAATGGTCGTGGTTAAGAATAAACTTAGCAATAGTTTCTTCTGTAGGTAAATTACGAACGTCATCAATTCCAGAACTAATTTTTATGTCAGTAAACTAAATAATTCAAAGTGAAAGTATTTCATTCCAAAACGGTAATTAGCTAAGAGACATCAGCTAAAATCTTATCGCTAGTACCATCTCTCTTTATGGTATGGTATATATGTTTACTTTTTTTGTAACACAAATAGCTGGGCTTTCGATTACGATATAAAATAATATATATACATAATATAATAATATGCCTACATTCTTCGTTTTTACGCCAGCAATGAAGTTCAAATCTAAACACGGAACTCTAAAATTTAAGCGTAGCAAATTGTATGTCCCGAAATTCATTAAACTGGTGAAGTAGGCACGTTTTAACGCGAGCGACGGCAACGTAGATGTGTGACGAGGCATGTTGACTAATGACTCATGACGGCTAAGAGATTTTCTTTGCTTCATCGATTACTCAATGTTAGATGGTATCGTAAAAAAATACTAAATATTTTTATGGTGTGTTCTAAAGGCCAATGTCTTATGATGAGTTATGTGACGTTACAGCAATTTTTTTTAAGCATTAATCACTGCCTTTTGTATTAGTTTCTTAGATTCCTTTTGAAAAAACTAAACATAATAGTAATAAATAACATATTAAAATAACGTCGATTATAAAGTTATTTTAGTGAAGGAAAAATGCTACTGCGGGCAGACACCAGACGCTATGGCCAAAATAACGTCGATTACTGTAATTTCTTTCAAAAATGCTTTCAGTAGCATTAAGAAAAGTTCAAAGAGCCTGCTAAAGTAATATTCTTAAAAAATACTTCAGCTTTTGTAGTGAGATAAAAAAATATAAGCTGAAGTTTGCGACATTAAGAGTTCGGCACTCAGCAAACTGTGCCTATTTGCTGACGTAAAAAATTAGCGAGGTTCCTGGTTTTATGGCGAAAGTAAAACTTTCATCTTAAAATAAGTAGATATGAATTTCCTTGAGGTTATGGTTATGTCTACAATGAACTGACATAATACAAAAAGTTTAAGTAAATTTTAATCGTGATTGAAGACTTTGAAAGTACTAGGCCAAATATTCGAAATCATTCTTATCATCATAGTAGTTCTCTCTTTCATAGTTCAGATTGTTTTATTGCTTGACAGCAGTCGTGGTGTAGTTTAAGTTTTCATTATTATAATTATAGGTTTAAACATCTGCATTCTTAACTTTGGGATGAGGTTAATGACGTTCTAATGTTTTTCAAATATTCACCCACTAATACAATGTAGTATTTTGTTCTTAGTTTATAATATTAAATAAATAAATAGTTAATATTATATTAAAGAAATTTTAGCTTATGACTCATCAATTGATTTATTCGCATGCACTGAAAAGGCGTTTCTTAAAGTAGCAGGCCGGTATCTTGAGACGTTGACAAATGCTAGTACTATACCATAATCCCTTGTTTTACATATAAATATTTTTTTCTGTTTATTGATACAATTCTTAGATTAATTGATTACCTAGATTTCTTGTAACTCATCTCTTTTGTAAACTAATATTTTACACTTATTAAATTATACAATTTACTTTTATATTCTACATGTCACATCTATTGTATTTTTTTTAACAGACATTTTTACACTCGTTTTTTTATACACTTTACATTATACATTATACTGATTTAAATTATAAAATTATCGTAATAAATTAATCGTACTTGTTGTGTACGGTATGCTGTATTAGCAATAAGGTATATGAAATAATTTTAAATAAATATATAAATATTACAGGACAGAATGGTATTATTTTTACCATGATTGACTATGACTAGAGTGGTGACCATGTTGTAATCCCATCCTTAGGACGATTTCAATTGATGAACAATTTTAATTCAGCACATGCATATCCGAAAAATATGTTATTCAACTACTTCCATAATAAATAATAGAGTACTTAATAAGAAGATCAGTTTCACTTCATTCCTGATTTGTTTCTACTTCCAGTAACAAATCACGACAAATAATATTAATTTTTGCTGACAGCAATCAAGCTAACCTTCTGCTTTCAACAGTACTTAGCAATAAGCTGTAATATACTAAAATAGATTTATCCTTCTATATGGTTGTCAATAAACAATAGTTGCGCTTCCACCGAGACACTATTTCAAAGTTCCTACAAAATCATGTTTGTATCATATTATGAAGGGTTAATACGCTACAACTAAACTTAGCACATGACTTAATTAATAATATAATTAATAGATCTCCTTGTGTGTGTCGCGTTCAAAGCGGGCGAGCACTGTACATGAGTAATGGCAGCTTATATCCAATTAAATGAGCATTAAGGCGTGCTATATGCATATTTATGTGTATCAGACGGTAATACCCGCGCCCACGTAGGACTTGTCTGGCAAAGTACGGTCAACAATAGGTTTCCAATTAAAATTGTGCAATTTCTTACATAATGGTTGTCTTTTGAATTACAGTTTTTAACCCCCGACGAAAAAGAGGGGTGTTAAATAAGTTTGTTGTGTGTATCTGTGTGTCTGTCACATACCTACATAAATTTATTTCGGAAATATACTTAACCCGCAAAATATTTGCGTACACTATAAACCCAGGAAATAGCTTCAAAAGGAAACTCGGTACTGCAATTCATCGCCTCGGATAAGTTAATTAAACGTGTTACAGACTAATCCATTTGTAAGTTGTGTTCGGCGAGCGTGCACATCAACCGTTGGCCGCTCCATTCCCTTAATTAAAACGTTCCTGCGCCATATAGTGGAACGTGCCCTTTATGCCGACGATTCCAGATTACCCGTGGTGACGATCCGGTGTTTGGAACTGATACTACTCTGTGATAAGCGACGGTCACACAGTTGATTCTCTGTAGTTAATTTGTTGATTCAACTTAATAACTTTTCGGTCCGCTGAAACGTTTAATAGTAACTTGCTATATATGCTACGAATATTTCCATTTGCAAATTATGCTATTTAGTGTTTTTAAAATATCTAAGTTCTTAACTTTATCGTCTTCGTCTTTTCCCTGTTAAACGTTTCCATGTTAGGGTCGGCTTCCTATCGAACTACATTTGACTGAATATCAGTATTTTACATAAAGCGACAGTCAAAAGATCTTTGCAACCTAATTTATGGCAATACCGGTACCCTGATTGTCAGGCTTTTCATGATACTGACTACCACTAACCAGCTAAGTTTAACCAGTTAAGTTTAACCTTACAGATTGATTGAACACCGTCATTATTACGTAGCTACGAGCCCTTCTAGTAGGTACGTCTTGAAACTCCCATAGAGGGCAATCTCTAACTATTTAACTAAAATAGTATTTAGTTCCTTATAAACACTACCTGCTTATAACCTAATCATGCCATTCAACAACAAAGCGACACTCTACCCTCTTCCCTCTAAGCATACAATTCCCTGAAGAGTATCGCGCAGTATAAATAGTCACATAAGAGTTGCGTGTCTATCAATTCTCGCATTCTGAGGGCAGGGCCACTTCAGCCCACTCGAATAATATGTATTTGTGTTACAATACGTCTAGGCTCTGTCGCTGGTATTTGCTGTATTAAAACAGACAATACGGGAATATGGAATAGATAGAATGTAATTTATTTTTGTAAAATGTACCATTAGATTTTTTTTTATCGAAAACGCAGTTATTGACCGAATTTAGAATTACAATTAAATCATTATGGTTTAATTGTAATTCAAAATTCATTACATAGTCAAATATACTTCATTATCTACAATATTACGGACGTTAAAAAACTTGGAAATAATGTGCATTCTATTAAAAAATCATTTTCTGAACGAATTTAGACTGATTCAAACCGTCAATTCAAAATTCAAAAAGTCCTAAGTGTGATAAAGAAAACAGTTAAGTGAGAAAGATATTTACTTACTTGTTGTTTTATTTTATAGGCAAGATATACGTGAAATTAAGTTTGATATGTTGGGATAATACAATACCTACAACGATAATATATGAGTTATGACTGCGTGCAAGTGGCTGCGTGCACACGTTCTACTAAAGGAAATCCTCATTGTGCGACATGTTTTTATAACAGCAACTAGCTTTTATGTTTAGAATTGTTAACAAAATGATTGGTTGTCAATCTATTCAAATAGGAAACGGGACAAGTAGGAAACGGCCGATTGAAATCACTGCTAACAACTTCATACTCGGCCACAGTCGGGTGAATGGTTTAGATAGGTTCTATAGCTGCGTTCTGGATATTCCTTGCTTCTGCTTTGATATTCAGCTTTCCCGTATCCGCTTCTTAAACAAAACCAGATAATGTTCGACTGCTACGCTAGAGGCATACGCGAGCAGTGTTATTGGGTTTTTCTATGAAATTCTCAGTAGCAGCTCAGAGTCTGGATTTGTGCCCGGTTAATAGCAATAGACTTGCCCCCTATTACATGGGACCTAAACATACCGGCGGACTGTGGGTGTACATTAGTACGCCTCTGCCTAACCCTACGGGGAGTACAGGCGTAATGGTATGTTATAAGATAATGTTCTATCAAAAACTCTCTATGATTTAATGATTCAGTTTTCTCGTTTTGATGGGATTCCGCTAATGGGTTGATTTTTATTTTATATACTTAAACCACAATAACACTACTACTTATAAACCAACCGCAAATACTTTATCGAGACATTGACACCGATTTAAGCGGTTAATAGAATCATTTGAAGTAACGACACGCATAGCTTTGCGTTGCCGTTACACCGAAACTCCATTTTAATCGTATTACGGTCCAATTGTACGGCCGTAGTCCACATCACGAATTGCGATGATCACATAATGTTATGGTCGCGACTCGCGTCACGCCAGAACTGTAATCGTGGACCGGACCGGTCCAACAACGTCGGGCTAAGAATAACCACCACTTAACTTAATGGGAGCATCGACTGCTCTAAACGCTACACTGGATATTTAGTTTTATAACTAAAATGGAGATCTGTAGTCCTAATCCGAGTTTCATACCATCATGCCGGTATTCTCCGAAGTGTTGGGCAGTGGTACTACTAATGTACACCCACAGTTCGCCGGTATGTTGACCTTATTGCCATTTGGTCACAATTCCAAACTCCGAGCTGTCACTGAGTATAATTATCATAAAAAATCCAATAACACTCTTGACCAGGGAATCGAATCCAAGACCTCTAAGCAGCTTAGGACCACTAGACTAATAAGACAGGTCAGAATCCGAATAGGTATCATCTAAGTACTATATTCGCAAGCGCAACGTCTCGTGCTGTTATCAGGATTTAGGATTAGAATTTTTTATGTGATAAATAACGCAAACGAGCAGATGGTTCGCCTGGTGGTAAGCGATTACCGCCGCCCATGGACACCCGCAACACCAGAGGAGTCACAAGTGCGTTGCCGGCCTTTTAAAAGGGGATTGGGCCTCCGGTAACCTCACTCACTCGGCAAAACACAACATAAGCGTTGTTTAACGCCGATTTTCTGTGAGGCCGTGGTATCACTCCGCTCGAGCCGGCCCTTTCGTGCCGAAGCATGGCTCTCCCACGTAAAAAAAATATCAAAATTTCGTCCACAACGCGTGCACAGTTTCGCTTTATTCATAAACAGTAAGCACTGCTGGAAATGGGTAATTACTTTAGAACCTTAACGTAAAAGTAGTATATTAAATTATATCATATAGTTAAGTGCTTACTATATCATATAAACGTGTGTACCCGCGTCTCAAGACACCTGCCTCTATTATTACAGTATGTTACTTTAAATTATGCGATAAATACTTGGTCGCTTGGCGACTGACGCATATTTATTACATTAGTAAATTTTGTTGATTATATTTTTTTAACTGTCTCGTTAGTCTAGTGGTCCTAAGCCGGACTGCTACGGTAGAGTAGAGTGCTGGTTTCAATTCTCAGAGCAGTTTTATTGGTTTTTTATAAGAAATTATCAGTATCTCGGAATTTGGATTTATCCCCGTTTAACGGCAATAGGCCCGCCCCCTATTATATGATACCTAAACATACTGGCGAACTGTGATTGTACTTATAAATTGGTACACCTCTACCTAACCCTACGAGGAATACAAGCGTGAATATAATAGTATGTTAAGATTATTTTTTTTGTGTAAATAGTAGCAAAATGTATATAAAAAAAATTATATCATCATTATCACTATAATTTCGACCATCTTGTGAGTAATATAAGAAGTTGGATAATTTTTGCGCTACATGATACATTTTTAATAAAATAATTATGTAAAGGCAGTTGACTCAAGTAATAAATAAG
Organism: Acronicta aceris; assembly: GCA_910591435.1. Taxonomy (NCBI): domain Eukaryota; kingdom Metazoa; phylum Arthropoda; class Insecta; order Lepidoptera; family Noctuidae; genus Acronicta; species Acronicta aceris. The sequence continues at coordinate 12,292,045 of OU342768.1, forward strand.
TAAAAAAAAAAATAACTTACTTACCTATAATAAATTACCATCTGAAATGAAAAATGTAAACTCGTTCAACATATCTAAAACTAGACTAGCCAAATATCTTATTGAAGACCTTTCATTAACAAACTAGTAAATATGTTGGGTTGGTTTTTTCCGTACTTTTTGATGATCAAGTACTTTAGGTACTTTAGGTATATATAATATTCGCATGTAAGTGACTTATGTATTTTATGGGAATAAAGATTCTTTAACCAGAATAAATAATTAATCAAACAGTATCTAAAAAGTCGTTAACAGCATAAGAAAGCAGTATCCTTAATTAAACTTCGTTTTCTAATTTGAGTTACGTGAACTTATTTGTTTACACGCCAATTTATCATAATGGGCTTTAAAAACACGAGGCGAGATTAAACTCGAGATAACAAAGTTCGTTTTAATTTTCGTTCCAAAGTGTAAAATCCGTTGGATTTTCTCCAGGGTTGTTGCAGTCGGGACGTGATGCCGCGCCGCGTCTTGTACCGTCTGTAGGTATTCCATATGTTTACAAACTCTTCCACTGTATTTCACACACTAATCTAGTCCCGTCTACCAAATAGTTTACAACTTAGCTCCAGGCTTTTTCGAAATAAGTAACGTGTAATAATGGTACCAGGTTAGATAATATACCTACCTAAGTTACTCTTTACATGTGCTTTACATTCCGATTTGGAAGTATTTAGTTTCGGGTGGGAAATCACATTATTTACATAGCAATTAATAACTGTGTACATGTCTGTAATAGTCCTTGATATTTTTTCTTGTTGGTTTTTTCTAACTTTATTCGAATAGAGTAATTCTGTACTCACGGGCGATTAATTCCGTATTAAAGGCGGGAAGGACGTCATAGTTAGTTGGAGACGGTCCACCCGAGATGAGGATTCAACCCTATACATTTAAATTAGTTTTCTGCCTAACATTTTGCTCCGTTGCACAATCTCATATAGATATTTTGTTTGGTACTTTTGAGAATAGGTTGTAGCTAACAATAACTTTACAGTCAGCGTCTAATATATTGGAACAAACCGACTGTTCATAATTCTACATTAACCAATGACATTATATAGTTAAATAACAAAGATATCTAATTTTATCCCAATGGGAAGAAATACATGTCAGAATGACAGCTCCCGTATACGGTGTTCATCATTGCGTCATTTTTAATAGTTTGTTTAATGTTTTGTTTGTAAAGTTGGACTATAATAGTTTAGAAGTATACCAATTTGATGCGGACTGTACAACATCATTATTGTTAAAAATGTACTCTCAAATAATATATTAAAATACACAATTACACCAGAGACAAAAGCTGGCTTCGAAACATGAAATACAGTACCCAGAACCATATTCAATTTGAACAAAAATACTTCTGGAAAGTGTTGTGTAGCAAAAGGGACTTCGTCTGTACTTAGGTAGTAATTTAAGTTTGTGTACGAGTTATTTATACGTAGATAATGTCTTGCGGTTGCAGATTAAGAAGTCCTTATAAGTTACCCACGCATTTTACCGCGTTGAAGCTTGAAATTAGAGCAAACCATCGACTCACAACGAGCATAGGCCCTCGCCACAAACGGAGACAAAAGTACAGAAAGGTGTTTAAATTTAAATTACGCTTTGCAGGTAACATCAAAGATATTAATGTATTGCGGCACATCCAACCACAAAATACGTTGTACATTTTGTAAAAATAAGCGTGAAAACCGTCGAGCGTGTTATTATTGATTTTTTGTTAAATAAGCTGGTAGACTGAGCACGTTTCTATTGATTCATTCCTTCCTTTATCATTTGTGATGTTTGTCGAACAGGCAGAGAAATGACAATCATGCAGCTTTAACCTTACCAGAGCGATAGTCGCTAGTGCATCTGTCAAATATTTTTGTGGAAAACATAGTTCCTCACGTAACCACTAACCACCAAACATTTATCCACCAAATATTTAACGGACACACTGCGACCATCGCTCACTAAACTCCTGGTTAGAATATTTAACGTAGTTTCATCCGATGGTAGTTCCATTCTTTTATTTTTCCATTATCCCATCCTCGAAAAATCAATAGGAACTCGATATCGAAGAAGAGAAAAGATTATTTTATTTAAGAAATTAAAACGTACATAAGATGTCATACCTAGTAAATATTGAACATACATACATACCATCACGCCTGTATTCCCCGAAGGGTTAGGCAGAGGCGTACAGGCCCACAGTTCGCCGGTATGTTTAGGTCCCACGTAATAGGGGGCGAGCCTATTGCCATTAACCGGGCACAAATCCAGACTCCGAGCTGCTACTGAGAATTTCATAGAAAAACCCAATAACACTGCTCGATATGGGGATCGAACCCAGGACCTCTAGCGTAGCAGTAGCACTTGGGACCACTAGACTAATGAGGCAGAGGAGAATATAATAATATGTATGTTTCAATAAATATTGAAATATACATATATTATCTCATATATTCTCGTTTTGTTGTTCGTAAAGAAAAATATACTGCTAGCTCATGCATAATTTCTGAGCGCAATATTTACACTAGCGTTACAAACTTTTTGGTAATAATACGCTTTGCATACATTAATATGTTAATAATATGTAACGCAATAGAGCGCGTATTGTGTGCACAGCATGAAACGCGACAGGCGTGGACACACCACAACAAAATGTAGTGTTTAGCTGTTAACAATAGTACGTGACTTGTTTAATGACCAGGTTTACACAAAACGCGGTACAGTGCTCCAAATTTTTGTTACTAGACTTCTTGAGAGAGTTTTCTCACACGACATCATACTGATATCATAGAATGTAACAGGCCGATGTCACGATGCACATATGGGATAAGAAAAAATAACATAAAGTGTCTTTATAAGAGCAATAGAAATCATTATTTTTATTTTTTTTCGTTTGTTTGTATATTTTTACACGCATCACGCAAAAATTGCTGTAGGCAAGGGCGTACTGTAGGCGTTTTCTCACTATCAGAGTTAAAGTAAATTCTTTTGTAACTCAATGGAAACCGCGGGTTAAAACTAGTTTATAAGTTGGAAACATTATAGATAGTTACACAAATATAAAGGATTTATCTAATGAATCTAATAAACTATAATCGGACTCGGTTGGTAATATTAAATCATCGTCTAATAAAAGTGTATTCATAATGATGTGACAATGATAATACTTTACTGAGTATCGTTTTTATGATAGGTACAGTGGTCGCAATAGAATGTAAAATATATAATCTCCATTTCCACCGTGGTGCCACTATGCCACCGTCATGAACAACCTTTGACGAAGTCCCTTAATCAGGTAGCATTATATTATATTATAATTCAACTGTAACGTGTAATTCAGCTTGAGAATTAAAAAAAACTGTTTGCTTCGTTTTGAATGTTTACAAAGCAAATTTTCCGCTGTAGCAATAGATAGCGTATAGAATGATACAGAGCGGAAATAAACGTAGCGTAGCCGGCTGCGCAGGGCGACACGAAATGGAACATAAAGTTGAAGACCATGTGATTTGCGGCCAGCCTCGCGTACGAGCCCAGCATTCAACTGTGAATTGTGTGCTCAATTTAAAGTCAAATTGACGTACCCGGTATATATATTTTTTTTAAATTAATAATCACACCATTATACTTACAACCTGTTTATACTGTTTTACTTCAACTAGAGTAGTTTGACATAATATCCCGTATTCGATGGTATTGAAATCGATTATTTATTTCTAGAAATAAACATACATGCCAGACGTTAAAGTTTAGTAACTATACAAAAATATTTGTTATTCAGTACCTACAAACAAGTAACAAGCAGTACATTGTAAAATAAAATTCTTAATTAAAGCAAATTTCGGTTTTTTCTTTACCTATTTTATTTTTTATGTCAGTAAGCATGGTGTCATCGAGCGTACCTACATCACGCAAGGTAAACCGGACGTAACGTACACCGCCATCTAATCTCAAAAGCTCTGGATTCTGAGTCCTATTAAAATTTTAATATAGAAATGAACAGCCCCTACGGAAGCTTTATCCCACCAACTTTTACAACGAGACGAGTCACGGTATTTAAATATAGAATAGAATATACAAACTTCACTACAGTAAAATTTCAAAATTAAGTAATTACTTAATAACATTATTAACGGTAACGTAAATAATGTAACGATTAGGTATAAATTAGACCGGATATGTAGTGGTGCAAAATTTAAAAACATACAAAGCAAGTAAATTATGACCGTATTACTATAATATTAGTACGACCAGTTTGATTATTCTCTGATACTTGTACCTACATACTTCTATTAAGCACTTATTGAGTTTTTAATCAGGTAGGGTTTTTTTTAAACTTATAGATTATAATTCAATTCAGGAAGATTTTTATAAAACGGATCGGGCCTCAACAGATCCATTTCTTCATTCCATTAAATCCTCTTGAATTAAATTTAAAATTTAAATTTCTAATTTCCAATATAGTCTACTGAACATTATTTAGCTGTCAAACTGACCACAAGTTTAATTGTGTTTCTCAACCAAGGTATCGGTCGAACTGAAACTCGTAACAAACCCAAGAACTTTTCATTACCTACCGAACCAAACGATAATACAATAATTGATCACCAACAAATTGATAAATATTTGTGCGGTTCTTTTTTGCGCTTAGAATTTTATTGTTATCATCATCAGCTCATATTATTTCTATTCTACGTCATCAGCCCTTTTTTGCGTGTGGAAATCTTCATGGACGTCTGCCGACCGGGGAAGGCAGCAGGACCAATGCTGACTGACCTGCCGATATTTAATAAACTACACGGATGTAAAAATATAACTACACGGATGTTTGGCCTCACCACATTTTCTTGGGGTTACGGGAGCTAAGTACGTTTCATTCCTTTGTGATACGTCACACAATTCAAATTCTATTGTCTTGGCATTATGGACTTAAAGCTGAATTAAAGAGGCCTATGGCCAGCACCGTTATTGTGATACTCATGATCAAATAGTTTAAGTTCAGAATGTATTTTCAAACAAAGCCTATTCATTTTCACGATAGCGAATTTGACAGAATTTTTAAATATAAATCAAACCCGGGGAGTTTCTTATATACGCATACAAAAATCCATAGCAATTGTGTGTTGGTATCCCGAATAAGTACCTATCTGTATGAATGGTTTGAAGCTGGATGGCATTCTTAATTTAGATAAAATGAAGTTAAGGAATCGGTACAAGATAAGTACAAATAAACAAAATTTACCCCCACCCCGTCAAGACATTTCATGTATATTCAGGGTTACGTAGAACCTATTTTGAGAAGATGGGATTAGGCCTCCAGTTCAATTACAGCGGGGAACGTACGTGAAACCACTTCTCCGTGACGTGCGTCGTCACTTAATATTCTCGAGCTCGGGGTTCCACAATTACACTGTGTGGGAGCCTTCAGGCCGCCTACAAGCCTGTTAGTTACCAGAAATGAGTAATGGCTTCTGGAAATTGCTTTCGCTAAAAACTTCTTACAGAGTTTTCAGGTCCGATCTACTCTCACAAATAGGGATGGACGAGCACCACCGCTGATGTATTCCAACTTCGTAATAAAAGTTAAAGCAAAATTTCGCTGTCACTTTGTTTGACATAAACGCCATGTTTATTAATCATTTACGTCTTAATTCTCTTTCTCTTCGGAATACACGGTCTCGTAAAGCTTTTCTACGTTTCTGCTTCCTTGTCGTGTACAAAATTAAAGTTCTCTAAAATAATTGTGTTAATGTTTACCAGCGTCATGTATTTATCATGTCATATTATAGGAGCAATTTGTATAATTGGTTTCCAATGCTTTATTATTGTATCTACATACATTGGGCTGACTAGCCACTTACACAAGACGTGTAAGTGGCTAGTCAATCCAATGTATGCACTCCCCATCAGTGATCATTTCTTTCCATTGTTTTACCCGACTTCAAAAAAGGAGGAAGTTCTATGTTCATTTTTTAGTACTTTTTTATATATGTTCACCGATAAATTCTTCAATTGTGGATCGAATTCTTTAATTATATGGTAGTGTATAAATTAGCGAGGTTGTTATATGTATATTGTATAATTATGATAGTAATCTTGTGAGAGTCAATATCTAAACCCAAGTAAATATAAGTTAACGAATTATTAATATTTACCCAAAGTCCTGAGTTAAATATTACTCCCAAGACTATTTCAAGTTAATTTCGCGGGCCCAATAGAATTACTCAGGTAATTAATTCGTTAATCAAGTTAGAAATCCGGTTGGCAAACACAATAGACCTGGCGAAATTCCGTCGCGCTCAGTCAATTTCGTAATGAAAAAGTTATTATTTTTATGCCTCGTAAGACATTTCCTATACTTACATTTACAAAAATAGCTATTTAGAGATTTACTCCCTTCGCTTAATCTTACAAGACGATATTTTATGTCAGCAAAACTGCAACTTTTTTATTATCCGAATGCCAAGGAAGGGTTATGTTTTTTGCGCGTATCTTGTATGTATGTTATGTCAGAAACCAGTATGTATGTTTGTTTGTAAATTTCTTTATTACCTCGTATCTTCCAAACAGCTGGATGGATTTCAAACAATCAATTACAAAGGTATCGTTATATTCGTCTAAAAACCGAAGTGTCTTTAGCTAGGTGTTGGAAAACAAAAATGTTGGCTCGAAATACGTTTAAATAAAAAAAGTACGTACCTAACTAAACATATTGAGTAGGGTATCAAAATAAACAATAAAATTAAACATATAAGTTATATGTTTAAATTTAGTTAGGAATACTAAATTGGATTAAAAACAATTGATAGCTTAAAAATGGGTCATGTTTGTGTCGGACCTCGTGCTATCATATGAAATGAAAGCCGTAGCCACAGGGCCACGACTACATAGTGTCCAGCCAACAAGTATAAAATAAAATAATAATCAAGAAAATAAAAAACGCGACTGCAAAAAAGACAATATAAAAGTAATGCACTAAAAAGACCGAAACAACAAACAAGTTAAAGAAAATTTAGGATTTCTTATTACAGGCATTATAGGTTAGTTAACAATTAAAACTTATTGTGTATTTTATATTTCACTTAACTAACGTGCAATTAAAACATAATAATAAGGTTAATGTTTGGTTCTCACAATAAAGCGGCCAAACAACGCTAGTTTGGGTAAAACAAAGAAGAACTTTACGAAGCGACACTTCCTATAGTTAAGATTATGTATCTAATACGTAACTATCAATAAACTACAAGTAAGCGAGCCAGTGTTTCGGATTCTTTTCCAATTTGTTAATCTGCCACATCGATACATCCACAAACTACATATTTACCTATGCCGCTTGGTATTAGTCGCATTAAGGAGAGAAAAACATGCTAAAAATAATCATGACACTGCTGTCAATATACCTTTGTTCATCACTCGGATTTGTTAGATTGCAATCGGAGCAAGTTTGCCTATAATGATGTTAGATCAGACAAACATAGGGGAGACATCCGACCGACTATTCGTCTAACGTCATTAGACACCGCTCGTTAGTGCCGCTTCTGACGTCCAATCTGGGGGAATTGTGAATTTTTTATTGAATTACGGACGCCATCTTCGAATCCACCTTGTATATTGTTCTGCAAAACACTGAATTAATACGACAAATCACTATTAAGAGTATTATTATTTTTATTTATCTTAATATATATAAAACTCAAAGGTGACTGACTCACTGACATAGTGATCTATCACCGCACAGCCCAAACCACTGGAGGGATCGGGCTGAAATTTGGCATGCAGGTAGATGTTATGACGTAGGCATCCGCTAAGAAAGGATTTTGATAAATTCTACCCCCAAGGGGATAAAATAGGGGATGAAAGTTTGTATGAAACTTTGTCAATATTAAACCGATCGGGCTGAGACTTTGCATGCATATAGCTACTATGACGTAGGTATCCCCTAAGAAAGGATTTTCATAAATTCCACCCCTAAGGGACCTATGTAGGGGTGAAATAGGGGATGAAAGTTCATATGGAACAAAGTAACTATTCCACGCGAACGAAGTCGCGGGCAAAAAGCTAGTTCACTATAAAACTGGACATAATACATTATTAAAAAATCAAGGCACGACCCTCCTGAGGGCGAAACAGTTGTCTTTCTATTTGTTCTGTTGCTAATATTTAGGTAGTAATTACTTGTAAAACTTAAACTTATAACATCATGTACTATCGGCCAAAGCCATATCTAGCCACCGTAAGGGCTATATTTGCTTGCACCGCTCGGCTGCTATACTAGGGCTTACCTCCGCTCATGAACCAACAGCATCGCTGCATTGGGATATTTGCTAAGCCCCTTATTTTAGTAATTGAAAAAAGATTGAAAAAGAAAGAAACTGCTTATGTATACTGACTAAATGTATACTAATGAAAAAGGTCAGTAAACAGCTGTGGTCATCGTGTGCACGGGATTTTGTTTTCAAAATGGCTATGGAGTTGGCTAATAGTACATGAAAAGTAAGTAATTAACTTATAGTATGTAAAAGTATCGATAGAACACTTCGAGTTCTCTTTTACTAAGGAATAAATGTATTTTAAGTTAGTTCTTTGTCGAATAACAGTAGATACCTAAGACGATTTTGTAGGTATATTGTCATGTAACAGAATACAGGAATTACTTATCTACCTGTTCACCTGTACTTGTACTCGTGCGTGACTTTTATGAAATTACTCACGATTTAATTATTCTTAGCTATGAAAATCGCAATGTGTAAGTATAAGCGACAGTTTAACAGTTCTAACTAGCTTTTAACATGTTTAATGAATACAATTTGTAAAGTTTGTACAAATTGTAAAGTCGTCATTGTAATGAAATACATAAATAAAAAGGGACATAATATGTATAACCATCGCATCCTTATGTAACGAAGAACATTATGATCCGGAAATTCGATCCCAATGGTTTCCCCAAGACAGGTTTCAAACATATTTATAACCTCATTATACGTGGTAGTATTACAAAACATACATTTGCTTACTACCTTCACGTTAATATAGGGTAGCTTAACTTAAATAAAAGTTTTCTAACTAAAAATATTAAAAGGGTTCGAGGCCCAGTATATCAGAGTTATACGTATGATTTATTAGCCATTATACTGGTACTCCACATTTTAATACGAAGTTTGAACTCAGTGTGAATAGCATTAAATCATAATTAGTTGTACGTGCTGTATGAACATAATATGAGGTCGGACGTATTACTTGAAATAGTAAAAGTTTGTGTGCGCTTCACCTCCTCGGGTTTACTGCTACTACTTACAATTACTACTACATAGAGCACTTTTACCCTGAACAGTGGTTTCTCTTAGCACAAACACTATAATAATTGATTGATTCAAGTGATTGAATCTGTATTTGTATTATAGTAATTAAGTGTATAAAAGAGATTCTGTTTCTAAAGATAGGATATTTTTTATTACGAAAATATAAAAAAATATACTTTTGAGTCTTATTAGATTAGATTGTCTTTTGAGTTACTCGGCTTTCATTAACCCTCTGCAACTGAGGTGACTTTATTGTTAATATTCGACTGAGGTGGAGTCTGTCAGACGTCATTTGAAATGGTGGATATATCATAGATTTTTAAGGTTAATTATATAAAAAAAAAATAGATTAAATGGTTCATATACTATCAAATTACATAAATAAGACTTTTAAAAAAGCAATGTGACATTAGTTATAGAATCACATTTATTGAGATCAAAATCTTATACATTTGGTAACTTACCTTACATAATATTAATGAACAAGTCTGTTTATTGCAGGGAGTTTAAATTGGTGCTGAGACCGGACCCCAGCTCCGTGTTCGCAGACGGCGTACAGTTCCACTCGACGGGCGGCCAAGTGAAGTTTAACCCTGCGAAAGTCTATTCGGGGCAACTGGAAGGTTAGTTTAAACACAATGCTATACATGTGTTTGAATTAGTCAAAGAACAGCTGAAGTATGGGGATTTAGCTCGTAGGACAAAAGGAAAAGTGGATGGTAAAATGTTAGTATCACGTACCTACTAGGGATAACAGGGGACGACGGTTTATTTGAGAAATTATAATTGAGCGCTAAAGTATTCAAACTTACTTCATGTCTGCTTCATCAACTGTTAGTTAATTGGTTATTATCATCAAAGCAGTTAATTATGTTTTTAATTAATAAATAGGACTGTTTACTGCGTTCAGAGATTTTAGGACATTACTGACGGACAGACGATTGTCTGCCTACCCATAACTCCAAAGCCATATTAGGTATATTTCCGGTTAAAAACGGTTAGAAACTCAGAATCTAAGAGATATTTTTTTACCTGTACTGTCACATTGCTGGGCAAACGTACTCGTAAACGTAAACGGGTTCCATTATGGGACAATATTTTTAAGGTACGAATATTAAAATCGGTAACTTATTTTTATTTTAAGTGAAGGAATAATTCGACTGCGGGCAGGAGTCGAATCTGTGTCACATACAACAGACGCTATGACCACTAAGCCACTGCGAGTCTCACCCGCCAGATCAAAATTTGTCTTCACATTCTGAATTCACGTCTTTTAAGGTGTCGTCAATGGCATCTATTGAATAGCACTTTAGTTGTACCAAACCAAAGAACGCATATTCGAATTCGGACTAAAGTTGAGTTATTCTTTAACAACAATTTTAACCTAACTGGAATTTAAATACCAGAGGGTAAACTATATTAAAAAAATATATATATTCGTTTTTTCATCTTATTTTCCTGTATCTACCCCTACTGTTTTGTAAAGATGCTAGATGTGTACTTGAAATAGAGCAAATGTAAACTGTATAGTGAGGTACCCTAAAATGTTTTTAACACACACACTCAGGATGTGGAATCAGCTCCCCGCCGAGGTTTTCCCAAAGGACTACAGCATGTGATTCTTAAAAAGGGTGTGAAAAGATTTTTAAAGGGTCGGCAACGTGCGAGTCATACCCCTGGTGTTGCAAGCGTCCTTAGGCTACGGTAACCGCTTACCATCAAGCTATAAAAAAAAACTTATTCCATTTTAAGCCGAGTGTGAATCAATGACATCACTGTTACGTCAATAACTTAATTAAATGTAATAAGTCTTTAAACTATCCAAATATAATTTAACCATTATTATATATATATATATATATTATTACCATATTGTTGCTAAATCTTACCATCCAACCCAGTTATTAAAATTCGAATTCGATATTGTAATCACAATCGGAGAACCGAAGTAATTGCTGCGTTAGTAAATACACGCGATGAACACAATAAAACATCACATAATGTAGCCACAGCATCAGATAAGCATTAGTGATGTAATCCCGAGTCTTAGCCAAGAGTGATGTCTGCACGCAGCCCAGGGTTGACTGTATAACAATGGCACCAGTAAAATATTTGTTCTGTTGGTAGGTATTGCGAAATAAGTATAGCGTATGTATAGGGTTAAAATTGTTAAAAATTTGAAGATTCAATTTCTAACAACGTTCCTAATGAAAACTACCTTGAACATACTTAATGAAAGTACTGAAACCGGTGAAAAAACCCCTAATTCGAAGAGACATCAATGAGTCATGACTGGCTATTCAGAACAGACACTTATTAATACATTGTGGTCCTAAGACGTCAACTTAGCAACTTTTTTTTGAGAGAGCCGTGTCCGTACGGCCATGGGTTTTGCGACATTCGCCACGACCAAACTTGTCAACCCTGCGCAATGAGGAACTGCAGCATAAACAGTCACGTGCGACCAAACTCATTTGTGCCAATTCATATAGTCTCCTAATGCATGACGCGATCGGAGGGTTGTGGCTACTTATATCCATATACACATGAACAAAATCTAGGGATATTTTATATTTCTATTTATATGTGTGTGTATATATACTCGTACTACTTTAACGCATTCCTGAGAAATGCCATAGATTGTCGGAGTAAATCGTGGCAGACATAGCACGGGTGAGGTATTTAGGTAGCCTAACCAATGTTAAGTACCTTCTGATTTATCGGAATGTACACTACATAATTATCTAAGCATGTATTCAAAATTACTTAAGTAACTTAGTAGGCATATTTAGGTAAGTAATTAACTCAAGTAACTTACTTAATGAAGCACGTATTAAATAAGAGTTTGTTATAGGCAAAAGAGTTAACTAGGGTCTCATTAATACCCTTGTTTAATCATCTCACATACACTACGTATGTACATACCTACTGCTTAAACCTCAATAGGTATATTGTAATGAAGCTAAATATTCCATGAGTTACATCATCCTAACCTCTGCATAACCTGTAGTTTAGTAGCAAACAGACATTTACTTTCGGATTTATAATATTTGCATGTATAAATCGTGATGAAGCATTGATGACTGATGAATTAAAAAGTAACTTATTGATATGTTTTTAATAGCATAAAATGGGGTGAATTTAATATTATTTGGAATATTAGTTTAAAAATGTTTGGTGATCCTTGGTTTTATCGATTGAAATGCAGGGAAAACATATTTTAAATGGAAATTACATGCCTATTTAAGTACATAGTTCCATTGTCATATTTTTTAAATTTATAATATTACTTCAAAAGATTTTTTACTTTTGCCTATATTTAAAAAAAATACTTAGCAGAGTTAACATAAATAAAATGTTATTGTAAAACATAGTGGTAGGTACACGGAAAAAACATAAGAGAAATACAATAGTCCGTGGGTACTTACCTTATACATACCTTTTTTTTCGGGTGGGGAAATGCGCCATAAGCACAACGCCCCGCTTCGGGGTGGTCCGCAACTGGCCGGAGAGCGCGATACAACCGTACCACACGGTTGTATCGCGCTCTCCGGCCAGTTGGCCAGCATACCGACTAAAACCACCACCACTGCCACTTTCCGCATATTATTCAGATCATGGGACCTTATACAAACCTACTCTAACCCTTCATCAATTTTCGAAGTCTTTGAAACAACCAATTAAACATGAGCTCAACAAACTTCTACATTCTGCGACTAATTTAATAAAAGGAAATTATGTACTGCGACCCATCTGGAACGCTGGAGACAAAGTGAGTTTGGAACAAATTACTTTGAAAGTTTAATGAAGTATGTTCCTAACAAATTCGTCTTTCAGTGGTAGGTAGTGTAGTTACTAAATACTGTCACATAATATTTGTACATAATAAGAATTAATAAATAAAAAACAATTACAAACAAGTTTACATAGATTCTTACCCAATTCAAAAATCCAATCCAATTATTCGAACTTCTTTCTCTCTTTCGAAGTATTCGCCCTTTGTTCGTTTAGTTGAATAAAGATCAAAATCTTATAAAAGTGGGCCAGGTAGCATCCGTTAAATTTCCTCTATCATTACTGAAAATCCTTATTCGGTGGACCATTATAATACAGGCTGTGAATAGTCACAGCCTGTTTGTTGATACCATGATCATAGGATCATAGTATCAATCATAGCATACTTGAAACCTCATTACAAGCATTTAGCAGATACGAGTATCTTAATGATTACATTACGTAGTCGACGACGCTGCGCGGTTGTTTTACATCGGCGATTTTCCCTTTTGCCCGTTGTTAGCGTAAAACGAATGGGAGAAACACAGTGGGTGAGAGCAGTAATTACCGTTATTTATGAGCGGTTTGAATCCCTCCCTACTGCAACTGCAAGTTGTGATTTTAATTCATTCAGAGTCCCAAAGCTCTTTGCACCTCGAATAAGTTTGCATAAAATATCGTCTACGATTTATTTGAGCGTCTCAAAGTTCTTTGTTTTCATAGGCTTATTTTGAATTAATGTGAAACGTCTTTGTATAAAATAATTGTTCAAATAAAGTAGGCACCCTAAATTGAAATAGTTATTTTATTATATCAATGAAACCTTTAATAAGAACCCTTTAATAAGTACTTAAAACTAACTAATCGTCGTCGATGGTTGAGCTGTGTAGCTATGCAGTCAAGAACATTTTATACCTACTGTGCAGCACTGATCTCTAATAAAGTATTACCTGTACTATTATTTATTCTGTGGTAATATAAAAGTCAGTGCTGTGTAGTCAGTTAAGACAGGTCAACACAAAGCTGCTATGACTTTTTCTTAAGGATTTTACTTAGATATTATTGACCTACATTGTGACACTCGCTTAACTGATACTACTAAACTCAAGCGGCCTTATTCCAAAACACAGACTATCTTTAGTACTGGCTTTAGTTCTAGGATTAAAACTGGACTAAATAAAACTCTATTATAAAACACAGTTTAACACCAAAGCATGGACTATCTCTGGTACCAAAGTTAAACCTCTGAGACCCCTAGTTTAAGTATGGACTAACATGACATTACTTTATTTTTGAGGTTAGCTTATTTAGTATCTTGTGTATTTCTAAGTAAAAATTTTTGTAAATGGATATTAACATTATAGATATGATGGATTTAGAAGATTTAGATATGTTAGAGACGTGTCGGCGATCTGTAAGACGTCGTAATCGTATAAATCCTTTTGATTTGAGTGACGAAGATTTTCGGTATAAATACAGATTTACAGAGCGATTCGGATTTTCACCCCTTTTTTTCTTTTGTTGTTCCATTTTATTTGTCACTATTATTAATACTGAATTACTGACAATGTACAATGGTGAATAATTATCAAGTACTTAGTTATTGTTAAAGGACGCAACAACAATAATGACGTTTCAAATAATGCGCGCGAATGAAATTTTAATTTCGTTCCGTTTCACTCAGAGTTGTTGCAAAATATAACAACTTGATTATAAAAAGGTCATCAACAATATAAACTGTGCTTGCTCAGTAAATTGCAATATAAACAAAAAACTATTTATGATATATATTTGTATTAATAAATAATTATTAAAGTATTTCAAATGTTAAGATACTATCAATATTTAGAAAAACGGAACGTTGCTTGGAATGAAGCCTGAATGAACGAATGAAAGATTGTAATTTTTTACATATTATCTGTGGATTTTATTTAGTCCATAGGACGAACTACGGTTTAACTGATCCTCGGATAGTCTGGGTTTTGTAATAAGCACTCATATTGGTCCTGGTATTAACATTAGTACCGTAACAATCCAAGATCAGTAAGTCCGGGTTTAAGCCAAGACTTACGCATTTTTTTTGTAACAAGACGGAAGGTGTCTTCAATAGTCCAGATTGTATATATGGACTATTAAAGAGACCTCAAGTCTTTTTTTGTTGCCGCGTATCTTCTTAGTCACTTGGGGAACTCATATGCTGTCTACGTAGCACTAATATACACTAAAAATATATAAAAGTATCTTTTTTTATGGATTATGTCGGCAAACGAGCTGACGAACCACCTGGTGGTAAGTAGTCGCCCATGGACCTGCAACACCAGAGGAGTCACTGATGCTTTGTCGACCCTTAAGAGCCCCTAAGGACTGCACACTGCCAGAGCCGCAACAACTGAATCGAACTGGCTCTTACGTGCGAAAAATGATATTTAATAATCATTTACCTTCATGGTTTCGTTTTCAGATGACGAGTTATCCCACGTCTACGGTGTTATTACAGCTGAAGGACTCTTCGACGGTACCATATGGACGCCTACTGAAGAATACTATGTGGAGCCTATATCTCGTTATAATATAGACCACCCTTCTATGCACAGCGTCGTGTATCGAAGATCAGACGTCCAACACCCACATGACATAAGCGAAGGCGCGCCGTGCGCATCACATCTACTTCATATGAAAACCAGTTTAGGACAAGAAGTTGAATTATTTAATTTTACTGATCAACGAAACTTTAAAGACTCTTCCCTTAATAATTTTACCGAAGATCTCCGCAGCGAAATACATACACGCAAAAAACGATGGCTCCCTGAAGACGAAATGCAAGACGATGAGCCAAAGAAGAATCCTGAATTACCTTTAGACCTAGACTTTCCATACACCAGCAATAACGAGCCGGTCGATAAGTTGAGTACGAGAAAACCTAAAACGAAAATCGATAAAAGTAACCTCATAACTAAAGTGCGGCTGGATTCGGAAGAATCGAGACCAAAGCCAAAGACGCACGTCGAAGTAATAAAAACGAAAGCGGGAGTAGTAACTGTTAGTAAAGATATAGTCAAAAAGGAACCAGTAGGGTATACAGTGTTGTCAGCCAACGCGAGTGACGACGGTCGCCATGTGAACAAGCGGGCGACGGTGGATCCGAGGAAAACTACGTGCCTCGTGTATTTACAGGCAGATCATATGTTCTATCAAAGATACGGTTCAGAAGAAGCGTGTATCGAAGTCATGACGCGTCATGTGCAGAAAGTTAACGCAATATATAAAGTGACAGGTACGTGATAATATTTTAGTTTTAATTAACATACACTAAGCTAATTACATCATTAGTATAATAATACCTAATTGTAAAATTTGTTTTAGACTTCAATCAAGATGGGAAGCCAGATAACATTACTTTTATGATCAAAAGAATAAAAGTCCATACATTGGACGCTCTGAAAGACCCTGCTTACAGGTTTCCTAACAACTACGGAGTAGAAAAATATTTGGAGCTTTTTTCAGGTTTGCCTTTTTTCATCAATATTCAATTACGAATTCGGTCTTTAGAGAGCCATTCCACAAAGTTAAGCCATTAGACTAATAAATTAGAAGCGCTTAAAACGGAAGGCTTTTGTAATTTTTTAAATAGGCACTATTGAATCATGAAAGAATAATTAATTTCTTTCAGAGGAAGATTACGATGCGTTTTGTTTGGCGTACATGTTTACGTATCGAGACTTTGAAATGGGTACATTGGGGTTGGCTTGGACGGGTGATCTCAAAAATGCTGGTGGAGTTTGTGAAAAAAATGGGGTAAGAGTTATCTCGAAAGAAATAATATCATCAAAATTGTTTAACTATACATGACATACATACACCTATACTCATAGGGGTAGGCTGAAACTACAGACCGCCATTCTTCGATACTTGCCTCATTCTTTTGCTTCTTACATACGAGTACATATTCATACATCTTGTCACACATTCACATTTACGGTTTCGAGTACTGTGGAGGGACCTTTTTGAAGGATCTTACCTTTATGATCAGCTTAATGTGGTGACCTCTCGCGGCGCTGCCGCTGTTTTACTATAATTAGGTATGTTTTATTTGTTTGGCAGCATTACCGCGGTAGTATGAAATCCCTGAACACTGGAATAGTGACGCTGTTGAACTACGGCAAACATGTGCCGCCAGCCGTGTCCCACGTGACACTCGCACACGAAATTGGACACAATTTCGGATCACCGGTGAGTTGTTGTAATTATTGGCTTTTAGACTGAGAACCATCCAAGAATCGTTTGTCCAAATAGTACGTATATTAGGTATGGCCTACAGATAAGTTGTTCCGGATCAGGGTGTTCATGTAAGCATGAGAGATTTGTTTTTGTAAATGTTGGTGCATTGCAGGAAAATATCCTAAAGTACGGGACAACGTTCTTTTTTTTAAAGTATGGTTTACTTTATCCCTTATTTCGCCTTTCAGCACGATCCAGAGGTTTGCACCCCATTTGGTGAGGACGGCAACTACATAATGTTCGCAAGAGCAACTAGCGGCGACCGGAAAAACAACAACAAATTCTCACCATGCTCGCTCAGAGCTATCGACCCAGTTCTCAATAATAAAGCCAGATCACCAAAAGGATGCTTTACTGGTAAGCCCTATAAATATAATAGTAACTGTGAGAGTACCTACGTAATAAATAACAAAGCGAAATACATAAAGAATGCCTCGATGTGTCTCCGTCTTAAACGGTTTAAATTAAAATAAGAATTAGTCAGGCTATTCGATATTACATCGTGGAAATAACGGGGTGCCCAAAACGGAACTCACTATGTTATGAACAAAGGTGAACTTTTGTTTATAACAGTGAACTCCGCGGGAAGTAGGTAGGTACATAGAACCACCAAGTCAAAATGGTAGGTAATGTGGTGATGTGAAATTCTGCCACTACAAAATTAGGCCTTGCTGCTGAAATGATTGGCCATCGGCAATAAAATATACTTTTTTTAGAACCTCAACCGGCAATTTGTGGCAACGGCGTAGTGGAAGAAGGTGAAGAGTGCGACTGTGGGTGGGCCTCTGAGTGTACTGACGTGTGCTGTCGCCCGCAAGCCGCAAGGCCTAACTACAAACCTTGCACGCTCACAGAACACAGCGTTTGCAGTCCTAGTCAGGTACCTACGTAATACATTTTTCAAACTTTTTTTTTTCATCCTAGCCCTTGCTCATCTATGTTGGGGTCATCTTGCAGTCTAACTTGATTATGCTGAATACCAGTATTTTACATTAAACTAGTTGCGAGTCAGATATCCGACGGCAATCTAACTCCGAGATAGGTCGGAGGGATAATGATTTGATAAGAATGGTCATCTACCCATCCATAGACGAACCACGGCAAGCGCGGCTTCAGCTCAAACGACACTAAAGTAAAATGTCAAAATCTAATTTACTATGGTATACGAGTAGTATACCTACATATATATTATAACATAAACACACCTTGTTTAGATGACAATCGCATCCGTTAAATTAAACAGTCATAGTTGACCCTGGCTTCCGAAATCAGAGTTCTCCAAACTCCCATTCACGCACGCTGGTGGCATTCGAATTTCACTGTGCTGTAGCAAAAGCTAATTCCACATATGTATTTTAGGTTTCTATCTCATCTTATCTAAAGAGAAATGTTCAATGTTTCAGGGTCCATGTTGTACAGCATCATGCACACTCAAGTTTGGCGACAAGTGTCGATCGGACAACGGGTGTCGTGACGCCGCCTTCTGTGACGGCAAGCGCGCTGGCTGCCCCGCCAGCCGACACAAGCCGAACAGGACGCGATGCGATAAGGAGCTCGTGTGTTATATGGGAGTAAGTTTTAAGTACACAATCGCTTTACCCGTTCTGCATTTTATATCTTAATATGTATAAAACTCAAAGGTGACTGACTGGAGGGATCGGGCTGAAATTTGGCATGCAGGTAGGTGTTATGACGTAGGCATCCGCTAAGAAAGGATTTTGATAAATTCTACCCCCAAGGGGATAAAATAGGGGATGAAAATTTGTATGAAACTTTGTCAATTTTAAACCGATCGGGCTGAGACTTTGCATGCATATAGCTACTATGACGTAGACATCAGAATAGGCGGCAGAAAGGATTTTAATAAATTTCGACCTATTTAGGGGTGAAATAGGGGATGAAAGTTCATATGGAACAAAGTAACTATTCCACGCGGACGAAGTCGCGGGCAAAAAGCTAGTCAATCATAAAAGTAATCTTTAAACAGCTATTTGAGCCAGCCAGCGGCCACCAGCGGCCACCAGCGGCCCGGCCCGATACATATTTATCACACACAAAGAATAGAGTTTATTAATTTTTTAATTACCAGGAATGCACCGGTTCCATCTGTCTGGCTTATGGGCTGGAGTCGTGCCAATGCGCGCCTCGCAAGGACGACCCTCGCTCGGCGTGCGAGCTGTGCTGTCGCAAGCCGGGAGGCGCCTGCATGTCCTCGTTCAACTGGAACAGCGCACCCTATGATGTGCCCGATATGTATGCCAAACCGGGCACACCCTGCAATGATTATAATGGGTAAGTTAAATTAATTTTTAACCCATCTATCAGCCTCGTAAAGGTAATGTTAACTCATGTAGTCACACTCTGGTAGCACCATAAAATACTCAATATATTTGCAGGTATTGCGATGTATTCCAACGCTGCCGCGAGGTAGATCCGTCGGGTCCCTTAGCAACGCTACGCAAACTGCTGTTATCGGACGAAAGTATTGCGGGCTTCAAACGATGGGTGCTCAAGCACTGGTATGCGGTCCTGCTGATACTACTTGCAGTCATCGCACTGCTGGTAAGTTTTTTATTTTAATTTATGGTCTATTTACACTGATGAGGTCAGTGTCTATTTAGTATCTACTCTAAATTTGTTGATCGACATTCAGTTTATATATTCTACATTTCTAATTTTAGAGCGGAAACATACCAAAGAATCGAGTAAATCAGACTGTTAGGGCGACTTTCAAAACAATGTCTTACTATTTATCGTTCTCTCTAAGATGAAGAAATTGATAAACTTGGAGTCCTACGCGTTATTCTACGTAACTATATTTTGTTTAGCGATGCTGCAGCGCACTTGATGTTGCTGTAGAAATAGACACTAAGTGTTAGTGTCTAACTAAGATACCTACTCCTCGGGAAGGTACATTATAAAACATTTAATTAGGATGCTAGTGTACACATGTTTTTAGTCATAAGCTAGATTACATTTGCAGGTACCTATATGCTATTATTATGCTAGAAATTGCACCATGAAACATGGAAGTATCGTATTCTAGTTGATTAGTCACTGGTATCTGTTCTAATCAGGTCGTCTGTGAGAGATGAGACCGCCCATTTCTAACATATTCTATGATTTATAACTTATACTTGATATAAGTTGTTAGTATGCACTAAAAGAATATTCTATCTATCTAATATTATCAGCTATTTATCCAATGCTTAACAACAACAAAAACTCTATAGCGTCGTGGTCTCTGCTTCTAGGTGGCAAGTACACGTTTCTTGGGACGTCACGGCAAAAAGCTGAAGTCTGTTACAATCATTCACTCTTCAACCACTGAAACCGTCCGCCTGCCTGAAGCGACGGACCAGGGCTTAATCGTTCATACGGCTGTCAGGTACATATATTCCCGAATACTTATATACTAGGTACCATAGATAGTAAGTATAGATCTCAATATTTAAATTACCTAAAAATTTAAAGATTTGACACAATTATGTACATATTTATAATTATGATGATGATGAATTGATAATGCTTTATTATATACCATCAACTATCTACTTGGCCCATTACTAAACAGATAAAACAAAACTACCTACTTACTTCTATATAACTTTGCAGATCAAAACTACCTCTAAAGAAGAAAGTAGCTTTACGAACTCGAGCATATCGTAATAAGAAAGATCATAAGAAGTTAGGAGACAAAGCCTCCCCACTCCACAGTGCCAATAAGAAGAGGGTAAGTCTAAAATATACACTCATTAGCGTTATAACTTAAACTGAGCATAAGTTGTCATAAAGTACAATATGTTATTGTTTTCTGCAGAAACCGAACAGTCAACCAAAGTTAGAAGAAGTTCCTAAAATTACAAAAGAAAGCACAGTTATTGTCACAAACGCTGAAGGAAAATCACCAAAACATGTTATACTTTCTAAACACAAAGGGAAAATAAAGAAACGCAAGTCGAAAATGAAGAAAGAAACAATAGACTATAGTTCTATGCAGAAGCACTCTGCATCTCCGATTAAAGACACCGAAGCTTTGAGTAAGGTGCAAAGGTGGCTACTTAGTTCACCACAACCTGCAGGCATACCCAAATCAAAATCCATACCTCTTGGCCTTACAGAGAGAACGCATAGGCAGCTACAGAAAGGCGCGAGAAAAACTAGACCGTCCAAAAGCGCCACCAACTTGTTGTCTGGCGAAAAAGCTAGACTGCAAGTCGTGTTCAAACCTCCATTTAGGTTCAGCGTGAAGATATGTAAAAGTGATAAGACTAAAGTCGTTCTAGACAAATCCTCTAAGCCCGATGTGGATAGAAAACGTCACGAAGTCGCTCCTCAACCGGTTTCCGCGGATATTGGAAATCCATCCAGTAAAGCCTCTAAACATCCAAATTCCATAAGGAACATAGACAATATTGTTACACCCAGTGCTCCTAAAATAGAAAAATTACAAAGTCAGGAAAACAAAACCCACGGTTATGAAAATTTGCTACCTCGAAGTGCCAGTGACTGTAAATTAACAAAAGTAATACCCGAAGTTAAAGTTCGCAATGGTCATAAAAAGAGTAATTCGGTAGGTCAAAAGAAGGAAACCACCGAGAGCCGCCAAAATCTTATATCACAGGATGATTGTGATAATGCACATGTTTATGAAAATATAGTGATGTCACAAGACACCTTCGTTCCTAAAAGTTGCAGCATGCCACGGCGTCAGACCAGTGTCGGCGCCGGTATATCTCGACAGAGCAGCCACGGTCATTTACCCAGAGCTCAAATCCGCCCACATAGACATAGTACAAACAATATAAGCAGATCGAGAAATAGCAGCACCTCTGAGTTGGAACACTTCTACAATGTCATCGAGTCACTACGAAGAAATAACACGGATGACAAAACTTGCAACACTAACACAAGCAGTTCCTCTGGTAGTAGTGGACATGATAGTGCACTACTCAAACACTGTTCAAATTCCAGACAGGGAGATAGTAGAACATCACGTCAAAACAGTTTAGTCGAAAAGCCGGCGCGATCCAGTCCAACTGAGTCTTCCCAACTTAAGAGGCAGCTCAGCGAAGCGGAACTGGCTCAATCTCACGGTGATAGTAGGCTAAGGGGCTTCCAACTAGTCGTGGGAAAGGAGAAACTCAAACGGCAGTTGAGTGATAATGAGTTGTGCAAGTCTCGTGTTCAATTGGCGATGCCCATGTCGGCCGGCGCGGAGCCGCGGCAGGCGTTCTGCTGGAACAAGCGCGCCAGCCTCGACTGCGAGGCCTCCTTGCCGGCCGGGCCGCGTGTATCTAGTTCTCGAAATAAGAACTCCAAACGAACGACTTATACGTTCGGTGAACTCAAAAACACTGTCCCCAACGCGACCGGCACGTCGTCGCCCACAGAAGACGTCCACATCTCTTCCGAGGAGTTCTTAAAAATAATTGATAATTAAGTATTACTGGGGACTATTATACGTATAACCTCGAGTGATTAATTAAAATATGAACAAAATAATTAAAGTGTATATTAGATACGTATTTGCAAGATGTTCTATTGTCGGCTGGTGTAAATATTGTAATTTGCTTTTAATATTAGTACTAATATAACCTGCCACTGAAACAGATCATTGCTCAGTTTCTCTCTCACAGTACAGTACCTAAGTACATATTTACAAAAAAGTACATATGAGTACGTGAATGGTAATAAATTATAAAATAATTTAGTTCAACTTATTTTTGAGAGATTATATTCTATTACGCCATTCTACGGTTACAGCATTCAATTAAGTACCTACGACAAAAATATTAAAAATATGGAGCTGTTGTGGTAGCTCGACTACCTTTACTTGTATTTTGTCAATAATATGATTTAATATTCTAAGAACCGAAGGGACTATTTTGAAACAGTCATAAGTATTCCAATTTTAGCAGAATTACTGGTCGGAGGAAATAACTTTTCGTGCCTGCCTCAAGTTGTACGTGTAAAAACAATTTGGGTACGTCGCGGCCGTTCGGAACGGCTAACTTATGACACGCACGTTTATTACGACGCGACGGAACTATAATTTGACAGTTTCTGCCGCACTCGGGTCAATTAATGTGATGAATGTATCTTTGTACACTGACACAACAGTAGGTCAAGATAGGCTAACTCCTATTGGCTAAATATTAGCAGCAGTGCAGCAGTTAGACAGTTTTGTATATTAGAACATTTAGAACTGTCAAATTGTAACACAATTGAATATTACCTGACCATTAAAAATCACTCCTAAAACAAATTAAAAATGAGTCATTATGGCGTAGTACGTATTTGTAACTAGCAATGATATAGTTTCACTGAACGATCTCTATAAAATGAATCTCTATTTTTTCTACATGCTATGTATTGTACAAATTTACTCAGACGTATGTAAAGTGTTCATATAAGATTATTTAATTACTTTAAAAACTACGTAATTTGGTTCACTTTCAAACGTTTTTTTAGATGGCTGTCAATTAGCATGTCAATCTGTTAACATTACATTATAGTTGTCTAAGAATTTTGTCTTTACATCATAGTATTCAAAAATGAGAATTAAAAAGTAAACATAATTCTTATGCAAGGCTGACATAGGGTTCTATTTTTTTCTTTTCGTGTCATATAAGTTATTTACTTGCATTATGTATACGTTCGTTTAAATTCAACGTTCGGACAGCTAGGTACCTATCTAGCCCCCCCCCCCCCTAGTTTGTGTACTCTATGTAATCCAACTCTTTAAAGTAAACTAAACAACTTTTTTATAATAAATAAGTGCTAATAGGACACTGATGTTATTTTTTTTATACATATTTTGTAAAAGTTGCAATCAATACAATATTTAGGTACTCTCCCAGCCTTAACCTGAAACATAATAGAATCCTATGAAATCCCGTAATATGAAACAATAAATTAAAAACGAACGAAATGGTTTTCATTGATAAAAGTATTTTTCTATACGTATTGGATTTAATCGAACTAACAGGCATTCTACAATCGTAAGTAAAATAAGCAAACTCATGGCTGTATAGGTATCGTTTTTCTTACCACTTTTTGTTCTGCAATATCTGGGATGGAAAGTATTTTTGTTAATTAATTACTCATGTATTAGTATGACAATATCTTAGTGCATAATGTTAAGTAAATTAATATATATTTCGAATTATTGTAAATGTAAAATGCTGTCTAGGTGTTAGGTACAAATGTTTTTTTTATTGAGTTCACGCCTAAATTAGGTTTTTTTTGTGATTAACAAAAATTTTTCTATGATATTTACCCAAAGAAGGTTGCGTATATAGGAATACATATTTACTTTTTAACTTATGACAGGTCTGGACCCAACTTCATGCCATATTACCTACATGCGACCGAATTCATGGCCATAAAATAACTGCTACCGAAATATATATTTTTTTAAATAGTACACAGAGAACAGAGGGTTTATTATTCCAAAACGCTTATAAGCCGGGAGAGGAGGATTACCAAAAAAGTTTAGTGCGGTCTCCAGTTACTGACAATAAAATTACAAAGAAAGGTATCACTATTAATTAATTATGAGAAGTAGGTAATAGGTTAACTGCCTCATTAGTCTAGTGGTTCCATGAGCGACTGCTACGCTATAGGTGCTGGGTTCGATTCCCAGGTCGAGCAAATTGTTGTTGTTGTTGGGTTTTACTATGAAATTCTCAGTAGCAGCTCAGAGTTTGAGATTTGTTCCCGGTTAATGGCAATAGGTGAACTGTAGGTGTTCATTAGTCTAGCCCTTCGGGGAATACAGGCGTGATGGTATGTCAAGTAGGTAACATTTGATGATATTGTTGCTAACACTATTGTGAGCGATAGGGCCACTAACCCGCAGCCCGAGGGTCGCGGAGAGGTTATCGTTCGTTTGCTATTTTACCCATTGGATAATATTGTTTAATATAATACATTTAAATGATCTTTTTGTTAGAGGACATCTACGTCATAAAGATATGACTGGTTGTTTAATTTTTCTTCTATGTATTTATTTTAGCCTACATTTTAAACCATCACCAGTGTCCTACCTCCAATATGATAGATATAGAAAGAAAGAAAAACGTTTATTTGGAGCGAATCACTCACACATACAACAGATATGATGATTTATGAAGCTTTACTAAGCGTTTTGGAATAAGGCTTTTCTGCCCCTATGTATTTCGTAACTGGTATTTTATAGCGATAATCATTTCGAATCACAATTCAATTAAGAAAAATATGTATCTCTAGCAGACTGAATATATAATAAATTATTATAAGTACAGGATGAAATTGAATAGACGCGACAAATTAAAATATTCTATGTGTAACAAAGAAACTTTAGAAGACGTGATTCAGGAAAATAATCACACTTTTTTAATTATTGTCAAGAGAGTTTGGCAATGCCTTGTTGCCTATACTGCTACTTTTCTCGTGAATAGAAAAATTGGTAAATCGATAATACTTTACCCAGTAACTAAGTATTTGCGTACCTAATGAGTTGATCGGGTGGGCCGCTTGAATATTTTGAAACTTGCTTGAAATTATTTATTTGTGTTTTCTTTCAGTTAAATACCGATAATTCATGTCTACGTGTAGACAATACCTTAGTTTGCACTATCTAAGATAAAAAATAAGATTATTTTTTGTACAATTTAGATCATTGAAATAATGAATCTCCCATTTCGATTTGTCGCATGTTTTCAGTCACCTGTATTTAAGCATTGGCTACCTACAACTCAGGTGCCTGACGGTAGGTTGATATGTAGGTATATTTATATATTACGAAGGTTTTATTTCTATCTCAGATATTACTCAGAATGTGTTCCAGTATTTTCGTGAGTCGTGCAAAAGCTTTGCGGCTGTGGCACATTGTTTATGAGCTTTGACGTAGGGAGGTAAGGGTAAAACGTATAAGCTATTAGATTGTATAGGAACCGATTTCTAAGATTATTGGAAATGTTACAAATTTGTATTAAAAGAAACTTATATGGATAATGCGAGAATATCTTAAAGCAAGTAGCTACATTTTCTGCATTATCGACTGCCTACAGCTCATACCTAGATATTTGCCATTATCCATTCTTTTGTAGAAGTCTATTCGTCTTGAGTTTGTTTTATATTGTCTAAGTCTATTAACTCTTCCTTAAAAAAGTTTGATTTAAGTACATGTTAATGTAAATTTGATATTATATAAATAAAGTATGTCTAGTTATATAGGTACCTATATATTTAATGGTTTTATAGTTGGTTAACACTTTCCTTATGGAATTTAAAACAAACTTTATTATAATCAAAGCTGCCTATCTTTAATTTATAATAAAAAACATTGTGATGTATCTCTGATATTACGCATAAATGACTATAATCTCACTGTATTTGTTCCAAGTGCCTTAAAAAGAACAAATCATTACATTCCTACTTACCTAACTACATTCCAAAAAGGACTTGTTTTACTTTCAATGAACTTATCATTAATCTGAAAATCATTACTTATTTCGATGAGTAATGATGTACTGTACATACTCTAAAATTATGGTCTGATATTATTTAAAAAAGTAGTTACGTAATGCATTGTGGGTAAGTACATGATACCAATAATTTTCAAGTTTTAAGTACTTAATTAGTCTGTGATAGAATACCTATGTTTACCTACACAATTTCTTAAACCATGAGTTGTCTTCGAACTTATTGTAGGTATAATAAATTTTCATTTATATTATTGGAATGATCCGTAAATACAAATTTGTAATAAATTCATTTTCTAACATTTAACTATTTTTTTCTGCAATTTCAATGGATTAAAAAAGACTACAACATTATTCTAAATCTTTATTTTTTTAATTACCTACAAACCCATCGCAACACAACATCTCATTAAAAAATACTTATTTGAGCAGATATATTATCTTTCATACATTTGATAAAATGTAGATGATAGGTGGGTACCTCTGCCTAGGTATGTATGTAATAAAGTCGATATTATTTGAAAATGACATTTTTTTTATTGACACACAATATAATAAAGCACCTCCTTGGTAAAAGCATAAACACGTTCTCTAAATAATTTTTAAATGACATTCAACTATTTTTTTCTAGATTCTTTTGTTTAACCTATCAAAATATTGACATATTTTTCGTCATAGAACTGCTTGTTGTGATGAATATTTTGTAACATTATCTAAATTGAAATGGCTCCGATACGTTACAGTCTCCACTATGAAGATTATTCCGAGCATTTAATGTCAAGATTTGGTAAACTCTTACAAATGCAATCATTAGTGGATATGACACTAATGTGCAGTTCGCACACTTTGCGGGTTCATAAAGCCGTACTTGCTGCGAGTAGTGCTTACTTTCAGGTAAAAGTTTGCGATTTTGTTAAAATAAATGTTGATCGATACTTATTTAGACAATTTTTTTGTGTATAATCGAGATTTGGATGTTAATTAATCTTAAAAAAAGCTATTGTACACACTATTGTACTCATTACAATATGTGGTCAGAGAGTCGCCCCTAGGCCCTACCACTTTTTTAAAATAAAAAACGTACTATTTTAGGAGGTGTTACAAAAACAAACGGGGGAACCACTAATAATTCTAAAGATGCGCTTCAGTGTGTTGAAATGTCTAGTAGAATTCATGTACTGTGGAAAAACTCAGTGTTTAGAGGAAAATTTAGACGAATTAGTGTCCGCGGCGCAATTCTTAAAAATTAAAGGGCTGTCGAAAGTCACTAAAGAAGGTCTCGGCATTGCTAATAACAGTAAGTAACTTCTCAAATTTCCATAAGTACCTAAGGCTGTCAGGTATTTGTAAACTGCTTGAGTAGTTCCATAATAACAAGTAATTACCTAAGTACATCTTCTTCTATCTATATCTTCTATCTATATCTATACTTATAATAAATCTGTAGAGAGGTCAATTCTGTACATGAAATATGTGATCGATACTGACGCCAAAAATGCAATCAGTAAAATTTTTGTCTGTCTGTCTGTATGTTCGTTATAGAAACAAAAACCACTCGACGGATTTCAACGAAACTTGGTACAATTGTTCTTCATACTCCTGTTCAGGTTATAGTATACTTTTCATCACGCTACGATCAATAGGAGCAGAGCAGTGAAGGGAAATGTTGGGAAAATGAGTAATTCATGAGAAAAGTTTCAAGCTATAAAACATCACGCTACAACCCTTAGGTTACAACGCAAGTGAAACCGCGGGCGAAGGACTAGGGAACAAAGTAACTATTCCACGCGGACGAAGTCGCTGGCAAAAGCTAGTACCTAATATAGGTACTCACTTTACTTACGTATTTTAGGTGAAATGCCGGTCTTCACGCCTCCCGTAGTGATAAATAGGCCCCCGCAGTCACTTATTGATTTACATTCTCAGGTAAATGCGATGTTTTATCTTATTGTTTCAATAGCTCGGTATGTAATGGTATGGTCAAGTTTGAAGTATTTTACCTATCTAGGGACATCTAATCAACTAGTTGAAAAGGGCAGTAGATTTGTCATACAGTTATATCTACCGCTCTATTAGGCTCCAGTCTCCATAAAATTTAAACTACAAATAATATATATAGTCCTACTTAGGTATTTAAGTACTTGCCTACCAAGTATACTAGACCAAATGTTGACAGTAGGTAATACATGTATTATACCTACATAAGTACATCAAACTTCAAACATCTTGTTGTTAGCTACTGTCTTAATGAGTTAGATACCTACATATAAGACATATTTCATCAAGGTAGGCAAGTAAGGTAGGTAACTAAAAGGATTTTGAATTCCTGTTTGTTATCGTTCTAAAATTGTGCGAGGTGTACCTATCTAGGTTTATGTGGCCTTACTATTTTCAAGGATAACGATAATAAGTCACAACAGGCGTCGCAGCTGGCACCAGCGACCAGCACCAGCCAGCCGGTCGACAACCTTGGAAGAATTAATAAGGTATGAATAATAAAATGATCTTAACAAGCCCTAGGGAATTGTTAGGCAACTACTAAGTTTTTCCCTTGGTATAATCTGGCAACTCCAATTCAAACAAAAGGCGCAATGTACGTATTAGGAGCCATACGTGATGAAAAATATAAATAAATATAAAAAATCTTAAATATTTAAATGGTCGAAGTAGTGCTTACTGTAAAGTAGGTACCTATGTTAAAAAAAAACCCTGTTCGATCCGAAAGGGGCATATATGTACACCAATCACATCACCTAATCAAATAAGAAACATTCGATATTTATGAGTTAAATATAAGTGCCTACATAATTGAAGTTTAAAATTCAACGTCATCGTCAATTTCCACAATTATCCCAAAATCCAGCAGTTTTTTTAATCTTATAAAATCATCATGGGCCATAATATCTTTGGCACCCAAGGCCAGCGGTGCTGCCAACGTATTGCCATTTCAGTTTCCTCGTTGCATAATATTTTTTATAAATAGAGTTTGATCTCGATACCTAACAATACCTTCACGAGTCGGACAGGCTTGTCTTAACACATTGTACCGTCAAATATGCCATCTTTGCCCTAAACGAAATTAATGAGCAAATTTTCTAATATGAGAAATTATCTTTTTGTGATTTTTTTGTATTTTCCATGCTAAGATTATAAAGTTATTTTAGTAAAGGAAAAATTCCATCGCGGGCAGGATTCGAACCTGCGTCTCCTGGTTGGATACACCCGACGCTCTGACCTTTATAAGCCACCGCGAACCCCACCCGCCTGATTGAAATATTGCCTTCATATTCTGAATTTATCTCATTTTGTTGGGCATTCTAAGACAAATAAACATTTGATTTTGAGTACAATGTTTGATTTTAATAGCATTTCTAACTACTTATTGGGCCTTGTATGGCAAAAACAATAATCGCTAGGAACATTACCCAAAATATTCATACTACAAACAAAATGTTAAAACCTAAGCCTAGTTTGCCCTGAATTTCGTGGTATTTTTACGTGGATAATGTTGGCTAAAAGTCTGAATAATTTTGATCGCCATCAAAATCGAACAAAATTTGCTTTAAATTTCAATTTATTACAAATTGTATATAGCAAATGCGTGCATATGAACATATATTTGTAGCAAAATGAATCTTCCTATAGAAAAAAAAATCGATTTTATCAAAAATAGGTAAAGTTCGCTAGTTTCACGATACTTATAAATAGAACCGGATCTCGATACCTAACAATATCTTCACGGGTGAGACAGGGTTTTCTTGAGGTATACAAATTGTAAAGCCGCAGATGATGACAAACATTGTAACTGCCTCGCTCACGTTACTAAATCGATAATTAACGATCATAACGAAAACAAAATGTATGGAAATGACATGACCGACAAAGCGGGCTTTCATAAATGTAATTTTCATTCTATTCGTTTAAAGATTCGAACTTCACCCACTATAGTTAGCTATATCATGTAGGTACCTACGCCTAGTTGTTTGTGTCGAGTCTGTTTCCAGCATATAATATACAATTAACTACTACCATATACAGCAGGATATGGTAGTGCGCATTCCGTTTGACATTGAGAACGGCGGTGGCACCCCTGCCGTGGACTACCCGGATGCACCAAGAGCTATCAAGCCGCGCCGCGGGAGACCAAGTGTAAGAGTAAGTGGCTTACCTACTTAGTGACAAAGATATGAAGACCATTGTTGAGCTGCTAAATAGTAATGACTGGCCTGTCCTACAGCAGTTGCCAGAGCCGTTTAGGCCATCCAGAGGCCCCCCTGGACATAACAAAGTTTGGGGCCCTTTTAAAAAGTGAATTATTCCACGATTCTGTTTATTGGCCCCCTTTGGGGCCCCTATAAGCCGGGGTCCCTGGATCTGTGCCCGTATGGGAAAGACGGAATAGCCAGTTGCACCGTCCTGATTGGTGAGGTTCTTTTTAAATTCAAGTAAAGGTCGCGTCGTAGGTACCTACTCGCAACTGGCACGTCACTGTCCACACGAAAAGAAAACGAAGTAAAAGTAGTATCCACCTATGCAGGAATCGAAGGAAGTGGCGTTCTTTAGTTTCAGCATACCTGGAACTGGGTAATGCACGACAATGACGATTTTCATCAAGTCTGTGAATTATTAGCTATATGTAATTACCTATTTGATTACCAAGATAGGAATTAAACTTAGGCCTACTACATTTTTAGAACTTTGCGGTAATTTTGAATCACCAGTTTTTTCTAGGTATTCTCCAATGGGCTTGGTTTGGATAATGTAAAGTTTAGTAACGTCCCTATTTACAGCGTGCAGGAGCATGGGAAGGAGCCGGATCACTAGGTCGCGCGGCGGAACGCGCGTTGTTACGGCGCGAGCAAGACTCTCGCAAGGCCATACATCAACTAAAACATCTACAAACTAGGCATATGCAGGTATTATAGAATGCTTACCTATATCTAGGTACCTACACTAAATCTTTATAAAAGATGATATATTGATGACATTGACCCTCCCCCCACTCGGTACGACTAGTTAGTAAACACAAATGTATATACGCAACATTATTCATATATCCTAAAAAATTGTTCTAGGATT
Source organism: Acronicta aceris (assembly GCA_910591435.1). Classification (NCBI taxonomy): domain Eukaryota; kingdom Metazoa; phylum Arthropoda; class Insecta; order Lepidoptera; family Noctuidae; genus Acronicta; species Acronicta aceris. The sequence continues at coordinate 12,323,978 of OU342768.1, forward strand.
ACATGGATAGGGTGACACTTTCTCAGGCCGTAAACAGCATCTGCGGCCCAGAATCCTCCAGTAACTACATGAACATCGATAACGATCTAATGTATATGGACCAGACCGTCTCATCCAACGTACTTGATCCCACCATCTCTTACAATAAAGAACACTCAATAGGAAACGAAACAATCACCAGCTACTCTAACACAAACCCCAACAGTTCCGCCGAGACCTCAACAAGTGGAATCAGTACTGCCATGTCTCAATATGTTAACGCCCTGAAGAACGCCGGCCTCCCTACCGATCTGCCCATACTCTTTGAATCAGGAGATGGCTCTTACATAAACGTCAATGAGCAAGTGCTACTCGATATGGTGCAAAGCAGCGAAATACAATACGAAGTTATAGAACAACCAAATATTATAGAAAAAGTATCCGACCCGAGTGAAATCAAGAGTATTGATGATCTATCTAAATCAATAGAAAGAGGGGAAATGTTACTAGGTAATAAAGGTTACGGTTCAAATTCTGATTATGATAAAGATTCGTCGCAATACAATCGTACCGAGGACACTATTAATAGTCTCAACGCAATATTACCGGACAACTTGGAATCGTTTGGAGAACAACAAAATTATGTGGTCCTGGATCCACGACTCCAAGAAAATAATAATTCAATCGATCATGTAAATGCTCATGATTTCTCCTGCATTGATGGTGACATGCAATTCTTCACAAAATCTATGAGTGATGATGTAAAAAAATATTACGAAGATCAACAATTGCATGACGCCAGAGTTATTGAACAATTATGTCCAACTAGTACTTCTTTGGATACCAATTTCAATATTTCTTTACTCGATACCAAAAGTTCTCATTTAGGTTCCAACTTGAGTCAACAATATAACTCTCTGAACCCTGAAGATTTGAGGAGAAACGAAGACTGTTACGACTTCGGTTTGCAACTTCCACAAAGTGCTGTTTTCAAAGAAGATGCTCTCGATTGTTTAATGGCAACGCCTAAACGAAATGATGACGAACAAAATACTTATGAGGATACTACCCAACTCGATCAACGAGCACAAGAGAGAGATGAGATTATAAAAGATTTAATGAACATAGAAAACAAAATGAATATGGCACAAAAACAAAATTCAAGTGTTAAAGATGATCAAGATAATTTAAATTCTAATCCAGACTCAAACGTTCAAGATTTTAACGTAAATCCATTGAATGATTCAAGTGTATTCGATAATGACTCCGACAATATCAAAGAATTAAACTCTTCAAAAAATAGTAATGGAGATTTGTCTGCAACTATGACTTCGAGTGGATTACAGTGGGATAATCTAGATATAAATAATAAAAATTCGGTGGAAAATGACGATGATGGAAATAACGACAATCAAAACGGTAACGAAAGCCAAATCGATACGTTGCCGTCTGAATCACAATATTCAGATTCTGTCATAGATTTGACTGGAGCTGTAAGCGATAAAACTGAGCAATGGGGTGACATCATGAATGAGAGCGATGAATTAAATAAGGAAAATGACCAGCCTAGTACGAACGATGAAAATGACAATTCCACTTTAGAGAATAATATACCATATGCAGTAGGACTGCTTCCTCTTAAACAAGTGCAGACGACGACGGAAGAGGGCAGTTTGCTTAAAAGAAAGAACTCTATTGATGTTGATTTACTAGATAATGTAGACGCGAAATGTTTAAAACGTAAGGTGAAGTACAAGAAATTGTGATAGATTTAATTATGTTAATTATAATTAAAAAATAAATACCCACTTTAATTAGTTTTTGCGACATCAGGTGTGCTATGTAGGTATGTATGTACATCAGGCTGGCTTGGACCGTACCTGTTTAATGGTGTTGAGATTTTCACCATTTTCAATGGAGTTGAGGTTCAATTTATTTTATTTTACCAAAGGACACGCTAGGCGCATGATATCTAATGTAGGTTTATTTGGGTATGGGTCTATTCGCTATTATTTGTACTTACTTAGCTTCATTTCTTCTGTACCCTATACCAGGGGTTCCCAAAGTGTGCGTCGCGTCGCCCTGATGCGCCGTAGAAAATGAAGAAGGGCGCCGTGAAGCGATCAACTAGTTTAATTGTACCTATTACTCCGGTCAAAATAGACATTCACTCTTGCATAAATTCCCAAGAAGCTGAAAATTTACATGAGAAACTTACCATTCTAATGAAATGAAAAGTCCCCATCGATCCCATGTGTAGAAAAAACATATTCAAGGTCAAAGTGCGCAAAAATGGGTTTTTTGTATTTTTTTGCGAAACGATTAGTTTTATGATAATATGACAAAAATTGTAGATCATATAATTATCTACAAAAATTGCCTTTACACTTTTTTCCCTAAGATTCACAATTTTTGGGGGTTTTTTAGGCTAATTTGACCGGACCACTATCTATTTCGACCAGTTAGATAAGTAGGGGCACCGAGATTAAATAGTAAGTAGGTATATATATACGTGCGCCGCGGACAGAAAGATAATAATCTGAAACTGAGACTGAAAGAGATTAATCGTTTTAGTATGCGGCAAGGACCGCATACTAAAACGATTACAGCTGAATCGACCAACCTAACGTACCAATAAATGAGTGCTTACCGACATGACTCAGAATTCGACTGAAGTCACATCATCGCGATCTCCGACATTGAAAGGATGCCTCAAGTCGGATTGCTACTATTACATTATTATACGATCTGGTTCCATGTAAATTGACCGACTGTATAATACGATAATTTCCCTCGTCTATTAAAAGTCTTACTAATTTTAAATATTACGAGCGACTATTTACACAAATGAGGCAAAAAATCTGCGTTACCGAATTAATTAGGCACTACATTGCATAGCGTTGCACGGTGGGCTGAAAATCGGCTTTCATAGACTTAGGGATTTCAATTTGCAAGTACCGGATTTTTTGCCGGATATCGCTTCTATTAGTTATTACTATATTCAAAAATGACACCCGAGTTAATTCTGCACAAAAACGAAGGAATTATAATTTTTTTAAGAAAAATTTGTATGAAGCTGGTATGAAAAAGTTAATTATCTCGTAAACAGCAAGGAAAACCGTAATATCCTTACAGGTGGTTATAGTACTAATTATTTATGATTTTTTGACATATTTCATATAATGGTTATCGCTGCTAATTTTTTTTTAAAAATCGTCAAAATATTTTTATTTATTTTTACATATGAAACGGTTCCTTTTAGCGTTTAAGTTGAGGTACACAAACTTTTAACAACACGTAACATAAAATATCATCACCCCTATATTACCGAAGGAAGGAAAGAAGAAGGAAGAAATAATTCAGAGGTTTATAGTGCATCCACACTTACACAACTATGTTTGAGCTAGATATTTATCAATGCAAACTGAGTTTTAGTCTTCTAGTGAGTCTGAAAATAAGTGATTAGAAGAAACGCTTAAAAAACCAGTGAAAACAGTCATATTTACACCAGAGAAAGCGCTTGGATTGCTTCTTTCACTAAAACTGTCAAAGTGGCAATATATTACTTTGCGAGAGGCTGCCATTCGTGAAGGTGCTAAGGATATTTATCCATCCTACTATAAAGTGCAACAAACTAAGCTTGATTGCTACCCTCCGAAGCAATCTGTGACAGTTACGGATTCCTCGGCTAGGAATTCACTTCAAGCTTTACTTGACATCACGGTGACGAGGACCCTTCAAAGTCTTCCTGACTATGCCGATGTGCAAGATAAGCAGCTAAAGCTGATATCCAAGTGGGGATTTGATGGTGCTTCCAACCAAAGCCGATACAAGCAGAAAATGGAGGGCGAGCAAGATGATGCAAGCATTTTCATGACCTCTTTGGTGCCACTAAAACTGACTGATGGAGATAACACTGTATGGACGAACCCAAAACCATGCTCAACTTTGTATTGTCGTCCAGTTCAGTTTACTTTTTTAAAAGAGAGCGAATCAGTAGTCGTTGGTCTCAAAAAACAAATGGATGATGAAATTCAGGCCCTTATCCCCACACAGTGCAGTAATAATAACATGGTAACTCATCAACTAATGATGACAATGATCGACGCCAAAGTCTGCACGTACCTTTCAGAGGCCAGATCAAATGCATCGTGCTACTTGTGCCTAGCAAAACCTACGGAAATGAACCGCTTAGATGTTGTAACATCAAAGACTGTCTGTGCTGACATATACAAATTTGGCTTGTCATCCCTACACGCACGTATAAATTGTATGGAATGTCTGCTACATATTGCGTACAGGCTCGACTTCAAATGGTGGGCAGCGAGAAGTAATGAGGACAAAGAAATGTTGCAGAACAGAAAAAAGATTATACAAAATAAATTAAAGATCAGCTCAATCTGTTGATTGATATTGTAAAACAAGGCTCTGGAACTACCAATGACGGGAATATCGCTAGAAAGTTTTTCGAGTTTCCCAATAAAACCGCAGCTATTACCGGGTTGGACGAAGATCTTATTAAAAGATATGCTGTGATTTTGCAAGCAATAACATCTGGCGAGAAGATCGACGTCATAAAATTTAAAGATTTTGCCCGCAAACAGCTGAAAAGTAGTTATGTGGAATTGTACGATTGGTACTACATGTCCTCAACCGTACATAAATTATTAATTCACGGTGCTGACATAATCGAGCAAAATGATATTGTACCGATTGGGACTCTCTCGGAAGAAGCCTCAGAGTCTCGAAACAAAGATTTTAGGAGGTTCCGGGAACATCATTCGCGGAAAAGAAGCAGGCAAGATTCTAATCAAGATATTTTAAATATGCTTGTTGTTTCTTCGGATCCTTTCCTTAGTGCACAAAGGCCTAAATTAGATGCCAAGAGAAAGCAGACCTTTTTTGATGAAACTCTCGACTTGATTCAGTTTCAGGAAAGAGAGTTCGAGTTTTTAGATGTATCCAATCTGGATTCTGACTCAGAATTGGAGTCGGACAACGAGAGTGATAAGGAAAATGTTTAATATTTGATTTTTTTTCTATTTTTAAAATATTTTTCTTGTTTTATATATTCTTAATATTTGGGTCAATAACATTCTTCATAATTAACAATGTTCTTAATTCATTCACTAAAAGGAACCCTTTCATATGTAAAAATAAATAAAAATATTTTGACGATTTTAAAAAAAAAAATAGCAGCGATAACCGTTATATGACATATGTCAAAAAATCATAAATAATTAGTACTATAACCACCTGTAAGGATATTACGGTTTTCCTTGCTGTTTACGAGATAATTAACTTTTTAATACTAGCTTCATACAAATTTTTCTTAAAAAAATTATAATTCCTTCGTTTTTATGCAGAAATAAGTCGGGTGTCATTTTTTAATATAGTAATAACTAATAGAAGCGATATCCGGCAAAAAATCCGGCACTTGCAAATTGAAATCCCTAAGTCTATGAAAGCCGATTTTCAGCCCACCGTGCGTTGCACAAACCATTACATTACCATAAAAAAATCAAATAAAAAACATATTTTAGTATTTCTTTTACTGGAAACAAGTACATTATTACAATGATAATAATTTTAACATTCATAAGGCATTTTATTTTTATTAAATCTAGTACACTAACAACAATCAGTTATTGAGATTCGTTTAGCAAACGAATAGCACAGTAAAGACATATATCAGTAGTCTATCTTCATACAAACGGTCGGACCGCGAGTACATCCGCGCTTGAGTTCGGTAGTCGCGAATGCGCCACATAACGAACGAACGCGAACGTTTTTGTAAGCAGTAAGCGTGCAATTTGTGAATATTTGATTGGAATAAACACAAGTACTTACTTATGGCTTATAACTATATTGTGCTGTTTTTGGTTGCTTGAATTCTTCAATGACGCACCCAGGGACAACATTTTTAAAATTAGCTAGATACTCCGAAACACTCCGAACGGTAGCTAGGTAAGATTATAAAAGAGTAAAATAACTGGAATAAATAAATAAGTGGATATGGTAAAAACCAGTGACAAGAGTGCCCTACCTACGCTCGCGTTAAAAAATCGAATAGGTGGGTAGTTTCCAGGGCTAAGCTATCTATCTACATGCCTATTTTTTTCTTTTAAAAGAAATTATTTAGTTAGCTACTTATACATATTTGATTAGGTATTATTGAAGAAGACGAAATATCAAAGCATGAAATTATTATGAGACTAATAAATGGTCGGTACCTACCTAGTAAGATTTAAATTACAGGTACCTTAAGTAGGTACCTGTAATTTAAATCTTAATTTAAATTTACTTTTTAGGCAAGATTTTGTAGATAACAATATAAGATAGAGGTTTTGATTGCTGTAGGTTACGCACACGCGATGTGATGGTTCTATGTTCTCCTCGTGGTGGGGGTCAGGCGATAGTCTTGAGACCTTATTGTCTTGTCTTCGGTTTTACTTTGTATTTCTTCAATAATGTCAGTCAGTCAGTCGAGTCAATCATTTTGTTTTATAGACGATGACGGCGGATCTCTCTAAATCAAACGCTGGCAGGATATAGGTAGGTAAATGAAATTAAAATTCGGTAGGCGTGCAGCCCTATCGCGTGTTCACATAGCGCACGGCTGTAGGTAATTATTTCAAGGATAGGGCCTAGTCACAATACTGATGTATATCTTTCCCGTGCAAATATATTCGGCAGGCAAAGTGTACTAATTTCCCTTTTTCAAAATATACGTATTTTTTCAAGTAATATACAAAATTTATTGCTCAGATGTTTCAAATGGTAATATTTCTTTTTGAATAGATTTACGAACAATTATTTAAGCAAAGGAAAGATACAAGAACACTTATGGTGGCTTCAGTTTTTATGAACGCGTATCTTCCCTTTTCCTTCAGTGTTTAAAATGTGTAAAAGTTCAAGTCTACTGCAATAAATATTTACGTATGAATCAAAATCAAAATTGTGTTTGAACACATGTAAATAATGTAAGTATAAAAATAAATCTATTTACTAAAATAAATCAGATCAATGATTTATTGGCTCGGATTTGTGGTAGCTATGTTACAAAACTTACAAATAAGCTGCTTTTACTAAATATTATCCTTAATCTACCCTATCTGATATGGAAAAAAGTATTGAAGAATTTCACATACTCCCAAGATTCCTCTGAAGTTATATAAAATGTTGTTAAATTACATTACTTTATAAAAATACTAGAATATAAATATGCATATATCATACAAAAAGTAAACCTACGAGTAATTCCTAGCAATAAAAATAAGCTATCGAAGGATTTGAACAAAAAGCAAAATGACATTATCATCATCATCATCTACATCAGCCTATAATAGTCCACTGCTGAACATAGGCCTTATGGACAAAATACATTATGGTTAAAAATAATTGTGGTGTTTTGAGCTTGAGGTAATGCTGTGGGAAATCTTAAAGGTATTATAAAAAATATAAGGGACAAAGCCATAAGTTATAGCTAAGACTAAAATAATGTCAACATATTAACTAACCTAAACATTTTACTTATTAAGTAGTTCAAGCTATGATTATATTAATTATAAATGTTAGTAAAATATAATAGGTTCTAAACGCAAAATAATGGCCGGAATCCTATCACAACCTAATATCAGATAGCAAAAATAATGGAATGCCTCAACATTTGTAAAAAATCATAGCTAGTTTTAGCTGCTTTAACTGGTGTCAAATAAACTTCATGAGATTAACCATTTACAAGAGCAACATAAAAAGAGGGTAGATACGAATAATATAAGTGTTTGTACATATTGTATGTGAGCTGAACTCCTAGCAGAATATCCATAGGAGTCGGTGTGGTAATCACCCATCTGGAAGGTAATTGCTGGCGAAGACATTCTGCCGTCTCCGCCGTTCGAGTATGCGAGGACTCGCAGGTTGTAGGACTTGCCTGGCATTAGATTCATGACGTAAGCTTCAAGTTTATGCTCAACTGGTACTATCGTATCGTTCGCGGTGCTCATATCCTGGTCTATCTCCCATACTCTCACCTGAAAATATTAAGCCACACTTGATAACATTGCATTGGTAAACAGTTTTATACGAAAAACTGAAATGAAAAGTTACGGTATTTTGTTTTATGAAATTTAGGTGTAGATACCTTGTATCCCAGAAGCGGCTCCTCCTCATCGGTGGGTTGAACATATCGCCACACGACGCGAACTGTTGTAGGATTGTACGCCCACACATTGACGGATGCCGGCGGCTTTTGCGGCGCTTTGCGGAATGTACGTTCAAGGTAGCGCTCACTTTCCGGACCCTCACCCGCAGAATTAAACGCCATTACCTATAAGAAGGCACCAATATAAACACAATAACTTTGTTTTGTATTCACACTAAAATATAATAAAATAAAATTGAAAATGTAAAGAAACCCCTGACACAATATTCTCTAAAAAGGAGAAAAAAAAAATATTTTTTTTAACCTTACTATTGTTATAAACGTGACAGTTTGTGAGTATGGATGTGGATGTTTGTTATTCTTTCACGCCAGAACGGCTGAACGGATCTGGATGAAATTTGGCACAAAGATAAATTATAGTCTAGAATAACACATAGGCTACTTTTTATCGAGGTTGTTTTAAACGACACCTTTCAAATGTGTCATATAAGACAACTGCTTAGTGCTATTTCTTTTCATCTTATGCTACCTGTATCTATGCTCGCGCTCATTATTAAATCCTAAAATATTTAGTTATAGGTATGGACATGTAGCACGTCTCAATTTTAAAGGACATTTACTATGAACATCGCGTATCTATACCTTTACTTACAATGATATATAGTATTATATCATTGTAAGTAAAGGTTTTAGTTCTCAGTTGTGAATGTTGTCTATTTAATGTCGCGATTACAACTTTCATGAATCTAGAACTTGTTATAGACATACAAACAGCGAAAAATCCTCAGAGGAACGAAAATCACTTGAAATTTGAATTTCGCGGGCTCAGCTGAACGATCCGCTTTAATCTTATAACACCCCTCTTTTTCGTCGGGGGTTTAAAATAACTCTTAATGCATTATTAAATTTCTAGAACTATAAAAATGAATAGCAAATAATTACCTTCACAAAATAATATGTATCTGGTTGCAATCCTACAATGAGAGCCCAAGGACGCGTCGTTCTTGATAAGTAGTAGATGCATTCTCCCTCCTTGTTTGCCTGCTTCCAGTACTTCAGACGATGTCCGATAAGTTTGCCACGCAATCTCTCACGTGATTGGTCAATGGGATTCCATGTTACATTCAGAGATGTAGAGTTGAAGGACCTAGCATAAACCATCTGTGGCGCAACTTGTGGCATATCTTCTGCAGAATATATCGTAATAACATCACTCTCTGGACCCGCTCCAATATCGTTATAAGATTGAACCTTTACATCATACGGCGTGTAAAAATAAGTTGTTGATATATGAACTACATAAGTTCCGATATTTCCGTGCTTCTTGAGAGACAATGACTGAAATTCGACCTCTGTTCCGTTCCGACGCCAAAATATTTTGTAGTAAATACCTGGCCCGTTCTGTAAAGAAGGTGGCAAGGGGTTCCATGTAATCGTAAGATCGCCAGTTTTTCCACCTCCACCTCCCACGTTAGCTGGCGCCTGGTATGGTTTATCAGCAGGAGTAGAGAATTGTGGACTAGGAGCTGAAGGCTTTCCAGGTCCTAAAAGGTTAACAGCTTGGACCCTAAATTCGTAGATCGCCCATGGCATTAAACTCGTTGTTATAGTGGCACGTTTTCTTCCATTATATCGGTCGATTTCTATAACATTTGCGACATTGTCGCTAATGGTGTACCATGTAGAATTCCAGTGAGTGCGACCCGTTACAATATAGCTAGTGATAGGACGACCATTGGAATTGCTGTCTGTCCATTCCAGCGTTACTGCTGAACGCTGAATGTTGAGCGTCTGTAAGCCACCAGGTGGACCCGGTGGTCCTTCAATACGCAACTGCGTGTGTGATGAGATACGCCCAATGGCCGATTTAACAATACACTCATAGTCACCAACGTCAGATAAACTTACGTTGAGTATAGTAAGTTCACCTCCATCAATTTTTATTCTCTTGTCGGCGTACAGATCAGCTGCTTCCTTCATACGAATACCATTGTGGTTCCAGAGGTAAGCTGTGTCCAACATAGGGTCTATTTCTGCATTACAATGTAAAAAGACTACTTGATTAACTTGTGTCGTAATTCGTGGAGGTAATCGCTCAAGGAAACGTGGGGCACGCATAACAATTAATCGTCCTCGGCTTTCGTCGGTTCCGTATTGGTTTTTGGCTACACATGTGTAGACTCCTTCATCATCTCTAGAAAGTTGTCGTATTATGAGGTTTCCACTTTCGGCAATGAATCTTTTGCCACCAGCCCCGATTACAACATTATCTTTTTTCCAAGTAAATGTAGGTTTAGGAGCTGCTTCAGGATTACATTTTAAAGTGACATTGCCACCTTCTGAGCCATATGTTTCAGATTCCAATGGACGTTTTTTAAATGATGGCTTCAAAGACAACACTCGCAACTGTCCTGTTGAATAACTTGCTTTCAGCTGATTTTTAGCCTCACACTGGTACATTCCTGGATCCCTGGTTGGATCTAAATACTTAATTATTAATACATTATCTTGGATAATATAACGATCCCTGTCATCAGGTTCCAAAGTGTCCATTGCAAGTTTCTGTCCATTTTTCCACCAAGTATAGTTAACATCTGGAATACCAAAAGCTTCACAATTCCAGTGTAACTCACCTTTATTGTCCATATGCTTATTTGCTAAGGGTATTGTAAAGTTAGGCTCAGCTTGCACCTTTAGAAAGACACTATTGGATATGCGAGCTCGATCATTTTTTACATCACAAATATATTCTCCTTCATCTTCTACTCCAACATTTGGTATTGTTAAAACACGATCATAGTTACTCAAATGAGCTTTTTTTGGCATATTGCCATTCCGTCTTGTCCAATTGTAGGCAGGTACGGGATAACCAAAGGAAACACATTCAAGACGAACCTCCTGTCCTACTACAGGTGCTTCAGGAAAAACTTTTGGAAAATTATTTGGAAATTTTAGATGCTGATAATCAGAATGTGGATAAACATACAGTGGGAAGAATGGTCCATTTCGGCCGGCATCAGATACCTTGCTCATAACATTACAGCTGTAGTTGCCTCTGTCAATTGTCTCTAAAGCAGAGAAATATAGTCCTCCATCATAAGACACAAAAACCCGCTTGTCTTCTTCCACAAGATTTGGAAAATAGTTACGAGCCCATAAGAAATTTACTGCGGGATAGTAAGATGGTGGATCACAGTACATTACTTTGCCCCAATATTGTTTACCACTTTCAACAGATCTTTTTTGATTGAATTCCCTAATGAAACCAAAAGACAACCGCACAGACTCTGATCGAATTGTACCAAATTTATTTGAAGCTGTACAATGGTACTTCGCACTATCTTTATCAGTATCTGGAGTATAAATCATTAGTGTTCCTCCACTTAGAACAAATCTAGTATCAACTAAAGGATCAATTTCAGTATAAATAGGGCTGTCAACCTGAAAATCTTCTCTGTACCATTTGTACACAGGTGCTGGGTATCCACCTGCAATACATGTTAACTGAACATGGTAATTTCTCATTGGATCATAAATAGTGTCTACTGGCTCCTTTATAAAGTAAGGACCTCGAGGTATCCTCTCAGGATCAAATGTTTCTAATCCATATGTAAATGATCTTTCTTCTTCAATAAGATAATGTAGTCTTTGAGTTTGTCCTTCACAAATAAAGTGATAATACTGTGTTCCTTCAACAGGAGATAAGCCCCAGCGGCCATCCTGGTGTGAGAATTTGTACACTAAATAATCACGAGGCAACAAGTTATAACTTGTGTATATCTGTGTATGATCATTAAAAAACGCATTTTCCAAACCAGTCAGTTGAGAGCCATCTGCATCATTGGACCAATACCCTGGTGACTGTTGGTGAGCACCTATATACCATGAACCCTTCTGAGGATCCAATCTCATAAGATTTGTAATGATAAATCCATGTTCTTCTGGGCTATTGACAGAAGCCAGGTCAGCTTCGTAAGCTAAACAAATTTTACGTGCCTCATTTCTAGGGCGATCCGGCGACTTAGTAAAGCGGTAACATGATTCCCGAAATCTGATCCAATTTGGCGGACACCTGTACCGCTCATCGTAGTCCAACCCAGCGTAGTACGTAGCTGTATTTTGTGGATCAACCTCATTGTCATTAGGGCCGTAATTATCCGAGTTGAAATTATCTTGGTAAAAAGAACTCTGACCCGAATTGTAATCGTTTCCGTTTACAGGAAAACTGCCATAAGGTACTTGAGAGTTTGGCCGGTACAGCGACCCATTCTGACTATTGTCCTGATATGTTTGTTGAGGATAATTGGGATTAAACGTACCACTTGACTCAGGAATCTGACTCCTCACACAACTCACTGCGAGCACTATTAAAATACTCTTCATTTTCTGTTACAAAACATTATTGTTACGTCAACAAATTTTTTTTTTTTGGTGATGGACACGTTTTAAAAATTATAAAGATTCGATGGGAGGTCTAAAATAAATTACAAAATCGTTTCTGTTTGAAAATTGTTTGATGATGATGATAAACACTTCACAGGAAGCCTCGCCCATACATACCCACAGACTAATAAGAGATACTAGTATCAGACTAGAGGTTTGCACCGGAGCGAAATTCTGACCACCGGTTAAAATCACCGGTGATTGAGCATTCTCCGGAGATTCACCGGTGATCACCGGAGAATAAAGCCATTATTAATTTCTTATAAATGAGAACTAATATTGCGCTCTAACGTGTTTTAATAATGCTAAAGTTTCCTAAAACTAATAAATAAAATGGAGCACTATAATATACGGCATGGCTGTACCAAAATTCCTATAAGGCAGTCAAGGCTTATTCAGGACCGAGAAGTACTTTAAAGCGATTGGTGAAGGTCTCTGAAAGATGTTTGGATTCACTTGTCCAGAAGCCACTAGAAAACCTATACTTAGGAAAACCTATATTCAATCGTGGTAGGAAAGCCACACGGGCTAAAGTCATAACATTGTCGATATATAAAAATCTGTTAGTCGAATCTTTGCAGTTAGCACAGACTAGTGTACAGGGTAGAGGACGTGGACGTGCCCGTGGAAGTGGAGATAGAGGCACTACTAGCAGCAATGTTCGTCGGCGTCAAAGGAGGTCTTCGTCAAGTAGTACTCGGATGTTGATGCAGAATTCTTATCAGATCAATTACCCGAAAATTCAGAAACTTTTCCTTAATTTGTAATGCCAATTATTCGGCTGACAGACGTGGAGAAGAGTGGATTCAATGCCAAAGTTGCTTTGAGTGCATACAGATTGCGCGGGTCCAGAGGGCCCACATTACATTTGCTATTTTTGCAGTTAACCTGTTTTTTGCTTTCATGTTTTTTATTAAATTGGTAGGTAATTAAGATCTACACAAAGTCTGATTCTATGTAACTGATTTCTACTACAATTCTAGTTTTCTAAGATGTTTGTTGCATTTTATCATTTTCATACATTTAATATGATCCCCAGGGTGCCATAATACCCTCTCAATATGTCAAGTTGAGAGTTTTGCCTATTTTCGAACTAAAGTTAATTCACCTGTCATAGCGTTTTGTGATTTTCCCGCGTAACGGTCGGAAAATTTTTCTTCGGAAAGTTTTCATGATAATCGTACTTGTATTTACGCAGAATTATAGATAAATTTAGTGCTCGGAAGCGCAAAAGTATATATATATACCTATTGTATAGTATATATATAACTATTGGTGAGAAAAGTGTTGAATCGTATTCCAAGTGAAGAAAAATTAGTTCTCAATTCATCACCTAGTAATCCTAGTATTAGGGTAGTGTAGGTAATGTGGCAGAAAGCACAAATGGATTCGGAGTCCGCGGTTTACCTACAAGGGAACGACGAGCTAAAGGTCAGGTGACTGCGACAGTGAGTACCTACACACCGACACCTAGAAATCAAGTAAGTCAAATTACCTACTTACGTACTTATGTACAAGATTGATACAGCACACATAGCCCGTCTCCACGGTGGAATTTGTGGTCAATCCCTTATCCTATACCTTGGGAGACCACGCTGTAACAGATACGGCAAAACAAATAAAACTGCTCTGGCAGGCTATTTAGGCACAATGTTAATTAAACCCATATAAGTAGTAGTAGACTACTCTTGCCAAAGCGGATTTGGTAAGAGAGTTTGCCTCGGAGGCTGGTTACGGACTATTAACATGTGATGAGCTTTAATGCCTGATAAGAGCCAATACCACTGCATACCTAGGAAAAGAGTAGAAGTATTATAATTCTGTGTCTCCCAGGTTCTCAGAATTTTTTTTTTACAAGTTGATGGGCAACATCTTTATGCATAGATGTAGAAATGATTGTCTGATATCAGAAGTGTATAATATCTGTACAGCACATAAAAGCCTACAATTGTGGGAGATTGGTTTAATACATAATACAATACCTCGGCTTTATAAACACTTGGCTAAGTACGTCAAATCTTAAGTAAAATAAAATTGTAAGACAGTCATTCAATAAATATGATATATGATAAGCTACACCAGTGATATTAAAGCAGTCCAGGTTGACTGTAGTTTAGTTCGGTCTATTGATGTGGCAACAATTACCATTCTTACATCTATAGTAAATATAGTATTTATTTTTTGTACCTACAGACTCGTAAGAATTCCCATTCCCATTCCCTAGTGGGTACGGTGAGATTAAATACTTAAACGCATGCTTGCCCCATGAGTGAAAAAGCACTAAAGTTATAATACTGTCCTTTGACAGGAAATATGATAGCAAGTGGTAGCACCAAAGTAATCCTGGAGATTACACAAATAATAAAGACATAAGAATTACAATAACAACCACAAGGGTCTCCATGTTTCTTGTCAAAAACATTGTTAAATACCAAATAACCTCTGTTTAGTCTTGGACTGATAAGTGTTTGAAAAGGTATGTACGCACCACAGTACACATTCAATACCACTACACACTGGGGTGCAAAAGTGCTTGATAACCACAACCCGTCAGATTTGAGACTAGATGTTCAAGAGTTATGTCTAATTCACACAAATGTCTGTTTCACATTCTGGATATACACTCATTGTTATTATCTGAGTATGTATTATCAAGGCAAATTTTTACAAATGACCACCCCTACCATTAGGTCTTGCATCTACTCTTTGTACTGTTGCAACCCAATTGGATCGCGGAGATCCTTCATTTCAAAGGAAATTGAGTTCTAATTTACTCAGTTAATATCCTTCTTGTGAGATGTCAAGGAATGCAGCAGCACAGTATTCTTTCTTGATGGCCAGATATTTTTTCGTAGTTTGTGGTGAAGCAACAACAAAACTTTATCCCATTGATGCTGGTGTCCCTCAAGGTAGCGTGCTTGGCCCCATTCTGTATTTACTCTACACTGCCGACCTTCCTGTATCAAACACAGCTATCACAGGAACATTTGCAGATGATACAGCTGTACTGGTATCACACAGTGATCATAGAGTAGCATCCGCTATGCTTCAGAACTGCTTAGATGATATATCCATCTGGCTAAAGAAATGGAGAATAAGTGCAAATGAATCCAAGTCGACAAATATTACCTTCACTAAAAGAAAGGATACCTGCCCCCCTGTTACATTAAATAATATCCCACTTCCCCAAGCTGATCATGTGAAATATCTTGGCCTTCACCTAGACAGACGACTAACATGGAAAACGCATATCCTTACCAAACGAAAGCAACTTGGGCTAAAGCTTAAACATTTTTACTGGATCATTGGCCAAAAATCGCAACTTAACTTGGAAATAAAATTCTTCTATATAAAACAGTAATAAAACCCATATGGACTTACGGCCTACAGCTATGGGGAACAGCATCACACTCAAATATTGAAATCGTTCAGCGATTTCAAAATAAGCTATTGCGAATTATAACAAACGCCCCGTGGTATGTACCAAATGAAGCGCTACACCATGACCTAAAAATCTTCACTGTTAAAGAGGAAATTAAGCACTACATTCAGACTTACAAGAAAAAAATACTATGCCATCCTAATATCTTGGCAAGCCATCTCATGGATGATTCCACAGGAAGCCGCAGATTAAAACATAGAATACCTCAAGACCTATTACAGAATGAATAAACATATTCTGCTATAGATTATGGATGTGTCATAGGATACATACCATGCAAGTTACAACACCCGCCACAAAAATTACTGAATGTCTTTTAAAACTAATCGACAGATTGTAAGAGAAGAGAGGAGAAAAAATAAAATATCCTTCTGGTCTACCAGACCAGTCCAAGTTGATCTCCAACTGTGGAAGTACTTGACCAGTACAGCAGGTAGACTGCCAGAGGTTAATTAAAAGAGCTCTAAGAAAAGATGAGAAAAAAGGAAAGCCTTACAGTGCATTACCAGTACACTTAGATAGCTCCAGATTTTTTTTTTATTGCTCTAGACATTTTCCGATCATAGGTGATAACCAATCCCCATTTGTAGAGCCAAGTAGTCAAGACCAAGGTCTTTCTACAACAGCAACCATACATACTACAACATGTAAAGCTTTACAGTTGCACTACAAATATCATTGCTATTGCTTAGGAGAATAGATGGTCCAAATAACAGACTGTATGGTTTGTTGTATTGTGCAAGTCAGATTTTGTATTTCCATTTGGCCATCATTTAAGGTACCTTTGAAAAGTGAAAAACTAGATGCACTGTTCCCAAAACAAAGTTTTTATGTTTACACATCCTTCATAACAACCAATGCAGCAGATGCAGGTTGAGGGATCTCAATAAAAACAGCTGAGATGGCAATCAAAGGGAATGAGTGGGTGCAGTACATGCATTGATTCGGAATCAATTACATTGTCTGCAGAATACCCACTTTCTGGTCTAGTCCAACTATTGGACATGTTTAACTTGCAAGTTGTTGAGACTGACACTCAGGCATAACACAGGCCTGTCAGCCCATTACCTCTCGGGGAGGTACAACTGCACTGCCAATCGCCTCTCTAGGCATCAGCAGAGATGATACGAATGGCATCTGTTGCCCACGGCATCAAACCGATTTTTTCATCGTTGGGGCACTTCAGACGTACTTAGATCCCTCTGCAGAAGCATCCGTGGTCAACAGATATGTTACATTAAACTGAAAAGTTCAATTTGTAATCTACTGAAATGCCTTCAGCCGAAGGTGGAAATTTCGGCCGAGACGGATCTCTCTTTTGTCTAAGTGTCCAATCTCATCTCTCGAGTATTGGCAAATTTAAACAGGATAGTGCTTTAAAATAGCAGCGAACTGGGATAAACTATTTTGGCTGGTGATAAAAACTCACACCCTTTTGCACCATGGGGAGTCTAATAGACCCAGGACAAGCAGCCTTCAACACAAATATACCTACTTCCAGTGCAGGATGGGTAAGGGGGAGGTAGGGGTAACAGACCAGCAACTGGTCAGTTTGTGAGAAACAACTGGTAGGTCAGTTGTTGTGCCAGCTGGAGGAAATTTATTATAGACATCTACTATTCAGCCATCAGAAGATGGATTTAATTATGTTATCACAAACTAAAACTTGTTAATCAAGGACTATTAACTGGAGTAAACAGTCACAAGTTAAAGTTACATTAAATAGTTTACCTTCTACTTACAACTTCTGAAGAATTTCTCCCATGGTACTGAAGACTTCGATCGGCGAATTTTATATTTTACAGATTCAAGCTAGAAGTTGAGGCTGCACAATCGACAGCACAACATGTTCATTCAACATCTGACATTACTCAGAATTTATAAGTTGTACATAGATGTATATCTTTTGGATGATTAGATAATTCTTGGCCAGTGTTCAGTTCAGTTCAGATTGACATTGTAGGCACTGCAATCAGGCTGTGACTGTTATTTAAATAAACCACCTTTTCCAGTTTGATCCACCTAGATCAAACAGTATTACTTACACATATTTGTAGCATAGGACAGGATAAGCCAAGCAGAAGGTCTGGATCCCATAATTATATATTACAAATATTACAATAGACTGCTAAAACACACCCAACTTAATCCAGGTTATTGTGTGGGTAAAATATGTTATGTAAGAGTGACAACAACTCTAGGTTAAAGGTTGGCGTAGCTTCGGCCAGCTGGATGAAGAATCATTAAATTGAAGAAATTCTAGTGGCGGAAAAAGGAAAAGTAGACAGACTGTCAGGAAATTCTACATTTTACTGTAATTAAATAAAACAATACACTAAGGGATCTCAGTTTCTCTTTACATTTACTTAATACTTTAAAATTATTTATAATTCATATCGATATCTTACGAAGATATTTTTTTTAAGTATTTAAGGTAATTTCAATTGTAATTGAAACAAATATTAACAAATCAATGTATACTAATATTTTAAAGAGGTAAAGTTTGTGAGGTTGTAGGGGGTAATCTCTGGATCTGCTGAACCGATTTTGAAAACTCTTTTTGTGTTGGATAGTCCATTTATCGAGGCTATATAACATCACGCTATGTCTCTTAGGAACGGTGCAACGCGGGTGAAACCGGGCCGCTAGTAAATAATAACCGTCATTTTTCGCGGTAAATTCAAAATGATAATGTGACATGGAATGCGAAGATGACGGCTCGAGCTCAATCGATGTATGTTCTGCCAGCACCTCACTACACTTCAAATCGGTCCGGAACGCACATGTTTGTTTTCCCCACATATTATCATATATTTTAAAGCATATAAGTTAAGTTAATTCTACAAACACCGCTTCATACATATTTTCTGAGTATTAATATTGGTTTCAGTAATTATATTCTGTTAAATATCGTCTTTAGTTACATATGTTTTTCGTATCTGATGGTAAACATTGTTAAACTAGGCTTTTTACGAAATTATGGAAAATACGAGTTTAAAATTAGTTTCTGTGGGTGACTAAACTATTTTGTGCTGGAGTAGGATAGGCGCACTCCTAGAGATGGGTTTATGCCAGGGTATTTATTTTTTCCGTCCAAAATGACTGGGCAGAAACCCATCTATATAGATGGGTTTATGCCAGAGCATTTATTTTTTGGCCCAAAATGCCTGGGCAGAAACCCGTGTATAGATATACGCACTCCGCATTTTAGGTAAGTATTATAGATGTTCCGACTAGTCGGTAAAGCTGACTATCCGGCCAATTTCGTAGTCGGCGATTACTCGGCGAAGAACGCTGATATAGCTAATATTGTAAGGCTGCACCGTACATCTTTGGTAATCGTTAGTCTCTAAAATTACTTGTAAGGAAAAAAATAAAACATCTATGGGATAATGTGCTATTTTTGTTTTTTTTTATGGATTAAGTTGGCAAACGAGCTGACGAGCCACCTGGTGGTAAGTAGTTGTCGTCGCCCATGGACACCTGCAACACCAGAGGAGTTGCTGATGCGTTGCCGACCCTTAAGAGCCCATATGGACTGCAAACTGCCAGAGCCACAGCAACTGGCTCTTACGTGCAGAAGTCGAAACACACACCACGGAGCTTTACGACAGACTCCGACGTAAGGGGTGGTTGTTAGCCAGTCAGACCCTAAGAGGTCCTACCACCGTTCAGTATTCTGACCTGTTATTTATATATTTTTTAATCGGCTGCAAAAGAAGTGAAGTGGTTTAAAGTCGCACAGCAAGCTATAAAGAATGCTATGCTCAGAGTCTCTCTGAGGATAATATCCGCAATGAAGTTATCCGTTAGAGAACTAATGTTACCGACATAGCTCAAGGGATTAGCAAGCTGAACAGGCAATGGACCTGTCACATAAATATATCGGAGAACCGATAAACGCTGGAGCAATCGAGGCTAGGCAGTGCCCCCCCTCTCCCAGTGTAGGGACTGCTCCTGTGGGTTTTGACCAGGAAGCCCGAATTGGAGCAGCCACTGTAGGTTTCGGTGTCGTATTGGAAGCACCGCAACTGAGATGGGCCGCGGTGTTGTATGAGCGACACTGCGGCTGAAGGTTTGAGGGGCCGCGGCGGATGAGCAGTGCCAGTATCACGCTGCTCTTCCTGCCTTTCGTGGCTTCGGCGGGGTCGCAGCCGCAGGACTATGGACACGGTGGGACCGCAGGGAGAGAGGAGTATCAGTATTACGTTGCACCGCTCCCCCTTTCCTCTGCGGCCGAGGTGTGGACGGAGTCGTTGCTACATATCTGTCCCGCTGCAAAGAGGGCCTTGGGTTGGGCGGCTGACTCGGAGTTGTCAGTCGCCCATTGGACTGAGCAATTCCCGTGATCCTATCCTACTATGCGAAAGGTAGAAGTGGTGGAGGTTTTGGTGTGCTGGCCATCTGACCGGAGAGCCCGACACAACCGTCCCGCATCCCCCAAGTGGGGCGTCGTGCATAAGGCGCTCACCGGCCAGATGGAGTGACGACTTGCGATAGGCAGCTGGCAGTGACTGGATGAGAAAAGCCGAAGATCGGTCTCTGACCGACAGTCATAGGCATAGGCACATCTCTAGTAAGTAGGTAAGCAACTACAAATTTATTACGCAGCGGGCTCTACTCCGTGAGCTACCGCCACAGAGTGCTTTATAAGTATATGTATATGTACACTATGTTAACACAATTTTACCTAAATATGAAAGATACTTTTTGAAATTGTTTAAAAAAATTGATCAGATGCTTTTGTTACTTAAAATTATTAGATTCGTTCAAAGCGTGTGACTTATAATGTTACCATTAAACATTTTATATACAAAAAAATGTTTATATATGTTTTATTTAATAAGAAAAGACATATTTTAACTAAAACGATGTATTTATTTAAAGTTGTTTTTTCTGCCCAGCATTTGGGCGTTTATTTGGGCGTAAATCGTTTTTGCCTTATTCGCCCAGTTTATGCCCTTTGGGTTTAAACCCTCGACCCATCACTACATGTGACTCATCTTCTCAGAGTCCTTTAACAGTAGTAAGATTACTGTAAATTATATTGAATGGTAAAATTTACTGTTAATATAATAATTTATACATTTTATTCTTTCACATAGCGTTTTGTGTTTGTCACCAGCAAATACCAAGTTCTTCATATCGACGCTGTGTGTTTTTCTTTCAACACATAATAACAATTTTGTTGTTATTCAAAATATTATAATAAAGAGGTCAGTGCGCAGACGGCACAACTGACAGGAACAATGGAGTTGCCATAGTAAAAAAAATATAAATACCTATGTCGCCCTAATAATGTAAAGTTACTACCGAATGGTAGAAAATAAAAAAACTAATCAAACGCGAAATATCGTAATCGAAACGAAATAGGCAAAATTGGGCTTACTTGGCAATGTTGCAGCATTTTACGATATGTAGAGGATGTTGTAGATTCCTGCAGCTATGAGGAATGTAGAGGTGAATGGCATGTGAGTAGGAAATAAAATATGGTTTCATTGTTCACAGTTTTATTTTCCATGTTATCAACAAGAAATAAGAGTCAATAATTATAGTAATACTTATACTGTAAGTATAGCTAAAACAGATATAACATTACATGATTTTGATACCATTCAGAAATGTAAACAATTCATTATAAATTGTTAGTTACATTTGCTCTAAAAAATTAGGTATCAGCTTTTTTATATCATTATCTGTGCACAAGATACTTCTTCTAATAATATTTCATCACAGATTATTAATGTACTTTTTCATTTTATTGTTTTCATAATGAAATAAAATAGGTAGGGCGGAACATGGCCTTGACAACTGCATATAAAATTGCTACTTTCATACAGAGTCCCAAAATATTACTAGAATTTGTGTGCTTGACTAAATAATGCCTCATGAACAAAACATCTACTAGTAATGGGTATATAAAGACTTCACTAGCATTATTTAAACCAAATATTTGCTGTTCCAAAATAAGTTATTAAAATAATTTGTTTAGTTTTATGTTATGTACATTATTCATTTAGATTTTCCGATATGCATAATGTGATTTAATAAATTTACCTACCTAATTTTTACAGGACTGTATAAATATAAAAACATAATTCATTTTATAAAAGTAAATATCATACACTATTAATAAAATTATTTTTATGGGACAATATTAGCAAACATAACAAGGAACAAAAAATGCCATAAATAAATTAATAAAGAAGTTTATAGCATAATCTCAAAACATTATATGATGGGTAAAACAGAGGTGATGTTTTGTTTATAGCGAAAATTTTACTGAAAATCTAGAACAAGAACTTGTGAAGTAGAATAATGTAGTAGTACAATAATGTTTATAGATTCTACTTGCATACGATACTGCACTTGTCTATGCTTGATGTCTTAAGTACAACAATCGTGTGCATAAGGCCATCCAACCCTGTGACATGAAACCTTCACTCCAAATACACAATAAAAAATCATCTACAATGTTCAAGACTAACCACGTATACTATTGCACACACAGTATAAGATTATGCTAATGCCTTAAAATTAACAGTGTGGTAACTATATGTCGTTAATTTCCTAATAATAATATAATTACACTAATCATCACGCCACAGCGTTCATTGTATTCACTTATCTACCCCAATATACCATACACCATCATTAAATAGCACCCATGAGAATATCCAACATTTAAAGCAACATCTATACGCATAATAACTAGGTACTTACCAAACTATATATATATATTTACAGTATTTACACAAATTGTTCATTAATATACACAACTTCTCACAAGCCAAACTTTAAGAGTGAGAGAAAAAAGTTGATTATGTAATGGCTGCCTTAAAATACACAGTCTCATCTAACAAATATTTGATAGATAATATTGTTCTTAAATGAGATACATGTTACATAACAATAATCAGTCAAGCTTGGTATTAAGATCTCATTATTGAGCCGTCTCCAATCAACCGCGTGTATTTACTTATAAAATAATACATACCTATGGTATGAAATATCAGTATTCATGTGGCAACACAATTCAAATGCAGCAGAAGTATTATCCATCTACTAATCTGAAGCAACATGACAGAGACGTATGTCTAATATGATGGTTGGTAACGTTATCCAAAAATAAAAACTGTATAAAATGCATTCATAATAGCAACGACTTAGTTTAGGACTTTTCTCACATTTACTATGATTTGATCAACTTTGCAGATAATATTATTTATTGCCTAGTGTCAGCTAACCAAAACGGTCTCTATCTTGAGCAGTTGCCTCAGCTTGTCGGTAACTCTGACAAGAGCGACTTTGGAGGCACGGACGTTGACTTTCTCTCCAGCACCAAGCAATTGGTGACATTGAGCACGTTCTAAAAACTCTTGTGTGCGTATCTCGCGCAACAATTCTTTTGGTGACCCAGAACCACAATGGATTTGCTTCAGGAGGCTTTCTTTCGACTTTATCTGTAAAAAGAGAAAAATTAAGATTTAGTCCGTCGTAGTTTGTATGTAGCAGCGGTAGATATCGCTTCAATTTCATTAAATAGATTTTTCTTAAAAATGAAGTCAGCTGAAATGCCTGAAACTCGCGTACTATAAGGGCTTTTTGCCTTTTCTACCTGGAACTCCAAATACCGTAAACTCTAGGTAAACACTAAAATATCACCTGTAATAAATTAGTAATATCCTGAAGTAAACACCACAGGCCGTCAGCCGGTTGGCCAGTGGGAGTTCTCAAGCTGTAGAAGGGTGGAAGCGGTGCCTCGGTGCACTGAATCTCGATCGTAGAGTCCGGAGGCGGCGGGGGTGAAGCCGGGGGCGGTGATGAAAGAGCATCACATCCCATCTCTTCGCGATCTGGAAGGACGCATTTGAATTATTTTATACATCACATGGCAAGTGACACATTACTACTTACTCTAATACTGGGCTACCCCCGGTATTAGTGTAAAAGTAGCACTTTGCAGCCCAAAGGCTGAAAACTTGTATGAAAATCCATTCACATAAAAATAATATTAAAAAGTACCTAGCTATTACTATGTTTTACATTTAAAATTATTAATTTAAATAGATTAAATATTGAATTTTGACTGGCAGAGGGCTGCTAAAGAATTTCGAAGAAAAATTGTACTATCTTCCTAGCTGAGGCAATTCGCGCGCTTTGTGCGCGATGTCGCGACTTTTGTTATAGATTTATTTTTCGGTTCTTGCAAAATAGATAATTATTTAATTAGTGTAGATGAAAGATACCGCATAACATCTTCACAAATAATACCTACATGACTGCTAAATCTAAATATATAAGTATGCCGTATAAACTCTATATATATACAACTCAAAGGTGACTGACTGACATAGTGATCTATCAACGCACAGCCCAAACCACTGGAGGGATCGGACTGAAATTTGGCATGCAGGTAGATGTTATGACGTAGGCATCTGCTAAGAAAGGATTTTGATAAATTCTACCCCCAAGGGGATAAAATAGGGGATGAAAGTTTGTATGAAACTTTGTCAATTTTAAACCGATCGGGCTGAAACTTTGCATGCATATAGCTACTATGACGTAGGCATCCCCTAAGAAAGGATTTTGATAAATTCCACCCCTAAGGGGATAAAATAGGGGATGAAAGTTTGTATAAATCTTCTTAGATTTTCGACTGATTGAACTGAAATTAAAGATTGGAGCTACTATGATGAAGACGTCCGCTTAAATAGGCCCCCATGGGGATAGAATAAGGGACAATGGAGGATGTAAATGTATTAGTTTGAACTATCAGTACCTAATGGAACGAATAAATTAAGACGGACAAAATATTAATAATAATACTTCTTATCGCGAGCGAAGCCGCGGGCAAAATAATTAATAAATTTCGGCCTATGTAGGGGTGAAATAGGGGATGAAAGTTCATATGGAACAAAGTAACTATTCCACGCGGACGAAGTCGCGGGCAAAAAGCTAGTTATTAATAAAAGTAAGTATGACTAGGAAGGCCTATGCAATGAAAGTCTCACAAAACCGCTCTAATTATTTTCAGATGTGTTTATACATACATATTTTTATTTTTTTCGTAGGTAGGTGAAGTAGGTATAAAGTACTATATTGAAATAAAACTACTTTTTACGGATTTTATCGCGTTGTATTGATATTATTTGATTCCCGACGTTTCGGATCCTTTACAGCATCCATGGTCACGGGTAGACTAAGTTGTTGGACGTCTTAATGTTACAATTACTAACAGCTACCTTACATTTTTTGTTAATTATTGGCTATTAACAATACAACGCGATAAAATCCGTAAAAAGTAGTTTTATTTCAATGTCTAATATTCGCGTAAGTGTCAGAAACCAGTATATAAAGTACTATACTTCACTCGTGTGATTGGTGCCATGGACGCTCATGACTTATTATTAAATATCACTCTCTCCCCTTGATGAACAATCTACTATTCTATATATATATATACATATATAATATATATTTTATTCTACTTATTCTCTATTGCTTTTACCCCTATATCTTTCTTACTTAATTTTCAATCAAATATCACAATCTAAATTTTATAATTAAGTATCCCATTTCTAACCGACCTGAAAACTGTCTTCCTTACCTTAAAATATTCTTTTCTTACCTATTATTTCAGTAGGTGGTGGGAATCGCCAGGGTTCTATAGCGTTCCCCTGTACATCGGCAATGTGTAATTTCAGTAGTGTAGCGGCCGGACCCTCTGTAAGTTCTTCTGGCGTCTGGCCGGCGTAAGTCCCGAGCAGTGGATCCGCGCCGTATGCAAGAAGTAGACGTATAACTTCAATGTGACAGTTTTCACAAGCTTCATGTAGAGGTCTGAAAATAGTTTGTTCCATGTTAGGTTGATAATTATGCGTGAACTTGCAAATTTCAAAATCTCAAAACTTACCTAATTCCTCCTTGGGCAGCAGCCGATACATTTGCGCCGTACTGTAACAGTAGTCGGGCTATTCTGACATGACCTTTTGCTGCAGCCACATGTAATGGCGTGAACCCCGCATTATCTTTTGCTGAAGGGTCTGATTCCATCTTCTCCAAACAATAAGCGACGCAATCCTGAAAATCATATAAACCTTCGTATGCTATGTTCTAATTCATAAATAATAATGAGAAATCATAAAGTGCATTAGTCAAGACACTTACTGTGTATCCTAGCCTTGCAGCTCTATGAAGATGCGTTTCTCCAATGCTCTTATTGATGAACCAGCCCTTTATCTCTTTGTGAATATCATTAACTGATTCTGGACTAGGCTTAACGGCTGGTCTACGAATTTTACTAGCGTGCTCGTCTCTGCGTATTATTTTTTTCTTTTTTCTGATATAATCAAACCCGGAACTAAACTTTCGTCTTCCAAAAAGTCGCTTTAAGCGTCTTTTTGTACTTACACCTTCAGATGGTCCCAAGGAACTACCTTCTAGTTTTGTTTTGTCTTTTTCTTCTGGAGTTGAATTTTCATTTTTATGTTTATTTGCTGACAGTTCTTTCGTTCTTTTGTGAGTTAGTGATTTCATTATGCTGTTTCTTTTTTTTAAACGCATGAGCCGACCCTTAGCATCGTTTCTTTTTAAAGACTTAGTACTTCTTAGTCCATCTCTAATGGAACTAGACCTTCTTTTGAGTTTGTCTTTTACAATCTTTCTAGGCTTAAATTTTGGTTTAATTTCAGGTTCCTTCTTTATTTCCTCTACTTTTACTTCTTTCTCTTCTTGTAGATCTTCTGCTCGACAGGAAGTTGGCGGTGCTGAAGCCGGTCGTTCATCACCAAAAACTTCTTTTATTGTTGCTCGTTGCTTTAATACTCGACTTTCCGTTCTTGTTCGAGATTTAAGAACAACGGGTGCAAATTCTTCGGTAGCTCCAATCAAACCATCTGTATCTTTAATGAATGAATTTCTAAATGCAGTAACAGTCTCTTTCCTAAAAGCTCCTAAATAAAATATGTCCTCCATTAATTTTTCCTTCTTTAAACTGTAACTACCTTTATTACCATTTTTTACCAACCCCAAGCTAGGTGTCGGCAGTAGTTCACTTGAAGTTTTTTTGTTCATAACTTTGGGTGTTTTCTCATCTTTTTCTTTGCATTTTTTTTCCTTTTTACTATCTTCTTTGTTGCCACATTTTTTTATTAAAACGTCTACTATGGAACTACTCTTCTTTTTAATGTTTGAAGATAAAACAGTGGACGTTGATGCCTCGGAATCATAATGCAACTTATTTGGTGTAGAATAGCTAGAGTTCGATTCTAAATCACTATCGAGGGTAAGCTTATCAGGACGCCGCGCATACAAATCATCAGTAGCAGCCGATGGTGCCGAAGAAGGGGCTGGAGAGAGAGGAGCAGGGTCTAAATCAGGTAGGGATGTTGAACCTCGCGTAAAAATAGCACCTGAACCTCTTACAAATGGCCCACCAGACCGCCCGCGTGGTATCGCAATGAGTCTAGTAGGCATACGAAGAGAACGTTTATATTTATACAGTTCTTCTTCCCAACCAGGATGGAAATATGAATTATCGCCAAATGTTGGTTTGCATGCTGGCGTAGAACTTGTGCTACTGCTATCTTGTTTCTTCGTAGGAGACGATTTAACTGGAGTTTTTGCATTAGATGTAGTTTTAATATCTTCAGTTTTTGTGCTTTTCCGCGTACGAAGTCTTCTCGCCACACTTAGATCATCGGATTCGCTATCAGAACTTGAATTAATATCTTGCTTCTCATTCTTGTTATTATCGGTGGATAGTTTACCCTTAGATCTTGATATTTGCCTAGACAGTTTGCCTTTGCCCTGTTTTTCTTCCTTATCCTTTGTGATAGTTGAATCCAATGATTTTCTAGTATTTTTATTTACGTCTACATCACAACACTCGAGTTTAACATACGCAGATTTCTCTGACAAGTCTTTTAACAGCTGGTATTTGAGACGATCACTTTGTTCCTTTTCTTTTAGGATTTTACTCTTTATAAGAGGCTCATCATCATCTGTTGATTCACATTCTTCTTTTATTACGGTTTTGATTGGAGCCTTATCTTTAACTTCTTTCCTAGATGACAGTGATGAAGCCAAATCTTCTGATTTTTCTGTCTTGACTTTAACTTTAGTTTTGCATTTAGTAGACTTCTCACTTTCTTTTTGTTTTTCATTCTTTTTATCAATTTTTGATTTTTCACTTTTATTCGATTGTTTTTCCATCATGACTGATTCTAACACAGCTGGTTGTAATATTTCAGTTTCATTTTTAAGCTCATCTTCATCCATTGGCTCCTGTTTAATAGCGACGGGTGCGATAGTCTCTACCGTGGTTTGTATTATGTTTTCAACCGGTGGTATGATCTCCGGTGCGGATTGTGATATCTCTGCTACTGAGGCTGTCATTACCACTGCCAGATTATGTAAACTGGGTTCAACAGAGACTAGACCCAGACCCTTATCGACTTTACTTTCGTTGTCATTTTCAAATGTATCTATACGTCTACATGTTTTCTTTTTATGGCATCCGGTTTTTAGCTGTTCCATGAAACTATCACAGGCATTAGCCCAATCTAAGTCTTCAAAAGGAGCATTATTGATTTCAAGCATACCTTCAGATTCTAAACTTTCTAAAATATTTTCTGTCTTAATTGAGATTTCAGCGTCTTTTTCAATTTCTTCAATGTTCATTGGCTCTGTTTTCACTTCTGGAATAATTGTTACAGGTGGCTCTTCATTTTTTATTACAGACTCTAATCTTAGATTGTCTTCCCTTATTTGATTAAATAGATGAGTTTTTCTAGGAAGTAGTTTTAACTTCTCACTCTCAGGTGGCACAACCTTTTTCGTTTCAACTTTCGCTATGGTATCTTGTGATGGAGGCATTACTTTTAATTCTGCTTTTGTTCTTATTCTAGATGCAACATCATTTTCAGGAGATTTAGGTTTCGGATCAGGGCTATTATGATAATCCGAGTCGCGAGGTAAAGAATCCACAGCTTTTGGCATTTGTATATGTTGGTTTAAATTGGGCGTAATATGGTTTAAAGGAAGTTTCGTGATAGCTTTAGATGCTGTTTCTGTTTCGCTGTCTTTTGTGAGATCTGTGATGTCTATCACAGAATCTTCAGCATCATCTATTACGATAAGGTCTGGAATTTGTTTTGCTTGTCTAGGTGGCTCTACGAAGCCAGTCTGCTTTATTTCTAAACTGTTTCTTAGTATACTTAGCACCTTTTTATTAGCGGGTATGCCACTGGAGGGATCAAAATGATGTGAATGAATATCTCTATGGCTCGGAAGTTTTTGAATAACATGATGGCGGCTATTAACAGACGGATTCCTGTCATGATAGTGGACATGATAATCGCTCTGGTCACGAGTTAATAATTCAGGGTGATATGGATTACCAGAGTATCTGCGATTTGGATGATTGTGGTGTTCACGATAGGCACTTGCAGCAGGTCGTTTTTGTTCCTCTAATTGTTTATATCTGCTATAGCTGTAAACAGGTTGTTTCATGAGTTCATGTTGTTCTCGAGATGACTGATTTAAATGTTCTATCCGACTGTCTGCTGTCCAGGTTTCATAACGAACTATCTTCTCTGGAATGTTGCTAACTATCGTTCCCGCGGAACGTTTTCTTTCTTCAATAATAAAATGTCGATCATCACGAATTCGGTTTTCAGGATGACATTGATCACCTAAAGATCTTGTGAGATCTATTTTAGGAACATGCTCATTTCTTGCTGGAACACTACGTTCTTGGTAAGGGTGAGGAGATTCTACAGAATATGTTTCTGCCGCTGGACGACGTGTTTCGTAAGTGCCATTATAACGCAGAGCGGGATGTCTGGGTTGTATCGGTGCCCCGTATCCATGTGTAGCTCTCTCTCCATATTGGGTGAAATTAGGTGCGAAATCAACTTTATGAGATGCAACATAACTTGTTGTTGGTAAATGTGCGTGACGGCTATTGGAAGAAGGACGATGAGGTAAAGTCATAATTTTGTTTTCCACCGCCGAATCGATTATATCATCTTGGGTTGTTGACGAGTCAGCCGAGTTTTTCACAGTTTTTACGGATAAATCTAGTGGTGATTCTCGTTTCTGTTTAGTTTGACTGAGCTGCGTTACTGCAGCAGGTGAGTCTTGCTTTTGTTTAGTTTGATTCATTTGATTCACAATTGACGTTACAGAGACCGTCATGCGTGCCTGATTGGGATAACCTGGTTTCACTGTGGACCGTGCAGGGGACGTTTGAACGTGTGTTGAAGAAGCATAGTCATAACTTGTTTTAGGTGCAGCTGCTGGATGATAAATATGTCTTGGTTGCGTTGAGTTTTGAACCAGTGGTACAGGCGCACTAGGTGCATACCTAGATGTTGAGGGTGCTGGATAGTGATAAGCACTTCTAGCATCTACAGATCTACTCATATTAGGATAGTCAGCACGCGGTGCCAACCGTGAAGCGTCATGTGAGTGCGGTGGGATTGGTACTGGCGATCGTTCTTGTGATCTTGGTGAGTAATGGGCGGGCATGACATCCATCGTTGTGTGTTTATATTGACCCTGGTAGTGTGTATCCACACGATGACTTTGAACAGGCTGTGCGGCCGGTGACGGTCGGTAACTCGGATATGCCTGTTGATGATCATATTTACGTTGTGGAACCATAGGATGCCTGTCATAATGTGAAGAGGTTCGTGCATAAGGAGATGGTTCGCGACGTTGTAATGATGGATATTGCATTTGTTGAGATCTTGTATCAGATGAATGTCTCTGTGCTGGCTGTGGATGATATATAGGCGGCACGCGATCGTTAGGTGGTGGTGGCGGTTGCGCAGGTTGTATTTGGTATCGTGTTGGTGGACTTTGCGTGGCTACTTCGCGCAATCTTGATGCAGTATGTTGCGGCATAGACCCAGATAACCTTAAATACGTTTGTGGGCTATTACGTGAATGAGATGATGGCTGAGGCGAAGCGATCGACCCGTGGGAATTCCTGTTTCCTTCTGACAAGTTTGAGTCATAATGATATCGACTATAAGGCTCTGGTGGACGTGACGTAGGATAAGGGTCGGGGGGTCGCCCTGGAGCATAATGATCTGCTTGTCTTATAGTTGGTGTTTGCACACGATGTACAGAGGGTCGGTACGGTGCCAGAGGCTCTAGTTGAGATTCTGAAGCCGCTGGGGGCTGAAGCGGTGCGGCAGAGGGTGGGCGTGCCGGGGATGGACACGGTGCGGCAGGGGCAGGCGCAGGCGACGGAAGAGTTCGTGACGGTTTGCGAATTATGTGTGAAGGAGGCGAAAGTGTGCCTATGGCTTCTTCATCGTCCTCGATTTCGGGCTGCTCGCGCCGCTTCTCTGCCGCCTCCCGCATTACTGTAGCCTTATGTATAATGTGTGGTTCAGGCTCAATTGGTTCCGAAGGTGGCCTTGGTGGAGCTGCAATTGGCGTTGAATTGGAGACAGAAGGTGGGGCTGCGGCAGCGGAAGGCGGACGTGATGAAGGAGCAGGAGCACCAGATTGCGCTGGAGCTCCCTCTTCAGGAAGTGGAGCACTTGCAGGCCACAAAGGCTGACCGGAGCCGTCCCCTTGCGCTTGCTTCGGCACCCCCATGAAATACTGGCGCGCCCCTTCCATTACATTGTTGAATACGTCCATACTCCAGTTCCACTAGGCACCACCTGAAAAAAAAAAGCAATTAGTTAATTAAATTAAGTATTTTAAATGTTGCCCGCGGTTCCCAAAAGCAGTGATAGCCTAGTTAGTGGTTGACCGTTTGACTACCAAGTCAAAGGACTCTAATTCGAATCCAATGCACCTCTGACTTTTCGGAATCATGTGCGAATTCAATTAATTATCACTCGCTTTAAAAGGCGAAGGAAAATATCGTAAGAGAAACCTGCACACCTGAGAGATATTCTCAACAGAATGTGAAGTCTGCCAACCCGCAGTAGGCTAACGTGGTGGATTAATTAGCCTAACCCCTCTCACTCTGAGAGAAAACCCGTGCCCAGCAGTGGGACATTATATAGCTTGATGATGATCGTGTCTCAAAAGGACTAGGTATATATTATTATTATTATATTTCGCCACGTTGTATTGATATTATTTCATCCCGACGTTTCGCAAAAGAAAACCGATTTCTACTTGAGATGAATTTGCGAGGCTATTGAAATTAAAAAACACCCAAATTTCAACAGACTGGTGGATGGTTCTTACCACCTGCTTGGAAACCCATTATAGATTCCATTAAATCAAAATCCAAGCCTAAAACTGCTACACCGTTGTACTAATCCTATTTTTTCTTTATTTTACATTTTTCTGTTACATTTAAGCAACAGTTAATGTTTATATTTTGAGATTAGGTGTCAACATTTTTTTCTTTCTTCTTACTCTTTATTTAGCGTCAATTTAACCTGTCTAAAAATTTATCACGTGCCCGGGCGGCAAAAATAAATCGATCAGAAGAATCTTCATGTAGAATTTAGAAAACAAGAACAAGCAAGGTGACCATCTGCTCCGAGAGCTAGAGAATAATGCGTAGGGGGTACCTTTTTTTTCGGGTGGGGAAATGCGCCATATGCACGCCGCCCCGCTTTGAGGATGCGGGACGGTTGTGTCGGGCTCTCCGGCCAGGTGGCCAGCATACCGACTGAAACCACCACCACTGCCACCCTCCGCTTAGTAGTGGGATGCTCCGCGATCCCACCGCGGACGTCCAATGTTGGACCCTCCGAGTCCGCCGCCCAAGACTCTCCCTGTGGCGGGACAGATATGTAGCCCCGCCGCCGTCCACACATCGACCGCAGAGGGTAGGGAGAGCGGCGCATCGTAATACCGACACTCCTCCCTCCCTGCGGCCCCACCGTGTCCGCAGTCCTAGGGCTGCGACCCCGCCAAGGCTGCGGAAGGCAGGGAGAGCGGCGCACCATAATACCGGCACTCCTCTCCCGCCGCGGCCCCTCAACCTTCAGCCGCAGTGTCGCCCACATAACACCGCGGTCCGCCTCAGTTGCGGTGCCTCCCATACGATACCGCAACCTACAGTGGCCGCTCCAATGCAGGCTTCCTGGGTAAAGCCCGTAGGAGCAGCCCCTCCCTGGGGTTCTACTTAGCTTCATCGTGGACCACCATCCACGGTTACTAAGCCTCCCCGCCGCGACAAGGCGAGAACTCCTTGGGGTCGCAGTGCTAACCTTTGTTTTTTTGGTTTCGTGTGGAAAATCCTCATGGACTTCCGCCGCCCGGGGAGGCGACGGGGTGTATCGGACTCCACCCAGAGTGGGTGACCTACCGACTAAAAACCTGCACTCCTGCACCTGCTGCGTCGGGGGCTACGGGAAACTGACAATTCGTCGCAGTGCTAACCTAACCAAACATTTTGTACAATATTTGGTGAGCATTCTTTTTATAGTTCATTCAATTAATTTTAAAGTGTGAAACATACATACATACATACACTCACGCGTTTCTCCCACAGGGTTAGGCAGAAAGTATAGACAAAACAATAATAAAAAAAAAAGTTTTATTGCGAAATTCGGTACACACACAGTAGGTAATCAATCATGGAGAATAGAGAAAGGAAACGAAAGGGTAGAGAGGCACCATCCTAAAATCACTAAATAGGGGTGCGTTCTAATATTACTAACACCGCCACATGCTACTATTCTTGCATAGGTACTTCTTTTGCTTCTTCCACATTTATACAACTTCTCATACATACGCGCCGGTTGCGAGTGCTAACAGCTACGAACCTTAGTGTGAAACATTATTTTTAACGTGCGTTTGTACAATTCCTCTTATTATAATTACTATATAATGATAATGATTATAACTATGACAGTTTTTTAAAGACGTCAACGCGAGCGAAGCCTCGTTTAAAAGGTAGTAATTTATATTTCTAAAATGTTTTTTTTTATTTCTTTGCAACAGAATATTCGTCATCTTCAACCCTCAATATACAGTCCTACTGCTGGGCATGGGTCTCCTCTCAGAATAATAGTAATCTGGGATCTGTTTCTCGAAATAATAGTTTATTATCCTGAAGTAAATCATAATATATATCTATCGCAACAAATGTACAATGGGGGCCTACGAGTATTACGCCCTTTCATCCAATTAAGCAGTGTGTCCCGTTTTCACGGACACCTGTATACCCAGGGATATGTAACTTTATGACCCAATTTAATCATCGTCGAAGTCACAGTTGGAAGCTAGTTTTATTTTAAATACTGACTATAACGTGTTGTTGTATGTTCAAAATAAGTTAATAAGTCACATAATGCGATATTCATCAATCCTCACACAACTATTATGCCGATATCGGTATTGAACGCACGACTTGACGAAGTTGCGTGGTTGGGTCGTTACCCGGCGAGTGCCCTTGAGCGTACTTCGCCCCTCCATACTCACACACACGCATGATGATATAGATTCGCGCACTGTTACTACGCACACCGTGGCAACTTCCGCATGAGTAGGTACTTTGCTTAAAGTTAATTGACCTTCATTCAATTGAATGTCAAAAACCTCTTGTCATTAATTAACGATTCTCCTTTGAGTCTCTATTTCTGCAAAACAAGTTACTTTATTTATTAAGTAGATCTTTTTTGACTTCCACAAGATCGACAATATACCTATATGCATTTACTCAACAGTGGGTGTAACCGGCTATTCAAATGGATAGATAGATTCCTTTGCAAATCATTATGGTATTTAATAAACCGCATTTCTCGAAATAATGTAGGGACCTCCGTCCTATTTATAGTACC
The DNA here is from genome assembly GCA_910591435.1 of Acronicta aceris. Taxonomy (NCBI): domain Eukaryota; kingdom Metazoa; phylum Arthropoda; class Insecta; order Lepidoptera; family Noctuidae; genus Acronicta; species Acronicta aceris. The sequence goes on from OU342768.1 coordinate 12,358,782, forward strand.
TACTTACCTAGATTTTCAAAGAAAAGTTTAAAAAACTATTCTCTATCTATAGTATAATAATGTTGTTATCTGAAAAGTACAATAGGTACTATACGTACATATCACCATACCATATGGACAGTAAAATAAAATATGAAAGTCTTGAAATGGACGCTGATAAAACGTAGGTTTAATTTTACATAAACATGTCGACTAAATTGAGAGAACTTGCTAGACAAGCACAATCATAATTTATTTCATAGTTTCATTTATGTTAGTAATCCCCCGCGTATTGAAAGAAAGACCGATCGATCCCTATTCTATTTATGATTTCGTAAAAGGTCAATGTCACCTACCCGACCGTCTGAAGATACGGGGTTAATGAACCTGCGACTCATAGATATTGCCTATCGCACGTATCTAAGTATTGTAAGCGTCAGTCAGATGAGATAGTCCAACTGGAAATTATGACAGATAACGAAAGACTCGGTTATTAAAACCAAAATTACGAGTATTTTTTATTTATAGGTAAACAAAGTTTAAAGTTTTTTATGGAAATAACCAGGCTCAAACATTGTGCTTTATATTTCGTATTACCTACCTGGTTTACTTACTATTACTATTGACGATAAGCAGTGATAGCCTAGTGATATGACCATAGGACTGCCAAGTCAAAGGTCTCTAGTTCGAATCCAAGGCACGCACCTCTGACTTTTCGAAGTTATGTGCATATTAATAGTTAATTATCAACCTGAGGAAACCTGCATGCCTGAGAGATTTTTTCGACGGCGTGTGAAGTCTGCCAAAGCGCATTTGGCTAGCGTGGTTGACTATAGCCTAATCCCTCTCATTCTGCGAGGAGACCCATGCCCAGCAGTGGGACAATGTAATGGGTTGATTATAATATTGACAACGGCGACATTTAAGTAAATAGGCCTCAGAATATTTGCAATTTTTAAAAATCTAAATTTATTCAACTCATCTGGGAGCAATGCCCTGCCTCGCATAGTCGACTCATAGCCATCATTTTTAGGGTTCAGTACCCAAAGGGTAAAACCGGACCCTATTATTAAGACTCCGCTGTCCGTCCGTCTGTCTGTCCGGCTGTCACGAGGCTGTATCTCATGAACCGTGATAGTTAGACAGTAGACATTTTCACAGATGATGTATTTCCGTTGCCGCTATAACAACAAATACTAAAAACAGAATAAAATAAATATTTAAGGGGGCTCCCAGCTCCCATACAACAGACATGATTTTTTTGCCGTTTTTATACTCGTAGATAATGGGTACGGAACCCTTCATGCGCGAGTTCGACTTCGGTTTTTGTTTACATTTTTATTATGATAAGTTAAGGAACTGTGGAGGGACGAGGTCTGTTGCCCCTCTACGATCAGGAGGATCCTCCGAGCATACGGCCGTTTTGCCTGGCGGCCGGCGGGCCATAGTTTGGTTCAAGGGGCAACACACCTGGTTTCTCTACACAGCTAAAGTATTTGAAATTGATCATTTGATTCATTAATACCAACAAAGTTAAACAATGTAACAAAGTCAAATCGCATTGTTTAAGTGCAGTAATTACATGTGTGCATCGGTGCATTACAAGATGCAATTACGCGTGGTGCACTTATGTGGATTCCGTTATGAAAACGCCTTATTAGAAAATCTACGTAGCTATTCGATAGAAAGATACAGGAATTAAATTTACGATTATTTTTCGTTTAATTAACACTGGATTATAATAATAAAATTATTTAATCTAAAAACGTTACTACTACTAGTTACTATAATATCACAGTTCGAGGGCATGCTAGCAGACTGATTTACCATGGTTGGGGCGATGAGCACAACATATATAATTTACGAAGTACCCGAAACCGCGAGTTTCTATCTTGTGCATTTTAAGTAGGTAATTAACTGTAATTTTGTAACTAATTACCCGAAGGGAAATTCTGGTATTATACCTATTGAAAAACTGTTGAAACATAATTCCACTCTAGTGTCAATATGTCGTAGTTGGATGGCTGTCTTCTAAATCAGCAACCAACGTCCAACGTGAACAATTTAATATATTGTTATACATATTTTTCTATACATACTAACATTATACAGATGAAAAGTTTGTGAAGCTGTAGAGGGTAATCTCTGGATCTACAGAACCGATTTTGAAAATTCTTCTTATGTTGGATAGTCCATTTATCGAGGAAGGTTATAGGCTATATGTCAGTCAGTGATTCCGGACAAAGCATTTTATATGTATAGATTGTTTTATAGGATAAGGGTTCTCATTAAGGTTTATAATAATATAAATCTAACATACTAAATAAATTAATATTTATGGACCATATAGTATAGATAGGTAGGTACTTATGTCAATATTTTACATTGTCATAAAACAATTAAACCATTACTAAAATAATTTAATGCGTAAACTATACTGAAATGGTTTTACGCTCGGGTAGTGGGGTCCGAGTGCTCGTCTCCTTTTCATTAAAATTTCAATTTCAGACTGGTCGACACTTCACGTGACCAGAGGGCTGGTTTGATTCTAGGCCAGCGTATAAGCATTGTCTTTCAGCGTGGCAATGTTGCCAGTCTTCTGGGTACCTTCCTGGACCACAGCGATTTTTGCGGTAAATTTTAATATAAAGATTCGGTGCAAAGACTCGCCATATTGTCGTGAATATTGTCCTTTCTGATTTCGATATTTTTGCATAACTACTTTTATTCGGCCATTTGGAGCAACTAACTTCAGACACACATTCTAACCATACGTACTGTATGTAGATAAGTAAGTAAATACATAATAAATAACTTACGTTGTATAAACAGCTACCCCGCTTGATGAGAGTGGCGGTCTCTAGGCGCGTTCATGACTTCGGTTTCACTTCCAACGTGGCCTGAAATTAAATGAAACACATCTTGAATTGTTAACGCGACATATCAACAACTACTGCTATATTACATCTTTTAGCTTTTGCACAGCCGACCGACTCAAGGTTATTAGTTTAAAAGCAAACATTATATAACTGCTCTAGAATCGATTGCGTCATTATTTATTATAACAATCGTGTTGTTTTTATTGAATAGGTAGGTGACACGAGTAGAGAGACCAGCTTGGATACATAACTTACATCACTTCGTGCCCATGGATTTATAATGTAAAGGTTGTGTCTTTCAAGTAATGATTGTGAAAGATATACTTATCCTTGAAAGTCCAAATAAATGTTGAAATGGAACCGACCATACTAACTAGTCGCTCATAAATCTAGTACCTAAATTATCGTCACCAACTAGGTATTGATAAGCTGATGTTCTATAAACACACTATGTAGGAACTTACGTTGATTTATCAACAGTTTACAGCACACATTCTGCTTAACAAATTGATAGATAGATAAGTAATGCAACAAATGGACATTGACCCACATCCGACATCCGTTGACAAACGATTCAGCACATCATGCGAATTAACTTTCAAATCGATTTTGTTGAATAAAAAATACACAATAGGCATTTTCTGATTCCGAATGCGTTGTTTTGTGCATTGTGTATAGCTACTATTATGTAAACACCTTGGTATCATAATAATGCAACCGTTTTAAATTTTAATATTAAAAATATCGTACTGTTTTATCGAAACCCTTGAAAAATATAAAAAGTATTCAATATTTATTTAAGTACCAATTTTGTGTCATAACAAATTTAATAACAATCACTGTGTATGAAAGAAAAACTGAGGAGAAGACCTTTGACTTCATGATTATTTTTGGTAAAACAGGAATTCAATAACAATAATCTGTTCTATGTAGTTCTATCTCTGTTTTTTTATATTATATTTTTTTTAAATTAAGGCACACCAACGACAATATTCGCAAAAAAATAGTTACTTAATAATTATTTTAGCTCATGGTGTCTAAATACGTTACCCCGCCAAATACATATTTCAAGTGAATTTCGCAGTTTATAGGTCTATAACAAGTTCTAGATTCATGGCAGTAGTAATCGCGACATTACAACATTCACAACTGAGACCTACCAGTGCTTAAAAATCCTTATCAAGCCAAAAACTTCCCAAAATCTGTTCCAATGGTCAAAATTTACACTTTACACTACTTTTAGCTGCAATAACGATTTTTTAAGCAAAGGTTTTAGTTACACGTTGTGAATGTTGTATAGTTAATGTCGCGATTACTACTGCCATGAATCTAGAACTTATAGAACTACAAACTGCGAAAAACCACTTGAAATTTGAATTTGGCGGGCTCAGCTGAACGATCTGCCTTAAAGGTGTAAGTACACAGTACACACCATTCATAATATAAATTACATAATACATTTTGCCGACTCATAGATTTTTCAAAGCATTTTTATAATCATTAAAGAAAATATTATTTTATTGAGCCCCTTGTTGGCCTAACTGGTATTTAGTGGGTACCTATGTCGATTTGATACCTGTTTATTATACCTATTAATTATATTTATACATATTCAGCTTTCTCATGGCTAACCTAACAGCTTTGCACAGAAATTCAAGATCCTAATAAATAGTGTAAAACTATTTAGAATGATCTTAGTATGTATATAACGATCATTTACATTGTGAACGTTTAAAACCTAAACTTTTTCATCAACAACAGCGCGCGTGTGTTTAACACTATTTACGTACACAGACGCGATACAGCTGTGGCGGGTCGATGCCCCCGGGAGCCGCGCGAAACAAGGTGAATCGTTATGTCTGTACTTTTTGTCTCCTTCTATATTGAAATGAGACTCCAAAACGTTTTAATACCTACCTACGGTTTCGCAAAATCTATTAATAATAATGCATGAGATCACTAGACGAGTGTTATTTATTACAATGAGGCGTCAGGACTGTACCGAGTCATCGTATACCTACCAACCTAGACTAGGTACTCAAAAACTTGACCGATATGATTGAAGGTTGGTAGGTATAATAATTACAATTATTTATTATTTATCCAGCTGCAGCACACGGTTTCACTCGCATCCCAAAACCTATGTCCTTCCCCAGAATGCAACCTTTCTCCTTGCCTGATTTTATCGAAATCTGTTCAGCGGTTAGGGCATTAAAAGGTGACAGAAAACAAATAAAAAGAGAGTTAGTTTCGCATTTAAATATTGGGTAGGTACAGCAGTTGCTCTCGGTTTCATTTGCGGGATCCTTTTTTTTTTCTTGAATATCAATACAACGCGTAAGTATTATCATTAGGATGGAATTAATAGAAATTATTTCGTTTCTAAATATATAGGTACTGTTTCTACACCGTGAAGGTTTCACGTTTCCTATATATTTACTATATGTCAAATCGAACATTGAAGGAGGTAATAATGAAATCGTATTAATTGTTAGGTTGTTAGAGAAAAAATTTACACCCTTTTTTAACTTCTTTACTTTACTCTAAAATTGGTTAAATCAGCCAATTTCCTTATCTTATTCAATATCCTTATGTAACCTATATTTTTATTTTACATAATTATGCTTTATTTTTTTATATTTTTAACATCTGCAAGTCTTTTCAATGGATAATTAAATATTGCAATAACTTTAGATAAAGTGAACAGATTTAAATAATATTAAGCTCAAAAGTTGCCTTATGATACTGCCGATACTGCTGATGTATTTCTTTCCAATTTCTCTGAATGATTAAGGATGTTCTAAGAAAAATATGGAAAAATCAGTATCCCTCATTTTTGCGCAGTTGTAGTCACATAAAAAGTAGCCTAAATGTTGACCAGGCTTATAATTTACGTATACACCAGGTTTCATAGAAATCCGTCTAGTAGATCTTGAGTTATAAACGAACATACAGAAATACATACATACAGACAGACATTTTTTCCAAAAACCATTAATTCGGCTACAGTATCGCTTAATTAATCTTCTCCACCTATTTTTCACCAATTATCTTGCAATTACAGACACGACTTTTCTACAGACTTATTATGTGTAATAGATAATATAATAAATAGTTTGATAATGTTGCTGTTCATTTTTAGCCGTACCTCAAAAGGTATTTATAATATTAATAAATTAAAGGCATACCATAATAGGTATAATAATAATATTAAATATAAGATCACTTTCTTGTCCGTCTGTCTGTCGGTGTGTCACCACCAATTTTCTTAAGAACGGGTGGACCTAGCAAGTTGAAATTTATACGATACTGATGTCTATAGTCCTTATTAGGTGTATAAAAATCAAGGTCCTGAGTCAACACGATAAAAATATATGGGCAAATTTAGATTTTCGCGTAAACTGGTAAGTACAACTTTTTTTTATTTTTCAGAATTCCTTTACTAGTTCTGTAAGCCCTTGCTTTGGGTCGTAAACCAATAAGGTTCCTAATTCCCGTTGAACTAGAATCACGAAATTTGGCAAAAAGCAAGGAGGCAGCTAATTTTATTATGGTGGTATAATGGGTAGGTACGAAAACCCTCAGCGCACGAGTTCGACTTGCACTTGACCGGTTTTTTGCAAACGTATTCCATAACCCTCGGCACAGAGACCCGAAGGGTCTGAGTGTAACCCTGTATTGATTGTCGTCATGGTGACGATGCTTCTGTGTGTTAGTAGAAGATATCTACTAACTTCCTCCATGCTACACAATCGAGTAACAACAAAACTTCCCAACAAGCATGGGGTTTCTTTTTAACTCTACCTAATTGCATATGAGCAGTGCACATCATATAGGTACCTACACCTCTTACCTATTTTGTTTCATGGTTTTCTCCTGCAAATCAAATACAAACAAGTGTATAAATGTACGAAAAAATAATCGTATTCATAGTTCATTATATAGGTATATATTCGTATTTTTAGTTCATATTGTATTGTCAATTTTATGTAAATTTCGTACACAAATAAAACTGAATAACGAAGCCGAACGAGAAATAAATTAATGTAAGTAGGTACCTACACATGTTGCGTTGTGATTTAAACAGTTGTAAAATGATGGCATCGAACTAATTTCAGAGTTTGGTTTATGAAATATAATCTTCCCCGCTCTCTTATGTTACTTTATTATAAAAATTATACCTACTGCCCCAACGTGAGCGTGAGTTCTCTATGGAGACGATGCGATGAGATGCGTGAGGGAATGAAAATTATATTAGTATCGTCATTCCCTTTCATCTTCCATCATTTTTATTATAGGATCTTTAATCTCTGAACAACCTACCTTGTGCTTAATACCTATCTCTAGAAAAATGTTTAGCTTTATTTTGCTATTAATGCTTGGCTGATTACCACAATATAGGTAGGTAAACGTATAAGTACCTACATACGACAAAGTAATCCACGATTTCCTTATTTACAAATTAAAAGTTTAGAACACTAAGGACGCATTGTGAAACGTATCGGTGAAGCGCGGGAGCGGCTGTGGCCTACATTTCGTGTTCTATTTTTCATCAGTGTTGCTTTGCTAGCGCCCTCTATTATTAGATCCGCATTGTTTATGGCCGTCGACCGATTAACATCTACCAGTTTAAATTGCTTTTACTTCCTGTAGGTTTCTAATGAATTTTAAAGTTTTGTCCATTGCTTATTCAAGAGTACTTATTTATTTACATTATTACTAGCTTTTGCCAGCGACTTCGTCCGCGTGGAATAGTTACTTTGTTCCCTAGTTCTTCGCCCGTGGTTTCACCTGCGTTGCCCCGTTCCTAAGGGTTGTAGCGTGATGTTTTATAGCTTGAAACCTTTCCCATGAATCACTCATTTTCCCAACATTTCCCTTCACTGCTCTGCTCCTATTGATCGTAGCGTGATGAAAAGTATACTATAACCTGTGGTTTGGGCTGTGCGTTGATAGATCACTATGTCAGTCAGTCAGTCACCTAACGTAAGAGTAGACAAATATAATCAGAAAGCTCCGAACTGCTAAGCTATCGGGAGTTACACGTGTTATTGTGAGTCAACCATAAAAGATAGACATTTGCTGTCGTGGAATATTTTTTATATAATTTTAAGGAGAACATTTCCGTCATACTTGATTTCTGTGTAGCTTTAACCATTAAGGCTGCACACGCGACGGAAGCTTAAAAAATGGAGTAAGTTCTCCTGTTTTCCCAACATTTCCCTTCACTGCTCTGCTCCTATTGATCGTAGCGTGATGAAAAGTATACTATAACCTGCCCAGGAGTATGAAGAACAATTGTACCAAGTTTCGTTGAAATCCGTCGAGTGGTTTTTGTTTCTATAACGAACATACAGACAGACAGACAGACAGACAGACAGACAAAAATTTTACTGATTGCATTTTTGGCGTCAGTATCGATCACTAATCACCCGCTGATAGTTATTTTGGAAATATATTTCATGTACAGAATTGACCTCTCTACAGATTTATTATAAGTATAGATATAGATTATTCCGTTTATGTGATTAGGTAGGTATAATATTCCTGTCAGAAATTTGTGAAACGGATATTTTTAGTACCACATCATCATCATCCGCAGCTCGATTACACCCAATGCTTGGTACGTATACCTATATAGACCTTTTTCCGATTCCATCACCATGCTCCTGCACCTGTCGTCCATGTTCGCCCTGCAATGGCAGAAAAGAACAATGTCGTCCGTCCATCTCGCTACCGGGCAAAATAATATCTAATACCTATGTAATCTAAATAAGTATGTAGTTATTTTTATTAGTGAAGGAAAAATTAAATCGCGGGCATTCGAACCTGCGTCTTCTGGTTAGATACACCAGATGCTCTGACCTCTAAACCACCGCGAATCCCACCAGCTGGATCGAAATTTGTCTTCACATTCTGAATTTACGTCATAAGGTGACGTCGTGTAATCTAAATATTTAAGTATCAACAATTATTTTTACAATATACCTAGTTCTGTCTGATTGCATTGTGCATCCCTACCTATTACAGACAGATCACTGCCAACAATGTCTTTACTTAATTTAGCATTCAGATTAATATCATAGATTTAATTTTTAGAACTAAAGAAACGAGGTAATCTTGTCAAAACCGGAGGGTCAGAACTAGACGTGATATGCTGGATCGCCAAGCTTAAAGATACTTCCATCACAGATACAATATTAAATTGTTCCCACTAAGATTGAGACAAATGGTATGACCCCTTGTGTAGCTTGATGATGAAAAAACGCAGGAAAAAGTAAGCAAAACTTTACTAGCGGGAATGTAAAGGTTTATCGTAACTAAGTAACTACCTTAATAAACATATGTACCAGTCGTGTTTATGAACATAGGTTATATGTATAAAATTACACATTGTTAACTAGCTTAACACATTCAATGCCACCGACACGCCTAGCGTATTCTTGCGAATTTCTATAACTACGCCTCGAACACGCCAGGCGTGTTCTAGGCGTAGTTTAGTAATTTTGCCTACATTGTCTATTGTAATTATCAGTACGTAATCGTCAAGCAATAAACTAAGGATTTTTGAAGTGGCCCGTGGAAAAACGCTAACATAGCATTTTTTTTAAATAGTCTTGGTTAAGGAATGCCGCGCCCCGCCAGGCGTGTCCACTTAAAAAACTTTGTACTAAGACGTCAATTATTAGCAATAATTGACGTCTTAGTACAAAGTTTTTGAAAAATGATGAATTCAAAAGTCAACAAAATATGAAGATGATTTATTGAATGCCAAGTACGCCCAAAAAACCCTACGCTACGCATACTGTTGCGGCAAACCCAGAACATTTTTTTTATACGAAATTATAAAAAGAGATATCTTTTTACTTTTAACGTGAAAAATTTGTGTGAAATATTTAGACGGGCGGGCGTATCCTTTCATTTAAAATCATTGATTTTAAAACGTATCACTGTGTCATGGTGTATGATTACTAAACAGACCCCATTGAAGAAAGTACTTATACGTATTTTCTGACATCATTAGATCATACATAGGTACTCGACGTAAATTTTCAAAATATAGCTAAGAATATACCAAGTAATTCATTTGCGTGGCGACGGCGAAACTGTAAGTATCTCTATAAACCGATATCAAACTAAGTAAACAATTGTCTTCCCAATGTAAACACAATCAAAGTTCGCGTGAGTAAGGATACGTCACTAAAATATCATGAATAACCATAAAATGTTTACGATCGCTCACAAAACTAAGATAATTACATACCTAGAAATGTTTTTTCAGCCATATTTCCAGGTTAAACCTCACTACCGTATTTAAATCACCTTAATTCTTGTGCAGCATAAGGGAAACTAACTAAAAATCGAAAAATAGGCGGAAAAAGAATTTAACTCTATCCAGGTGCTACTGAACACGCCTGGCAGGTGCATGTTTTAACTAGATGCTGTGCCGCGGATACGCCTGGCGAGGCCGAATGTGAAAATTGTGGTACTGAATATGTTAATTACTTACAATAAAAATTAGTCACGGCACGGAGGAGAATATAATAAGAATTAGGGGATTAGGCTAAAGTCCACCAAGCTAATGCGGGTTGGCAGACTTCACACGCCGTCGAGAAAATCTGTCCGGCATGCAGGTTTCCTCACGATGTTTTCCTTCACCATTTAAGCGCGTGATAATTAACTATTAATACGCACATGACTTCGAAAAGTCAGAGCGTGCCTTGGATTCGAACTCGAGACCGTTGACTTGACAATCCTATCATATCACTAGGCTATATATCACTGCTATCAATATTTTTGTTTACCTACTATTATATTGTTAATACGGAAAATTTTAGCTGTTAAGTACTTCCATAAATGTGTCATGCTGTTAATTCTTCTAATACACTGTAAATTATAAACGTATTGCGATTTATGTAGTAACAGGAATTCCAAATTCATCGTAAATAATAAGTCATTATACCTTTTTTTAATTTAACATATAAATATAAGTTAAACTAGGTACCCACTGAAGCCAAAAGATACAAAATTTAAATCAACGTGAATAATTCTAGTACGAATACCTGTTTTAAATAAATACTTTAATGAAGGAAAAATTCTGTCTTCTGTTTAGATACACTAGACGCTATGACATCTAAGCCCGCGGTCGAAATTTTCCTTCATTAAAAGAACTTTATAATCTTAGCGTGGAAATTGCAAAAAAATCACAAAAAGATGTTTTAAATTCAGAGGGTCGCTATAAGGACCAGTGACGACGATCAAAATTTTACAATAATTTGGCTGATCAATCACTGAATATAGTCAGTGCGATAATTATGTCATTAAGATTCGATTTATAGGAGCGAACAGCTGTGTGTTCTCACAAATAGGTTGAGATAAAATACCTACAAGGTCTATTTTAAGAGTTATAACAACTAGAGCTCGGCAGTTTGGATTGTCTCCAACATTCACCTAACGATATTTAGATCGCGTTCGTCCCTTTTCTTTCGTCTACATTGATGTACATAAATGAAGGAATTTTATTAATTTTCGCCACTTCTGTTACTCCGCACCAAGTTTGGGAGTTGAATGTTTTTTTCGGCTTATTGGAAATTATTTCGAACGATCTTTTTACATAGACCTACCTATCAAAGGTAAATTTTATCATAAAAGGTTGTAAAATAGGTACTTATAATTATATTGTACTAGCTTCTGCCCGCGACTTCGTCTGCGTGGACTTCAGAATAGCGTCCAACCTGGATAAAAAGTATCCTATATATTGTTCCAGGCTATAATCTATGTGTGCCTAATTTTATCCAGATATGTCAGCCGCGTGGTGTGAAAGAGTAACAAACATCCATACTCACAAACTTTCGCGTCCGACCGCCCCCAGACCGCACTGTATCGCGCACTCGGTTGGTCATCGTTGTAATTATTGTATTTGTCCAAATGATGTAGTTGCCCAAATGTTGTGAAAGACAACTTTTATCTACTTTAAATATCAGAAAAGAGTCTTTGCAGCGCACGCCAGAATAGCTCGCTGATGGCAGATTTTTTTCGACTTACTTGATACTTATCGTTATATTTTAGACAATTCACACAATATTTTTATAAATTATAGCCTATGTGTTATTCTGATGTATAAGCTACATTATTGTAAAGTTTCATTAAAATCCATTCAGTAGTTTTTGCGTGAAAGAGTAACAAACATCCATACATACATACTCACAAACTTTAACGTTTATAATATTAGTAGGATTCAAAACAAAATAAGGCTTTTATAGCTGTATCATAAAAGAATTTGAATAAGTAGTAATTTAAAATTAAATGTTTCGTTTAATATGTAAAACAAACAAAGAATCCGGCGCGTATGTATGAGAAGATGTATGAATGTGGAAGTATGCAAGAATCATAGCGAGTGGCGGTCTATAGTTCCTACTACCCTTGAGGGTGAAAGGCGTGAGTGTATGTGTAATATATGTAATAAGCAAAGAATAGTGCAACAATCAGTTTTTCTGTGTGCCAGTAACAGGTATTCCTTTCTACCCGCTCGTGAACGTGATCGACGCTTTGAAACATACCAATGGTCTTGTGACCATTTTTGACAATATCGTGATACGTTGACGAAATATGATATAGGTACTATACCTATATCATATTTCGTCAACGTCATACAAAATTATCTAGTTTAGTATTTTAACCCTCTTAATTGAATTACCAAGATTTTACAATTTGGTCAAGCAGAATAAGGGTGAAAAAAAAATTGGGGTCGTAAAAATGTTTACTTACATTCGTAATTTATTGTCTTTACTAATTCCGATAGTTATATATAGAAACATAAATTAAATATTTTACTTGTTTACTACACCCCAAATTATATTGACCGAACTGTGCGTTTATAGTAATTTTAACACTTAAACATACATGACAAACCATCACGCCTGTATTCCGCGAAGGGTTAGGCAGAGGTGTACTAATTTACACTCACGGTTCGCAGGTATGTTTAGGGCACATGTGGTGTAATAAAGATATACAGTATATAAAGGGGGCGAGTCTATTGCTATTTAACCGGGTACAATACTATACTCTGAGCTGCTACTGAGAATTTTATAGAAAAACCAATAACACTACTCGATCTGTGAATCGAACCCGGGACCTCTAGCATACCAATCTCGCTTGGGACCACTAGATACATGTTTAAAAGTGAATTGATGTGAGAGAGTAATTATAACATGTTTTAATTATCTTTTTGTGATTTGTTAATGCTAAGATTATAAAGTTATTTTAGTGAAGGAAAAACTCAATCGCGGGCAGGATTCGAACCTGCGTCTTCTGGTTGGATACACCAGACGCTCGGTTGAGAAGCAAAGTAACTTGCTTTTCACTAGATGTCACCAATGTCACCTTATGACGTAAATTCAGAATGTGAAGGCAATTTTCAATCAGGCGGGTGGGATTCGCGGTGGCTTAGAAGTCAGAGCGTCTGGTGTACCTAAGCAGAAGACCCTGCGTCTTCTGCTTAGGTACACCAGACGCTCTTCGAATCCTGCCCGCGATTAAATTTTTCCTTCACTAAAATAATTTTATGTTTTAATTATTTAGAGGATAAGTATTGGAACTTCTACTTAAAACATTGAAAGTAGGTACAGTACTTAGGTAGGTAGGTATATGTTGTTTAATTATTATTTATTTATGTTAATAAATAAGTACATTAAATCGTAATAAATCGCAATTTTAAAGAAAGTTAATTCTCCTACAATAGTAGAAGAAAGTAATCTTGATAGTTACTTACTACATTGTTAGTCGCGATTGTGACACTTGACTAAGTGGTTTTCCTTCAACCATTTGTGTGTCAGTAGGTCAATAGTTGGCTGCAACCGTACAATTCGCAAACAACTCACGAACCTGCTCACTATTATTAAAGCGTAGCTTCATAAAACTTACTGGCCTATATAACCTACATTATAGTAATACAGATACTTGACCTTAACAATGTTTTGATTTAAAAAAAACCTACTTAAATTTGCTATTTCCAAATGTATAGTTTCGAAATTAACGTACCCACATTTAACGGTTAGAATACGAACATTGAGACAAAATCTATATACAAATATCTTTGTTACTGCCAACAATGTCTGTGTAGAACCAGAACGGTGATGATTACCTAACAGTATACGTTTCCTGCATGCAATATAATTGTTCATAATACAGTACTACCTACATATTGCTGCGATTACATAACTTGTGATAATATTTCTCACGATAATAAAGTAGGTATAATGTAGTTTTGCATCCGATGGCAGATAGTTTAGTGATAATAGTGTTCTATGGAGTTCAGCACTAGTTCAGTTGTGCAAACGTAACTTCACTATAGGTCACCAGGCCAATGTCGGAGTACTCCTCTTGAACTGGTTCACGTAAATGATGCTAAGAATTCAAAGACGTAGATTTGTAAATTAAATAATTAACTAAAAATTATTATGCAAGTACTTATTTGAAATAAGTTCGCTCTCCAGTTTTTTTAAACAAAACGTCGTAGGTCTCTCCTATTAAATAATAATACGCAATCTTAATGTTACTGGCTACATAAGCTACTTGCAGTATATGGTAAACTAAACAAATTAGTAGATATGATTCATGGGGAAGCAACTGACATCAACTTTAAGAATTAATAACTAGGTACTAGAGATGGGCCGACTATGGATTTTGCCGACTAATCGGCACTGAGGTGGTGGTGTTCGGTCCGGTAGTCGCGCCACTCGTCATGCATTCGTGTTTGGCCAAGTTTGTTTTGTTTAGGTTTTAGTAATTTACTTGCTACACGTTCCATATCATAGAAATAAATCAGGACAAACTACCTATCAGGTAAAATTATCTAATTGTTGTGTTTTACCAATTAGATAATTTCACCTACAAGTAGTGCTAAAATACATGCTTACATATTATAAAACCAAGTCTCCCGCCGCGACTGTCATCTATCTGTTCGCGAGAACTTCAAAAACTACTGAACTGCGGTTTTCACCAAGGTATAAAAATTCACGCAACGAGCCTTAGGAACGCAGCACCGCGAGAGAAACCGCGGCCGAATTGCTAGTGATAAGTATTTATAAAGTTATAAGTCATAAGTACCGAATATTCGATATCTTTTGCCGACTAGTATAAATGTGGCCGGATAATCGACTTTCCAGCCTAGTCGTTACATCTCTAATACTTCTTACTAACTAATAAACAATTATCATTTAATTTTGTAAATGTACAGTTGGTACCTACAATAGTTATAGTAAAGTTATATACTTATAGGAAGCGAACGTTATCTAAAAGATAACCTTTGAAGCATATTGCTCAATGTAAATAATACTTATATCAATGCTTAGTTACGCGTTTTACAGATCAAATTATGTAATAATAATAATAATAATACAGTAAGGTTAATTTCTGTTACAAACTAATATAAATTCTCGTTTTCAAAATAAATATTCATTCTGTTATAAAGCTAGCCTGTGCCCTTTTCTTATCTTTATAACAAAATCATCAAAATTAGTAGGTAAAAAACAAACAAGTAGTCACAGCTGCTTTCCCATAATATGACTACGGATTATGATGAGGCCTCCTGGTCGTGAAAAAATATCGACGGTCGTCGTTACGATTACTAGATCATTTCTCGAACACTAACATTTTACAACATACAGTTTATAGGTACTATAACTCGGCTTCTAGGCAGCATGTGAAGATTAAACATGCACCAGATTTTATGTTAGACCTCCGTCAATACAATTGTGCAAATCGTATCCAATGCAGTAAGTTGGCGTGATGCGCGTACAATCGTAAAGACCGACAAACAAAAATTGTAAAAATAAAGGATTATCATCCATTTATGTACCTATAGTAAATCAGGTATCCTTTAGAATGAGTGTGATTGGCCTTTAGTTCTAGCCTAGTACAACATCACACGCCGTCGTCATATTGAAATCTCTCACCAAGCAAGTTTCCTCACGATATAAGTACCTACAAGGATCAAGAAGTTCGAATCTGTGTGTCAAAGACTGTGCTATAACATAACAACCATAAAATGTTGCAATAATCTGTTTGAGTGAGCGCCAATGAGCGACTCCAAGTAACGCGGAAACAGAGGTGAAAGTGGGGTGAAAGCTGCGCACAACGTTTACCTAATCGCATAGGCGGCGCGGCGCGGGCGCTTCGACGACGCGGCACGTTACATCAGTGCAACACGACACAAAATGTGAAAGTCAATGTTACATTCGATAATCGTGCTGCTTGAGACACCGTATGTACCTATATGATGTCTGGGTGACGGAATTTGGCGAGAGTTGCTAAAGTGCTCGTTTAATTTGACCAAAAATGGTTTGATAATATAATTAATAGGTACAGTTGCAATATAACTTCACTGAATAATAATTATAATTTATTAAAAATAAAGCACTACCTATTGTAAGTGTGCTATTGACAAAAAAGCCCAAAAAGGTTTTGATAACGCATTGATAAACATGGTAATAATTTAGTACCTACCTAGTCTAAAAATAGAACTATAAATTACAGACGAAAAGAAAATTAATTTGTAAAATAAATAGCTACGTAACTAGCTATTCTCATTGTACAAAACTACGACATTCATCACGTAAATTAGTACTAACAATTTAAGTAAACAAACACGAGGACGAGGTATTTCACGAAGTGGGGCGTGCAGAGAAAGTGGTTGGACGTTATCGTAACGGTAAGTGATAGTCGGTATCTAAGTGGGTCGGTGCTCGGCGCAAACGTTAACTAGTGCGAACTGCTGTTATCTGCTAAATACGGACTCAGGCTTGTTTGTATATATACAACAAACACACTTGCAAATCCCCCTAATCAAATTCGTACAATTAATTCAGCAACGCCCGTAATGACCCGCGGATGCAAAGACAATAGATTTTGCATTGTCTATAATACGGACTTGAATTAAAACTATTGTAGGTCACAGATACTGATGTTGTTTCCAAATTCATGACCCAAAATGCGAAATAGTAATTTAATATCATCAGCATGTGGTCATATATATATGTATAACAGCAATTAAGAATTTGTCACAATTAAACATATACCTACCCACATACAACAGCAAACTCTAATATAAGTCTGCTGAATTGAGAAATAAGCTACCAACCTTGTCAGTTGCTGACAATAAATCATGTAAGCAGAACTAATAAAGAGGGAAGGTTGTTTTAAAGTGCGAATAACGAGTGGCTTCCTTGTAGAGTCGTCAGTGTACCTATGTGGCGAGTAGGAAACGCAAGACGCCCGCGAGCGCGCCTTGACCCACTTTAAACACCTCTTCATGAGCGCGAACCTAAGCGCAAACTAAGCTCTCACTACGCTACCACTTGCGATACAAAAGTTTGGATTAAAGTGTAATCGAAGGCTTAGTAAACAGAAATATTTAGAAACCTCTATCAAATGTTGACCAAATAAATGGCAAATTGACGAAATGTATGAAACTTAAAAAATGATTAAATTGTATCTATATTAAATCATCAAAAGAAATGAGAGGGGACCGACATATTTAAACTTTATTAGGGGTAAATATAGTGATTAAACATTATAAAAGCATAGAGGGAGCGTAAATGTCAACCGTGTTCTAAATTTAGTGAACTTGTTCACGAGGTCGCGATGCGCGTCAGTCAAATCGTAAAGATGGCGCCCGTATATTCGCAATCTCGATGTCTCATTAGCTTTGCAGCCTTGCTCAACAGTTCACAATGAGTAATTTATACATGTAGCAAATAGATTCAGAAGGCCAGCATACCAAACGAGCGTGAGAATTCGTAAAATTTTCACTGCAACTGCCTGATCTCTCCGAATCACAATTTATTGCTCTCGGAAAAAAAACTTATCCTGCGCGAAACCGACATTTGTCTTTTTTTCTAAAATTCTAACTCAATCCATTTCTTTTGAGGACATTATTTTCTTCTACTTTGGCCTAGACGCAATTGAAATTATATTTTTAATGCTTTTATTTCAGTCGTCGGTACCAGAAACACAATACTCTATCCAAAACTGGGCGATATTGCACTTTGAATTGTTCCGTATATAGGTACCTATTACGTTTTAATTATTTTGACAATTGACTGTATCACCTACATATCTATACGATACCATTGTTGTTCAAGTGTACCTACATATATATTTCGTAAAATAAGAAAATTGAAAGAGACAGTTTTTTGGTAAGTACTGCCCCAGACAATAAATTTGACATCAAAAAGTGATAAAAGCAACTAAAATACTCACAATGGCCATTGAGCTGGTGAGAATCCAAAGAGATAACAATCCAATAATGACACAAATCACTTGTTTACAGAGCATAACAATCAGAGAGCTGTCGTTGAAATGTACACTGCACTTTTATAAATATAAATCAATTAACTAAGATACAATTCTGTCGTTGCACACACACTGAGCCGATAATTCACGAACTCCACTGTGAGTTTCTTCAATAACAGTATAATAAGATTACATAAAACCACACACTCCGTATCTGGGTTCACACCCAGTTCCAAGTAGGTACCTGTAACAAGACAAAGCGGTAGTAAGTTTGATGACTTTTTATTGATAATAATTGAAGATGAAAGGACGTCTTTAAATACAATGAAATGATTAAAACACGTGTTACTTACTAGGTTTGTGTGAATTTAAAAATGAGCACAAAATTAACTATGACGTAAAGAAGTCTGTAATAACGGGGGAGCGGAACGTACAGTCCACACGCCGACTGAACGCTGACTGCTGGCTGGCACTAGCAGGCGCAATGGAGGGGGGGGGAGGGGTGAACTGGCAGACGGAGGACAAAGCGGGGAGGGAGAGCGTCTGCTCGACTGGTTGGTCGACCTATTGGCTTGACACACACACACCAGCAATGTCAGACAGATGATTGTAGGCTGTTTTGTGCAGTGCGACTGTGCGACACTACTAGTATTCTATTGGATTCGAACCGAAATAAGTGCATATACCGCGCCCGAAGAACACGGCTTTTAAAGTGACAAATAATAAGAGCAAGAGATCAATAAAACGTATAGACGCAACCTACGGAAACGTATAGTTGCGTATAGACGCAACCTTCGGAAATTATCATGGTCAGGCGACCGACCGTAAAGGTCACCACGTAGTTTCACAGCAAATAACAATGCTTGTCGAATTACTTATACCTAACTAGAACTGTAAACTAACACTAGAAGTTTTTAATAATTGAGATAAATGGCTTTAGTAAGATAGTGAAATATTAGTCGTAAGAGCTGATACTACCTATATAGGTATCAAGCTCTTTAAAGAAGTTGTGGTTGCAAAGGCTATATGGACGCAGCACCTACCTATTTGGGAGATATCTGTCTGTTTATCCGTTGCCCGTATTTGGTTTTGCAGTTTGTTTACTTGTCGGAAAATACTAACATTAGGTACCTACTAACATACATCTGAAATAGGTATTATAATAGTATTTACTCCATATCAGAGCCATTTATCTGTTAAAATTGCTGAATAAAAATCGGGGTGGAAGAGATACTAAACCATAATAATATATTCATAGAAAAATATAAGGAATAAAAAGAAACGAAGAAGAGTAAAAAAGTTATTAAATTGACAGTACCAAATAAAGTCAAAGCTGCCTAATTAATTGGACACACAAACTAATAAAAAACTATCTATTTCAACCTCGATAAGTAATGAAGCTTGCTGATATTAATTGCCCGTTTCTGATAAGATTTCGCAAACAGAAAAATATTTCCTGTGTTTAGTTTACCGTAGCCTATGGACGCTCGCAACCCAAGGGGTCTCACTCGCGCATTGCCGACCCTGTAAATCAAGGAGGAATAGTTAGGCTGGCAGCATAAGAGACAATGCGTGATGCTTATCCTATCTGCCAACACAACGGTTCCTCGCGGAGCTCTGGTGAACTTGCTCACCGTTAGGAACACAACATAGTACGAAGCTATGTTATTTGGCTACGATTTTCTACAAGGTGGAGGTACCTACTTCCCCAGTCGAGCAGCTGCAATGATAAGTGGAATTATTCAATTCCACTATGCCCTACCTCTCTTACCAGTGGTATATATATCTCTCTTACCAGTAGTGTATCTCTTAATAGTAGATACCTAGTGCGTTAGGGCACGCCACGATAGCAGTGGTAAGGCCCGTCATGCAGGAGTAGCTGGAGAGGCGTCATGACGCTCTGTTTCGGGTCGATGCAGGTGCTCTCAGGACATGGTGTCTCGGGAAGTACCTGTGTCGCATACGACGGGAGCCAACGCCCGGTTGTCACCACTTTGAAAACTACTCCGAGAACATTGAGCAACACACATTGATCTATTCGCGGCAGTGCGTGGTAACCTCTCACTCCCGTTATTAAGTCCATGGTCGGAAGCGAGAGCGCGCTGAAAGTTATGCTTGCAAAAGAGGTGGCGGAAAAAGGGAGAGAAGTATCTACGTCTTTCCCGATCCGATCTGACAGACCTCCGGGCTCTGGATCCGGCGACTGAACTGGGGCATAGCCGTCCGACCAGACTGGCCAAGAAGGCGACGCTCGTGATTATCACACTCACGTGTTCGAGTATCACGCACTAAAAAAGGGACTTAGTGTTAACTACCAAGAAACAGCAAACTATAAATTTAAATTGTGTATTAGATAGGTAGCATGGTATGGTCCTATGGTTCCTATATAATAAAATACATTTTAGCTCAATTTATAAACAATATGTACCTAGTTATTTCAACTAGCTGTTTCACTCGCATCTCAAAGGATGTCAACAACAGTGACAACTCCCTACCAGGTCCAACTAAAGCTAAGAACACCTAGAACTTACATAATTATATTTGACCTATTAGGAAGATTTTTTAACCCCCGAAAAAAAGAGGGGTTTTATAAGTTTGTAGTGTGTATCTATCTGTTGCATCGTAGGGCCTGATTGGGTGATCCAATTTTAACATTTTTTTTTATTTGAATGGTTAGTCGTGAGTGTTCTTAGCTATGTTTAAAATAAAACTGCTCAGCCGTTTATAGATTATCTTTTCCATAAGTTTGATCGATTCGAAATTTGAAATCCTGTCACTCGTCAATGTTAATACAAAATTCTGCGGCATATACCCAACCCTCAGAAGAACTCAACGGTATACGGTATCTATGTTTTGTTTGGGCTTAAACAATGCGATTCGACGAGCACATGAGCGGTCTTCCGACACAACGACGCTTGGATTAAAATATTCTAGAATGTAGTTTTCTTTAAAAAAAACGTGCAAATATGTGAATTTACCATTTTAGATGTACCTACCTATAATATGGCTTCAAATAAACATACAGTAAGGAAATATTTAAACTCTAAAGAAACATACGAAAATTTTAGGCACATGTGTCAGTTTTTTCCTAAAGATAGTTACAATCTATCACATCTCTGAATATAAATTGTAATTTGCTCTTGACACTTGTACGCGACTATACTTTTTTTTATTTTAGTGTAATATAATATATAAAATATAACGCTTCGCAGGAAAATAAAAACGCTTCATGCGAAACGCCCCTTCTACTAAATATTCAATTTTCAAAAGTGTCGTTTGGCACGATTCGTGCGAACTGAATTCGTCCGAAACGACTACTAAGCCGAATTAAGTGGTTAATATAATTTTGATTTATTTATTCTTTAAATCGATCATTTCAAACCGTTCAAAAACAAAAGACTTTCAATCAATTCTTACATGTTTTCTTCCTTCCTTCCTTTCTTACAATCCTTCCCTTCCAGTCCAGACGTACCTTATAAATTTCGAGTCTACGACAGCGGTTTAAGCTGTGCGTTGTCTGTAAGTCAGTGAGTGAGTCAGTAAGTCAGGATTTAGATGATTATAGATATAGGTACACAGATAGTTATCCTCATGCAGCATTGCTCGCCCGCCGCACGCGACAGATAAAAATAAATATGCGGATAAACTTCGTGGGGGTAACGCACTTGTTTGGTGCTATCTCTTTCTTTCTCGCAATTCGACGATGGTTTTTTCATTCTTATACCAAGTCATTGCCTTGCCAGTTTAAACCTATTTATTTTTAATGGCAGCAGTTTAAGTCGTGGCAAAATTTACGAATGTTTCAGCAATCATAGATTCGTAAATTTCGGGTCAATTGTGATCGCAGAATTTTAAATACCATTTATTACTATATTTAAATCTAAATCGTTAACATTAATTAAATCGCTTTATTTTGATAATAATCCAGATTGCTACTTACACAAAAATTAATTTTCTAAAGATGCATTTCTAAAAAAATTCAATTGGAATCGAATCGGTATTTTTTGTAAAGGTAGGTACGTATATTCGCTTATCGTCATCGTATTGCAAAACTGCCAACCTGAATATTATAATACCACACACGCATACATTTTACCTCAGGCTCAGCATTAATATTGACAGATCAATCAGACACGTCACATACCTATTTCACAATTTTTAAACGTCGTAGAGCTGTTACGATGCGAGTGAGCACGTACCACTGCAGTTGGACCAAGACTGGGACTTGTTCTAGAGAAAGTGACCGTTTCCAAGGTATACCTACCTACTTTCCAAGTGATCGTCGAGTTTCGGATTGTAGACACTGAACCTGGCGAAATATCTGTCTTTACCCTCTTATTGCGTTCCTACGAGGTCGCGTACCCATAAAGTTCGTCATTAATCTCCGTTACAAATTAACATAACTAGGTACCTATCACAGTTAACGCAACTGATACATGCTATATAAATTTGAATAGAGAATACGAAATAAACCTAGTTCGCAGAAGGATGCTTGGAGGCGTTAGTAGGATTTTTTTAAATTCTTATAGGTATCCATAAGGATTTTCCGCCATAAAAAATCCTACGTCTCTACATGGGGAGATCAAGGAACTAACAGTGAATTAAACTTATTTGAGATTTTCGAGTTAATAGTTTGCGTCGGTATTCGTTTTCCGTTATACAAAACGGTCCACTCTCGTCAGGCCGCTACCGCTACGCCACGCGATGTTACGTTACACGGGTCAGGCAAACCACACACAAACTTATAAATACAGTCGTATAATAAGGTCTCACTATTGAGTTACACGTGCGCTCAAACTTTATTATGATGTCATATCACTGCGTCATCAGGAATGTCGTTGGTCCCTTTGATATATCGAAGCAGTATACATTCTAGTATATATGTGGGTTAGGGTGAAAAGGGAAGGGTTTAAAATGCTTAAAGTCCATCAGCCATAATTCCTCTTACATCCTTGAAAACCAAAGTATCTGATGCAAATTGTCGGTTCTTACACAGACGAACCGTACAAATTGCAAGAGATGAGTGGGAAGAAGATTCACTGTGGCTAAAGGTTATGATGAAGTAATTAATAAGGAAACGGAGGAACTAATGGTAATTTTTTAGTAAAAAAAAATAAATGTTTCCAATAAAACTGTAATATTGTAGCTAATGAATTCCTTTTAGTTATTAGCTTTCCACAAAAACATGCTGCATATAATTTTGTGAGTGTGTTACAATCGCAACATAAATCATAATAATGTTTAGATTACTGTTTTGATTTTTTAACTTACGTAAATAAAGTATTTATGTAGATGTTTTACTACACCAAAACATGTTTTCGGACAATCAAAATTCAGTCTGTTTTATAGCCAGGAGACAGAATCTGTCATGTTTTGTCGGTGGTAATGCTTATATAATAATTATAATGGTGGAGATGAAAGCGTACATACCTAATAAAATGCCTATCAAACTTGGCTGGACAAATAGGGGTAATTCTAGATTTTTGAACAAGTACGACACAGACACTAATAAACCCTGTGCGGTCGATTACAATGTAGGTACCTACACATAATCAACATTACCGTACACGATAATAAATGAGTATTATCTCTAAGTAAATAACGTTCAATGACACTTCCTTATCAAATTACAGTAATCATTTCGCTATTTACACGATTAAAATAGTGACTACGAAATTTTATTTCAAATAACGGCCTAAATAGGAACGACTGACTGATTGACTATCTAACTTGATTATAATATAAAATTTTAATAATTAGGTAGTAAAAATATGTCACCTGGCAAGTGTAAACACTGTTATATAATATATATAGTAAGTATTAGATTGTAAAAGGATCCGGTGAAGAAAATAATAATAATAATACGGTTATTTTTATTTGTGGCAGGGAATAGGGACAAGGGCAACCCTTGTCGTATCTACCCACCCGAAATGATTAGGCCGGTACATAAGGTATTTTTGGAAAAATCCATCAACATTGAAAAATCTATCGAAAATATACGTAGTAAGTAGAAATAAATAAAGTAGAAGTAAATGGTGGATTGTGTATTTTATTATTCTAACTACTTAATTAATTAAATTTGTATTTAGGTAGGTACTTAGTTTAGGTAGGTAGAACCACATTAGAAGAATTAAAATTATGGAATTAAACAGGTACCTGTTGGTTACCGTTGCCTTATATGGAATCTTTTGTAATTCATACTGTGATAACTTTTAACAATATAAAACGAATTAATAACATTTAATTTTTACTCGTTTTTTATCTTTATATTTAGATATAAGTAGGTATTAAGTATCTACTAAATTTCTTACTAACCTGTAAGAAATTGCAAATAACATACATACTTACTAAAGATGCAAATCTTTGAAATTAAAATAATATAAGTAGGTAAGTAGGTGATCGAGTTTAGCTGTCGGTATTAAAATGATTATAAGCGAACAAGAGCGCGGGTTGACCTTGCCACGCTCATGGACACCACAATTGGGTCACTAGGTCAGCGTTTTTGCGCTTTTTCACTTTACATTCTCCAACGACAAGTGACAGACACGTTTTTTTTTCAACCGATAGGTACCTGATAAGCTGTGAATATTCGTCACTAATGTCAACCTACCTACTCCCAAAGTTCAGTTCAACTTATAAAAAAAAATACAAAGGACAAACAGAGATTCTTGGTTTCTTATGAAGACTTTTACATCTGCCATCTTGAAAAACTGTAACTATAGGTGTTGCAACTTGGGAAAGAAATTGGAAATATTTGAAACATACCCAGGTAGGTAAGTACATAAAATCCGAAAGGTAACAGAAACTCGACACGATTGCTAAAACAGATAAGAAAACATACTTATGTTAGTGAGAAGATAATACAATACCTACGTAGCTAACGTATGCATTTAAGGCTTACGTAATACACAATCACTAGAATCTAATTACATGGTGTCTGCTAACAATCATACATAACAAAACCTTGTGTCAATGACCAGTAGAAAAAACTAAACTAAACAAGTGTGATAAATATCGAGCCGATATTGCACACGACGTGTATAAATTCATTGAAAGCAGACGTAATTTAGAGTGCTATTGGCGATCATATTCATTACCAAATAAACCGAATCTTCGAATAAAATTCATTAAAAAGATTTAGCTTATCTGATAGCCTTGTTTTCAGCTTTAATGTAAATACGATTTTTTTTTGTATCCTCTATTTTACCTACCAGTCATCAAATAGGTACTGACTGAAGGTATATAATTTCTAAAAATTCTAAAATGTATGGTAAACCTTTTTATATGTTTTTTCACGGGCCGCATACCTATCATAGTTATAGCTTAGGTATAGTTAGTAATACTTAGTTGTAATTCCATAGTAAGTACACTATTGTATTAGGTAATTGCACCTGTAAAGATAGTGTATAAGGCTAATAATAAATAAATAAAATCAAAATGTTGTTGGAGGTACTACCTATCTACCTGTAAATAAATATCTTCCAAGTGTCCCATATCGGTCACCTAATGTCGGGTCGCTTTTTGTGATTAGAGTTCCTATATCACCTTGCCGGAATGCTTCGAATTAATTAACTATTCTGTATATTTACTTTAAATTCAAATAATGAAGCGATGAAACATAGGTAGAAGAGAAAATAGGGAAATAACCAGTGGCTACTAATGATTGAACATTATTAAAAAAAATTATATTAAACCCATACACGACGATTGTAAGACGAAATAATTATTCCGATCACATATCGACACAACTGTGTACCTACTAATGAAGTAGGTACACAGTCACATAGAGAAACTTGAAGGACTGAGGAGATAATGGGTATGTCCCGTCTGCTTTAGCTGGAACAATTAATCTCGGCTAAGGTATGTACAATATGTTCAGAATGTTGTTGCAAGTAGGTACGTGCTTTCTCTTCGCGGATGGAACAGCGCGTGACTTTAGACTCATTACCATGCGCTTTTAAAACTTACTACATAAGAAATGAAATTAATTTGAAAGATAAAGGCAGTAGTAGACAAACGTAAACGTGCGGATCCCTCGGATCCCGCTTCCGCGTCATTCAACTGTCTGACCTTCGGTTTTAACCTTCAGCTAGACTTCCACTCGATTATCGTGTTCATTGCGAATTCGTATAAATTGCACTCATGGTTACCTACATCACCAAATTTACATCAATAAAGTGTTAAGGGCATTTATCTATACATACTTACCTACCTATAATTTATTTCGATAAAATTAGCTCTTTTGTTGCCCATACTGTCCATAGGTGAGTATTTATTCGTTAAATTTTAGTATTTATCTACTTAGTTAATTCTAACCCGAATTTCGATAACTTCTGCTAATAATCCCGAAGTAACTTTAGTATTTAGTAGACCCTTGTGGAGACGGGTTAAAATATTCCTCACTGCCTTTCAAATAAGCATCCCGTAAGAGGCGTGAAAATATCTGACTTACTCGGTGGTAGAACCACTTGGGGTCTGACTGGGTGACGACCACCCTTACGTCGAAGTCTGTCGTAAAGCACGTTGGTGTGTGTTTCTACTTTTGCACGTAACAGCCAGTTCCCCTCGGTTGCTGCGGCCCTGACAGTCTGCAGACTTAAGGGTCAAGGCAACGTGTCCATGGGCAACGATTACTACTTACCACCAGGTGGCTCGTCAGCTCGGTTTTAATCCATAAAAAAACAAACCTGGAGAAACAGACCTGAGACTGTAACACGTGTTATTGCTATCTTTTTGCGATTGTGAGAGGAACTGCGTGAACCGCGTGTGCCTTAAATAACGCACACTACACAAATTTTTCACAACCTAAAAATGATCGCAATTACACGTCATAGGACAGCCTATTGACGTTACGTAGATACCTACATATATTATAATAATCGAGCGACACATCTTTTTCTTTAACTTTTTTGTTGTAAATACACAAGTTGGAAAGGGTCCCCCATTTACTACATCGGAGCCACAGCAGGTAGCTTGACTTCTCGTTTACACTAGTCTAGGGAAGGAATGTACGATTTTTTGTTGCACAGAAAAAAAACTATTCTTATCTACTAAATTATTAGCTTTTTTGTATAATAGTGATTTACTTTTGGTTGAATAAAAACTCGGGGCAGGTATGGGTCACACACCACTTAATACCATTGAATATTTAATTGATTTACTTAAATTCGTATTACTTAATTGATTAGGAACAAACAATATAGCAAATTATAATAAGGCGCCTACTACTACTAGCTACGTTAAAAGGCTACAACAATGTAAAGAGAGGTCGATAGGGCAAAATCAGGTTCATACCTTCTTGCACGGGGGAAGCCATTTGTTCATCCCCGTTTACAACGGAATATTCATCCGAATATTAGGTAAACACAGAAATCTATACTTATCAAGTTTTTAGTCAGTAAATGTACAGTTTGGTCAAAATAACTGTGCGTGTCTGAAGTTAGCAGTCAAATATATCAAAATTAGTAAGGAGAATAATCACGAATGCGAAACGCGACGAATTACGAACCCAATTGTCTTAATATCGAATTAACCACTGCAAAACCACTTGTGAATATCTTCAACGCAGTTATTTCAACCGCACTGTAATACAGCATTGCACAACCTGTACACACGATTACGTTGCGATGTGATGTTACATGTTTCTGTTACCAGTGAGTGTTACGACCTGATACGGTTGTAACTGTAACAATGCAATGCAACTGTATCTCAACCCCAACTAAACATTCTAACGTCGCGGTTGTCGCGGTCGTAGGTCATACAGCCGCCTAATATACTAAAAATTTTAATTTCATTATCATCCCCATGCCGTTCAAACTTGTTTCTCAAAGCTATCAATTTTATTTTTTGTGTTCTAACAAACGGCCCCAGATGTTGCGCCACCCGAAGGCCACTAACAATGTCGCGGTATATTTGTAACGTCGTCGGACGGGCGGTATTGTTCAGTTAAATTATTCCACATTTGTGAATTGGTAACATACGACTTTTCATGTATACATTGTTGAAAGCACTAATGTATAGATACATGCCTAAAAAAGAATACTCGAATCTCTTGCCGACTGCGGCGAAATAAGCCATAAAGCCTATCATGGAGGAAGGAATGATATATTATATTTACATGATAATTAAACAAGCTTGTTTTAGTCTGGAGGCTTTGAGAACTTCATTTGACCTACACGAATGTCCTGCTGATCTGGTATGGTCGTGCGACAGGTCGTTGAGCTCCCTAAATTATGGTTGAGCTACACGATGAGTGATGCATGCGTGCCGTCAGGTGGGACTGGTCTACTCACAGCTGCTATGGTTCTTTCCTCAAAAGGCCATTTCAGACATTACCCTACATCGTGCCACTCACATATAAGTGTTCTTCCATGTCTGGACTTTAAAAGAGACCATAATTCTCTGAGTTTGTTTCGGTGTTTCTTCTCAGAGGTCGTCAGTTAGGAAATGCCGAAGCCATCTGGCTATAAGAAAAACTAAACCATTGACATGTAAAAGTATCTCTAAAGATCTTCTTGCAGAATAAATATCATTTCATTTCATTTCAATGGCTGGAGAGGCGCCACGGAAATCTCGGTTTCCCGGCGCGGCGGTGCAGCATACAACGAAGGCATGTCCAGCTTCCTGTCACGGACACGGCGAATATCACGAATCTCATGGCCATGAATCCATGACATAGGGCAAAGAAAAGGAGAAGTAAGTACGGTTTTTAGTCGGTACGAGTCCGACATATACTTACTACAAAAAAAGCATGCCCAGCTTGGGAGGAGCAAGCCACCTCTTGCTTCCAGTGCTGAAGGCGAGAGTGCGTGGGAAGCCGCCGCATCTTGCGAGTAAGTTTTACTTGCGAATAAAAAGGTAGAAAGGGAGGGAAAACCATCCACCTTTCTCCTGATGATAGTAGACGCAGATAAATCTCCGACCTCTATGAGCTGTGGGCGAGCGAACTTGGAGAATATGCTGCCAGACAAGACAAAGGTCCTAGTAGGCGACGCGCATGTTTGCTACACGTTAGCCTTTACATACCGAGGAAGCGATACATGGCCTTGAGGAGATCCCATGTTTTATAGGGCCCTCGTGGGTCGTGGCTCACGTGTCGATGTGACTAGGTATAGGGAAGGCAAGTGCTGTTTTTAGTTGGTACGAGTCCGACATAACTACCTTGCCGCCTTCCCATATGGCACACAGTCCAGGATTGTCCACAACGCAAAAAGCGACATATCTCTCGCATGTTAATCTAATGATAAGGTTTGATTAAACGGCAGATCACAACAGAGAAGAAAGTGGGATGAAATAACTTTTAAATTATTGTATTATTTTTTTACAATAAAGTTTTTGGCCTATGTGGTACGGTATCTACATGCCTTTATTTAACACAATCATTGTCTAATCGAAAGACATTAATAAAATTTAACATTAGTCTACCTAATTCTAGTCAAAATTATGTATCAACTTACACTACTCAACTCAACTTAACTACATTACAATTTACAATATTGCCAAAGGGGATTGTCGTCGTATTACGCGCATCGATTCGAGCTTCGATACAAAACTCTATATTCGTGATCGCGTCCCGGGGTTGGTTAACAAATATTATTAACTCGGAGCGATTACAGACGGCGAGTCATCGACCTTCGAAAAATCTGACCTGCGCCGCGCGCCGCAAGGTTGCGAGCATGCCACGCGGCCGCCGCGCGCCACTCGCTCGCCTGTTCGCTACTCGATTCACTTGAATATTTCAAACAAGCTTCTTTGCTACGTTTTTATCGCATCTACATAGGTACCTATATCATTTGTCAGCTTTCATCAGCTATAAATTTAACGAGTGAATTTTTAAAACATCGTACCGTACCCTTATCACAGGATAGGTTACCCTTATCGTACATTGATATACCTACATACATAAATAGGTATCCCAAATTATCCGTCTTTACAGAATAACGTACAATATTTCGCTGTCCGTATTCAGTGACCTTTATTGGCGGAATTAGTAAGCCCAAGGTGCTCCACAGCTCGATTCGATTTGTAAAAAGTGCAAGAACTCGTCTTTCTTGAAAATAAATTAATTTGTCGGGGTCAGAAAATGTCAACAAACTGTGAAGGTGATATAGGTGGTTTTATGTACCTAAACGATTTACACAACAGAATAATTAAATAACAAGTAAAACTGTATGGCTGTGTTATCGACACTGTAGGTATCACTAAGAGTAGGTACTACCCAGGCACATACTTCTTATAAATTGACTAGGTAAATACTTGCAAGCCACTTACCTAGTAACGCCATGGCATGGCATGCCGCAGCAAAACGTACCTATCCACAATTCATTATAAAATAACTTAAAAAAAAATTAAAACCGCCTTCAAAAACATAAAAAATAATGTTATGTGCGAAACAGTTTTGGAAGTCGGTGCCTTTGATTTGATCGGATCTTTTGATTTCGCCACCGACTTCCGAAACTGTTTCCCACATAACATAATATTTTACGAGTATACTGGTTTCTGACACTTACGCGAATATTAGACATTGAAATAAAACTACTTTTTACGGATTTTATCGCGTTGTATTGATATTATTTGATTCCCGACGTTTCAGATCCTTTACAGCGTCCATGGTCACGGTTACCTTTTATCGGATGTAAACATATACAAAAAAGTGGATCCTACAACAAAAACATTAAAGCCAACTAGTGATCTAATAAAAAAAGCACTGCGATACATTGAAGTTAGACGTAAAATACCTAATTCCCAGTTGTGCAAAACCACCAAAATTGTATGGGCTGCCTAAGATACACAAACCCCAGGGCCTGATTTACCCATAGGCTAATAAGGCTAGAGCCTAGAGCGCAGGGACCTAGGGGGCGGCGGGCGCGGCGCTGAACTGAGACTTACTTAAATTTTTACGCTTTGGCTTACGCTTGACCGCCAGTTTGCCTGATGTTAAGCGATACTGCGATCTACGATGGAGCGCGTTTGCCTAGAACATAATATTATTTGGTAATCTTGGGAAATCCTGCGTGCGCTCTCACACTAAACGGCACGTAAACCCGCCGCGTCACGCGCCGCGTTCATTGCACAGCAAGTTAAAACAGTTTTTTTTTTGGCTGTTTGTTATTTTTTCTTTCATTTCGTTTGACACTCAGGTGAGAGTGGGATATGTGGATTGAGTGAAAAAAGAGAAGTAATTAGGTTAGTGAGGAGTTATTTATTTTGATTACATAATAATCAAGTAATCAAGACGAGCCAAGTGGGGCGCAAGGGCACTACATACCTACCTTTTCTCGAAGTGTTTCGTCGTTTTTTTGAACCTTTTGGTGGAGATAACCAAAATCCTCGGGATATGATATCTATAGTAGACTTATTAAACATATAAAGTTTCAATTGCATAGCTCTTATACTTTAGATTTTATTGATATCTAAAAACCCCGACTTCGTCACTGACTCACTTACACTGATGATCATCAAAAATCATAGGGTATTTGCTGAAGTCCTAGAAAGCTGAAATTTGCTATAAAAGCTAGTATTAGTACACAAGCAACAAAAAAATATAAAACTTTTACCCCCAACCCCTTAAACCTGGTGATGAAACTTGGTGATGGAACTTTGTATGAGACTTTTGACGCTAGAGGTTTGAAAATGTATATAGGAACTCCTTGTTATTAAATAATAACTTATTTCAGGATTTTTAGTAAATCGGGGGGTGATTTGACCCTTTGAATTAGGGGATGGAAGATTGTATATGTTTTCCCATACAAACTTAATTTCATGCTGGAGATCTGAGAATTATACAAGTACACAGACTTCATATTACAAATTAAAAAATGCGTGTTTCAGGTTTTTAAAATCATCCCTCAACCCCTTAAATTTGGGGATAAAAGTGTATAATTATGGCGCTTTCGTCAGGTGTCAGAATTACTACATTATTATACGATTACTACCTATACTATTATGATTATGATTAGCCTGGTGTGTCCCACTGCTGGGCAAAGGCCTCCCCCTCATGTCTCCATATATCGCGATCTTTTGCTATTTGGACCCAATCTACATTAAAGGAATCAAAATAGTCACGCCATATCTTCTTTGGTCTGCCGCGACGCCGCCTATCGGTATTAGGGCTCCACTTAGTGATCATTTCATCCCACCGATCATCAGACATACGACAGACATGGCCAGCCCAGCGCCACTTAAGCTTGGCGACCGTTGGGACTACGTCAGCGATTTGGGTTTTGGAAGGCAATGTAGTGTTTCGTATACGATCTGTTCATTTGTATGCTATGCTCCATCGCCCGCTGACAAACCCTGAGTTTGGACTTTTGGAGTACTCGTGAGTGACCAAGTCTGTGCTCCGTAAGTTAATATGGGGAGGATACACATATACATGAGTTTCTTTTTAATTAAATAGGAAGAGTACCCTTCATCAAGTCCTTCATAGACCAATAGCTCTTCCAAGCATTTTCAAAGATACTTGTGGAGGGGCGAGGTGTGTTGCCCCTCACACTAAAGGGAGGATCCTCCGACTAGGCGGGTGTTTTGCCTGGCGGGCCACGGCCCGACGGTTGATGTCGGGCGGTTGTATATATCCAAGTTGCGTTGCAAACTTCACTTGCGCGATTCAGGACTTGTTCGTATAGTTTGTATGTAGCGCGGTAGATGTCGCTACATCACTCCCCCCCGAGACCGGAGGTCGATGGTCGTGTCGATGAGTCAGCGGTCAGTTCGTCTGAAGAGCTTGCCAGTGCCAGTGGAGTGTGTTCCAGTGAGTCGGAACAGAATGCCGCGTAGTCCGCAGTGAGTCGGGACTGTGTTCCGGTGAGAGCGTTGAGAGCCCCAGTGAGTCGGGGTGATGCTGCGTAGTCCTCAGTGAGTCGAGGTGGTGCAGTGTTGAGTAGTGGCTGGCTGCTGCGTCGACCAGGAGAGACTGCCTCTGCTTTGTTGACCGGCCGAAGTGCAGTGTGCTGTGCCATGTTGCTTGTTGTCGGCTGAGGGTGCTGACCAGGCATGCGCGTTCCCTGCAGGCTTGTGGTCAGGATGCCCGTTGAAGCCGGAAGAGTGCTGGCTGGCTGTATGACTCGCTGCTCGTGCTGTGAGGGAAGGAAGACGACGGTGTGATGAAGCTGCTGTTCTTCGAAGGCTGCGCTGGTGTTCGTCTCGGGGTCCCCAGTGTGGATACACTGGGATCACGTCGGGGACATACTGTGGAGGGGCGAGGTATGTTGCCCCTCACACCAAAGGGAGGATCCTCCGACCAGGCGGGTGTTTTGCCTGGCGGGCCACGGCCCGACGGTTGATGTCGGGCGGTTGTATATATCCAAGTTGCGTTGCAAACTTCACTTGCGCGATTCAGGACTTCTTCGTATAGTTTGTATGTAGCGCGGTAGATGTCGCTACATACTCATCAACGTATTGCTTATCTCTTTTAATATTGATGTGCCCTACAGGGTCCATCATGGTTCTTGTTTAAATTACACCACCTCATTGTACATTATGGTATGTTCCTGGTTTCTGACACTTACGCGAATATTAGACATTGAAATAAAACTACTTTTTACGGATTTTATCGCGTTGTATTGATATTATTTGATTCCCGACGTTTCGGATCCTTTACAGCATCCATGGTCACGGGTAGACTAAGTTGTCGGACGTCTTAATGTTACAATTACTAACAGCTATCTTACATTTTTGTTAATTATTGGCGATCCGATTCACGCAGAAAGAGCTCACCGTATCCTTCGGTATTGCAGTTTTGGACTTGGATTTTGATTTTATGGAATCTATAATGGGGTTCCAAGCAGGTGGTAAGACCCAGCCATCTTCTCTATTGAAATTTGGATGTTTTTTAATTTCAATAGCCTCACGGATCATCCTGGGTAGGAATCGGTTTTCTTTTGCGAGGACTTGTGGTTTATCAAATCTGATGTAGTGCTGGGCCTTGTCTAGAGTATGTTCACAAACTGCTGACTTCTTGAAACGGCGGTGTTTGACACCTGCATCTTGCAGAGGTATGTGGCACTTGACAGGTGGTAGGAATTGACTAATCTTCTTCAGCGGCTTGAAGTATGTTTTGATTGAAGCTCGCTTCAAGATATAGCCAATCTTGTCTGTGACTCCTCTAACATATGGTAATATAGCAGGTAGGTGTTCGACTGTGGCACGTTTCACGCGGTTTAAAACATACTTCAAGCCGCTGAAGAAGATTAGTCAATTCCTACCACCTGTCAAGTGCCACATACCTCTCCATGATGCAGGTGTATACAAGCTAGATTGTGATTGCGGTCTCTCTTACATAGGCCAAACTAAAAGAAGTATAGGGACCCGCGTAAAAGAACACATCGCTGGTGTCAAACACCGCCGTTTCAAGAAGTCAGCAGTTTGTGAACATACTCTAGACAAGGCCCAGCACTACATCAGATTTGATAAACCACAAGTCCTCGCAAAAGAAAACCGATTCCTTCCCAGGATGATCCGTGAGGCTATTGAAATTAAAAAACATCCAAATTTCAATAGAGAAGATGGCTGGGTCTTACCACCTGCTTGGAACCCCATTATAGATTCCATAAAATCAAAATCCAAGTCCAAAACTGCAAGACCGAAGGATACGGTGAGCTCGTTCTGCGTGAATCGGATCGCCAATAATTAACAAAAATGTAAGGTAGCTGTTAGTAATTATTGTAACATTAAGACGTCCGACAATCCGAAACGTCGGGACCAAATAATATCAATACAACTCGATAAAATCCGTAAAAAGTAGTTTTATTTATGGTATGTTAATAAAAAATATGAATATTGTATATCCGCTGCATTAATAGCGATTGAGCGCTTAGTTGTGTTAGACATGATTTTGGCCTTGGTTATAAAGTCCAATCTCTAGGCTTACGGTGTTTAGGTCTTCAAGCATGTTTTGAAGTTCTTGGGCGGAATATGCAAAAAGTACAATGTCGTCGGCGAAACGGAGACCTCAATGCCCTTCCCAGCTATTAAATAATATTAGTAAGGATTCTCAAAGTAATAGAGCAAATGTCGCAAGGATTCAACATCATTTTTAAATTTCTTCTTGTACATTTTTAGGACAAAATAAATAGATTGTAAAAATAAATGTTGGAATTATTTGGTTCCTGTAGTTTACCTACTTACTGACAGTCTGATTGAAAGATGTTATAGGTAACGTAAGCTCTCTTCACATAAGAATGAAAAGGTAGAACAGAGGACTGACAGGCTGGGGGGCGCATATTCATAGTTAGCCTAGGGCGGTCTGAACTCATCAGGCACTGACAAACCCAATGCTCCGCTAAGACCAATTGTTAGCCAAATCGACTCACCAACCTACAAACTGGCTCAACATCTAGCTAAAGTACTCTCACCACTAAGAGGAAACACGGCAGCATATGTAATGGACTCATACCATTTTGTCAGTGAAATAAAACATCTACATTTCACAGATAATGAAACTATGGTCAGTTTTGATGTTCAGTCGTTATTTACATGCTTACCAGTTGAAGAATGCATCAGAATTGTATCTAAGAAACTGTTAGAGAATAACATGCCCATTGAATATGCTGAACTATTAAAACATTGCCTCACATCTGGCTATATGTTATGGAATAATCAATTCTACATGCAAGTGGATGGTGTAGCAATGGGCTCTCCAGTGGGAGATCCATTGTTGCTGATATCTTCATGGAGGATTACGAGGAGACTGCCCTGCAATCTGCACCTGTAATACCAAAGTTCTACAAGCGGTACGTTGAAGATACTTTTACCATACTACCATCTAATAAAGTAACAGCATTTTTAGACCACCTTAACTCCTTAAACTCCAAAATTCAATTTACTATGGAGGCAGAGGCCAATAACTCTTTAGCTTTCTTGGATGTTTTGGTAATTCGTAATCACAATAACACCTTGAGTCACACTGTGTATCGAAAGAAAACCCATACAGACAAATAATTAAATGGTGAATCACACCACCACCCAACCCATTTATCCACCGTCGGTAAATCATTGTTTCAGAGAGCGCGTGAGATCTGTGATGAGCAACATCTGGCTGCAGAGCTTCAATAATTATGTCAAGCAAGTACTGCATGACAACAAGCTCCGAATACCGCGCCCTCGTCACAGAAACTTTCAGTAGAATCCTCCGACCAGGGGCAAAACACCCGCCTGGTCGGAGTATTTTCCTTTTGGTTGGAGGGGCAACATGCCTCGCCCCTGCACAGGCTATATAACATCACGCTACGCCTCTTAGGAACGGAGCAGTACGGGTGAAAATAAATAAGTACATAGTGAATAATATATAGCACATTTTTATTAGTTTTATTTTATTACAAAATTGGTGTTATCAACTTGCGGTGGTGGCAGGTTTGTATAGCATGAGTCGTTGACGCAGGTCACCGTGACGAAAAAGCCAATTTTCTCGTGTAAATACTTGAACGGGAATTCTCCGTCCGCTACAAGATGTAATCACTGGTTTTAAACATGCCGCGGTGTCGTAAAGTAATACATTCGTAACTAACTACTGTTACTTTATCTATACTATATAGTAGTAGTACTTACGAAGTATACATTTAGAAGTATCTTCGTAATTTATAGATTTAAACCCTACTGAATCTGCTTTTGATTTTTCGAGATATCTGCTATGATAATTTATGTTTAGCGACTCAAACAATAGTCATTGTATACTATCTATAGTTAATAAACAAATATGCGGACAATGTGTAAAAGAAAAACATTGGCCTAGAAAAGGAATAGATACTAAAATATATATGTTAAAAAATTAATTGAGTGTGATTATTGTGCAAACATTGTTAGTCATTTACCTAATCGCGTAGTACAATACGCAGTAAATGAGGTCGTGGAAGGTGAACAGCCCACCAAGGAAAACCGTTGACCCCCTCTGCCACATCCGTGTGTACAGAACCGACCTGAGTACGTCTTGTTCTTAAATATAGCTTGATAGCTTCTATAATCATACCTAATGTTCATTAGGGTTCCGATAAAAAATATATTAGAAAGGATGTTCTTTATAACAAAGATCTTCTGGAAATATAAAAAAAAACATCCGATACATACAAGTACAACAAATCTCAATAAAAGCATAAACTATTTGTTGATGTTGGCATTGCGCCAAAGTTGCTAAATAACGGTGACTGCATTTTCCTGGTGGTATTCTAATATGGAAACTTAAAATGAATCTTTAATATTTATTTTTGTACCTATATACTTTAAGTACCTACATACATAAATATTGAAGTGAGAATATGTGTCATTCTCACTTCATGAAGCAGAGTTCGTCTTAAACTGTAAAATCATCTGAAGATGACCCTGCACCTGTACTAATTTGTAATTTGAAGATATCAATCCACAAGAGAATCATGTGTAAGTACTTATTTTTCTCATTGTATTTTTTAACTTGTGGTCTAAACGTGATTTGAAAACAATATCTACAGTACGCGCGGCATAAGTTGGCCGGAGTGAAGTTCGCCGTTTTAATGCGCAGTGGATTGTTTACGTTAAAAATTGTGTACTGCGCAACCAAAAACTGACAAACAGCTAACTTCAGTCCGGCCAACTTATGTCGCGCGTACTGTACAGTCTGGTCATACTCTCGTGGCGTCGTCTCCATTACTAGAACGTGGTTACAAAGTTTAGTTTTAGGTTTAGGTTAAAATATGTGTACTTACGGAGAAATGCCTACTCATACATATCCACAATAATGAATTATAAAGTGCAGAGCCTTTATAATTAAATATATAAATATATACATACAACCAATCTGTAAATTTCTCTCACGAAGATTTTTTAAAATCCGCTGTTAAACAATGAAACTGTGATTTGGAATTTTGAAATTTTAAGGTTTCTTATAATATAACGTAAAATTGCCGGCGGCCGCGATACAGTGAAATTAAACAAAAGACAGAGAGAGGAGAAATGGTGATACATAACGTTGATGACCGAATTGTTGCATCTCATTTTAACAATGAACGCTTGTTTATCAACATGTTTATTGGTAGTAATCAATCCTATTAGGTTATTAGGTAGGCACTTCGGCAGAGTAGACTGACAAATAATTGTGTCAATCAAACTATGATTGACACAATCATATTAGGCAGGCTTACACTACACAATAATGATTGAAGCTGAATCAGTTACACATTAAGTTTACTCGTAATTCTGTGCAGTGAAAGCAAGTAATTAAATTTAGCAATATTGACTTCATAGTCGTTGATTAAAAACTTGAAACAGATTCATTGATAACATCCAAAATTCTTTAAATATTAAGTTAACAGTATGTAGGTTAGTAGGTAGGTAGGTATGCCGCAGTTAAGTTTAACACACACGCTATTTGGATGCATGGATGCCGAATTGTGCTAACTCCCGCTACAGAAAATCTAGGTGTAAAACCTACTTCCATACTGAAACTACTACAATATAGCTGAAAAATTTGATTGTTTTTTGTTTGAACGCGCTTATCTCTGGAAGTAGGTACCTACCTACTGGTCGGATTTGAAAAAGTATTTTGCATTTGATAGCCCAATTCTTGAGGAAGCTTATAGGCATGACATCACGTTACGAGCCTTAGGAGCCGGTCCAAGCGGGTGATCCGCGCTACACAGCTAGTACCTACCTCCCTAATTAAGAATACTTAAATATAAATTTTCCGTTCCTGGTTTGATGCGATTGATATTATATAAACAACAATTTACTCGTTGTAGGTACTTAAAGGCAAAGTGTTGTTGTTTAATGATCGCAAACACAAATAGCGGCCGGCGACAGACCTTGAACTCTGCTTGTTTGTACTATCTCCGCAAACGTATTAACTTGCAAGTTCAATAATTCATTACAATGGTATCTTTTATATTTTTGCATGAATTTTCAAGGTTGTCTAGAACACTTAGGTGCAGTTTTACAAATAATTGGCACCTCAATTTTACAACACTTACAAGTAGGTACCTACACCGTGGCAGTGAGTCGTTCATGCGCCTTTGAGGCGCGATTTGGGTGGTTTTTTCTTCACTATTACAGTTGCTAACTCCATTACTATAATAACCGGCTTGGTTGCACAGCGACCTAACTGATGGGGGAACTTTCAGAGTAGGTAATGATAAATTCATATAAGTAATTTAAGATAAGGTAAAGATCCTTACAAATATTATCGAGGTTTCTGGCAAACTCAAAATTTATTGTTCTCGAGCAGTGACGAGTGATATATTACATTTACCTAAGTCATCAACTCATCACTCATCATCATCCTCCTGCCCTTATTCCAAGTTAGGTACTTGAGGTCAGCACAGTTTTTTTTTTCTTCCATATAGGTATCTCTATCAGCTGTTATCTCATCATTCGTTTCCTTTATAGGCAAATCATCTCTCACAACTCCATACATTTTCTACATAGATTTTCCATATTGCTAAAAGGGATAATAAAAAGTAAAGTATTGAAGGGTACCTACTTCAAATTCAGATTAATTACAAAGTCAGGATAGAGTTCAACGTAATAAGGAACGAATCCCACATTTTCGATCGGTGAAATTAATGGCTTCAGTTAAAAACAGCCGTGAAAAATCATTTTCAGAGGCCGACCGGAAAATGAGACGCGTGCGTCAGGACAAAAAAACATGAAGTAACTTTCGACTATTTTCGGCATTGGGTGTTACGAAACCATTTGCGAAAGCGATTGTTGCGACATCGACGGACCGCGGCGCGCCGTTCTGACTGTTGTGACTACTGAGCCACCACTTCACCATACCATCGCAATCATCAGTTTTATTTCCTCATCATCATTGCGTATGGCATTCATCTTGTGTGGATTAAATCCCTATCCAAGATTTTTAGCCAGTTTGCGGCGGCGGGTGTATATAAATTGGTTTTCCTTACCGTCTAGCTTAACAGGAGAGAATGTAACATTTATTTAATTTGTTTTAAGTAATCTTATTTATATTTACATAATGTTTTTATGTAAACATAAGTATTATAAAGCCTTAAATCTATTATTAAGCATTACATCTCTTGTTAAAATGACAATATCAGGTCGTTTTTTAAAATGAAAATAAAACATTTTTAAGAAATAGTAAAGCGCCTTCATAAACCTAATAAATATTTTACTTATGTGCAAAACAGTTTCGGAATTCGTTGTAGGTATTCGATTTGGTCGAATCTTTTGTTTTCGCCACCGACTTCCGAAACCGTTTTGCAGATAACATTATCTATTGTTGTAAAAGGCGGTTTTACTATTTGTAAAGTTTTCATTTGTCAATTTTTTGTGGCAAATATGTATAATTTTACTTTTGTTGACGATGTCATCGTTTATTAGAGCCAGATTCGAAGCAAATATCTCTGGATCGCATAAGTAATTACCTTTTGATGCAATACAACTCTACCTTAACCGCTATGCCAAATGTGCAGTCCCGAGGGCACAAATTCGAAGCCTAGAGGTCTAGTAGTAGTATAGTTAGAAAAACAAAATTATTTTTTAAATATTTTCTCCTGTACCATTGTAGCGC
The DNA here is from genome assembly GCA_910591435.1 of Acronicta aceris. Taxonomy (NCBI): domain Eukaryota; kingdom Metazoa; phylum Arthropoda; class Insecta; order Lepidoptera; family Noctuidae; genus Acronicta; species Acronicta aceris. The sequence continues at coordinate 12,399,426 of OU342768.1, forward strand.
TTACAAAGACCCAGACCCGGAACAACAAAGAGCAGGTCATACAAATATTTATTCTATCCGAGCATTGAACCCACAAACCTTATCGATCACGCAGCCTCTACGCCAAACGTGCAGAAAAATGCGATTAACCCTCCAAGTGGGCGAGCAATCTATTGTTTCTGGGTCGTGACCACCATGTAGGTATAAGTATATAAGTTGAATAGTTTAACCTGTGACTCCATATTCTCATCTCCAATAGTTTGCGTAGAACGCAAGCCAAAGAGAATGTTCGGCAGGTAAGTAAGTATGTAAGTACTCAGTGTAAACTAGATAGAGATGACGGTAAGCTACATGTAGAACTGGTTCAGGCGGGTTAGGGAGGGGGTGCGGTGGCCGGGGCTGCGGGCCCCAGACGCGGGGCGTCATTGACCTGCGGCCCGCGCCCCCCGCAGCCAGGCGCGAGGCGCGACACCACGACACCGACACCGTAACTTCATTGTGTCGCTGCACTGCAAATCAAACTCGATGTAGCGGACACTTTTTTGCTAGACTTGGTAGGTTATACCTGCCACTTCTTCACAATCACTGAGTCTGAA